>JASDDO010000031.1:288713207-289963207 GCA_030015575.1 Agapanthus africanus | reverse complement strand
CCACCCCTAGACATGATATGCGACATATCAGACGAAGAGACCAGACTGTACGGTAGTATTACTGATATGCTTGATAGAGAGTATGGACGAGCTTGCTTGTTGAACTTCATATCACTCAATACACTGGTAGCCGTTACGTCCAGTTGTAAGTGCACGGCGGCGCCCGGGTCGTCAATCCGAGGCCAAAAAGTGGAAACGATAATTTACTTTAACTTTTGAACCGGCACCACCGCGCACTAAAATCCCGGATCGGGCCATTAACATAGTCCTAGCAAACTAGAGAAGGGGTAGAGAGATATACCGTGCGATCCGTGTCCTTCGGTCTTCTCGTCGTCGTCCCGATCTCCCCGCGGAATCTTCGGTCTTCAACTCCTCGTCGGAAGGGCATCACATCGCCGTGTTCTTTTACGGGCTCCCACCTCTGGACTGAGGCAACTCGGGCATGAAGTTGGCGAGCCGACATGCCCAAGGATGCTGTAGGTTAACTGTAGAACTCTATGTCACTTTGGGTTTGTATGAAGTTGCCCTTTTAGTGGAGGAATGAGATGATAGCATTTTGAGATGGACTTGGGGATTTTTTCAAGCATGAAGAGAACGAAAATCCCCACAACAAAAATGGGCAGCCCCTCTCCTTATCTTGGCCGGCCATGCATCCAAAAGAGCATGAGAGGAGTGAGAGAAAGGAACAATAATGCAAGAGGGAATGATATGTGATCATGAGAAGAAATCATCACAAAGAAAGTCCAACACTCCATCAACAATCATGAAAACCATGTCCCCATAAAAGTCAAGCCATGATGAAGTCAAGAAGTCAAATGATGGTGAAACCATCATGAAGCAACAATATGCAAAGACCACCCTCCACAATGCTAAATTGCACAATTGCAAATAAGCCCTCCTCCACCAATTTTCAGCCAAGGAAAGATACAAAGGAAAATGGCCGAAACCGAAAAGCAAACTGGCAACTCCAAAAAACTGATCCCGTAATAAATTACAGGAAAACCCCGCGACTGTATATACATACCCGCATTTGTATTCCGACCGAACATAAATACAAAGAGAAAAAATCTACACTGTACAATACTAGGATTCGGCTTAAAACAAAGCCCACTAGTATTATCCGTCCGATCATGATCCGTGCAATACCGCACGTACATGATCGAACCCTGCCATATCTCCATACGGCCTCTACAGCGTTTCGCCCGAAACTTGAGAAAACGGTATGTGGGGGACTCTAAAGACTCGTTAATACTTTGGCTGTGGATTTAACCACTAGCACGTCAAAGGTATTAGCCATACGTAACGGGCAACCAGGTATTGACCAAAAGGGACGTCGATGAGCGAACTCATCCTGACACCCTACTGAGCCTGTCAGTGACAATATCCGTACAGTCCAGTCCGTTCGTCTATGAGCATCGCATGGCGGGCCTAAGGGGTTGGTAAAAGTCAGACCCCTAAAAGCGGTACAAGTCGTGTCAGAGTGTAGCCCAGAACACCGTGAGATATTACTGGAATACCTACCAGTAAATCTCCTGCCTTGGCCAAGGACTTCGTGTAATGGCTCTCCTAGACACAGCGTGACCTCACCCCTAATACCGGGAGAGACGAACCCCTGCAGATCCGCTCACTACCTCCATGTGGCTCGGGACTGTACCCAACTAAAACCTGTTTGCACGTATCCTTTGAGCGTGGTAGGGTGGTAATCAAAGTACAGTAGGAACTCACACGAGACAAATGACGATCTCAGGTCGATGAACTAACCTGTACACATGTCACCAGGGAACTGCTATCTGACGTCAGGTATAAGACCAGCTAGCATGTTCCCGGTGAGTCATGTCCGGTGTACTCATAACCCAATGAGCACCTGTATACATCTTAGGTGAACCAACTGACACCAGTGACTTGTGAGACCGGCCACCGCCCTTCGCCGGGGACTCGACTGTATACACTAGTCTACTCTGGTGTATCGATGCCCTGTCTCGAAACTCCCACGACTAGGGACCTTTTAAGGATGTGCTTATAGACTACCAGCTCCCACGTATATGATCACCCTCATACTGCTGGCAGTCAAGCGAGAATCCTAGGGGCTCTATCAACGCGCAATAGTGACCTCTAAGGTCACCTAAAGCAGTACACGATGATAAAGATAAACCAGATAGCATACTATCATCTTGAGTAAGACTGTCCTACCGGGATATGTCCTCCCTCAATCATTGCAATCACGTGCCTGTGATCCAATAATTGACTCTGAGGGCACTATCTCCAACAATCTCCCACTTGCACTCAAGGCTAATTATTGCGATGTCGCATACTCACAGCCCGTGTGATACCGAACACCCAACTCCTATACTAATCAGTCTCACAAAACCCATTTGCGAAACTATTGCGTTCGAGGAATAGCCTCAGTGAGTGGATCCGCCTTGATGTTTCTTTCTATGTCTCTCTATATCTCAAGTTTGTGGAGAATGCCATCTCCCGAAATGAGCAATACCCGTCTTAGAATATGTCTGGATATCTGATGGGACCTGGCTCATAAATGAACACCAAATCCAAACTTCTTAGACTGTATCGTCAACTGAACTTAATCAGTATCCTGCGCCATACCTCCATCGGTATCTGCCTGGACCACCTGTCCATAGTACTGCCCCTCGTCAAAGGGAAAACTAAAACTCTGACAACCTCTCTGTCATCCAGGTCACCTTGGAAGCCTGGAATGATAACTGTCTCCTTAAAAGAGGCTGTTGTTATCATATCCCTAGAACATCCACTTATGTTCTAAAATTTCTTCCGACCGTTTCTCCAGGATTGGATCAATATCAACTTATTGTATCTACTGCAAAAACAACATCTGGTGTGGTACTCATGATCGACTCAATTGCCTAAGCAAGTGATCTGCCAATCATGCGCATCCCTCTCCCCTTTAGTCTATAAGACACCTTTAGAGAGGGTGACTCCATCACCTGCAGGTACACCACCATGCCAGGAGTCGTCCATTCTAAATACCTTTAGAATGTTGTCTAAGTACCCAGATTGGGAAACTACCCAAATCTAGATCTAAAACCATAGATCCAGTAACCAGAATGTCTGATATAATATCCAAGTCATTTTTGGAGAAACCACTGTGTGACAAACAAAGTATAACCGATCGTAGTATAGGAATATCACTTCATACTCTGTGTATGTCATCCAAATACCAGGACATCACACCCTACTATCTTCTTAACAGATCCATCCCCTATTCTGATGAAGTCAAACCTATGACTGTCACATCAGAAATAGATGATCTATCTTCGCTATATCTGCTTTAGTCTATAAATAGACATAAGACACCTGTCCACTATGCTTCCGCTGCTCCCATTGACCATGACAACCCTCTGGCAGAGTCATATAGACATACACTTCTAAAGCTAGTTTAGAACGACGCTATACTCATCCTCCTGCCGAGTCTCACAGTCTGGAACAACAGCAATGGAAAGTCTGGGTAAACAAGAACCTCCCTGTCACCGTCCTTGAGGCTACCGGAGTACCTCTCGGGTGCCTGAGGTTACCCACAGTATCTGTGGAGTGGCCAATGGAATGTCAAACCAAATTGAATCTTTAGGTTCTTATCAAATTTTCAATAATCGTCTGCGGTTCTGGAATCACTTCCAGTTCTACCATACTCCCATTACTGTTTTCTGAAAAATCCATTTTTGTTAAACTGTGGCGAGTCAAGAACAATCACTATTGATCTTCCAGATCGTAGAAAGTCAACCCTCGTCATAGCCTGGGTCAACCCACAAATAGCCATTACAGAAACGTGCCTTGTGTTATCCGGAGTCTGGTTTTAAGCATAAGCCGGACAACTCCCCGTACCTTAACATCGTTAAGATATGAACTATTCTATATCCAATATAGAACCAGAGGCACCGATTTAATTGAACCATATTCAAATCATGCAGCTGTCTCCAGTGCATGTCAACTAAATGGAGAGAGGCCGATCATCATTACTCAACTTAGGAGTGCTTCCAATTATGAGTAATCTGAAAGTGAAGCAAGTTCTCTTAATCATTACTATCAACTGAATACCCTACACAAGTATCTACATCTTCGATCACCTTGAAGAATCCTGATACTTGCAATACCTGGTTCTCTACTTTATTCATATACCTATAACATCTCAAAACATGGACCCTGTGTTTCTACGAAACACCTTTCTAAAAACTAGAGAAGTCATAAGTAAACCGAATATAGTACGAGAACAAACCCCTCTATCCTCAAGGACGCTGGACAACATATAATACTTTGTATAAGTCCCTTGAGTCTAATAACTCAATCCCTGTGTGTCGTAGGTTGAAAAACTGCACCTATGGTTAAGAAGAATTACACCATTGTTTAATGCTCCTTACCTAATCATCCACTGATATAGGTAAATGTCATCGACATAATTTCAAAAAGGTATATCTCACTCTATAAAAATAGACGTACAGATATATCAATTTGAAATTGGTGCATGACAGCGGATATTCAAAACCAAATATTTGCCGTCCGGCAAACAACCCAGGTGACTTCCTCAAATATCATCGATTACAACGAATCCCGATATAATGAGGATGATCATCTAATTCCCAATAACTTACTCCCACTCATCATCTGTAAAACCATACAGATGTGAGAATTATACCTCGTAAATACATACCGTGGAGCAAGATCTGATTGGGAAATCAGTTTTCTTTTAACAGCACACAGAGAAACTGAAACATTGAAATGTTTCTATGGGGTATCCCGGTATTCCTAGTAATGTCTCTTCCATTATCCAGATTCACAACTGTAACCTTGTAATTCTTTGCCATCTTTCCAAATCCCTTTATATTTCTTTAGTCATTACCTTCTGCACACCCTCTTAGGCTAAATGGTTTTTTTCCTTCCCTACCGTTTGACACCAGCCTATGGTTTGGAAGAAGACTATCCAATAAACATAATGGGTGTACTGTCCTAATCCTAGGAGCACTCGCAATGCGAGAGAAGGTGAAGAAAAAAGACAATCGAATAAACCTTATTCCTATTTCTCCTGAACCAGAATCCATCCCCGAACTGAAACAAGTTCCTTTCGAGTTCGTATATAACCATACGATGGAGTATCCAATAAACTGTAGATCTTCGTAGTGATACGGAGTGTTCTGGAGAAATACAAAGGTGATTTAGGATTGGCGAATAAATACTTGTTTTGGTCGTGAATAGCAGTCGCAATTTACTTTGCCCTCTTACTAATCCCTTGATATGTCTTTACTTAATACCTTCTGTACACCATCGTTATGCTAATTGGTTTTCTTCATTCCCCACCGTTCGGCACCAGCCTAAGGTTTGGAAGAAGACTATCCAATTTGCGTAATAGGTGTACTATCTCCTAAACCAAGGAGTACTCGCAACCTGAGAGAAGGTAAAAGGAAAAGAGAACTGAATAATCCTATTCGTTTTCTCCAGAACCGGAAACCATCCTCGAATAAATTCCTTCGAGTTCGTATATAACCATACGATGGTTTTGTCCAATGGAAGTGGACGTTCGTAGTAATACGGGGTGTCCTGGAGAAAATGGTAAAAGTTGGAGTGGTAATGAGGTTTGCAACTCTGACAATCTAAAAGCTAGTGTTTTAGAAGGTTCGGTTAATATTGGTCACTGAGTCATAGTCTTAGGGTCGGGTCAATGGTCGCTGCCAAAGAGAGAGAGAAAAGAAACACTCAGCGTGCACTCTAACCTAGATCATAATGGTTACCAATTTATCTAATCAGGAAACCTCCCACTGTACCGTCAAATTCTCCTCCAAACCTGAAAGAAGAATTAGTCGGGATCACCCGACGAGTAAACCAACTCATCAGTGGGAATCGGGATCCAACTATCATCGCATGATAACGTGACGGAATCCGCTCACGTTATCACACTCCAGAAAGTATGCGCATATCTGGCATGTTTCGGTTTCTTTAGAAACTCCCGATGTGATTTTTGCCCCATGCTCTTATGACCTTGACTAAGGCCAAAAAATCATAAATCACATGTCAAGTTCTACCCGTCATTGTCCAGGTTAATTTGAACCCACCCGTACAAGCCCTTGACTATAGCCAACAAGGCTATATGACTGTCCCAAACCAACGCATCTATCTATGCAGCAGAAAGGTAACAAGCAGCTACCATACACTATGCCTTGACTAAGGCCAACAAACATAGCATGAATACTACGTGCTACCCGTCTGAAATGAGGGAGGGCTACGAATGGTTTTTGGCGAAAAACTTTTAACGTAATGAACTTGATATCGTTGAAGGAACCGGATAGCTTTTAAAAATATAGTGACGAAAACCTTTGCTAAAGAGGTCACTCCCGGTGAAGAGATCTCGGCTCTTTCCCCATAGAATGAGGTGCAGGATATTCCAACTGAATACCACGATGCAAAGCAAAAAGGCAATCGGCTATAGTGAAGTTATTACCCTGATGCAAACTTCTGTCCAAGGGGTCACTCCCGGTGAAGGGATCTCGGCCCTTGCCTCGTCGACTGAGGTGCAGGATATTCCAACTGAATATCACTGTGCAAAACAAAAGAGAACGCCCATGCAATAATAGCTTTTTGAAAATTGTTCCAACAACATCAGAATAGGTTTGTTTAGCTTGCATTAATCCGAATCAACGCAGTCCCATCAGTTGATCACACCAATAAAGAACGAAAATAATGATGTACGTATATGCCATCCGCATTTGCCACTGGGTCCCGTCATTACCCGTTAGGTTACTTAACTAACGACAGAGCGGGGACTGGACTAGCGCGGATGCAAAACATATACAACATCTACTAGTATATATATCAATATATAATATTCGCTCAAGGCGTGATAAAATGCAACATCACAGAAATGTAATAAGCATCATAGAACAATACAAATATCTGGGATCCCCGGGTTTCATAGAGCCGCTACTGAAACCCGACGTTCCCCTGGTCGTGTGGATAGCCTGTGCAATGAAATCCTAGACCCCTACGGGCGCGGAAAGTTACCCACCAAAACCTGAAGCGAGGCAACCCCCTTCAGCAACGTGAATGGACCACCCAGCACTTCATGGAATCCGGTAACTTGGGCACCCCTCCTGGATCAACCTGTACCCCCTACGAGTGCGGCGAATAGCCCGCCAATTCTATAGTAAATCCCCCTCCGTCTCAATGCCATGAGATGCGGGCCCGTTGCCCTCTAGAACCCGGCTATCCGTGCACCCCACCACGAGGAAATCCTAATACAGAAAGTAAAATATACATACAACGGGTACATCGACCTCACCCCGGTCGTGCCCCAAAAGAATAATATACAAACGGGCAGTGACGGCAGTCCACATGTTGGACGCTCGCCCCGCAATATCAAATGTAAATAATAAACCAAATTGTACTAGCATTACATCCAGGCTATCCCCCATGACCAATCCGCAACATCACAGCACAACACAGAATATCAACGTGAATGTCACGTTCGCAAATCCGTCTAAAAGGGCTATAGCAGTTAGATAGGATTTACCGATCAAGTGACATTCACGGTCGCAGATATAATGTAAATACTGTGAACTAACACGTTTAAAATTTTCGATCGATTAAATTTTCCTAAATGGGCCCCAAACACTACTGCAGCACTCAAAGAAAATATGGGCCCAAAAATAATATACCAAAAGCCCCATTTTCAAGTCATAAGGCATCTGTAAAAAATTGGTGCATTGAACATCCAAAGTGGCGGCGGAACCGCGGCCCAAGCATGGGTTTGGCCGCGGTTCCGCGGTGGGATAGTGAGAACATGCAACCAAATTTTAACATAATTCTTATAATTGCCTGCATGTGTTTCTCCAACAACCTGAAAAAATTTTCGAGCCAAAAATATTTTGACAGAAACTGATGCTTTTGAAAATGCAGTTTTTGAAAATCCGATCGATCGAACTTGTAAACACGTTAGACCAAGCTAGACTAGGTTAATGGCGTGGCTCTGATACCATGTAAGTGCACGGCGGCGCCCCGGCCGTCAATCCGAGGCCAAAAAGCGGAAACGATAATTTACTTTAACTTTTGAACCGGCACCACCGCGCACTAAAATCCCGGATCGGGCCATTAACATAGTCCTAGCAAACTAGAGAAGGGGTAAAGAGATATACCGAGCGATCCGTGTCCTTCGGTCTTCTCGTCATCGTCCGGATCTCCCCGCGGAATCTCCGGTCTTCAACTCCTCGTCGGAAGGGCACCACATCGCCCGGTTCTTTTACGGGCTCCTACCTTTGGACTGAGACAACTCGGGCACGAAGTTGGCGAGCCAACGTGCCCAAGGATGCTGTAGGTTAACTGTAGAACTTTATGTCTCTTTAGGTTTCTATGAAGTTGCCCTTTTAGTGGAGGAATGAGATGATAGCATTTTGAGATGGACTTGGGGATTTTTTCAAGCATGAAGAGAACCAAAATCCCCACAAAAAAATGGGCAGCCCCTCTCCTTGTCTTGGCCGGCCATGCATCCAAAAGAGCATGAGAGGAGTGAGAGAAAGGAACAATAATGCAAGAGGGAATGATTTGTGATCATGAGAAGAAATCATCACAAAGAAATTCCAACACTCCATCAACAATCATGAAAACCATGTCCCCACATAAGTCAAGCCATGATGAAGTCAAGAAGTCAAATGATGGTGCAACCATCATGAAGCAACAATATGCAAAGACCACCCTCCACAATGCTAATTTGTACAATTGCAAATAAGCCCTCCTCCACCAATTTTCAGCCAAGGAAAGATACAAAGGAAAATGTCCGAAACCGGAAAGCAAACTGGCAACTCCAAAAAACTGATCCCGTAATAAATTACAGGAAAACCCCGCGACTGTATATACATACCCGCATTTGTATTCCGACCGAACACAAATGCAGAGACAAAATCTACACTGTACAATACTAGGATCCGGCTTAAACCAAAGCCCGCTAGTATTATCCGTCCGATCATGATCCGTGTAATACCGCACGTACATGATCGAACCCTGCCATATCTCCATACGGCCTCTACAGCGTTTCGCCCGAAACTTGAGAAAACGGTCTGTGGGGGACTCTAAAGACTCGTCAATAGTTTGGCTGTGGATTTAACCACTAGCACGTCAGAGGTATTAGCCATACGTAACGGGCAACCAGGTATTGACCAAAAGGGACGTCGATGAGCGAACTCATCCTGACACCCTACTGAGCCTGTCAGTGACAATATCCGTACAGTCCGGTCCATTCGTCTATGAGCATCGCATGGCGGGCCTAGGGGGTTGGTAAAAGTTAGACCCCCAAAAGCGATACAACTCGTGTCGGAGTGTAGCCCAGAACACCCTGAGATATTACTGGAATACCTACCAGTAAATCTCCTGCCTTGGCCAAGTACTTCTTGTAATGGCTCTCCTAGACACAGCGCGACCTCACCCCCAATACCGGGAGAGACGAACCCCTGCAGATCCGCTCACTGCCTCCATGTGGCTCGGGACTGTACCCAACTAAAACCTGTTTGCACGTCTTCTTTGAGCGTGGTAGGGTAGTAATCAAAGTACAGTGGGAACTCACACGAGACAAATGACGATCTCAGGTCGATGAACTAACCTGTGCACATGTCACCAGGGAACTTGTCACGACCCAAAATTGGCCCATGACGGCCCTAATACTACGCAACGCCTAAAGACGTAGCGCAGTAAAAGAAAGCCAAAACCCAGAAATCTAAACCATAAAAATACGGAAAAGATAATATAAGTTTTTGAAACATTTGAAATCGCAACCCAAATTCTTTAAAAGTCCTACTTTATTTCTTTAAAATTTTAGCAACACCCCTTTTTGTAAAAACTAGCCAAGATGAATACAACACAAAAATATGAAGCTATAGCGAAGAAATAAGGACAATAGAGAGAAAGCTGTATATAAAAGACAACAAACCCACAAATAATATACAGTAACGTCCTCACCAAGTCTCTAAGCCAACAACATAATAGTAGATGGAGAGTACAAGATACAACGAATGTACAATACAAAATATAGATGACCACCAAAACCCACCTAAGCAAAATAGTACTGTGAGCTGATGCGGTATCTGTAGCAAAAGATGATAGTTGAAAAGCTTAATAGCCTGCCTCGACTATTCTGGGGAACAACCTGAAACACCTGTGACACAACGGGGGTGAGTTGCCAACTCGTGAAGAGTAGATAACATATGCAGGTAATCGCAGGAATGTACGTACAGCATGAATTTAAGATATGCGATTACAGTAATAACATGTCATGCAAATGCAAAATAATGGAAAGTACACTAATAGGTACAATCAATGTGTGAAGCGATGGTGACATGATAATAGTATGCAATAGGGATATGAGAAAGTAGATATGCAACTATCATAATGGTACACTAACAGGTACTACCAATATATGAAACTGTGCATAAAATAGGTAAGTGTGAGGTATGGGGTGGAATATGTCATTTCCACGGAAACCTGACATCGTGGTAGGATCACAATCCATCAAGACGCTCAAATCCCAAATCCTCAAATCAGCCCCCAAACTGGGGTCTCACATCATATAAGTCTCGCATCACCTCAATGTACAATATCGAGTAATCCCCTATATCTCGAATGTACAAATCAACAATCTCCTTCATATCCATTATCCAATCTCAATGAATCACATATATCCCAAGTCGAATCGCAAGTAAGTTTCTAACATCCTAAGGTATATATATATATTTGCAGAAATAAATATGATGGGGGCAATACACATATATTAGCGTCCCATTCCACTAATATTGGTGTAAGGGTATATATAACAACGGCTAATCCCTTGTTATATATACAAAGGTATTACAAGAAAAATCATGAAAACAATGTGCCAAGCATCGACACAGAAATCCTGATAGGTACGTATCATACGCTGTCCCGAAAGCACGAGTGCCTAGCTCTGACCCTCGACTTTCGACGTATGCATACGTGCATGACTCCCAACGGTGTCTCCATGACCCCCGCCGAGTCATCAGTACTGTCACCGGTAGGTACTAGCCCGCTTCCGGGCTCAATCGGCAAAATCCATCGATCTTCTTGCCGAGGGAAACCATACCGGGCCCCACCATGTACCCTCTACGGCCTCGACGCCTCCTCGTAGGGGTATATACATATCAGCACCGATAAAGCTCATGGTGGATGCACAAATATCATATCAAGGAAACCGGGTTTTTCAATGTATGCATAATTTCATGAACTCCCGCGGTTCCCAAATCCAGAAAACATCATCTAAAATCCCAATAACAATGCGCAAATCCAGGAATAAATATATGCGATATATCTGAAATGCGAGCATATAAATGAGAATATGTAGCTGAAACCAGATGTATGCGAAACCAATAAGGTACAGCTAAGTAACACCAGTAAAGGTAAATAGCTAACTGCAACTGAATATGTGTGTAACATACAGGTGTAGCAATGTATATGTATCTACCTATAAGAACTGATGTCGTATACCCCCCTGGGTATAAGTAAAATATGTAGAATACCCCCCCGGTATAACTAAAATATGTGCAAGGTATACCTGTAGCTGTATCGCAAGGTGTATGTGTACCTATCACTAAAGGTATGATACACTATAGGTATACCGATAAGCTAGATGTCATGTGTGGTAAGCAATAGTATCTATAATGGTTAGTGTGTGACATGACAATTATTGACGGTGTGTGTGTAGCATACAATCCGTGCTCGTGCAACATGAACCGTCAATAATGTGTGCAGTGCCCTACGGCTGCTAGTCACAGTACCACTATATCAAGGAAATACAGTAAAGGCGCAATTCTAACAATGACGTAGAATATGCGACAGGTATTGAATCCTAGCCCAGACGCATAACGCCATGCGGGCGATTCCCCTGTAGATGTTAAATCTACTCACCTGCGCTCCACGCTAGGTGAATCCTACCATCTGCTCCCCCCTATAGTAGTGTCCGTAGTCCCTGCCTGCAAACCTGCAAATAAGACATGGAAAGCATATATAAGCCAAATATCTCGCAAAACGCGATATCGAACCAAAACGAGAAACTCGCGTCGCGAACTAAACGCGCGTGTGCACGATACGCTGAAACGTGTATGTACGCGTCTAAAACCATCGCGACACGCCGCGATACGCTGGATCACAGAACCTTCACACGTATCGCGCGTATCGCGCAAACACAACGAACATCAAATACGACATATAGTCCCAGATTTTCCTACAGGTAAAATATTACAAAACTAGACATGCCAAAGCCCTATACAACCCTACAGACAACCCTAGCCAAGACCTCAACACCCCTGCCCCCTACTTGGACGCAAATTGCGGCCAAACCCAACAAATCTGCGGCCTGGAACAAGAATGAGGGGCTCGTGTTTTGGTGGTGGTGTATAGACCTAACAAGCATGCTTTAGTTTCCTCAATTTTACCCTGGAGGGTCCGGGTCAAAAGCAGATTCCAGATTGCCAATATATCGCTTTAAAATCACCAATTTGCACAATTTAGAAACCTTATGGTATTTTAGTGTAATCCAGGGCTAAGCTCAGTTCAGTGACCCTAATAACACTTAAATAAACTAAGGTAGCTAACACAATCAACAATTTGCCACAATATCTCACAAATCACCATAAATTAGTACTAAACTCATAATTAACACAAACCGACACCAAACTACGCACAAGCTAGCAATAAGGGGAATTGGGTCTAAGAGTTATACCCTAAAGACCCCCAAGAAGAAGGTGAAGAAGTGGAGAAGAGCTGCTGCAGGTTGCTGGAGCTCCTGCTACTGCTGTTGCTGCCTGCTGTTGCTGATGCTGCTGATGGCTGCTACTGAAGATGGTTCTGGTGCTGCTGCTGCTTGCTTCTGGTGTTGTTGCTGCTGCTGATGATGATGATTGCTGCTGCTGCTACCTCTGGTGCTGGTGAGTGTGTGTGTGTGTGTTTGAGAGAGTGAGGGAATGAGAGCAATGAGTGAGAATGAGAGAATGCAAACCAACCCCCCTTCTCACTCTCTCTCACTTCACTAAAGAGGCATGGCTCACCATGTAGCCCATGCTCCTTCTCTCTCTCCAAAGTCAACATTCAACCAAAAATAAAACCCTTATTAAATTCATTTTCATTTAAAAACAACCATACACACCTAACAACCCAAAACACTTAAACAAAGCCTAAAACTAGATTAAGAGATGGTTAAACCCCAAATTAACACCCTAGCTAACATGCACAAGTGTGTGTGTGCCTAACAAAATTCTAATAAAATACTCATTAAATAAGATAAAATATTTAAAACTTAATTTGGTAAACTTTTTATAAAAACCCACACATTAAAATATAATTAGCTACAAAACACATTCTAAGGTGTTACAATCTCCCCCCCCCCTAAAAGGAATTCGTCCCCGAATTTAAAAAATATACCGATACGCGTACCTTCAAAGAGAAGATTAAAATCCTCAAATCTCGCTCGCAGCCTCCCAAGTGACTATCTCACTATACGGCTACGTCCAAGGAAAACCCTCCACAGATAGCATGACCCTTGACCGATGTTCCTCCACCTGCTGAGCCATTAACACAATTGGCTGCTGGTGAACGAAAGATCGCGTCCAAGCTACATGGTCTGGTGCTAAATCATGTGAGAAAGTTCATGAAGGTAATTGTAAAGTATCATCACAAGGAATACGGGGTGAAAACTCAATAATCTGGGTGGAAGAGCCAAATTAAAGGCAACGAAACTAACTCGCTTATAGGATCTTAAAAGGACCTAAAATCCTGGGATAAGCTCCCCAAAATCCAACACGTCATACTTCGGAAAGTCCGTAGGAATACATGATCTGTCCCTGCGAACTCGAGTCTATGACCAAGGCAGTCGGCATAAGACCTCAGTTCGCAATGGACAATTCCCATCCTGACCTGAATCAATTGGATCATCTCCGAAGTCTCTAGACATAGCCGGGGTCCAAAATCCTACTTACGCAGAGTCAGAAAAACAACAGGCTGGCGATCGACACGACCTAACCCCTAAACCTAAAGGTGGCCAATTGGAGTGTCTCCTGATAACAGCTATAAAAGGAGAACCCTAAAGATGGCGAGTGACGATCCCCAACCGCTGACAACAACAACACAAACACACAACTTAACAAAGAACAACCGAGCAAACTGAGTATAACCGGACAACAAGAATCCGAATGGAGTCACACCCTAACTAAACTTGGGTAGAAACCATAACGAAATTCGTGGAGATCTGCCCCCACTCCTACTTCGGAACGGTAAAAGGTTGCAACTCTCCAGCCGGCCTCAGATGCTCGAGCCAAGCACACGACAAAACAGACACCTTGAATAGAACCATGAAACTTCTCTTTACATTCCTGTCCACCCGTAACTATCTCACAAGTCACGTCAATATTGGCGGAACTTGAATGAATACAGAGAGTTGATTGATGTGCTTACTCTAGGATTGCACGTCTCTACCTGATAACATCAGGTACACAAACGCGTCCCTAACTTAGCACGTCATTGTCACAAATCAAGGTCTCCGAATCATTACCCAGCCGAATATGCTCAAGTATCTCTGACGTACGAGCATCGACGGGCAGTGTCTCGCGAAAACGATTTAAGGGAAGGTGGTCGGGCGCGGACATGAGTAAGCTGTCCCCTCCGTAGAGACGAACCTAAGCTGTACTCAACGATCACACAAGAACTGTAAATCTGCAGAAGACTATCACAACAATCAAAATCCGCTGCAGGAAGATGGACATTAGCTCTGGTGGTCCGCGAAAATCTGACATGACTCTCGAACAGGTAGTGTCTCCAAATCTCCAATGCAAAACCACCGCGGCCATCTCCAGATCATGAGTGGAATATCCTTCTCGTACTTCCTCCAAATGTAGGGAAGCAAAAGCGATAACTCTATAGTGTCACCTCAGTACACACTCGAGCCCCACTCAAGAAACATTACAGTTAAACAACAAGGTCGCCCGAACCAGAAAGCAAAGGAAGAACTGATGCAGTTGTTAACAGAATCTTCAACTGCCGAAACTCCGTACACATGCCTCAGTCCAAAGAAAAGAAACCTCCCTTCCAGTCAATTCAGTCGACGGTGCAGCACTACTCTTGCAATCCTGCATGAAACGGCGGTAAAACCTGCTAAGCCCAACAATATGCGGATCTCCGTCCAGCACACAAGTCTGGGCCTAAGCTGTACGGCCACGATCTCCCTCGGGAACATACAAAACCGTCTCCCGCGACTACATGACCTAGGAGTCAACACAAACAAGCCTGAAGAAACACTCCGAGAATCTAGCAAACTGCTGGTACTCTCCCAGTATCTGCATAACAAACCCTCAAGTGCTACTACTGTCCCTCAAGACACATTAGATAGACCAGAATGTCGTATATAACACAACAAAACTGGTCGAGGGACGGCCTGAAGAAATCTGGTTCATCACATCTACGAATACTGCTAGGGCATCTGTGAATCCAATGACTCACCAAAACACACAAAGCCCGTAGCACGCACAAGGCAGTCTTCGGAATGCCATCACCCCGAATCCGCAATAATGATGACCTGATCCCGAACAAACTTAGAAAATGTCTCGCACTCTGGAGCTGATCGAAGAAATCGTCACGGCGAGGTGAAGGATACCTATCCGCACCGTAAGCCGGTTCAATTGACGATCCGTCGATAGACTACCTCAAACTGCCGTCTTCCTCCTTGACGAACAGAAATAGGAGCTTCCAAAAGCGAAACACTCCGACGCACAAAAATCCCCAAACCACAACTCTGCAGCTGATCCTTTAGCTCCCAAGCTTCGCCGGCTCATCCGGAACAACGTCGGAAAAACTCTCGCACGAAAGAAACCCGGTCCAACGATCCCACTGTGGCTCCGGTATCACGAATGAACGCCAAGAATCCACGACATCTCCTCAGTAGCCGACTAGCGAAAAAGGCTGAATTCGAGCTGTGAGAGGCGGCAAAACTATCCACCTGCATAACAAGAACTAACTTGCCGGGGAAAACAAAACCTAACTTGTTTCCTCACGGTAGTCCACAGACGCCTAGCACGAAATTAACCAGTCCGTGCCCAGGAGAACGTCAAATCCAACATTTTTAGAAGGATCAAAATGACGGACGAATCTCTATCTCATATCCTATTGGCACACAACTGAAATACGTGTCGCGCAACAAAAGAATCGCTGACAGAAGTTAAAACAACAATTACGAATAATCTACCCAACCACAGTACAAGCATGAAGAACAAACGAATTAAGGATACCTGAGAACTCCACATTGGACGTCTGCGCGTCCCAATGAGTATAAACAAACTCCTGTGTCTGCCCTCTACTCGCAACTGGATGAACTCTTCTGGTAGACTGAGCCCTCTGAGCAAATCTTCCACGTCCACGGCCTCTCTGAGTACGATCCTGACGCCGTGCTGAGGAACAATCCCTGACGAAGTGCTGAAGGCTTCCGCATCGAAAACATCCACGCGCCGACTGCTGACCATCCTGGGGCTGAGAGCTGAACGACTGTCCTCGTCCTAAGCCTCTGCTACTCCCGCGACGGCCACGAAATCTGTCTCGACGACCAAACCTCTGGGCTGGTACGCTGGTACGAGTCCTCCACTGTCCTGGAATATGTGCCTCGTCAACTGGAGCTGCAACCACTGGTGCTATGTAGGTGACGGACTGCTGCATGCTGATCGCAAGTGACAACTGAGTAACAGGGGTAACAACCTCCTGTCGTAGCTCCCGAACGACATCAACCAATGAGTTCATAGTCTGGCGGAAGTCCTTGTTAGTTATATGTATGCCCTAGAGGCCATTAGTATACATAGGATGTATATTGTAGTGGATGCTTGGACATATATAGGGAGGACTTTCTTGCTCGACATGATGGTATGCTATCTGGTTACTCTTTACCTTAACGTGTACACTGATTGTCTCTCTGTTACATGTTGGTAAAGCCCTTAGGATGTGTACTTGACTACCTGGACTATGATGCGGATCATACTAGTGGGGACATGGTAGTCCATAAGTACATCCTTCAAAGTCCCTAGTCGTGGGTGTATCGAGACGGGGCATCGATATACCAGAGTAGACTAGCGTATACCTTCTCGACCCATACAGATGGGCGATGGATGATCCCATATCCATTGGTGTTTGACATCAGAGATGATATACGGGTGCTCAGTGGAGACTGGGTACACTGGACGGACTCGCCGAGAACTCCCAGATGGTATTATACCTTACGTCAAATGGCATTTCTCTGGTGACACTGGTACAGAGTAGTCTGTTGACCCGAGATCGTCATAGAGTCTTGTGTGGTTCCCACTGTGCTTTGATTTCCACCTTACCACGTCCAAGAGGGCGTGCAAAATGGTGGCTTTTGGGTACAGTCCCGAATCACATGGAGGCAATGAGCGATAGGAGGGGATTCGTCTCTCCCGGTATAGGGAGTTGATGTTGCGCTGTGTTCGATTGGCTATAACCGGAAATCCCTGGCCAGGGTTGCTGAGATTTACTGGTAAGTGTTACCAGTAGTTTCTCAAATTGTTATAGACCTCATATCGACACGACTTATCGAGCTATTGGGGTCTGACGTTTACCACCCCTAGGCAAGATATGCGACATATCAGACGACGAGACCGGGATGTAAGATAAGTGTTACTGGTTGGATTCACAGGAGTGTGAGCGGGCTTGCTCGTCGATCTTCTCATCGCTCAATACCCGGGTGGCCGTTACGTTTAGCAAACCGCTTGCGGCTTGTGGGTGATTGATATGATCATCATCTGCTGCCGGCGTATTGACGAGTCTTTAGAGTCCTACACAGAGGTTTCCTGGCTCAAGCGAAACGAAATAGGAGCGCATATGAGATATGTGCGGGACCGAGAATGATACCAGTATGTGATACTGTATTCGATTCTTGCGATTTGTGACATTGATCGGTTATATGCGATATAGCCGGGATATCGGATCAAATGTTGATTCGATAAGTTGTTACTGTTAATATTAGTCGGTTATATGCGATATGACCGGATCATTAAATCAAGTGTTGATTTAATGATTTAATGCATAATTATATATTTGATATATTAGTTTGCATTAACTAGTATCGGTTTACTTAAGATGGATTTTCTCACTCGCATGTGCACATCGTATATGTGATATATTATTGTGCACTTGATTGTATCATGTTTGATGATGCAAGTTTGCTAGGGTATGTGTAAAGAGTTAAATCTATGGTTAAGTAAATGGTTAGGTTTTTCTTTTATTCATTCATTTGTCTTTTTATTTGGATTAAAAGAAAAGAGAAAAGAAAAACAAAAGGGTTTCTTTCTTTCATGAAGCTTGTTGAAGCTTCATGAAGCTTTGACCAAAGTAACCCTTTTGTCTTCATCTCATTAACCCCAACCATTCATTTAACCTTAGTCAATTCTCTACACATAACCATGGTTAATATTATGATAAGAATGATTTTATTATTCTTTTTATAATACTTATCATATCATCATCATCTTCCTCTTCTTCTTCTTCACTTGAAGAAAGCTTGCTTCAACAATGGCAACTTGAGCAAATGAGTGAGAAATCCAATTCTAAAGTGAACCCACCTCCTATTTCTTCATCCTCTACCTCTTGCCAAGTAGTATAGGGTGTTTTCTTCAAAAGTTTCATGACTTGGTGAAGTGGGAGCTTGATCTTGTGATGCCTCGACGTAGATCATCTTCGGCACGAAGCCGACGACCTTGCCCGCCCATTTCTCCGATGAAGCCGACGCTAGAGCCCGGGATTCCATTTGGACAGCGAGGAAACTACATTGCGGAGCTATGGAGGTGGAGGACCGGATCTACAAAGGTTGTATTTCCGTTCCTTTTTAGTTAAGTTGTTAACTAGCTCGTTGTTTCCCCTAAATTTCTAGTTAACGATCCGTGTTAGGGTTTCTCGGCACCCGTAAAATTTGAAATTGGCATGGTTGATGCCTTGTGAGACCTCTCAAGAGTGCCTAGGAACCCTATAGTGGTATCAGAGCCTAGCTAGAGTCTTAGGCGATGCTTAGACGATGTTTGAAACCCGATCGAACCCGAAACCCTAACTTTTTGATGCTCTCTGGACTTTTTCTAAAACCTGGGATTTTTCCACATTAAAAATATGCAGAAAAATCAGCAGGGAATTAGAAGAATTACTGTGGAGCACGTGATCATAATTCCTCTAAACGGCGGCGGAACCGCGGCAATAGCATGGCTATTGCGGCGGTTCCACGGCAAATAAGTCACATCATGTTTTACTTTTTACACAGTAATTCTTAGTTTGCAGTGCTGGTTTTCCTGGGAATTTTTAATATTTTTTCAAGAGTTGAATTTTCTGGGTTGTATTGGGGACTCGGTGTATCGATCGGATTGTCTAATTTTGTCAGTGTGTTTTTCCGGGTATTTTTAGAATATGTTAAAAAGTTCGACCGGATATAAATACCCACTTTTTCCCCTGCCGGGAAATTTCCAAGTGTTGGATCTTTCCGTAGTTTAACGACGTTCTAAGTAGTGCAAGTAACTCGATGGACCCTCTACAAGACAACAAACCTTAACTCGATTATGTGACCGTCTTGAACTGCCCTTTGAACCCTCGGGTTTGGGGGAGTATGGCGTGCCACATGTGAGGCGTTGGTTTGACCCTTCTACGGCTGGACCGTTGGTACTGAGGCACGAAGTGAATGTTTTTAAACTTGTTTCATGTGTTGATCTGTTTTGGGAAAACTTGGGTGTTTGACTGTTCGATCGGAAAGTTTAACATTTTCTGTTTATCTGGAATGTGATACAATAATTGGAATTCACAAGTAGTTATGAGATAACTGAATGAATGTTATAAATCTAGCGGTTTAGTCTCACTTGATCGGTTGCCACGGAATTTTGATGTGATCAAAAGTCCGTCGCAATCACGTAGCGTACGCGGATACTCGCCGGGTAAACTTAATAGACAGCCTCACTCCATAGCCCCGACCAAGTGACTGTAGGAGAACCCCGTCGCCGAAAGCATCCGTTCGGGTGCTCCCGGTAGCGGTGTTCCGCCTTGGTGCACTTCGTCGACGGTATCGGGGGTGCGGCCGCCTACTTAAGTTTGCGACGAGCATTCAATCAGAATGTCGGGAATCTTGTTGAATTGCCCGACTTGATATTGAAAAGAGTTTTCGATTTTGAGACTAAAATGCGGGGTTTATAATTGTTAGGCATGCGATGTCTAAGGAATTCATTTGGTCAGGCATGCGATGTCTGAGGAGATTGCGGATTCCAACTGTTGTAGTTTTACACTTTCTTTTCTGTGACCGTAAGTGTAATATGTGATATCGCCGGTTTCGTTGCTATATGTCAACGACAATTGGGATGCGCATATTTACTTACGTTGATGACATGTGATGTTATGTGTTGCTGGATATGTTATATTGGATCGTCGTGTTTGAATAGCCGGGGGTTTTTATGTGAGATGAGTGTTTTTCATTTTCATTCATGTAAAAACTTGTATGTAATATTCTTTTATTGGGGCACTTCCAGGTTGCGGAAGATGTCACCGTTTGTATATTATTTACTTTTCCGCACTAGGATAGACCCAAGGAGGAGGGCACAAGTAACCGGGTTCTGGAGTCCAGTGGGAGACCAACTCGAGGAGTCGAGGCCGGGTCTCCTAACTCTAGAATTGGTAGGGTTGCTTGCCGCTCACGTAGGGGTCTAGGGGTGTGGGTTTGGCTATTCATCACGACCGTGGAATCCTTGTTTTATACTGGCTCGTATTGAAAACACGGACGTCCTAGTATATCCAATATTTCATATGATTCTTCTGCTGCGATATCTGTGATGTGATCATGTGATGTTCTGTGATAGATACAGTATATAGTATATATGATATATTATATAGACGTTACTTATGTTTTACACCCGTGCTAGCCCTGCCCCGCTCTGCCGTTAGTTACCTAACCTAACGGTGCACGAGGGGACATCGAGGCGAATGCGGATGGCATAAGTGTACGTCGTATTTATCTGTGATGTTTAGGTACTATAAATGATGGGACTTCATTATTGTGATTAATGAAAGTAAAAAGAAACCTAAGATGTTGTAGAATCGAATTTCAAAATTAAAACAGGTAGCTACAGTTTTTGCTTTGCACAGCGGTATATATGATATATCCTGCACCTTATTCGATAAGGAAAGGACCGAGATCCCTTCACCGGGAGTGACTCCTTTAGCAATAACTGGCAGATGCTACACACTCGGTTTGTCTTTTGATTGCTTTTAAAAGTTCTGCTTTGCACAGTGATATATATGATATATCCCGCACCTCATTCGACGAGGAAAGGACCGACGATCCCTTCACCGGGAGTGACTCCTTTAGCAAAACTAGAAAAGCCTCAAAAACACTCCATTTCAAAATTCATTCGATCCTACAACGATATCAAGTTCATTACGCAATAGGTTTTCAGAAAAACCTGTCGTAGCCCTCCGTCATTTCAGATAAGTCCTATTTAGTATTCGTGCTACGTTTGTTGACCTCCGTCAAGGCGTAGTGTGCGGTAGCTAACTAGTATTTATCTGTTTATGCATATGATGCAGATTGGATTAGGGTAGTCGTGCGGCCTTGTTGACCTCCGTCAAGGGTCGTGCGGGTGGGTTTAATTCGATCAAGAAATGACGGGTTGAACTGAACTAGTAGCCTATGGTTTGTTGACCTCCGTCAAGGTCATAGGACGCTAGGGGCAAAATATTATCGGGAATTTCAAGTGTTGAAATTTGCAATGAGATTGCATACCTTCTATGAGATAGTTGGATCCCGATACCCACTGCGAGTAAGAGTTACTCCTTGGAGAGTTTTACACATTACAATTAGCCGATCAAATAGGTATCTAGAAAGGTGTCAACGGGGTTACGCCTCTGGAAAAACGAGGTTTACATTAATTAGGTTCGTACGAAAGCACGGGGGCCTCCCTCAAAGTACCGACACTGGCCTGGCTGAAAGATTGGCGAACTTGTACTGTGTAATTAATCCCAGCTAGTCTTTCCTTTTAGGGTTTGAAGAAAGATTTGATAAAAAGCAGTGGGAGCCATCCTGATTAGATAAAATAATAACCAATCTGATCTTGCAAGAGCGCACGCTGAGTGTTTTCTTCTCTCTCTCTCCTGGTAGCGACCATATCACGCCTTAATCAAGATAATAAAATGGATTATTGACCGAACCCGCTTGTTATACTGAGCTGGGGAACGTTGGTCCCGCTCCAACTTATAATTGTTATAAGACAGAGCAGGAAATTGGGGAATACCAGAATTCCCGTGCCGTCCAAACGAAGAGAGTGCATGTTGATGCATCATATTCGGGTGTGTTCATTACAAAGAACTGTTTCTCTGTATCCTTTACGTCCTGGGTATATGATACCGGATCAGGATCCCGCATATGTAATCTGTTTCATGGGATACAGATAGGTAAAGAACTCAGAACGGGTGATAAGTTTCATGAGGCAGAAAATGGGGAAAGAGTTGCAGCCAAGTCTGTCGGTCACTGTCACCCTGTATTGCAAATACATTGATTCTGAACGAATTTTATTAGATACCGAACCTGATATACAAAATCATATCAGTCTCTTTATTAGTAAAGAAATGATAAAATTTTGTATTGTTGGATAATGTTTTGAACATTTCCTATATCAAAAGTTGATCGGTTCAGGCACGTTATCTAAAAGCATTGATGTTCTAAATCAAACTACAGTTCTTAGTATAAAGAACACACACAAGAGGAAGAGTTCAGAAATGAACGGATCCTTCTTGAGGTATTGTATACTAGGTCATATCAATGCGACCCGACTAGCTAAGTTACATTTAGATGCATATTTAAATCAGTTTGAATTTACATCTTATGAAACTTGCCAGTCATGTCACAAAGATAAGATGACCATAGCTCTATTTATTGGAAACAGAGAAAGAGTTAGTGAACTCTTGGGATGATACATGTTGACGTATGTAGGTCCCCTGTCTACACATATCAAGACCGGTTCTTTTTACTTCATTACATTCTCTGATGATCTTTCGAGATTCAGACCTATGTTCCTGTTGAAACACAAGTCCGAACCTTTTAAGATATTCACAGAATATAAGTTAGAAGTAGAGAACCAAAATACGGGTATAAGTATTATGTCCTATGATGAGATCAGGGAGGAGAATACTTGTGCATGGAATTCCTGGACTATTCTAAAGGAGAATGAGATTCTCTCTCAGCATTACTCCTCCGTATACACCACAGCACGATGGTATATCGGGGCGGAGCAATCACACCCTGTATGATATGGTGTGCTCTATGATTAGTACTACTGAGTTACCTATTTGCTTTTGGGAGTTATGCACTTATGAAGTTGCATACCTATTGAATAGGGTCACGATCAAATCAGTTGCCTACCACTTCATATGAGATATGGAAAGGGAAGAGCCCATATCTTAAGTTAGTTAAGATTTGGGGTTGTCCGGCCTATGTCTAAAAGAAAAATCCGGACAAGCTCGAGGCAAGGTCAGTTATGTAGAACTGGAAGTGTTTCAGCTATACAAACTACAACAAATGATTTGGTAGAACCGAAGGATTCAATAGTAACCAACGAACCTCAGCCTCTCCGCCGATCTAGTAGGGTTCCTCACCCACCTGAGAGATACTTCGGTTTCTCTATGATAGTAGAAGCGACGATTGCATCATGAGATGATGACCCAACTAGTTTCGAGCTGGCCATCAGGTGTGAGACTCTGTAAGAATGACTAGATGTTTAGCGATCTGAGATGGAATCCTTATACACCAACAAAGTATGGACTTTGGTTGCTATATCTGAAGGGTTAAATCCCCATCAGGAGCAAGTATATCTTGAGAAGATTACTTGGTGTACATGGAAAAGGTGAGACTTTCAAAGCTAGACTTGTTAAAGGTTTTCGTCATCGACCAGGCGTGGATAATGGTGAAACCTTTTCAAGTAGCTATGCTTAAGTCCATCAAGATCCTACTTGCCATGGCTACATACCATGACTGCAATATCTGGCGGTTGGGTGCCATGACTGCTTTTCTAAATGATGTTTTAGAAGAGTGCGTCTATAAGTACACAGCCAGAGGGCTTCGTAGACAGTGGGAGCAGCGGAAACGTGTGCAAGATGTTTTATGTGATAAAGCAGGCATCGCGGAGTTGGAACATCTGTTTTGGTGAGTTAGTCAAACAGTTTGACATCATCAAAAAGGTAGATGAACCTTGTATAAACAAAAAGGTAGTAGGGAGTATGGTGGTGATCCTCGTAGAGTACGTGGATGAAATACTCTTGATAAGAAAGGAGTTTCTTATGCTACGCTCGATCAATCTCCGCTTATCACTAGGATTCTCCATATAGGATCAAAGTGATACTTACTAAATCCTGGATTTTGGATCTATGAGATAGATCTAAATGGATGTTAGGATACTCACTAGTTGTAGTGAGATGGTATCAATTGATCCTGGGGAGAATCACTGGAAGTGTTCCAGAGTGATGCGAACGACTGAATGTCAGTCACAGGCATTGTCTTTACCCTCTATCGAGGGACGGTATGTTGGAAGAGTTCCAAGCTAGATACCGTGGCATACTAGACGATAAAGGCAGGATACATCGCTACTTAAGATGCTACCAAAGAGGCTGTTTGGGTGTATAATTGGTTCATGAGATGAACTATGTTCCTTCCATTGTGTGACAATGGAGTTGTGGCTTATGCCATGGAACGTCTGTCCCATCAGTGATCCAGACATATTCTAAGGCAGTATCACCTGATCATGGAGATGGTTGATCTCCAGGCTGATCGAGGTTAGGAGAGCAGACTCAGAGGACAACACGGCGGATCCACTCACAAAGGCCTATTCCCAGAGAGAGACTTTTATGGGATGGTTGAGTATGAGATACTTCGACCACTGCTACAGATGGCCCTAGTGCAAGTGGGAGATTGTTAGTTATATGTATGCCCTAGAGGCCATTACTATACATAGGATGTATATTGTAGTGGATGCTTGGACATATATAGGGAGGACTTTCTTGCTCGACATGATGGTATACTATCTGGTTACTCTTTACCTTAACGTGTACACTGATTGTCTCTCTGTTACATGTTGGTAAAGCCCTTAGGATGTGTACTTGACTACCTGGACTATGATGCGGATAATACTAGTAGGGACATGGTGGTCCATAAGTACATCCTTCAAAGTCCCTAGTCGTGGGTGTATCGAGACGGGGCATCGATATACCAGAGTAGACTAGCGTATACCTTCTCGACCCATACAGATGGGCGATGGATGATCCCATATCCATTGGTGTTTGACATCAGAGATGATATACGGGTGCTCAGTGGAGACTGGGTACACTGGACGGACTCGCCGAGAACTCCCAGATGGTATTATACCTTACGTCAGATGGCAGTTCTCTGGTGACACTGGTACAGAGTAGTCTGTTGACCCGAGATCGTCGTAGAGTCTTATGTGGTTCCCACTGTGCTTTGATTTCCACCTTACCACGTCCAAGAGGGCGTGCAAAACGGTGGCTTTTGGGTACAGTCCCGAATCACATGGAGGCAATGAGCGATAGGAGGGGATTCGTCTCTCCCGGTATAGGGAGTTGATGTTGCGCTGTGTTCGATTGGCTATAACCGGAAATCCCTGGCCAGGGTTGCTGAGATTTACTGGTAAGTGTTACCAGTAGTTTCTCAAATTGTTATAGACCTCATATCGACACGACTTATAGAGCTATTGGGGTCTGACGTTTACCACCCCTAGGCAAGATATGCGACATATCAGACGACGAGACCGGACTGTACGATAAGTGTTACTGGTTGGATTCACAGGAGTGTGAGCGGGCTTGCCGTCGATGTTCTCATCGCTCAATACCCGGGTGGCCGTTACGTTTAGAAGACCGCTTGCGGCTTGTGGGTGATTGATATGATCATCATCTGCTGCCGGCGTATTGACGAGTCTTTAGAGTCCTACACAGAGGTTTCCTGGCTCAAGCGAAACGAAATAGGAGCGCATATGAGATATGTGCGGGACCGAGAATGATACCAGTATGTGATACTGTATTCGATTCTCGCGATTTGTGACATTGATCGGTTATATGCGATATAGCCGGGATATCGGATCAAGTGTTGATTCGATAAGTTGTTACTGTTAATATTAGTCGGTTATATGCGATATGACCGGATCATTAAATCAAGTGTTGATTTAATGATTTAATGCATAATTATATATTTGATATATTAGTTTGCATTAACTAGTATCGGTTTACTTAAGATGGATTTTCTCACTCGCATGTGCATATCGTATATGTGATATATTATTGTGCACTTGATTGTATCATGTTTGATGATGCAAGTTTGCTAGGGTATGTGTAAAGTGTTAAATCTATGGTTAAGTAAATGGTTAGGGTTTTCTTTTATTCATTCATTTGTCTTTTTATTTGGATTAAAAGAAAAGAGAAAAGAAAAATAAAAGGGTTTCTTTCTTTCATGAAGCTTGTTGAAGCTTCATGAAGCTTTGACCAAAGTAACCCTTTTGTCTTCATATCATTAACCCCAACCATTCATTTAACCTTAGTCAATTATCTACACATAACCATGGTTAATATTATGCTAAGAATGATTTTATTATTCTTTTTATAATACTTATCATATCATCATCATCTTCCTCTTCTTCTTCTTCACTTGAAGAAAGCTTGCTTCAACAATGGCAACTTGAGCAAATGAGTGAGAAATCCAATTCTAAAGTGAACCCACCTCCAATTTCTTCATCCTCTACCTCTTGCCAAGTAGTATAGGGTGTTTTCTTCACAAGTTTCATGACTTGGTGAAGTGGGAGCTTGATCTTGTGATGCCTCGACGTAGATCATCTTCGGCACGAAGCCGACGACCTTGCCCGCCCATTTCTCCGATGAAGCCGACGCTAGAGCCCGGGATTCCATTTGGACAGTGAGGAGACTTCATTGCGAAGCTATGGAGGTGGAGGACCGGATCTACAAAGGTTGTATTTCCGTTCCTTTTTAGTTAAGTTGTTAACTAGCTCGTTGTTTCGCCTAAATTTCTAGTTAACGATCCGTGTTAGGGTTTCTCGGCACCCGTAAAATTTGAAATTGGCATGGTTGATGCCTTGTGAGACCTCTCAAGGGTTCCTAGGAACCCTACTGTCCTGCATCTCTACCAAAAGTCTATCAATAGTATATGTCGTAGGCTGATCCGTCTGCACCTGCGCAACTAGAGTGCCATCCTGGTCAGTACTCGTCTCCCCCGAGCCAACTCTGACCTTGGCCCTCGCTGCATCACTCTGAGTCCCCATAGTCATCGGCGGCAAGGCTATAATTAGATATGAGATAAGATAGGATAAGAACAAGGAAATCGAATCTCAAGGATATGAATCATCAAGGAAGGAATTTCAAGCAAATTGTACTTAGGTCACTTAATGCAAAGTACCGCATCGTGGGTATGCTGCAGACATACACACACTACGTTACTCTGTTTAAGCTACCTACTCCATCATACTAAGGTCATCCTACACTCCGAAAGGTAAAACCACGCTATGATACCAACTTTGTCATGACCCAAAATTGGCCCGTGACGGCCCTAATACTACGCAACGCCTAAAGACGTAGCGCAGTAAAAGAAAGCCAAAACCCAGAAATCTAAACCATAAAAATACGGAAAAGATAATATAAGTTTTTGAAACATTTGAAATCGCAACCCAAATTCTTTAAAAGTCCTACTTTATTTCTTTAAAATTTTAGCAACACCCCTTTTTGTAAAAACTAGCCAAGATGAATACAACACAAAAATATGAAGCTATAGCGAAGAAATAAGGACAATAGAGAGAAAGCTGTATATAAAAGACAACAAACCCACAAATAATATACAGTAATGTCCTCACTAAGTCTCTAAGTCAACAACATAATAGTAGATGGAGAGTACAAGATACAACGAATGTACAATACAAAATACAGATGACCACCAAAACCCACCTAAGAAAAATAGTACTGTGAGCTGATGCGGTATCTGTAGCAAAAGATGATAGCTGAAAAGCTGAATAGCCTGCCTCGACTATTCTGGGGAACAACCTGAAACACCTGTGACACAACGGGGGTGAGTTGCCAACTCGTGAATAGTAGATAACATATGCAGGTAATCGCAGGAATGTACGTACAGCATGAATCTAAGATATGCGATTACAGTAATAACATGTCATGCAAATGCAAAATAATGGAAAGTACACTAATAGGTACAATCAATGTGTGAAGCGGTTGTGACATGATAATAGTATGCAATAGGGATATAAGAAAGTAGATATGCAACTATCATAAGGGTACACTAACAGGTACTACCAATATATGAAACTGTGCATAAAATAGGTAAGTGTGAGGTATGGGGTGGAATATGTCATTTCCACGGAAACCTGACATCGTGGTAGGATCACAATCCATCAAGACGCTCAAATCCCAAATCCTCAAATCAGCCCCCAAACTGGGGTCTCACATCATATAAGTCTCGCATCACCTCAATGTACAATATCGAGTAATCCCCTATATCTCGAATGTACAAATCAACAATCTCCTTCATATCCATTATCCAATCTCAATGAATCACATATATCCCAAGTCGAATCTCAAGTAAGTTTCTAACATCCTAAGGTATATATATATTTGCAGAAATAAATATGATGGGGGCAATACACATATATTAGCGTCCCATTCCACTAATATTGGTGTAAGGGTATATATAACAACGGCTAATCCCCTGTTATATATACAAAGGTATTACAAGAAATATCATGAAAACAATGTGCCAAGCATCGACACAGAAATCCTGATAGGTATGTATCATACGCTGTCCCGAAAGCACGAGTGCCTAGCTCTGACCCTCGCCTTTCGACGTATGCATACGTGCATGACTCCCAACGGTGTCTCCATGACCCCCGCCGAGTCATCATTACTGTCACCGGTAGGTACTAGCCCGCCTCCGGGCTCAATCGGCAAAATCCATCGATCTTCTTACCGAGGGGAACCATACAGGGCCCCACCATGTACCCTCTACGGCCTCGACGCCTCCTCGTAGGGGTATATACATATCAGCACCGATAAAGCTCATGGTGGATGCGCAAATATCATATCAAGGAAACCGGGTTTTTCAATGTATGCATAATTTCATGAACTCCCGCGGTTCCCAAATCCAGAAAACATCATCTAAAATCCCAATAACAATGCGCAAATCCAGGAATAAATATATGCGATATATCTGAAATGCGAGCATATAAATGAGAATATGTAGCTGAAACCAGATGTATGCGAAACCAATAAGGTACAGCTAAGTAACACCAGTAAAGGTAAATAGTTAATTGCAACTGAATATGTGTGTAACATACAGGTGTAGCAATGTATATGTATCTACCTATAAGAACTGATGTCGTATACCCCCCTGGGTATAAGTAAAATATGTAGGATACCCCCCCCGGTATAACTAAAATATGTGCAAGGTATACCTGTAGCTGTATCGCAAGGTGTATGTGTACCTATCACTAAAGGTATGATACACTATAAGTATACCGATAAGCTAGATGTCATGTGTGGTAAGCAATAGTATCTATAATGGTTAGTGTGTGACATGGCAATTATTGACGGTGTGTGTGTAGCATACAATCCGTGCTCGTGCAACATGAACCGTCAATAATGTGTGCAGTGCCCTACGACTGCTAGTCACAGTACCACTATATCAAGGAAATACAGTAAAGGCGCAATTCTAACAATGACGTAGAATATGAGACAGGTATTGAATCCTAGCCCAGACGCATAACGCCATGCGGGCGATTCCCCTGTAGATGTTAAATCTACTCACCTACGCTCCACGCTAGGTGAATCCTACCATCTGCTCCCCCTGTAGTAGTGTCCGTAGTCCCTGCCTGCAAACTTGCAAATAAGACATGGAAATCATATATAAGCCAAATATCTCGCAAAACGCGATATCGAACCAAAACGAGAAACTCGCGTCGCGAACTAAACGCGCGTGTGCACGATACGCTGAAATGTGTGTGTACGCGTCTAAAACCATAGCGACACGCCGCGATACGCTGGATCACAGAACCTTCTTACATATCGCGCGTATCGCGCAAACACAACGAACATCAAATACGACATATAGTCCCAGATTTTCCTACAGGTAAAATATTACAAAACTAGACATGCCAAAGCCCTATACAACCCTACAGACAACCCTAGCCAAGACCTCAACACCCCTGCCCCCTACTTGGACGCAAATTGCGGCCAAACCCAATAAATCTGCGGCCTGGAACAAGAATGAGGGGCTCGTGTTTTGGTGGTGGTGTATAGACCTAACAAGCATGCTTTAGTTTCCTCAATTTTACCCTGAAGGGTCCGGGTCAAAAGCAGATTCCAGATTGCCAATATATCGCTTTAAAATCACCAATTTGCACAATTTAGAAACCTTATGGTATTTTAGTGTAATCCAGGGCTAAGCTCAGTTCAGTGACCCTAATAACACTTAAATAAACTAAGGTAGCTAACACAATCAACAATTTGCCACAATATCTCACAAATCACCATAAATTAGTACTAAACTCATAATTAACACAAACCGACACCAAACTACGCACAAGCTAGCAATAAGGGGAATTGGGTCTAAGAGTTATACCCTAAAGACCCCCAAGAAGCAGGTGAAGAAGTGGAGAAGAGCTGCTGCAGGTTGCTGGAGCTCCTGCTACTGCTGTTGCTGCCTGCTGTTGCTGATGCTGCTGATGGCTGCTACTGAAGATGGTTCTTGTGCTGCTGCTGCTTGTTTCTGCTGCTGCTGCTGCTGATGATGATGATGATTGCTGCTGCTGCTACCTCTGGTGCTGGTGAGTGTGTGTGTGTGTGTTTGAGAGAGTGAGGGAATGAGAGCAATGAGTGAGAATGAGAGAATGCAAACCAACCCCCCTTCTCACTCTCTCTCACTTCACTAAAGAGGCATGGCTCACCATGTAGCCCATGCTCCTTCTCTCTCTCCAAAGTCAACATTCAACCAAAAATAAAACCCTTATTAAATTCATTTTCATTTAAAAACAACCATACACACCTAACAACCCAAAACACTTAAACAAAGCCTAAAACTAGATTAAGAGATGGTTAAACCCCAAATTAACACCCTAACTAACATGCACAAGTGTGTGCTCATTAAATAAGATAAAATATTTAAAACTTAATTTGGTAAACTTTTTATAAAACCCACACATTAAAATATAATTAGCTACAAAACACATTCTAAGGTGTTACAGAACTGCTATCTGACGTCAGGTATAAGACCAACTAGCATGTTCCCGGCGAGTCTTGTCCGGTGTACTCATAACCCAATGAGCACCTATATACATCTTAGGTGAACCAACTGACACCAGTGGCTTGTGAGATCGGCCACCGCCCCTCGTCGGGGTCTCGACTGTATACACTAGTCTACTCTGGAGTATCGATGCCCTGTCTCGAAACACCCACGACTAGGGACCTTTTAAGGATGTGCTTATAGACTGCCAGCTCCCACGTATATGATCGCCCTCATACCACTGGCATTCAAGCGAGAATCCTAGGGGCTCTATCAACGCGCAATAGTGACCTGTAAGGTCACCTAAAGCAGCACACGATGATAAAGATAAACCAGATAGCATACTATCATCTTGAGTAAGACTGTCCGACCGGGATAGGTCCTTCCTCAATCATTGCAATCACGTGCTTGTGATCCAATAATTGACTCTGAGGGCACTATCTCCAACACCAGCTAGTACCGCTAACGGCTTGTAGGTGATTGATTTGATCATCACCTACTGCTGGTGTATTGACGGGTCTTTAGAGTCCCACACAGAAGTTTTCTGGTTCGAGCGAAATGAAGTAGGGCACATATGTTGATATGTGCGTGGGCCTGATTAAATATGAGTATATGGTACCATATTATAATCTGGAAGTTATCTGATGTCGGTCAGGTTATATTGATATAACCGAATTATCGAATCAAGTGCTGGTTTGATAATGTGATATTTAGATTAATGATATTAGTCGGTTATATGAGATGTAACCGGATTATTTAATAATGTGATATATATTATATATGATATAATTATATCTTGACTAATATTATTAGCTCACTAATTATGTTTCATAATATATATTAATATATGTATATTTGATATATGTATATATATATTATATGAAGCATGGCGCCTATTTTCTATTTTTAGAAAATACAAAATGAGGTGTAAATTGTGGAGATATTTGTGGAATGGTCAAGGCATGGGTTTTTATCATATTATATTGGTCTTGACTCACTATTCAAGCATGGTTACAATTTAGAATTGCAATTTATTCCATGCTTGAATAAGTGAGGAAAGAGAGAGCCATTTTGAGTTTACTCTCATCATTTTTCATTCTTCATGCCTTAGCCAATTTCATGAGCTCTTGCTCTCTCTTGATCTCTACAATTTTCTTCACCTCACTTCCAAGTTCAAACCCTCACATGTGATGTGAATCATTGAACTTTTGAAAACCCTAGTGAGCAAAATAAACCCCTTCTTCACCATCTCACATTAGATTAGCAATTTGATGTGGAATGTTACCTTCACTAATGAGATTAGTAAAAGGTTAGCTTTGTTAGTTATATATATGGCCTAGAGGCCATTACTGTACATACGATGTATATTGTAGTGGATGCTTGGACATATATAGGGAGGACTTTCTTGCTCGACAAGATAGTATACTATATGGTTGTACTTTATCTTAACATGTACTCTGATTGTCTTTATGTTACATGTTGATAAAGCCCTTAGGATATGTACTCGACTACTGGGACTATGATGAGATCATACTAGTGGGGCCACGGTAGTCAACGAGTACATCCTATAACTGTTCCTAGTCGAAGGTGTATCGAGACAGGGCATCGATACACCAGAGTAGACTAGCGTATACGCATCTTGACCCATATGATGGGCGATGGATGATCCCATATCCATCGGTGTTTGACATCAAGGATGGTGTACGGGTGATCAGTAGAGACTACGTACACTGGACGGACTCGCCGAGAACTCCCAGATGGTATTATACCTCACGTCAGATGGCAGTTCTCCGGTGACACTGGTACAGAGTAGTCTGTTGACCCGAGATCGTCATAGAGTCTTGTGTGATTCCCACTGTGCTTTGATTTCCATCATACCACGTCCAAGAGGGCGTGCAAAAAGGTGGCTTTTGGGTACAGTCCCGAATCACATGGAGGCAATGAGCGATAGGAGGGGATTCGTCTCTCCCGGTATAGGGATTTGATGTTGTGCTGTGTTCGATTGGCTATAACTGGAAATCCCTGGCCAGGGTTGCTGAGATTTACTGGTAAGTGTTATGAGTAGTTTCTCGAACTGTTATAGACCTCATATCGACACGACTTATGGAGCTACTGGGGTCTGACGTTTACCACCCCTAGGCGAGATATGCGACATATCAGACGACGAGACCGGACTGTACGGGAGTGTTACTGATTGGATTCACAGGAGAATGTACAGGCTTTCTTGTTGATCTTCTGAGAGCTCAATACCTGGGTGGCTGTTACGTTTAGCTGACCGCTTACAGCTTGTGGGTGTTTGATATGATCATCACCTACTGCCGACGTATTGACGATTCTTTAGAGTCCTACACAGAGGTTTCTTGGCTCAGAAAAAACGGAGTAGGAGCACATATGTGATATGTGCGGGACCGAGGATAATGCGGTATGTGATACCGTATTAGATTCTCGCGATATGAGATATCGGCCGGGTATATGTGATATAGCCGGGTCATCGTATTAGTCGGTTATATGCGATATAGCCGGATTGTCGAATCAAGTGTTGATTCGATAATTTAATGTATAATAATATATATGATATATTAAATTACATTAACTAATATCAGCTCACTAAGAGATTCTTTTTCTCACTCGGGTAATACATTGATATATATGCGATATATGTTAATTGTATTATTTTATATTGTTACAATAAATATTATATATGTGATATATAATATTTTAACATGATATGATAACTAATGCAACATATTTAGTGGATATTAAACAAGGTTAGGGTTTGTTTTGGGTTAGTTCCTTCTTGATGATTTTAGAAGGTTTCTTTTAGTTTTGTGCAAGATATTTACAAATGACTCATCTTTAACCTAATCCAAACCCTACACCCTTGGTTAATTCTCTACAAAGGTTTAGCAACCATGGTTTCATTATTGATCATTATCTTCTTTCATTGTTCATCACAAAAGGATTCTATCATCTTCTTCCTTGAGTTCCTTTATTGAAAAAGCTTTCTAGCTTTTTGCTAAGTGATGAAAGTGAGTGAGAATATGAAAACAAATGAGGGCAAAAATCCTACTTCATCATTCTTATCTATCCTTGCCCTTTAGATGAGAGTGTTTACTTCATTTAGTGAGTGTTAGCTTGTGTTAATGAAACTTCAAGGTAGATCATTTTTGTTATCGAAGATCGGAAGCAAGACTGCATCTTTCTCTTCGTAAAGCCTCTCGAGAGTCCGGAACACGATGATCGCAGCGAAGGGAACTCAACACGGAGCTTAAGAAGTGAAGGACCGATTCTACAAAGGTTTTAATTCTTCTCACTTAGTGTTAAAGAGTTTAACATGCTTGATTTCACCTAAACTCTAGTTTAAAGATCCGGCTTTGGGTTGTTCGGTACGGCTAAATTTTTAATCGGGAATGGTTGATGCCTCGTAGAATCTTGTGAGCGTGCCTAGCAACCCTACAGTGGTATCAGATCCAAGCTAGAGCTTTAGGTGAAGTCTAGACAAAGTTTAAAGTCCGATCGAACCCGGAAACCCCCGATTATACCCTTCTCTGGATATTTTTCAAAAATGAGATTTTTTATGAATTAAAAATGCTCAGAAAATTAAGCAGGAAAAACTAAGAATTACTGTGAAGTACGGTCCACCAATGCTCTTATATGACTGCGTAACCGCGGCCAAACCAAGGGTTTGGCGGAGGTTCCGCGGCGAAAACTATGACTTAGTCCCTCATACTTCATATATTTATTCTTAGGTCCTTTCTTGTCATTTTTTTCTGGGAATTTTTAATTCCACTCAAGTGTTGAGTTTATTAGGGTTGTATTGGGGACTCGTTGATTCGATCGGATAATTTAACTGCGTTTAGTTTGTCCGGGTAATTTTTAGAACGTGTTAAAAAGTTTGAACGGATATCAATAACTCACTTTTTCCCCTGCCGGAAAATTTCCAAGGGTTGGATTTTTCCGTAGTTTAAGAACGTTCTAAGTCGTGCAAGTAACGCGGTGGACCCTCTAGAAGACAACAAACCTTAACTCGATTATGTGACCGTCTTGAACTGCCTCTAAACCTTAGGGTTTGTGACAGTACGGCGTGCCACATGTGAGGCGTTGGCTTGACCTTTCTACGGCTGGACCATTGGTACTGTGGCATGTGATGGATGTTTTTAAACTAATTTCAAGTGTTAAGAACTATTTGGGAAAACTTAGGTGTTTGATTATTCGATCGGAAAGTTTGACATTGTCAATTTATCTGGAATGTGATACAATATTTGGAATCCACAAGTAGTTATGAGATAGCTAATTTGAATGTTATAAATCTAGCGGTTCAGTCTCAATTGATCGGTTACCACGGAATTCTGATGTGATCAAAAGTCCGTCGCAATCACGTAGCGTACGCGGATACTCACCGGGTAAACTTAACAGACATGCATGCCCCAAAGCCCCGACCAAGTGACTGTAGGAGACCCCATCGCCAAAAGCATCCGTTCGGGTGCTCGTGGCAGCGGTGTTCCGCCTTAGTGCACTTCGTCGACGGCATCGGGGGTGCGGCCATCTACTAAAGTTTGCGACGAGCATTCGATCAAGATGTCGGGAATCTTGTTGAATTGACCGACTAGATATTGAAAAGTGTTTTCGATAATGAGACTAAAATGCGGGGTTTATAATTGTTAAGCATGCGATGTCTAAGGAACTCATTTGGTTAGGCATGCGATGTCTAAGAAGGTTGCGGATTCCAACTGTTGTAGTTTTACACTTTCTTTTCTGTGACCGTAAGCGTAGTATGTAGTGTATCGCCGGCTTCGTTGTTATACATCAACGACAATCGGGATACACATACTTGCTTACGTTGATAATATGAGATATTATGTGTTGCTGTGATATGTTATATTGGATCGTCGCGTTCTGAATAGCCGGGGGTTTTATGTGAGATGAGAGTTTTTCTTTTTCATTCATGTAAAATTCATTTTTATGTAATATTCTTTTATTGGGGCACTTCCGGGATGAGAATGATGTCACCATTGTATATTTTTTAATTTTCCGCATTGGGTAGACCCAAGGCGGGGAGCACAAGTAACCGGGTTCTAGGGTACAGTGGGAGACCATCTCGAGGAGTCGAGACCGGTTCTCCTAACCCTAGAATTGGGAGTGTTGCTTGCCGCTCTCGTAGGGATCTAGGGGAGTGGGTTTGGCTATTCAGTGCGACCGTGGAATCCGTGTTTTATACAGGCTCGCACTAAAACACGGACGTCCTAGTATATCCAATATTTCATATATGTTCTTCTGCTGCAATGTTCTGTGATGAGATCATATTACTGCCTGAGACGAATGTTTATATTATATATATGAGATATATGTTATATTGCAGATTTCGTTTCAAATGTGATGCTTATGAAACATATTAAAATGGGACTTCATTAATGAGATTAATGAAACTAAAAGAAACCTAAAGATGTTGTAGAAACTTGTTTAAAAACTGGTAGCTCTAGTTCTTGCTTTGCATAGCGGTGTTCTTTGTAGAACATCCAGCACCTTATTCGATAAGGAAAGAGCCGAGATCCCTTCACCGGGAGTGACCCTTTTAGTGAAACTAGCAGATGCTACAAAATTGGTTTGTCTTTTGATTGCTTCTATAGTTCTTGCTTTGCATAGTGATATTTGTGAAATATCCTGCACCTTATTCGATGAGGAAAGAGCCGACGATCCCTTCACCGGGAGTGACCTCTTTAGCGAAAATAGAAAAGCCTAAAAAACATTCCATTTAAAATCACTCGATTCTACAACGATATCAAGTTCATTACGTAAAGGGTTTTCTTAAAAACCTGTCGTAGCCCTCCGTCATTTTAGGAAGTAAAGTACTTAGTATTCGTGCTGTGTTTGTTGACCTTAGTTAAGGCACAGTGTATGGTAGCTAAGTGATGTCTTCCTATATAGCATATGATGCGATTAGTTAGGACAATCATATGACTTTGTTGACCTTAATTAAGTGTCATGTGGTTGGGTCTATTTAATCAAGAAAGGACGGGTAGAACTTAACTAGTGCTTATGATTTGTTGACCATAGTTAAGGTCATAAGTCACTAGGGGTAAAATATTATTGGGAATTTCAAGTGTTGAAATTTGCAATGAGATTGCATACCTTCTATGAGATAGTTGGATCCCCATACCCGCTGTGAGTAAGAGTTACTCCGGGGAGAGTTTTACACATTACAATTAGTCGATCAAGTACGTGTCTAGAAAGGTGTAACCGGGGTTACGCCCCTGGGAAAACGAGGTTTACTATAATTAGGTTCGTGCGAAAGCACGGGGAACCTCCCTCAAAGTACTGGCACTGGCCTGGCTGAAAGATTGGCGAACTTGTAGCGTGTAATTAATCCCAGCTAGTCTTTCCTTTTAGGGTTTGAAGGAAGATTTGACTTAAAATAGTGGGAGACATCCTGATTAGATAAATTGATAACCAATCTAATCTTGTAAAAGTGCACGCTGAGTGTTTTCTTCTCTCTCTCTCTCTCCAGGTAGCGACCATGTCACGCCTTAATCAAGATAATAATACGGATGTATTGACCGAACCCCCTTGTTATACTGAGCTAGGGAACGTTGGTCCCGCTCCAACTTATAATTGTTATAAGACAGAGCAGGAAATTGGGGATTACCAGAATTCCCGTGCCGCCCAAACGAAGAAAGTGCATGCTGATGCATCATCTTCTGGTGTGTTCATTACAGAGAACTGTTTCTCAGTATCCTTTACGTCCTGGGTATTTTATACCGAATCAGGATCCCACATATGTAATTTGTTACATGGGCTACAGATAGGTAGAGAACTGAGAACGGGTGATAAGTTTCATGAGATAGAAACGGTGCAAGTGTTGCAGCCAAGTCTGTTGGTCACTATCACCCTGTATTACCAGAATACATTGATTCTGAACGAATGTTATTAGATACCGAACCTAGTATACAACATCATATCAGTCTCTTTATTAATAAAGAAGGATATAATTTTGTATTGTTGGATAATGTTTTGAACATTTCCTATATCAAGAGTTGATCGATTCAGGCATGTTATCTAAAAGCATTGACATTCTAAATCAAACCACAGTTCTTAGTATACAGAACACATAAATGAGGAAGAGTTCAGAAATGAACGAATCCTTCTTGAGGCATTGTAGACTAGGTCATATCAATGCGATCCGACTAGCTAAGTTACATTTAGATGCATATTTAAATTAGTTTGAATTTACATTTTGTGAAACTTGCCGGTCATGTCACAAAGATAAAATGACCACAGCCCTGTTTATTGGAAACAGAGAAAGAGTTAGTGAACTCTTGGGATTGATACATGTTGATGTATGAAAGTCCCATGTCTACACATGCCAAGACCGGTTCTTTGTACTTCATTACATTCTCTGATGATCTCTCAAGATTCAGACATATGTTTCTGTTGAAACACAAGTCCGAAGCTTTTGAGATATTCACAGAATATAAATTAGAAGTAGAGAACCAACAACGGGTATAAGTATTATGTCCTTTGATGAGATCTGGGAGGAGAATACTTGAGCACGGAATTCCTGGACTATTCTAAAGGAGAATGAGATTCTTTCTCGGCATTACTCCTTCGAATACACCATAGCACGATGGTATATCGGGGCGGAGCAATCACACCCTATTTGATATGGTGCGCTCTATAAAGAGTACTACTGAGTTTCCTATTTTCTTTTGGGAGTTATGCACTTGAGAAGCTGCATACCTATTGAATAGGGTTCAAATCAAAGTCAGTTCTGTGGAAGTTTATTGGATATCCTAAGTATTTGCAAGGGAATATTTTCTACCAAACAGAGGAACAAAAGATGTTTTGTTTCTCAGCATGCCACCTTTGTGAAAGGGAATTTCTTATGAAGAAATTATTGGACATGAGGTAGAACTGGAAGGAGTTCCAGCTATACAAACTACAGCAGATGATTTGGTAGAACCAAAGGATTCAATAGTATCCAACGAACCTCAGCCTCTCCGCCGATCTAGTAGGGTTCCTCACCCACCTGGGAGATACTTCGGTTTTCTATTTGACAGTGGGACCGAGGATTGCATCATGAGATGATGACCCAACTAGTTTCGAGCTGTCCATCAGGAGTGGGACTCTGTAAGAATGGCTGGATGCTTATCGATCTGAGATGGAATTCTTATACACCAACAAAGTATGGACTTTGGTTGCTTTATCTGAAGGGTTAAATCCCTATCAGGAGCAAGTATATCATGAGAAGATTACTTGGTGTACACAAAAAAGTTGAGACTTTTAAAGCTATGCTTAAGTCCATCCAGATCCTACTTTCCACTGCTACATACCATGACTACGATATCTGGTGGTTGGGTGTCATGACTGCTTTTCTAAATAATGATTTGGAAGAGAGCGTCTATAAGTACACAGCCAGAGGGCTTCGTAGACAGTGGGAGCAGCGGAAACGTGAGCAAGATGTTTTATGTGATAAAACAGGCATCGCGGAGTTGGAACATCTGTTTTGATGTGCTAGTCAAAGGGTTTGACTTCATCAAAATGGTAGATGAACCTTGTATATACAAAAAGGCAGTAGAGAGTATGGTGGTGATCCTCGTATAGTACGTGGATGACATACTCCTGATAAGGAAGGAGTTTCCTATGCTACGATCGGTCAATCTCCGCTTATCACAAGGATTCTCCATATAGGATCAAAGTGATACCTACTAAATCCTAGGTTTTGGATCTATTAGATAGATCTAATTGGATGTTAGGACTCTCACTAGTAAGTAGTGAGTTGGTATCAATCGATCCTAGGGTGAATCACTGGAAAGGTTCCAGGGTGATAAGGACGACTGAAAGTCAGTCGCAGGCATTGTCTTTACACTCAGTGGAGGGAAGATATGTTGGAAGAGTTCCAAGCTAGATACCGTAACTTACTAGACGATTAAAGACAAGATACATCGTTACCAAGGATGCTACCGAAGAGGCAGTCTGGATATATATAAGTTCATGAGATGAACTTCGTTCCTACTATTGTGTGACAATGGAATTGTGGCTTTAGCCAAGGAAATACCGTCCCATCTGAAATCCAGATATAATTCTTAGGCAGTATCGCCTGATCATGGAGATGGTTGATCTCCAGGAAGATCGAGGTTAGGAGAGTAGACACAGAGGACAACAGCGCGGATCCACTCACAAAGACCTTTTTCCCCGTAAAGACTTTTATAGGATGGTTGAGTATGAGATACTTTAACCACAGCTAATTGTTGGGTATGTGATACCACAACAGATGGCCCTAGTGCAAGTGGGAGATTGTTAGTCATATGTATGCCCTAGAGGCCATTACTGTACATACGATGTATATTGTAGTGGATGCTTGGACATATATAGGGAGGACTTTCTTGCTCGACATGATAGTATGCTATCTGGTTGTACTTTATCTTAACATGTACTCTAATTGTCTCTATGTTACATGTTGATAAAGCCCTTAGGATATGTACTCGACTACTGGGACTATGATGAGATCATACTAGTGGGGCCACGGTAGTCAACGAGTACATCCTATAACTGTTCCTAGTCGAAGGTGTATCGAGACAGGGCATCGATACACCAGAGTAGACTAGCGTATACGCATCTTGACCCATATGATGGGCGATGGATGATCCCATATCCATCGGTGTTTGACATTAAGGATGGTGTACGGGTGCCCAGTAGAGACTGGGTACACTGGACGGACTCGCCGAGAACTCCCAGATGGTATTATACCTCACGTCAGATGGCAGTTCTCCGGTGACACTGGTAAAGAGTAGTCTGTTGACCCGAGATCGTCATAGAGTCTTGTGTGATTCCCACTGTGCTTTGATTTCCATCATACCACGTCTAAGAGGGCGTGCAATAAGGTGTCTTTTGGGTACAGTCCCGAATCACATGGAGGCAATGAGCGATAGGAGGGGATTCGTCTCTCCCTGTATAGGGAGTTGATGTTGTGCTGTGTTCGATTGGCAATAACTGGAAATCCCTGGCCAGGGTTGCTGAAATTTACTGGTAAGTGTTATCAGTAGTTTCTCGAACTGTTATAGATCTCGTATCGACACGACTTATCGAGCTACTCTGGTCTGACGTTTACCACCCCTAGGCGAGATATGCGACATATCAGACGACGAGACCGGACTGTACGGGAGTGTTACTGATTGGATTCACCGGAGAATGTACATGCTTGCTTGTTGATCTTCTGAGCGCTCAATACCTGGGTGGCTGTTACGTTTAGCTGACCGCTTGCAGCTTGTGGGTGTTTGATATGATCATCACCTACTTCCGGCGTATTGACGATTCTTTAGAGTCCTACACAGAGGTTTCTTGGCTCAGGAAAAACGGAGTAGGAGCATATATGTGATATGTGCGGGACCGAGGATAATGCGGTATGTGATACCGTATTGGATTCTCGCGATATGAGATATCGGCCGGGTATATGTGATATAGCCGGGTCATCGTATTAGTCGGTTATATGCGATATAGCCGGATTGTCGAATCAAGTGTTGATTCGATAATTTAATGTATAATAATATATATGATATATTAAATTACATTAACTAATATTAGCTCACTAAAAGATTCTTTTTCTCACTCGGGTAATACATTGATATATATTCGATATATGTTAATTGTATTATTTTATATTGTTACAATAAATATTATATATGTGATATATAATATTGTAACATGATATGATAACTAATGCAACATATTTAGTGGAGATTAAACAAGGTTAGGGTTTGTTTTGGGTTAGTTTCTTCTTGATGATTCTAGAAGGTTTCTTTTTGTTTTGTGCAAGATATTTTCAAATGACTCATCTTTAACCTAACCAAAACCCTACACCCTTGGTTAATTCTCTACAAAGGTTTAGCAACCTGGTTGCAATATTGATCATTATCTTCTTTAATTGTTCATCAAAAAAGGATTCAATCATCTTCTTCCTTGAGTTCCTTTTTTGAAAAAGCTTTCTAGCTTTTTGCTAAGTGATGAAAGTGAGTGAGAATTTGAAAACAAATGAGGGCAAAAATCCTACTTCATCATTCTCATCTATCCTTGCCCTTTAGATGAGAGTGTTCACTTCATTTAGTGAGTGTTAGCTTGTGTTAATGAAACTTCAAGGTAGATCATCTTTGTTATCGAAGATCGGAAGCAAGACTGCATCTTTCTCTTCATAAAGCCTCTCGAGAGTCCGGAACACGATGATCGCAGCGAAGGGACCTCAACACGGAGCTTAAGAAGTGAAGGACCGGATCTACAAAGGTTGTAATCCCTCTCACTTAGTGTTAAAGAGTTTAACATGCTTGTTTTCACCTAAACTCTAGTTTAAAGATCCGGCTTTGGGTTGTTCGGCACGGCTAAATTTTTAATCGGGCATGGTTGATGCTTCGTAGAACCTTGTGAGCATGCCTAGCATCCCTATAAGCTTGAGCTAGTGGAATTCGGGTGGATCATCTTTGGCGCGAAGATCACGAAGGAGGTTCTTTCATATTGAAGAGGAGCCTAGTGGAGTCGCGTGGACCACAACTCGGAGCTAGAGAAGAGAAGGACTCGATCTACAAGGGTATAACTTTCCTTCTCTTCTTAATGGTTTTAGCAAACCCTAATATTCTAGCAAAGATCTTATATAGTCTAACTTAGCACCTAATAAAAATTAAAATTTGGCATGCTTGATACTACTAAAACCCCATGGTGGTGCTAGGGTCAACTTTCAAAAACATCTTGGCGACGGCTGCTGACTCGGTAAGTAAGAGCTGAATAACTGGCCCCGTGTCATGCCTTGGCCGCCGCCATGGCCTAGAAAGAAACAGCCGCGGCCTCTTCCTGCCATATCTCTGCCAAACTACACCGGAGCTGATACACCTGCATGAATCCGCTTTGGTCCCGGAACAGTCGTAGTCACAGAAATACGCTCCTCCACTAATATGGCCGCGTCCATCGCTTCTGCATAGGTTTCAAAGTGCTGAACACCGATAGAAAGAAACAACTATGTGTCAAGGCCTCATACGAATCTCTTGATGCGCTTCTCTTCGGTGTCAACAAAATAAGGAGCATATCTGTAGAGCTGAGTGAACTGGATATCATACTCGGCCACGGCCATACTAGGAGTCTTTTGCAAAGACTCAAAACTACGAGCTCGAGCATCCCTAACGCTCTGCGGAAGGAAACGAGCGAGAAACACCATCGTGAACTCATCCCAGGTCATAGGAGGAAGACCTGCAGCTCGGCCTCTCTCAACTAACTCGCACCAAGTCTTGGAAAGACCCTCCAGACGAAAGCTATCAAGCTTGACCGATCTCGCATCAGAGCACTTCAAGGAACGACAAATCCTGGCCTTCCTATCGAGGAACGGCTGTGGATCCTCCACCGCGTCAGTGCCGGTGAAAACTGGAGACTTCAGCCTTATAAACTCCTGTGGTGACACTGCGATAGTCTCGGTAGCAGCAGGTACAACTGTCTGGACAGTAGATACTATCACGTTCCCCATAGTAGGAGGAACATCATCAGATCTCGGTACTCGGCTGACCTCGACTAAAGATCCAAGTATCCGGCGCAAATCCTAAATACACACCTCCAACCTAGCAATCCGGCCTAGAGAAGGGGGATCAATCTGTCCCTGAGGGGTAGGAGTACCGCCCTGGTCGGTTGTTCATACCAGAATATTGCATTTAATACTGCCCATTCTTCTGCTCGTTTGTTTATAGGCAAGTACTTTTAATCCGTGTTTGCTATATATTTACAGGTTACGGATTCCTAGTCTAAAATAACGCAAATCATAAAAAATCTCCATAGTTACACCAAAATCTAGAACATCTGCGACAGATAGATAAAATCCGAGTTCCGGTCATCCCCATCCGTCCAGTGCCGCTTACCAGTTCAATAGATAAGAAAAATAACAGTGGTCATTCGTGTCTCGGTCAAGCACGGAGCATGAGAGGGGCAGCACAAGATTCAATGGGTGTGCGAAGCTCGAGTGAGATAAAGGTCAAATGAATTAAAAGCGAAGCCATTTTGGACTGTTGCAAATCTGAAGAAATTTTGGAAGCATTGTCCAATTTGGGACATGTAAAAAAACAGAAGAAAGCAACATGGTGATGCCCTAGAAAAACGACAACCTAACTCCTCTAAAGAGCCACGGAACCACGGCTAATGTTTCAAATATGCGACGGTTCCGCGTCCGAGTTGACTCGGCATCAGACGATATTTTTTGGGTATTTTGGTAATTGCATTTGGGCTCAGAATTTGACCTTAGGGTTTCAGCTCTCTGCCTATAAATACTCCAGTTTTGAGCCATGGTGGAATGCTTCTTCTTTTCTAGATTTAGTGTAGATTAGTTTGTTTTTCTTCTTCTTCTTCATCTTTCCTCCATGAAATTGTAGTGAGAGCTCTTGAGTGGAAGATCAATGAAGATGAGGGTTGTTTTTATTATCTTGTATCTTTAATTTTCTTGTATTGTAATTTCATTTCTTATCTTGTAATTTTAATTCCTAGTCTAACTTTTATTTATTGTTGTTAAGTACTTGTTGTTATTTCTTGTTTTATTTTCCTTTTCTTCTTATCCGTATTTTCAAGCCATGATACTCGACGGAGTCCCTTGCTAAGGTGAGGGCCCAAGCAGTTAGCTTTCATCTTTGTAAAACCGTATTTTTCCTTTCTTTCTTTGTTTCCTTCTTGTTTTGTTTTGTTTTTCATTTAAATGTGTGAATAATTTCCACACTTATTAGGGGCTAAGGAAGGTTAGTATGAGGGACGGAAAAATCTCTTGTGCTTCTCTTTGCCAAACATCTTGAAACGAGCCTAGAGCAAACAAACGCAACCCTCTCACTTAGGCACGCTATACGTGACATATAGTCGCGACCTAAGTCGAGAAGTCCTTTGGGCGCACTACAACGTGACATGTAGTTGTGACTTAATTGGATACATGGTTGTGGGTGTTTGGCCTAGGGTTGGAAATAAGCGCACGTAGCGGAGGGACAAGGGGCACTAGGAATGGATTTAGCATTGGAAACCTTGCTTAAACTCGCAAATCTCAGTCCTATGTCCTCCTAATCCCCGCTACGTTCGATTATCCCAACATCATTTTAAGAATGGAAAAATAAAAGCACAAGACTAATCCTAACTCTACTAACCAACCTTAACCCTAACAAGCTTACTTGAACATAAATACGATCACTTAGGATAGAATTGAACATAAACTTATACATTCTTTAATTGACTTGTCTAAGACAAGAACGGAAATACAACCATCTCCCTGTGGATCGACCCGTGCTCAACCGGCTAGCTGCTAAGTGACACCGTCCTGATTGCGGTAAGTAGAGAACAGAGTAGAACGCATATCAAAAAATGTATCGCGTTTCGGCTCACAATCATCGGTCCTCGTCTCAGACGAGCCCGCCCTGACATCATTTCTGGCGGCGGCCCTCTGGGCCCTCTTAGTCTTCGGCGGTATAGTGGCTGGAATAAGAAACAGGATTTGATAAGAACATTGCAATCGAAACAAAGGATACATGGAATCAAAGAAGGAATTACAAGCAAATATATATCCTATGGTCACTTAGGCGGAGTATTGTATCGTGAGTATGCCGCGGAACATACACACGTTACGTCACTCTGCTTAAGTCACCTACTCCATCATTGTCATGACCCGGAAAAGTCATGTGACTGGCACTTGAATCATGTGAAGCCTATAGGACCCCACCTAATTCAAGTAAGCAAAAGCCCAGAAATCTAAACATTTTAAAGAAAATAGTGGAGGTGCGGTTTTGAAATAAGGTTTTACTGAAATCAAGTTCTTTAAAACGTAGATAATAGTATACGAAAACAAAATGTTTGTGGCTGTCTTAAAAACGTGTTTCGTCATTGAAAAAATTCGGCAGCACCTCGTTTGTAAATTTTAACCCAAAAACGGTACAAGTAATATAATAAAGGCATCCCCAAGCGGGAGCTAGCTCTTCGCCAATTGGCGGAAACAACCACGCAAGTAATATAAATATACAACGCCGAACGCGAGGATCAAAACTCAGCAAGAATTACAGTAAAGAAAACAAAGCATCAACAAGAAAATCAGAAGTAACAAATAATACATGAGCGTGACTTTAAGGATGAAAGAATAAATAACGGTGTATCTAAGTCTACAATTATATATAGTCTGGTTGATGGAGCATTTAACTAGATACAACTGAAATAAAATATACAAGTATATAATGGTGGTCACGATACAAAGTATCCCACCTATCGATGCAATCACCCGGAAGAAGGCAGTGTGCCAACAAGCCGCTACGGAACCTGTACGGCCAAACCTGCAAGAAACTGTGGTACAACGGGTGTGAGTTGCCAACTCGTGAGTAGAAGACATCACCGAGTAGAAATCGCATGTATGACGATCTCCTAGGTCATACAATACGCTAAATATATAAATAGACATCGAGTAATAACAAGGGTAACATTATAAGCATGTGCATAAGCGTAATACTAAGTACTCGTGTCAGTGTCACAAAGTAGCAATATGTCATATATATGATGTATGAATGCATCATGAATGAATAATCAACATCAAATCAGGATATATCTGTATGAGAAAACTGTGTTCTTATCTTCGTAAAATTTTAGTATAAAAACTGGAGTATCATCAATGAAATCGACAGAAATCCATGTCAAACGTCGACACAATATATACATCAATATCTCGGTAGCCATCTCTCAGATCGGCCTTCAAATCTGTCAAATCACATAACTCCGGTCGGTATCCTCCGGATAACCGCCGGGTCAATAATCACCGGTAAGTAGTGATCCCCTACCGGGCTCAACATCTCTCTATATGGCCTTCTTGCCCCGGGGTACCTCACCGGGTCCACCATGTACCCGCAAACGGCGTCTCTCTCCTCGAATCGGGTATATGTACATACATGGCTCAAGAACCGAGAAATCTCATGGTGGACGCCACACACATCATATCACGAGAAAACCGCAATTTCTATTTTTGAAATGATAATAACTTTATAAACTCCTTTGCAGTTTTCCCCAAATCCAGAAATCACATGAATACGGAAATCTCTAAGAAGAATCACAATCTAAGAGCATACAATGAGATAATAAATACCGGCGTAAAACCAAAGATCAGTGCATAACTAGAATGTATGTATTCAAATGCATTTGGCATCTAAGTAAGAAATACAATGTCTACACTAGAATACAAGATCATGAATGTTTAACAATACTATTTCTACAGACTATCAGATCATACAATGTAATAACGATCACTACAGTGTGCGTGACATGGCAATTACCGATGATGATATGTGTGAGCCGGCAAGCAAGTGTACGTGGAACATACGCATCATCGGTAATGGTGCAGGTGTCCTAGCAGACGAGATCAAAACAGAAAGTAAACAACAAAGTAACAATAAGGTATACCAACTATATACGAGCCATACCGCTTATCGTGTTTAAATTGCACGAATCGTTGTCTTTTGAAAAGTAGGGACTACGGTGTTTTGAGAAAATAGATGTCTTATGAAAATCCATAGCATCCCTCGTTTTATTCTTTGAAAAAGCATACGATTCGTCGGTTTTGAAAATAGGTATGACTCGAGCCTAAGCTAACCTATACCTATGCAACTAAAGACTAAACTAAGAACCTAGTCGAAGGTAAAAAGAAATCTATAATATCCCAAGACGATATATCTAATAGTCGACGAACAGTTTCATATCATCACGTACGGTAATAATACATCGTACGACATCCTCGAGTCAAGAGTGCGGAACAATCATCATATACATCTCGTGCAGTAATATCCATCGTACGACATCCTTAAAATCGATGGTACGGGTCAAATATCATAATAAATCATAATTCGTACGGTATCAATCGTTGTACAATATCAATATCATAAATCAGTGGTACGGATCTAATGTCTCGTATAATCCATTATTTATCAAGTCATATGTTATCGCATGATTTGTATATATATCGCCCAACGATCCTTTAATATATCATATCATATTATATATGGTGTCTTGACTCAATCATAGATCAAGCCTCACGGCATCATGCCCGAGCATATCGACCCATATCCATATAACATATCATATCCTCATCTCACGTGTATATGTGTATATATGTATATATGATCAAACACACCCATATGTATATATATACACACGTATACACACAAAACCAAGTGTGTGTGTGACTACACATATCCTAAAGGTTCGCGACTAAGATAAAAAGACAAAGGTTATACCCTTCCTGCGAATACGCTTATTCTAATTACGGTCTCCTAGAATCCTACTTGCTAAATGTCCAAATCATGTACCAATAGATATATACATAATATATAATTTATCCTACAGTTGCGGGGGTGCTATATGCCATCCACCCGACTTCCCCCATAGATATACATCTACTCACCTCGATTCTCGCTTGCCGAAGTCGATGACGCCACGTTCTCCCTTGTCGTCCAAAGCCCACGCAAAGGTACCTACAGTTTCAAATGCTTTATATCGTAAAACAAGAATCAAATACAAGAAAAGCCGATACGGCACACGAAATACACATAGGTCAGAACATATGGCCTACGCATGCAAGAATAACCAACAACTTTCGACATCGACGTACGAACGCCAATCGGTCAAGATAAAACACAAATATCCAAACTCAAGTTATTAAAAACCACGAAACCAAAACAACATCTTAGAAAACTAGCTCCAGATTTTGACTCAGGAAATTTGGGACTAAACAAACAATACAATGGATAGGTTAGCAGTTAAGTGAGCTACAACCAAAACCCCCACACCAAAGTCTAAAGATGGCTCGGTGAGATACTCAATTTTCCCCGGTGTCGCCGGCCATGGGTTGGAATTCTGGGTTCATCTTCTCTTGGTGGTCTCCTAGTGGTCTAACTAGGTTAATGTATATGTTTGATTTTCCTATAAAGGTCTCAGATTGCTCCAGATATCCTGTAGGCATAACAATATTCACAAAACCGATATCGGCTAAATTCTAAGTTCAAGTCTTGGGTTTTTCTGTGGTAAATTAGTCCAGAATTTCACTCAAAAACACCGCCACAACTCAAGATAAGGCCTTAACCCTCATCTAGGAATTTTCCTTCATCACAAAACCACATTCAAACAACTCTAAATTTCTATAGGAGTTCAGGAAACTTAAAATCTAAACTAAGGGTGAAAAAATTACCTCATTTGGCAACTCAAGAATTTTCTTGAGTTGCTCAAAGTCTTCAAAATCTCAACTTGTTTGGTCCAAGGTGTATGTAGTAAGGTTGTGCATAATTTTTGTGAAGGGTGTATGGTATTTTAGTGATGGTTTGAGAATGTAACATTTTAGAAAATATAAAATATTATTTTTGGAATTTAATATTAAAATAATATATTTCGCGAAAAATACCCAATTTGCGAAATTGGGGTTTTCGTAAAAAGGTATAATATATAACGATAATTATGAAATAATGGGAGACTAAAATGATTTATCCATTTAAAAATATATTTATCGGATTTGGCATTTTTAAAATTTATTTTATGCAGTTTAAATAAAAACCCGATTAGTGCACTGCTAATCGCGATTAAGCCAAATCCATGTTTCTACAGTTTTCCATGGTTAGTGCACCGTGTCATGTCGCATTTGATTATATGTTATTTCTTATTTTTTTGAGGTATTATGTGATTTGGTTTTAAAAAGAAAAAGAAAAGAAAATGAGAAAGGGTAAAAGAGTAAAAGAGTGAGAGTGAGGGTGAGAATAAGAGGAAGAGAGAGAGGGCAGCCACCATAACTCATCCCCATTTCTTTCTTCACCTTCTTCCTCCTCAAGCTTCCCTCCACATTCACCCCAAGAAACCATCTCAAAATCTTCATCCAAACACTATACTCCCTTAATTAAAGATGATCCCCACTTCATTCTCTACACTTTGGACCAAGAAAAGTTGGATTTTGATGACTTGGGACATCTAGGGTTTTTCTAAGGTTGCCCAAATGAGGTATAATTCCTTCACTTAGTTTAGTTTTAAGTTTTCCTAGCATTCTAGCTTAGTTTAGAATTTATTTGCGAATGGGTTTGTGAGCTTGGAAATTCAAGAGAAGGGTTTGGGTAAATGTGTGGAATTGGTGTAGGTTAGTGGCTGTTACAAGACTTGAGTAGTGTTTTCACTGGCTTAGAAAAGAGAATACGAGTTTAGGATTTCACCCATGTTTGTTTTGTGAGGTTTGGTGTGCCTACAGTGAATCTGGAGCGACCCGGGAAGTTTTTGAGTTAAACAAACAACTCTGGAGACCAAATTGGACCAATAGGAGACCACCCTGACCATATGAACTCCAACGGAGCACAGATGGCCGTGCAGGCCAGAAAACCTAGCAAAGTGGCCTGCCAAAATGTGGCTTTTGGTGCTAAAACTGGTTCTGTATCTCACTCATCTCACATACTACACCCTATACTTGTTTATTTTGCTCCAATTGACCTGAGTCAAAATCTGGGAGCACATTGGTTTGATTTTTGGATATGTTTTCCGTATTTTGAATGCTTGGTTTTAGTATTTGGAATTGTTTTTGGTTGTTGGATGTTTGTACATCAACAACAAGGGATGATTGGTTGGTTTTGCATGCGTGGGCTATAGGTTCTAACCTATAGGCGATCTGTGTGCCGTATCGGTTTTCCTGATTCGATTTTAATAGCGATTGCGATTGTATTGATATTGTAGGTACCTTCGTGTGGATTCCGAGGCGACGGAGCATGGCATCATCGACTTCGGAAAGCAAGGATCAGGTGAGTAGATCTATATCTACGGGGGAAGTCGGGAGGATGGCGTATAGCACCACCGCAAATTATAAATGGATACCGATCTATAGGATATAGTCATAGAAACCTAGATTAGGAAACTAAGGATATGGTTTAAAAGATAATTAGAGATGATATTAGTGATCGAATATATATTGAGATATGAGAAAGCTGTAAGGATATGAAAAGTGAATGTGAATCACGACTTATAAACATGTAGTTGCAATATAATAGGTATGAGTTTTAGGGTAGCATGACACTTAATCTATAAGGTAAATTGTATATATAAAATTGACTTGATATGAGATATTAATGTGATGGAAAAGATTATACGTTGTGATACGGCGACTTGGTGTGATATGTCGTTATATGGATACGAGTCGATATGTGATAATTGATACCTTTGCCGGTCCCATGATCTGAGATTGATACGGATGTGACTGGAGAGATAGGTATATATATGTATATGGATAATGTTGTGAATCTTGAGTGATAGGCCATACGTGACGTTAGGTCCGTACCGTCATTGTCATATAGGTTGATAGGATCCCTAATTGTTTAATGCCGCCGTACGATGATTTACCGTACGTGATGAGTGTACTTGATGATGGACCTATACCCTTGACTAAAGGTTGCCGTACGATGGATAATACTGTACGTGATGTTGTAAGGCTGGATGCCGATTGATAGATTCACCGACTCGATTATGTTAGATGCGTATACCTTATACCTTTTAGCAGCCGATTTACTTTATGCTACGTTCATGTCATTACCATTGCATTTCATATACCTGTGCTAGTACACCTATACCATTATCGATGATGCGTATGTCACACTTACACAGATTGGCAGGCTCACACACTTCATCGTCAATAATTGCCATGTAAATACACAGTAGAATTGCTGCATCATGATATGACTCTTTGCATAATTTACTTGCTATAGTTACATATACACCTTTATACGATGTTGCATTTGACCTTGGAGGAATTGGGAACCGCAGGATATATTTTAAACTGGATTCATTTTAAAGAGCGGTTTTCCCTTGATATATGCATATTACTATTCCATGTTGCGTGATTTACGGATATTCTTACATTCTGTTATATGTCGCATACATCATGCTTTACGATTTTTCGCATTGAGATATGATATTTTCATGAGATTTCAAGATTTGGAGAAACCGCAAAGATTTTATAAACTTATTATCATTTAAAGATAGAAAATTGAGATTTTTCTCATGATATGATTTGAGAGGTGTCCACCATGAGTTTTCTCGGCTCTTGAGCGATATCATACACCCGATTCGAGGAGGAAGAGGAACTGTCTGTGGGTGCATGGTGGACCCGGTGCGGTACCCCGGGGCAAGATGGTCGCAGATGTTAGTTATATGTATGCCCTAGAGGCCATTACTATACATAGGATGTATATTGTAGTGGATGATTGGACATATATAGGGATTACTTTCTTGCTCGATATGATAGTATGCTATCTGGTTACTCTTTACCTTAACGTGTACACTGATTGTCTCTCTGTTACATGTTGGTAAAGCCCTTAGGATGTGTGCTTGACTACTTGGACTATGATGCGGATCATACTAGTGGGGACATGGTAGTCCATAAGTACATCCTTCAAAGTCCCTAGTCGTAGGTGTATCGAGATGGGGCATCGATATATTAGAGTAGACTAGCGTGTAGCTTCTCAACCCATATAGATAGGCGATGGATGATCCCATATCCATTGGTGTTTGACATCAGAGATGATATACGGGTGCTCAGTAGAGACTGGGTACACTGGACGAACTCGCCGAGAACTCCCAGATGGTATTATACCTTACGTCAGATGGCAGTTCTCTGGTGACACTGGTACAGGTTAGTCTGTATACCCGAGATCGTCATAGAGTATTGTGTGATTCCCACTATGCTTTGATTTCCACCTTACCACGTCCAAGAGGGCGTGCAAAACGGTGGTTTTTGGGTACAGTCCCGAATCACATGGAGGCAATAAGCGATAGGAGGGGTTTCGTCTCTCCCGGTATAGGGAGTTGATGTTGCGCAGTGCTCGATTGTCTATAACAGGAAGTCTTTGGCCAAGGCTGCATTAGGGATTTACTGGTAAGTGTTACCAGTAGTTTCTCGACCCGTTATGAGCCTCATATCGACACGACTTATCGAGTTATTGGGGTCTGACGTTTACCACCCCTAGACGAGATATGCGACATACCAGACGAACAGACCGGACTGTACGGTAGTGTTACTGGTTGGAATCACAGGAGTGTGATCGGGCTTGCTCGTTGATCTTCTGATCGCTCAATACCCGGGTGGCCGTTACGTTTAGCAGACCGCTTGCGGCTTGTGGGTGTTTCATATGATCATCACCTACTGCCGGCGTATTGATGAGTCTTCAGAGTCCTACACAGGGGTTTCCTGGCTCAAGCGAAACGAAATAGGAGCGCATATGAGATATGTGCGGGACCGAGAATAATACCAGTATGTGATACTGAATTCTATACTCGCGAATTGTGACATTGATCGGTTGTATGGGATATAGCCGGGTTATCGGATCAAGTGTTGATTCGATAAGTTGTTACTATATGATATTAGTCGGTTATATACAATATGACCGGATCGTTAAATCAAGTGTTGATTTAATTATTTAATGTATAATTATATATTTGATATATTACTTTACATTAACTAGTATTGGTTCATTTAAGATTGATTTTCTCACTTGAATGTGCACATTGTTTATATGTGATATATGCAAGTGTACATATTTGTATCATGCTTGATGATACAAACAAGTTATGTGTATGAGACTTGAACCAACTCAAGGTTAAATTAGGGTTTACTATTTTCCTAACAAATAAAAAAAAGTGAGACTTTGGTCAAAGTTATCAAGCTTCATGAAGCTTGATAAACATTGACAAAGTCAACTTTTTTGTCATTTGTTCAAGATATTAGTTAACCCAACCCTTAACCTAATGCTTTGGTTAAATCTGTACATGACTTAAGCATGAAGGCTTAACTCAACCATGGTGCCATGATTAAAAGGATAAGTTTCATATTATTCTTTTAATTCTTTTCTTCTTCTTCTTCTTCTCCTTCATCAAGCTCACAAAAGCTTGCTAGCTCCAATGGTGCCATGAGAAAAAGAGTGAGAAATCCAATTCTAAAGTGAACCCACTTCCTATTTCTACATCCTCTACCACTTGCCATGTAGTATAGGGGGTTATCTTCACAAAGTTTTTGACCAAGTGAAGGAATAGCTTGAGTTTGAGTCTCCCCGACGTAGATCATCTTCGGCCTCGAAGTCAACGACCTAGCCCACTCATTTCTCCGACGAAACCATCGCTAGAGTCCGGGATCCCGATGATCGCAGTGGAGGGACGTCAAGACGAAGCTAAAGAAGTGGAGGACCGGATCTACAAAGGTTGTAATCCCTTTCACTTAGTAGCAAAGTTGTTTGCTTGCATTTCTTTTCGCCTTAACTTCTAGTTAACGATCATGATTAGGGTTTCTCGGCACATAAAAATTTGAATTTGGCATGGTAGATACCTTGTGGAACCTCTTGTGTGTGCCTAGTAACCCTACAGTGGTATCAGATCCTAGCTAGAGCTTTAGGCGAAGTGTAGACGAAGTTAGAGATCCGATTGAACCCCTTCTCTGTACATTTTTTCAAACTGTGGATTTTTGTGAAATAAAAATGCTCAGAAAATTAAGCAGGAAAATATAAGAATTACTGTGAAGTACGGACCCCTAACTCAAAAATTTGACCGCGGAAACGCGGCCAAACCAAGGGTTTGGAGGCGGTTCCGCGGCCTAAATTGTGAGTTAGTCCCTCAAACTTCACATATTTATTCTTAGATCCTTTCTTGTCATTTTTTTCTGGGAATATTTTAATTCCACTCAAGTGTTGAGTTTTCTAGGGTTTTATTGGGGACTCGTTAATTCGATCGGATAATTTAACTTCGTTTATGTTTTTCCGGATATTTTAGAAACTGTTAAAAAGTTCGACCGGATATAAATACCCAATTTTTCCCCTGCCGGGAAATTTCCAAGTGTTGTATTTTTTCGTAGTTTAAGAACGTTCTAAGTAGTGCAAGTAACGCGATGGACCCTCTAGAAGACAACAAACCTTAACTCGATTATGTGACCGTCTTGAACTGCACTTTGAACCTTAGGGTTTGGGGCAGTACGGCGTGCCACATGTGAGGCGTTGGCTTGACCCTTCTACGGCTGGACCGTTGGTACTGTGGCATGAAGTGGATGTTTTTATACTTATTTCATGTGTTGAGCTTTTCTGGAAAACTTGGGTGTTTGATTGTTCGATCGGAAAGTTTAACATTTTCTATTTATCAAGAATGTGATACAATATTTAGAATCCACAAGTAGTTATGAGATAACTGATTTGGATGTTATAAACATAGCACTTTAGTCTCACTTGATCGGTTGCCATGGAATTTTTATGTGATCAAAAGTCCGTCGCAATCGCGTTGCGTACGCGGATACTCGCCGGGTAAACTTAATAGACAGCTAAGCCCCATAGCCCCGACCAAGTGACTGTAGGAGAACCTCGTCGCCGAAAGCATTCGTTCGGGTGCTCGCGGCAGCGGTGTTCCGCCTTGGTGCACTCCGTCGACAGCAACCGGGGGTGCGGTCGTCTACTAAATTTTGCGACGAGCATTCGATCAGGATGTCGGGAATCTTGCTGAATTGCCCGACTTGATATTGAAAAGAGTTTTCGATAATGAGACTAAAATGCGGGGTATATAATTGTTAGGAATGCGATGTCTAAGGAATTCATTTGGTTAGGCATGCGATGTCTAAAGAGGTTGCGGATTCCAACTATTGTAGTTTTACACTTTCTTTTCTGTGACCGTAAGTGTAATATGTGATATCGCCGGTTTCGTTGCTATATGTCAACGACAATTGGGATGTGCACATTTACTTACGTTGATGACATGTGATGTTATGTGTTGCTGGATATGTTATATTGGATCGTCGCGTTTTGAATAGCCGGTGGTTTTATGTGAGATGAGAGTTTTTATTTTCATTCATGTAAAATTTGTTGTATGTAATATTCTTTTATTGGGGCACTTCCAGGTTGAGGTTGCTGTCACCATTTGTATATTATTTACTTTTCCGCACTAGGATATACCCAAGGAGGAGAGCACAAGTAACCGGGTTCTGGAGTTCAGTGGGAGACCAACTCGAGGAGTCGAGTCCGGGTCTCCTAACTCTAGAATTGGTAGGGTTGCTTGCCGCTCTCGTAGGGGTCCAAGGGTGTGGGTTTGGCTATTCATCGCGACCGTGGAATCCGTGTTTTATACAGGCTCGTATTGAAAACACGGACGTCCTAGTATATCCAATGTTTCATATGTTTCTTCTGCTGCGATATCTGTGATGTGATCATTTGATATGTGATGATAGATACTGTATATGATATATATGATATATTATATAGATGTTACTTATGTTTTGCACTCGCACTAGCCCTGCCCCACTCTGTCGTTAGTTACCTAACCTAACGGTGCATGAGGGGACATCGAGGCGAATGCGGATGGCATAAGTGTATGTCATATTTATCTGTGATGTTTAGGTGATTTAAATGATGGGACTTCATTAATATGATTAATGAAATAAAAGAAACCTAAAAGATGTTGTGGAATTTTCAAAAACAGGTAACTACAGTTCTTGCTTTGCATCGCGGTGTTCCTTGTAGAACATCATGCACCTTATTCGATAAGGAAAAGCCCGAGATCCCTTCACCGGGAGTGACCCATTTAGCAATAACTGGCAGATGCTACAACCCTCGGTTTGTCTTTTGATTGCTCCTATAGTTCTTGCTTTGCACAGCGGTATATATGATATATCCTGCACCTTATTCGATGAGAAAAGGGCCGACGATCCCTTCACCGAGAGTGACCCCTTTAGCAAAACTAGAAAAGCCTAAAAAACACTCCATTTTAAAATTATTTGATTCTACAATGATATCAAGTTCATTACACAATAGGTTTTCAGAAAAACCTGTCGTAGCCCTCCCTTATTTCAGATAAGTAGTAGTTAGTATTCGTGCTGCGTTTGTTGGCCTTTGCCAAGGCGTAGTGTGCGGTTGCTGACTGGTGCTTATCTGCTTATGCATATGATGCAGATTGGGTTAGGGTAGTCGTGCGACCTTGTTGGCCTTTGTCAAGGGTCGTGCGGGTGGGTTTAATTCAATCAGGAAATGACGGGTTGAACTTGACTAGCATCCTATGGTTTTTTGGCCTTTGTCAAGGTCATAGGAGGTTAGGGGCAAAATTATCGGGAATTTCAAGTGTTGAAATTTGCAATGAGATTGCATACCTTCTATGAGATAGTTGGATCCCGATACCCACTGCGAGTAATTGTTACTCCTGGGAGAGTTTTACACATTACAATTAGCCGATCAAGTAGGTGTCTAGAAAGGTGTTAACGGGGTTACGCCTATGGGAAAACGAGGTTTACTTTAATTAGGTCCGTGCGAAAGCACGGGGAACCTCCCTCAAAGTACCGACACTGGCCTGGCTGAAAGATTGGCGAACTTATAGCGTGTAATTAATCCCGGCTAGTCTTTCCTTTTAGGGTTTGAAGGAAGATTTGATAAAAAACAGTGGGAGCCATCCTGATTAGATAAAATAATAACCAATCTGATCTTGCAAGAGCGCACACAGAGTGTTTTCTTCTTTCTCTCTCTCTCTAGGTAGCGAAATATCACGCCTTAATCAGGATAATAAAACGGATATATTGACCGAACCAACTTGTTATACTGAGCTGGGGAACGTTGGTCCCGCTCCAACTTATAATTGTTATAAGACAGAGCAGGAAATAGGGGATTACCAGAATTCCCTTGCCGCCCAAACGAAGAAAGTGCATACTGATGCATCATCTTCGTGTGTGTTCATTACCGAGAACTGTTTCTCAGTGTCCTTTACGTCCTGGGTATTTGATACCAGATCAGGATCCCGCATATGTAATTTATTACATGGGCTACAGAAAGGTAGAGAACTGAGAACGGGTGATAAGTTTCATGAGGCAGAAAACGGTGCAAGTGTTGCAGCCAAGTCTGTTGGTCACTGTCACCCTGTATTACTAGAATACATTGATTCTGAACAAATGCTATTAGATACCGAACCTGATATACAAAATCATATCAGTTTCTTTATTTAGATAAAGAAGGATATAATTTTGTATTGTTGGATAATGTTTTGGACATTTCCTAAATCAAGAGTTGATCGGTTCGGGCACGTTATCTAAAAGCATTGACGTTCTAAATCAAACTACTGTTCCTAGTATACAGAACACACACAAGTGGAAGAGTTCAGAAATTAACGAATCCTTCTTGAGCCATTATAGACTAGGTCATATCAATGCGACCCGACTGGCTGATGTTACATTTAGATGCATATTTAAATCAGTTTGAATTTACATCTTATGAAACTTGTCAGTCATGTCACAAAGATTAGATGACCATAGCTCTGTTTATTGGAAACAGAGAAAGAGTTAGTAAACTCTTGGGATGATACATGTTGATGTATGTAGGTCCCCTGTCTACATATGCCAGGACCGGTTCTTTGTACTTCATCACATTCTCTGATAATCTCTCAAGATTCAGACATATGTTCCTGTTGAAACACAAGTACGAAGCTTTTGAGATATTCACAGAATATAAATTAGAAGTAGAGAACCAAAAACGGGTATAAGTATTATGTCCTTTGATGTGATCGAGGAGGAGAATACTTGAGCACGGGATTCCTGGACTATTCTAAGAATGAGATTCTCTCTCAGCATTACTCCTCCGTATACACCACAGAACGTCGGTGTATCGGGGCGGAGCTATTACACTCTATATGATATGGTGCGCTCTATGATGAGTACTACTGAGTTTCCTATTTCCTTTTAGGGAGTTATGCGCTTATGAAGTAGCATACCTATTGAATAGGGTTCCGATCAAATCAGAAACCTACGATTTCATATGAGATATGGAAAGGGAAGAGCCCATCTCTTAAGTCAGTTAAGATTTGGGGTTGTCCGGCCTATGTCTAAAAGCATAATCCGGACAAGATCGAAGCAAAGTCAATTCTGCAGAAGTTTGTTGGATATCCCAAGCATACGCAAGGGAATATCTTCTACCTAACCGAGGAACAAAAGATGTTTTGTTACTCAGCATGCCACCTTTGTGAAAGGGAATTTCTTATGAAGAAATTAGAGGACATGAGGTAGAACTGGAAAGAGTTCCAGCTATACAAACTGCAGCTAACCAAAGGATTCAATAGCAACCAACGAACCTCAGCCTCTCCGCCGATCTAGTAGGTTTCCTCACCCACCTGAGAGATACTCCGGTTTCTCTATGACAGTGGGAGCGAGGATTGCATCATGGGATGATGACCTAACTAGTTTCGAGCTGGCCATCAGGAGTGTGACTCTGTAAGAATGGCTGGATGTTTATCGATCTGAGATGGAATCCTTATACACCAACAAAGTATGGACTTTGGTTGCTTTATCTGAAGGGTTAAATCCCCATCAGGAGCAAGTATATCTTGAGAAGATTACTTGGTGTACATGGAAAAGTTGAGACTTTTAAAGCTAGACTTGTTAAAAGTTTGCATCATTGACCAGATATGGATTATGATGAAACCTTTTCTAAGTAGCTATGCTTAAGTCCATCCAGATCCTACTTGCCACGGCTATATACCATGACTATGATATCTGGCGGTTGGGTGTCATGACTGCTTTTCTAAATAAAGATTTAGAAGAGATAGTCTGTAAGTACAAAGTCAGAGGGCTTCGTAGACAGTGGGAGCAGCGGAAACGTGTGCAAGATGTTTTATGTATTAAAGCAGGCATCGCGGAGATGGAACATCTGTTTTGATGAGATTAGTCAAAGAGTTTGACATCATCAAAATGGTAGATGAACCTTGTATATACAAAAAGGTAGTAGGGAGTATGCTGGTGATCCTCGTAGAGTACGTGGATGACATACTCTTGATAGGGAAGGAGTTTCCTATGCTACGCTCGGTCAATCTCCGCTTATCACAAGGATTCTCTATATAGGATCAAAGTGATACCTACTAAATTCTGGGTTTTGGATCTATGAGATAGATCTAATTGGATGTTAGGATACTCACTAGTTATAGTGAGAAGGTATCAATTGATCTTGGGGAGAATCACAGGAAAGGTTCCAGAGTGATAAGGATGACTGAATGTCAGTCACAGGCATTGTCTTTACCCTCAGTAAAGGGACGATATGTTGGAAGAGTTCTAAGCTAGATACCGTGGCATACTAGACGATAAAGGCTGGATACATCGCTACCAAAGATGCTACCAAAGTGGCAGTCTGGGTGTATATTAGTTCATGAGATGAACTTCGTTCCTCCCATTTTGTGACAATGGAGTTGTGGCTTATGCCTAGGAACGCCCGTCCCATCAGTGATCCAGACATATTCTTAGGCAGTATCACCTGATCGTGGAGATGGTTGATCTCCAGGGGATCGAGGTTAAGAGAGTAGACTCAGAGGACAACACGGCGGATCCACTCACAAAGGCCTATTCCCAGAGAGAGACTATTATGGGATGGTTGAGTATGAGATACTACAACCAGTGCTATTAGATGGCCCGAGTCCAAGTGGGAGATTGTTAGTTATATGTATGCCCTAGAGGCCATTACAATACATAGGATGTATATTGTAGTGGATGCTTGGACATATATAGGGATGAATTTCTTGCTCGATATGATAGTATGCTATCTGGTTACTCTTTACCTTAACGTGTACACTGATTGTCTCTCTGTTACATGTTGGTAAAGCCCTTAGGATGTGTACTTGACTACCTGGACTATGATGCGGATCATACTAGTAGGGACATGGAAGTCCATAAGTACATCCTTCAAAGTCCCTAGTCGTAGGTGTATCGAGACGGGGCATCGATATACCAGAGTAGACTAGCGTGTAGCTTCTCGACCCATATAGATGGGAGATGGATGATCCCATATCCATTGGTGTTTAACATCAGAGATGATATACGGGTGCTCAGTAGAGACTGGGTATACTGGACGGACTCGCCGAGAACTCCCAGATGGTATTATACCTTACGTCAGATGGAAGTTCTCTGGTGACACTGGTACATGTTAGTCTGTATACCCGAGATCGTCATAGAGTCTTGTGTGATTCCCACCGTGCTTTGATTTCCACCTTACCACGTCCAAGAGGGCGTGCAAAACGGTGGTTTTTGGGTACAGTCCCGAATCACATGGAGGCAATGAGCGATAGGAGGGGTTTCGTCTCTCCCGGTATAGGGAGTTGATGTTGCGCAGTGCTCGATTGGCTATAACAGGAAGTCCTTGGCCAAGGATGCTTTAGGAATTTACTGGTAAGTGTTACCAGTAGTTTCTCGACCCGTTATGAGCCTCATATCGACACGAATTATCGAGTTATTGGGGTCTGACGTTTACCACCCCCAGACGAGATATGTGACATATCAGACGAACAGAGCGGACTGTACGGTAGTGTTACTGGTTGGATTCACAGGAGTGTGAGCGGGCTTGCTCGTTGATCTTCTGATCGCTCAATACCCGGGTGGCCGTTACGTTTAGCAGACCGCTTGCGGCTTGTGGGTATTTGATATGATCATCACCTACTGCCGGCGTATTGTCGAGTCTTTAGAATCCTACACAGGGGTTTCCTGGCTCAAGCGAAACGAAATAGGAGCGCATATGAGATATGTGCTTGACCGAGAATAATACCAGTATGTGATACTGAATTCTATTCTCGCGAATTGTGACATTGATCGGTTGTATGCGATATAGCCAGGTTATCGGATCAAATGTTGATTCGATAAGTTGTTATTATATGATATTAGTCGGTTATATATGATATTAATCGGTTATATACAATATAACCGGATCGTTAAATCAAGTGTTGATTTAATGATTTAATGTATAATTATATATTTGATATATTACTTTACATTAACTAGCATTGGTTCATTTAAGATTGATTTTCTCACTTGAATGTGCACATTGTTTATATGTGATATATTCAAGTGTACATGTTTGTATCATGCTTGATGATACAAACAAGTTATGCGTATGAGACTTGAACCAACTCAATATTAAATTAGGGTTTACTATTTTCCTAACAAATAACAAAAAAAGTGAGACTTTGGTCAAAGTTATCAAGCTTCATGAAGCTTGATAAACATTGACAAAGTCAACTCTTTTGTCATTTGTTCAAGATATTAGTTAACCCAACCCTTAACCAAATGCTTTGGTTAAATCTCTACATGAGTTAAGCATGAGGGCTTAACTCAACCATGGTGCCATGATTAAAAGGATAAGTTTCATATTATTCTTTTAATTCTTTTCTTCTTCTTCTCCTTCATCAAGCTCACAAAAGCTTGCTAGCTCCAATGGTGCCATGAGAAAAAGAGTGATAAATCCAATTCTAAAGTGAACCCACTTCCTATTTATTCATCATCTACCACTTGCCATGTAGTATAGGGTGTTCTCTTCACAAAGTTTTTGACCAAGTGAAGGAATAGCTTGAGTTTGAGTCTCCCCGACGTAGATCATCTTCGGCCTCGAAGTCAACGACCTAGCCCGCTCATTTCTCCGACGAAACCATCGCTAGAGTCCAGGATTCCGATGATCGCAGCGGAGGGACGTCAACACGGAGCTAAAGAAGTGGAGGACCATATCTACAAAGGTTGTAATCCCTTTCACTTAGTAGCAAAGTTGTTTGCTTGCATTTCTTTTCGCCTTAACTTCTAGTTAACGATCATGATTAGGGTTTCTCGGCACATAAAAATTTGAATTTGGCATGGTAGATGCCTTGTGGAACCTCTTGTGTGTGCTTAGTAACCCTACAGCAGATGATGGCGTTGAGCCCGGCAGGGGAGCACTACCGAATGGTTATTGTGACGCGCCGGATATCCGGAGGATACCGACGTGGTCTTGAGATTTGAGGATATGGGCCAGTCCGGATTGCCGGAGCCCGGTATTGATATGGGCCAGTCCGGATTGCCGTATCCCTGGATATTGAGATTTGATGATTCAGATTTTGATGTGTCATTGATGGACACACATTCTAGATATCCTCATTTATTTACATGCATATGCTTTTACAATGTTTCGAGTGGACGAGATCCACATGCATATTGGCATTGATTATATTATTGGATGATATCCACTTGCATTCTGACATTTATTTATTGTTGGCACATATTTACATACGGTCACCCTAGATATCATAGTATTACTTTTATGATATAGTTGACCTAGGAATCATTGTTTATTCGATTTCTACCTGATGATGGTTTCTACTCACGAGTTGGCAACTCGCTCCCGTTGTGCCACAGTTATTGCAGGTTAACCGTATGGATCGGTAGTGGCATCGTTGGCACACAGCTTGCATTCGGGTGACTTGCTTTGGTAGGTGGGACATTTGTATCGTGCCCACTCTTGTATTTATAATTCATATTATATCTAGTCAACTCCATCAATAAATAGTAAGACTTGGTGAGACTTTTAGTTGCGAGATTTGAGCGATGGATTTTATGTTCGCTTATTGGGTTGATGTCTTGCTTTATTCATTATCTTTTGTGTCGATCTTCGTCGTTGGGCGTCGTATACTTGTTTTATTACTTGCGTGGTTGTGAATCCTCCGTTTGGTGAAGAGCTAGCTCCCGCTTGGGGATGCCTTTTATATTATCATGTATTTGTGGTTTTGGATCAAAATATACAAAGGAGGTGCTGCAAAATTTTTTAAAAAGACGAACATGTTTTACAACTCGTAAGATAAACTTGCATTTTTCATGTTCCCTTTTCTATGCATTTAAAAAAACACTTTTCTTCATTATACCTTATTTCAAAACTGCATCTCTTTTATTTCTTTAAAAAGGTTTAGATTTCTGGGTTTTAGCTTACTTGGATTACGTTATGCCTTTAAACATTGCGTGATTTAGGTGCTGGTCTCGAGCTAATATTTCGGGTGGTGACAAAGTTGGTATCAGAGTGCTAGGTTAACCTTGGTTCGAGTCTATGTTTGACTATGCGGAGTCTAGGGCGTTTATATATATTCGGAACCTAGGCTTGATCTTACGGAACTTAGACTTGGACGGGGAGGGTATTAGACCCGAACATTCATTTCTTAGGTTGACCCTGCTTGATGGAGTAGGTAGCTTGAGTAAAGTGGCGTACCGTACGTATGTTCCGCGGCATATTTACGATACGATACTCCACTTAAGAAACCTTAGGATGTACATATTTTGAGATCTGTGATTCTCTTCGTCCCCATGATTATACATCCATTTGAGATCCCTGATTCTCTTTGTTTCCATGATCATACTCTCATTGATGTTGTTTCTTCTTATGATCATGTATCCATTCTAGATCTGCCGTTTCCTTTCATGCCCTTGATCTGTTTTCGTCGATACATGCTTAAGGTTCCTGTCACCAGGGTTTGAGTGCTGATTGAGCTGCTGCTATTGATGCGGTCAGGGCGAGCTCGTCATGGACGAGGACTGACCATTGTGTTTTCTGGTGACAGAGGAACGTCTCGATGTAGCGTTGTGTTGTGACCTCTTGTTGAGGCGAGTGTTTGGTTTTGCGCCGGATGATCGGGCCATTGATAGAGGCTACCTGTTGTGAGAGAACTGTTGATGTACAGCCTACCTCAGAGATTGTGATGTCGTCTACCTTACAGACAGATGACCCAGCTGTTGCTGAGATTGATGTGATGTTGCTTCCAGAGCTTACGAGCTGAGATCGCTGGAGCTTTCAGGCAGAGATATGACATATGATAGCTAGTCTATCTTGAGTTGAGAGACGAAGGGTATTCACATGTTGTCTAGGCGAAGTTAAAAGTTCGAACGAATGTCAGAAACCCATTTTTCCAAGTTTAAAGTATTCGGAGAAACATGCAAGTAATTCTGTGGACCCTCTAGAAGAATGAAACCCTAACTCGACATGATGACCATGGAACCGCTTTTGAACTTTAGGGTTTGCGGCAGTTTAGCAGTGCCATCAGTGAGACTTGGGTTTGCCCTTCTACGGTTAGTCCATAGGTACTGTGGCGTGTACTAGATATTATTAGACTATGCTCAGGTGTTGAGGTTTCGGGGAATTATGGAACTTTGACAAATCGATCGAAAAGTTTAACGTCGTCCGGATATCATGTGATAGGAGACCAGTAAGTGGACCGGCTTCATATAAAGGACCTCACCCAGGTGCGTTGTGAGTTGATCGAGAACGGACGAGTATTGAGTATTCCTCCGATGGTATGGACCAGTTCCCGAGGACTTGTTCAGCTAGAGATCTTCTACAGAGTGATGAAGATACCGAGTTCGCGATTTCGAGTCCATATGAGAGATTCCAAAATTGACTATAGCCGAGACAATTGTAGTACGCAGATAGTATGATGTGACATCGAAGTAGACGATAATAAAAACGAGTGGAACAAGAGGTTCGTGCGAGATGTCAATGAGCCGTTATTACCCGCTGAGATTAGAGATCTGATATGCATACAGAGGCGTGAGATAGGACCAGTTCCTGAGGAAAAGCTGTGCTGAGAACGCAGATGTCCAGAAAGAGAGAAAAGATTTATAAAAGTACCAGCCTCCGTATAGTTCGGCATAGGCGAGATCGAAAGAGACCCTAACTAGGTTCCTTCCGGGACACTGCTGCGAGAAGATTTGCACCCAGGATCAGATGTGTGACATGTATTCAGAGGACCAGAGGCCGACGCCAGTGACGTGCTGCTTTATCAGTGGTCATACTAATTGACCAAGAGATGACCAGAGAAGTGCCAGAGGGAATCGTTTCCGTTAGCACACCGAACGGACCGATGAGCCGATGGATTGCGAGATTGGTAATCCACAGAGAAGATGAGTACCCAGAGACAGAGGATGCCAGACCGTGAGAAGGAGGCAAGCGGATGTTCTTGCTCTTCCAGTTTTGGGCGCACCGATATTTTTTTTCGACATTGTAGGAAGTGTACCTCGATGTCATTTTTTGCGATTTGCGTTTGTGATCCGAGTATCACGCTTATATCGCTTGGATTTGAGTTTTGATGATGAGTTTCCTGATATTGGTTTCGTGCACCATGGCTGCACCTACTGGGTATTTACCTTTTTGTGCATAGTTATTGCACTTGACTTGTGTTCATACACCACTACATCGATTTGTGACTTGTGCATGTCTATTGCATTTGGTGTCGATTTTGTGCCTTGGCTACACATGTTTATGATTTCACGGATTTCATGCAGTCGATTTGATTTTGTGCGTGTGATACGCACTCGATTTGATTTTTCACTCGGTATAGCTTATAGTGCTTGCAGTGCATTGATAGGTGTTTTGTGCACGCAGTTGCACACGTTTATGATTTTATACACCTTGGTACACTCGATGTTGTTGTTTACGCATTTGAGTTATTGATTGGTATTTTGTGCATTTGATGCACCAGATTGGTATTTTGTGCACTTGATGCACCAGATTTGTATTTATGCATTTATGCACTGTATTTGTATTTCATGCACTAGATGCAATGGATTTGGATTCTCGCGCATGTTGGGCACATGATATGAGATGTGATTTTGTGCACACCGGATGCCCTCGATTTAGGATTTTCATTGTGCAGGTTAGTTGTACTGGGTTGAGACTTTTGTGCACTCTAGATGCACATGATGTTATTGTCGTGCACATCCGTTGCACTGGACAGATGTTTTCATGCACACCCGTTGCACTTAGTTTTGACTTTCGTGCATATCGTAGAACTTGTATTTGGATTTGATTTCAGTGCGCACAGTTCATATCAGAAAACTGCATTCTAATACCGCCCATTCATTATCTATTTGTTGTATTTATCGGTACTATTAACCAGTGTCTGCTCAGTAATACAGATTACAGGTATCCGTGATAAAATACAGGAAATACATTTAAAAGTATGGATATATCAATTGAGAGCCGACACTGCAACCAGAACCGCAATCCGACCGATACTTCAGGAGTCCCTTTTTGCAACAAGTTTGTGTACACATTTTTCTATCTAAATGGTCCAACACAACTAATGTGTACACAAGACTTTTAGGCACATTTGGATATGCATTCAAGGCAAAATATTATATGCATTCAAAGCTAAACATCATGTGTTGATTTTTTTCCTTCCAAAACTGAAATCAAATCAAAGTCAATTAAACAAATCAGCATGAGCCATAATGGGGCAGCCATGAATCAAGCCACATGTGGGAATGGAGTAATGAGCATTTAATGCTGAAGATTATGTGTTGAATTGTATTCAAAAATTCCCTCCAATAATAAGTGCAAAATAAAATCAAATGGACAAATCAACAAAACTATAATGGGGGAAGCCATGATTTAGGCACATGTGGGAATGGAGTAATGAGCATTTAATGGTGAAGATTATGTATTGAATTCAAGTTTCAAAATTCCCTCCAAAATATGGGTGTAGACCAAGCCAAATCAGAGAAAATAAACTGCGTCAAAGAGACACCGGGGACCTAACAAGTCAACACACCAAGTACGGGACCCACCCATCAGACTTGGACCGGCCACATCACCACTTGGGCTGGCCTGGCCGGCCCCACCTCCTCATGTGGGCCCCACCTTCTTACTGACCCCTCCTTGATGCCATGTAGCCCTAATTTTATTGTTTATTTTCTTTTCTTCTTTTCCTATAAATAGGAGGCAGAGGGAAGGGTTCAGGGCATTCTTTTTGCTTACATTTCCACACTTTGTAACTCTTTTATTTTCCCTTTAGTTCTTGTAAATAGCCTCCCCCTTGAGCTCTCTACCTTAACTTGATCTTGCAACCTCTTCATTGAGCTTGCAAGTTTAAGCTTTGGTCAATGATCTCAAGGGGTTGTATCTTCATATGGATACAATAAAGCCTTCCTCTTTTGTGCTTTCATTTCACATGAGTTATTTACCCTTCTCTTGATCTTGCAACCCCTTCATTGGGCTTGCAAGTTTAAAGGTTGGTTATTGATCCCATGACTGGTGTTTTGCTCCATGGTTCCTAGTTCTCTTTCTTTCTTATTTCTTTCTTGCTTTTTATTACTTGCTTTACATTCATGCTTTACTTCCATGCACTTTAATTACTTGCTTGTAATCTTTTCTTTTCTTTCTTCTTCTCTTTTGTTATCTCTTTTTGGTTTGTTTTGTGAATGGTGTGAATATTGTTGTTAGGAAAAGAGAAAGATTTTGTAAGTTAACATTTCATTCCTCATTTCCTTTTCCCATCTTTTCCATTTGAAACTCCGTCCAAACCTTACGCAAGTGCTCCGTTAGGCACCCTACCCTACCCTACCAAGGTAAAGGTGATTCCTAACCGTGACCGGTTGCATTCGGTTTGGCCAGAGGCGAAAGCAAGAGACAAGAACGGAAGAACAAGGGTCAATAAGCCGGATTCCATGAATACCGTGCTTAAGTCCCCTAATCCACGTTGTTGCCGATTGTTCTAGCTTCATTGGTTGAGTTCGGCTCAAAGTAATTGAATACGGAATCCATTAACTTACATTATCCTATCGTTTCCTAACAAGCCTTATACTTGAATATACACATAGGTTAGATAACAAACAAATACGCCACGCGTGTTAACTCGTTAGAACAAGCTTAAAAAACTTACCATCTCCCTGTGGATCGACCCGTGCTCATCGCGGCTAGCTGCAAAGTGACACCATCCTGATCGCGGTTAAACTTTAGAACTTTTAAATATCCGACACGCTTTTGGCGTGCGACCAAATGGCGTCGTTGCCGGGGAGACGGTAACGTTTTTGTTTTTGTTATTTCGGGTTAATCTTGTTAATATCCATCTAACCCTATTTTCTAAAAAACTCTAAAAAAATTCAAAATTTCAAAACCAAACAAAAAATTAACATAAGCTAACCATTTTGTTCTCTGGATTTTATACCTGCTTGCACTCTGTAACTAAAATAAAAAGATAAACAATACCAGTGTGGCATTAGTGGAACACTGAGACTACTGTTGAAATTTGGAGCCCTACCTCATCAAGTTGGCCGGCGACATCATCACCAAATCCGGCGACGCCGGCCCTTTCACCACCTCTTGCCTCCAATTTCTCCTCTGAGCTCCAGTTTTTTATTTTTGTCCTATTTGTATTGTTTGTTTTTTATAATTTTTAGTGTGCAGGTATTTGGGCATTCGTATCGCTTTTCGCAATAATAATCCGTTTTTCTAACATTTCAGATTTTGCGGATTTGCGAACAGCAAGCGTGGGGACCAAAGTGCACATTCAAAATCAAGGTGGTTATGAAGAACAGTGCCAAAGATCCGGGTAGTTTGACCCGTGCAAGCGAACTTTTCAAGCTTACCGGATTCAATTCAACAGGGGTTTCTTAACCCATAACTTAACGGTACGCACTTTCCTAACACCTTCTTCTCAAATCCGACGCTTCCAATATAATATCTTTGCAGGATTCGTTGCAAGTTCGCTAGCAAACGGCAAAAAAAAATTGACTAACCCGTATTTGCTGCAGTGCCGCGCTTAAAAAAAAAGATTGTTTGAAATTTTGAAGAAAAAAATTTCATTGATTTGCATATTGCATACATTAATACGGATTTAAGGGCAAGCGAACCCCACAACATACGGTAAAGGATTTCATCACCTTTTCCGTGGCCCGCAAATCACGAACTTGAGCATAACGTTTACCCGCACAAATTTTAAAAGAAATTAGACTTTAAGCCTTAAGGACTTCGCGCTCACTAGGAGAGGTTAATTGTGTTTAGAACATCGCTTAACGGTATATTGTTTACGGGGTGTCTAGGAAAGTTTTAACGGCAAAACCACCAAAAGAGAAAGGGTTATTTAATTAAGGACCTTCACGAAAGCGTCGGAAAACCTCCCCTTATCTTTGCACTTACCTGGCCTCGTGATCAGTGTATCTTGAGCTTGTTTCTCGACACAGTTTTACTTCGCCAATCAAGTTCTTAAGCAGGTCTAGTTGACCTAGGTGAACCCAAGAACGATTAGGTGTGGGGTATTTTTGTGTCATGATTTTTTTTGTCCAGATTCTTTTTATGTATATTTCATTCTTTTGTTAATAACTAACTTTAAAAAAACTATAAAAAAAACCGCATTCTTTTCCCCACCTTTTCTCTTATTCTTCTTCTCTCTTCATATCATGGGTACCCCACCTCGAAAAACTCTTGCCGAACTTTGGTACCCACAACCAGACATAACTTCCTACGGTTCTTGCTTTGGTCGAATTTCGAACGATCCCTCCATGCCCAAAATATCATTGAAAGATCGCATAGACGCGTCTAGGACAAACACTTTCACTCTGCAATCCACTTTGTATCAACCGTTTCAACCCTCACCACCCTCTTATGTTGATATTTCTTTTGCAAGTCGTCCTTTGTCCATCGCTGAACATATTGAACAATCATGTAGCCGATCTTTCACTCTTTTCACCACTACAAATTCTTTGGATCAACAATTCAATTCACCTTCTTATTCATATGTTGATCCTACCCCTGTCCAACCATTAAATTCCTATAAGTCCTACCCAACTTTTGTACCTGCCCTAAACATTGATTCTGAACAACCTTTTGGGAGTTTCCGGTATCCAAACAACTTTGAATCTTTTACGGAAACCCCTTCACAACCCATGTCTAGTCTAGAACAAATGTTGGAAGACTTTATGGTAGCGTCATGCCAACAGATGATGGATTTGAATGCGTCCATGGCCGCCCTCATACAACCTAGTGACCCGGTAGCTAGTTTTAAACTAGCTCCAAATTTTCCAATGTATGATGCGGTGGTAAGACTGGCAGAGAATTTGAGTAGTGAAAGTGAGCTGTACACCCTTCCTAATCAAACCTACCCCTTGCAAATTGAATCACACAACTCCAGTTTTGAATGTCTATCTAGTGTCCCAAACGATTCACCAATTGAAGATAGAAGGGTTAATGAGTTGTGCGACTTTGTAGTATTTGATTTACCCAATTGTGAAGGGTCCCTTCCAAGTGAAACCAGTCCTAAACCTTTTGACCTCTACACCTCCATCTTAGAACCAGAATCGATTGAAATGCATACTTTTGATTAGGAGTATGAGAATATTAATTTTCACTTGATTGAGGATATTGACGTAGGGAGTATTTTGGATGATGAACCCATAGATTTGACTTAAATTCATCATCCCGAGTCATTAAATGTTTCTCCCGAACTTTATATGCGTTTTGATTTTGATGAGATTTGCATGGATGAGATAATTTTTTAGGACAATTATGAGGATAGTATTGAGGAGAGTATTGAGGATGAACCATTTTTGTTTGATGTGTCGGATTTTCCAATTAATCCTCCTGAACCTTTAACTGTTATACTTCCTAAACCACCCTCCATCCTTTCCATCGTTCCGACCATGCAAAAGATTATGCAGGAGGACTGTGAGTTTGAAAAATTTCTGTTCAATCACAACACATTTGACGCCACTAGTGCGTTCCTCCTTGAATCTGACACTCTTCTCACAGCCAATAACGATTACGAGTGTTTCACTTTTTCGGATTATGTTGAAGGCTCACCGCCCGAGCTTGAGTCCTTTGAATTTTCAGATGAGTTAGTTGAACCATCAAACTCGGTTGCTCACAGTCATTTCGAACCATTGATGGAATCTTTTGAGTTCGAGACAGTTTACTTAGGTGAGAATAAGATTATCCCTAAATCACTCCCCTTCGTCTCTTCCATCGTTCCGACCTTGCAAGAAACTGTATCACTTTCATTTACTATGTCTGATTTACCGAGTTTGGCGTACCCATGTTTTCTGACGAATCTTGAGGGATTTGACCCAATCTCTCGACGGGTTGATAGATTAGCACAATCGTTTTTTACACATCGGTCATTACATATTGTGCGAATTTATTCACTCCATTTTCACCCTCAAGTTCGTACACCATTTCTTTTTCCTTTTCACCATTCTTCCTCTCATATACCGAGACCGTATCCCGCTTCTATCTCCATACGGTCTCGTGTATTCTCCATTTCTTTTCTCTTCAACTTCTTTCACCAACCGCATATTATCATGATAGAATTTTTGAATGGTTGGTGCTCATTTTTGGCCTTTGTAAGGCCTTGTATAGCTTGATACTGTTCTCTTTCCCTCCTAATCTTGAACTTCAATGCTTAACAGTGGAAACACTGTTTTACTTAAGTTTGGGGGGAACCTTTTGGTGTACATATTTTTGGTTTTTATTTTTGTATATAAATTGTTTTTGGGGAGGCACCGACAATTTTGACCCTCTTAGTCTAGTCTGACAGTGAGGGCACTGCTAAGTTTAAGTTTGGGGGTGTGCTCGGTAAGCTTTCTACCTTCGCTTTCATTTGTATATTCTGCATTTGCATACTTATTTTTTTTTTAAAAACTAATAAAAATCTGAAAATTTTCTAAAGACATAAAAACTTTGTCGTTAAGATTAGCTAGTGGGAGAACTTAGATTCAATATTTCGACGGTTTTGTTTAATAAGTTAGGAACAACTAAATCCTATTTTTAGATTTTGAAAACCTGAAAGATAACTCTCCTTTGAAGTTAACTATAGCTAATATACGTCTTTACATCACACTACACGCGTCGTGAGTTTTTGAAAATTAGATGACAAGTCTATTATGTCTGGAAACTTTTGAATGGATAAATTATTTTCTGAGGATCAAATAGGTTTGTTCTGAAATAAGTAATATCTAGAATAGTTTATGAAGTGAAGCGGATATGAAGGGATGTTATTGACGCCTTAATTGGAACTAATTCTGAAAAATAACCCATCTGGAACTTGATTGGAATGATTACACACCTAACCCACTAAACACGTTTTTTATCCAAAAAAATAATTGAACTACCGATTATATCTCCGTTCGCATTAAATCGTCATGATTTTCACGCTAAAATTGTCTTTTGTTTTTGGGCCTAGGTAACTTGAGTAATTAAGTCCGCTGGGGTGTCTCTACACCTAATGCCCTAAAACCAACTGGTTTGGGTGCATTGGTCCAAAGCTCGCTAAGAAGCTTAGAAGTCCAGATTAAAACAAAGTCAAGCAAGTGCTCTCTCCGAGTTAAAATTCCTAACGGTTCTTTGTGTGAGAATAATCTTGACAAAAGACAGGTTTTTATAAAAAAGTATTTCTAGCGTAGATATGGAGGTTTTATTCTATGATAAAGACTATTGCACGTTTACAAAGGTGTGTATGAAATGACAACAAGAAAAAGGTGGAGTGAAAATTAAGACCTAGTTTCCTGTTAAGGAAGATAGAAATTCTGAATTTGAAACCTTACTGGAAAACGAAACTTGAGAAATAATTAACTCTTTATAAAACTTATGTGATCCTTTCTAAATTTTTATCTGGGCTTTACTTTGTGACATGACGACTTTAAGTGATCCTTTTGAAACTTAACGACACTATTTGCACTACACGTAAAGACGTATAAAATCTTAAGTTAAATGAGAAACGATGTGTCATAAATAAAGGTTCGATAGTTTAGAAGTAGGATAATAGAATTGTTATCTTTGAAACAAAACCTTAGGGTTTGAATCATAGTTATTTCGCAAAACTAGCTTGACGGGATTTTATGGGTAGTATCCGCTGAAAACCCTCAGGAGACAGCACTCCTACTAGGGACACCTAGAGGTTTAACGCCTTGTTGCACATGCTCAGTGCAATCACGTTCCCTGCGAAAGTGCGGTTAGGATTTTCTTTTGGGAATAAATGGTTTTGCTCGGGACGACCAAAAGATAAGTTTGGGGATATTTGTTCATATCAGAAAACTGCATTCTAATACCGCCCATTCATTATCTATTTGTTGTATCTATCGGTACTATTAACCAGTGTCTGCTCAGTAATACAGATTACAGGTATCCGTGATAAAATACTGGAAATACATTTAAAAGTATGGATATATCAATTGAGAGCCGACACTTCAACCAGAACCGCAATCCGACCGATACTTTAGGAGTCCCTTTTTGCAACAAGTTTGTGTACACATTTTTCTATCTAAATGGTCCAACACAACAAATGTGTACACAAGACTTTTAGGCACATGTGGATATGCATTCAAGGAAAAATATTATATGCATTCAAGGGAAAATATTATATGCATTCAAGGCTAAACATCATGTGTTGATTTTTTCCTTCCAAAATTGAAATCAAATCAAAGTCAATTAAACAAATCAGCATGAGCCATAATGGGACAGCCATGAATCAAGCCACATGTGGGAATGGAGTAATGAGCATTTAATGCTGAAGATCATGTGTTGAATTGTATTCAAAAATTCCCTCTAATAATAAGTGCAAAATAAAGTCAAATGGACAAATCAACAAAACCATAATGGGGGAAGCCATGATTTAGGCACATGTGGGAATGGAGTAATGAGTATTTAATGGTGAAGATTATGTGTTGAATTCATGTTTCAAAATTCCCTCCAAAATCTGGGTGTAGACCAAGCCAAATCAGAGAAAATAAACTGCGCCAAAGAGACACCGGGGACCTAACAAGTCAACACACCAAGTACGGGACCCACCCATCAGACTTGGACCGGCCACATCACCACTTGGGCCGGCCTGGCCGGCCCCACCTCCTCATGTGGGCCCCACCTTCTCACTGACCCCTCCTTGATGCCTTGTAGCCCTAATTTTATTGTTTATTTTGTTTTCTACTTTGCCTATAAATAGGAGGCAGAGGGAAGGGTTCAGGGCATTCTTTTTGCGTACATTTCCACACTTTGTAACTCTTTTGTTTTCCCTTTAGTTCTTGTAAATAGCCTCTCCCTTGAACTCTCTACCTTAACTTGATCTTGCAACCTCTTCATTGAGCTTGCAAGTTTAATCTTTGGTCATTGATCTCAAGGGGTTGTATCTTCATATGGAATCAATAAAGCCCTCCTCTTTTGTGCCTTCATTTCACGTGAGTTCTTTACCCTTCTCTTGATCTTGCAACCCCTTCATTGGGCTTGCAAGTTTAAGGGTTGGTTATTGATCCCATGACTTGTGTTTTGTTCCATGGTTCCTAGTTCTCTTTCTTGCTTATTTCTTTCTTTCTTTTTATTACTTTCTTTACTTTCATGCACTTAAATTCCATGCACTTTAATTACTTGCTTATAATCTTTTCTTTTCTTTATTATTCTCTTTTGTTATCTCTTTTTGGTTTGTTTTGTGAATGGTGTCAATATTGTTGTTAGGAAAAGAGAAAGATTTTGTAAGTTAACATTTCATTCCTCATTTCCTTTTCCCATCTTTTCCATTTGAAACTCCGCCCAAACCTTACGCAAGTGCTCCGTTAGGCACCCTACCCTACCAAGGTAAAGGTGATTCCTAACCGTGACCGGTTGCATTCGGTTTGGACGGAGGCGAAAGCAAGAGACAAGAACGGAAGGACAAGGGTCAATAAACCGGATTCCATGAATGTCGTGCTTATGTCCCCTAATCCACGTTGTTGCCGATTGTTCTAGCTTCATTGGTTGAGTTCGGCTCAAAATACTTGAATACGGAATCCATTAACTTACATTATCCTATCGTTTCCTAACAATCCTTATACTTGAATATACACATAGGTTAGATAACAAACAAATACGCCACGCGTGTTAACTCGTTAGAACAAGCATAAAAAACTTACCATCTCCCTGTGGATCGACCCGTGCTCATCGCGGCTAGCTGCAAAGCGACACCATCCTGATCGCGGTTAAACTTTAGAACTTTTAAATATCCAACACGCTTTTAGCGTGCGATCACGCACCAGACGCACATGATGTGGATACGCCTTTTGAGGCTGATTTTGCTTTTGAGCACCTTGCTTTCATGTTGGGCACTATATTCTGTAGTAGCCGAACAGGACTGATCCGAGGAAAGTACCTGAGTACTTTGCATGCATTAAGAGTTTAACCAGAGCTTTTCAAAAAGGAGTTATAGTCTCGCTATTTCCTACGTGTCCGCGAGTGACACGAACGTTTATAAAGGAAAACCTTTTGAGATATTTCAAAACGGCGGAACGCACAATTTGAGCAAAAACATATATACGTATTTTTACTACTTTGCAAATGAGCGTTTGCCCTTGTGCCGTGAGTTACGCATCACACGGCAATTCAGAAAAGATTTTTGCATGTGTTTTATTCAGTTTTAAGATTTTTCCAAGGGTGCGTACTATATACGTATGATAGTATTTGACTAGTGCATATTGGATTTCAGTAGTAGATTTCGAGATCTGAATCACCTTTGAAAATCCGATGATATGCGTGCAAATCCGATAATTTGCGTGACGCTTGACGGAGTTTGATTTTGAGTTTCATATTCTTTTTCAAGCGGCGCGATGCGCTGTGGCATTTCTATATCTTCTATGATTTCGGAACCCCGTTGATTTGCGCCGATTATTGAAATGTTTTAGTATTTGGGGGTTTAAATTTAAATTCGGGGACCGAATTTCTTTAAGGGGAAAAGATTGTAACATTTCAGAAAATATAAAAAATTATTTTCGGAATATAATATTAAAATAATATATTTCGCGAAAACTACCCGATTTGCGAAATTGGGGTTTTCGTAAAAAAGTATAAATATATACCGATAATTGTGGAATAATGGGAGATTAAAATGATTTATCCATTTAAAAATATATTTATCGGATTTGGCATTTTTAAAATTTATTTTATGCAATTTAAATAAAAACCTAATTAGTGCACTGCTAATCGCGAGTAAGCCAAATCCGTGTTTCTATAGTTTTCCATGGTTAGTGCACCGTGTCATGTCGCATTTGATTACATGTTATTTATTATGTTGTTTTGGGGTATTATGTGATTTGGTTTTAAAAATAAAAAGAAAAGAAAATGAGAAAGGGTAAAAGAGTAAAAGAGTGAGAGTGAGAGTGAGGGTGAGAATAAGAGGAAGAGAGAGAGAGGGCAGCCACCATAAATCCTCCCCATTTCATTCTTCACCTCCTTACTCCTCAAGCTTCCCTCCACCTTCACCCCAAGAAACCATATCAAAATCTTCATCCAAACACTATACTCCCTTCATTAAAGATGATCCTCAATTCATCCTCTACATTTTGGACCAAGAAAAGTTGGATTTTGATGACTTGGAACGGCTAGGGTTTTTCTAAGGCTGCCCAAATGAGGTATAATTCCTTCACTTAGTTTAGTTTTAAGTTTTCCTAGCATTCTAGCTTAGTTTAGAATTTGTTTACGAATGGGTTTGTGAGCTTAGAAATTCAAGAGAAGGGTTTCGGTAAATGTGTGGAATTGGTGAAGGTTAGTGGCTGTTACAAGACTTGAGTTGTGTTTTCACTGTCTTAGAACAGAGATACGGATTTAGGATTTCACCCATGTCGGTTTTGTGAGGTTTGGTGTGCCTACAGTGAATCTAGAGCGACCCGGGAAGTTTTTGTAAGGTTCCTAGGCATTCTAACAAAGTTCTACAAGGCATCAACCATGCCCGATTAAAAAAAAATAGCCGTGCCGAACAAGCCTAACCAAGATCGTATACTAGAGATTATGCGAAAACTAGCAAGTTAAACATTTTAACTACAAGTGAAAGGTATTACAACCTTTGTAGATCCGGTCCTTCACTTCTAAAGCTCCGTGTTGACGTCCCTTCACTGCGATCATCGGGATCCCACACTCCAGCGATGGTTTCTTCGGAGAAATGAGCGGGCTAGGTCGTTGACATCGAGGCCGAAGATGATCTTCGTCGAGGAGACTCAAACTCAAGCTCCATCTTCACTAGGTCAAGAACTTTGTGAAGAGAACACCCTAAACTAAATGGCAAGTACTAAAGGATGATGAAATAGGAAGTAGGTTCACTTTGGATTTGGATTTCTCACTTTGTTTCTTCACTTGAAATTTTTTCTAGCAAGCTTTCTTCTTCTTGAAGAAGAAGAAGAAGAAGAAAAGAATAAGAAAGAAAATGAATTATGACAAAAGAATAATCAAGTGAAGTCTATCATATTGCAACCATGGGTGAGTTTACCTTTGTAGAGACTAAACCATAGTTTGAGGTAATGGTTAGGTTAATGGAAATCTTATGCAAAACAAAATTAGTGGACTTTGTCAAAGATGCTTGAAAGCTTCATGAAGCTTCAAGCAAAGACAAAGAAAGCCACCATTTTGTTTTACCAAAATAAATAAAAACCCAAAACCATTATCTTAAATATGGTGTAAGTCATACACACACCCAAGTTTGCATGTATCATCAAGCATGATACAATCTAGTGCAGAAAAATATATCACATATACAACTTGTGCACATCAAGTGAGAAAATCAATCTTAAGTGAACCAATACTAGTTAATGTAAAGTAATATATCAAATATATAATTATACATTAAATCATTAAATCAACACTTGATTTAATGATCCGGTCATATCGCATATAAGCAACTAATATCTAGTGTATCAATGTATCGAATCAACACTTGATTCGGTAACCAGGCTATATCTCATATAACCGTCCGATGATACAAATCGTGAGAATAGAATACAGTATCACATACTGGTATTATTCTCGGTCCCGCACATATCTCATATGCGCTCCTATTTCGTTTCGCTTGAGCCAGGAAACCTCTGTGTAGGACTCTAAAGACTCGTCAATACGCCGGCAGTAGGTGGTGATCAAATCAATCACCCACAAGCCGCAAGCGGTCTGCTAAACATAACGACCACCCGGGTGTTGAGCGATCAGAAGATCAACGAGCAAGCCTGCTCACACTCCGGCGAATCCAATCAGTAACACTTACCGCACAGTCCGGTCTGTTCGTCTGATATGTCGCATATCTCGCCTAGGGGTGGTAAACGTCAGACCCCAGCAGCTTGATAAGTCATGCCGATATAAGGTCCATAACAAGCGTGAAACTACTGATAACTCTTACCAGTAAATCACTGCAACCCTGGCCAGGGATTTCCAGTTATGGCCAGTCGAGCATAGCGCAACATCAACCCCCAATACCGGGAGAGACGAATCCCCTCCTATCGCTCATTGCCTCCATGTGAATCGGGACTGTACCCAAAAACCACCTGTTTGCACGGCTCAGTAGAGCCGTGGTAGGGTGGAAATCAAAGCACAGTCGGAGACACAGAAGACTCTATGACGATCTCGGGTCAACAGACTAAGCTGTACCAGTGTCACCAGAGAACTGCCATCTGACGTGAGGTATAATACTGTCTGGGAGTTCTCGGCGAGTCCGTCCAGTGTACCCGGTCTCCACTGAGCACCCGCATACCGTCTCTGATGTCAAACACCAATGGATATGGGATCATCCATCGCCCATCACATGGGTCGAGAAGATATACGCTAGTCTACTCTGGAATATCGATGCCCCGTCTTGATATTCCTACGACTGGAACATTGAAGGATGTACTCATGGGCTACCCAGGCCTCACTAGTATGATCTACATCATAGTCCTTGAAGTCGAGTACACATCCTAAGGGCTTTATCAACATGTAACAGAGAGACAATAAGTATACATATTAAGATAAAGAGCAACCAGATAGCGTACTATCATGTCGAGCAAGAAAGTCCTCCCTATATATGTCCCAGCATCCACTACATTATACATCTTATGTACAGTAATGGCCTCTAGGGCATACATATAACTAACAATCTCCCACTTGCACTAGGGCCATCTGTAGCAGTGGTTGCAGTATCTCATACTCAACCATCCCATATAAGTCTCTCTCTGGGAAAAAGCCTTTGTGAGTGGATCCGCCGTGCTGTCCTCTGAGTCTACTCTCCTAACCTCGATCACCCTGGAGATCAACTATCTCCATGATCAGGTGATTCTGCCTTGGAATATGTCTGGGTCACTGATGGGACCGTGGTTCCTGGGTCAAGTCCACACTTCCATTGTCATACAATGGTAGGAACCTAGTTCAACTCATGAACTAATATACACCCAAACTTCCTCTTTGGTAGTATCTTTGATAGCGATGTCACCATCCTTTATCGTCTAGTTTGCCACGGTATCTAGCTTGGAACTCTTCCAACATACCGTCCCTCCACTGAAGGTAAAGACAATGCCTGTGACTGACATTCAGTTAAATCTTACCACCCTGGAAGCTGTCCAGTGATTCTCCACAGGATCGATTGATACCATCTCACTACACCTAGTGAGAATCCTAATATCCATTTAGATCTATCTCATAGATATAAAACCTAGGATTTAGGAGGTATCACATAGATCCTATATGGAGAATCCTTGTGATAAGAGGAGATTGACCGAGCGTAGCATAGGAAACTCTTTTCCTATCAAGAGTATGTTGTCCACGTACAATACGAGGATGACAACCTTACCCTCTACTACCTTTTTGTATATACAGGGTTCATCTACTATTTTGATGAAGCCAAACACTTTGACTACCACATCAAAACAGACGTTCCAACTCCACGATGCTTGCTCTAACCTGTAAAGCAACTTGCACACGTTTCCGCTGCTCCCACTGTCTACGAAGCCCTCTGGCTGTGTACTTATAGACGCTCTCTTCTAAATCAGTATTTAGAAAAGCAGTCATGACACCCAACCACCAGATATCGCGGTCATGGTATTCAGCAATGGCAAGTAGGATCCGGATGGACTTAAGCATAGCCACTGGAAAAAGTTTCATCATTATCCACACCTGGTCGATGACGAAAACCAATAACAAGTCTCAACTTTTCCATCTACACCAAGTAATCTTCTCAAGATATACTTGCTTCTGATGGGGATTTAACCCTTCAGATATAGCATCCAAAGTGCATACTTTGTTGGTGTACATGGATTCCATCTCAGATCGCTAACCATCCAGCCATTCTTACAGAGTCCCCACTCTTGATGGCCTGCTCGAAACTAGTTGGGTCATCATCTCATGATGCAATCCTCGCTCCCACTGTCATCGAGAAACTGAAGTATCTCTCAGGCGGATGAGGAACCCTGCTAGATCGGCGGAGAAGCTGAGGTTTGTCGGAATCTATTGAATCATTTGGTTCAACCAAATCATCTGTTGTAGTTTGTATAGCTGGAACTCCTTCCAGTTCTATCTCATGACCACTAATTTCTTCATAAAAAATTCCCTCTCACAAAGGTGGTATGTTGAGAAACAAAACGCTTTTTGTTCCTCTGTTAGGTAGAAGATATTCCCTTGCGAATGCTTGGGATATCCAACAAACTTCTACAGAATTAATTTTGCCTCGAGCTTGTCCGGATTTTGCTTTTAGACATAGGCCGGACAACCCCAAATCTTAACAAACTTAAGATATGGGCTCTTCTCATTCCATATCACATATGAAGTGGTAGGCAATAGATTTGATTGAAACCCTATTCAATAGCTATGCAGCTTCTCAAGTGCATAACTCCTAAAAGGAAATAGGAAACTCAGTAGTACTCATCATAGAGCGTACCATATCACATAGGGTGTGATTGCTCCGCCCCGATACACCGTCGTGCTGTGGTGTATACGGAGGAGTAATGCTGAGAGAGAATCTCATTCTCCTTTAGAATAGTCCAGGAATCCCGTGCTCAAGTATTCTCCTTCCTGATCACATCAAAGGACATAATACTTATACCCGTTTTTGGTTCTCTACTTCTAATTTACATTCTGTGAATATCTCAAAAGGTTCGGACTTGTGTTTCAACAAGAACATATGTCTGAATCTAGAGAGATCATCAGTGAATGTAATGAAGTACAAGGAACCGGTCCTGGCATATATAGACTGGGGACCTTCATACATCACTATGTATCAGTCCCAAGAGTTCGCTAACTCTTTCTCTGTTTCCAGTAAACGGAGCTGTGGTCATCTTATATTTGTGACATGACTGGCAAGTTTCATAAGATGTAAATTTAAACTGATTTAAATATGCATCTAAATGTAACATAGCTAGTCGGATCGCATTAATATGACCTAGTCTACAATGCCTCAAGAAGAATTCGTTCATTTCTGAACTCTTCCTCTCGTGTGTTTTCTGTATACTAAGAACTGTAGTTTGATTTAGAACGTCAATGCTTTTAGATAACGTGCCTGAACCGATCAACTCTTGATATAGGAAATGTTCAAAATATTATCCAACAATACAAAATTATATCCTTTCTTTACTAGTAAAGAGACTGATATGATGTTGTATATCAGGTTCGGTATCTAATAACATTCGTTCAGAATCAATGTATTCTGGTAATACAGGGTGATAGTGACCAACAGACTTGGCTGCAAAACTTACACCGTTTTCTGTCTCATGAAACTTATCACCCGTTCTCAGTTCTCTATCTTTCTGTAGCCCATGTAACAGATTACATATGCGGGATCCTGATCCGGTATCTAATACCCAGGACGTAGAGGATACTGAGAAACAGTTCTTTGTAATGAACACACCCGAAGAAGATGCATCATCATGCACTTTCTTCGTTTGGGCGGCATGGGAATCCTTGTATTCCCCTAATTCCTGCACGGTCTTATAACAATTATAAGTTGGAGCGGGACCAACGTTCCCCAGCTCAGTATAACAAGCGGGTTCAGTCAATACATCCATATTATTATCTTGATTAAGGCATGACATGGTCGCTACCTGGAGAGAGAGAGAGAAGAAAACACTCTGCGTGCGCTCTTGCAAGATTAGATTGGTTATATATATATTTTATCTAATCAGGATGGCTCCCACTATTTTTATCAAATCTTCCTTCAAACCCTAAAAGGAAAGACTAGCCTGGATTAATTACACTCTACAAGTTCACCAATCTTTCAGCCAGGCCAGTGCCGGTACTTTGAGGGAGGTTCCCCGTGCTTTCGCACGAACCTAATTAAAATAAACCTTGTTTTCCCAGGGGCGTAACCCGTTGACACCTTTCTAGACACCTACTTGATCGGCTAATTGTAAAGTGCAAAACTCTCCCAGGAGTAACAATTACTCGCATTGGGTATCGAGATCCAACTATCTCATAGAAGGTATGCAATCTCATTGCAAATTTCAATACTTGAAACTCCCGATAAAGGTTTTTACCCCTAGCACTTATGACCTTAACTATGGTCAACAAATCATAAGCACTAATCAAGTTCCGCCCATCATTTCGTGATTAATTAGACCCGCCCACATGACCATTAACTAAGGTCAACAAAGCCACGCGACTGTCCTAACTAATCGCATCATGTGCTATGTAGGAAGACATCACTTGGCTACCATACACTGTGCCTTGACTATGGTCAACAAACACAGCACGAATACTAAGTACTCTACTTCCTAAAATGACGGAGGGTTGCGGATGGGTTTTAAGAAAACCTTTAACGCTTTGAACTTGATCTCGTTGCGGAATCAAACGGTTTAAAATGGAGTGTTTTTTAGGCTTTCGCTAGTTTCTCTAAAGAGGTCACTCCCGGTGAAGGGATCTCGGCTCTTTCCTCGTCGAATGAGGTGCAGGATATACATAATACCACTATGCAAAGCAAAAACTAGAAAAGCAGTTAAAATACAAACCGAAGGTTGTAGCATCTGCTAGTTATTGCTAAATAGGTCACTCCCGGTGAAGGGATCTCGGCTCTTTCCTTATCGAATAAGGTGATGGATGTTCTACAAGGAACACCGCTATGCAAAGCAACAACTAGAGCTACCTAATTTTTGAAATTTGATTCCACAACATCTTTTAGGTTTATTTTCTTTCATTAATCTCATTAATGAATGTCACATCATTTAAGTCCACCTAAACATCACAGATAAATACAACGTACACTTATGCCATTCACATTCGCCTCGATGTCCCGTCTGCACCATTAGGTTAGGTAACTAACGGCAGAATGGGGCAGGGCTAGCGCGGGTGTAAAACATAAGCAGCGTCTATATAATATATCATATATACTATATACAGTATCTATCTGAACATATCACATGATCACATCAAAGATAACGCAGCAGAAAATATCATATGAAAATATTGGATATACTAGGACGTTCGTGTTTTATTTTGAGCCTATATAAAACACGGATTCCACGGTCGTGATGAATAGCCAATCCCACACCCCTAGACCCCTACGAGAGCGGCAAGCAACCCTACCAATTCTAGAGTTAGGAGACCCGGACTCGACTCCTCGAGATGGTCTCCCACTGGACCCTAGAACCCGGTTACTTGTGCTCCCCTCCTTAGGTCTATCCTAATGCGGAAAAGTAAATAATATACAATGGTGACATCATCCTCAGCCCGGAAGTGCCCCAATAAAAGAATATTACATACATGTTTTTACATGAATGAAAATGAAAAACACTCATCTCACATAAAAAAACCCGGCTATTCAAACACAATGATCCAATATAACATATCCAGCAACACATAACATCACATGTCATCAACGTAAGTAAATATGCCCATCCCAATTGTAAGTCTACGGTAGCGCCCCGGCCGTCAATCTGACGCCAAATGCGGAACAAAACTTTTATAACTGGCGCTATCGCATACTATAACCCAGATATGCCATTAACGCTAAACTAACAAACTGCAAAGAGGTTAGAAAGGCTATACCGAACGATCTGAGTCCTTCGTTCTTTAACCATCATCCCACGCTCCTATTGCGGCTGCTCCGATCTCGTCGATCTCCGATCTGCTCGTCCAGGTGGCACCACGTCATCGGATCTTTAAACGGGCTCCCGCCTCTGACCCGAGGTAACTCGGTCATCAAGTTTGCCGAAAGAGATGACCAAGATTGATGTAGAGAATGAGTAGAACACTTTGTCTCACTTCGTCCAAAGCCATGGACGAACGGTTAATGAAGTTGCCATTTGGAATGATATGAAATGAGAAATGAGCTATGAAATTTCCATACACCAAATCACATAAACTTTTTAATCAACAACCATATCTTTTTTCTACCAAGTGAATGAGAGAAGAGGAGGGGAGGGGCCGGCCATATAGAGGTGGGGGTGAGTGTAAGAGCAAAGGGGGGGTAACCACAAGCAAAGCTTCTCACAAAAGATCTTAGCAAGAACAAGAATCATTAATGCAAAAGAATGAGTCACTAATACACCACATCAACTCATTAAAGCAAACAATGAGTCACTAACCTAGTCACCTCTTCTAGAACCTTCCACACTCATGACTAACCCAAGTGAAGAAAAGATAAATCCGCATTTAACCGAATGTAAAATACGGGTGATAGAAAACTGGAAACTGGCAACTTCCAAAAAGCGATCCCGAAACGAATTTCAGGATAACCCCGTAACTGTATAAATATACCCGCATTTGTATTACGACCGAATACAAATGCAACCGAGACAAAGATATTATATCTACTAAGTATAATACTCGGATCCGGCTTAAACCAAAGCCCACCAGTATTATCTTCCCGAAATATAACACGTGCGTAAACGCACGTGCATTTTCCGAACCCTGCCATAAAACCATACGGCCTCTACAACGTTTCGCCCGAACTTGGGAAACTATCTGTGGGGGACTCTAATGACTCGTCAGTACTCTGGCAGTAGGTTTAACCACAAGCCGTCAGCGGCATTAGCTGTGCGTAACGGCTGCCAATGTACTGACCTCAAGGGAGGCGATGAGCGAACTCATCCTGAAACGCTACTGAGCGTAACAGTGACAATGTATATACAGTCCGTTCCGTTCGTCTATGAGTATCGCATATCCGGCCTAGTGGTCTAGTAATGTCAGACCCCAAATAGCGGTATAAGTCGTGTCAGAGACAGGCCCTAAACACCCTAAGAAACTACCGGAGTACCTACTAGTAATTCTCACCTGCCTTGGCTAAAGAATTGGTGTAATGTCTTTCCTAGACACAGCGCGATCTCCACCCCCAATACTGGGAGAGACGAACCCCCTGCCGATCCGCTCACGTGCCTCCATGTTGCTCGGGAATGTACCCAAAAACTACCTGTTTGCACGACTCCTTTGAGCCGTGGTAGGGTAGAAATAAAAGCACAGTGGGAACTCACACGAGACAAATGACGACCTCAGGTCGATGAACTAACCTGTACACATGTCACCAGGAAACTGTTATCTGACGATATGTATAATACCAACAAGCAGGTTCCCGGCGAGTCCTGTCCGGTGTACTCATAACCCAATGAGCACCTGTATACATCTTAGGTGATCCAACTGACACCGGTGGCTTGTGAGACCGGCCACCACCCCTCATCGGGGTCTCGACTGTATACACTAGTCTACTCCGGAGTATCGATGCCCTATCTCGAAACTCCCACGACTAGGGACCACTATTAAGGATGTGCTTATGGACTACCCAACTCTCACGTATATGATCGCCCTCATACTGTTAGTAGTCAAGAAAGATCCTAAGGGCTCTATCAACGTGTAACATGTAATCAGTCACCTGAACATGTACATGACTGATAAAGGCAAACCAGATAGCATACTATCATCTCGAGTAAGACTGTCCTACCGGCATAGGTCCTCCTCAATCATTGCAATCACGTGCCTGCGATCCAATAATTGACTTTGAGGGCACTATATCCAATAATCTCCCACTTGCACTTAAGGCTAATTATTGCGATGTCACATACTCACAGCCCGTGTGATACCGAACACCCAACTCCTCTACTAATCAGTTTCACAAAGCCCGTTTGTAAAACTATTGTGTTCGAGAAATAGCCTCAGTGAGTGGATCCGCCCTGATGTTTCTTTCATGTCTCTCTTAATCTCAAGTTCGCGGAGAAAGCCATCTCCCGAATCGAGTAATACTTGTCTTAGAATATGTCTGGATATCTGATGGGACCTAGTTCATAAATGAACTCCAAATCCAAACTTCTTAGACTGTATCGATACCTGAACCTAATCAGTATCCTGCACCGTGCCTCCCACAGTATCCTCTTGGACCACCTATCCCTAATATTGTCCCTCTTCGTCAGAGGGAAAACTATAACCATGACAATCACTCTGTCATCCATGTCACCTTTGAAGCATGGAATGATAACCGTCTCCCGAAGGAGGCTGCCGTCATCAAATCCGTAGAACATTTACTTATGTTCTAAAACTGCTTCCTTATGTTTCTCCAGGATTGGATTAATACAAACTTATTGCATCTAGCGCAAAAACAATATCTGGTGTGGTACTTGACATCTCACGATTGACTCAATTGCCTAAGCAAGTGATATACCAATCATGCACATCCTTCTCCCCTTTAGTCTGTAAGACACCTTTAGAGAGGGTGACTCCATCACCTGCAGGTACACCACCATGCCAGGAGTCATCTATTCTAAAAACCATTAGAATACTGTCAAAGTACCTACATTGGGAAACTACCCAAATCTAGATCTAAAACCATAGATCTAGAAACCAAAATGTCTAATATTATATCCATATCCTGTCTGGAGAAACAACTGTGTGACTACCACAGTACAACCGATCGTAGTATATGAATTTTACTTCCTACTCTGTGTATGTCATCCAAATACCAGGACATCACACCCTACTACCTTCTTAACAGATCCATCCCCTATTCTGATGAAGTCAAACCCATGACTGTCACATCAAAATTAGATGATCTATCTCTGCTGTAACTGCTCAAGTCTATAAATAGACATAAGCTACTTACCCACTATGCTTCCGCTGCTCCTACTGACCACAATAACCCTCTGGCAGAATAATATATACGTGCACTTCTAAAACTAGTTTAGAACGACGCTATACTTAACCTCCTGCCGGGTCTCATAGTCTGGAACAACAGTAGTGTCAAGTCTGGGTTACCTGAGTACCTCTCGGGTGTCTGAGGTTACCCACCATATCTGCGGAGTGGCTAATGGAATGTCAAAGCTGATCGAATATATAGGTCATATTAAATTTTCCATAATCGTTTGCGGTTTTGGAATCTCTTCCAGTTCTACCATACTCCCACTTCTGTTTTCTGAAAAAAAATCCATTTTTACTAAAACTGTGGCGAGTCAAGAAAAATATCACTATTGATCTTCCAGATGGTAGAAAGTCAACCCTCGTCATAGCCTGGGCAAAACCACAAACAGCCATTACAGAAACGTGCCCTGAGTTATCCAGAGTCTAGTTTTAAGCATAAGCCGGACAACTCCCCGTAACTTAACATCGTTAAGATACGAACCATTCTATATCCAATATAGAAACTTTGGCACTTATTTAATTGGAACCAGATTCTAATCATGCAGCTGTCTCCAGTGCATATCAACTTAATGGAAAGAGGCTAATCAGCATTACTCAACTTAGTAATCCATCCAATTATGAGTAACCTGAAAGAGAAACAAGTTTCTCAAAACCATTACTATCATCTGAATACCAATCACAAGAATCTACATCTTCGATCTCTTTGAAGAATCCCGATACTTGCGACATCTGGTCCTCTACTTTATTCTTATACCCACAACTTCTCAAAACTTAGACCTTTTATTTCTACGAAACACTTGTCTAAAAACTAGAGAAGTCACAAGTAAATAGAACATAGTATGAGGACCTACCCCTTTGTCCTGATGGACACTGGACAACATACAATACTCTGTATAAGTCCGCTGAGTTGAATAACTCAAAACCTGTGCGTCGTAGGTTGAAAACTGTACCTAAGCGATTTCCTCAAATATCACCAATTACAACGAATTCCGATATAATGAGGATAATTATCTAATTCCCAATAATTTACTCCCACTCATCATCTGTAAAACCATACAGATGTAAGAATGAAACCTGGTAAATGCATACCCTAGAGTAAGTATCTAATCGGGAAAACAGTTTTCCTTTAACAATGCACTGAAACATGAAAATGTTTCGTAGGGGTATCCTGGTATTCATAGTAATGCCTCTTCCATAATCCAATTCATGACTGTAACGTATATTTCTTTGCCATCTCTCCAAATCCCATAATTTGTCTTTAGTTATTTCCTTCTGTACACCCCTTTTAGGCCAAGTGGTTTTCTTCCTTCCCTACCGTTCGGCACCAGCCTATGGTTTGGAAGAAGACTATCCAGTAAGCATAATAGGTGTACCCTCCTTAACCAAGGAGTACTCGTAACCTGAGAGAAGGTGATGATAAAAGACAACTGAATAATACCTTATTCTATTTCTCCCGAACTGGGGAAAAAAGCAAAGGTGAAATAGGATTGGCGATGAAGTACGTGATTTGGTCGTGAATGATAGCAGTCGCAATTTACTTTGCCCTCTTTCTAATCCCTTTATTTTGTCTTTACATATTACCTTTTGTACACCCTACTTAGGCTAATTGGTTTTCTTCATTCCCTACCTTTCGGCACCTGCCTATGGTTTGGAAGAAGACTGTCCAATAAGCGTAATAGGTGTACTCTCCTAAACCAAGGAGCCCTCGCAACCTGAGAGAAGGTGCTAATAAAAGACAACTGAATAAACCAATTCTATTTCTCCAAAATCTGGATCCATCCTCGAAGAAGTCCCTTCGAGTTCGTATATAACCATACGATGGATCTATCCAATAGAAGTGGACGTCCGTAGTAATACGGGGTATTCTGAGAAATGCAAAGGGTAAAAGAAGGAGTGGAAATGACTTATGCAACTCGAACAATCCAAAAGTCAGTATTTTAAGAAGGTTCGGTCAACTTGGTCACTGAGTCATAGTCTAGGGTCGGTCAAAGGTCGCTGCCAAAGAGAGAGAGAAAAGAAACACTCTGCGTGCACTCTAACCTAGATCAGAATGGTTATTACTTTATCTAATCAGGAAACCTCCCACTGTACTGTCAAAATTCTCCTCCAAACCTAAAAGAAGAATCAATCGGGATCACCCGAAGAGTAAACCAACTCATCAGTGGGAATCGGGTTCAAACTCTCATCGCATGATAACGTGACAGAATCCACTCACGTTATCACACTCCAGAAGGTATGCGCATACTTGGCAAGTTTCAGTTTCTTTAGAAACTCCCGATAAGATTTTTGCCCCATGCTCTTATGACCTTGACTTTGGCCAAAATGCCATAAGTCACATGCCAAGTTCTTCCCGTCATTATCTTGTCAATTTGAACCCACCCGCACATGCCCCTGACTTTGGCTAATCGGCAGAACGACTGTCCCAAACCAACTCATCTATTTATGCAACAAATGAATACCCAGCAGCTACCAAACACTATGCCTTGACTTTGGCCAAAATGCATAGCTTGAATACTACTGAATACCCAAAAGAAATGACGGAGGGCTACGGCTGGTTTTTGGCGAAAAACCTTTAACGTAATGAACTTGATATCGCTGAAGGAACCTGATAGCTTTATAAAAATATAGTGGCGAAAACCTTTGCTAAAGAGGTCATTCCCGGTGAAGGGATCTCGGCTCTTTCCTCATGGAATGAGGTGCAGGATATTCCAACTGAATACCACGATGCAAAGCAACTTGTAATCGACTATAGTGAAGTTATTACCCTGACGCAAACTTCTGCCCAAGGGGTCACTCCCGGTGAAGGGATATCGGCCCTTGCCTCGTCGAATGAAGTGCAGGATATTCCAACCGAATACCACTATGCAAAACAAAAGGAAAATTCTTTGTAATAACACTTTTTAAAATTGTTCCAACAACTGCCAAACAGGTTTGTTTCCTTTTGCATTGATCAAAATCAACGTAGTCCCATCAATTAATCACACCAGAAAAGAACGAAAATAAAATGAACGTATATGCCATCCGCATTCGCCACTGGGTCCCATCATCGCCCGTTAGGTTACTTAACTAACGACAGAGCGGGGAGTGAACTAGCGCGGGTGCAAAACATATACAACATCTACGAGTATATATACCAATATATAATAATCGCTCCAGGCGTGATAATATGCAACATTACAGAAAAGTAATAATCATCACAGAACAATACAGATGATCTGGGATCCCCAGTTTCACAGAGCCGCTGCTGAAACCCGACGTTCTCCTGGTCGTGTGGATAGCCTGTGCAATGAAACCTAGACCCTTACGGGTGCGGCAAGTTACCCGCCAAAACCTGAAGCGAGGCAGCCCCCTACAACATAGTGAATGGACCACCCAACACTTCAGGGAATCCGGAAACTTGAGCACCCCTCCTTGGGTCAACCTGTACCCCCTACGAGTGCGGCGAATAGTCTGCCAATTCTAGAGTGAGGCCCATCTGCCTCTCAAAGCTATGAGATGCGGACCCGTTGCCCTCCAGAACCCGGCTATCCGTGCACTCCCTCGCGGGGTAAACCTAGTACAGAAATAAATAATATGTACAACGGGTACATTGACCTCAGTCCGGTCGTGCCCCAAAAGAATATTATACAAACAGGCAGTGACGGCAGTCCACATGTTGAACGCTCGCCCCGCAATATCAAATGTACAAATAAATCCAAACTGCACTACCATTGCACACTGCTATCCACCACGACAAATCCGCAACATCACAGCACAACACAGAACATCAACGCGAATGTCACGTTCGTAAATCCGTCTAAAAGGACTATAGCAATTAGACGCAATTTACCGCTCAAATGACATTCCCGGTCGGAGATATAATGTAAGTACTTTAAACTAACAAGTTTAAAATTTCGATCGACAAAACTTACCGAAGTGGGCCCCTCGTACATCTACTGTACAGTAACAAAATATGGGCCCAAAAGAAATATTCCAGAAACCACAATTTTCAATGTAGAACCTACTGTAGAAAAATGGTTCACTGTAGCTTTAAAACGGCCGTGGAACCACGGCCAAACTAGGGTTTGTGCGGCGGTTCCGCGGCGCTTTGGAGTCAACAGTTGACCAAATTTCACCAGTATTCTTAAAAAAGCCTGCACGATTTTCTGAGATGCTCAAAATAATTTTTAGACCTGTTTAAAAATTCGACAGAAACATTTCACAGAAAATTGCAATTTTTGAAATCCCGTTCGATCGATGTTTTAAACGCGTTAGCACAAGTTAGTAAAGCTTAATGGCGAGGCTTTGATACCATTGTAAGTCTACGGTAGCGCCCCGACCGTCAATATGACGCCAAATGCGGAACAAAAACTTTTATAACCAACGCTATCGCATACTATAACCCGGATTTGCCATTAACGCTAAACTAACAAACTGCAAAGAGGGTAGAAAGGTTATACCGAACGATCCGAGTCCTTCGTTCTTTAACCATCATCCCACGCTCCTGTTGCGGCTGCTCCGATCTTGTCGATCTCCGATCTGCTCGTCCACGTGGCACCACGTCATCGGATCTTTAAATGGGCTCCCGCCTCTGACCCGAGGCAACTCGGTCATCAAGTTTGCCAAAAGAGATGACCAAGATTGATGTAGAGAATGAGTAGAACACTTTGTCTCACTTCGTCCAAAGCCATGGACGAACGGTTAATGAAATTGCCATTTGGAATGATATGAAATGAGAAATGAGCTATGAAATTTCCATACACCAAATCACATAAACTTTTTAATCAACAACCATATCTTTTTCTACCAAGTGAGTGAGAGAAGAGGAGGGGAGGGGCCGGCCATATAGAGGTGGGGGGTGAGTGTAGGAGCAAAGGGGGGGTGACCACAAGCAAAGCTTCTCACAAAAGATCTTAGCAAGAACAAGAATCATTAATGCAGAAGAATGAGTCACTAATACACCTCATCAACTCATTAAAGCAAACAATGAGTCACTAACCTAGTCACCTCTTCTAGAACCTTCCACACTCATGACTCACCCAAGTGAAGAAAAGATAAATCCGCTTTTAACCGAATGTAAAATACGGGTGATAGAAAACTGGAAACTGGCAAATTCCAAAAACCGATCCCGAAACGAATTTCAAGAGAACCCCGTAACTGTATAAATATACCCGCATTTGTATTACGACCGAATACAAATTCAACTGAGACAAAGATATTATATCTACTAAGTATAATACTCGGATCCGGCTTAAACCAAAGCCCACCAGTATTATCTGCCCGAAATATGACACATGCGTAAACGCACGTGCATTTTCCGAACCCTGCCATAAAACAATACGGCCTCTACAACGTTTCACCCGAACTTGGAAAACTATCTCTGGGGGACTCTAATGACTCGTCAGTACCCTGGCAGTGGGTTTAACCATAAGCCGTCAGCGGCACTAGCTGTGCGTAACGGCTGCCCATGTACTGACCTCAAGGGAGGCCGATGAGCTAACTCATACTGAAACCCTACTGAGCCTAACAGTGACAATGTATATACAGTCCGGTCTGTTCTCCTATGAGTATCGTATATCCGGCCTAGGGGGCTAGTAACGTCAGACCGCAAATAGCGGTATAAGTCGTGTCGGAGACAAGCCCTGAACACCCTGAGAAACTACCGGAGTACCTACCAGTAATTCTCACCTGCCTTGGACAAGGACTTGGTGTAATGGCTTTCCTAGACACAGCGCGATCTCCACCCCCAATACCGGGAGAGACGAACCCCCTGCCGATCCGTTCACGTGCCTCCATGTGGCTCGGGACTGTACCCTAAAACTACCTGTTTGCACGACTTCTTTGAGCCGTGGTAGGGTAGAAATCAAAGAACAGTGGGAACTCACATGAGACAAATGAAGACCTCAGGTCGATGAACTAACCTGTACACATGTCACCAGGGAACTGCTATCTGACGATATGTATAATACCAACTAGCAGGTTCCCGGCGAGTCCTGTCCGGTGTACTCATGACCCAATGAGCACCAGTATACATCTTTGGTGATCCAACTGACACCAGTGGCTTGTGAGACCGGCCACCGCCCCTCGTCGGGGTCTCGACTGTATACACTAGTCTACTCCGGAGTATCGATGCCCTGTCTCGAAACTCCCACGACTAGGCACCACTATTAAGGATGTGCTTATGGACTACCCAACTCTCACGTATATGATCGCCCTCATACTGTTGGTAGTTAAGCAAGATCCTAAGGGCTCTATCAACGTGTAACATGTAATCAGTCACCTGAACATGCACATGACTGATAAAGGCAATCCAGATAGCATACTATCATCTCAAGTAAGACTGTCCTACCGGCATAGGTCCTCCTCAATCATTGCAATCACGTGCCTGCGATCCAATAATTGACTTTGAAGGCACTATATCCAACACCAATTGTCTTTGACGTATAGCAACGAAAACGGCGATATCACATATTACACTTACGGTCGCAGAAAAGAAAGTGTAAAACTACAACAGTTGGAATCCGCAACCTCCTCAGACATCGCATGCCTAACCAAATGAATTCCTTAGACATCGCATGCCTAACAATTATAAACCCCGCATTTTAGTCTCATTATCGAAAACTCCTTTCAATATCAAGTCGGGCAATTCAACAAGATTCCCGACATCCTGATCGAATGGTCGTCGCAAACTTTAGTAGACGGCCGCACCCCCGGATGCCGTCGACGAAGTGCACTAAGGCGGAACACCGGTGCCACGAGCACCCGAACGGATGCTTTTGGCGACAAGGTTCTCCTACAGTCACTTGGTCAGGGCTATGGGGCGTGGCTGTCTATCAAGTTTACCGGCGAGTATCCGCGTACGCTACGTGACTGCGACGGACTTTTGATCACATCAAAATTCCGTGGCAACCGATCAAATGAGACTAAACTGCTATGTTTATAACATTCAAATTAGTTATCTCATAACTACTTGTGGATTCCAAATATTGTATCACATTCCAGATAAATAGACAATGTTAAACTTTCTGATCGAATAATCAAACACCCAAGTTTTCCCAAATAGCTCAACACTTGAGATAAGTTTAAAAACATCCATTTCATGCCACAGTACCAACGGTCCAGCCGTAGAAGGGTCAAGCCAACGCCTCACATGTGGCACGCCGTACCGCCCCAAACCCTAAGGTTCAAAAGGCAGTTCAAGACGGTCACATAATCGAGTTAAGGTTTGTTGTCTTCTAGAAGGTCCATCGCGTTACTTGCACGACTTAGAACGTTCTTAAACTACGGAAAAATCCAAAACATGGAAATTTTCCGGCAGGGGAAAAGTGAGTTATTGATATTCATTCAAACTTTTTAACACGTTCTAAAATTACCCGGAAAAACTAAACAAAGTTAAATTATCTGATCGAATCAATGAGTCCCCAATACAACCCTAAGAAAACTCAACACTTGAGTGGAATTAAAAAATTCCCAGAAAAAATTGACAAGAAAGGACCTAAGAATAAATATATGAAGTATGAGGGACTAAGTCATAATTTAGGCCGCGGAACCGCCGCCAAACCCTTGGTTTGGCCGCGGTTCCGCGGTCATATAGACGAATCAGTGGGCCCTACTTCACAATAATTCTTAGTTTTTCCTGCTTAATTTTCTGAGCATTTTTAATTCATAAAAAATCACATTTTAAAAAAATATCCAAAGAAGGGTATTCGTCGGGGTTCCCGGGTTCGATCGGACTTTAAACTTCGTCTAGACTTCGCGTAAAACTCTAGCTTGGCTCTGATACCACTGTAGGGTTCCTAGGCACTCTAACAAGTTTCTACAAGGCATCAACCATGCATGATTCATAAAAAAATAGCCGTGCCGAACAACCCTAACCAAGATCGTATACTAAAGATTATGCGAAAACTAGCAAGTTAAACATTTTAACTACAAGTGAAAGGGATTACAACCTTTGTAGATCCGGTCCTTCACTTCTAAAGCTCCGTGTTGATGTCCCTTCGCTGCGATCATCGGGATCCCGGACTCTAGCGATGGTTTCTTCGGAGAAATGAGCGGGCTAGGTCGTTGACTTCGAGGCCGAAGATAATCTACGTCGAGGAGACTCAAACTCAAGCTCCATCTTCACTAGGTCAAAAACTTTGTGAAGAGAACACCCTAAACTAAATGGCAAGTAGTATAGGATGATGAAATAGAAAGTGGGTCCACTTTGGATTTGGATTTCTCACTTTGTTTCTTCACTTGAAAATTTTTCTAACAAGCTTTCTTCTTCTTGAAGAAGAAGAAGAAGAAGAAGAAGAAAAGAATAAGAAAGAAAATGAATTATGACAAAAGAATAATCAAGTGAAGTCTATCATATTGCAACCATGGGTGAGTTTACCTTTGTAGAGACTAAACCATAGTTTGAGGTAATGGTTAGGTTAATGAAAATCTTATGCAAAACAAAATTAGTGGACTTTGTCAAAGATGCTTGAAAGCTTCATGAAACTTCAAGCAAAGACAAAGAAAGCCACCATTTTGTTTTACCAAAATAAATAAAAACCTAAAACCATTATCTTAAATATGGTGTAAGTCATACACACGCCCAAGTTTGCATGTATCATCAAACATGATACAATCTAGTGCACAAAAATATATCACATATACAACTTGTGCACATCAAGTGAGAAAATCAATCTTAAGTGAACCAATACTAGTTAATGTAAAGTAATATATCAAATATATAATTATACATTAAATCATTAAATCAACACTTGATTTAATGATTCGGTCATATCGCATATAACCGACTAATATCTAGTGTATCAATGTATCGAATCAACACTTGATTCGGTAACCCGGCTATATCTCATATAACCGTCCGATGATACAAATCGCGAGAATAGAATACAGTATCACATACTGGTATTATTCTCGGTCCCGCACATATCTCATATGCGCTCCTATTTCGTTTCGCTTGAGCCAGGAAACCTCTGTGTAGGACTCTAAACACTCGTCAATACGCCGGCAGTAGGTGGTGATCATATCAATCACCCACAAGCCGCAAGCGGTCTGCTAAACGTAACGGCCACCCGGGTATTTAGCGATCAGAAGATCAAAGAGCAAGCCTGCTCACACTCCTGTGAATCCAATCAGTAACACTTACCGCACAGTCCGGTCTGTTCGTCTGATATGTCGCATATCTCTCCTAGGGGTGGTAAACGTCAGACCCCAGCAGCTTGATAAGTCATGCCGATGTAAGGTCCATAACAAGCGTGAAACTACTGATAACTCTTACCAGTAAATCACTGCAGCCCTGGCCAGGGATTTCCAGTTATGGCCAGTCGAGCATAGCGCAACATCAACCCCCAATACCGGGAGAGACGAATCCCCTCCTATCGCTCATTGCCTCCATGTGAATCGGGACTGTACCCAAAAACCACCTGTTTGCACGACTCAGTAGAGCCATGGTAGGGTGGAAATCAAAGCACAGTAGGAGACACAGAAGACTCTATGACGATCTCGGGTCAACAGACTAAGTTATACCAGTGTCACCAGAGAACTGCCATCTGACGTGAGGTATAATACCATCTGGGAGTTCTCGGCGAGTCCGTCCAGTGTACCCAGTCTCCACTGAGCACCCGCATACCGTCTCTGATGTCAAACACCAATGGATATGGGATCATCCATCGCCCATCACATGGGTCGAGAAGATATACGCTAGTCTACTCTGGAATATCGATGCCCCGTCTTGATATTCCTACGACTAGGAACATTGAAGGATGTACTCATGGACTACCCAGGCCCCATTAGTATGATCTACATCATAGTCCTGGAAGTCGAGTACACATCCTAAGGGCTTTATCAACATATAACAGAGAGACAATAAGTATACATGTTAAGATAAAGAGCAACCAGATAGCGTATTATCATGTCGAGCAAGAAAGTCCTCCCTATATATGTCTCAGCATCCACTACATTATACATCTTATGTACAGTAATGGCCTCTAGGGCATACATATAACTAACAGTTTTTGAGTTAAACAAACAACTCTAGAAACCAAATTGGACCAATAGGAGACGACCCTGACCATACGAACTCCAACGGAGCACAGATGGACGAGCAGGCCGGAAATCCTAGCAAAGTGGCAGGCCCAAATATGGCTTTTGGTGCTGAAACTGGCTCTGTAGCTCACTCATCTCACATACTACATCCTATACTTGTTTGTTTTGCTCCAATTGACCTGAGTCAAAATCTGGGAGCACATTGGTGTGATTTTTGGATATGTTTTCCATATTTTGAATGCTTGGTTTTAGTATTTGGTATTGTTTTTGGTTATTGGATGTTTATACATCAACAACAAGGGATGATTGTTTGGTTTTGCATGCGTGGGCTATAGGTTCTAACCTATAGGTGATCCGTGTGCCGTATCGGTTTTCCAGATTCGATTTTAATAGCGATTGCGATTGTGTTGATATTGTAGGTACCTTCGCGTGAATTCCGAGACGACGGAGCATGGCGTCATCGACTTCGGCAAGTAAGGATCAGGTGAGTAGATCTATATCTACGAGGGAAGTCGGGTGGATGGCGTATATCACACCCGCAAATTATAAATGGAAACCGATCTATAGGATATAGTCGTAGAAACATAGATTAGGAAACTAGGGATATGGTTTAAAAGATAGTTAGAGATGGTATTAATGATCGAATATATATTGAGATATGAGAAAGCTGTAGGGATATGAAATGTGAATGTGAATCACGACTTATAAACATGTAGTTGCAATATAATAGGTATGAGTTTTAGGGTAGCATGACACTTAATGTATAAGGTAAATTGTATATATAAAATTGACTTGATATGAGATATTAATGTGATGGAAAAGAGTATACGTTGTGATACGACGACTTTGTGTGATATGTCGTTATATGGATACGAGTCGATATGTGATAATTGATACCTTTGCCGGTCCCATTATCTAAGATTGATACATATGTGACTGGAGAGATAGGTATATATATGTATATGGATAATGTTGTGAATCTTGAGTGATAGGTCATACGTGACGTTAGGTCCGTACCATCATTGTCATATAGGTTGATAGGATCACTAATTGTTTAATGCCGCCGTACGATGATTTACCGTATGTGATGAGTGTACTTGATGATGGACCTACACCCTTGACTAGAGGTTTCCGTACGATGGATAATACCGTACGTGATGTTGTTAGGCTGGATGCCGATTGATAGATTAACCGACTCGGTCATGTTAGATACGTATACCTTATACCTTTTAGCTGTTGATTTACTTTATACTACGTTCATGTCATTACCATTGCATTTCATATACCTGTGCTAGTACACCTACACCATTATCAATGATGCGTATGTCACACTTACACAGATTGGCCGGCTCACACACTTCATCATCGATAATTGCCATGTCACTACACAATAGAATTGTTGCATCATGATATGACTCTTTGCATAATTTACTTGCTATAGTTACATATACACCTTTATACGATGTTGCATTTGACCTTGGAGGAATTGGGAACCGAGGGATATATTTTAAATTGGATTCATTTTAAAGAGCGGTTTTCCATTGATATGTGCATATTACTGTTCCATGTTGCGTGATTTACGGATATGCTTACATTCTGTTATATGTCGCATACATCATGCTTTACAATTTTACGCATTGAGATATGATGTTTTCATGAGATTTCTGGATTTGGAGAAACCGCAAAGATTTTATAAACTCATTATCATTTAAAGATAGAAAATTGCGGTTTTTCTCATGATATGATTTGAGAGGTTTCCACCATGAGTTTTCTCGGCTCTTGAGCGATATCATACACCCGATTCGAGGAGGAGGAGGAACCGTCTGTGGGTGCATGGTGGACCCGGTGCGGTACCCCGGGGCAAGATGGTCGCAGATGATGGCGTTGAGCCCGGCAGGGGAGCACTACCGACCGGTTATTATGACATGTCGGATATCTGGAGGATACCGACGTGGTCTTGAGATTTGAGGATATGGGCCAGTCCGGATTGCTGGAGCCCGGTATTGATATGGTCCAGTCCGGATTGCCTCAGCCCTAAATATTGAGATTTGATGATTCGGATTTTGATGTGTCATTGATGGACACACATTCTCGATATCTTCATTTATTTACATGCATATGCTTTTACAATGTTTCGAGTGGACGAGATTGTCACGACCCGAATATTTCGACTCGTGACCGGCACTTAACCACGCAACGTCTACAGGCGTAACGCGACTAAGTAAGCTGAACCCAGAAATCAAAACCATTTAAAAGTAGTGAGTGTTGAAAACATTCAATTAAAACATTTAGAAAACCTTAATAGCTCAATGAAGTTCTTTTTAAAATTTAATTATCCTTAATATAATTTTGGCAGCATTTCCTTTGTAAAAGTAACCCCGAAAATCGGGTATAAAACAGGATATAAGTGAAAATGATATATAATGAAATAAAGCATCCCCAACGGGAACAATCACGCCCAACGGCGGAAACCATCACCACAAGAGTAATATACGACGCCGTAGCGAAGAATGAGCAATAAGTAAACATCACAAAATAATAAACGGCAATATATAACAGTCGGCTCCCACGAGCTCGACACCAGAAAACAAAAATATACATCATCGTCCTCACACTGTCACTAAGTCCAGTGCATATATGGTAGATGGAGAATACTAGATACAAAAGTGTGTACAATAAAGTAACCAGATACCACAACCCACCTAATAGAAAAATAGCTCTCACACCAGCTGTAGTAGTATCTGTAGCCAAAAGATACAAAAAGGCAGCCTGCCGCGACTACTCTGAGGGGCAACCTGCAATTACTGTGGCACAACGGGGGTGAGTTGCCAACTCGTGAATAGAGATAACATATAAAGGTAATCACGAGCATGCACGTACTGCGCTACGCTATCATATGCCAGCAGGTAAATCTATATGCGACAAGCAGTAAGTGCAATAATCATGCAAATGCTCTGTCAGGTAAAATAACTACAGGATGAGATACATGATAATCACTGCTGATCATGGGATAAACAACATCTACACGAAATATCAATCGTGGAAAAATAATCGGTGCCCAAAAATGCACCCAAATCCCAAATAAACTCATGCGCCGGTACTCTCCTCGGCCCTCAAATCCTGTAAATCTCTGAGAATCACGAGTGCCCAACATCGGTACCCAAAAATATCATAAATACTCGTGTCCAGTATCGACACGCAAATCCTCATACATCGGGCTCCGTAAGTCCGGATCAGCCCACGGGCTCCGTCTGCGGTATCGACCCTCGGCCCCGGCAGTACGGATCATCCCGCATCCATCTCTCGACTCTGGTCAGTACCCTCCGGATAACCGCCAAGTCCAACCAATCACCGGTAGGTACTCGCCTACCTCCAGGCTCAATCGACAAAGTCCATCGATCATCTTACCTAGGGGAACCATACCGGGTCCACCACGAACCCGCAAACGGATCATCCACTCCACGAATCGGGTTTCAAGTACACGTCTCAGCACCAAGAAAACGCGTGGTGGAAGCACTAAAATATCATATCACGAGGAACCGGGTTTTCAAATAGTGCATCTTTTCTTAAATAATTCCACGGTCCTCAAAACCAGAAATCATATAAAAATCCAACACCAATGAGTAAATTAAATACGATGTGCTATGTACATCAAGTCATAATATAGGTACAAGGGAGAAACCGCTTTTCATAAGATAGTTTCAGTTTTGAAGACAGCATGCGGCTTCCAATTTCTATGAAAATCATATCGAATCATATGTGAAATGAACTACAGTATAATGATCATGGCAATTCTACAGTAAGTGTGTCATGGCAATTACTAACGGTGTGTGTGTAACATGCAGATTAGTGCTCGTGCAACATGAACCGTTAGTAATAGTGCGGTGTTCTATCAATTCTAAGTTTTCATACATATAGCAGGGAATGCAGTATGCAACAACAGTATCTATGAACAGTCAATGTAGGTAAATGCAATATGTAGCTATAAAGTCCTATCAGCTATGACGCATAACGCCATGCGGGCGATATCCCCATAGATGTTAAATCTACTAACCGAATTCTCGCGCTAAGTGTAGCCGACGACTTGCTTCCCCTTCTTCGCAGCGTCCGTCTCACTCACCTGCGAACCTAGAATTACACAATATATCACACATAAGCTCAAATCTACTAAAAACGCAATATTAAGGTCAAACTATAAACCCGCGTTGCAAACCAAGCGATCGTGTGCGCGATACGCTAAAACGTGTGATTACGCTCCTGAAGCAAACCTGACGCGTCGCAATACGCAGCACAACCCAAACTCACACACGTATCACGTGTGTCGCGAAGATTTAAAATACGGAAAATAGGGTAATAGGTCCCAGATTTTGATACAGAAAGAGTTTTATAAAAATAAAAATACCAAAACACTCCAAATACCAGCAGACACCAACCACCAAAACCCCAACCCACAATTCTCCCATCTGGCCGCAAATTGCGGCCAGAATGAGTTTTTCGGAGGCCTTGGTAGGGGGGTGGGCTCCCGGGTTTGGTGTGTGCACTCTATACCCCATACACAAGCTACAGTAAATACAATTTTATTCTGAAACACCCCGGGTAGCAGCAGTTTCAACAGAACCCAATTTCAAGTTAAAAATCACACTTTTGCACTAAAATGATACTTTAGGGTATATTTGTGAAATCTGAAACAAACCCAAGTCTAAAACTACACTAATATCACATTACCAAGATAATCAAGCCATAAAAAGTTAATTTTTATCATAACCTCACTAAATCCCTTTATATAGCACAAAACATGCATAAAATATGATATTTTGCTAGAGATACTACAAGTTATGGAAAAGGGGTGCTAAGGGTGAGTTAATACCTTCAAAAGATCTCAAGAAACACCAAAAGCGCCAGATCTAGCCTCAAGTATCCAGACTTGCCATCAAACTCCCCCAAAGGACATTTTCCCATAGTTTTAGTGTAGAAAATGGATTGTTTTGTGTAGGGTTCATGCAAGAATCAAAAGAGAAGCGAAAAGAAAAGAGAAGATGAATAAAAAGCTCTCGTTTTCTGCAGCTCTTCTGCAGAAATCAGAAATGAGAGAAGAGAGAGAGAAGAGATGGGAAAAATTGGTCAAAAGAAGTCAACCTTTTACCTAACCACCATACCTCCATTCCTTACTTAAAAATTTGAATTTTATAAGGGGTTTGACTTGTTTAAATGGTTGGGATAAATAAAAACCATGCAAGAAAATAAAAAGGGTTAACATGATACATTTTCTCATCTAGCCTCAAAATGCTAAGTGTGCATGTGTGCACTTAACACAAAATTCACACTTAGGGTAAACCCGACTAAAAATAATTAACAACCCTATAAATATATATATACCCATATAAACACTTCACAACACAAAACCCACTAGCCAAGAAGGAAAATAAGATATCCGTTTTCTTTTCTGAAAAACACGCACACTTGCTAATTAACGCGAAAACATCCTAAATGAATTTCAAGGCGTTACAGAGATCCACATGCATATTGGCATTGATTATATTATTGGATGATATCCACTTGCATTCTGACATTTATTTATTGTTGGCACATATTTACATACCGTCGCCCTAGATATCATAGTATTTCCTTTATGATATAGTTGACCTAGGAATCGTTGTTTATTCGATTTCTACCTGATGATATTTTCTACTCACAAGTTGGCAACTCACCCCCGTTGTGCCACAGTTATTGCAGGTTGACCGCATGGATCGGTAGCGGCATCGTTGGCACACAACTTGCATTCAGGTGACTTGCTTTGGTAGGTGGGACATTTGTATCGTGCCCACTCTTTTATTTATTATTCATATTGTAGTCAACTCCATCAATCAAAACTAGTAATTGTATAAATAGTAAGACTTAGTGAGACTTGTAGTTGCGAGATTTGAGCGATGGGTTTTATGTTCGCTTATTGGGCTAATGTCTTGCTTTATTCATTATCTTTTGTGTGGATCTTCGCCGTTGGGCGTCATATACTTGTTTTATTACTTGCGTGGTTGTGAATCCTCTGTTTGGCGAAGAGCTAGCTCCCGCTTGGGGATGCCTTTTATATTATCATGTATTTGTGGTTTTGGATCAAAATATACAAAGGAGGTGCTGCCCAAATTTTTAAAAAGACGAACATGTTTTACAACTAGTAAGATAAACTTGCTTTTTTCATGTTCCTTTTTCTATGCATTTAAGAAAACACTTTTCTTCATTATACCTTATTTCAAAACAGCACCTCTTTTATTTCTTTAAAAAGGTTTAGATTTCTGGGTTTCAGCTTACTTGGATTACGTTACACCTGTAGACGTTGCGTGATTTAGGTGCTGGTCACGAGCTAATATTTCGGGTCATGACAGAGGATGGCCATGGGGGGTAGTGAGGAGATGATGGAGGAGAAAGGAGGAGGAGAAGAAGGATGAAAGATAAAGAAATGAGGAGGTGAGGATAAGATGAAGGGAATGGTTCATGCTAGAACCTTCTCACTCACACACACACACACTCTCTCTCCCTCTCCCAATCATGCTACCATGTCCCCACCAACTTTATTGTTTCTTTTTCATTTAACTTTTCTTTATTTTTAAAACAAAAGCACAAATAAAACCAATTAGTCAAATGAAGCATGTTTCAAAAATAAGTTACAAGTGTTTTGCAACATGCTTAGTTGCATGTCACATGCACATAACATACTTAATGCAAAATTAGTAAATACTAATCGAGTTTAGTAAATAACCATTTACAAATCATTGTATAATAATTCATAAAATGCCCAAATCAGATAAACACCTTCAAATTAATAATTTATATTAATTTCCCAATTATTTTCCAAATTATCGGTATATAGTTATACCTTTTCATTAAAACTAATATCCATACTTTTAAAATATTCTTAATATTTATTATTTGATTATTTAAATTCCCAAAAATAATATTTTATTTTCTGAAATGTTACAATCTTCCCCCTTAAATAAATTCGGTCCCCGAATTTAAATTTAAAACACCCCGAAATACTAAAACATTTCAGCAAAACAATCAAGTCGTCGGGGCTGCGAAATCATGAATACTTAAAATATATCATAGCGCGATGCATGAGCAATGAAAACGAGTGTAAAACTCAAAATCAAAACTCCGCCAAGCATCACGCAATCATCGGAGTTATGGCGAAAATACAAATGTCAAAATCCAATATGAAAACCAACATGATATACTCAAAACGATAACATGTATATAGTACGCATCGTTGTAAAATCGTCAAAACATCGAAGTAGAAATGCATGCAAAACATTTTTCAAATCGCCGGGTGATGCGCATATCACGGCATAAGTAGCGGACGTTCATTATGAGAAAAATAGCTACATATATAAACATCCGTTGTTTAACATATACGTTCCGCCTTTTGAAAAATGATTTAGAAAGGTTTTCTTATAAAATTACGTGTCATCATGGACACGTAGAAAAATATTAAGACTATGGCTCCTTTTGAGAATCCCCTCGGTAAAATATCGATGCATGCAAAAATACCCAAGTAGTGTCCTCAGACTAGTCATGCTCAGTTACTAAACCATTTAGTATATATCGTAAACACATGATGCTCGAATGAAATCAATCTCCAATAGTATGTATAAAAAGTCACGTGCGTCTGATGCGCACGGAAATCGAAACCAAATACAGGTTCCACGAAGGCACACAGAAACAAAAACCAAGTGCAACAGGTGTACACGAAAATATCTGTCATATGCAACGGAGGTGCACGACATCAACATCAGGTGCATCTGATATGCACAAAATCGCATCAAGTGCGCCAAGTATGCACAAGAATCTAAATCAAGTGCGTCGAGTCCGCACAAAAGCATCTAGTGCAGTAGGGTGCACGATAACGAAAATCAAGTGCACAAGGTGCATGAAAACATAAATCCAGTGTACTAGGGTGCACGAAAAAAATATCGGGTATCAAGATCGAAATCAACGGTATACGACAATACACCAAATCAAACTCGAGTAAACTGCGGTATATAAACTCACAACCACGTGCATCAGCGTGCACAAAACCAAATCAAAGCACTGAAAGTGCATGAAACTACACCAAAAACATAAGTCAAATCATACGTATACCATATGTATGAAATCAAATCGAATATTTCTAACGGCAAAAAAATCGGAATCGAGTGCAATGAATATGTACGAAACAAAAATCAGCACAACTGATATATAGCAATACGAATCATGTGCCCCTGTGGTGCACATAGAAAATATCAATCATGAAACAAATCATCAAAATACCAAAATCAAAACGACGAAAACGCGATATCTGAATCGCCAAGATGCAATATAATAACAATCGTCGAGGTGCCCCTCCTTCATGGTCGAAAGGTGCTGGTGTGTCCAAGGCTGGCGAAGCAAGATATCTACTTGCCTTTTGCCCACGGTCTGGCGTACTCTGCTCTTAGGCCCTCATTTCTCCTTGTAGATTACCGATTATATGCCCTCTTGGCTTGACAGCCCGATTCAGGGTACTGACGGAAACAATCCCGTTCTGGCGTTTCTCTGAAGATCTCCTGACCAATTAACATGCTCACTCATAACGTATCTCATACGAACCTCTTACTCCACTTTTCTTCAGTATGGACCAATTTGGAATCATCTCTTCGTAGTTGTGTAGACTGCGCTCCTATTGGCAGTAGTCATATCCAGAATCTCTTTCGAAGCTACAAACTCGGCATCTCTAGCGTCCTGAAGAAGGCATCTGGCTAAATTTGTCCTCCGAAACTCATCCAAGTCATCGGAGTGATGCGCTTTTGCTCGTCCTTTCTCGATCGACTCAAAACACGTCTGTGTGAGGTTCCTTTCTAACTGAAGCTTATCGATTTGATGACCTCGCATCAAAGCATCCAAACGAACAATAGATCCTAGTCTTATTTAAGGGTGACTAGCGATCTTCTTTCGCATCCCTGAGTATAACATCATAATGCATCAGCTTCAATGATCTGGGAACGATATCATATCAACTCAGCAACAGCTGGCTCATCTGTCTGCACGGTAGACCACGTCTCAATCATCTGAAGTAGACGGTACATCACGAGTCTCCATATTCTGGCTGGCCTCTAGTAGTAGCCCGATCATCTGGTGTAGATCTCAAACGCTCGCGTCAACGAAAATCTTAACACACAACAATTCAATGTGTTCATATGTAACCGAATTACTCCCTCGTCATTCCTCGTCCATGACGAGCTCGCTCTGACCGCAACTCTAGCCGCACTTCTCTCTGCTCGTGTAACCACGATAAAGGAAATCACAATCCGATATCGATGAGGATAGAAAATAGGAATGAATAGAAATACAATGCATAAGAAATGTACATTCTAAGGCTTCTTAAGCGGAGTAGATGTTGGGTTGTTTAGCACGGCAGCAAGGTTTCGGGAGGCATCTTCCATACCAATTTCAAATTTTTGCCATTCTAGCTAACCCTAACCCTAGGTTCTTAACTAAAGAATCATACGGAATAGAAATGCAAACAACCTTACTTCTAAATGATTAGAGATTACAAACTTTGTAGTCCTCTCTTTCACTTCACAAGCTCCAAGTAGTGGTCCCTTCGCTGCGATCCTAGAACTCCCGGACTCTTGAGAGGCTCCGCAAGGTGAATGATCCATGCATGCTTGAAGACTTCGAAATCCAAGATGATCTACTTCGAGAAAACACGAACTCAATCTATGACTTCACTAATATGGAATTAGTGAAGCTAACACATTAATCTATATGGCTAGTATAGAAGAGGATGATGAAGTAGGAAGTAGGCTCTCTTTAGTTTTCTTTTTCTCACAATTTTTCTTCTCCTTTTCAAAACCTAGAAAGAGAGCTTGAAGGAGATGAAGGAGGAAGAAGATGAATGAATGAGATGAGGTTAGAAATGCAACCTTGGGTTAATATGTGTGATGGCTAACTCATGTAGAGAATTGACCATGGCTATGTGATTAGGGTTAGGTCAATAAATATCTTAAGTTAAAACAAAACACTTGGACTTAGTCAATGGTTCTACAAGGTTCATGAAAGCTCAACCATGACTAATTCCAAGATATTTGAATTAACTAAAATAAATAAAATCCTAACCCTAATTACAAGTATGGTATCATTCTCATACACCCAAGTTTGCATGTGTAACCAAGCATGTCACAATTATATATCACATATATAAATTTTGTGAACAAAAAAAATAATACAATTAACATATATCACACATATATATATATATATCAATGTATCATCAAGTGAGAAAAAGTAATTCTTAAGTGAGCTAATATTAGTTAATGTAATTAAATATATCAAATATATAATTCTACATTAAATTATTAAATCAACACTTGATTTAATAATCCGGCTATATTACATATAACCGACTAATATTATATGTATTATTTTATCGAATCAACACTTGATCCGATAACCCGGCTATATCACATACAACCGGCCGATATCACATATCGTGAGAATAGAATACGGTATCTCAAACGCGTATCAATCTCAGTCCCGCACATATCACATATGTGTTCCTACTCCGTTTCGCCTGAGCCAGGAAACCTCTGTGTAAGACTCTAAAGACTCGTCAATACGCCGGCAGTGGGTGATGATCATATCAAACACCCACAAGCTGCAAGCGGTCAGCTAAACATAACATCCATCCGGGTATTGAGCGATTAGAAGATCAACAAGCAAGCCTATACATACTCCTGCGAATCCAATCAGTAACACTACCGTACAGTCCTGTCTCTTCGTCTGATATGTCGCATATTTAGTCTAGGGGTGGTAAACGTCAGACCCCAGTAACCGATAAGTCGTGTCGATGTGACGCTCATAACGGGTTGAGAAACTACTAATAACACTTACCAGTAGATCTCCATATCAGCCCTGGCCAGGGACTTCCAGTTATAGCCAATCGAACACAGCACAACATCAACCCCAATACTGGGAGAGACGAAACCCATCCTATCTCTCATTGCCTCCATGTGATTCGGGACTGTACCCAAAAGCCACCGTTTTGCACGTTCTCATGAACGTGGTAAGGTGGAAATCAAAGCACAGTGGGAATCAAACAAGACTCTATGACGATCTCGGGTCTACAGACTAACTTGTACCAGTGTCACCAGAGAACTTCTATTGATAGGTATAATACCATCTAGGAGTTCTCGGTGAGCCCGTTCAGTGTACCCAGTCTCCAATGAGCACCCATATACCATCTTTGATGTCAAACACCAATGGATATGGGATCATCCATCGCCCATCATATGGGTCAAGATGTGTATACGCTAGTCTACTCTGGAGTATCGATGTCCTGTCTCAATACACCCTCGACTAGGAACAATTATAGGATGTACTTTTGGACCACCCTGGCCCCACTAGTATGATCTGCATCATAGTTCTAGTAGTCAAGTACATATCCTAAGGGCTTCATCAACATGTGAGAGCAAGACAGTAACACAATAAAAGTCAACATGTTAAAACAAAGAGCAACCAGATAGCATACTATCATATCGAGCAAGAAAGTCCTCCCTATATATATCCAAGCATCCACTATAATCTACATCATATGTACAACAATAGCCTCTAGGGCATATATATAGCTAACAATCTCCCACTTGCACTAAGGACAGCTGTTGTAGTATCTCATACCCAACATCCCGAAGAGTCTCTTAAATTGTATCTAGGGTATAGCCTTCGTGAGTGGATCCGCAGTGTTGTCCTTCATGTCAACTCTCCTGACCTCGATCTCTCGGCGATCAACTATCTCCCAGATCAGGTGATACCGCCTCAGAATATACATGGATCTCTTATGGGACCTGGGTTCCTTGGCCAAAGTCACAACTCCATTGTTATCACAATACAAAGGTATTGGATGCTCAATGGACGGAACTACTCCAAGTTCGTTTATGAACTTCAGCCTCTTTGGCAGCATCGTTGGCAGCGATGTATTCAGCCTCCATCGTCGAGTCTACCACGGTTTCCTGTTTGGAACTCTTCCAACAAACCGCCCCTCCATTGATGGTAAAGACAAATTCCGAGTGTGACTTAGAGTCGTCCTTATCACTTTGAAAGCTCGAATCGGTAAAGGATACCCCTTGGAGTTCATCGTTACCATACACCAAGAACATCTCATTAGTCCTTCTCAAGTACTTGAGAATGTTCTTCAAAGCTGTCCAGTGACTCTCTCCTGGATCTGCTTGATACCTACTCACTACACTTAGTGAGTATGCTACATCGGGTCTGGTACATAGCATCGCATACATGATAGAGCCTACTACCGAAGCATAGGGTATCCCTTGCATGCGAGCTCTCTCTAAATCAGTCTTAGGAGATATCTCTTTGGAGTGAGTGAGTCCAGAGATCATGGATAAATTCCCATGTTTGGATTCTTCCATACTAAACCTCTTTAGTATAGTGTCAATGTACCTGGATTGGGACAATCCCAGTATCCGTTTAGATCTATCTCTATAGATCTTAATCCCTAAGATGCAGGAGGCATCACCTAGATCTTTCATTGAGAATCTATGTGATAAGAAGAGCTTGACCGAGTACAACATAGGAACATCATTTCCTATCAAGAGTATGTCATCCACGTACAATATGAGGAAGACAACCTTACTCTCTGCCACCTTCTTGTAAATACAAGGTTCATCTATGTTCTTGATGAAGTCAAACTCTTTGACTACAACATCAAAACAGATATTCCAACTCCGCGATGCCTGCTTTAACCCGTAGATGGATTTAAGCAGCTTTCATACCTTTCCGCTGCTCCCACTGTCTACGAAGCCCTTTAGCTGAGTCATGTACACGCACTCCTCTAAATCACTATTTAGAAAGGCGGTCTTAACATCCATCTGCCAGATTTCGTAGTCATGGTATGCAGCAATGGAAAGTAGGATCCGGATGGACTTAAGCATAGCCACTGGAGAAAAGGTTTCATCATAATCTACACCTGGTCGTTGACGAAAACCTTTTGCAACAAGTCTAGCTTTGAAAGTCTCAACTTTTCCATCTACATCAAGTTTCTTTTTAAAGATCCATTTGCTCCCAATGGGTTTTACCCCTTCAAGAGCAACTTCCAAAGTCCAAACTTTGTTGGTGTACATGGATTCCATCTCAGATCGCATTGCATCCAGCCACTTCACAGAGTCCCCACTCGTGATGGCCTGCTCGAAGCTAGTCGGGTCAACATCTTCCATGATGCAATCCTCGCTCCCACCATTAATGAGAAAACCGTAGTATCTCTCAGGTGGATGAGGAACCCTACTAGATCGGCGGAGAGACTGAGGTTCGTCGGGAACTACTGAATCCTCTGTTTCCAATAAATCATCAGTTGTAGTTTGTGCTGCTGGAATTTCTTCCAGTTCTACCTCTTCGACACTAATTTCTCTTATAAGAAATTCCTTTTCCAAAATGGTGGCATATTGAGAAACAAACACCTTTTGTTCCTTAGCGTAGTAGAAAATATATCCTTGTGAATTCTTAGGATATCCCATAAACTTGCAAAGAACTGATCGTGCCTCGAGTTTGTCCGGATTTTGCCTTTTGACATAGGCCGGACAACCCCATATCTTAACTCGTTTAAAATATGGTCTCTTCCCACTCCATATATCATATGGTGTGGTAGGTACAGATTTAGATGGTACTTGATTAAATAGGTATGTTGCTGTCTCAAGCGCATAACCTCAAAAGGAAATAGGCAACTCAGCGGTGCTCATCATAGATCACACCATATCTAATAGGTTGTGATTCCTCCGTTCCGATACACCGTTGTGCTATGGTGTATATGGAGAAGTAAGCTGAGAGAGAATCCCATTCTCTTTTAGATAATACAGGAACTCATTGCTCAAGTATTCTCCTCCTCGATCAGATCGAAGGATATTAATACTTTTGTTAGTGTTATATGCCCTAGAGGCTATTATTGTATCATACTATATTGTATATTACTTAATGGAAGCTTGGGATATTCACAGTTGTATTAACAGTCTTGCTCGAGACAATAGTATGCTACTTGGTTTGTATCTATCTTAATATGTGTATATGTTTCTTTTAACGTATCGCGAATACATATTGATAGAGACCTTAGGATCTTGCTTGACTACCAGCATTGTGATGGCAGTCACACTAGTAGAGGCTGGGTAGTCTACAAGCACATCCTTTTTTAGGTCCCTAATCGTAGGATTATCGAGACAGGGCATCGATACTCCGGAGTAGACTAGTGTATACGCTTCTCGTCCCAGCAGGGGAGATGGTTTGTCCCACAGCCATTAGTACGTTGTACTGGAGATAGTATGCAGGTGCTCATTGGGTTACGGGTACACCGGACAGGACTCGCAGGGAACTGTTGGTTGGTATTATACCCGTCGTCAGTTAACAGTTCCCAGGTTACATGAGTACAGCATAGTCCATTGACTTGACACTGCTGCTTCGCCTCGAGTGTGTTCCCACTGTTCTTAGATTGCTACCCTACCACGGCTCTACTGAGTCGTGCAAACAGGTAACAGTCGGGTGCAGTCCCGAAGCACTTGGAGGCAGTGGCGGTTAGATAGGATTCGTCTTTCCCGGTATTGGGGGTTAATATCGCGCTGTGTTTGGAGAGCCATTACGCAAGGTCCCTGGCCAGGGCAAGCGAGATTTACTGGTAGGTGTTCTAGTAGTTTCTCAAGGTGTAATGGGTACACTCCAACACGGCTTATACCGCTTTTAGGGGACTAACGCTTGCCACCCCTAGGCCCGATATGCAATAGTCCTAGACAAACAGACCGGACTGTACGGAGATTGTCACATCAGGCTCAGTAGGAGTTCGGATGGGTTTCCTCATCGACCTTCTTATCGACATCTACCTGGGGACCGTTACGTACAGCTGGTACCGCTTGCGGCCTGTGGTTAAACCCACTGCCAGCGTAGTGTCGAGTCTTTAGAGTCCCACACAGAGGGTTTCCCTACTTCGGGCGAAACGATATAGAGGTCGTATGGTTTTACGACAGGGTTCGGACATATACGTGTACTTCTGGACGTATGATATTCGGACAGATTATACTCGTGGGCTTTGGTTTAAGCCAGATTCTAGTATTGGATTATTGGATTTATGCAATCTCAGTATATCCTTGTTTTTCGTAAATACGGATGGGAGGGGCATTCTCGTAATTTGTCGGGAAGCTTCTAGAAAGAAGATGACTCATTTAGGTTTATTTCATTTCTGAATTAAACTTAATGAGGTGGAGGAGTTGATGTGTTATGTTCATTAAATGAACTATGACACATGAGATGATTCATCTCAAAGGAATTAAATGAAGCATGGTTGATGTTTAAATATATTATTATTAAGATATTTTCATGCTTCATATTATTTCCAAATGAGTTAAGTTTATTTCATTATCACAAACATATTCTCTCTCCTCAAGCTCTCTCATCTTCTTCAACTTAGCCCTATGTGTCTCATGAGTTGAGAATCATTGGGTTGGTGAGGCTAATAAATCCTTAATCATTCTCTATATCATCTAGGTCACTTGGATTAGCACTCTAAGCCACTTAGTTACCTCATCTTGGAGGTTGAAGCTTGTAGTAGGAACTCTCGGGTGGATCTTCTATTACATTGAGGAGGCCGACGAGGAGGAGAACAACAAGAACAAGAAGGACTAGTATCTTGAGGTATAATCATCTATCATAGTAGTTAACCACTTCTAGATAGTTTGTTAGTTAGGGTTTAGCAAAGATCATTTTGATAGTCGATGTTACCTTGAACGAAAATGATCGTTTTACCTATTCCGCCTCCCCGCATCTTGTGGGGTGTGTAACGTCGACTTACAGTGGTATCAGAGCCTAGCTAAACCATAACTAACTTGTTAGCAAAGTCTTTAGAAATTCGATCGCGATTTAATCCTGAAAACACGATATTTTCATCAAGTTTCTGTCGATTTTAAATTGAGGTCTAAATTTTTTTTCAGGGACCTTAAGAATACAAGCAGGGTTTTCTAAGATCACTGTAGAAATTTGGGCGCCTAAATCGGTGAGACGACCGCGGAACCGCGGCCGGACTAAGCGTTCTGCCGCGGATCCGCGGCCGAGTCAACTCCGAGTTGGTCCAAATTTCCTTGGTTGGTCATCTGTGTTGATGTTGGGTTTTCTGGGATATTTTGTTTCTGCTCAGGATTTTTGTGTACAGAGAAATACTTGGAGTAGATTCAATTGTGGTGATTGATCAAAATTCTAAGAACTTTGGCTAACAGGATTATATATGTGTTGTGATTAATGTGTTCGTAAACCTCCCCTAATTGCTAGTATGTCGGTTAGTTGGGGGTTGCACATTTCTGTAATGTTTTTGTTGGTTTGTGGATATGGACTTGTTGGATTGTCGTGAATAAATAGCCGGGGATGTGAGACGAGTGTTTCTTTCATTCATTTGTAAATTGTAAATTGTTGTAATATTCTTTTGCGGGGCACATCCGGGTTGAAGTTGTAGCCACCGTTGTATTATTTCATTTACTGTTTTCTGCTCCTAGGATAGAACCAAGATGGGGTGCACAAACTACCGGGTATTTTGAAGTGCTTAGTAGCCTACTCACGTTGTTGAGGGAGACTGCTTCACTTCGGGTATTTGGCGGGTAATTTTCCGTACCCGTAGGGGTCTAGGGTGGGGTTGGCTATTCATTACGACTGTGTAATCCGTCTTTCATTGCAGGCTCAAAGGAAATGCGGATTTCTAGAATATTCAATATGTTCATCTGTGATCTGGAATGCCTATTATTGCGTTTGATGAATATATAATATCTATATATGATATCTAGTAGGCGTTGCTTATGTTTTGTATCCGCGCTAGCCCAGCCCCCGCTCTGTCGTTAGTTAAGTAACCTAACGAGTGAATGACGGGGCCCAGTGGCGAATGCGGATGGCATAAGCGGACGTTGTATTTTCGTTGTTTTGTGCAATGATAGGTTAATTGATGGGACGCATTATATTAATGCAAAGAAAATAAACCAAAGTTGAATCGTTGGAACAATTTAAAAGAAACCACTCGGTCAGCAGATTTTTAATTGCGGAGCTTAAACCACTCCTTTTAAAAGCTATCAGGTTCCTTCGATTATATCAAGTTCACTACGTTCACGGTTTCGCCAAAACCATTCATAGCCCTCCGTCATTTCAGTTGGATATTCAGTAGTATTCAAGCTATGTATTTTGACCAACGCCAAGGCATAGTGTTTGGTAGCTGCTGGATATTCATCTGTTGCATAGATAGATGCGTTGGTTTGGGACAGTCCTACTGCTATTTTGGCCAACGTCAATGGTATGTACGGGTGGGTTCAAATTAACAGGGATAATGATGGGTAGAACTTGACATGTGACTTATATATTTTGGCCAACGTCAAGGTCATAAGAGCATGGGGAAAAAAATCTACATCGGGAGTTTCTAAAGAAACTGAAACTTGCTAGTGTAGCATACCATTTGGAGTGTGATAATTTTGGTAGGATTCCTTCGATTTTATCACACGGTGATATTTGGATCCCGATCCTACTGTGAGTATATGCTACTCATCGGGAGATTCTTTCACTTAACGATCAATGCTATAAACCAAGTAAGTGTCTAGAAAGGTGTTAGCGGGGCTACGCCCCCAGGGAAAAGAGGTTATTTAATTAAGAAACTTCGCGAAAGCGTCGTAAAACCTCCCTCAAAGTACCGACACTTTCCTAGCGGAACGGTTAAGCAAGTATTGTACGGTGAGAATAGTCCTGACTAGTTCTTCTTTTATGGTTTGAGGAAAGATTCGAGAAACAGTGGGAGACATCCTGTTTAGATAAACTAAAATCCACTCTAAACTTGTAAGAGCATCATGCTAAAGTGTTTTCTTCTCTCTCTCCTAATTGCAGCGACCAAGAACATGACGGCTTTAAGTTATTACTAGATAAAAATATTTTGACAGGGCCCAACTATAAAGATTGGTTCAGGAATGTCAAGATGGAAATCACTTATGACAAATTGGGGTATGTCCTTACTACTAAACCCCTGTCGTCCCAGGTCCAGAATCCAGTGTCGCGGATAAGGAAATCCGCAATACCTGGGAGATTGACTGCACGAAGGCTAAATGCATCATGCTTGCCTCTATGAACAATGAACATCAGAGGAGGCACGAGGATATGGATATAGAATCCATATTTCTCCACACCCAGGAACTGTATGGACTGCAATCTCGTATAGCTAGATACGAGACCTCGAAGAATTTATTTCAGTCAAGGCTGGCCGTCGGATCATCAATAGGGGAACATGTCCTTAAGATGATTGGCCACATTGAGGAGCTCGTGGACCTCGGGACAACATTAAAGAACGAGCTGTATACAGACTTGGTTCTCCAGTCCCTTCCTTCCACCTACGCCCAGTTTATCTTGAATTTCAATATTCAAGGTAAAAAAGTTGAACTTCCAGACTCCTTAATATGTCGAGGAGTGCAGAGGGCACCTTGCAGAAAGCAAGGGAAACACCCGCTCTGTTTGTTCGTGGTGCTTCCTCTTCCAGGTCCAAGGCGAGAGCCAAAGGAAGGAAGAAGAAGGCCCCTACCAAACAGAGAGGTGGTGTTGGTAAGGTGGGAGCCAAGGGAAAGGCAAAGATTGCAGTGCCGGTAGTAGAAAAGGACGAGTGCTTCCACTGTCATAGAAAGGGCCATTGGAAGAACAATTGCAAAGCTTGGAATGCCAAGAACCAGAACCCGAGGCAAGTTATGGCTTCGGCTTCAGGTGTGTTTGTAATTGAAAATTCTCTATCAAGCAACTCTACTTTATGGGTATTGGATACCGGAGCAGGATCTCATATATGCAATTCATTGCAGGCACTGAGAAGCCGTAGAGTACTGAAGGCTGGTGATATGACCCTTAAGGTTGCTAACGGAGCGAGCGTGGATGTTGTGTCCGTAGGGGATTATCATCTTGGATTGACGAGTGGACATATTTTGGTTTTGAGCAACTGTTTTTGTGTACCTATTTTAACGTGTAATATCATATCAGTATCCTTGTTATCAAAAGAAGGTTATGATTTTACGTTTGTAAGCGATGTTGTTAACATCCACCTTATTCATGGTTTGATTAGGTCCGGTACACTAGATAACGGTATATACGTGTTAAACCAATTGCAGATTTTCAATGTCCAGAACACACTAAAAAGAAAGTCTCCGGATATAAATCAGGCTTTCTTATGGCATTGTAAATTGGGTCACATCAATGACACAAGGTTAACTAAGTTACATAAAGAAGGATATTTGGATCCGTTCGAATATCAATCTTATGCCACTTGTCAATCATGTCTCAAAGGAAAGATGACAAAGACTCCGTTCACTGGACACGGAGAAAGAGCGAGTGGGCTCTTAGGACTCATACACAGCGATGTATGTGGTCCAATGTCTACACATGCAAGAAGTGGTTTTTCATATTTCATTACTTTTACGGATGATTTCTCTATGTATGGATTTATTTGTTAGTGTATATGCCCTAGAGGCCATTACTTATCATACTAGTTTGTATATTACTTAATGGAAGCTTGGGATATTCACAGTTGTATAGACAATCTTACTCAAAATAGTAGTATGCTACTTGGTTTGTTTCTACTTTAATGTGTGCATGTGTTTCTTATAGCATATCGCCTTTACACATTAGTGGAGTGATTGATCTCGAATAAGTGTATGTTTGTAGTTACCGCAATCAGAACGGTGTCGCGCGTAGCTAGACCGAGATGAGTACGGGTCGTCCTCTGGGAAACGTGGAACCTTTTGCTTTTACTTTAGATGTGTTGAGAAAGAGAGGAGGAATAAAGAATTTTATAGAATGATTTCTAGATCTACGTTAAACAAGAATGTCAAATATAGATCTAGATTATTTTAAGATGTAATTAATATAATAAGAGGGCTTGTAGGGTTCGTTAGGATTTAGTAGTTATGGACGATTAATTAAAAGTTACCCTTTTTATCCATTAATAGATTTAGAACTAGAACGACGGTGATGCGTGTAGATTAGCGTTTCTGGAGAGAAAAGGAATCCCACTCTTAACCCTTATCTCGACACGGAACTCCGTTCATATCTAGCCTTTACCAAAACAATCATTAATCTAATCTCTAATCGCGGTCGGTACTAGCAAAGAATTGCTAGCTCGCCCGATTAGGATGTTAATGATTCTTTTGATAAAGTTCCTAAACTTTATAGGACTTAAAAAAGGTTTAATTATTTTCATCGTCCATTAGCCTACCCTAATCCTACGAACCCTAACAAGCGGAGAATTACTCGCGCATGTTGGGAGAAGAAGATGAAAAGAAAGAGAGGGAGAACATAATGTAAAAAAAAAAATTAAATAAAAAAAACTACCTTTATTAATCAACTCCTTCAAACTACACTTTTAATCCATAGAAAATGATTACAAAACTTGATTTGCTTCTCGATCTTTCCGAAGGAGGTAGTCGAACAGTCGATGATCAGCCTGGATGCGTGAGCGTCGGGAGCTTCGTGATCTCTTCGGCTTGATAACTTTTCCAAGAGGCTCTCGGTGCCCTTTTATAGTCCAAAGCCACAATCTTTTGCTTCAAAAGTTGCTAAAATATAGCAGAGATTTAAGCCACAAAATCTTAGCAAATGATCTCTCTAGATTGCCGCGGATCCGCGGTCAACAGAAGGGTTTGGCCGCGGTTCCGCGGCCAATGGTGGGGATCTCTTGATCATTTTTCTTGGGCTTTGTGATTGTGACATGTGGCAATCCTAGGCATCTTCAGAATTCAGAAATCTTTTCTCGGTTGCTCCCAGACTTGGTCTCCAAGTTTTGCTTCTTAATTTGGCAAGTTTTCTTCAACAACTTGATTTGTTTGATAAATTCTGCATAACAACTTGGAAAATTCTGCACAATAATCTCAAATAATATTTAGTAGACTTAGTTCTACTAGGATTTGGTCAATGAATTTATTTGCATACATTTTTCTACCAAATACTAATTAAAATATATTAACACATGGAAAATGGTGTTTTTACACATAAACCCTCATATGTATAATATATTATAATAAAGTCCTTTTTTAATATGAAAATGGTAGGAAAAATGTAATACAAATGTGCAGTTTTATCAACGGAACAAATACCCCCAAACTTATCTTTGATCGTCCCGAGCAAACTAGTTTATTCAAGAGGAGAAAAGGAAAGGAGAAAATTAAGCACACTTTCGTAGGCAGACACGATTGCACTGAACACGTGCAACAAGTCGTTAAACCTCTAGGTGTCCCTAGTAGGAGGAGTGGTCTCCTGAGGGTTTTCAGCGGATTACACCCACAAAATCCAATAACAAAAGAAAGATGGTGAAATTTACATATAAAGATAAGAACCATAAAAGAAAGGCCTTGAAAAAAAGAGTTTCCAACTATACTTGCTTTTCAGTTCTCATGAGCCCTATCTTAATAGTCATGAAAAAATGTTAGAAATCACATCATCCCTCAATAAAACATCGTCTTTATTCTTCATTCCTACCTTTCATCCAAACATTGATCATATAACCCCACGTGTGTGTAAAGAACATCCCTACACTCAGAGAATTCAATTCAAGCTATCATACTCTTGTCCATCTACCTTAGTACTTTTTAATTTGATGAATATTAAGATTTGCTCACACATTTTCATGCGACTGTTAATACTTCTTGAGGTACTAACAGACCGATTACTTATGTGCTTGCTGATTAGGTGATAATATTTTCCTCGTCTTGCACCACCTAAGGCTTAGCAGTGACTCCCAGACCAGTTGGCCTTAGGGCACTAGGTGAAGAGGCACCCTCGCTATATTTTTTTTATTGCTGCCTTGGCGATACAAAACCAGTGTTCATTTTTTTCTTTTCACCATTTTTATATTTTCTTCATTTTTTTCACTTCCTTCATACTTTGGCTTTTAGACAAGAGCATTTCAAGGTATCCTCTACTATCCTGAGTTTCAAGACGTGTGTAAGTGCATATAGTAGGGTATCAACATTCAAATGTTCGGCTTCCAGAATAGAAACTATTTTTCAGACTTATTTTTATCCTCAGATTAGTGACTTCCTTCATCTTACTAACCCTTGGGACAACAACTCATAACTACTTATTACTAGTTCGTTTAAGAAAACTTCTAATTTTCTTGGTTTTCTTAAACTATTCCTATCTTTTGGATGTAATTTTTCACTTTCTACTCTTTTGTTATAAAAGATTTTTTTTTTTAATTTTTTGAAATTGTTGTGCTTATGCAAAATATGATGCAAATTGATGTGTAAATAAGCACAAACCTCCCCCAAACCTGTTTACAACAGTGTCCTTACTGATGTCATCCATTAAGCACAAAAACCCGTAGACTTGGGAGGAAATTATTAATGGGGGCAAAAATATATGAAAGTGAAAATCCTCCCCCAAACTTATTTTAGGCTCACACTTTTGTAAAAAATCATTTTCTTTCAAGAGCCAAAATATACCACCCCCCCAAACTTGAGTTAAACAATTTTAATCTTTTAAAATCACATGAGGGGGTCAAGCTTATTGGTCAATGCCAAGCTTTGCAAAAACCGAAGGTCAACACCAACCATTCAAAAATTTTATCGATGAAGCACCAAGGTTGGTGGAAGAACATGTCACCTATTGACGTGAAGAAGTGGGGAAGTGACAAGAGGTGTAATGGAAAAGGATTGCGTCTCAATTTGGAGAGACGACACAATGATATTGATGATGGATTACTCGCATTATCATGATTGTCAAGAAGAAGGGGTGGAGGTTCAATTTCTTTATCTTGGAGTTGATTCATCTCAACACCCGTGTCTTTTAAATATGCGAGTTCATCAGTGAAAATTTCCTCAAAGCTTTCATCGATACCCCGAAGAATAATGTCATCAGGAAAAACAGGGTGATCGTCAGACTCTATAAAAAGTTCCTCATCAGCGTTAGATGTTGACCCGGACAACTCGGTGGAAGAGTCCGTGTCAAGCAACAACATATAAAAAGAGTCAGAATTATGAGGTTGATCAAATTCGCTGTTGTCGACATCCATTAATTCGACAGAACACACATGAGCATAGGGTTCGGAGGGTTCACTTCCCAACATGTAAATGTTAAGCTCAATTGACTTCTTTACAAAGGATAGGGTCATAGAGCCGTTTCTACAATTGATTACTGCGTTGGAAGTGGCCAAAAAGGGTCGACCGAGTATCACCGGGATTTGATTGCGTGGGTTTGCCACAGGTTGTGTATCTATAATGATAAAGTTCACAGGGAATATGAATTCCCCGACTTTGATTAACACATCCTCTAGCTCACCCCTTGGTTGGGTGATAGATCGATCGGCCATCTGAAGAGTGCAATGTGCAGGTTTTAACTCTCCGATCCCTAATTGCTCATACACAGAATACGTAAGCAAGTTAACACTAGCACCATGATCGAGTAGAGCACGATTGATATTTTTACCCCCAATGGAAATAGAAATTTTAGGACTTCCGGGGTCCTTTCGTTTCTTGGGTAGTTGTTGTGTAAAAGCAGTGCTCACATTACTCGCAAGGAAAACTTTTTTAGGTACTTGAACTTTTCGCTTCCTAGTGCACAAGTCCTTTAAGATTTTCGCATATGACGGAACTTGTTGAATAGCATCTAGGAGAGGAATGTTTATGTTAACTTGCTTAAAAATTTCCACAATCTTCTCCATTTGTGGACTTGGTCTGTTGCCCCTCGACCTGTTTGGATAAGGTGCTTGATCAATAAGTTTTGGATCCAACATTTGTGGAGAAGACTGTGGGGATGGATTCGATCCCAAAACTGGAGTGGGAATCGACTTAGATAGATTTGGCGAAATGGGCGAAGGGTTCGAGCCTTGGGGAAAACGGAGAATAGGCTCAGATGAAGGTGGGAGACTAGACGAATTAGGGGAAGAAGAAGAAGCTGGGGTATCATTGATGTCACTATCATTACACTGCTCACCCACTCGGTCATTCAGCACTTTTCCCGATCTCAACGTGGTAACAGCACTCACATTATAACTTTGTGAATGGCCAGGATTTGGTAGGGGTTGAGATGGGAGTTTCCCTTTCTCTCTCGCACTCATTGCGGCATTTAACCGTGCGATTTGGTTTTCTAATGATTTAATACTCTCACCTTGGGAGGCGGAGTTTTTCGTTAGGGTATCAATAGAAGACCTTATCTCAGCCGAATTTTGCATGGATTGTTTCATGAACATATCCAAAGTTTGTGCAAGTGAGTTGTCAGTACCGGCCACTTGTGGTGTAGAAATGTTGGCCGGATTTTGGAAATTTTGTGACTGAAAGGGGGGCTGATTCCGTGGTTGTGGTTGCTGTGGAGGAGGTCTTTGATAATTACTTTGTTGGTTTTGATTCCAAGCAAATTTAGGATGATTCCTCCATCCTTGATTATATGTAGAAGAATAAGGATCATTTCTAGGTCGCTGCTGAAAAGCAGCATTAGCTTGAAACGATGCATTCATAGGACATTCTTCCGTTAAGTGTGAAGGATCCGAACAGCAACCACAGACAGTCTTAGGAAGCGTGACCTGATTTAGGGAGAATGTTGAGAACTTGTTTTCAATAGCATCGAATTTCTTCTGTATCGCTGCCATTTCGGCTTTCACTGCAATAAAAACATCGAGCTGGTGAATACCTCCCTTAGTTGAAGGTGGTCTTACGCTTTCCCACTGCAACGTGTGTTCAGCAAGGTCTTCCAGATATTTCCATGCTTCACCGTCATCTTTAGACATGAAATTGCATTGACACATTGTTTCAAGCATCTGCTTTGTCGCTGGATTAATGCCCACATATATAATCCGACATAAATCCCATCTTTGTATTCCGTGATGGGGGCATTGGACAAGCAGATCTTTGAAACGTTCAAAGCACTTCCAAAATGGTTCATTGGAAAGTTGGGTGAACTGGTTGATCTCGCTCCTAATATGTGCAGTCTTATGATTTGGGTAAAACTTCTTAAGAAATGCTACGACTAATTCATCCCAATTAGCGATAGAGTGTGCGGCAGTATTATAAAGCCATTTTTCTGCCAAGTCGCACAGTGTGAATGGGAGAAGACGTAAGCGCATAGCATCTAAGGTCAATTGTGAAGTACCCATCATTGCGCATACGTTTTCGAATTTGGTGATGAAAACGTACGCGTCTTCCGACTCAAGCCCGTGAAATTTGGGCAGTAGATTGATGTAGTGGGGTTTAATTTCGAAATTATCCCCGTTAGGTGGTGGAAGAGATAGACAAGTAGGAAGAGGACCACGAATAGGATAGCATCTCTCTTGGAGAGAGATGCACGGTGGATTCTGCTCACCTGCGGGCGGTGGCAGCGTGGTGTTATAATTAGATGGAGTGCCGTCCATCACGGTTGATGTGGTGTGTGGTAGGGGAAAAGAAGATGAAGAAATACCGACTTCGGCGGCGATAGCAGGAACGCGGACAAGACGGGCACTACGATCCCGTGTCCAGCCGAGCATGCACTAAGCGGGTTTAGTGCAAGTGGAAGCGTGTGTGTGATTTAAAATTGGCTTGTTTTGAAAAAGTGGGACTCAAGACAAATCACCCCAAAGATGCACAAGCAACCCTAGAACTAAGGTTACCTAGGTCAGTCTCTAGACCGCTCCTAGACTTCCAAAGGACAAGCCGCAGGATCAATCCTCTACCGCCTCCGTACTATCCTTGTAGCCAGATAAGTGCCAGGTAAGTGGGAAGGAACCACGTCGTGGGCCTAATTAAAAACCACTAGCCTTTGTCACACTTGCCTAGGCACTATAAAAGTAATGCGGATAAACGATAGATTACCCACGACCTTCCTCTGTCCTTATTGAGCGCGACAGTCCTTAGAGTCTGGTCTAGATATTTTTTAAATTAATGAAGGGTTGATCTATATGCTCGGTTTGTGATTTGTGGGGCTTAGGAAGGGTGATGAAACCCCCACCTAATCTTGATTTGGTCCTTGCCCCTTAAAGATCCGTATTAAAATATGCAAAAACAAACCGAAAAACAAAACTTTGCAAAAAGATTTTTGAGCGGCGATATTTTGCAAAGAATCCTGCAGAAAATAGATTTTATTGGATTTTAGAGGAGAGAGAAGGGAGTTAGAATCTTACCAGAGAAGTGTGAACCCTAGATCTCATGTTTCCTCAAGTCCGTGACTCCAGATTTCCTCGCAAAAATTCACACAATAATCATTAAATATACAATTTGCAGTTTTGTTTTAATAATGATATGACTCGTCTAAGAATTCAACACAAATAGTAAAAATAAAAAATTACGCACGTTTCCCCGGCAACGACGCCATTTGATTGGTCTCGAATGAGTGTATGTTTGTAGTTACCGCAATCAGAACGGTGTCGCGCGTAGCTAGACCGAGATGAGTACGGGTCGTCCTCTGGGAAACGTGGAACCTTTTGCTTTTACTTTAGATGTGTTGAGAAAGAGAGGAGGAATAAAGAATTTTATAGAATGATTTCTAGATCTACGTTAAACAAGAATGTCAAATATAGATCTAGATTATTTTAAGATGTAATTAATATAATAAGAGGACTTGTAGGGTTCGTTAGGATTTAATAGTTATGGACGATTAATTAAAAGTTACCCTTTTTATCCATTAATAGATTTAGAACTAGAACGACGGTGATGCGTGTAGATTAGGGTTTCTGGTGGGAAAAGGAATCCCACTCTTAACCCTTATCTCGACACGGAACTTCGTTCATATCTAGCCTTTACCAAAACAATCATTAATCTAATCTCTAATCACGGTCGGAACTAGCAAAGAATTGCTAGCGCGCCCGATTAGGATGTTAATGATTCTTTTGATAAAGTTCCTAAACTTTATAGGACTTAAAAAAGGTTTAATTATTTTCATCGTCCATTAGCCTACCCTAATCCTACGAACCCTAACAAGCGGAGAATTACTCGCGCATGTTGGGAGAAGAAGATGAAAAGAAAGGGAGGGAGAACATAATGTAAAAAAAAACAATTAAATAAAAAAAACTACCTTTATTAATCAACTCCTTCAAACTACACTTTTAATCCATAGAAAATGATTACAAAACTTGATTTGCTTCTCGATCTTTCCTAAGGAGGTAGTCGAACAGTCGATGATCAGCCTGGATGCGTGAGCGTCGGGAGCTTCGTGATCTCTTCGGCTTGATAACTTTTCCAAGAGGCTCTCGGTGCCCTTTTATAGTCCAAAGCCACAATCTTTTGCTTCAAAAGTTGGTAAAATATAGCAGAGATTTAAGCCACAAAATCTTAGCAAATGATCTCTCTAGATTGCCGCGGATCCGCGGTCAACAGAAGGGTTTGGCCTCGGTTCCGCGGCCAATGGTGGGGATCTCTTAATCATTTTTATTGGGCTTTGTGATTGTGACATGTGGCAATCCTAGGCATCTTCAGAATTCAGAAATCTTTTCTCGGTTGCTCCCAGACTTGGTCTCCAAGTTTTGCTTCTTAATTTGGCAAGTTTTCTTCAACAACTTGATTTGTTTGATAAATTCTGCATAACAACTTGGAAAATTCTGCACAATAATCTCAAATAATATTTAGTAGACTTAGCTCTACTAGGATTTGGTCAATGAATTTATTTGCATACATTTTTCTACCAAATACTAATTAAAATATATTAACACATGGAAAATGGTGTTTTTACACATAAACCCTCATATGTATAATATATTATAATAAAGTCCTGTTTTAATATGAAAATGGTAGGAAAAATGTAATACAAATGTGCAGTTTTATCAACTGAACATGGAGCCCTTAGGATCTTTGCTTGATTACCAGCGTTGTGATGGCAGTCACACTCGTGCGGGCTGGGTAATCCACAAGCACATCCTTATGCAGGTCCCTAGTCGTAGGACTATTGAGACAGGGCATCGATACTCCGGAGTAGACTAGCGTATGCGCTTCTCATCCCAGCATGGGAGATGGTATGTCCGACAGCCGTCAGTACGTCGTACTTGAGATAGTATGCGGGTGCTCGTTAGGTTACGAGTACACTGGACAGGACTCGTCGGGAACTGTTGGTTGGTACTATACCTATCGTCAGTTATCAGTTCCCAGGTGACATGAGTACAGCTTAGTCCGCTGACTTGACACTGTCACTTCGCCTCGAGTGTGTTCCCACTGTACTTTGACTACTACCCTACCACGGCTCAAAGGAGTCGTGCAAACATGTAGTAGTTGGGTGCAGTCCTGAAGCACTTCGAGGCAGTGACGGTTAGACAGGATTCGTCTCTCCCGGTATTGGGGGTTGATATCGCGCTGTTTCTAGGAGAGCCATTACACAAAGTCCCTTGCCAGGGCAAGCGAGATATACTGGTAAGTTTCCAGTGTTATCTCAGGGTGTTCTGGGCTACACTCCGACATGACTTGTACCGCTATTAGGGGACTGACGTTTACCACCCTCCTAGGCCCGCCATGCGAGACTCTTAGACGAACAGACTAGACTGTTCAGAGATTGTCACATTCAGGCTCAGTAGGAGTTCAGATGGGTTCACCTCGTCAGTCTTCTTATCGGCATCTACCTAGGGACCGTTACGTATAGCTAGTACCGCTTGCGGCCTGTGGTTAAACCCACTGCCAGCGTAGTGTCGAGTCTTTAGAGTCCCACACAGTAGGTTATTCGCCTTTGGGAAAAACAGAGTAGAGGTCGCATGGTTTTGCGACGGGGTTCGTTCACATCTGCGCACTTGTGCACGTTTGGTGTCCGAACAGTTAATACTAGCGGGCTTTGGTTTAAGCCAGATCCAAGTATATGTTTTGGGATTGGTTTTATCTCATTTTATTCGTGCTCCTCGGAACATGGATACGGGTGTGTATGCACAGTTGACTGAGGCAGAGGCAGAGGACTTTCATTAGGGTTGATGACCGTTGTCTTTTTCTTAACCCTAATGAATATGTGAAATATGATTATTGATATTAATTAAATATAATTGTGTTATGGTTAGGGTTGTTGACCATTTGATTATGGTTGACTTGTTGACCTATGTTGACAAATTGGCCATCATCATTTCACATGAAAGATGCTCTTTGATTCTTGCAAAATTCATTAATTTGAAATGATAATGGTCATTTCAAGTTAACCATCACTATTATCTTTGATTAATTATTTAATTATCATAATTCACATATATGTGAGAATGGTTGATATTATCCTCATTCTCTCTCATCCTCTTCCTCTCTCTCAAAGCTCTCCCCTCTCATGAGTTGAGAACCATTTTTCTTTTGAGATAAAACACCAAAATTACTCTCTACTCATCCTAAGGTTCTAGGTTTAGCACACCAAGCACTTTAGTTACCTCTAGGTTGAGGTAGGAGCCAAAGATAGAGGCCCTCGGGTGGATATTTCTTCGGCAAGAGAAGGCGACGAGGACGACCCGTTCATCCCACTCCAAGGAGCAAGAAGAGAAGGAGTTCAAGACTTAGGTATAACCCTTTAACCGAGTAGCTAAATCTCTTAGCATGGTTGTTAGTTTTTGTTTAGCAAAGATCCCCCTTTTAGTCCATGTTGCCTTGAGTTCTAAAAATCGATTTTTTATACCGTTTCCGCCTCCCCGTAAGCACCGGGGTGGGCAACGTGGACTTACAGTGGTATCAGAGCCTAGCTAAACACAAACTAGCAAGTTAGCAAAGTATCTAGAATTTCGATCGGAGAAAAATCGCAAAACACGTTCGAAAAACCTAACTTTCTGCCGATTTTTAAACCTGCTTTAAAAATAATTAATCATACACTAAAAATCGGCTCAGGGTTTTTAAAGAATACCCAAGAAAAACGATCCAGTGACTCGGTCAACGCGCCGCGGAACCGCGATAAGAGCAAGCTCTTGCCGCGGATCCACGGCCGAGTTGACTCGGTCGTGGGTCATTTTTCTTGCAGCATTCTTATAATGGTGTTTTGGGATTTTTAGGATGGTTTGTTTCTGCCCAGAATTTCCAGAGAACAAATTTGTGTTTGGGGTGGTTACAAATCTGTATTTTGATCGAAGTTCTATAGACTTTATCTAATGGATTATATCTATGATGTGATATATGCACTGAACGTCAACTAATCGCTATACGCCGATTAGTGGGGTTGTGCATATCTGTGATCTGTAATATTGATGGTTTATGTATATGAATTCGTTGGATTGTCGCGGATGAATAGCCGGGGGGTTGTGAGATGAGAGTTTTCTTTTTCTTTCAATTCATGTAATTTGTAATTGATGTAATATTATTTATATGGCCGCACAACCGGGATGGGGTTGTAGCCGTCATTGTATAATTTCTTTTACTGTTTTTGCTCCTAGGATAGACCTAAGGTGGGGTGCACAAACTACCGGGTACCTCGAAGTGCCGAGTGGCATACTCATGGTGTTGAGGGAGGTTGCTTCACTTCGGGTACTTGGCGGGTAGTTTTCCACACCCGTAGGGGTCTAGGGTGGGGTCTTGGCTATTCATCACGACCGTGTAATCCGCTCTTCGTTACAGGCTCGTACGGAATGCAGATTCCTAGTATATCCAATGTGTTCATCCATGATCTGGAATGGCTATCATTGCATGTGACGAATGTGTTGGATATATGTATTCCCTAGAGGCCATTATATGATAGTGGATGTATCTATACATGTATATATATTCAGTATGCATTCTTGCTCGACATGATAGTATGCTATCTGGTTCTTCTTTATCTGACATGTTGATTTGATCATGCTTTTGTTAGTTATATGTATGCCCTAGAGGCCATTACAGTACATTGGATGTATATTGTAGTGGATGCTGGGACATATATAGGGAGGACTTTCTTGCTCGACATGATAGTATGCTATCTGGTTGATCTTTACCTTAACGTGTATACTGATTGTCTCTCTGTTACATGTTGGTAAAGCCCTTAGGATGTGTGCTTGACTACCTGGACTATGATGCGGATCATACTAGTGGGGACATGGTAGTCCATAAGTACATCCTTCAAAGTCCCTAGTCGTAGGTGTATCGAGACGGGGCATTGATATACCAGAGTAGACTAGCGTATACCTTCTCGACCCATACAGATGGGCGATGGATGATCCCATATCCATTGGTGTTTGACATCAGAGATGATTTACGGGTGCTCAGTAGAGACTGGGTACACTGGGGGGACTCGCCGAGAACTCCCAGATGGTATTATACCTCACGTCAGATGGCAGTTCTCTGGTGACACTGGTACAGAGTAGTCTGTTGACCCGAGATCGTCATAGAGTCTTGTGTGGTTCCCACTGTGCTTTGATTTCCATCTTACCACGTCCAAGAGGGCGTGCAAAACGGTGGTTTTTGGGTACAGTCCCGAGTCACATGGAGGCAATGAGCGATAGGAGGGGATTCGTCTCTCCCGGTATAGGGGGTTGATGTTGAGCTGTGTTCGATTGGCTATAACAGGAAATCCCTGGCCAGGGTTGCTGAGATTTACTGGTAAGTGTTACCAGTAGTTTCTCGAATTGTTATAGACCTCATATCGACACGACTTATCGAGCTATTGGGGTCTGACGTTTACCACCCCTAGGCAAGATATGCGACATATCAGACGATCAGACCGGACTGTACAGTAGTGTTACTGGTCGGATTCACTGGAGTGTGAGCGGGCTTGCTCGTCGATCTTCAGATCGCTCAATACCCGGGTGGCCGTTACGTTTAGCAGACCGCTTGCGGCTTGTGGGTGTTTGATATGATCATCACCTGCTGCCGGCGTATTGACGAGTCTTTAGAGTCCTACACAGAAGTTTCCTGGCTCAAGCAAAACGAAATAGGAGCGCATATGAGATATGTGCGGGACCGAGAATAATACCAGTATGTGATACTGTATTCAATTCTCGCGATGTGACATTGATCGGTTATATGCGATATAGCCGAGTTATCGGATCAAGTATTGATTCGATAAGTTGTTACTGATGATACCAGTCGGTTATGTGCGACATGACCGGATCATTGAATCAAGTGTTGATTTAATGATTTAATGCATAATTATATATTTGATATATTACTTTGCATTAACTAGTATCGGTTCACTTTAAATGGATTTTCTCGCTCGGGTGTGCACATTGTATATACGATATAGTTTTGTGCACTTACTTGTATCATGTTTGATGATACATGGTTTTTGGTTAAGTGTATAGAATAAAACTATGGTCAAGATGATGATTAGGGTTTTGCATATTCTTTTTATTATTTGCTTATTCATTTTGGAAAATAATTAAAGCATAAAAGAAGAAAAACAAAATGGTTTTCTTTCTTTATTCTTCATGAAGCTTATTGAAGCATCATGAAACTTTGACCACTTAACCATTTTGTCTTCTTCTTTTGACCCTAACCATTGATCTAACCTAAGTTAATTCTCTACACCTAACCATGGTGAAAATTATGATAAGATGATTATTCTTTTCTTTTCTAAAAAAAAACTTATCATAATTTTCATCTTCTTCTTGCTCTTCTTCTTCTTCATGAAGAAGCTTGTCTTCATTAATGGCATATTGAGCATATGAGTGTGAAATCCAATTCTAAAGTAAACCCACTTCCTATTTCTTCATCCTCTACCTCTTGCCAAGTAGTAGAGTGTGTTTCCTTCACAAGTTTTCATGGCAAGGTGAAGGTGGAGCTTGATCTAGCGATGCCTCGACGTAGATCATCTTCGGCATGGACATCGACGACCTAGCTCGCTTTTTCTCCGACGAAGCTGACTCTAGAGCCCGGATTCCTTTTGGACAGCGGAGACGACTTCGTTGTGGAGCTATGGAGGTGGAGCACCGGATCTACAAAGGTTGTATTTCCGATATCCCCTTAGTTAATTGTTAACTAGTTTAAATGTTTCGCCTAGTTTTCTAGCCAACGATCTTGTTAGGGTTTGTAGGCACCGTTAAAATTTGAAATCGGCATGATCGATGCCTTGTGAGACCTCACTAGGGTGCCTAGGAACCTTTCACTGGTATCAGAGCCTAGCTAGATCCTTAGGCGAAGTCTAGACGGATTTTGAACTCCGAACTAACCCGAAATCCTAACACACCCATGCTCTCTGTCCAATTTTCAAAAACAGGGATTTTTCAGTATTAAAAATATGCAGAAAATCAAGCAGGGTTTTCTAGGAATTACTGTAAATTTCGTGGACCTAATTCAACTTTACCACCGCGTTTCCGCGGCACGAGCATGGCTCGTGCGGCGGAAGCGCGGCCGTTTTGTCTTTTGTGGCATCCAAATTTGTTCAGTAATTCATAAAATACAGTGCTAGTTTTCCTGGATATTTTTAATATTTTTTCAAGAGTTGAATTTTTCTGGGTTGTTTTGGGGATTCGAATGTTCGATCGGATTATCAAATTTTGTCTGTGTGGCTTTCCGGATAAATTTTAGAATATGTTAAAAAGTTCGACCGGATATAAATACCCAATTTTTCCCCTGTCGGGAAATTTCCAAGTGTTGGATTTTTCCGTAGTTTAACGACGTTCTAAGTAGTGCAAGTAACGCGATGGACCCTCTAGAAGACAACAAACCTTAACTCGATTATGTGACCGTCTTGAACTGCCCTTTGAACCTTCGGGTTTGGGGCAGTACGGCGTGCCACATGTGAGGCGTTGGCTTGACCCTTCTACGGCTGGACCGTTGGTACTGGGGCACGAACTGAATGTTGTTAGACTTATTTCATGTGTTGATCTGTATCGGGAAAACTTGGGTGTTTGACTGTTCGAACGAAAAGTTTAACATTTTCTGTTTATCTGGAATGGGATACAATAATTGGAATTCATAATAGTTATGAGATAACTGGATGAATGTTATAAACATAGCAATTTAGTCTCACTTGATCGGTTGCCACGGAATTTTGATGTGATCAAAAGTCCGTCTCAATCACGTTGTAACGTCTTCAAAATAATAAAATATGATTTTTGGGAAATTTTATAATTTAATATTATTTTAATGAATATTTTAATATTCTGGTATAATTAAATACAGATAAATGGGGAAAAATTATGGAAAATTCTAAAATAAGGTATTTTAAGGAATTGCTTCGTTTTCTGTGCATGCCCCCATTTCCTCTAGTTTTGACCCTGAGTATGTCTAGTTTTGACTGATTCCATCTAGGGTGAAATCTGGGTTGATTTTCCTATGTTGGTGTATAATTTGGGACTTATTTTAGCATGGATTTTGGTATTTGGTGATTCATTCCTGTCGGGTGGCGTTTGGACGTCAACGACAAGTGGATTTTGATTGTGTTTACATGCGAGTCGATAGGTTTTTACCTATGCGGGTAGCGTGTGCTATTTTGGTTTCCGATGTGATTTTCATGTGCTTTAGCATTGTGATATACTTGTAGGTACCCCGCGTGATGTTGAGGCAAAGGAGGTGAAGATAGCGACATCGGCTTTGGCACACGAGAAGCAATGTGAGTAGATTTATATCTGTGGGGAGAAGTCGGGTGGATGGCGTATAGCACCCCCGCAGTCCGTGGTGATGTATACGAATACGTATACACACGAATATTTATTATGTGTTGTTTAGGGTTATTGATGGTAATAATGATATTTTGATGATAAGAATATATTGGTTTAGTTTAGTGCGAACCCTAGAGTAGTGGTTGCACTCACACATACATTTACACACATACTTGCATTCATTCTTTCATTTATTAGAGTGCATATGATGGTGCGTATATCTACACATGGGTATGGGATTATGTGTTTATATACTGGATTTGAGGATAGTATTTGGGATTTGAGATGAGTCGATAAGATTGGGCTTGAGGCCAGGAGATCGGTAATGTGATTTGGTTCGTATTGAGATACGGCACGATGTTTTAACGGGTCTTTTGACGTAGTGATTCTTACACCTGCATGCATACATAGAGGGTATCAATATTGTACTAGACGTAGATCAGTACCCCGATCATGACATTTGATAAAGAGGATACCAGATAAATAGTATGATGAATGTGATATTGACCCGTACCCAGATTTGGGATGCCGTACGACGGATTTACGTACAAGCTATATTTTGATGATTGATCCGCACTCTTGACTTGGGATGTCTGATTATAGATAGGGTATCGGATATGATATTATTGAGGCGGGATCACCGACTAATATATATACATGTATGTATATGTATCGACTCAGATGTTAGGCGGTTTCCTCACCCGTAGCTCTACTTGTTAGTTCAGCCGTATAGTTTAGGATGGTTGTTAGATTAGATTAGACTCCTACCTATTTCAAAAACTAACGAATCGTGGGTATTTTAAAAGACAGCCCAAGGGATCCTACGGATATTTCAAAAGACGTATCTTTTCATAAAAACACCGTAGCCCCTATTTTCAAAACCCCATGATTCGTGTTATTTCAAAAGGCACCAATTGTAGAGGTTATTTTAGATTAATGCAGATTAGTTATAGTTGCGTCTAGTATTCAGCTTCCGCTCATTATTGTGGTTCGCATCACATCGCATGCTTATATTATGTTTCATACTCCATTATTGATGTTATGCTGTTAGGACACCAGCACCATTACCGATGATGCGTATGTACCACGTACACTTACTTGCCGGCTCACACACATCTTCATCGGTAATTGCCATGTCACGTACACCTTAGAAAATATTATTGCATCGACATAGGTTGTTAGCTAATAATTTAGACATGATATTAGTGTACTTGCCTTATATGCTAGATTAGACATTGTAATTATTAGTTGTTACATCATGCATGTTATTATTCATGGATTTTTATGCCTGTATGCACTGTTTACATGCTATTGAGGATTGGATTCGGATTTCCATGAGATTTTCTGGATTTGGGGGAAAACCGCAAAACTTATATAAACTTCTTTTCTCTCTTTAAAATAAAAAGTGCGGTTTTCCCATGATGTATGAGTCGTCCACCATGAGTTTGCTGATGGATTTGGAAACCCGATTCGAGGAGACGGATGAACCGTTTCGGGTACATGGTGGACCCGGTAAGGTACCCCGGGGCAAGAAGCGCGTGGTGATGACGATGTGAGCCTGGCAGGGGAGCACTACCTACCGGTGATTTTACCCGACGCGTCGGATATCCGGAGGATACCGTCGTGGTCTTGAGATGGATGGTAGGGACCGGTCTGGACTGACGGCGCCCTAGATATTATGATTGAGACATTGGGATTTCGAGATTTCGAGGTACAGAGACTGTGATACAGAGATATCGAGATATTGGGATTACGTTTTGTGCCGATGCTAGGCACTGTTTTATGCTGATTTCATTATGATACCTCAACTAAAAATACAAGGGAAATCTCACTAAATTATGAAAACAGTTTCTTCATTTACATGTATTCTGCTTTCATGCATTCATACCTCATATTCATGACATACTATTACCTGAGGCACTAGCACGAGCACTTGGCACTACATTCACGTATAGAGATTACATTGCCAGTTTAGCATGCTTCAGCTTTATTCATATTGAGGTTTCTTTATATCTGATCGTATTGACCTAGGTTGGGTCATGCATTCGATCTCTGCTTGTAGATATCTTTCTATTCACGAGTTGGCAACTCACCCCCGTTGTGCCCCAGTTCTTGCAGGTTTGCCGTACAGTTCTATAGCGGCATTTCTGGCACACTGCTTCCTTTTGGGTGATTTGCTTGGATAGGTGGGTTCTTTTGTATCAGAACCGCCGTTGTATTTATATTATTCATTGTATCTAGAATATCCATCAACCAAAACTCGTATATTGTTTCAGACCTAGACTAGTGATGTGTTATTCGACCATAGAGTCGCGCTTAGTAGTGTTGCGGTTTTCTTGTTGCTTTTGAGCTTTCTTTTGGATTTGATCCTCGCCACTTGGCGTTGTATATTATTGTTGCATGTGTGGTGGTGACCGTCGATTGACGAAGAGCTAGCTCCCGCTTGGGGATGCCTTTATCATTGCATATATTGTTATCCTTGTTATACCCCATTCGGGGCCAGTTTTACAAAAGAAACTCTGCCGAAATTTTTAGAAAAGACTGTACTGTTTTTAAAAATGCATATTCGGCTTAGTTATTTAAAAACCTTGATTTCAAACATGTTTTTCTTCACTTCTTTAAACCAGTTTCTTTACTTATTCTTAAAAATGGTTTTAGATTTCTGGGCTTTTGGCTTACTTGGATCAGATGGAGTCCTATAGACTTCATATGGTTCAAGGGCCAGTCACGTGCTCCTTCGGGTCGTGACAAAGTTGGTATCAGAGCGCTAGGTTGACCTTGGTTCGAGTCTAAGTTTGACTATGTGGAGCCTAGGGCATTTATATATATACGGAACTTAGGCTTGACCTTACGGAACTTAGACTTGGTCGAGGGGGTATTAGACCCGAACTTTCGTCATGTAGGATGATCCTTGGTTGATGGAATAGGTAACTAAAGTAGAGTGACGTACCGTTGGTATGTTCCGCGGCATACTTACGACACGCCACTCCGCTTAAGGAACCTTAGGATGTACATATTTTCGAGATCAGTGATCCTCTTTATATCCAGGATTATACATCCATTTGAGATCCCCGATTCTATTAGTTTCATGATCATACATTTATTGATGCTGTTCCTTCCCATGATCATGTATCCACTTTGGATCTGTTGTTTCCTTTCTTGCCATTGATGTGCTCCCCTTGATACTCGATTGAGGTTCCTGTCACCATGTTTGAGGGCAGTTTGGGCTGCTGCTAGGGTTACGGCCGGTGTGAGCTCGTTTGGTACGAGGGCCGACCATTGTGTTTTCTGGTGACATGGGAACGTCTCGAGTTAGTGTTGGTGATTGTGACCTCTAGTGGAGGCGAGTGCTTGGTCTTGCACCGGATGATCGGGCCATTGTTAGAGCTGCCAGTTGAGAGAGGACTGTTGATGTACAGCATACCTCAGAGATTGTGATGTCGCCTACCGTGCAGACAGATGGACCAGCTGTTGCTGAGATTGACAGGATGTCGCTTCCGAAGCTTACGAGCTGAGATTGCCGTAGCTTTTAGGCAGATATGAGACAGATGATAGCTAGTCTACCCGATTTGAGAGACGAAGGTGATTCGTCCGATTTTGCGCCGGAGCGGGCCCTGATGAGTTTAAGATTTCCAGTGTGGAGAGTCTTACTCAGATCTAGAGCAGACCGACTCAGAGATGACCGCCTATGTATTGCCTTTCCTGGAGGATTGAGGCGCTGTTCGGCGTACAGGCGAATAAGCCAGTTGCTGCTGCAAATGACGAGATGTCGCCCAGATGGTTGGAGCTACTGCAGCGTGAGCATATACTTAGAGAGATGATAGCGAGTCGCTAGTCACCTGAGGATGAATGACTAGGACAGGTGGTTCGTTTGTTTACCGATGCGAGGTCATCAGATAGATTGTTTCCAGCTAGAGACGACTTCACGCAGGTTCGTTGAGAGTCGATAGAGACGATCGAATGTCAGGAGCCCATTTTCCAAGTTTAAAGTATACGGAAAGACATGCAGGTGATTCTATGGACTCTCTAGAAGAATGAAACCCTAACTCGACTTAATGACCGTGTGAAAGCCTTTGAACCTTCGGGTTTGCGGCGGTTCCTCGGCGCCATTAGTGAGGCTTGGGTTTGCCCTTCTACGGCTGGACCACCGACGCTGTGGCATGTACTCGATACTATTAAACTGTACCCATGATGTGATCTCTTGGGGGATTATGAGGATCTGACGAGTCGATCGGATGGTTCGACATCTTTCGGATATCGTGATGGGACACTGCTTGGGAGACTCCAGATGCGAGCGTAGCCGTCGGAGCGCAGTTCGTGTAGCCACGATGAGTTAAGTCCGAATCAGTCGACATTGAGCAAGGTGGAGTAAAGAGTTCGTACGAGATTTCGACGAGATGACGTCCCACTCCGCTGACATTAGAGATGTGATATGCACCCCGAGGCGTGGTATATGGATGTATCTTCCAGAGAGAAGCGCGATAGGTATGCAGCCGTTCCGGAATAAGCTTTAGCTTCAGCATTGGATGATGACTTCTGGGCATTTCGGCAGGATTGAGATTTGAGAAAGGAACCTCGACAGGACCTTTCTGGAGTACGTTACGAGAAGACCTAGACCAGGAGTGGTCGTATTGCGCACACCCAGCATGACAGAGTTCGGCATTGTCGACGAGGTAGTTGACCATGTTCGGATAAAGGAACTTACCCAGATGCGTTGCAGATTGATCAGGGATAGACGAGTGATGAGTATTCCTCCGATGGTTGGGACGTGTTCCCGAGGACCTGTTCGGCCTGACATCCTCTACAGAATGATGAAGCTACAGAATATGCGATTTCGAGTCCGTGCGAGAGACTTCAGATTGACCGTGGCCGAGAACAGAGCAGTGCGTAGTAGCTTGGCGTGACGTCATAGTGGACGACGATAGAGACAGTTGGAACAAGAGGTTCGTGTGAGACACTGATGAGCTGTCATTGCTTCCCGTCGAGACTAGAGACCTGATATGCTTACAGAGACGTTGGAATGTGACCAGTTTCCGAGAAAATATTGTGCTGAGGACACAGGTGTTTTTGAGCGAGAAGAGGTTGTGCAGGAAGCCAGCCTCTGTACAGATCGGCATAGGCATGATCGGAAGAGACCTTGAGCAGGATTCCTTCCAGGACATTGCTGCAATGATGTTTGCACCCAGGATCAGATGTGTGACGTGCTTTCAGAGAGCCAGAGGCCGACGCCAGTGATACGCTGCCTTACGAGCGGTCGTGAGGATTGACCGAAAGGTGACCAGGAAAGTGCCAGAACGGAATCGTTCCTGTCAGTACTCCTGACTGGGCCGATGAGCCGATGGATTGCGAGATTGGTAATCTACAGGAAAGATCAGGAACCAGAGGCAGAGGACGCCAGCCGCGAGCAAGAGGCAAGTAGATATCTTGCGCAGCTAGCATCGGATGTTCCGGTACCTTCTCGACCCTGAAGGATGGTATACCGACGACGGTAATTATGATTTGTGATTTTGTGATTTGATTATCACGTATCCGTTGCTTTGGATTTCGGTATTTTGGGCGATCTATTCACATGATTTAGTCTTGATGACTGAGTTTCATGATATTTGATTTTGTGCACCATGGTTGCATCTACTGGGTATTTATACCTTGTACATAGTTATTACTCTTGAGCTGTTGATTGCGATTTCATGCCTATTTTATGCAGGTGATTTGATTTACGCTTCCAGCAGAGTTTCATGTAATTTTAGTGTTTTGATTTTGCACTCGGTATAGCTTATATGTGCTTGTAGTGTATCGATATGTGTTTTGTGCCCGCAGCTGCACACGTTTATGATTTTCTTCATATCTGGATACACTTGGTGTTGCTGCTTACGTATTTGAGTTATTGCTTGGTATTTGTGCATGGGATGCACCAGTTCTATACTTCGTGCATTTGTCGCACCAGTTTTATGTTTCTTGCGTTTATCGCATCAGATTTATATTTCGTGCCTTTGTTGCACCGGATTTATATTTTGTGCATTACGATTGCACCTGACTTCGATTTGATGCCTTTCGGTATGTCGATTTTGATTGTGATATTAATGTGGATTCTTGCACTCCGTGCTTTTGACTGGACTTACGCATATTCGACGTTGCTATTGGATTTTGTGATTCCGTGCATATTGAGTGCGCAGGGTCTAGATTTTCATTCGTGCATGATGGATGCACCGATTTGGATTTTCGCGCATGTTGGGCGCATGTTTTGAGATACGATTTTGGGGCACACTAGATGCACTAAATCGAGATTCTTCGTGCATGTCAGATGCACCTGTTTTGGCTGCCAGGCACACGTTGCCTATGACAGATGCTTCGTGCACACCCGTTGCACCTAGATGTTGTTTTGTGCACATGTTTAGCACATATATGGATTTTGATTTCCGTGCGCACCAGACGCACAGGGTGGTGTTATGTGATTTTTGTGATTTATTCCTTTTGGAGCAGTACATTTTTATGATGTTGGATATTTGCTTTCATACTGAGCAGGACTAGTCAGTGGGCAGTACCTGGATATATTTTGCATGCATCGATAGTTATCGAAGGGATTTCCGAAAAGCGAGCTATAGTCTCAGTATATACCTACGTGTCCGATATGACACGAAACGTTTTAAAAACAAGGAAACCCTTCTAAACTGTTTTCAAAACGGCGGAACGTACCTATTAAACAAAGGATATATATACACATATATAGTTATTTTCTTATGAGAAACGTCCGCCACTGTGCAGTGTTACGCGCATCGCACAGCGACTTAAAAAGATTTGGCATACATTTGCATCAGCTATTTACATGTATAGATTGGATGTCTACATGTATAGTCTTGGTCCATATCATATTGATTTTGTATTGGATTTGACATTGTGTCGTTACCATGACTCCGATGATTGCGGATGCTTGATGGAGTGTTGCTTTTGAGTTATCTGCTCAGTACTCATGCGCATGCATTGCGCTATGATGTTTTATGTATAGATGATTTCGGAGCCCCGATGACTTGGAATTTGTATTGAAATATTTTAGTATTTGAGGGTTTAAATTTAAATTCGGGGACCGAATTTCTTTAAGGGGGGTAGATTGTAACGTCTTCAAAATAATAAAATATGATTTTTGGGAAATTTTATAATTTAATATTATTTTAATGAATATTTTAATATTCTGGTATAATTAAATACAGATAAATGGGGAAAAATTATGGAAAATTCTAAAATAAGGTATTTTAAGGAATTGCTTCGTTTTCTGTGCATGCCCCCATTTCCTCTAGTTTTGACCCTGAGTATGTCTAGTTTTGACTGATTCCATCTAGGGTGAAATCTGGGTTGATTTTCCTATGTTGGTGTATAATTTGGGACTTATTTTAGCATGGATTTTGGTATTTGGTGATTCATTCCTGTCGGGTGGCGTTTGGACGTCAACGACAAGTGGATTTTGATTGTGTTTACATGCGAGTCGATAGGTTTTTACCTATGCGGGTAGCGTGTGCTATTTTGGTTTCCGATGTGATTTTCATGTGCTTTAGCATTGTGATATACTTGTAGGTACCCCGCGTGATGTTGAGGCAAAGGAGGTGAAGATAGCGACATCGGCTTTGGCACACGAGAAGCAATGTGAGTAGATTTATATCTGTGGGGAGAAGTCGGGTGGATGGCGTATAGCACCCCCGCAGTCCGTGGTGATGTATACGAATACGTATACACACGAATATTTATTATGTGTTGTTTAGGGTTATTGATGGTAATAATGATATTTTGATGATAAGAATATATTGGTTTAGTTTAGTGCGAACCCTAGAGTAGTGGTTGCACTCACACATACATTTACACACATACTTGCATTCATTCTTTCATTTATTAGAGTGCATATGATGGTGCGTATATCTACACATGGGTATGGGATTATGTGTTTATATACTGGATTTGAGGATAGTATTTGGGATTTGAGATGAGTCGATAAGATTGGGCTTGAGGCCAGGAGATCGGTAATGTGATTTGGTTCGTATTGAGATACGGCACGATGTTTTAACGGGTCTTTTGACGTAGTGATTCTTACACCTGCATGCATACATAGAGGGTATCAATATTGTACTAGACGTAGATCAGTACCCCGATCATGACATTTGATAAAGAGGATACCAGATAAATAGTATGATGAATGTGATATTGACCCGTACCCAGATTTGGGATGCCGTACGACGGATTTACGTACAAGCTATATTTTGATGATTGATCCGCACTCTTGACTTGGGATGTCTGATTATAGATAGGGTATCGGATATGATATTATTGAGGCGGGATCACCGACTAATATATATACATGTATGTATATGTATCGACTCAGATGTTAGGCGGTTTCCTCACCCGTAGCTCTACTTGTTAGTTCAGCCGTATAGTTTAGGATGGTTGTTAGATTAGATTAGACTCCTACCTATTTCAAAAACTAACGAATCGTGGGTATTTTAAAAGACAGCCCAAGGGATCCTACGGATATTTCAAAAGACGTATCTTTTCATAAAAACACCGTAGCCCCTATTTTCAAAACCCCATGATTCGTGTTATTTCAAAAGGCACCAATTGTAGAGGTTATTTTAGATTAATGCAGATTAGTTATAGTTGCGTCTAGTATTCAGCTTCCGCTCATTATTGTGGTTCGCATCACATCGCATGCTTATATTATGTTTCATACTCCATTATTGATGTTATGCTGTTAGGACACCAGCACCATTACCGATGATGCGTATGTACCACGTACACTTACTTGCCGGCTCACACACATCTTCATCGGTAATTGCCATGTCACGTACACCTTAGAAAATATTATTGCATCGACATAGGTTGTTAGCTAATAATTTAGACATGATATTAGTGTACTTGCCTTATATGCTAGATTAGACATTGTAATTATTAGTTGTTACATCATGCATGTTATTATTCATGGATTTTTATGCCTGTATGCACTGTTTACATGCTATTGAGGATTGGATTCGGATTTCCATGAGATTTTCTGGATTTGGGGGAAAACCGCAAAACTTATATAAACTTCTTTTCTCTCTTTAAAATAAAAAGTGCGGTTTTCCCATGATGTATGAGTCGTCCACCATGAGTTTGCTGATGGATTTGGAAACCCGATTCGAGGAGACGGATGAACCGTTTCGGGTACATGGTGGACCCGGTAAGGTACCCCGGGGCAAGAAGCGCGTGGTGATGACGATGTGAGCCTGGCAGGGGAGCACTACCTACCGGTGATTTTACCCGACGCGTCGGATATCCGGAGGATACCGTCGTGGTCTTGAGATGGATGGTAGGGACCGGTCTGGACTGACGGCGCCCTAGATATTATGATTGAGACATTGGGATTTCGAGATTTCGAGGTACAGAGACTGTGATACAGAGATATCGAGATATTGGGATTACGTTTTGTGCCGATGCTAGGCACTGTTTTATGCTGATTTCATTATGATACCTCAACTAAAAATACAAGGGAAATCTCACTAAATTATGAAAACAGTTTCTTCATTTACATGTATTCTGCTTTCATGCATTCATACCTCATATTCATGACATACTATTACCTGAGGCACTAGCACGAGCACTTGGCACTACATTCACGTATAGAGATTACATTGCCAGTTTAGCATGCTTCAGCTTTATTCATATTGAGGTTTCTTTATATCTGATCGTATTGACCTAGGTTGGGTCATGCATTCGATCTCTGCTTGTAGATATCTTTCTATTCACGAGTTGGCAACTCACCCCCGTTGTGCCCCAGTTCTTGCAGGTTTGCCGTACAGTTCTATAGCGGCATTTCTGGCACACTGCTTCCTTTTGGGTGATTTGCTTGGATAGGTGGGTTCTTTTGTATCAGAACCGCCGTTGTATTTATATTATTCATTGTATCTAGAATATCCATCAACCAAAACTCGTATATTGTTTCAGACCTAGACTAGTGATGTGTTATTCGACCATAGAGTCGCGCTTAGTAGTGTTGCGGTTTTCTTGTTGCTTTTGAGCTTTCTTTTGGATTTGATCCTCGCCACTTGGCGTTGTATATTATTGTTGCATGTGTGGTGGTGACCGTCGATTGACGAAGAGCTAGCTCCCGCTTGGGGATGCCTTTATCATTGCATATATTGTTATCCTTGTTATACCCCATTCGGGGCCAGTTTTACAAAAGAAACTCTGCCGAAATTTTTAGAAAAGACTGTACTGTTTTTAAAAATGCATATTCGGCTTAGTTATTTAAAAACCTTGATTTCAAACATGTTTTTCTTCACTTCTTTAAACCAGTTTCTTTACTTATTCTTAAAAATGGTTTTAGATTTCTGGGCTTTTGGCTTACTTGGATCAGATGGAGTCCTATAGACTTCATATGGTTCAAGGGCCAGTCACGTGCTCCTTCGGGTCGTGACACACGTAGCGTACGCGGATACTCGCCAGGTAAACTTAATAGACAGCTACACCCCATAGCCCCGACCAAGTGACTGTAGGAGAACCCCGTCGCCGAAAGCATCCGTTCGGGTGCTCGCGGTAGCGGTGTTCCGCCTTGGTGCACTTCGTCGACGGTATCGGGGGTGCGACCGTCTACTAAAGTTTGCGACGAGCATTCGATCAGTATGTCGGGAATCCTGTTGAATTACACGACTTAAAATTGAAAAGAGTTTTCGATAATGAGACTAAAGTGCGGGGTTTATAATTGTTAGGCATGCGATGTCTAAGTAATTCATTTGGTCAGGCATGCGATGTCTGAGGTGGTTGCGGATTCCAACTGTTGTAGTTTTACACTTTCTTTTCTGTGACCGTAAGTGTAATATGTGATATCGCCGGTTTCGTTGCTATATGTCAACGACAATTGGGATGGACATATTTACTTACGTTGATGACATGTGATGTTATGTGTTGCTGGATATGTTATATTGGATTGTCGTGTTTGAATAGCCGGGGGGTTTTATGTGAGATGAGTGTTTTTCATTTTCATTCATGTAAAAACTTGTATGTAATATTCTTTTATTGGGGCACTTCCAGGTTGCGGAAGTAGTCACCCTTTGTATATTATTTACTTTTCGGCACTAGGATAGACCCAAGGAGGAGGGCACAAGTAACCGGGTTCTGGAGTCCAGTGGGAGACCAACTCGAGGAGTCGAGTCCGGGTCTCCTAACTCTAGAATTGGTAGGGTTGCTTGCCGCTCTCGTAGGGGTCTAGGGGTGTGGGTTTGGCTATTCATCACGACCGTGGAATCCGTGTTTTATACTGGCTCGTATTGAAAACACGGACGTCCTAGTATATCCAATATTTCATATGATTCTTCTGCTGCGATATCTGTGATGTAATCATGTGATGTTCTGTGATAGATACAGTATATAGTATATATGATATATTATATAGGCGTTACTTATGTTTTACACCCGCGCTAGCCCTGCCCCGCTCTGCCGTTAGTTACCTAACCTAACGGTGCACGAGGGGACATTGAGGCGAATGCGGATGGCATAAGCGTACGTCGTATTTATCTGTGATGTTTAGGTACTTAAATGATGGGTCTTCAATAATGAGATTAATGAAATTAAAAGAAACCTAAGATGTTGTAGAATCGAATTTCAAAATAAAACAGGTAGCTACAGTTCTTGCTTTGCACAGCGGTATATATGATATATCCCGCACCTTATTCGATAAGGAAAGGACCGAGATCCCTTCACTGGGAGTGACTCCTTTAGCAATAACTGGCAGATGCTACACACTCGGTTTGTCTTTTGATTGCTTTTAAGTGTTTTTGCTTTGCACAGTGATATATATGATATATCCCGCATCTCATTCAACGTGGAAAGGACCGACGATCCCTTCACCGGGAGTGACTCCTTTAGCAAAACTGGAAAAGCCTCAAAAGCACTCCATTTCAAAATTCATTCGATCCTACAACGATATCAAGTTCATTACGCAATAGGTTTTCAGAAAAACCTGTCGTAGCCCTCCGTCATTTCAGATAAGTTGTATATAGTATTCGTGCTGCATTTGTTGGCTTTCGTCAAGGTGCAGTGTGCGGTAGCTATATGCCGCTTATCTGCTAGCATACGATGCGATTGGATTAGGGTAGTCGTGCGGCTTTGTTGGCTTTCGTCAAGGGTCGTGCGGGTGGGTTTAATTCGATCAAGAAATGTACGGGTTGAACTTGACTAGCGGGCTATGGTTTGTTGGCTTTCGTCAAGGTCATAGCACGTTAGGGGCAAAATATTATCGGGAATTTCAAGTGTTGAAATTTGCAATGAGATTGCATACCTTCTATGAGATAGTTGGATCCCGATACCCGCTGCGAGTAAGAGTTACTCCTGGGAGAGTTTTATACATTACAATTAGCCGATCAAGTAGGTGTCTAGAAAGGTGTCAACGGGGTTACGCCTCTGGGAAAACGAGGTTTACATTAATTAGGTTCGTGCGAAAGCACGGGGGACCTCCCTCAAAGTACCGACACTGGCCTGGCTGAAAGATTGGCGAACTTGTAATGTGTAATTAATCCCGGCTAGTCTTTCCTTTTAGGGTTTGAAGGAAGATTTGATAAAAAGCAGTGGGAGCCATCCTGATTAGATAAAATAATAACCAATCTATTCTTGTAAGAGCGCACGCTGAGTGTTTTCTTCTCTCTCTCTCCTGGTAGCGACCATGTCACGCCTTAATCAAGATAATAATACGGAATATTGACCGAACCCGCTTGTTATACTGAGCTGGGGAACGTTGGTCCCGCTCCAACTTATAATTGTTATAAGACAGAGCAGGAATTTGGGGAATACCAGATTTCCCGTGCCGCCCAAACGAAGAGAGTGCATGCTGATGCATCATCTTCGGGTGTGTTCGTTACAAAGAACTGTTTCTCAGTATCCTCCGCATCCTGGGTATATGATACCGGATCAGGATCCCAGATATGTAATCTGTTACATAGGGCTACAAAAGGGTAGAAAAACTAAGAACGGGTGATAAGTTTCATGAGGCAGAAAACGGGGCAAGAGTTGCAGCCAAGTCTGTCGGTCACTGTCACCCTGTATTACCGATACATTGATTCTGAACGAATGTTATTAGATACCGAACCTGATATACAAAATCATATCAGTTTCTTTATTAGTAAAGAAAGGATATTATTTTGTATTGTTGGATAATTTTTTGAACATTTCCTATATCATAAGTTGATCGGTTCAGGCACGTTATCTAAAAGCATTGATGTTCTAAATCAAACTACAGTTCTTAGTATACGGAACACACACAAGAGGAAGGTTTCAGAAATGAACGAATTCTTCTTGAGGCATTGTAGACTGGGTCAGATCAATGTGACCCGACTAGCTAGAGTTACATAAAGATGCATATTTAAATTAGTTTGAACTTACATCTTGTGAAACTCACCAGTCATGTCACAAAGATAAGATGACCATAGCTCCGTTTACTGGAAACAGAGAAAGAGTTAGTGAACTCTTGGGATGATACATGTTGATGTATGTAGGTCCCCTGTCTACACATGCCAAGACTGGTTCTTTATACTTCATTACGTTCTCTGATGATCTCTTTAGATTCAGACATATGTTCTTGTTGAAACACAAGTCCGAACCTTTTGAGATATTCACAGAATATAAGTTAGAAGTAGAGAACCAAAATACGGGTATAAGTATTATGTCCTATGATGAGATTAGGGAGGAGAATACTTGTGCATAGAATTTCTGGACTATTCTAAAGGAGAATGAGTTTCTCCCTCAGCATTACTCCTCCGTATACACCATTGCACGATGGTATGTCGGGGCGGAGCAATTGCACCCTATTCGATATGGTGTGCTCTATGATGAGTACTACTGAGTTACCTATTTCCTTTTGGGAGTTATGCACTTATGAAGCTGCATACCTATTGAATTAGGGTTCGAATCAAATCAAAGCCTACCATTTCATATGTGATATGGAAAGGGAAGAGCCCATATCTTAAGTTAGTTAAGATTTGGGGTTGTCCGGCCTATGTCTAAAAGCAAAATCCGGACAAGCTCGAGGCAACGTCTGTTATGTAGAACTGGAAACGTTCCAGCTATACAAACTGGAGTTGATGATTTGGTAGAACCGAAGGATTCAGTAGATTCCAATGAACCTCAGCCTCTCCGCCGATCTAGTAGGGTTCCTCACCCACCTGAGAGATACTTCGGTTTCTCTATGACAGTGGGAGCGAGGATTGCATCATGAGATGATGACCCAACTAGCTTCGAGCTGGCCATCAGGAGTAAGACTCTGTAAGAATGGCTGGATGCTTAGTGATCTGAGATGGAATCCATGTACACCAACAAAGTATGGACTTTGGTTGCTATATCTGAAGGGTTAAATCCCCATCAGGAGCAAGTATATCTTGAGAAGATTATTTGGTGTAAATGGAAAAGTTGAGACTTTCAAAGCTAGACTTGTTAAAGGATTTCGTCATTGACCAGGCATGGATAATGATGAAGCCTTTTCTAAGGAGCTATGCTTAAGTCCATCCAGATCCTACTTGCCACGGCTACATACCATGACTACGATATCTGGTGGTTGGGTGTCATGACTGCTTTTCTAAATGATGTTTTAGAAGAGTGAGTCTATAAGTACACAGCCAGAGGGCTTCATAAACAGTGGGAGCAGCGGAAACGTCTGCAAGATGTTTTATCTGATAAAGCAGGCATCGCGGAGTTGGAACGTCTGTTTTGATGTGTTTGTCAAGGAAGTTGACATCATCAAAATGGTAGATGAACCTTGTATATACAAAAAGGTAGTAGGGAGTATGGTGATGATCCTCGTAGAGTATGTGGATGACATACTCTTGATAAGAAAGGAGTTTCTTATGCTACGCTCGATCAATCTCCGCTTATCACAAAGATTCTCCGTATAGGATCAAAATGATACCTCCTAAATCCTGAGTTTTGGATCTATGAGATAGATTTAATTGGATGTTAGGATTCTCACTAGTAGTAGTGAGATGGTATCAAGCGATCCTGGGGAAAATCACTGGAAGTGTTCCAGAGTGATAAAGACGACTGAATGTCAGTCGCAGGCATTGTCTTTACCCTCAGTAAAGGGACGGTATGTTGGAAGAGTTCCAAACTAGATACCGTGACATACTAGACGATAAAGGCATGATACATCGCTACTTAAGATGCTACCAAAGAGGCTGTTTGGATGTATATTAGTTCATGAGATGAACTTAGTTCCTACCATTGTGTGACAATGGAGTTGTGGCTTATGCCAGGAACCCTCGTCCCATCAGTGATCCAGACAAATTCTAAGGCAGTGTCACCTGATCATGGAGATAGTTGATCTCCAGGGTGATCGAGGTTAGGAGAGCAGACTAAGAGGACAACACGGCGGATCTACTCACGAAGGCCAATTCCCAGAGAGAGACTTTTATGGGATGGTTGTGTATGAGATACTACAACCACTGCTACAGATGGCCCTAGTGCAAGTGGGAGATTGTTAGTTATATGTATGCCCTAGAGGCCATTACTGTACATTGGATGTATATTGTAGTGGATACTGGGACATATATAGGGAGGACTTTCTTGCTCGACATGATAGTATGCTATCTGGTTGATCTTTACCTTAACGTGTATACTGATTGTCTCTCTGTTACATGTTGGTAAAGCCCTTAGGATGTGTGCTTGACTACCTGGACTATGATACGGATCATACTAGTGGGGACATGGTAGTCCATAAGTACATCCTTCAAAGTCCCTGGTCGTGGGTGTATCGAGACGGGGCATCGATATACCAGAGTAGACTAGCGTATACCTTCTCGACCCATACAGATGGGCGATGGATGATCCCATATCCATCGGTGTTTGACATCAGAGATGATATACGGGTGCTCAGTAGAGACTGGGTACACTGGGCGGACTCGCCGAGAACTCCCAGATGGTATTATACCTCACGTCAGATGGCAGTTCTCTGGTGACACTGGTACAGAGTAGTCTGTTGACCCGAGATCGTCATAGAGTCTTGTGTGCTTCCCACTGTGCTTTGATTTCCATCTTACCACGTCCAAGAGGGCGTGCAAAACGGTGGTTTTTGGGTACAGTCCCGAGTCACATGGAGGCAATGAGCGATAGGAGGGGATTCGTCTCTCCCGGTATAGGGGGTTGATGTTGCGCTGTATTCGATTGGCTATAACAGGAAATCCCTGGCCAGGGTTGCTGAGATTTACTGGTAAGTGTTACCAGTAGTTTCTCGAATTGTTATAGACCTCATATCGACACGACTTATCGAGCTATTGGGGTCTGACGTTTACCACCCCTAGGCAAGATATGCGACATATCAGACGATCAGACCGGACTGTACAGTAGTGTTACTGGTCGGATTCACTGGAGTGTGAGCGGGCTTGCTCGTCGATCTTCAGATCGCTCAATACCCGGGTGGCCGTTACGTTTAGCAGACCGCTTGCGGCTTGTGGGTGTTTGATATGATCATCACCTGCTGCCGGCGTATTGACGAGTCTTTAGAGTCCTACACAGAGGTTTCCTGGCTCAAGCAAAACGAAATAGGAGCGCATATGAGATATGTGCGGGACCGAGAATAATACCAGTATGTGATACTGTATTCGATTCTTGCAATGTGACATTGATCGGTTATATGCGATATAGCCGAGTTATCGGATCAAGTATTGATTCGATAAGTTGTTACTGATGATACCAGTCGGTTATGTGCGACATGACCGGATCATTGAATCAAGTGTTGATTTAATGATTTAATGCATAACTATATATTTGATATATTACTTTGCATTAATTAGTATCGGTTCACTTTAAATGGATTTTCTCGCTCGGGTGTACACATTGTATATACGATATAGTTTTGTGCACTTACTTGTATCATGTTTGATGATACATGGTTTTTGGTTAAGTGTATAGAATAAAACTATGGTCAAGATCATGATTAGGGTTTTGCATATTCTTTTTATTATTTGCTTATTCATTTTGGAAAATAATTAAAGCATAAAAGAAGAAGAACAAAATGGTTTTCTTTCTTTATTCTTCATGAAGCTTATTGAAGCTTCATGAAACTTTGACCACTTAACCATTTTGTCTTCTTCTTTTGACCCTAACCATTGATCTAACCTAAGTTAATTCTCTACACCTAACCATGGTGAAAATTATGATAAGATGATTATTCTTTTCTTTTCTAAAAAAAAACTTATCATAATTTTCATCTTCTTCTTGCTCTTCTTCTTCTTCTTCATGAAGAAGCTTGTCTTCATTAATGGCATATTGAGCATATGAGTGTGAAATCCAATTCTAAAGTAAACCCACTTCCTATTTCTTCATCCTCTACCTCTTGCCAAGTAGTAGAGTGTGTTTCCTTCACAAGTTTTCATGGCAAGGTGAAGGTGGAGCTTGATCTAGCGATGCCTCGACGTAGATCATCTTCGGCATGGACATCGATGACCTAGCTCGCTTTTTCTCCGATGAAGCCGACTCTAGAGCCCGGATTCCTTTTGGATAGCGGAGACGACTTCGTTGCGGAGCTATGGAGGTGGAACACCGGATCTACAAAGGTTGTATTTCCGATATCCCCTTAGTTAATTGTTAACTAGTTTAAATGTTTCGCCTAGTTTTCTAGCCAACGATCTTGGTAGGGTTTGTAGGCACCGTTAAAATTTGAAATTGGCATGATCGATGCCTTGTGAGACCTCACTAGGGTGCCTAGGAACCTTTCAGCTTTTATTCATTCTTACATGCTGATAAAGCCCTGAGGATATCGGCTTGACTGCTCTGATTATGATAGAGATCATACTAGTGGGACATCTGTAGTCTATAAGCATATCCTGGAAAGGCCCTAGTCGTAGGTATATCGAGACGGGGCATTAATATACCAGAGCAGACTAGCGTATATGATACTAGACCCATACGATGGGCGATGAATGTTCCCACATTCATCAATGTTTGACATCAAGATCATATACGGGTGCTCAGTGGTGACTGGGTACACTGGACGGACTCACCGAGAACTCCTATATGGAATTATATCTATCGTCGGATAGCAGTTCTCAGGTGACACTGGTACAGGTTAGTCTATAGACCCGAGATCGTCATAGAGTCTTGTGTGTTCTCCCACTGTACTTTGATTGCCACCCTACCACGGCTCTACTGAGTCGTGCAAACAGGTGGCCGTTGGGTACAGTCCCGAGACACACGAAGGCAATGAGCGATAGGAGGGGTTTCGTCTCTCCCGGTATTTGGAGTTGATGCTGTGTTGTGCCCGACTGGTTATATCAGTAAGTCCCTGGCCAGGGCTGCTGAGATTTGCTGATAAGTGTTATCAGTAGTTTCTCGATCTGTTATAGACCATTCACCGGCACGACTTATTGAGTTATTGGGGTCGACGTGACCATTCCTAGGCTCGATATGCAGCATATCTGACGAAGAGACCGGACTGTACGGTAGTGTTGCCGGTTGGCTCGACGGGAGTTATAGCAGGTTCGCTTGTTTTCTTCTGATCGCTCGATACCCGGGTGGCCGTTACGTTTAGCTGACCGCTTGCGGCTTGGGGGTGCTTGATATGATCATCACCCTCTGCCGGTGTATTGAAGAGTCTTAGAGTCCCACACAGGAGTTACCTAGTCTAGGCGAAACGTTGTGGTGCGCGTATGCGATATGCGCATGGACCCGATTAAAATGCACGTATATGATACCGTACATTGATCGGGCGGCTTGCTTTTGGTAGGGTCATATGTGATATGGCCGGATTGATAAATCAAGTGTTGATTTATCATTTAACCATTAGTTTTCTCACTTAAAACCTTTCTTGAATATGATGGATGTATGCATGCATGTATGTGTTTCTTTCTTTCTTTCTAGTTTCATGCACATATGGATGTGCATACATACATACATACATACACCCATCTATCATGGTTGTTTACACATGGAAATGGTGGCAATATAAGACTCACACCATGGATAAATATATGGATTATTATTTAATTTTATGTTTAAAACAAAATAGAAAAGGAAAGGATAATTCTTGAGTTGTTTCTACACTCTTCTTTAACCTAACCATTCTCACCTACCCTTAACCTTGGATTAAACTTTCCTTATATGTTTTAAACCCTAATTAAATAATAACTCAAAGATTTAACCATGGTTTGTAGTGAGAAGAAATAAAATATATATAGATATATTTCATTTCTTTTCAAGGGTTATCATTTTACTCTTGTTAAAAGAAAGCTACCATCTTCTTCCTCCTTCACCATTTGCTCTCTAGTTTCTTCTAGTGAGTAAAACACACATAAAGAAAGGTTTTTGATGTGAGAATCTTAACCACAACATCATTCTACACAAGTTTAGCCAACTTGTTTAGAGTGTTCTCTTCGTTTCTCATCTTGATAATCGAAGTTGCGAGCTTGGACGAGGAACTCCGGGTGGAACGTCGTGGACGTGAGAAGACTTCAAGAGGACCTTCTTCCAACACCCAAGAGGCCAATGATTCTAGCGAAAGGGTGCTACAAAGGTTGTAGTCTCGAAACCCTAGTTTTTATTGGCTTTAAATTCGAAACCCTAATTTTCTAGGATCGATTCCTTTGTATGCTTGTTTAGCACCATAAAAATTTAAACTTTGAGACATGTGATGCTTCAAAACTCTACATAGGGTGCTAGGCAAACCTTTCATTGGTATCAGAGCCGACCTAGAACATTAGGCGACGCTTTTACAAAGTAAAAATCCCGATCGGACAAAAATACGACATTTTAAGACCATCTCTGGACAAATTTTAAAATCTGACATTTTTCAGAATTAAAAATACTTAGAAAATATAGCAGGAAATTGTAAGAATAACAGTGAAATTCGATGACCTGAACAGTATAAACCGCCGCGGAACCGCCGCATTTGCTGGCTTAGGCCGCGGTTCCGCGGCCGTACAGAGGCATCATTTGATAAAATTTCCACTGTAATTCTTATATCTGCTTGTACAGTGTTTTGGGTATGTTTAATATGAAAATAGTACTGTATTTTCTGGAGATGGTTTTGGACGCATAGATTCGATCGGAATTTTCATTTCGTTGTTTTTCCGGGTAAATTAGAAAGTATTGAAGTGTTTGAACGAGTATCATTTGCTCACTATTCACGGGGTTTAAATACTTTGGAGATACGTGCAAGTCTTTTTGTGGTGGACCCTCTAGAAGACAACAAAGCTTAACTCGATTATGCGACCGTCTTGAACTGCCCTTTGAACCTTAGGGTTTGGGGCAGTACGGCGTGCCACATGTGAGGCGTTGGCTTGACCCTTCTACGGCTGGACCGCTACTACTGTGTCACACTCCGGATTTTTGAACCCTGCTCAAGTATTGAGCTTTAGTAAATCTTGGGTACTTGATCGTTCTTTCGAAAACTTTAATACTGTCTTTTTATCTGGAATGTGGTACAATATGTGGAATTCATATAGTTTAGGCATGAAATGCGAAGTATGTGATATTTCGCATTTATGATGTCTAAAGAGAATGTGGATTCCAAATATTATAGTTTTACACTTTCTTTTCTGTGACCGTAAGTGTAGTATGTTCGATATCGCCGGTTTCGTTGCTATATATCAACGACAATTAGGGTATGCATACTTACTTACGTTGATGATATGAGATATTATGTGTTGCTGAGATATGATGTGCAGGATTGTCGCGATTGAATAGCCGGGGGGTTTTATGTGAGATGAGAGTTTTATATTTTCATTCATGTAAATTCAAATGTAATGTAATATTCTTTTATTTGGGGCACTTCCGGGTTGAGGTTGTGTCACCAGTGTTGTATATTATTTACTTTTCCGCATTAGGATGGACCCAAGGAGGGGAGCACAGGTGACCGGGTTCTGGGGTTCAGTGGGAGGCCATCTCGAGGAGTCGAGACCGGGTCTCCTAAACTCCAGAATTGGTAGGGTCACTTGCCGCTCTCGTAGGGGTCCAGGGTGTGGGCTTGGCTATTCATCGCGACTGTGGAATCCGTATTTTCTATTCTGGCTAAATACTAAATACGGACGTCCTAGTATATCCCACGTTATATCTATGTTTCTGCTGCCTGTGTTCTGTGATATCTGAGACGAATGGTATATTATATATATGATATATAGTAGACGTTGCTTATGTTTTACACCCGCGCTAGTCCCGTCCCGGTATGCCGTTAGTTAAGTAACCTAACGGTGCATAACGGAACATTGCGGCGAATGCGGATGGCATAAGCGTACATGTTATTTTCATTTCTTTTCTGTGATTGGCTTAAGGACTTAAATGATGGGATTACATAAATGTGATTAATGTAAAGAAAATAAACCTAAAAAGATGTTGTAGAATCGGATTTGAAAACCACTCGGCTATTTATGAAAAAGCTATATTTCAAAACTGCAGAGCTTAAACCACTCCTTTTGAAAACCATTTGATTCTACAACGATATCAAGTTCAATGCGTTAAAGATTTTCTTAAAAATCATCCGCAACCCTCCGTCATTTTAGGAAGTAGAGTACTTAGTATTCGTGCTACGTTTGTTGACTATAGTTAAGGCGTAGTGTACGGTAGCTAAGTGATGTCTTCCTACATTGCATATGATGCAGATTAATTAGAACATTCTTATGACTTTGTTGACCTTAGTTAAGGGTCATATGAGTGGGTCTAATTAATCAAGAAATGACGGGTAGAACTTGACTGGTACTTATGATTTGTTGACCATAATTAAGGTCATAAGTGCTAGGGATAAAAACCACATCGGGAATTTCAATAGTTGAAATTTGCAATGAGATTGCATACCTTCCATGTGATGGTTGGATCCCGATCCCACTGTGGGCAATAGTTGCTCCTAGGAGAGTTTTACAGTTTACAATTAGCTAACTCATTAGGTGTCTAGAAAGGTGTTAACGGGGCTCCACCTCTAGGAAAACGAGGTTTACTCTAATTAGGTCCGAGCGAAAGCACGGGGAACCTCCCTCAAGTACCGACACTGGCCTGGCTGAACGGTTAGCGAAGTTGTAGACTGTAATTAATCCTGGCTAGTTTTTCTTTTTAAGGTTTGAAAGAAAAACTCGATAAAAGCAGTGGGAAACATCGATTAGACAAGATATTAACCAATCTGATCTATGCAAGAGCTTTCGCTGAGTGTATTCTTTTCTCTCTCTTAATGGCAGATACCCATAACTGGACTTAAGCTTCTACTAGATAAAAACAAACTGAATGGGACCAACTATAAAGACTGGCTGAGGAATCTGAAAATCGCCTTGACTTATGATAAAGTATCATATGTCCTCACGGCTTCAGCCCCGCCCGTCCCAGGTCCAAAATCTTCAGTTGCGGACATTGAAGTCCGCAAGATATGGGACGCTGACTGTGCCACGGCCAAATGCCTCGCGCTTGCATCGATGGACAACACACATCAAAAGCAGCACGAGGACATGGACATTCACGGTATATTGCTTCATACAAAGGAGTTGTATGGAGAGCAATCCCGCGTATTACGATACGATGCATCAAAGAAATTGTTTCAGATGCGAATGGCCCCTGGCACACCAGTAGGAGACCATGTTCTGAAGTTGATAGCTCTTATAGAAGAGCTTGAGGACCTTGGATGGACGATGGACGATGGACAATATATAGATATTATTCTGCAGTCCCTTCCCTCCACCTTTGCTCAGTTCATAGTGAACTTCAACATGCATGGCATGGAGAAGGAACTCCCTGAACTCCTTAATATGTTAAGGAGTGCAGAGAGCACTATGAAGTCAGCAAGAACTTCCGTTATGACTGTTGGACAATCTTCTTCTTCTTGCCCGAAAGCTAAGGCCAAGGGAAAGAAAAAGAAGAAGCCCACCAATCCTAAAGGTGGAGTTAAAAAGGTGAAGGGAAAGGAAAAGTCCAAGGCTGGAGACTCGGGGAAGGGCGAATGTTTTCATTGCCACAAGACAGGACATTGAAAGCGCAACTGCACGGAGTACTTAAGTCTCAAGAAGAAGCATGGGGATGCTTCTGCTTCTGATGCGTTTGTGACAGAAAACTGTTTTTCAATAAACTCTGCTTCCTGGGTATTGGATACCGATTCAGGTTCTCACATTTGCAATTCTATGCAGGGGCTGAAAAATAGCAAGGTTTTGAAGACAGGTGACCATACTCTCCGTGTTGGAAATGGTTCCAATGTACATACAGTCGCAGTGGGAGAGTATCACTTGGGGTTGCCATCTGGATGTATTTTGGTTTTGAATCCATGTTATTTTGTACCAAGTATGCTATGTAATATAATATCCGTTTCTTTGTTGGACAATGAAGGATATAATTTTGTATTGCAGAACAATGTTATGAACATTCACCTAAATCAAATGTTGGTTGGGTATGGTACGCTTAATAACGGAATATATGTCCTAAATCAACACACAGTTTTCAGTATACAACACACTAATAAAAGAAAACTTTCAGAATTAAATGAAGCTTTTCTTTGGCACTGTAGACTTGGTCATATTAACGAAACAAGACTAAACAAGTTACACAAAGATGGATATTTAAACTCTTTTGAATATAAATCTTATGCGACTTGCCAGTCTTGTATCATGGGTAAAATGACCAAAACTCCGTTTACCGGACACGGAGAAAGAGCTACTCAGCTCCTAGGCCTCATACATAGTGATGTATGTGGGCCAATGTCTACACAGGCTAGAGGCAGTTTTTCATACTTCATTACATTCACTGACGATTTCTCAAGATTCGGTCATGTATTTTATTAAAGCACAAGTCCGAAGCTTTCGAGAAATTCATTGAATATAAACAAGAAGTAGAAAAACAAACCGGCTTGAGTATTAAGATGCTTCGATCAAATCGAGGTGGTGAGTATCTCAGTACAGAATTTGCAAACTTCCTAAAAGAGAATGGGATTCTCTCTCAGCTCACTCATCCTTACACACCACAGAACAACGGTGTGTCAGAACGACGGTATAGGACCCTATTAGATATGGTCCGGTCCATGATGAGTGACGCTGAGTTACCAGTCTCGTTTTGGGGGCATGCATTGGAGACTGCAGCGTTTCTGCTAAACAGGGTTCCAACCAAAGCCGTGTCTACCACGCCATATGAGATATGGCATGGGAAGAGACCATCTCTTAAGAGAATTAAGATTTGGGGTTGCCCGGCCTATGTTAAAAAGTAGAATCCGGACAAACTCGAGACACGGTCAGTCATGTGTAACTTTGTGGGATATCCAAAGAATTCTTATGGATATCTGTTCTACCACAAAGAGGAACAAAAAATGTTTGTTTCTCAGTATGCCACATTCTTGGAAAAAGAGTTTTTCATAGATAAAGATGATGGCAAAGTGGTGGATCTAGAAGAGGTTCTGGAGACACAAACTACAAATGACGATTTGGTTGAACCGGCTGTTACAACAGAAACTGAAGAACCTCGGCCACTCCGTAGGTCTGGTAGGACTTCTCGCCCACCGGAGAGGTACTACGGTTTCCTCATTGATGGTGACAGAGAAGACTGTATCATGGATGATGATGATCCTACCAGTTTTCAGCAAGCTATCACGAGTAGAGACTCTGTGAAGTGGCTGGATGCCATGAGATCCGAAATGGAGTCTATGTACACCAAAAAAGTATGGACTTTGGACGTTGTACCCCCTTGGGTAAAACCTGTGGGGTGCAAATGGATCTTTAAAAGAAAGATTGGTGTAGATGGGCAGGTGGAGACCTATAAGGCAAGACTTGTGGCGAAGGGTTTTCGTCAAAGACCAGGTTTGGACTATGACGAGACTTTTTCTCCCGTAGCCATGCTTAAATTCATTCGTATCCTACTTGCTATTGCTGCTCACTACGACTATGAAATCTGGCAGATGGACGTTAAAACTACATTTCTAAATGGAAATTTAGAAGAATGCGTTTATATGGATCAGCCAGAGGGCTTCATTGACAGTGGGAGCAGCGGGAAAGCTTGTAAATTGCTTAAATCCATATATGGGTTAAAGCAGGCATCACGGAGTTGGAACATCTGTTTCGATGATGTCATCAAAGAGTTTGATTTCATCAAAAATCCAGATGAACCTTGTGTTTATAAGAAGGCTGTAGGGAGAGCTGTCACATTCCTCGTATTGTACGTGGACGACATTCTTCTGATAAGAAATGATATTCCTATGCTACAGTCGGTCAAATCTTTCTTATCACGGAGGTTCTCCATGAAGGACCTGGGTGATGCCACATACATTCTGGGCATAAGGATCTATAGGGATAGATCCAAAAGGTTATTGGGATTGTCCCAAACCAGGTACATTGACACCATCCTAAAAAGGTTTAGTATGGAAGACTCCAAGCGGAGTGCCTTTCCCGCTTGCCATGGGGTCACTCTCTCCAAGGATTCTTGTCCAAAGACCGATGAAGAGAGAGCTCGCATGAGTGTTATACCCTATGCTTCGGCAGTAGGATCTATAATGTATGCGATGTTATGTACACGCCCAGATGTAGCTTATGCACTCAGTGTTGTAAGCAGGTATCAAACCAACCCAGGGGAGAATCACTGGACAGCTGTGAAGAACATTCTTAAGTACTTACGAAGGACTAAAGAATTGTTCTTGGTGTATGGTAATGGAGATCTCCAAATGGAGTCCTTTACCGATTCGAGCTTCCAGAGGGATAAGGACGACAACAAATCTATCTCTGGGTTTGTATTTACCCTCAATGGAGGGGCGGTGAGTTGGAAGAGTTCCAAACAAGATACCGTTGCAGACTCTACGATGGAAGCTGAGTACATTGCTGCAAATGATGCTGTCAAGGAAGCCGTCTGGATGAAGAAGTTCGTCTCGGAGCTAGGAGTAGTTCCAACCATTATTGATCCAATACCTTTGTATTGTGATAATAATGGGGCTATGGCGTTAGCCAAGGAGCCCAGATCCCATCAGCGGTCCAGACACATCCTGAGGCATTTTCATTTGATCCGGGAGATTGTAGATCGCCTCGAGATCGAGATTAGGAGAGTAGACACAAAGAATAACGCCGCGGATCCATTCACCAAGGCCCTACCTCAGCCGCAGCATGAGCGACTTTTTGAGATGTTGGGTATGAGATACGCCAATAACTGGCCTTAGTGCAAGTAGGAGATTGTTGGATATATGTATGCCCTAGAGGCCATTATATGATAGTGGATGTATCTATACATGTATATATATTTAGTATGCATTCTTGCTCGACATGATAGTATGCTATCTGGTTCTTCTTTATCTGACATGTTGATTTGATCATGCTTTTATTCATTCATACATGCTGATAAAGCCCTGAGAATATCGGCTTGACTGCTCTGATTATGATAGAGATCATACTAGTGGGACATCTGTAGTCTATAAGCATATCCTGGAAAGTCCCTAGTCATAGGTATATCGAGACGGGGTATTGATATACCAGAGTAGACTAGCGTATATGATACTAGACCCATACGATGGGCGATGAATGTTCCCACATTCATCGATGTTTGACATCAAGATCATATACGGGTGCTCAGTGGTGACTGGGTACACTGGACGGACTCACCGAGAACTCCTATATGGAATTATATCTATCGTCGGATAGCAGTTCTCAGGTGATACTGGTACAGGTTAGTCTGTAGATCCGAGATCGTCATAGAGTCTTGTGTGTTCTCCCACTGTACTTTGATTGCCACCCTACCACGGCTCTACTGAGTCGTGCAAACAGGTGGCCGTTGGGTACAGTCCCGAGACACACGAAGGCAATGAGCGATAGGAGGGGTTTCGTCTCTCCCGGTATTGGGAGTTGATGCTGTGCTGTGCCCGACTGGTTATATCAGTAAGTCCCTGGCCAGGGATGCTGAGATTTGCTGATAAGTGTTATCAGTAGTTTCTCGATCTGTTATAGACCATTCACCGGCACGACTTATTGAGTTATTGGGGTCGACTTGACCTTCCCTAGGCTCGATATGCAGCATATCTGATGAAGATACCGGACTGTACAGTAGTGTTGCCGGTTGGCTCGACGGGAGTTGTAGCAGGTTCGCTTGTTTTCTTCTGATCGCTCAATACCCGGGTCGCCGTTACGTTTAGCTGACCGCTTGCGGCTTGGGGGTGCTTGATATGATCATCACTCTCTGCCGGCGTATTGACGAGTCTTAGAGTCCCACACAGGAGTTACCTAGTCCAGGCGATACGTTGTGGTGCGCGTATGCGATATGCGCATGGACCCGATTAAAATGCACGTATATGATACCGTACATTAATCGGGCGGCATGCTTTTGGTAGGGTGATATGTGATATGGACGGATTGATAAATCAAGTGTAGATTTATCATTTACCCATTAGTTTTCTCACTTAAAACCTTTCTTGAATATGATGGATGTATGCATGCATGTATGTGTTTCTTTCTTTCTTTCTAGTTTCATGCACATATGGATGTGCATACATACATACATACATACACCCATCTATCATGGTTGTTTACACATGGAAATGGTGGCAATATAAGACTCACACCATGGATAAATATATGGATTATTATTTAATTTTATGTTTAAAACAAAATAGAAAAGGAAAGGATAATTCTTGAGTTGTTTCTACACTCTTCTTTAACCTAACCATTCTCACCTACCCTTAACCTTGGATTAAACTTTCCTTATATGTTTTAAACCCTAATTAAATAATAACTCAAAGATTTAACCATGGTTTGTAGTGAGAAGAAATAAAATATATATAGATATATTTCATTTCTTTTCAAGGGTTATCATTTTACTCTTGTTAAAAGAAAGCTGCCATCTTCTTCCTCCTTCACCATTTGGTCTCTAGTTTCTTCTAGTGAGTAAGACACACATAAAGAAAGGTTTTTGAAGTGAGAATCTTAACCACAACATCATTCTACATAAGTTTAGCCAACTTTTTTAGAGTGCTCTCTTCGTTTCTCATCTTGATAATCGAAGTTGCGAGCTTGGACGAGGAACTCCGGGTGGATCGTCGTGGATGCGAGAAGACTTCAAGAGGACCTTCTTCCAACACCCAAGAGGCCAAAGAGTCTAGCGAAAGGGTGCTACAATGGTTGTAGTCTCGAAACCCTAGTTTTTATTGGCTTTAAATTCGAATCCCAAATTTTCTAGGATCGATTCATTTGTATGCTTGTTTAGCACCATAAAAATTTAAACTTTGAGACTTGTGATGCTTCAAAACTCTACATAGGGTGCTAGGAAAACCTTTCAGAATGTATATATCTATATATGATATCTATTTAGGCGTTGCTTATGTTTTGCATCCGCACTAGTCCAGCCCCCGCTCTGTCGTTAGTTAAGTAACCTAACGGGTGATGACGGGACCCCGTGGCGAATGCGGATGGCATAAGCGTACGTCATATTTTTGTTGTTTTCTGCAATGGTAGGATTAAATGATGGGACGCATTAAAATTAATGCAAGAAAATAAACCAAAGTAGAGTCGTTGGAACACTTTCAAACCACTCGGTTTCTTTGCAAAAACAACTTTTAAACGCGGAGCTTAAGCCACTCCTTTTAAAAGCTATCTCGTTCCATCGATTATATCAAGTTCACTACGTTCACGGTTTCACCAAAACCATTCGTAGCCCTCCGTCATTTCTGTAGCGTTCCTAGCCACACTCAAGATGTTCCACAAGGCATTAACCATGCCAAATTCAAATTTTCCGGTGCCGAGAAACCCTAAACTAGATCGATTACTAGAGGTAAGGCGAAAGCCATACAAGTTAACAACTTTACTAGAAAGTGAATGGAAATACAACCTTTGTAGATCCCTTCCTCCACTTATTTAGCTCCGTGATGACGTCCCTTCGCTGCGATCACCGGGATCCCGGACTCTAGCGTTGGTTTCGTCGGAGAAATAAGCGGACTAGGTCGTTGACTTATATGCTGAAGATGATCTACGTCGGGGAGACTAAAACTCAAGCTATTCCTTCACTTGGTCAAAAACTTTGTGAAGAGAACACCCTATACTACATGGCAAGTAGTAGAGGATGAAGAAATAGGATGTGGGTTCACTTTAGAATTGGATTTCTCACTCTTTTTCCCATAGCACCATTGGAGCTAGCAAGCTTTTGTGGAGCTTGATGAAGAAGAAGAAGAAAAAGAATTAAAAGAATAATATGAAACTTATCCTTTTAATCATGGCACCATGGTTGAGTTAAGCCCTCATGCTTAACTCTTATAGAGAATTAACCAAAGCATTAGGTTAAGGGTTGGGTTAACTAATATCTTGAACAAATAACAAAAGAGTTGACTTTGTCAATGTTTATCAAGCTTCATGAAGCTTGATAACTTTGACCAAAGTCTCACTCTTTTGTTATTTGTTAGGAAAATAGTAAACCCTAATTTAACCTTGAGTTGGTTCAAGTCTCATACACACAACTTGTTTGTATCATCAAGCATGACACAAACATATACACTTGCATATATCACATATAAACAATGTGCACATTCAAGTGAGAAAATCAATCTTAAGTGAACCAATACTAGTTAATATAAAGTACTATATCAAATATATAATTATACATTAAATCATTAAATCAACACTTGATTTAACGATCTGGTCATATTGTATATAACCGACTAATATCATATAGTAACAACTTATCGAATCAACACTTGATCCCATAACCCGGCTATATCGCATACAACCGATCAATGTCACAAATCGCAAGAATAGAATATAGTATCAGATACTGGTATTATTCTCGTTCCCACACATATCTCATATTCGCTCCTATTTCGTTTCGCTTGAGCCAGGAAACCCCTGTGTAGGACTCTAAAGACTCGTCAATATGCCGGCAGTAGGTGATGATCATATCAAACACCAACAAGCCGCAAGCGGTCTGCTAAACGTAGCGGCCACCCGGGTATTGAGCGATCAGAAGATCAACGAGCAAGCCCGCTCACACTCCTGTGAATCCAACCAGTAACACTTACCATACAGTCCGGTCTCTTCGTCTGATATGTCGCATATCTCGTCTAGGGGTGGTAAACGTCAGACCCCAATAACTCGATAAGTCGTGTCGATATGAGGCTCATAATGGGTTGATAAACTACTGGTAACACTTACCAGTAAATCCCTAAAGCAGCCTTGGCTAAGGACTTCCTGTTATAGCCAATCGAGCACAGCGCAACATCAACTCCCTATACCGGGAGAGACGAAACCCCTCCTATCGCTCATTGCCTCCATGTGATTCGGGACAGTACCCAAAAGCCACCTTTTTGCATGCCCTCTTGGACGTGGTATGATGGAAATCAAAGCACAGTGGGAATCACACAAGACTCTGTGACGATCTCGGGTCTACAGACTAACCTGTACCAGTGTCACCAGAGAACTGCCATCTGACGTAAGGTATAATACCATCTGGGAGTTCTCGGCGAGTCCGTCCAGTGTACCCAGTCTCCACTGAGCACCCGTATATCATCTCTGATGTCAAACACATAAAAAAGAGATATTCCACAGTCTGGTACTAAGATTACGGCTGCATTTAGGTTCCTTCTAACTCGAAATTTCAATGGTTATGGGATCATCCATCGCCCATCTTGATGGGTCGAGAAGCTACACGCTAGTCTACTCTGGTATATCGATGCCCCGTCTCGATACACCCACGACTAGGGACTTTGAAGGATGTACTTATGGACTACCATGTCCCCATTAGTATGATCCACATCATAGTCCAGGTAGTCAAGTACACATCATAAGGGCTTTACCAACATGTAACAGAGAGACAATCAATGTACACGTTAAGGTAAAGAGTAACCAGATAGCATACTATCATATCGAGCAAGAAAGTCATCCCTATATATGTCCAAGCATCCACTACAATATACATCCTATGTATAGTAATGGCCTCTAGGGCATACATATAACTAACAATCTCCCACTTGCACTAGGGCCATCTGATAGCAGTGGTTGTAGTATCTCATACTCAACCATCCCATAAAAGTCTCTCTCTGGGAAAATGCCTTCGTGAGTGGATCCGCCGTGTTGTCCTCTGAGTCTACTCTCCTAACCTCGATCCCCTGGAGATCAACCATCTCCATGATCAGGTGACACTTGCCTTAGAATATGTCTGGATCACTGATGGGACGTGCGTTCCTCGTCATAAGCCACAACTCCATTGTCACACAATGGAGGGAACAAAGTTCATCTCATGAATTAATATACACCCAGACTTCCTCTTTTGTTGCATCTTTCGTAGCGATGTATCTAGCCTTTATCGTCTAGTATGCCACGGTATCTAGCTTGGAACTCTTCCAACATACCGTCCCTTTACCGAGGGTAAAGACAATGCCTGTGACTGACATTCAGTCGTCCTTCTCACCCTGGAACCTTTCCAGTGATTCTCCCCAGGATCAATTGATACCATCTGATTGGTAGAGATTATGCGTGTTCAAGTTTAGTTAATTACCGCAATCAAGACGGTTTCGCTTGTAGCTAGCCGGTTGAGTACGGGTCGTCCGTAGGGAGATGGGAATCTTTTTCTATGTGTTTTAACGAGTTAAGTCCGAAGGTCCAGATTTTGTTTGTGATTATCTAAGTGTTAAAATGATATGTAAAGAAAGCTTGTTAGGGTTAGGATTAGGTTAGTTTGAGTTAGGAGTCGCCCACTTCTTTCGTTGCCCCTCTTAATATCGGTGTTACGGTAATCGGCAACAACGGGGATTAACACGACTAGGAAGGAACTTGCGAGTATAAGCTAGGCTTTCCAACGCTTAAGTTCTTCCTTTTGGTGCTTGTCCGTCCGTTCTTGGCTCTTAGCCATAACCTCCGGTTAATTCAACCACAACCGGTCTCACTACGGAATCACCACTATCATGTAGGATAGGGTGCCGTAAGGAGCGGATTGTGGTTCAATTAATGGGAGTTGATTTTAAGATGTTGGGCAAGGAAAGAGTGAGAGAGATTTCCTTCTCTCAAACTTCCCTTATCCTACCCGAACAAGTATGAAACTACTCACACATCATAATGAAAAGAAAACAAAACAAAAGAGGAAGATAGAAAGAAGGAGATTAGAAGATAACAACTAGCTATTTGCGACCTCACCTTGGCAAGGATCAAGCGTAAGCATCATGGTTGTTTTAATGATAAAGGAAAAGAGAAAAGAAAGAAACAACAAGAAATAACAACAACTAAGTTAACAAATTAAAATTACAAGCAATTATAAAAGAACAAGACAAGCATGATAAGTAAAAGGATCTTCTTTATTCATCATTCTTCACTCACAAAAGCTCACTACAAGATTTTTAATGGAGGAGAGATGAGAAGAGGAAGAAGAAACAAGTATTCTAAACCTAGGAAAATACAAGATTATGCACCCTTGGCTTCACAAGGTTCTGGGCTATTTATAGGCAGGGAACTGGAAATCTAGGGCAAAATTCTGCCTCTACATGCAAATACCAAAATACCCCCAAAGTTTGACAATCTGCCGCCACAGTTCGGCCGCGGTTCCGCGGCCTAAGCCTGCTATTGCCGCGGAACCGCGGCACTTTAGAGGAATTGGTCCATCATTTTTGGTGGCTTTTCCTGGTTTTGTATGCCCTTTATTCTGGTATATGTATTTTCTCATATTTTCTTCACGATTTTTCCAGAATTTCTGTTGAGCAAAAGGTGATTTGATGTGGATCTTTTTGTCATGATTTCCTCGAGCTCCGCGTAGATTTCTTGGATCTTGTGTTGCCATTGAGCCTTGTGCATGAAAATGACATTGATTTGCCATTTTGTCTCCTAAACTGGTGTGTGGCAAGAGCGGAGATCCGTGTTTTATCTGTGAATGGAAGGAACCCGGATTTTGTCGTGTTTTTCCATGGATTTCACCGTTTAGAGCCGAGAACCTGTATCCTGCAATTGACTAGCAAACACGGCTCAAGAGTACCTACCGATATGCAATGTGATAAACATTGGGCGGTATGAAAATGCAAAAATCTGATATGAACAAATACCCCCAAACTTATCATTTGCTCGTCCCGAGCAAAGCCAATTTATTCACAAAAAAATTTCCTAACCTCACTTTCGCAGGGAACGCGATTGCACTGAGCATGTGCAACAAGCCGTTAAACCTCTAGGTGTCCCTAGTAGGAGGAGTGTTGTCTCCTGAGGGTTTTCAGCGGATACTACCCACAAAATCCGGTCAAGCTAGTTTTGTAAAATAACTAAGATTCAAACCCCTAAAGTTTTGTTTCAGAAAATAACAATTCTATGATCCTAAGTCTAGAATATCGAACCTTTATTTTTCACACCTCGCTTCTTATTTAACTACAGATTTTATATGTCTTTACGTGTAGTGCAAATAGTGTCATTAAGTTCCAGAAGGGTCGAATAAAGTCATTATGTCACACAATAAAGCCCAGATAAAATTTTTGAAAGGATCACATAAGTTTTATAAAGAGTTAAGCATTTTTCAAGTTTCGTTTTCCAGTAAAGTTTCAACTTCAGAATTTCTATCTTCCTTAACAGGAAACTAGGTCTTATTCTTCACTCCACCTTTTTCTTGTTTTCATTTCATACACACCTCTGTGAACGTGCAATAGTCTTTATCATAGAATAAAACCTTCATATCTCCGCTAAAATTTTTATAAAAGCCTGTCTTTTATCAAGATTATTCTCACACAAAGAACCGTTAGGAATTTTAACTCGGAGAGAACACTTGCTTGACTTTGTTTTAATCTAGACTTTCTAGGCTTCTTAGCGAGCTTTGGGCCAATGCACCCAAACCAGTTGGTTTTAGGGCATTAGGTGTAGAAACACCCCAGCGGACTTAATTACTCAAGTTACCTAGGTCCAAAAACAAAAGACAGTTTGGCGTGAAAATCAGATGATTTAATACGAACGGAGACATAACCAGCAGTTCAATTATTTTTTTGGATAAAAGACGTGTTTAGTGGGTTTTGGTGTGTAATCATTCCAATCAAGTTCCAGATGGGTTATTTTTCAGACTTGGTTCCAATTAAGGCATCAATAACATTCCTTCATATTCACTTACTTCATAAACTATTCTTGATATTACTTATTTCAGAACAAACCTATTTGATCCTCAGAAAATCATTTATCTATTTAAAAGTTTTTAAACATAAAAGACTTGTCATCTAATTTCCTAAAACTCACGACACGTGCAGTGTGATGTAAAGACGTATATCAGCTATAGTTAACTTCAAAGGAGAGTTATCTTTCAGGTTTTCAAAATCTAAACATAAGATTTAGTTATTCCTATTTTTTCAAACAAAACCGTCGAAATGTTGAATCAGAGTCCCCCACTAGCTAACTTGACAGAAAAGTATTTATGTTTTTAGAAAATTTTCAGATTTTTATGGATTTTATGGATTTTAATATGCAGATTCAAAATATACATATGAATGCGAAGGTAAGAAATGCGTACCGAGCGTACCCCCAAACTTAAACTGGACAGTGTCCTCACTGTTATTGCATGAAGAGATCATTTGAAGGGTCAAAATTGTCGGTTAGCGATACACAATTTTATTTTTTTTGTTTTTTGTTTTTAAAGAAAAGAAAAAGAATATCCACAAATATATACAAAATGGTACATACCCCCAAACTTATTTGGAACAGTGTCCACTGTTCTTGGCTGGATAACCGAAGTTTGGTGGTAGGCAGAGAAAGATCATGCAGGGTAAACCGGCTCCTGTAAGAACAGGAGCTCCTCTGTTGGTTCGGCGCTAAGGTACGGTTTTAGTCGGTGTCTGTTCACTTTGAAAAATGAACCGTCCTTTGGATCTTCCAAATCCACAGCGCCCTGCGGATATACATTCCGCACAAAATACGGCCCTTTCCAGCGAGATCTGAGCTTTCCTGGATGGAAGTGAAGTCGGGTGTCGTAAAGCAGTACCTGTTGACCAGGTACGAAGGTTTTGCGCAAAAGGTGTTTATCGTGAAACACCTTCGTTCGATTCTTAACGACAACCGCGTTATCGTAAGCCTCATCCCGAAGCTCGCTCAATTCATTCAACTGCAGCTTCCGATGGCTGCCCGCATCTTCGAGAGACAGATTCAGCTCTTTTATCGCCCAAAATGCGCGATGCTCTATTTCGACAGGTAGGTGGAAGGCTTTTCCGTACACAAGCCGATAGGGAGACATGCCAAGGTCGGTCTTATAAGCGGTTCGAAATGCTCAAAGGGCATCAGTGAGTTTCAGCGACCAATCCTTACGGTTCTTGGAAACCGTCTTCTCCAGTATCTGCTTGATTTGCCGATTTGAAACTTCGGCCTGCCCGCAGGTTTGGGGGTGGTAGGGCATGGATAGCTTATGATTAATGGAGTATTTCCGCATCAAGGCCTCGAAAGTCTTGTTGCCGAAATGACTTCCATTGTCGCTAATGATCGCTCGGGGGTGCCCAAAACGGGAGAAAATGTTTTCTTTAAGAAACCTAACGACAACCTTGTTGTCGTTGGTCCGGCTAGGCACAGCCTCGACCCATTTAGAGACGTAATCCACAGCGAGAAGGATGTGCAAGTTCCCAAAAGAGCTGGGAAACGGCCCCATGAAATCTATCCCCCAAACATCGAAAATCTCCACAACCAAGATCGGTTGGAGCGGCATCTCGTTCCTCCGGGATATCCGGCCCATGTGTTGGCACCGGGAGCAAGTCTTGCAATAGTCATGAGCGTCTTTGAAGAGTTGTGGCCAGTAGAAACCACATTGCAAGATCTTCTCAGCTGTCTTTCTGGGGCCAAAATTCCCCCCACATGCTTGATCGTGGCAAAATGACAGCACACTCTTGAATTCCTCGTCAGGGACACACCGAAGAATTATCTGGTCGGGACAGTACTTGAACAAATAGGGTTCGTCCCAGTAAAATTGTTTTACTTGGGATAAGAAGCGAAGTCTGTCCTGACTTGACCATTCAGTCGGTAGTAATCCCGTGACCAAATAGTTCACAATATCTGCGAACCAGGGTTCGCAAGATACTGTCAAGAGCTGTTCATCCGGGAAAACGTCGTTGATCGGAATTGGAAGCGAAGGCGAAGAAGGAAGTCGTGAGAGATGGTCGGCAACTACGTTTTCACATCCTCGTTTGTCCTTAATGACAAGGTCAAACTCTTGAAGCATGAGGATCCAACGTATTAACCGAGATTTCGCATCTTTCTTCGCAAAAAGATGGCGCAGAGCAGAATGGTCTGTGTAGACAATGACTGGAGAGCCGATGAGGTAGGGCCTGAACTTTTCTAAAGCAAATACAACAGCTAAGAATTCATTCTCAGTTGTTGTATAATTGAGTTGTGCGTCGTTCAGGGTTCGGCTCGCATAATAGATTACGTGCGGCATCTTGTTGATGTGTTGTCCAAGGACAGCACCAATGGCAAAGTCGGATGCATCGCACATAATCTCAAATGGGTGCATCCAGTCAGGTGAAGAAAGAACGGGAGCAGAAGTGAGTGAGCGTTTCAATGACTCGAATGCAGTCACACAGCTCGAGTTGAAGTCGAATGGCGTGTCCTTGGCCAGCAAAAGAGTTAAGGGCCTAGCAATCTTGCTAAAGTCCTTGATGAACCGTCTATAAAAACCGGCATGGCCAAGGAAGGCTCGGATATCTCTGACGCATCGGGGAGGAGGAAGATTGGAAATGACCTCAATCTTCGCTTTGTCAACCTCTATGCCATTTTGCGAGATGATATGTCCTAAGACAATACCTTCGCGCACCATGAAGTGGCATTTCTCCCAATTCAAAGTGAGATTCTTGTCCTTACATCGGGTAAGGAAAGCGTCAAGATGCAGCAAACACTCGTTGAAGGAATCGCCGAAGATGGAGAAATCATCCATGAAAATCTCCAGAAATTTTTCCACCATGTCTGAGAAGATTCCCATCATACACCGCTGGAAGGTAGCGGGCGCATTGCATAACCCAAAGGGCATGCGACGATATGCAAACGTGCCGAAAGGACAAGTGAAAGTGGTCTTGTCCTGGTCTTTTTCGGCGATGGGAATCTGATTATAGCCGGAGTAGCCATCAAGAAAGCGGTAGTACTCGTGTCCGGCCAATCGTTCAAGCATTTGGTCAATGAAAGGTAGCGGAAAGTGGTCTTTCCGTGTTGCGGCGTTGAGTTTTCTGTAATCAATGCACACTCGCTACCCAGTTTGGGTGCGAGTAGGGATTAACTCGTTCGCCTCGTTGGTTATGACCGTTATACCTGATTTCTTGGGGACAACGTGAATGGGGCTAACCCACTGGCTATCAGAGATAGGGTAAATGATACCACTATCTAAACATTTTACGATCTCCTTCTTCACAGCCTCTTTCATGACTGGATTGAGACGTCTCTGTGGATCCCGGGCTTGTTTGGAATCATCCATCAGATGAATGTGATGCTCAACGATCAGGGGACTAATCCCCTTGATGTCCGCCATGGACCAGCCAAAAGCTTGCCTGTTGCTGTGCAAGACCGCGAGAAGGGCTTTCTCTTGCTCTGGAGCTAGAGAAGCCGAAATGATGACAGGGAGGGTTTCGTTCTCACCTAAGTAAGCATACTTAAGGTGAGACGGCAAAGGCTTGAGTTCGAGCGTTGGAGGTGAAACGATGGAAGGCAAGATTGGTGCAGAGGTCTCGAACTCAAAGGACTCCAGCAAAGGTTCAAAACGAGTGTAAGCGACCGAGTCGGATGGTTCAGGTAACTCATCCGGAAATTCGAAAGATTCAAACTCGGGTTGTGCGCGGCTAAGATCGTTCGAGAACGTGAAACACTCGTAGTCGTTGTCGGGCGCAGAAACAGCAGCAGGTTTGAAGAGGAACGCACTAGTGGCGTCAAGATTATTGTGTTCGAACAGAAACTCCTCGAATTCACATTCTTCTGGGGTGATCTCCTGGATCGAGCAGACGTCTAGTATATGAGCATTAGGTTCGGCGGGCTGATTCCCTAACCTAAAAATGTTGAGTTCAATCGTCATGTTTCCAAAAGAGAGGTTCATCGAACCATTGCGACAATTGATCACATCATTTGAGGTTGCAAGGAATAGGCGACCGAGTATCACCGGAATTTGATTCCGGGGGTTAGCTGCAGGCTGTGTGTCTAATACAATGAAGTCAACGGGAAATATGAAGTCCCCGAATTTTATTAACACATCCTCTAGCTCACCCCTAGGATGGGTGATCGATCGGTCGGCCATTTGGAGAGTGCAGTGCGTGGGTTTCAGCTCTCCGACGCCTAATTGCTCGTATACTGAGTACGAAAGCAGGTTAACACTGGCACCAAGATCTAATAGTGCGCGGTTGATGTTCTTATCCCCAATAGTAATAGAAATCGTAGGACAGCCAGGGTCCTTCCGTTTTTATGGTAAAGATTGGGTAAGGGCATCACTCACAGCACTAGCCAAGAAAACTTTCTTGGGTACTTGAGACTTCCTCTTTTTCATGCACAAGTCCTTTAAGATTTTCGCGTAGGACGGGACTTGTTGGACAGCATCTAAAAGAGGAATGTTAATGTTAACCTGCTTAAATAACTCCAGAATCTTCTCTATTTGAGGATTTTGTTTATTAGACCTCAACCGGTTTGGAAATGGGACGTTTTTAAAATTGGTTGAGTCTAATGCTTGTGGAGGAGATTGTGGAGTTGGAACGGATCCCAGAACAGGTGTTTTCGTGGAGTGAGAAGTGGGTCCGTTCAGAGCAGAAGAAGAAGAAGCAGAAGGAGAGCCTTTTGAAGAATGGAGAATTGGCTCAGAAGACGAAGAAGCAGGAGAAGAAGAAGAAGAAGAAGAAGAAGCAGCGGCCGGGGTGTCATCGTTGATCTGTGTGCCAATGTTGTTTTGCAGCATCCTTCCCGATCTCAATGTGGTCACGGCACTCACATTATGATTCTGTTGTTCAAGAGCAACATGTACATTATGTGGGTGACCGGGATTTGGGAGTGGCTGGGACGGGAGCTTCCCCTTTTCTCGCTCGCTTAAGGCCGCATTCAGCTGTGCAATCTGGGCCTCGATGGTCTTGATGCTTTGCCCGTGAGCGGCAATGTGTTGCACTAAGGACTGAATGGAAGACTGGATGTTGGCGGTGGACTGAGTCGATTGTTTAACGAACGCCTCCAGACTTCGTTCGAGCGAGGAAACCTTATCGTTGTTTGACGGAACAAAGTTGTTTGGTGGAAAAGAATTGTTGGGCGCAAAGTTGTTCGTCTGATTTTGGAAAGGTAGGGGTTGGAAGGGCTGTTGAAACTGCTGTTGAGTTTGTTGTTGCGCTTGTTGTTGCGGTGGAGGGCCCCTTCGGAAATTGTTGCCTTGGAATTGATTCTGATTCTGATTCCAGGCGAAATTGGGGTGGTTCCTCCAACCGAGATTGTAGGTGGAAGAGTATGGATCATTCCTCGGTCTTTGCTGGAATGCAGCATTAATCTGATCCTGTCCTTGCGATGGTGGATTGTAAGGACACTCTTCGGTCATGTGAGAAGGATCGGAACAACAAGCGCAAATGGTACGAAGGGGGAGAACAGGGGCAGGAGCAGGAGAAGAAAATTTGCTCTCTATCGCTTCAAGCTTTCTTGTTATTGCAGCCATTTCAGCTTTCATCGCAATAGAGACATCAAGTTGGTGAATTCCTACCCTAGACTGACCGGTAGAAGTGGAGGTAGAAGAAGAAGAAGTCGGTCTGGTGCTCTCCCATTGTAGCGTTCGCTCCGCAAGGTCGTCAAAGAACTGCCACGCTTCCTCGTCAGATTTAGATAGGAAGTGGACCTGACAGATGATTTCCAACAACTGCTTCGTTGCTGGGTTCAGGCCCTCGTATAAGGTTTGGCAAAGTTGCCATTGCTCTATACCGTGGTGAGGACACTGAACAAAAAGGTCTTTGTACCGATCAAAGCACTTCCAGAAGGGTTCAGAAGGAAGCTGAGAGAATTGGTTGATTTCATTTCGAATCCTTGCGGTTTTATGATTCGGATAAAATTTCTTTAGAAACGCTTTTACAAACTCGTCCCAACTGGTTATGGAGTGGGAAGCGGTGCTATACAGCCATTTTTCAGCAAGATCGCATAAAGTGAACGGAATGACCCATAGACGTATAGCATCGTCCGACAGTTGGGTAGTTTTCATCATGGCACAGACGTTTTGAAATTTATTGATGAAGATATAGGCATCTTCAGATTCAAGCCCATGAAATCGTGGGAGCATGTTGATGAAGTGAGGCTTAATTTCAAAATTATCCCCATTGGACGGAGGAAGAGAAAGGCAGGTGGGAAGTGCAGAACGGGTGGGGTAGAAACGATCCTGGAGCACGATTCGCTGCGGCGCTACAACAGGAGGTGGTGGTGGGTTATTGGACTCCGTAGGAGGTGGAGCCAATCCCGGGGTAGTCAAAGAGATGTTCGGATTAAATCCCGACATCGCGGAAGAAGAGGTTGGTGATGGTGAAGGTGAAGATGTATGAACAGAATTCCGGTCAACGTCGGAGTTGGCCGGTAAAGGGAGGGGTGAAAGAGGAGTGGACGGAGTTTCGACGTCTGAGTCGATCGCGTAGTCGGTAGTGACTAACGTAACGCGGACTAGACGGGCGCTAGTGTCCCGAGTCCAAGCGGACATACACTAAACGAGTTTAGTATAGTCAAAGCGGAGAAGGTGAGGGTAAGAAAACGTCAATGGAGAAAACGATGGGTGGTGGGTGAAAAATGGATTTGGCGACAAAAGGCAAGTTTTTATAAAAGTTTTTGATTTTTTCCTTTTTTTTTGTTTTTTTTAGAAAGATCTTTACAGAAATATGTACGGACTTACAGCTTTAAGCAATTACAAATAAGATATGCACAATCTCACCTAGATCTAGGGTCACCTAGGTCTGCTAGACCTGCTCCTAACTGTTCCAGAGGGCTAGAAAAAGGACCTCAAACCGCCTCTTCTCCGTCTAATGTGGCCAGATAAGTGCCACGTAAGTGGGAGGTTATCCAACGCTTTCGCGAAGTTCCTTAATTAAATAACCACTTGCCTTTGTCATACTTGCCTTGGCACCGCAAAAGTCAGATAGGATAAACGGCCGATGCCTGTAACTAGTCCTCTGTCCTATTGAGCGCGAAGTCCTTAGGGCTGAGTCTAGTATTTTTTAATTTTTAACAATGGTCAATGCATATGCTTTTTGTGATTTTTGGGGTCCTGGGAAGGGTGATGAAATCCCCACCCAATCTGAATTGGTTTCAAGCCCCTTAAGTCCGTATTAATGAATGCAAAGCGATAACAAATCAACAAAAAACAATTTTTATTTTTAGCGCGGCGCAAAGAATCCTGCACAAGAACAGTTTATTGGAAGGGGGAAGAGAGTTTGCGCAAAGAAAGCTACAGAAAACACAATTTATTGGAGTCCAGAGGAGTGGGGAGGAAGCAAGAAAGACTTACAGAGATTTTGAGTCGACGAAGCCACCAAGTGGCCGCGGTTCCGCGGCCTAAGCCCTCTTATGCCGCGGTTCCGCGGCAGGAACTGGGAGTTGGGCTTCTGGATTTCTGGTGTGAGATCCTGTGTTTGTCCTCTACTTGTCTGGAATTTATGAATTTTTATTTTCTCACTGTACCTGCTCCAGATCTTGACAGTAGACCGTTTGTTCTGTTTTGATCCATCGCGGTGTAGCCGCGAAATGTGGGTCTATCTTCCCACGTCTTTGGCACTGAACTCGAACTCCGTATTATCCTGCACACTTGCACAAAAATTAATCAAAAATAACAAAATGATTTTTTTACAAAGTATATTTTTTTTTGTTTTTCGGTTATATTTATATTCACAAGTTAACCCGAAATTACACATAGAAATAAACTACCGTCTCCCCGGCAACGGCGCCATTTGATTGGTAGAGATTCTGCGTGTTCAAGTTTAGTTAATTACCGCAATCAAGACGGTTTCGCTTGTAGCTAGCCGGTTGAGTACGGGTCATCCGCAGGGAGATGGGAATCTTTTTCTATGTGTTTTAACGAGTTAAGTCCGAAGGTCCAGATTTTGTTTGTGATTATCTAAGTGTTAAAATGATATGTAAAGAGAGCTTGTTAGGGTTAGGATTAGGTTAGTTTGAGTTAGGAGTCGCCCACTTCTTTCGTTGCCCCTCTTAATATCGGTGTTACGGTAATCGGCAACAACGGGGATTAGCACGACTAGGAAGGAACTTGCGAGTATAAGCTAGGCTTTCCAACGCTTAAGTTCTTCCTTTTGGTGCTTGTCCGTCCGTTCTTGGCTCTTAGCCATAACCTCCGGTTAATTCAACCATAACCGGTCTCACTACGGAATCACCACTATCATGTAGGATAGGGTGCCGTAAGGAGCGGATTGTGGTTCAATTAATGGGAGTTGATTTTAAGATGTTGGGCAAGGAAAGAGTGAGAGAGATTTCCTTCTCTCAAACTTTCCTTATCCTACCCCAACAAGTATGAAACTACTCACACATCATAATGAAAACAAAACAAAACAAAAGAGGAAGATAGAAAGAAGGAGATTAGAAGATAACAACTAGCTATTTGCGACCTCACCTTGGCAAGGATCAAGCGTAAGCATCATGGTTGTTTTAATGATAAAGGAAAAGAGAAAAGAAAGAAACAACAAGAAATAACAACAACTAAGTTAACAAATTAAAATTACAAGCAATTATAAAAAAACAAGACAAGCATGATAAGGAAAAGGATCTTCTTTATTCATCATTCTTCACTCACAAAAGCTCACTATAAGATTTTTAATGGAGGAGAGATGAGAAGAGGAAGAAGAAACAAGTATTCTAAACCTAGGAAAATACAAGATTATGCACCCTTGGCTTCACAAGGTTCTGGGCTATTTATAGGCAGGGAACTGGAAATCTAGGGCAAAATTCTGCCTCTACATGCAAATACCAAAATACCCCCAAAGTTTGACAATCTGCTGCCACAGTACGGCCGCGGTTCCGCGGCCTAAGCCTGCTATTGCCGCGGAACCGCGGCACTTTAGAGGAATTGGTCCATCATTTTTGGTGGCTTTTCTTGGTTTTGTGTGCCCTTTATTCTGGTATATGTATTTTCTCATATTTTCTTCACGATTTTTCCAGAATTTCTGTTGAGCAAAAGGTGATTTGATGTGGATCTTTTTGTCATGATTTCCTCGAGCTCCGCGTAGATTTCTTGGATCTTGTGTTGCCATTGAGCCTTGTGCATGAAAATGACATTGATTTGCCATTTTGTCTCCTAAACTGGTGTGTGGCAAGAGCGGAGATCCGTGTTTTATCTGTGAATGGAAGGAACCCGGATTTTGTCGTGTTTTTCCATGGATTTCACCGTTTAGAGCCGAGAACCTGTATCCTGCAATTGACTAGCAAACACGGCTCAAGGGTACCTACCGATATGCAATGTGATAAAAATTGGGCGGTATGAAAATGCAAAAATCTGATATGAACACCATCTGACTACAACTAGTGAGTATCCTAATATCCAATTAGATCTATCTCATAGATCCAAAATCCAGGATTCAGGAGGTATCATTATGATCCTATATGGAGAATCCTTGTGATAAGCGGAGATTGACCGAGCGTAGCATAGGAAACTACTTCCCTATCATGAGTATGTCATCCACGTACTATACGAGGATCACCACCATACTCCCTACTACCTTTTTGTATATACAAGGTTCATCTACCATTTTGATGATGTCAAACTCTTTGACTAACTCATCAAAACAGATGTTCCAACTCCGCGATGCCTGCTTTATCACATAAAACATCTTGCACACGTTTCCGCTGCTCCCACTGTCTACGAAGCCCTCTGATTGTGTACTTATAGACTCTTTCTTCTAAATCATTATTTAGAAAAGCAGTCATAACACCCAACCGCCAGATATCGTAGTCATGGTATGTAGCCGTGGTAAGTAGGATCTGGATGAACTTAAGCATAGTTACTTAGAAAAGGTTTCATTATAATCCATACCTGGTTAATGATGCAAATCTTTAACAAGTCTAGCTTTGAAAGTCTTAACTTTTCCATGTACACCAAGTAATCTTCTCAAGATATACTTGCTCCTGATGGGGATTTAACCCTTCAGATAAAGCAACCAAAGTCCATACTTTGTTGGTGTATAAGGATTCCATCTCAGATCGCTACGCATCCATCCATTCTTATAGAGTCCCACTCCTGATGGCCAGCTCGAAACTAGTTGGGTCAACATCTCATGATGCAATCCTCGCTCCCACTGTCATAGACAAACCAAAGTATCTCTCAGGTGGGTGAGGAACCCTGCTAGATCAGCGGAGAGGCTGAGGTTCCTTGGTGGCTATTGAATCCTTTGGTTCTACCAAATCATCAGCTGCAGTTTGTATAGTTGGAACTGTTTCCAGTTCCACCTCATGACCAATAATTTCTTCACAAGAAATTACCTTTCACAAAGGTGGCATGCTGAGAAACAAAACATTTTTGTTCCTCGGTTAGGTAGAAGATATTCCCTTGCGTATGCTTGGGATATCCAACAAACTTCCACAGATCTGACTTTGCCTCGAGCTTGTCTGGATTTTACTTTTAGACATAGGCCGGACAACCCCAAATCTTAACTGACTTAAGAGATGGGCCCTTCCCTTTCCATATCTCATATGAAATGGTAGGCATCTGATTTGATCGGAACCCTATTCAATAGGTATGCAACTTCATAAGTGCATAACTCCCTAAAAGGAAATAGGAAACTCGGTAGTACTCATCATAGAGCACACCATATCACATAGGGTGTTATTGCTCCGTCCCAATACACCGAGGTGCTGAGGTGTATACGGAGGAGTAATGCTGAGAGAGAATCTCATTCTTAGAATAGTCCAGGAATCCCGTGCTCAAGTATTCTCCTCCTTGATCACATCAAAGGACATAATACTTATACCCGTTTTTGGTTCTCTACTTCTAACTTATATTCTGTGAATATCTCAAAAGGTTCGGACTTGTTTTTTAACAGTAACATAGGTCTGAATCTCGAGAGATCATCAGAGAATTTAATGAAGTACAAAGAACCGGTCTTGGCATTTGTAGACAGGGGACCTTCATACATCAATATGTATCATCCCAAGAGTTCATTAACTCTTTCTCCATTTCCAATAAACAGAGTTATGGTCATCTTATCTCTGTGACATGACTAGCAAGTTTCACAAGATGTAAATTCAAACTAATTTAAATATGCATCTTAATGTAACTTCAGCTAGTCGGATCGCATTGATATGACCTAGTCTACAATGCCTCAAGAAGGATTCGTTCATTTCTGAACTCTTCCTCTTGTGTGTATTCTGTATACTAAGAACTGTAGTTTGATTTAGAACATTAATGCTTTTAGATAACGTGCCTGAACCGATCAACTCTTGATATAGGAAATGTTCAAAACATTATCCAACAATACAAAATTATATCCTTTCTTTACTAATAAAGAGACTGATATGATTTTGTATATTAGGTTCGGTATCTAATAACATTTGTTCAGATTCAATGTATTCTGGTAATACAGGGTGACAGTGACCAACAGACTTGGCTGCAACACTTGCACCGTTTTCTGCCTCATGAAACTTATCACCCGTTCTCAGTTCTCTACCTTTCTGTAGCCCATGTAATATATTACATATGTGGGATTCTGATTCGGTATCAGATACCCAGGACGCAGAGGATACTGAGAAACGGTTCTGTGTAACGAACACACCCGAAGATAATGCATCAACATGCACTTTCTTCGTTTGGGCGGCACGGGAAATCTGGATTCCCCAATTTCCCGCTCTGTCTTATAACAATTATAAGTTGGAGCGGGACCAACGTTCCCCAGCTCAGTATAACAAGCGGGTTCGGTCAATATATCTGTTTTATTATCTTGATTAAGGCGTGACATGGTCGCTACCTGGAGAAAGAGAGAAGAAAACACTCTGCGTGCGCTCTTGCAAGATCAGATTGGTTATTATTTTAACTAATCAGGATGGCTCCCACTGTTTTTATCAAATCTTCTTTCAAACCCTAAAAGGAAAGAGTAGCCGGGATTAATTACACGCTACAAGTTCACCAATCTTTCAGCCAGGCCAGTGTCGGTACTTTGAGGGAGGTTCCCCGTGCTTTCGCACGGACCTAATTAAAGTAAACCTCGTTTTCCCATATGCGTAACCCCGTTGACACCTTTCTAGACACCTACTTGATCGGCTAATTGTAATGTGTAAAACTCTCCCAGGAGTAACAATTACTCGCAGTGGGTATCAGGATCCAACTATCTCATAGAAGGTATGCAATCTCATTGCAAATTTCAACACTTGAAATTCCCGATAAATTTTGCCCCGAACGATCTATGACCTTGACAAGGTCAACAAACCATAGACCGCAAGTCAAGTTCAACCCGTCATTTCTTGATTGAATCAAACCCACCCGCATGACCCTTGACAAGGTCAACAAGGCCGTACGACTACCCTAAAACAATTTGCATCATATGCATAAGCAGATAAATACTGGTCAGCTACCGCACACTGTGCCTTGACAAGGTCAACAAACGCAGCACGACTACTAAGCAGGACTTATCTGAAATGACGGATGGCTACGACAGGTTTTTCGGAAAACCTATTGCGTAATGAACTTGATATCGTTGTAGAATCAAATGATTTTGAAATGGAGTGTTTTGAGGCTTTTCTAGTTTTGCTAAAGGGGTCACTCCCGGTGAAGGGATCGTCAGCCCTTTCCTCATAGAATAAGGTGCTGGATATATCATATATACCACTGTGCAAAGCAAGAACTATAGGAGCAATCAAAAGACAAACTGAGGGTTGTAGGATCTGCCAGTTATTGCTAAAGGGGTCACACCGGTGAAGGGATCTCGGCCCTTTCCTTATCGAATAAGGTGCAGGATGTTCTACAAGGAACACCGCGATGCAAAGCAAGAACTGTAGCTACCTGTTTTTGAAAATTCGATTCCACAACATCTTTTAGGTTTCTTTTATTTCATTAATCATATTAATGAAGTCCCATCATTTAAATAACCTAAACATCATAGATAAATACGACGTACACTTATGCCATCCGCATTCGCCTCGATGTCCCCTCGTGCACCGTTAGGTTAGGTAACTAACGGCAGAGCGGGGCAGGGCTAGCGCAGGTGTAAAACATAAGTAACGTCTATATAATATATCGTATATACTATATACAGTATCTATCACAACATATCAAATGATCACATCATAGATATCGCAGCAGAAGAAATATATGAAACATTAGATATACTAGGATGTCCGTGTTTTCAATACCAGCCTGTATAAAACACGGATTCCACGGTCGCGATGAATAGCCAAACCCACACCCCTAGACCCCTACGAGAGCGGCAAGCAACCCTACCAATTCTAGAGTTAGGAGACCCGGACTCGACTCCTCGAGTTGGTCTCCTAGTGGACTCTAGAACCCGGTTACTTATGCTCTCCTCCTTGGGTCTATCCTAGTGCAGAAAAGTAAATAATATACAATTGGTGACATCAGCCTCAACCCGGAAGCGCCCCAATAAAAGAATATTACATACAAAAAATTTTACATGAATGAAAATAAAAACTCTCATCTCAAATAAAACCCCCGGCTATTCAAAATGCGACGATCCAATATAACATATCCAGCAACACAAAACATCACATGTCATCAACGTAAGTAAATGTGCGCATCCCAATTGTCGTTGACATATAGCAACGAAACCGGCGATATCACATATTACACTTACGGTCACAGAAAAGAAAGTGTAAAACTACAACAGTTGGAATCCGCAACCACCTCAGACATCGCATGCCTGACCAAATGAATTACTTAGACATCGCATGCCTAACAATTATAAACCCCGCATTTTAGTCTCATTATCGAAAACTCTTTTCAATATCAAGTCGGGCAATTCAGCAAGATTCCTGACATCCTGATCGAATGCTCGTCGCAAACTTTAGTAGACGGCCGCACCCCAAGTTGCCGTCGACGAAGTGCACCAAGGCGGAACACCGCTGCCGTGAGCACCCGAACGGATGCTTTCGGCGACGGGGTTCTCCTACAGTCACTTGGTCGGGGCTATGGGGCGTGGCAGTCAATTAATTTTACCCGGCGAGTATCCGCGTACGCAACGTGATTGCGACGGACTTTTGATCACATCAAAATTCCGTGGAATTTTTGAGTGGTTTTCAGCTATTTGAAACAAGTGAGACTAAAGTGCTAGATTTATAACATTCATTCAGTTATCTCATAACTACTTGTGGATTCCAAATATTGTATCACATTCCAGATAAATAGACAATGTTAAACTTTCCGATTTTAATAATCAAACACACAAGTTTTCCCGAAAAGCTCAACACATGAAATAAGTTTAAAAACATCCACTTCATGCCACAGTACCAACGGTCCAGCCATAGAAGGGTCAAGCCAACGCCTCACATATGGCACGCCGTACTGCCCCAAACCCTAAGGTTCAAAGGGCAGTTCAAGACGGTCACATAATCGAGTTAAGGTTTTTTGTCTTCTAGAGGGTCCATCACGGTACTTGCACTACTTAGAACGTTCTTAAACTACGGAAAAATCCAACACTTGGAAATTTCCCGGCAGGGGAAAAAATGGGTATTTATATCCGGTCGAACTTTTTAACAGTTTCTAAAATATCCGGAAAAACATAAACGAAGTTAAATTATCCGATCGAATTAACGAGTCCCCAATAAAACCCTAGGAAACTCAACACTTGAGTGGAATTAAAAACTTCCAAGAAAAAAATGACAAGAAAGGACCTAAGAATAAATATGTGAAGTTTTAGGGACTAATTCACAATTTGGTTCCGCGGTCAAATATTTGAGTTAGGGGTCCGTACTTCACAGTAATTCTTATATTTTCCTGCTTAATTTTCTGAGCATTTTTAATTCACAAAAATCCACAGTTTGAAAAAATGTACAGAGAAGGGTTTTGATCGGGGTTTCGGGGTTCGATCGGATCTCTAACTTCGTCTACACTTCTCCTAAATCTCTAGCTAGGCTCTGATACCACTGTAGGGTTCCTAGGCACACTCAAGAGGTTCCACAAGGCATCAACCATGCCAAATTCAAATTTTCCGGTGCTGAGAAACCCTAAACTAGATCGATTACTAGAGGTAAGGTGAAATCCATACAAGTAAACAACTTTACTAGAAAGTGAATGGAAATACAACCTTTGTCGATCCGGTCCTCCACTTCTTTATCTCCGTGATGACGTCCCTTCGCTGCAATCACCGGGATCCCGAACTCTAGCGTTGGTTTCGTCGGAGAAATAAGCGGGCTAGGTCGTTGAATTCGATGCCGAAGATGATCTACGTCGGGGAGACTCAAACTCAAGCTATTCCTTCACTTGGTCAAAAACTTTGTAAAGAGAACACCCTATATTACATGGCAAGTAGTAGAGGTTGAAGAAATAGGATGTGGGTTCACTTTAGAATTAGATTTCTCACTCTTTTTCCCATGGCACCATTGGAGCTAGCAAGCTTTTGTGGAGCTTGATGAAGAAGAAGAAGAAAACGAATTAAAAGAATAATATGAAACTTATCCTTTTAATCATGGCACCATGGTTGAGTTAAGCCCTCATGCTTAACTCTTTTAGAGAGTTAACCAAAGCATTAGGTTAAGGGTTGGGTTAACTAATATCTTGAACAAATGACAAAAGAGTTGACTTTGTCAATGTTTATCAAGCTTCATGAAGCTTGATAACTTTGACCAAAGTCTCACTCTTTTGTTATTTGTTAGGAAAATAGTAAACCCTAATTTAACCTTGAGTTGGTTCATGTCTCATACACACAACATGTTTGTATCATCAAGCATGATACAAACATGTACACTTGCATATATCACATATAAACAATGTGCACATTCAAGTGAGAAAATCAATCTTAAGTGAACCAATACTAGTTAATGTAAAGTAATATATCAAATATATAATTATACATTAAATCATTAAATCAACATTTGATTTAATGATCCAGTCATATTGTATATAACCGACTAATATCATATAGTAACAACTTATCGAATCAACACTTGATCCGATAACCCGGCTATATCGCATACAACCGATCAATGTCACAAATCGCTATAATAGAATATAGTATCACATACTGGTATTATTCTAGGTCCCGCACATATCTCATATGCGCTCCTATTTCGTTTCGCTTGAGCCAGGAAACCCCTGTGTAGGACTCTAAAGACTCGTCAATACGCCGGCAGTAGGTGATGATCATATCAAATACCCACAAGCCGCAAGCGGTCTGCTAAACGTAACGGCCACCCGGGTATTGAGCGATCAGAAGATCAACGAGCAAGCCCGCTCACACTCCTGTGAATCCAACCAGTAACACTTACCCTACAGTCCGGTCTCTTCGTCTGATATGTCGCATATCTCGTCTAGGGGTGGTAAACGTCAGACCCCAATAACTCGATAAGTCGTGTCGATATGAGGCTCATAACGGGTCGAGAAACTACTCGTAACTCTTACCAGTAAATCCCTAAAGCAGCCTTGGCCAAGGACTTCCTGTTATAGCCAATCGAGCACAGCGCAACATCAACTCCCTATACCGGGAGAGACGAAACCCCTCCTATCGCTCATTACCTCCATGTGATTCGGGACTGTACCCAAAAGCCGCCTTTTTGCACGCCCTCTTGGACGTGGTATGATGGAAATCAAAGCACAGTAGGAATCACACAAGACTCTATGACGATCTCGGGTCTACAGACTAACCTGTACCAGTGTCACCAGAGAACTGCCATCTGACGTAAGGTATAATACCATCTGAGAGTTCTCGGCGAGTCCGTCCAGTGTACCCAGTCTCCACTGAGCACCCGTATATCATCTCTGATGTCAAACACCAATGGATATGGGATCATCCATCGCCCATCTTGATGGGTCGAGAAGCTACACGCTAGTCTACTCTGGTATATCGATGCCCCGTCTCGATACACCCACGACTAGGGACTTTGAAGGATGTACTTATAGACTACCATGTCCCCACTAGTATGATCCTCATCATAGTCCAGGTAGTAAAGTACACATCCTAAGAGCTTTACCAACATGTAACAGAGAGACAATCAATGTACACGTTAAGGTAAAGAGTAACCAGATAGCATACTATCATATCGAGCAAGAAAGTCATCCCTATATATGTCCAAGCATCCACTACAATATACATCCTATGTATAGTAATGGCCTCTAGGGCATACATATAACTAACAATTTCACATGGATAGTCAATAGTATTCAAGCTATGTTTGTTGGCCAAAGTCAAGGCATAGTGATTAGTAGTTATTGGGTTTTCATGTGCAGCATAGATAGATGTGTTGGTTTGGGCAGTCGTACTGCCTTGTTGGCCAAAGTCAATTGTAGGTACGGGTGGGTTCAAATTAACCTGTAGAATGACGGGTAGAACTTGACATGTGACTTATGATTTGTTGGCCAAAGTCAAGGTCATAAGAGCATGGGGAAAAAATCCACATCGGGAGTTTCTAAAGAAACTGAAACTTGCTAGCGCTGCATACCATTTGGAGTGTGATGTTTCTGGTAGGATTCCTTCAGTTTTGTCACACGATGATATTTGGATCCCGATCCTACTGTGAGTATATGCTACTCCTCCGGAACTTTCTCACTTAACAATCAATGCTATAAACCAAGTAGGTGTCTAGAAAGGTGTTAGCGGGGCTACGCCCACAGGGAAAAGAGGTTATTTAATTAAGGAATTTCGCGAAAGCGTTGGAAAACCACCCTCGAAGTACCAACACTGGCCTGGCTGAACAGTTAAGCAAGTATTGTACGGTGAAATTGATCCCGACTAATTCTTCCTTTTTGGTTTGAGAAGGGATTCGAGAGACAGTGGGAGCCATCCTGTTTAGACAAATTAAAAACCACTCTAAACTTGCAAGAGCATCATGCTAAAGTGTTTCTTCTCTCTCTCCTAATTGCAGCGACCAAACAACATGACTGGACTTAAGTTACTACTAGATAAAAATATACTGACAGGGCCAAACTACAAAGATTGGCTCAGGAATGTCTAAATGGCAATCACTTATGACAAGTTGGGGTATCTCCTTACCACCAAAGCTCCTCCTGTCCCAGGTCCCAAAACCAGTGTCACGGATAAGGAAATCCGTAAGACCTGGGAAATCGACTGCGTGAAGGCCAAGTGTTTCGTGCTTGCCTCTATGGCAATGAACATCAGAGGAGGCACGAGAATATGGACCTTGAATCCATATTTCTCCATACAAAAGAACTGTATAGAGAGCAATCCCGTATCGCCAGATACGAAGTATCGAAAAAGTTGTTTTCGGCGAGATTGGCCGTCGGATCATCGGTAGCGGAACACGTGCTTAAGATGATTAGCTATATTGAAAAGCTCACGGACCTTGGGACCACGTTAGAGAAAGAGCTCTATACTGAATTGATTCTCCAGTCCCTTCCTTCCACTTACGCCCAGTTTATCCTGAACTTCAACTTGCAAGAAAAAGAAGTTGTACTTTCAGAACTCCTCAATATGCTGAGGAGTGCAGAGGGCATCCTACAGAAAGGTAGGGAAACATCCACTTTGTTTGTAGGAGGATCTTCCTTTACTAGGTCCAAGGCGAAAGTCAAGGGAAAGAAGAAGAAAACCCCCACCAAACCAAGGGGCGGTGTTAGTAAAGTGGATACGAAGGGAAAGGCAAAGGCAACAAAGGTAGCGGGAAAGCTGGTGGGGAAGGAAGAGTGCTTTTACTGTCACAAGAGTGGACACTGGAAAAAGGATTGCAGGGCTTGGAAGGGCAGAAACCAGGACCCGAAGCAAGTTGCGGCTTTGGCTTCAGGTGTGTATGTTATTGAAAACTGTCTATCAATAAACTCTACTTCCTGGGTATTGGATACTGGATCAGGATCTCATATATGTAATTCTTTGCAGGCACTGAGAAAGCGTAGGGTTTTGAAGGCAGGTGATATGACCCTCAGAGTTGCAAACGGAGCTGGCATGGATGCTGAGGCCGTAGGGGACTATCACCTGGGATTGTCAGATGGACACGTTTTTGTTTTGCGTGATTGTTATTTTGTACCCAATGCAACCTGTATTATCATATCTGTATCTTTATTATCTAAAGAAGGTTATGAATTTGCATATGTAAGTAATGTTGTGAACATTCACCGTAATCAAGTTTTGATTGGGTCGGGTACATTAAACAATGGTATATACGTATTAAACCAACCACAGATTTTCAATGTCCAGAATACACACAAAAGAAAGTCTCCGGAAACAAATCAGGCTTTCTTATGGCATTATAGACTGGGTCACATCAATGAGAGAAGGTTGACGAAGTTACATACAGAAGGATATTTGGATCCGTTCGAATATCAATCATATGCAACTTGACAATCCTGTCTCAAAGGAAAGATGACAAAGACTCCGTTCACTGGACACGGAGTAAGAGTGAGCGAGCTCTTGGGACTCGTACACAGCGACGTGTGCGGTCCAATGTCTACGCATGCGCGAAGCGGTTATTCTTACTTCATTACTTTCACGGATGACTTTTCAAGGTACGGATATGTCTTCTTAATGAAACATAAATCCGAAGCCTTTGGAAAATTCCAGGAATATAAGAATGAAGTAGAAAAACAAACCGGAAAAAGTATCAAGACACTGAGATCTGATCGAGGTGGTGAATACTTGAGTGCCGAGTTCCCGGATTACCTAAAAGAGAATGGAATTCTCTATCAGCTTACTCCTCCATACACTCCGCAACATAATGGTGTATCGGAGAGAAGGAACCGGACCCTATTGAATATGGTACGTTCCATGATGTGTAATGCTGAGTTACCGCGATCATTCTGGGGATATGCACTAGAATCAGCTGCATACCTTTTGAACCGAGTTCCAACTAAGACTGTGCCTACCACACCATATCAGATGTGGTGTGGGAAGAAACCCTATCTTAAGCACATTAAGACATGGGGATGTCCAGCTTTTGTCAAAAAGTAGCATGCGGATAAACTCGAGGCATGCTCAGTATAGTGCAAGTTTGTGGGATATCCAAAGAACTCCAAGGGATATTTCTTCTTTTGCGAAGAGGAACAAAAGGTTTTTGTTTCTCTTCATGCCCACTTCTTGGAAACTGAGGTTTTGGAAAATCAGATAAGTGGGAGCGCAATAGAACTGGAAGAAATTCCAGAACCACGAGCTATTACTGAAAGCTTAGTAGAACCAGAGGGTTCGAAAGATCAGGACATTCCTGCGCCGCTCCGCAGGAGTAGTAGGCAGTCTCATCCGCCCGAGAGATACTACGGTTTTCTCATAGACGGGGATAGAGAGGATTGCATCATTGATAGTGATGAGCCGACTAGCTTCCAGCAGGCCATTCAGAGCGTTGACTCGGTAAAATGGCTGGATGCAATGCGGACCGAAATGGAGTCCATGTACACCAACAAAGTATGGACGTTGGACGTTGCTCCAGATGGGGTAAAACCCGTAGGATGCAAGTGGATCTTTAAAAGGAAGATTGGTGTAGATGGACAGGTTGCGACCTATAAGGCTAGACTTGTTGCAAAGGGTTTTCGTCAAAGACCTGGTTTGGACAATGACGAAACCTTTTCTCCAGTGGCTATGCTGAAATCCATTCCGATCCTTCTTGCCATTGCTGCCTTCCACAATTATGAGATTTGGCAGATGGACGTAAAGACCGCTTTTCTAAATGGAAATTTAGAGTAGTGTGTCTATATGGACCAGCCAGAGGGTTTCATTCAGAGTGGGAGCAGCGGAAAGGTGTGCAAGTTGCTTAAGTCCATCTATGGACTAAAGCAGGCATCGCAGAGTTGGAACATCTCTTTTGATGAGACGGTCAAAGAATTTGGCTTTATCAAAAATCCAGATGAACCATGCATCTATAGTAGATTTGTAGCAAGAACTGTCATATTCCTCGTTTTATATGTGGATGACATTCTCTTAATAGGAAATGACATTCCTATGCTACAATCTGTCAAAGGGTTCTTGTCACACAGGTTCTACATGAAAGACCTGGGTGATGCCTCTTACATTCTGGGGATCCGGATCTATCGTGGCAGATCCAAGAGGATATTAGGACTTTCACAGTCCAGGTACATCGACACCATACTGAAAAGATTCAGTATGGAAGATTCCAAGCTCGGTAATCTACCGGCTTGTCACGGGATCACCCTCTCCAAAGAGATGTCTCCCAAGACTGATTTGGAAAGGGATCGCATGTCTATTAAACCCTATGCTTCTGCGATAGGCTCTATAATGTATGCGATGTTGTGTACCAGACCGGATGTAGCTTATGCACTGAGTTTGGTAAGCCGGTATTAGTCAAACCCTGGGGAGAAACACTGGATAGCGGTAAAGAACATTCTCAAGTACCTGAGAAGGACTAAGGATATGTTCTTGGTGTATGGCGGAAAAGACCTCCAGATCGAGGCCTTTGCTGACTCCAACTTCCAGAGTGACAAGGATGATTCCAAGTCCATGTCGGGTTATTTCTTTACCCTCAACGGAGGGGCGGTGTGTTGGAAGAGTTCCAAACAGGAAACCGTTGCTGACTCGACGATGGAAGCGGAATATATCGCTGCTTCAGATGCCGCAAAAGAAGCCGTCTGGATAAGGAAGTTATTGACAGGACTTCTGGTGGTTCCGTCCATTGTTGATCCAATACCTCTGTATTGCGACAACAACGGGGCTATAGCTTTAGCGAAGGAACCCAGGTCCCATCAAAAGTCCAGACACATCTTGAGGCGGTATCACCTGATCAGGGAGATCGTGGGTCGCCAGGAGATCGAGGTTCGGAGAGTTGCTATGGAAGATAACACTGCTGATCCATTCACGAAGGCCTTACCCCAGACTCAGTTCGAGCGGCTGATCGAGATGAAAGGACTTCGATACGCCAGTACATGGCCTTAGTGCAAGTGGGAGATTGTTAGTGTATGTGCCCTATAGGCCATTACTGTATCATACTAGTTTATATATTACTTAAAGAAAGCTTGGGATATTCACAGTTGTATAGACAATCTTGCTCAAAATAGTAGTATGCTACTTGGTTTGTTTCTACTTTAATGTGTGCATGTGTTTCTTATAGCATATCGCCTTTACACATTAGTGGAGCTCTTAGGATCTTTGCTTGATTACCAGCGTTGTGATGGCATTCACACTCGTGGGGGCTGGGTAATCAACAAGCACATCCTTATGCAAGTCCCTAGTCGTAGGACAATCGAGAAAGGGCATCGATACTCCGGAGTAGACTAGCGTATGCGCTTCTCATCCCAGCATAGGAGATGGTCTGTCCCACAGCCGTCAGTACGTCGTACTTGAGATAGTATGCGGGTGCTCGTTAGGTTACGAGTACACTGGACAGGACTCGTCGGGAACTGTTTGTTGGTACTATACCTATCATTAGTTATCAGTTCTCAGGTGACATGAGTACAGCTTAGTCCGCTGACTTGACACTGTCACTTCACCTCGAGTATGTTCCCACTGTACTTTGATTACTACCCTACCACGGCTCAAAGGAGTCGTGCAAACAGGTAGTAGTTGGGTGCAGTCCCGAAGCACTTGGAGGCAGTGACGGTTAGACAGGATTCGTCTCTCCCAGTATTGGGGGTTGATATCGCGCTGTGTCTAGGAGAGCCATTACATAAAGTCCCTGCAAGCGAGATATACTAGTAGGTTTCCAGTGTTATCTCAGGATGTTCTGGGCTACACTCCGACACGACTTGTACCGCTATTACGGGACTGACGTTTACCTCCCCCTAGGTGTTAGATATGTATGCCCTAGAAGCCATTATTGTATAGTACTAGTTTGTATAATACATTTTGGAGGCTTGGGATATATATATATATATACGGGTTTACGACAGTCTTACTCGACATAGTAGTATGCTACTTGGTTTGTTTCTATCTTAATATGTGTATATGTTTCTTTTAACATATCGCTAATACATATTGATGGAGCCCTTAGGATCTTTGCTTGACTACCGGCGTTGTGATGGCGATCACACTAGTGGGGGCTGGGTAGTCTATAAGCATATCCTTATTTTGGTCCCTGGTCGTAGGATTATCGAGACAGGGCATCGATACTCCAGAGTAGACCGGTGCATACGCTTCTCTTTCCAGTAGGGGAGATGGTCTTTCCCACAGCCATCAGTACGTCGTACTGGAGATAGTATGCAGGTGCTCGTTAGGTTACGAGTACACTGGACAGGACTCGTCAGGAACTGTTGGTTGGTATTATACCTATCGTCAGCTAATAGTTCCCAGGTGACATGAGTACAGCTTAGTCCAATGACTTGACACTGTCACTTCGCCTCGAGTGTGTTCCCACTGTTCTTAGATTACTACCCTACCACGGCTCTACTGAGTCGTGCAAACAGGTAGTAGTTGGGTGCAGTCTCGAAGCACTTGGAGGCAGTGACAGTTAGACAGGATTCGTCTCTCCCGTTATTGGGAGTTGATATCGCGCTGTGTCTAGGAGAGCCATTACATATAGTCGTCCCTGGCCAGGGTAAGCGAGATTTGCTGGTAGTGTTACCAGTAGTTTCTCATGGTGTTTTGGGCTACACTCCGACACGACTTGTACCGCTATTAGGGGACTGACGTTTTATCGCCCCCTTAGGCACGCCATGCGATACTCTTAGACGAACAGACCGGACTGTACGGAGATTGTCACATACAGGCTTAGTAGGAGTTCGGATGTGTTCACTTCATCAGTCTTCTTATCGGCATCTACCTGGGGACCGTTACGTACAGCTAGTGCCACTTGCGGTCTGTGGTTAAACCCACTGCCAGCATAGTGTCGAGTCTTTAGAGTCCCACACAGAGGGTTATTCACCTTTGGGCAAAACAGAGTAGAGGTCGCATGGTTTTGCGACGGGGTTCGTTCACATCCGCGTACTTGTGCACGTTTGGTATCCGGACAGTTATTACTAGTAGGCTTTGGTTTAAGCCAGATCCTAGTATATGTTTTGGGGTTAGTTTTATCTCATTGTATTCGTGTTTCTCGGATCACGGATGCGGGTGTGTATGCACAGTTGACTGAGGCAGAGGCAGAGGATTCTTATTAGGGTTATGGTACGGGTGTGTATGCACAGTTGACTGTTGTCTTTTTCCAAACCTAATGAGAATAGGAAATATGATTAATAATATTAGTTAACAATTATTATGCCATGGTTGTGTTGTATTCTTGACTTTTGTTGACTTGTTGACTTAGTTGACCGGTTGACCAAAGTGGACTTGTTGACCATTATCATTTGTTTTCAAAGATGCTTCTTATTCATTGCAAAAGCATTTAATGAATGAAATGATAATGGTCATTCATCAACTCACCATCACAAATTGTTAATTATTATTATTATTATCATTTTTCTAAATTAAGAGAGCATGGTTGTAAAAATGGTATCATTCTCACTTGCATCTTCTCTCTCATCCATCGCTCTCCTTCTTCCTCTAGCTCAAGGAAAATCCCTCTCATGAGTTGGGAACCATTTTCCTTTGAGATAAAACGCCAAGACTACTCTCTACTCTTTCTAGGGTTCTAGGTTTAGCAAACCAAGCAACTTAGTTACCTCTAGGTTGAGGTAGGCGCTCAAGTTCGAACCCTCGGGTGGATCTATCTTCGACAAAGAGGAGACGACAAGGAGGAGCCGTACAAACTATTACAAGGAGCAAGTAAGGAGGAGAACAACAAGAAGAGAAGGAGTTCAAGACCTAGGTATAACCATTCTACATAGTGGTTAGAACTTGTAGATTTTGTGTTAGTTTTGTTTAACCAAGATCCTTCATGAACGGTCCTTGTTACCTATCGAGGAAAATTTTGATTTTTACCTATTCCGCCTCCCCGAAAGATCCGGGGTGGGTAACGTGGACCTAACAGTGGTATCAGAGCCAGGCTAAACACACACTAGCATGTTAGCAAAGTATCTAGAATTTCGATCGGACAAAAAACCGAAAAACACGTCTAAAATATCAACTTTCTGCCGATTTTTAATTTTTCTCGAAAAATAATAAATCATGTACTAAAAATCGGCTCAGGGTTTTTAAAGAACACCCAAGAAAAATGATCCAGCGAGTCGACCAACTCACCGCGGAACCGCGGCAAGAGCATGCTCTTGCCGCGGATCCGCGGCCGAGTTGACTCGGTCGTAGGTCGTTTCTCCTGCAGTGTTCTTATATTGATGTTTTGGGATTTTTAGGATAGTTTGTTTCTGCCCAGATTTTCCAGAGAACAAATTTGTTTTTGGGGTGGTTACAAATCCGTATTTTGATCGAACTTCTATAGACTTTGGCTAATGGGTTATATCTGTGATGTGATATATGTATTGAACGTCTGCTAATCTCTATACGTTGATTAGTGGGGGTTATACATATCTGTGATCTGTAATGTTGATGGTTTGTGTATATGGATTCGTTGGATTGTCGCGGATGAATAGCCGGGGGGTTGTGAGATAAGAGTTTTATTTATCTTTCAATTCATGTAATATGTAAATTGATGTAATATTATTTGTATGGCCGCACATCGGACATGAGGTTGTAACCGCCTTTTTATATTATTTCTTTTACTGTTTTTGCTCCTAGGATAGACCCAAGGTGGGGTGCACAAACTACCGGGTACCTCGAAGTGCCGAGTGGCCTACTCACGTTGTTGAGGGAGGTTGCTTCGCTTCGGGTACTTGGCCGGTAGTTTGCCGCACCCGTAGGGGTCTAGGGTGGGGTTTTGGCTATTCATCGCGACCGTGTAATCCGTTTTTCGTTGCAGACTCAAACGAAACAAGGATTCCTAGCATATCCAATGTGTTCATCTGCGATCTGGAATGGCTATCATTGCATCTGACGAATGTATATATCTATTTATGGTATCTAGTAGGCGTTGCTTATGTTTTGCATCCGCGCTAGTCCATCCCCCGCTCTGTCGTTAGTTAAGTAACCTAACAGGTGATGACGGGACCCGTGGCGAATGCGGATGGCATAAGCGTACGTCATATTTTCGTTGTTTTCTGCAATGGTAGGATTAATTGATGGGACGCATTAAATTAATGCAAGAAAACAAACCTAAAAGACATTGTTGGAACAATTTTCAAAAAGCTGTTATTGCAAGGGCATTCTCCTTTGTTTTGCATAGAGGTATTCGGTTATGAATGCCCAGCACCTCATTCGACGAGGCAAGGGCCGAGATCCCTTCATCGGGAGTGACCCCTTGGACAAAAAGTTTGCGTCAGGATAATAACTTCACTATAGTCGATTATTCTTGCTATGCATCGAGGTATTCTGTTTGGAATATCCTGCACCTCATTCGACGAGGAAAGAGCCGAGATCCCTTCACGGAGAGTGACCTCTTTAGCAAAAGTTTTCGCCACTATATTTTCAAAAAGGCCATCATGTTCCTTTAACTATATCAAGTTCATTACGTTAATGGGTTTTTCACCAAAACCCAGCCGTAGCCCTCCGTCATTTCGGATTGGTATTGCTTAGTATTCGTGCTATGTATTTTGTGCTCAGCCGAGGCGTAGTGAACGGTAGCTATGTAATATTTTTCTGTAGCATATAATGTAATTGGTTGGGACAGTCGTGCGGTCATTTTGGGTCAGTCAAGGACTCGTACGGGTGGGTCTAATGCAATCAAGAAATTGACGGGTTGAACTTGACTAGGATCTTTTGATATGTTGTCTCAATCAAGGTCACTTGGGTCCTAGGGGTAAAAACCACATCGGGAGTTTCTAAACAAATTGAAACTTGCAGATTTAGCATACCTTCTGGAGTGTAGTGACTAGAGTGGATTCCATCTAGGCCATTACACGATGATAGTTGGATCCCGATCCCACTGATGATTTGGATTACTCTCGGGTGATTATTTCACTTAACAATCAATGCTATAAACCAAGTAGGTGTCTAGAACGGTGTTATCGGGGCTACGCTGTTAGTGTATATGCCCTAGAGGCCATTACTGTATCATACTAGCTTGTATATTACTTGATGCAAGCTTGGGATATTCACAGTTGTATAGACAATCTTGCTCAAAATGGTAGTATGCTACTTGGTTTGTCTCTACTTCAATATGTGCATGTGTTTCTTTTAGCATATCGCTTATATACATATTAGTAGAGCCCTTAGGATCTTTGCTTGATTACCAGCGTTGTGATGGTGCTCACACTCGTGGGGGCTGGGTAATCCATAAGCACATCCTTATACAGGTCCCTAGTCGTTGGACTATCGAGACAGGGCATCGATACTCCGGAGTAGACTAGCGTATGCGCTTCTCATCCCAGTGGGGGAGACGGTCTGTCCCACAGCCGTCAGTACATCGTACTTGAGATAGTATGCGGGTGCTCGTTAGGTTACGAGTACACTGAACAGGACTCGTCGGGAACTGTTGGTTGGTATTATACTTATCGTCAGTTATCAGTTCCCAGGTGACATGAGTACAGCTTAGTCCGCCGACTTGACACTGTCACTTCGCCTCGAGTGTGTTCCCACTGTACTTAGATTACTACCCTACCACGGCTCAAAGGAGTCGTGCAAACAGGTAGTAGTTGGGTGCAGTCCCGAAGCACTTGGAGGCAGTGACGGTTATACAGGATTCGTCTCTCCCGGTATTGGGGGTTGACATCACGCTGTGTCTAGGAGAGCCATTACATAAGTAGTCCCTGGCCAGGGCAAGCGAGATATACTGGTAGGTTTCCAGTGTTATCTCAGGGTGTTCTGGGCTACACTCCGACACGACTTGTACCGCTATTAGGGGACTGACGTTCACCGCCCCCCTAGGCCCGCCATGCGATGTACCAGACGAACAGACCGGACTGTACGGAGATTGTCACATACAGGCTCAGTAGGAGTTTGGATGGGTTTACCTCATCGGCCTTCTTATCGACATCTACCTGGGGACCATTACGTACAGCTAGTAACGCTTGCGGTCTGTGGTTAAACCCACTGCCAGCGTAGTGTCGAGTCTTTAGAGTCCCACACAGAGAGTTTCCCTGCATTGAGCGAAACGGGTAGAGGCCGTATGGTTTTACGGCAGGGCTTCGATCACTTACGTGCACTTGTGTGCGTATGCTGTTCGGGCATGCAATACTAGTGGGCTTTGGTTTAAGCCAGATCCTAGTATTGCACGGATGGATTTGTTTTGTCTTCAGTGTATTCGCATTCTACGGAATGCGGATGCGGGTGTGTATGCACAGTTTTGAGGAGTGATGATCGAGGAGGTGCCACATTAGGGTTTTGGCAGTTGGTTCAGCCAAAACCATTATGTGGCAGGCTCATTAGGGTTTTGGCAATTTGTTCGGTCAAAACCATTAAGAGTCGGAGACATTGTTTACTAATCCTATTAGTGATAATTATATGATGGCTAATTGCTTTGACCATTTGACCTTCTTTGACCACACTTGACTTTGTTGACCGTTTGACCAAAGTGGACTTTTGACCTTCATGAGAGGTCTAGAGTTTTCTTTGGATTTCTTTTTATTTCTTGAGTTATGAAAATGGTCATTTCAATGTAGCCATCAATTTTATCTTGATGGGATTAGTAATGATAATGTTTTTTGCATTATTGAACCATGGCTCATTTTTCTTTAGCTCATAATTCATTCTCATTTCTCTCTCTTGCTCTTTCTCATGAGAAGAAAAGAAAATGAGCACTCATGGTTGCTAAGTCCTCCTCCTTCTTCCTCCTCTTGATTCTATCTTTTGATCTCATGTGTTGAGAGAAAAAGACCCCACAAAGACAAACACATCCATACATCACTTCTACACAACCTAGGGCTTCTAGATTAGCGATCTCGTCACCCTAGTTCCCTCGGCTCGAGGTGGAGCTCGGTGTACAACTCTCGGGTGGATCATCTTCGACTCAAGAAGGCCGCGGAGGTGCCCAAGATCCGGATCGACACTTCGAGATTGGATGGACAAGCGGGATAGCGGAATGATGACCGGAAGGACCGGTTCCGTGAGGTATATTTTCTACAGCATAGTAGTTAAAACCTCTAGTAGTTTACTAGTTTCTAGTTTAGCCAAGATCCTTGCTTTTGAGTCAATGTTGCCTTGCGCCAAATCATTGCTTTTCACCGTTTCCACCTCCCCGTAAGAACCAGGGTGAGCAACGTGGTCTTACATACGCCTCCAGGGAAAAGAGTTATTTAATTAAGGAACTTCGCGAAAGCGTTGGAAAACCTCCCTCGAAGTACCGACACTAGCCTGGCTGAAAGGTTAAGCAAGTATTGTGACGTGCAATTAATCCTGACTAGTTCTTCTTTTAAAGGTTTGAAGAATATTTGAGGAAACAGTGGGAACCATCCTGATTAGGTAAATTAATAAACCAATCTAATCTTGCAAGAGCGCACGCTGAGTGTTTCTTTTCTCTCTCTCCAGGTAGCAACTATTTCACGCCCTAATCAAGATAATAAAATGTATCGCTTGACCGATCCGAATTCTTATTCGGGGCTGGGGAATGTTGGTTCGGCTCTAACTTACGACAACAATCATAAGTATGAGCAAGGGAAAGAGGATTGTATGGATTCCAAGAATACCCAGTTGAAGAAGAAGCATGGTTTTGCATCTACTTCAGGTGTTCTTGTAATTGAGAACTGCTTTACGGTCAGCCCTACCTCCTGGGTACTTGATACCGGTCAGGATCTCATATCTGTAATCTATTGCAGGGACTGAGAAAAAGTAGGAGAGTTGTACCTGGTGATATGTCGCTCGGAGTAGCGAACGGAGCACAAGTTAATGCTGCAGCCGTCGGTGAATATCACCTAGTGTTGCCAAATGGCAATACTATGATTTTGAACGATTGCTACTATGTACCTTCCATGGTTTGCAACATCATATCAGTTTCTTTACTCGATAAAGATGGATATAACTTTGTTCTTGATAGAAATATCATGAACATCTACCTTCATAAGGTACTGGTTGCAGAAGGTACACTGTGTAATGGTATCTACGTTCTAAATCAGAATACAGTTCTCAATGTACAAAACACACGCAAGAGGAAGAGTTCAGATACGAACGAATCCTACTTGTGGCATTGTAGACTTGGTCATATCGGAGAGAAAAGCCAAAGTAAGTTGCACAAAGATGGACTCTTGGATACGTTGGAGCTTTCATCTTATGAAACTTGTCAGTCTTGTCTCAAAGGGAAGATGACCAAATCTCCGTTCACCAGACATGGAGAAAGGGCAGCAGAGCTCTTGGGACTCATACACAGTGATGTATGTGGTCCAATGTCTATACATGCAAGGGGTGGGTTCTCATACTTCATCACATTCACTGACGATCTCTCTAGGTTCGGATATGTGTATCTGATGAGACACAAATCTGAAGCTTTTGAGAAATTCAAGGAATTCAGAAACGAAGTGGAGAACCAGACTGGCAAAAGTATCAAGATCCTCCGATCGGATAGGGGAGGGGAGTACTTAAGCAAGGAATTCCTAGATTACTTAAAAGAGAATGGTATTCTCTCTCAACTTACTCCTCCTTATACAACACAGCACAACAGTGTATTGGAACGGAGGAATCGTACACTATTGGATATGGTTCGCTCCATGATGAGTAGTGCTGAGTTGCCTCTTTCATTTTGGGGACATGCGCTTTTAACAGCAGCATATCTATTGAATGATGTTCCGTCTAAATCTGTGCCTAAGACACCATTTGAGATATGGAATGGTAAAAGACCGTATCTTAAACGTATTAAGATATGGGGTTGTCCGGCCTATGTAAAAGTACAAAATCCGGACAAACTGCAGGCACGTTCAGTTCTATGTAAATTTGTGGGATATCCTAAAAACTCTACAGGATATCTGTTCTACAACACCGAGGAACAGAAGGTGTTTGTATCTCGCCACGCCACCTTTTTAGAGTGGCAATTTCTTGCAAAAGAAACAAGTGGGAGTTCGGTAGAACAAGAAGAAATTCAGCGACCACAAAATGAAACTGAAAATTTGACAGAACCTGAGGATTCAATAACCCCAGACGATCCTCAGCCACTACGGAGATCTGGTAGGATTTCTCGTCCGCCCGAGAGATACTACGGTTTTCTCATAGACGGGGATCGAGAGGATTGCATCTTGGAAGAAGATGACCCTACCAGTTTCAGGCAGGCCATTATCAGTAGGGACTCTGATAAGTGGCTAGATGCAATGCAATCCGAGATGGAGTCCATGTACACCAATAAAGTGTGGACCTTGGATATTGCTCCACCTAGGGTAAAACCCGTTGGATGCAAATGGTTCTACAAAAGGAAACTTGGTGTGGATGGGTAGGTGGAAACCTATAAGGCTAGACTCGTTGCAAAAGGTTTTCGTCAAAGACCTGGTGTGGACTATGACGAAACTTTTTCTCCAGTGGCTATGCTCAAATCCATTCGGATCCTACTTGCCATTGCTGCCTTCCATGACTATGAAATCTGGCAGATAGACGTAAAAACGGATTTTCTAAACGGTTGTTTGGAAGAGTGCATTTACATGGATCAACCAGAAGGTTTTGTAGACAGTGGGAGCAGCGGGAAGGTGTGCAAGTTGCTTAAATCCATTTATGGATTAAATCAGGCATCGCGGAGCTGGAACATCTGTTTTGATGAGGCAATCAAGGAATTTGATTTCATCAAGAACGAAGATGAACCTTGTATCTATAAGAAGATTGTAAGACGAACTGTCGTGTTCCTAGTCTTGTACGTGGATGACATTCTTTTGATAGGAAATGACATTCCTACGCTACAATCGGTCAAGCTATTCTTGTCAAAACGGTTCTCCATGAAGGACCTGGGTGATGCCTCGTACATTCTGGGGATCAAGATCTACAGAGATAGATCCAAGAGACTACTGGGACTTTCGCAGTCCAGGTACATAGAGACCGTACTAAAGATATTTAGTATGGAAGATTCCAAGCGCGGTAACATACCCGCATTGCATAGAATCACCCTCTCCAAGAAGATGTCTCCTAAGACTGACGAGGAGAGGGTTCGCATGAGCACTATACCCTACGCTTCGGCGGTAGGATCTATGATGTACGCGATGCTATGTACAAGACCAGATGTAGCTTACGCGCTGAGCGTGGTGAGCCGGTATCAGTCAGACCCAGGTGAGGACCACTGGACGGCAGTGAAGAACATTCTCAAGTACCTGAGAAGGACTAAGGAGATATTCCTGGTTTATGGTAGTGGAGACCTCAGGGTCGAGTCCTTTACCGATTCAAGCTTCCAGAGTGACAGGATGACAGCAAGTTTGTCTCGGGTTTTGTGTTTACCCTCAACGGAGGGGCGGTGTGTTGGAGGAGTTCCAAACAGGATACCGTCGCAGACTCGACAATGGAGGCTGAATACATTGCTGCAAGCGATGCCGCAAAAGTGGCAGTCTGGATGAAGAAGTTCATTAGTGAACTTCAGGTGGTTCCGTCCATTGTTGACCCAATACCTTTGTATTGCGATAACAATGGGGCTATAGCTTTAGCGAAGGAACCAAGGTCCCATCAGAAATCTAGACACATCTTAAGGCGGTATCACCTGATCAGGGAGATCATTGATCACCAGGAGATCGAGGTACGGAGAGTGGACACAAAAGACAACACGGCGGATCCATTCATAAAGGCCCTCACTCAAACACAGTTCGAGCGACTTTTTGAGCTATTGGGTATGTGGTACGCCAGCAGCTGGCCTTAGTGCAGACGTTGGGTATGCGGAACACCAATTACTGGCCTTTAGTGCAAGTGGGAGATTGTTAGATATGTATGCCCTAGAGGCCATTATTGTATAATACTAGTTTGTATAATACATTTTGGAGGCATGGGATATATATATATATATATATATATATATATATATATACGGGTTTACGACAGTCTTGCTCGACATAGTAGTATGCTACTTAGTTTGTTTCTATCTTAATATGTGTATATGTTTCTTTTAACATATCGCTAATACATATTGATGGAGCTCTTAGGGTCTTTGCTTGACTACCAGCGTTGTGATGGCGATCACACTAGTGGGGGCTGGGTAGTCTATAAGCATATCCTTATTTTGGTCCCTGGTCGTAGGATTATCGAGACAGGGCATCGATACTCCAGAGTAGACCGGTGCATACGCTTCTCTTTCCAGTAGGGGAGATGGTCTGTCCCACAGCCATCAGTACGTCGTACTAGAGATAGTATGCAGGTGCTCGTTAGGTTACGAGTACACTGGACAGGACTCGTCAGGAACTGTTGGTTGGTATTATACCTATCGTCAGCTAACAGTTCCCAGGTGACATGAGTACATTTAGTCCGATGACTTGACACCGTCACTTCGCCTCGAGTGTGTTCCCAGTGTTCTTAGATTACTACCCTACCACGGCTCTACTGAGTCGTGCAAACAGGTAGTAGTTGGGTGCAGTCCCGAAGCACTTGGAGGCAGTGACGTTTAGACAGGATTTGTCTCTCCCAGTATTGGGAGTTGATATCGCGTTGTGTCTAGGAGAGCCATTACACATAGTCGTCCCTGGCCAGGGCAAGCGAGATTTGCTGGTAGTGTTACCAGTAGTTTCTCAAGGTGTTTTGGGCTACACTCCGACACGACTTGTACCGCTATTAGGGGACTGATGTTTTACCGCCCCCCTAGGCACGCCATGCCATACTCTTAGAGGAACAGACCGGACTGTACGGAGATTGTCACATACAGGCTCAGTTGGTGTTCGGATGGGTTCACCTCATCAGTCTTCTTATCGGCATCTACCTGGGGACCGTTACGTACAGCCAGTTCCGCTTACCGTCTGTGGTTAAACCCATTGCTAGCGTAGTGTCGAGTCTTTAGAGTCCCACACAGAGGGTTATTCGCCTTTGGGCAAAACAGAGTAGAGGTCGCATGGTTTTGCGACGGGGTTCGTTCACATCCGCGCACTTGTGCACGTTTGGTATCCGGACAGTTATTACTAGTAGGCTTTGGTTTAAGCCAGATCCTAGTATATGTTTTGGGGTTAGTTTTATCTCATTTTATTCGTGTTTCTCGGATCACGGATGCGGGTGTGTATGCATAGTTGACTGAGGCAGAGGCAGAGGATTCTTATTAGGGTTATGGTACGGGTGTGTATGCACAGTTGACTGTTGTCTTTTTCCAAACCTAATGAGAATAGGAAATATGATTAATAATATTAGTTAACAATTATTATGCCATGGTTGAGTTGTATTCTTGACTTTTGTTGACTTGTTGACTTAGTTGACCGGTTGACCAAAGTGGACTTGTTGACCATTATCATTTGTTTTCAAAGATGCTTCTTATTCATTGCAAAAGCATTTAATGAATGAAATGATAATGGTCATTCATCAACTCACTATCACAAATTGTTAATTATTATTATTATTATCATTTTTCTAAATTATGAGAGCATGGTTGTAAAAATGGTATCATTCTCACTTGCATCTTCTCTCTCATCCATCGCTCTCCTTCTTCCTCTAGCTCAAGGAAAATCCCTCTCATGAGTTGGGAACCATTTTCCTTTGAGATAAAACGCCAAGACTACTCTCTACTCTTTCTAGAGTTTTAGGTTTATCAAACCAAGCACCATAGTTACCTCTAGGTTGAGGTAGGAGCTTAAGTTCGAACCCTCGGGTGGATCTATCTTCGACAAAGAGGAGACGACGAGGAGGAGCCGTACAAACTATTACAAGGAGCAAGTAAGGAGGAGAACACCAAGAAGAGAAGGAGTTCAAGACCTAGGTATAACCATTCTACAAAGTATTTAGAACTTGTAGATTTTGTGTTAGTTTTGTTTAGCCAAGATCCTTCATGAACGGTCCATGTTACCTATCGAGGAAAATTTTGATTTTTACCTATTCTGCCTCCCCGAAAGATCCGGGGTGGGTAACGTGGACCTAACAGTAGGCCCGCCATGCGATACTCTTAGACGAACAGACCGGACTGTACGGAGATTGTCACATTCAGGCTCAGTAGGAGTTCAGATGGGTTCACCTTGTCAGTCTTCTTATCGGCATCTACCTGGGGACCGTTGCGTACAGCTAGTACCGCTTGCGGCCTGTGTTTAAACCCACTGCCAGCGTAGTGTCGAGTCTTTTGAGTCCCACACAGAGGGTTATTCGCCTTTAGGCAAAATAGAGTAGAGGTCGCATGGTTTTGCGACGGGGTTCGTTCACATCCGCGCACTTGTGCACGTTTGGTGTCCGAACAGTTAATACTAGCGGGCTTTGGTTTAAGCCAGATCCTAGTATATGTTTTGGGATTGGTTTTATCTCATTGTATTCGTGTTCCTCGGAACATGGATACGGGTGTGTATACACAGTTGACTGAGGCAGAGGCAGAGGACTTTCATTAGGGTTGATGACCGTTGTCTTTTTCTTAACCCTAATGACTATGTGAAATATGATTATTGATATTAATTAATTATAATTGTGTTATGGTTAGGGTTGTTGACCATTTGACTATGGTTGACTTGTTGACCTATGTTGACAAATTGACCATCATCATTTCACATGAAAGATGCTCTTTGATTCTTGCAAAATTCATTAATGTGAAATGATAATGGTCATTTCAAGTTAACCATCACTATTATCTTTGATTAATTATTTAATTATCATAATTCACATATATGTGAGAATGGTTGATATTATCCTCATTCTCTCATGCTCATTCTCTCTCATCCTCTTTCTCTCTCTCAAAGATCTCCCCTCTCATGAGTTGAGAACCATTTTGCTTTTGAGATAAAACACAAAAATTACTCTCTACTCATCCTAAGGTTCTAGGTTTAGCACACCAAGCACTTTAGTTACCTCTAGGTTGAGGTAGGAGCCAAAGGTAGAGGCCATCGGGTGGATCTTTCTTCGGCAAGAGAAGGCGACGAGGACGACCCGTTCATCCCACTCCAAGGAGCAAGAAGAGAAGGAGTTCAAGACTTAGTTATAACCCTTTAAACGAGTAGCTAAATCTTTTAGCATGGTTGTTAGTTTTTGTTCAGCAAATATCCTCCTTTTAGTCCATGTTGCCTTGAGTTCTAAAAATCGATTTTTTATACCGTTTCCGCCTCCCCGTAAGCACCGCGGTGGGCAACGTGGACTTACATTATTTTCTTGATGAAACATAAATCCGAGGCCTTTGAGAAATTCCGAGAATATAAGAATGAAGTAGAAAAACAAACCGGCAAAAGTATCAAGACACTGAGATCTGATCGATGTGGTGAATACTTAAGTGCCGAGTTCCTGGGTTACCTAAAAGAGAATGGAATTCTCTCTCAGCTTACTCCTCCATACACTCCACAACACAACGGTGTATCGGAGAGACTGAAATGAACCCTATTGGATATGGTACGTTCTATGATGAGCAATGCTGAGTTACCGCGATCTTTCTGGGGTTATGCTCTAGAATCAGCTGCATATCTTTTGAACGGGGTTCCTACCAAGATTGTGCCTACCACACCATATCAGATATGGAGAGGGAAGAAACCCTATCTTCAGTATCTCAAGATATGGGGATGTCCAGCTTTTGTTAAAAAGCAGCATGTGGACAAACTCGAGGCACGCTCAGTACTATGTAAGTTTCTAGGATACCCAAATAATTCCAAGGGGTATTTTTTCTATTACGCAGAGGAACAAAAGGTTTTTGTTTCTCGTAATGCCTATTTTCTAGAACATCAGTTTTTAGAAAAGGAAACAAGTGGGAGCGCAATAGAACTGAAAGAAATTCCAGAACCACAAGCTATTACTGAAAGCTTGATGGAACCAGAAGTCTCAAGAGCACAGGACATTCCCGCACCACTCCGCAGGAGTAGTAGGCCGTCTCATCCGCCTGAGAGATACTACGGTTTTCTCATAGACGGGCATAGAGAGGATTGCATCATTGATAATGATGAACCTACTAGCTTCCAGCAGGCCATTCAGAGCGGCGACTCGGTAAGATGGCTGGATGCAATGTAGACCGAGATGGAGTCCATGTACACCAACAAAGTATGGACTTTGGACTTTGCTCCAGATGGGGTAAAACCCATAGGATACAAGTGGATCTTCAGAAAGAAGATTGGTATAGATGGACAGGTTGAAACATATAAGGCTAGACTTGTTGCAAAAGGTTTTCTTCAAAGGCCTGGTTTGGACTATGACGAAACCTTTTCTCCAGTGGCTATGCTCAAATCCATTCGGATCCTTCTTGCCATTGCTGCCTTCCACGATTATAAGATCTGGCAGATGGACGTAAAGACGGCTTTTCAAAGTGGAAATTTGGACGAATGCGTCTATATGGATCAGTAGAAGGTTTCAATCAGAGTGGGAGCAGCGGGAAAGTGTGCAAGTTGCTTAAGTCCATTTATGGACTAAAGCAGGCATTGCGGAGTTGGAACATCTGTTTTGATGAAACGGTCAAAGAATATGACTTTATCAAAAATCCAGATGAGCCATATATTTATAGTAAGATTGTAGCACGAACTGTCGTATTCCTCGTCTTGTATGTGGATGACATTCTCTTGATAGGAAATGATATTCCTATGCTGCAATCTGTCAAAGGATTCTTGTCACACAGGTTCTCCATAAAAGACCTGGGTGATGCCTCTTACATTCTGGGGATCCAGATCATTCGTGATAAATCTAGGAGGATGTTGGGACTTTCGCAGTCCAGGTATATCAACACTATACTGAAAAGATTCAGTATGGAAAATTGAAAGCGCGGTAATTTACCGGCTTGTCACGGAATCAGACTCTCCAAAAAGATGTCTCCCAAGAATGATTTGGAAAGGGATCGCATGTCAATTATACCCTACGCTTCTGCGGTAGACTCTATAATGTATGCGATGTTGTGTACCAGACCAGATGTAGCTTACGCACTAAGCGTGGTAAGCCGGTATCAGTCTGACCCAGGGGAGAACCACTGGATAGAAGTAAGAACATTCTCAAGTACCTAAGAAGGACTAAGGATATGTTCTTGGTTTACGGCGGAAAAGACCTCCAGATAGAGGCTTTTGCTGACTCCAGCTTCCAGAGTGACAAGGATGACTCCAAGTCCATGTCAGGTTATGTCTTTACCCTCAATGGAGGGGTGGTGTGCTGGAAGAGTTCCAAGAAGGACACCGTTGCTGACTCGACGATGGAAGCGGAGTATATCGCAGCTTCTGATGCCGCAAAAGAAGCAGTCTGGATAAGAAAGTTCTTAATAGAACTTCAGGTGGTTCCATCCATTGTTGATCCAATATCTCTGTATTGTGACAACAATGGGGCTATAGATTTAGCAAAGGAACCCAGGTCCCATCAAAAGTCCAGACACATCTTGAGACGGTATCACCTGATCAGGGAGATCATAGATCGCCAGGAGATCGAGGTCCGGAAAGTTGCTACAGAGAACACTGTAGATCCATTCACAAAGGCCTTACATCAGACGCAGTTCGAGGGGCTATTTGAGATGATAGGTATGCGATACGCCAACACATGGCCTTAGTGCAAGTGGGAGATTGTTAGTGTTATATGCCCTAGAGGCCATTGTTGTATCATACTATATTGTATATTACTTAATGGAAGCTTGGGATATTCACAGTTGTATTAACAGTCTTACTCGACATAGTAGTATACTACTTGGTTTGTATCTATCATAATATGTGTATATATTTCTTTTAACGTATCGCGAATACATATTGATAGAGCCTTAGGATCTTGCTTGACTACCAGAGTTGTGATGGCAGTCACACTAGTGGGGGCTAGGTAGTCTACAAGCACATCCTTTTTCAGGTCCCTAGTCGTAGGATTATCGAGACAGGGCATCGATACTCCGGAGTAGACTAGTGTATACGCTTCTCGTCCCAGCAGGGGTGATGGTCTGTCCCAAAGCCATTAGTACGTTGTACTGGAGATAGTATGCAGGTGCTCATTGGGTTACGGGTACACCGGACAGGACTCGCAGGGAACTTTTGGTTGGTATTATACCCGTCGTCAGTTAACAGTTCCCAGGTGACATGAGTACAGCATAGTCCGTTGACTTGACATTGTTGCTTCGCCTCGAGTTTGTTCCCACTGTTCTTAGATTTCTACCCTACCACGGCTCTACTGAGCCATGCAAACAAGTAGCAGTTGGGTGCAGTCCCGAAGCACTTAGAGGCAGTGGCGGTTTGATAGGATTCGTATCTCCCGGTATTGAGGGTTGATATCGCGCTATGTTTGGAGAGCCATTACGTAAGGTCCTTGGCCAGGGCAAGCGAGATTTACTGGTAGGTGTTCTAGTAGTTTCTCAAGGTGTAATCGGCTACACTCCGACACGACTTATACCGCTTTTAGGGGACTGACGCTTGTCGCCCCCTAGGCCCGATATGCGATAGTCCTAGACGAACAGACTGGACTGTACGGAGATTGTCACATCAGGCTCAATAGGAGTTCAGATGGGTTTCCTCATCGACCTTCTTATCGACATCTACCTGGGGACCGCTACGTACGGCTAGTACCGCTTGTGGCCTGTGGTTAAACCCACTGCCAACGTAGTGTCGAGTCATTAGAGTCCCACACAGAGGGTTTCCCTGCTTCGGACGAAACGATATAGAGGTCGTACGGTTTTACGACAGGTTTCAGACATATACGTGTACTTGTGCACGTATGATATTCGGACAGATTATACTGGTGGGCTTTGGTTTAAGCCAGATTCTAGTTTTGGATTATTGGATTTATGCAGTCTCTGTATATCCGTGTTTTTCGTAAATACGGATGGGAGGGGCATTCTCGTAATTTGTCGGGAAGCTTCTAGAAAGAAGATGACTCATTTAGGTTTATTTCATTTGTGAATTAAACTTAATGAGGTGCAGGAGATGATGTGTTATGTTCATTAAATGAACCATGACTCATGAGATGATTCATCTCAAAGGATTTAAATGAAGCAGGGTTGATGTTTAAATATATTATTATTAAGATATTTTCATGCTTCATATTATTTCCAAATGAGTTAAGTTTATTTCATTATCACAAACACATTCTCTCTCCTCAAGCTCTCTCATCCCCTTCAACCTAGACCTAAGTGTCTCATGAGTTGAGAATCATTGGGTTAGTGAGGATAATAAATCCTTAATCATTCTCTCACTACTACAAATAGTGGTTGCCCCTACGGATTTATCCGTAGGGGCAACCCACTGCCCCTACGGATATATACGTAGGGGCGAAAAAATACCCCGTAGGTGCAAAGGCCGTAGGTGCAAGTTGAGGCCCTGAACTTGCCCCTACGGGCAAAATCTTGCCCCTACGGATATATGTGTAGGTCCTGTTGCCCCTACGGATTAAGCCGTAGGGTATAATATTTTATATTATTTACGGTTTATTTTAATAAATTAGTTTGCCCTACGGATATACCCGTCGGGGCATGTACTACCCCCTATGGATATATGCGTAGGTACGTTTCCTGCTGATATTTTGCCCCTACGGCGATATCCGTAGGGGTAACATGTTTGCCTACGGATTAATCCGTAGGTACATATTGTCTGAAATTTTTTTTAAAAATGGGCTGTTTGATTTTTTCCCGCCCTGTGCACAATAATATATACATCAATCAAATCATATATTGCAGTATTCATAATCACATCTCACGCATATATATAATATACAAAAGAAACACAAAAACTGAATATGATATAAATACAAACCAATATCAATATCGTTTCAAAATGTAGTACAATGTGTATGATATAAATAAATACATGTTTCAAAAAAAAGAACCAAAAATCTACCCTAGCTCGGTCCAGCTCCACCTCTGAATAACGATAGAATAACGCGCGCCTGCTCCTCGGTCAATAAACTATGCAATTTGTTGCGAGCGGGAGTCTGAGCGGCATGTGGTCTGCGCAGCCGCCGTCGAGGTAGTCGCTTGCGGAGCCGCGGCTGCGGGAGTCTGAGTGGGCGGTGGAGCTACAGGAGCTGTCTGCGGAACCGCAGCCGATGTAGTGGCTTGCGGAGCAGCAGCCGAAGGAGTTGCGTGTGGAGGCTCGGCCGATCTACCATGTCGCGTCTGGATATAACGTGTGTAAGAAGCGTGTAAGAACTGTTTATTATTCGAATTCGTATCATTATTAAGTTATTTCGAAACCCTGTTTGGATATCTAGTTTGGAAAAGCGTTGTTTATTTCAATTACATATGTATGTATGATTAATCAAACTTAAGTCTAAAACCAAATAAGCTCAAGCTACGTACTAATTATGGATATGTTGATATGTATATAATATGAAATGATATTTTACTATAAAGTAGTATACATACCAGCATCTCCTTCAACTCCTGAACGCTGGCCCTCAAGCTATCCAGTTCATGATGGATACGTCGCTCACTGGAGACGGAGGAAGTAACCACCGGGGTGGAGTCCAACCTCATATGGGCCCTGCTAGAGCCCAGTCCTCGGCCTCTCTCCCAACCTCCGTGGTGCCGTCCGTGTGCAGCGTCCAGGACTGGGGTCAGCAGCCTCGAATGTTGCCTTCCCCCTAGCAACTGTCAGAACATTATATTTAGCACATACTGGTCTATAAAATTGACAAGAAACACCAAAATCAACAAATTCAAAGCCTTACCTACAGAGATAGAAGATGTGCTCCTCTGGTATCTGCATGTATCAAAATTTGAATAATATTAATTAATTTCAGTACATACATACTAACAAGGTAAACTCGCATATAGCGCTGCTTACACATATGACAGGGAGTGAACAAGCTCTTGTAGATCATCAGGCGCAAATCTAATCTCATCAAGCAGCCCATGATAATGAGTTGGACGACTAAGAGCAAAAGAAATGTGTGTATATTTATGATATAGCATTCTAAATCAATATACATGCCCTATATAATATATAAACATACCTGGAGGAACGGGAGTGGCCTCTGTCCCTGATATGGACGCATCACCAACAACTAGACAATCAAACATTGACAATATAAGTAATTTTGACATAAACAGGCATGGATATCTATAATATTACATTCAAAATGGATATTAGAGAGCGCACCTGCAGTGAGAAGTGGTAAAAGTATCACCCAACTAGGGTGTAATTTACAGAATCAGTTGAGACTCTTAAAAGTCATAGAAGAACCCGACCTGCACAAATCTGATGTATGCTTTCCATTGGACACTAAGAAGTCTCTAAAGGGAAAAGCCAATGTGAAAGCCATCATTAGTTCATATCAGAGGATTGATGCTGAAACAGAGAACGAGGAATGTCATTTTTTTCTTCTTCCGCCACATTACTGTCTTCTCCTTCTGCCACATTACTGTCTTCTCCTTCTTATTATGTGCGCGTGCAAATTCAATGACTATATTGAGAATATGGATTAATAGTGGGTAGGAAAAGTATTTCTCAAATGGCTTTTGCGTCTTAAAACCATAAACTACTAAGTAATGACATACATAATTTTTTTAGTATAAAGGTTGTTATTTTAAGTTTTCCCTTATAGAGATATGATCTAACTGCATCTATCAACTATAAGTGTGCAGAAAATTATGATAAGAAATCATAAGAAAGGGTCGTAGCCATGCATAACCTTGAATCTACATACCAAATCATGCAAAAGCATGCACTTATTGTCACCTTGCCTTGGAATATAAAATATCTTGGAAGACTATAAGCGAGCATTTAAATCTTGATAGCTTTTGACTTCAACATATATTTTTCTCAAGTACCATGAAATATACTTGCTCCGTATAAACCGTTTTCAGGAAGATGGATTAATAATGACAAATTATCCATTGTGGCTCACTAGGTTAGCATTTTCTCTTCTATTGACCATCTTTCTAATCTGCTTGGTAAATTTATTCGGAACCGGCTGTGAATCATTAAAAGACATGCATAAGAACGAAAGCTAAAATACAGATATATAGCATACCGATACATCGAAACTTCATAGTTGCGATGGCAATCCAGAGATATTTATTTCTACACACGTGGTGCGCGTGCGAATGCGTCAGGCATCATGGACAAATATTTCAGAACATGGAAAGTATTATTCGTATAAAGTAATTAAAACTTTTAAACAGCTTGGGTAGAGATATTTTCTTAGGTGATGCAATCATATCATGAGGACTAAATTTAAGCTATTATATATATGCATATGTATTTTTCTAACCTAAAATATCACACACACACACAGAAAGAGAGAGAGAGAACACCTGGTAGGTAAAAAAATCAGGTAGCAGGATCCTGAAGAAATGGAGTCCATAGCATTGCTCATCATCATCATCCATGATCCCTTTGATAATATTTTTTCAAAGGGATCACGGATGATGATGATGAGCAATGTTATGGACTCCATTTCTTCAGGATCCTGCTAACTGATTTCTCTATCTACCTGGTATTCTCCCCCCCCCTCTCTCTCTGTGTGTGTGATATATTAGATTAGAAAAATACATAAGCATATGTATAATAGCTTAAATTTAGTCATCATGATATGATTGCATCAACTAAGAAAATATCTACCCAAGGTGTTTAAAAATTTTAATTACTTTATACGAATAATACTTTTCATGTTCTGAAATATTTGTCCATGATGCCTGACGCATTCGCACGCGCACCACGTGTGTAGAAATAAATATCTCTGGATTGCCTTCGCAACTATGAAGTTTCGATGTATCGGTATGCTATATATCTGTATTTTAGTTTTCTTTCTTATGCATGTCTTTTAATGATTCGCAGCCGGTTCCGAATAAATTTACCAAGCAGATTAGAAAGATGGTCAATAGAAGAGAAAATTCTAACCTAGTGAGTCACAATGGATAATTTGTCATTATTAATCCATCTTCCTGAAAACGGTTTATACGGAGCAAGTATATTTCATGGTACTTGAGAAAAATATATATTGAAGTCAAAAGCTATCAAGATTTAAATGCTCGCTTATAGTCTTCCAAGATATTTTATATTCCAAGGCAAGATGACAATAAGTGCATGCTTTTGCATGATTTGGTATGTAGATTCAAGGTTATGCATGGCTACGACCCTTTCTTATGATTTCTTATCATAATTTTCTGCACACTTATAGTTGATAGATGCAGTTAGATCATATCTCTATAAGGGAAAACTTAAAATAAAAACCTTTATACTAAAAAAATTATGTATGTCATTACTTAGTAGTTTATGGTTTTAAGACGCAAAAGCCATTTGAGAAATACTTTTCCTACCCACTATTAATCCATATTCTCAATATAGTCATTGAATTTGCACGCGAACATAATAAGAAGGAGAAGACAGTAATGTGGCAGAAGGAGAAGACAGTAATGTGGCGGAAGAAGAAAAAAATGACATTCCTCGTTCTCTGTTTCAGCATCAATCTTCTGATATGAACTAATGATGGCTTTCACATAGGCTTTTCCCTTTAGAGACTTCTTAGTGTCAAATGGAAAGCATACATCAGATTTGTGCAGGTCGGGTTCTTCTATGACTTTCAAGAGTCTCAACTGATTCTGTAAATTACACCCTAGTTGGGTGATACTTTTACCACTTCTCACTGCAGGTGCGCTCTCTAATATCCATTTTGAATATCGATAATATTACATTCAAAATGGATATTAGAGAGCGCACCTGCAGTGAGAAGTGGTAAAAGTACCACCCAACTAGAGTGTAATTAACAGAATCAGTTGAGACTCTTGAAAGTCATAGAAGAACCCGACCTGCACAAATCTGATGTATGCTTTCCATTGGACACTAAGAAGTCTCTAATGGGAAAAGCCTATGTGAAAGCCATCATTAGTTCATATCAGAAGATTGATGCTGAAACAGAGAACGAGGAATGTCATTTTTTTCTTCTTCTGCCACATTACTGTCTTCTCCTTCTTCTTCTGCCACATTATTCTCTTCTCCTTCTTATTATGTGCGCGTGCAAATTCAATGACTATATTGAGAATATGGATTAATAGTGGGTAGAAAAAGTATTTCTCAAATGACTTTTGCGTCTTAAAACCATAAACTACTAAGTAATGGCATACTTATTTTTTTTAGTATAAAGGTTGTTATTTTAAGTGCGCGTGCAAATTCAATGAAAGTTAGATTTGAGGATACCCATGTATGAGTTGTATTCTATATATGTGTGTTTCGATTTATGATTTCGCTTAAGTGTAGGGTTGTTTTTACTTAAAGAAGTATCACCATCTACTATATATAAAAAAATATAGCAAACTAGGATTGGTATTCAAATCCCAGTCCAGATTGGTATTCAAAATTTATTTAATTAGTTTGTGATCCACATCATTTGATTCGTTGCTTGAGGCATCAATGTAGGCACAAATATCGGCGACGAGGAACTCGACGAGGAAGAACGAGGGCGGTGGCGGGCTGAGAACGGAGGGCGCGCGGTGGCGACGAATAGAAAATTGGAGACGCGGGAACGAGAGAAAATTTTGGGAACGAGAGGGAAAGATATCGAGGCGTAGGGCATTTCTGTGCCTTTTTTAATTAAATTCCCATTTAGGTGCCCGTAGGGCCAAACAACAAATTAAGATATAATATTTTTAAATTAAAATGTCGGGCACCGTAGGGACAAAGTGGCGCTTTTAGTTTCATATATGAGTATCGATGGGAATATGAAGGTTTCATATTATCATCGAGTATCATATATTGGTTTTAACCTGAATATCTTGAGTCGCTCTCTAATTAAGCGTTTGTTGTGCATTCGTGTTGTATGTGTAACATGATTTTAAACCATTGAGATCAAGATTGATAGAACTGATCATCCTACATTGCAATAGCATTCATCGACCAAAAACTATTATTGCAATGGTATTCATCTATAACAATCAACAATTAAAACTACAAATGTAGGATACTGATATCATAAAGCGTTATACGCCATTGATAGAACTGATAAATAAAAAAATGAAACACAAACCGTATTAAGATTTAACAACTTTGATTATGTCATATACGCTGGCCGATATTTTCATATTAGCCAATAGGCAAAAATAGATTGCGGTCTGGATATGGCATATTGGCAGATGTTACCTATATGCATAAATCTTATGTCTAATGACCATAAGATTGTCGGAGACAGTTTTGATGTTTTGTGGGTTTGGTTTTATACTTGGGACAATCCAATGTTGACACACACACATAAATAACAAATTAAAGTAAACTAACTAAGAGGCATGTTTGAGTTTTATACTGGGATCACAAATAGCATGATGGCTGCAAACAGGTTGCTTGAATACTTGCAGACAATCCAATGTTGCCTCGCCATTTCTATAAATTTTAAACTCCCTGGAAAATTATCATCACTCAGGATTACTTTAGGGCCAGTTTGGCTGCTTCTTGCTTGTGATTCAACATTCAGCTTTTTGTTGATTAATGAAACACAAACCGTATTAAGATTTAACAACTTTGATTATGTCATATACGCTGGCCGATATTTTCATATTAGCCAATAGGCAAAAATAGATTGCGGTCTGGATATGGCATATTGGCAGATGTTACCTATATGCATAAATCTTATGTCTAATGACCATAAGATTGTCGGAGACAGTTTTGATGTTTTGTGGGTTTGGTTTTATACTTGGGACAATCCAATGTTGACACACACACATAAATAACAAATTAAAGTAAACTAACTAAGAGGCATGTTTGAGTTTTATACTGGGATCACAAATAGCATGATGGCTGCAAACAGGTTGCTTGAATACTTGCAGACAATCCAATGTTGCCTCGCCATTTCTATAAATTTTAAACTCCCTGGAAAATTATCATCACTCAGGATTACTTTAGGGCCAGTTTGGCTGCTTCTTGCTTGTGATTTAACATTCAGCTTTTTGTTGATTTGGAACTCAGAGAGTGTTGCAAAACAAATCCAAAACTAAATAAACCTCAAACTAGCTACAGAGAAGGCAAACAACAAACCCCATGAAGTTTGGCTTTCAAGGGTTTTCCCACTAAAATACACTTAGATGCAGCACTTTAAGGAAGCTTGCAGCAATATAAAAACTTTTAGGTAGTTTAGTGAAAAACTGCAGTGCTTCAAGATTGTTTAAGTTTTATGTGTGCTTAAGCTGTCATACAGAAATTATCGTTGAAAAATGTTCGCAACCCTAGCTTTTCCAGCAACGATACTGGAATACGAGCCTCAGATATGCCAGCTTAGGAATCAAAATAAGAAAGAGATTTGGGGTTATCCTAAGTCCAAAGTCAAACGGGCTCGAGAAATATATAAACCCAAAAAAATGACTGCATAAAGATCTCATAAAGATGAAAAGGATGTTATGCAAGCTCTGAACAAATCTTGAACGGAACTTTCACAAGAATTTACAATACCCGACCAGAATCCAATCCTGAGTTTGATGAAGCTTCAGGCCTTCAGCTTCCCCACAGAAAATAGTTAGGGCAAACCCTTTGCAAAACCATAGCTTTCATGCAGAGATGACGCTCAGAACATGCCAGCTTCCAAACACATTGAATAATACATAATCTCCCATACTCTCTCTCTCTCTCAATCAGACAGTTTATATTTGGATTTGAATTTAGGAAAAGAAATAAGATGGCTACAAACCAGCTTGCCTCGCCAATCTCATAACTATAAAGCTCATAAAAGTGGAAGCTTGAGGGCAAGCCATCATCGCCTCCATTCAATTGAAGCCAAATCATCCACAAAAAATAGAAATAAATATAATAATTGATCGATAGGCAAAATTGCAAGAAACCTATTCAGATTTTTGCATGAAAAAATAAGAGATGTAAAATAAGTAAAAGATTACCAAATGAAATTATCCCATCACTTGAACCCCCTCTCAAGACATTTTAGGAAAAATTCCCCCAGTAATTTTCTTCGGTTTAACCGTTTTATATCATAGAAGAAAGATAAATTTCAAATGTATATACATGCATACACACACACACATCATATACACAGTTTTTGAATGTTGCCAGAATTTCAACGGTAATTCTAGATTTTCCCAAACTCTGAAGGCTTCACAAAAATTTTAAATACAGATAATAATATGATTGAAGAGATCAATCACCAATTTTTTAATGAGGATCAACTGAAACCCCAAACAGAGCAAGCAAATTACAAAGATCCCAAAACCTCGCGTGGCCCAGCCCTAGCCCCCAGCCCCAGCCCCAGCCCCAGCCCCCAGCCCCAGCCCAACCCTAACCCCAGCGTGGCCAGCTAAACCCCAACACCAACCCTAAGGCAAACCCTAACCCCAGCCCCACCCCAGCAGCAGCCGAACCCCAACCCTAACCCTACCCTGACCCCGACCCCGACCGCGACCGCGACCCCTGCCCAACCCCAACTCGCGCGCGCAACCCCAGACCAAGCCATGAACCCTAAGCCCAAAATAATACAAAAATTCTTTAATTTACCTCGAGATTTACTCACCTGAACGGCTGCTGCTGGGGCTGGGGCGACGACCTGAACCGCGGTGGCGACGAGAACTGCGGTGGCGACAAAACCGGCGGTGGCGACGAGGAGAACGGCGGTGGCGACGACGGCGTGGCGATTTAGGGATTTTTCTAGCGCCCGATCGAGAGAGAGAGAGAGAAAGTGAGCGTAGGCGATCGGTCTGGGGTCTTATTAAATCGATATTTACTTGCCCCTACGGATATAACCGTAGGTCCCTTGTTTGCGGCTCCGTAGGGGCAAACACCAAATTAAGAATTAATATTTTAATTCTTGAACGTCTGTGCCCGTAGGGGTAACCCTTTAGCCCTACGGATTAATCCGTAGGGCCAAGATAAATCTGCCCCTACGGATTACAATATCCGTAGGGGCAACCCTTTTTTTTACTAGTGTCTATATCATCTAGGTCACTTGGATTAGCACTCTAAGCCACTTAGTTACCTCATCTTGGAGGTTAAAGCTTGTAGTAGGAACTCTCGGGTGGATCTTCTATTACATCGAGGAGGCCGACGAGGAGGAGAACAACAAGAACAAGAAGGACTAGTATCTTGAGATATAATCATCTATCATAATAGCTAACCACTTCTAGATAGTTTGTTAGTTAGGGTTTAGCAAAGATCCTTTTGATAGTCGATGTTACCTTGAACGAAAATGATCGTTTTACCTATTCCGCCTCCCCGCATCTTGTGGGGTGTGTAACGTCGACTTACAACTTTTACCAATTTGTTTCTCTACTTCGCGCTTATATTCTTTGAATTTCTCAAAAGCTTCAGACTTGTGTTTCAACAGGAATACATGTCCGTATCTTGAGAGATCCTCAGTGAATGTAATGAAGTACGAGAAACCATTCCTGGCATGTGTAGACATGGGACCGCATACATCACTATGTATCAGTCCCAAGAGTTTTGTAACTCTTTCTCCGTGTCCACTAAACAGAGTTTTGGTCATTTTGCCTTTGAGACATGACTGGCAAGTGTCATAAGATGAAAATTGAAACGGATTCAAATATCCATCCTTATGTAACTTAGCTATTCGTGTCACATTGATATGACCTAGTCTACAATGCTATAAGAAGGATTCGTTCATTTCTGAACTCTTCCTCTTGTGTGTGTTTTGTACGGAACTGTGGTTTGATCTAGGACGTATATGCCATTATTTAACGAGCCTGATCCAATCAACTTTTGATTCAGGAAGATGTTCATAACATTATCCTGTACTACAAAATTATATCCTTCTTTCCTTAATAAAGAAATTGATATAAGATTGCATATCAGGGTTGGTATGTAATAGCATTCGTTCAGAATCAATGTATTACCATTTGGTAACACAAGGTGATATTCGCCAACAGCTTTAGCTGCAACATTTGCACCATTCCCTACTCTTATGGAATGATCACCCTCTCCCAGTTCTCTACCTTTCCTTAGCCTTTGTAACATATTACATATGTGGGATCCTGATCCGGTAACTAATACCCAGGACGTAGAGTGAACTAAAAAACAGTTCTCGATAACTAACACACCCGAAGAAGATGCGTCATCATGCTTATTCTTCGTTTGGGCGGCGTGATAATCCGAATATGTCCTTATTCCCTGCTCAGTCTTATAACAATTATAATAAAGAACGGAACCAATGTTTCCCAGCTCAGTATAACAAGCGGGTTCGGTCAATACATCCATATTATTATCTTGATTAAGGCCTGACATGGTCGCTACCTGGAGAGAAAGAGAAGAAAACACTTTAGCGTACGCACTTGCAAGATTAGATTGGTTATTATCTTATCTAATCAGGATGGCTCCCACTTTTTTTATCAAACCTTCCTTCAAACCCTAAAAGGTAAGACTAGCCGGGATTAATTACACCTTACAAGTTTGCCAATCTTTCGGTCAGGCCAGTGTTGGTATTTTGAGGGAGGTTCCCCGTGCTTTCGCACGGACCTAATTAAAATAAAACTCGTTTTCCCAGAGGCATAACCCCGTTAACACCTTTCTAGACACCTACTTGATCGGCTAATTGTTGTGTGTAAAATTCTTCCAGGAGTAACTCTTACTCACAGTGGTATCAGGATCCAACTATCTCATAGAAGGCATGCAATCTCATTGCAAATTTCAACACTTGAAATTGCCGATAATACATTTGCCCCTAGCAACTTATGACCTTAACATAGTCAACAAATCATAATCGCTAGCCAAGTTCAACCCGTCATTTCCTGATTGAATTAAACCCACCTGCACGACCCTTAACTTAGTCAACAAAGTCGTACGACTACCCTAATCCAATCGCATCTCATGCTTTAACAGATAAACACTAATTAGCTACCGCACACTACGCCTTAACATAGTCAACAAAAATATCATGAATACTAAGTAGGACTTATCGGAAATGACGGAGGGCTACGTCAGGCTTTTCAGAAAACCTTTCGCGTAATGAACTTGATATCATTGTAGAAACTAGTGATTTTGAAAAGGAGTGTTTTTTAGGTTTTTACTGGTTTCTCTAAAGAGGTCACTCCCGGTGAAGAGATCTCGGCTCTTTCCTTATCGAATAGGTGCATGATATTTCACAAATACCGCTATGCAAAGTGAGAAATATAGAAGCAATCAAAAACAAAATCGAGTGAGTTGTAGCATCTTCTAGTTTCGCTAAAGAGGTCACTCCCGGTGAAGGGATCTCGGCTATTTCCTTATCGAATAAGGTGTTGGATATTCTACAAGGAATACCGCTATGCAAAGCAAAAACTAGAGCTAGCCTTTTTATAAATTTGATTCTACAACATCTTTTAGGTTTATTTTCTTTCATTAATCTCATTAATGGTGTCCCATCATTTATGCTTCCTAAGCATCACAGAAGAAACGAAAATACAACGTACGCTTATACCATCCGCATTCGCCACAGTGTCCCGTTAAGCACCGTTAGGTTACTTAACTAATAGCATAGCGGGGTGGGACTAGCGCGGGTGTAAAACATAAGCAACGTTTATTATATATCATATATACAACAATAAAGCATTTGTTTCATGCATATATAGTGATCACATCACAGAATATCAGCAGCAGCAGAAGATAACATATGAAATATTGGATATACTAGAAGGTCCGCGTTTTATTTTGAGCCTGTATAAAACACGGATTCCACGGTCGCGATGAATAGCCAAACCCACATCCCTAGACTCCTACGAGAGCGGAAAGCAACCCTCCCAATTCTAGGGTTAGGAGACCCGGTCTCGACTCCTCGAGATGGCCTCCCACTGGACCTTAGAACCCGATTGCTTGTGCTCTCCTCCTTGGGTCTATCCTAATGCGGAAAAATAAATAATATACAATGGTGACATCATCCTCAACCCTGAAGTGCCCCAATAAAAGAATATTACATACAATGAATTTTACATGAGTGAAAATAAAAACCCTCATCTCACATAAAACCCCTGGCTATTCAAAACACGACGATCCAATATAACATATCATAGCAACACATAACATCACATGTCATCAACATAAGTAAATATGCGTATCCCAATTGTCGTTGACATATGGCAACGAAACCGGAAATACACCACATATTACACTTACGGTCGTAGAAAAGAAAATATCAAACTACAACATTTGGAATCCACAATCAACTTAGACATCATAAATCTGAAATATCACATACTTCGCATTTTATGCCTAACTATATGAATTCCACATATTGTATCACATTCCAGAAAAAGCTAGACGACGTTAAACATTCCGATCGAATCAACAAACACCCAAAATTTCCCAAAAGCTCAACTCTTGAGCGTAGTTTAAAAATACTCAGTACATGCCACAGTACCAATGAACCAGCCGTAGAAGGGTCAACCAATGCGTCACATGTGGCACCGCTGAACTACCACAAACCCTAGAGTTTAGTGGCGGTTCTGACGGTCACAGAATCGAGTTAAGGTTTCGTTCTTCTAGAAGGTCCACCGAATCACTTGCACGATATTTGAATGTTCTTTAACTACGAAAAAATCCAACTCTTGAAAAATTTCCAGCATGGGTTAAAGTGGATATTTGATATCCGATCGAACTTTTTAACATCACCTAAATAACCCGAAAAAAACTAGAATTACGAATACGAAACACTCTGAATTGCCTCTGCAAAAAGATAATATCACATGCAAATTTAGCAAAAACAAAAACACCTGAAATACCAAAACCCAGTAACTGGAACACACCAAAAAATTTAACCCAAAATTCCACTACTTCGCCGAGGTGGACGGATTTTCAAGCATAGTGGGTGGCCATTTTCTGGATAGGGGGGTAAATTTTCTTGTGTGTTCATGTTGCATTTCATACTACATTCTGCAACTGTTTAAAAAAAATTTGACTCTCAAAAAATTTCGACAGAAACTAGGGTTCGTATTCGGGTGTTTCGGAGTTGTTTCAGTTTCGTAATCCTATACAATCCGTCTAATTCTCTAGCTAGGCTCTGATACCACTGTTGGGTTGTCTAGTACGGCAGCAAGGTTTCAGGAGGCATCTTCCATGCCAATTTCAAATTTTTGCCGTTCTAGCTAACCATAACCCTAGGTTCTTAACTAAAGAATCATACGGAATCGAAATGCAAACAACCTTACTTCTAAGTGATTAGAGATTACAACCTTTGTAGTCCTCTCCTTCACTCCACAAGCTCCAAGTAGTGGTCCCTTCGCTGCGATCCTCGAACTCCCAGACTCTTCAGAGGCTCCGCAAGCAGAATGATCCATGCCTGCTTGAAGAATTCAAAATCCAAGATGATCTATTTCGAGGAAACACGAACTCAAGATATGACTTCACTAATATGGAATTGGTGAAGCCAACACACTAATCTATATGGCTAATATAGAAGAGGATGATAAAGTAGGATGTGGGCTCTCTTTAGTTTTCTTTTTCTCACAATTTTTCTTCTCCTTTTCAAAACCTAGAGAGAGAGCTTGAAGGAGATAAAGGAGGAAGAAAATGAATGAATGAGATGAGGTTAGAAATGCAACATTGGGTTAATATGTGTCATGGCTAACTCATGTAGAGAATTGACCATGGCTATGTGATTAGGGTTATGTCAATAAATATCTTAAGTTAAAACAAAACACTTGGACTTAGTCAATGGTTCTACAAGCTTCATGAAAGCTCAACCATGACTAATTCCAAGATATTTGAATTAACTAAAATAAATAAAATCCTAACCCTAATTACAAGTATGGTACCATTCTCATACACCAAAGTTTGCATGTGTAACCAAGCATGTCACAATTATATATCACATATATAAATTTTGTGAACAAAAGAAAATAATACAATTAACATATATCATATATATATCAATGTATCATCAAGTGAGAAAAAGTAATTCTTAAGTGAGCTAATATTAGTTAATGTAATTTAATATATCAAATATATAATTCTACATTAAATTATTAAATCAACACTTGATTTAATAATCCGGCTATATTACATATAACCGACAAATATTATATGTATCATTTTATCGAATCAACACTTGATCCGATAACCCGGCTATATCGCATACAACCGGCCGATATCACATATCGTGAGAAAAGAATACGCTATATCATACGCGAATCAATCTCAGTCCCGCACATATCACATATGTGCTCCTACTGCGTTTCGCCTGAGCCAGGAAAGCTCTGTGTAAGACTCTAAAGACTCGTCAATACGCCGGCAGTGGGTGATGATCATATCAAACACCCACAAGCTGCAAGCGGTCAGCTAAACATAACAGCCACCTGGATATTGAGCGATCAGAAGATCAACAAGCAAGCTTGTACATACTCCTACGAATCCAATCAGTAACACTACCGTACAGTCCGGTCTCTTCGTCTGATATGTCGCATATCCAGTCTAGGGGTGGTAAACGTCAGACCCCAGTAACCGATAAGTCATGCCAATGTGAGGCTCATAACGGGTTGAGAAACTACTGATAACACTTACCAGTAGATCTCCATATCAGCCCTGGCCGGGGACTTCCAGCTATAGCCAATCGCACACAGTGGAATATCAACCCCCAATACCGGGAGAGACGAAACCCCTCCTATCGCTCATTGCCTCCATGTGATTCGGGGATGTACCCAAAAGCCACCGTTTTGCACGTTCTCATGAATGTGTTAAGGTGGAAATCAAAGCACAGTGGGAATCACACAAGACTGTATGAATATCTCGGGTCTACAGACTAACCTGTACTAGTGTCACCAGAGAACTGCTATCGGACGATAGGTATAATACCATATAGGAGTTCGCGGCGAGTCCGTTCAGTGTACCCAGTCTCCACTGAGACCATCTTTGATGTCAAACACCAATGGATGTCGGATCATCCATCGCCCATCATATAGGTCAAGAGGCGTATATGTTAGTCTACTCTGGAGTATCGATGCCCTATCTCGATACACCCTCGACTAGGAACAATTATAGGATGTACTTTTGGACCACCCTGGCCCCACTAGTATGATATGCATCATAGTCCTAGTAGTCAAGTACATATCCTAAGGGCTTCATCAACATGTGAGAGCAAGACAGTAACACAATACAAGTCAACATGTTAAGACAAAGAGCAACCAGATAGCATACTATCATATAGAGCAAGAAAGTCCTCTCTATATATATCCAAGCATCCACTATAATATACATCATATGTAAAACAATGGCCTCCAGGGTATATATATAACTAACAGTAGCGTATCGTAAGTATGCCACGGAACATACACACGGTACGTCAAGCTACTTAAGTCACCTACTCCATCAACCAAGGTCAGTCTACGCGACGAAAGTTCGGGTCTAATACCCCCTCGGCCACGTCTAAGTTCCGTAAGGTCAAGCCTAGGTTCTGAATATACATATACGCCCTAGACTCCGCATAGTCAGACCTAGACTCGAACCAAGGTTAAACCTAATGCTCTGATACCAACTTTGTCATGACCCGGAAAAGGCACGTGACTGGCACTTGAATCATGTGAAGCCTATAAGACCCCACCTAATTCAAGTAATCCAAAAGCCCAGAAATCTAAACCTTTTATGGAAAATAGTGGAGGTGCAGTTTTGAAATAAGGTTTTACTGAAATCAAGTTCTTCTTTAAAACGTAGATAATAGTATACGAAAACAAAATGTTTGTGGCTACCTTAAAAACGTGTTTCGTCATTGAAAAAATTCGGTAGCACCTCCTTTGTAAATTTTAACCCGAAAACGGTACAAGTAATATAATAAAGGCATCCCCAAGCGGGAGCTAGCTCTTCGCCAATTGGCGGAAACAACCACACAAGTAATATAAATATACAACGCCGAAGGCGAGGATCAAAACTCAGCAAGAATTACAGAAAAGAAAACAAATCATCAATAAGAAAACCAGAAGTAACAAATAATACATGAGCGTGACTCTAAGGTCGAAAGAATAAATAACGGCGTATCTAAGTCTACAATTATACATAGTCTGGTTGATGGAGTTTTTAACTAAATACCACTGAAATAAAATATACAAGTATATAATGGTGGTCAAGATGCAAAGTACCCCACTTATCGATGCAATCACCCGAAAGAAGGCAGTGTGCCAACAAGACACTACGGAACCTTTACGGCCAAACCTGCAAGAAACTGTGGCACAACGGGGGTGAGTTGCCAACTCATGAGTAGAAGACATCACCGAGTAGAAATCACATGTATGACGATCTCCTAGGTCATACAATATGCTAAATATATAAATAGACATCGAGTAATAACAAGGGTACCATTATAAGCATGTGCATAAGCGTAATACCAAGTACTCGTGTCAGTGTCATAAAGTAGCAACATGTCATATATATGATGTATGAATGCATCATGAATGAATGATCAACATGAAATCAGGAAATATCTGTATGAGAAAACTGTGTTCTTATCTTAGTAAAATTTTAGTATAAAAACTGGAGTATCATCAATGAAATCGACAGAAATCCGTGTCAAAAATCGACACAATATATACATCAATATCTCGGTAGCCATCTCTCAGATCGGCCTTCAAATCTATCAAATCACACGACTCCGGTTGGTATCCTCCGGATAACCGCCGGGTTAATAATCACCGGTAGGTAGTGCTCCCCTGCCGGGCACAACATCTCTCTATATGGCCTTCTTGCCCCAGGGTACCTCACCGGGTCCACCATGTACCCACAGACGGCGTCTCTCTCCTCGAATCGGTTATTTGTACATACGTGGCTCAAGAATTGAGAAATCTCATGGTGGACGCCACACACTGTTGGATATAGTGCCCTCAAAGTCAATTATTGGATCGCATGCACGTGATTGCACTGATTGAGGGAGGACCTTTGGCTGTAGGACAGTCTTACTCAAGATGATAGTATGCTATCTGGTTTATCTTTATCATCGTGTACTGCTTTAGGTGACATTACAGATCACTATTGCACGTTGGTAGAGCCCTTAGGATTCTTGCTTGACGAACAGCAGTATGATGGCGATCATATACGTAGGAGCTGGGGTCTATAGGCACATCCTTAAAGTGGTCCCTACTCGTGGGAGTTTTCGAGACAGGGCATCGATACTCCGAAGTAAACTAGTGTGTACAGTCGAGACCCCGACGAGGGGCGGTGGCCGGTCTCACAAGCCATTGGTGTCAGTTGGTTCACCTAAGATGTATACAGGTGCTCATTGGGTTATGAGTACACCGGACAAGACTCGCCGGGAACATGCTAGTTGGTATTATACCTGACGTCAGATAGCAGTTCCCTGGTGACATGTGTACAGGTTAGTTCATCGACCTGAGATCGTCATTTGTCTCGTGTGAGTTCCCACTGTGCTTTGATTACTACCCTACCACGGCTCAAAGGATTCGTGCAAACAGGTTTTAGTTGGGTACAGTTCCGAGCCACATGGAGGTAGTGAGCGGATCTGCAGGGGTTTCGTCTCTCCCGGTATTGGGGGTGAGATCGCGCTGTGTCTAGGAGAGCCATTACATGAAAGTCCTTGGCCAAGGCAGGAGATTTACTGGTAGGTATTCCAGTAGTATCTCAGTGTGTTCTGGGCTACACTCCGACACGACTTGTACCGCTTTTGGGGGTCTGACTTTTACCAACCCCTAGGCCCGCCATGCGATGCTCATAGACGAACGGACCGAACTGTACGGATATTGTCACCGACAGGCTCAGTAGGGTGTCAGGATGAGTTCGCTCATCGACCTCCCTTTTGGTCAATACGTGGTAGCCCGTTACGTACAGCTAGTACTTCAGACGTGCTAGTGGTTAAATCCACAGCCAATGTATTGACGGGTCTTTAGAGTCCCCAACAGACAGTTTCTCAAGTTTCGGGCGAAACGTTGAAGAGGCCGTATGGGTTTATGGCAGGGTTCGAACATACGCGTACACTTGTGCACGTGTAGTGTTTCGAACAGATAATACTAGCGGGCTTTGGTTTAAGCCGGATCCTAGTATTATACTGTGTAGATTTTGTCTCATTGCATTTGTATTCGGTCGGAATACAAATGCGGGTATGTATATACAGTCGCGGGGTTATCCTATAATTTGTTACCGGATCGCTTTTTGAAGTTGCAAGCTTGCTTTCCCTTTTCGGCCATTTTCCTTTCTTTTGTTCGCTGGCTGAATTTCACATGGAGGGGCTAATTTGCAAATGCGCAAATTAGAAAATGGGGTTTTTTTTGTGGTCACCGGGGCTCCAGATTTTCCAGCAACCTCTTGGATAAGATTGGTTCTTTTATGCATCATTACTTGCATTAATTTGATGGGATTAGTATAAGACTTTGTTGTGGCCTTTCTCCTTAAGATAACCGCTCATATTCTTTGTGCAAAACCTCTTTCCTCTCAATTCTTGATCCATGGCCGAACCCCCCATATTGGACAGCCCCATTTTTTTATGAGTGAGGAAATTTGATCTCATTTCATTTTCTTGCAAGAAAAAGATTAGCTCCATTCAAAAGATCATCTCCTTCTCCACTCCAAAAATGGAAACTTCATAAACCCTCGAGACATAGCGTTCTACACATATTCTACAGCAATCTTGGACACGTCGGCTAGCAAAATTCGTGTCCGAGTTGCCTCGGTTTAGAGGCGGGAGCTCGTAAAAAGACTCGGTGATGTAGTGCCCTTTCCGACGAGGAGATCGAGACCGGAGATACCGCGAGGAGATCGAGATGGTGGCCAAAGACCGAAGGACACGGATCGATCGGTATAGCCTCTCTACCCTTTCTCTAGTAAGCTAATAGTAGGTTAATGGTTCGATCCGGATTTTAAGCATACGATAGCACCGGTTTAAAGTTAAGAAAAAGTTTTTATTTCTGCATTTCGGCCTCGGAAAGACGGCCGAGGCGCTACCGTAGACTTACATGGTATCAGAGCCACGCCATTAACCTTTACTAGCTTGCTCTAATGTGTTTAGAACTTCGATCGAACAAAAATTCCGAAACCGCGTTTTCAAATGTGCACTTTCTGTCGATTTTCATTTGTGTTCGAAAAATTATTTAGTATGTTGCAGAAATTCGTGCAGAGTTTTCTGAGAACACTGCAGAAAATTGGTACCATGATATTACTGTAGCGCCGCGAAAACGCGGCCATAACCATGTTTTGGCCGCGGTTCCGTGGCTTCGCTGCACCAAACTTCTACAGTGGGTCTCTGACTTGAAAAAGATGTTTCTGGAATATTTTGTTTGGGCCCAGATTATTTTGAGTGCTACAGTTGTACTTGGGGCCCACTTCGGGAAACTTTGTCGATCGAAATTTTTAAAATATGTTAGTTCACAGTATTTACATTATATCTGCGACCGTGAATGTCATTTGATCGGTAAATCCTGTTTAATTGCTATAGCCCTTTAGACGGATTTACGAACGTGACATTCACGTTGATGTTCTGTGTTGTGCTGTGATGTTGCGGATTTGTAGTGGTGGATAGCCCGGATGCAATGGTAGTACAGTTTGGTTGTATATGTACATTTGATATTGCGGGGCGAGCGTCCGACATGTGGACTGCCGTCACTGCCTGTTTGTATATTATTCTTTTGGGGCAGGACCAGGCTGAGGTCGATGTACCCGTTGTATATATTTTACTTTTTGTACTAGGATTACCTCATGGAGGGGTACACGGATAACCGGGTTCTAGAGGGCAACGCGGCCCGCATCTCATGGCTTTGAGACGGAGGGGGCTTTACTCTAGAATTGGCGGGCTATTCGCCGCACTCGAAGGGGGTACAGGTTGACCCAAGGAGGGGTGCTCAAGTTACCGGATTCCATGAAGTGTTGGGTGGTCCATTCACGTTGTTGAAGGGGGCTGCCTCGCTTCAGGTTTTGGCGGGTAACTTGCCGCGCCCGTAGGGGTCTAGGATTTCATTGCACAGGCTATCCACACGACCAGGGGAACGTCGGGTTTCAGTAGCGGCTCTATGAAACCCGGGGATCCCAGATTATCTGTATTGTTCTGTGATACTTATTACATTTCTGTGATATTGCATTTTATCACGCCTTGAGCGATTATTATATATTGATATATATACTAGTAGATGTTGTATATATTTTACACCCGTGCTAGTCCAGTCCCCGCTCTGTCGTTAGTTAAGTAACCTAACAGGTGATGACGGGACCCAGTGGCGAATGCGGATGGCATATACGTACATCATATTTTCGTTCTTTTGTGGTGTGATTAATTGATGGGACTGCATTGATTCGGATCAATGCAAGCTAAAAAAGCCTATTCTGATGTTGTTGGAACATTTTTCAAAAAACTGTTATTGAAAGGACGTTTTCTTTTGTTTCGCACAGTGGTATTCAGTTATGAATATCCAGCACCTCAGTCGACGAGGCAAGGGCCGAGATCCTTTCACCGGGAGTGACCCCTTGGACAGAAGTTTGCGTCAGGGTAATAACTTCACTATAGCCGATTGCCTTTTGCTTTGCATCGCGGTATTCAGTTGGAATATCCTGCACCACATTCTACGGGGAAATTGCCGAGATCCCTTCACCGGGAGTGACCTCTTTAGCAAAGGTTTTCGCCACTATATTTTTATAAAAAGCTATCTAGTTCCTTCAACAATATCAAGTTCATTACGTTAAAGGTTTTTCGCCAAAAACCATTCGTATCCCTCGTCATTTCAGACTGGTAGCACTTAGTATTCATGCTATGTTTGTTGGCCTTAGTCAAGGCATAGTGTATGGTAGCTATTTGTTAATTTTCTACAGCATAGATAGATGCGTTGGTTTGGGACAGTCGTACAGCCTTGTTGGCCCTAATCAAGGGCTTGTACGGGTGGGTTCAAATTAACCTGGACAATGACGGGTAGAACTTGACATGTGACTTATGATTTGTTGGCCTTAGTCAAGGTCATAAGAGCATGGGGTAAAAATCACATCGGGAGTTTCTAAAGAAACTAAAACTTGCCAGATATGCGCATACCTTCTGGAGTGTGATAACGTGAGTGGATTCCATCATTTTATCATGCGATGATAGTTGGGTCCCGATTCCCACTGATGAGTTGGTTTACTCCTCGGGTGATCCCGACTAATTCTTCTTTCAGGTGTGGAGGAGAATTTGACGATACAGTGGGAGGTTTCCTGATTAGATAAACTGATAACCATTCTGATCTACGTTAGAGTGCACGCAGAGTGTTTCTTTTCTCTCTCTCTCTCTTTGGCAGCGACCATGGCCCAACCCTTGACTATGACTCAGTGACCAAGTTGACCGAACCTTTTTTAAACACTGGCTTTTGGATTGTCAGAGTTGCATACCTCATTGCCACTCCTACTTTTACCCTTTTCTCCAGAACACCCCGTAATACTATGAACGTCCACTTCCATTGGATAAAACCATCGTATGGTTATATACGAACTCGAAGCCAGGAATTTATTCGAGGATGGTTTCTGGTTCTGGAGAAAACGAATAGGACTATTCAGTTGTCTTTTCCTTTTACCTTCTCTCAGGTTACGAGTGCTCCTAGGATTAGGACAGTACACCTATTACGCTTATTGGATAGTCTTCATCCAAACCATAGGCAGGTGCCGAACGATAGGGAATGAAGAAAACCATTTAGCCTAAAAGGTGTACAGAAGGTATTAAGTAAAGACAAATAAAGGGATTAGTAAGAGGGCAAAGTAAATTGCGACTGCTATTCACGACCAAACCAAGTATTTCTTCGCCAATCCTACATCACCATTGTATTTCTCCAGAACACTCCGCATCACTACAAAGATCCACAGTTTATTGGATACTCCATCGTATGGTTATATACGAACTCGAAGGAACTTGTTCCAGTTCGGGGATGGATTCTGGTTCAGGAGAAATAGGAATAAGATTTATTCAGTTGTCTTTTATCTTTACCTTCTCTCGGATTGCGAGTGCTCCTAGGATTAAGACAGTACACCTATTAAGCTTAATGGATAGTCTTCTTCCAAACCATAGGCTGGTGTCGAACGGTAGGGAAGGAAGAAAACCATTTAGCCTAAAGAGGTGTATAGAAGGTAATAACTAAAGACATATAAAGAGATTTGGAGAGATGGCAAAGAAATATACGGTTACAATTGTGAATCTCATAATCGAAGAGGCATTACTAAGAATACCTAGACACCCCTTCAAAACATTCACATGTTTCAGTTTCACTGTGCATTGTTAATAGAAAACTGATTTCCCAATTAGACACTTGCTCCAGGGTATGTATTTACCAGGTATGATTCTCATCTGTATGGTTTTACAGATGATGAGTGGGAGTAAGTTATTGGGAATTAGGTGATTGTCCTCATTATATCGGGATTCGTTGTAATTGGTGATATTTGAGGAAATCACTTGGGTTGTTTGCCGGAAGGCAAATATTTGGTTTTGAATATCCGTTGTTATGCACCAATTTCAAAATGATATATCTGTACTGTAAGGTTACTAGGCACTCTAATAAGGTTCTACAAGGCATCAACCATGCCCGGTTAAAATTTTAGCCGTGCCGAACAACCCTAAACAAGATCTTTGCTAGACTATTAGGAGAAAACAAGCATGTTCAACACATTAACACTAAGTGAATGCGAAATACAACCTTTGTAGATCGGTCCTTCACTTCTTAAGCTCCTTGTAGTAGTCCCTTCGCTGCGATCATCGTGCTCCCGGACTCTCGGACGGCTCCATGAGAAGATTGCAACGGTATTGCTTGAAGTCTTCGAGGCCGAAGATGATCTACGTCGAGGGAATACGAACTCAAGCTTCTACTTCACTAACTAAAGAATTAGTGAAGCAAACACCCTAAAAAGAGTGCTAGTCTAGTAGAGGATGATTAAATAGGAAATGGGTACACTTTAGAATTTCTTTTCTCACAGTGTTTCTCTCTCTTTATCAAACCCTAGCAAGTGTTTGAAGGAGGAAGAAGATGAGCTCAAAATGAGAATGAAAACTAAACAAAGTGTCACGACCCGAAAGAGCACGTGACTGGCCCTTGAACCATATGAAGTCTATAGGACTCCATCTGATCAAAGTAAGCCAAAAGCCCAGAAATCTAAAACCATTTTAAGGATAAATAAAGAAAACTGGTTTTTAATAGGTAAAGAAAACTGGTTTTGAAGTCAAGGTTTTTAAATAACTAAGCCGAATATGCATTTTAAAAATGTACGGTCTTTTCTAAAAATTTCGGCAGAGTCTCTTTTGTAAATACTGGCCCCGAACGGGGTACAACAAGAAAAATATATATATGCAATGATGAAAGGCATCCCCAAGAAGGAGCTAGCTCTTCGTCAATTGACGGTCACAACCACGCAAGCAATATAATATACAACGCCGAATGGCGAGGATCAAACTCAACAGAAACCCAATAAGCATGAAAACCGCAATACTACTAAGCGTGACTCTAAGGTCGAATAATACATCACTAATGTCTAAGTCTGAAACAATATACAAGTTTTGGTTGATGGAATTCTAGATACAATGAATAATACAAGTACAATGGTGGTTCTTGATGCAAAAGAACCCACCTACCAAATGCAATTCACCCGCAAGGAAGCAGTATGACAAAAATGCCGCAATGGAACCTGTACGGCAGAACCTGCAAGAAACTGTGGCACAAAGGGGGTGAGTTGCCAACTCGTGAATAGAAAACATCTATGAACAGAAATCGCATGTATGACGCAATCCTAGGTCATACGATCAATATACATCCTCAAAAAATAACCAGCAGCCTATAGCAATGGTTAGGGTATACTTCTAAACGACAGTAATACCAAGTTCTAGTGTCAGTGCCTCAGATAACAATATATCATATGGATGATGTATGAATGCATGAAAACAGAATACATATACTGAAGGAACTGCTTTCATAACTTAGTGAGATTTCTGCATTTTTAAAATGAGGTAACATAAATGAAATCAGCATAAACAGTGTCTAGCATCGACACAAAACATAAATCCCAATATCTCAATATCTCAGGCTCCGGCTATCCGGACTGTCCTGTATCATCAAATATCAGTACCTCAATATCTCGAAATCTCAATGTCTCAGTCTCAATATCCAGGGCGCCGTCAGTCCAGACCGGCCCCTACCATCAATCTCAAGACCATGGCGGTATCCTCCGGATATCCGACGCGTCGGGTAAAATCACCGGTAGGTAGTGCTCCCCTGCCAGGCTCACATCATCATCATCACGCGCTTCTTGCCCCGGGGTACCTTACCGGGTCTACCATGTACCCGAAACGGTTCATCCGTCTCCTCGAATCGGGTCTCGAAATCCATCAGCAAACTCATGGTGGACGACTCATACATCATGGGAAAACCGCACTTTTTTTATTTTAAAAGAGAGAAAATGTTTATTTATGTTTTTGCGGTCTTCCTCCAAATCCAGAAAATCTCATGGAAATCCGAATCCAAAACCTCAATAACACGTAAAATAGTGAATATATGCATGAGAATCCATGAATTCGGCATAATAATGAATAACAGTATGCATGAAGTAGCAGGTAATAACTACAATGTCTAAACTAACATATAATGCAAGTACACTAATATCATGTCTAAACTATTAGCTAACAGGCTATGTCAAGCAATAATATTTTCTAAGGTGTACGTGACATGGCAATTACCAATGAAGATGTGTGTGAGACGGCAAGTAAGTGTACGTGGTACATACGCATCATCGGTAATGGTGCTGGTGTCCTAACAGCATGATGTCAACAATGCAATATGAAATAACAATGTAAGTATGCGATGCGGAGCGAGCAACCAAAATGAGCGGGAGCTAAATATTAAACAATGGTGCCATTTGAAATAACACGAATCGTGGGGTTTTGAAAATAGGGGCTACGGTGGTTTTAAGAAAGGATACGTCTTTTGAAATATCCGTAGATCCCTTGACCTGTCTTTTAAAATACCCACGACCCGCTAGTTTTGAAATAGGTAGGAGTCTAATCTAATCTAACAACTACACTAAACTATACGGCTGAACTAACAGGCTGAACTAACAAGCTGAACTACAGGTAAGGAAACCGCCTAACATCTGAGTCGATACATATATATACCTGTATATGTATAGTCGGTGATCCCGCATCAATAATATCATATCCGATACCACATCTATAATCAGACATCCCAAGTCAAGAGTGCGGATCAATCATCAATATATAGCTCGTACGTAAATCCGTCGTACGGCATCCCAAATCTGGGTACGGGTCAATATCACATTCATCATACTAATCATCTGGTATCCTCTTTATCAAATATCATGATCGGGGTACTGATCTACGTCTAGTACAATACTGATACCGCCTAAGTATGCATGCAAGTGTAAGAATCACTACGCTAAAAGACCCGCGAAAACATCATGTCGTATCTCAATACGAACCAAATCACATCACCGATCTCCTGGCCTCAAGCCCAATCTCATCGACTCATCTCAAATCCCAAATACTATCCTCAAATCCAGTATATGAACACATTGTCCCATACCCATGTGAACACATAAATATATTTTCCCATATACGCACATATGAAAGAAGGAATGTATGCAAGTATGTGTGTGCGTGCGTGTGTGAGTGCGAACACTACTCTAGGGTTTCGCAACCACACTAAACCAATCCAAAAATACCAAATATCCATCTTTATCATCAATAATCTTAACAACATACAATCAATATATGTGTGTATACGTATTCGTATACATCACCACGAACTGCGGGGGTGCTATACGCCATCCACCCGACTTCTCCCCGTAGATATAAATCTACTCACCTGTATCCTGCGTGTCGGTATCGATAACGCCATGCTCCGTCGCCTCGGAATCCACGTGAAGGTACCTACAATGATCAACCATAGCAATGCGTATGAAAATCAAGGCAGAAAACCGATACAGCGCACAGTGTGCTCGTAGGTTGGAACCTATGGCCCAAACATGCAAATCTAACAAACAACCCCTGTTGTCGATGTACGAACACCCGACAACCAAATACAAATCCAAATATCAAGAAAGTGCATTTAAAAATACGGAAAACATCGTCTAAAACACACCAAAATGCTCCCAGATTTTCCCTAGATGACAATTAGCCAAAACTGCATATAGGAGGGGTCTAATTTAGTGCAAAATGAGCCCTGGAACAAAAATGGACGATTCTCTTCTACTCTGGCCGCAAATTGCGGCCAGAATGCTTAAATATGCGGCCGTAGGTTTGAGTTAGGGGCTCGTGTCTTGGTGGTAGCTTCCTAGGTGCCTGCACGACTCACTGTCAGCTCAATTTTATTTTTGGTGCCCCCGGGTTGCTCCAGATTCCAGAACACCTTCACAGATCACACAAACCGACATGAAAAGTTCCGTAATTCCGTATTTTTGGGTTTCAGGTTGTGCTAGGCCAGTGTTTTGGTCAATATAGGGTCTAAGGTCACCATTTAAGTCCAATTGCAAAGCAACATCTCAACTTTACCCTAACCCTCTCTAAGTTGGTCCAAAATACACCAAATTACACGATATCGATATGAAACTTGAATTGAAGCTTAAGCACAAGCAATAACACTCTAATTGTGAAGAAATTACCTCATAAGACCCTCATGAATCCTCAACAGCGCCAAAATGAAGACTTTCTTGGTCCAATATGTAGCTAGTGAGCTTGGGAACAATTTTTGTGAAGTGGGGATAGGGTTTTGAGGTGTTTTTGGATGTGTTTTGAGGAGTTGAAGAGGGGAAGGAGGTGAAGAGCAGGAGCAGCAGCAGCAAATGAAGGAAGAGGGAGAGAAATGAGTGAAGGAATGAAGGGAAATGGCCAAGTCAACACCCTCACCTACTCTTTCTCACCCATACCTCAATATAATATCCTTTTTCCCTTTCTTTTCCAATTTCATTAACCCAAATCCTTCTCACACCAATAGTAAACCCAAGGTAACATGGTAAAAATGCATAAGTGTAAAACAAAAAAATGATATGTGCATGTTTTGCACAAAAATGCTAAAAAACCGATTAGCGATTTTTAATCGCGATTAGCACTAAATTAGCATATAATTAATCATAAAAACTTAAAAATGGCATAATTCCATAAAATACCATATTTTAGAATTTTCCATAATTTTTTCCCGTTTATCTGAATTTAATTATACCGAAATATTAAAATATTCATTAAAATAATATTAAATTATAAAAATTCCCAAAAATAATATTTTTTTTTTGAAATGTTACAAAAAGAGAGAGAGAGCTAATCATAGGTGAGTGGGTATCATATACTAACTCATGTAGAGACACAACCATGGCTACATTATAATGGTTAGGTTAATTAATATCTCAAGTAATCCAAAGTTAGTAGACTAAGTCAATGCAACCCTAAGCTTCATGAAGCTTCATGCATGTGAGCTCATCATCCACTAATTTTAGAATTACTTTAAATATTAAAAACCTAACACTATAATTAGTATGGTATAAGTCTTATACACCCATGATAGTTGTATCAACAACCATGATACAAAATGAACACAAATAAATATATATCACATATATATATATTAAGTTGTCCACAAGTGAGAAAATCAAATGCTTAAGTGAACCAATGTTAGTTAATGTAAATTAGTATATCACATATACAATTATACACTAAATTATTAAATCAACACTTGACTTAATAATCCGGTTATATCACATATAACCGACTAACACAAAATGTACCAACTTATCGAATCAACACTTGATTCGATAACCCGGCTATATCACATATAACCGGCCGATACAATAGTCGCGAGAATAGAATACGGTATCACATACACGCATTATTCTCGGTCCCGCACATATCACATATGCGCTCCTATTTCGTTTTGCCTGAGCCAGTAAAACCTCTATGTAGGACTCTAAAGACTCGTCAATACGCTGGCAGTAGGTGATGATCATATCAAGCACCCACAAGCCGTCAGCGGTACTAGCTGGAAGTAACGGCTACCCGGGTATTGAGCGATTAGAAGATCCGCAAGCAAGCCCGCTCCAACTCCTGCAAAAATCCCGACAGTGACACTACCGTACAGTCCGGTCTCCTTGTCTGATATGTCACATATCATGTCTAGGGGTGGTAAACGTCAGACCCCAATAACCGATAAGTCATGCCGATATGAGGCTCATAACGGGTCGAGAAACTACTAGTAACACTTACCAGTAAATCTCTAAACCAGCCCTGGCCAGGGACTTCCCTGTTATGGCCAATCGAGCATAGCGCAACATCAACCCCCAATACCGGGAGAGACGAAACCCCTCATATCGCTCATTGCCTCCATATGACTGTAACACCTTAGAATGTGTTTTGTAGCTATTTATATTTTAAAATGTGGTTTTTAATAAAAAGTTTACCAAATTAGTTTTTAAATATTTTATCCTAATTATTGAGTATTTTACCAGAATTTTGTTAGGCACACACACACTTGTGCATGATAACTAGGCTTGTTTTTGGTGTTTAACCATGATTAGCAACATGGTTAACTAACCATTTCCTCTAATCTAGTTTTAATATTTGTTAAAGTGTCATGATAGTTTTAAATTTAAAAATGAATTTAAAAAGGGTTTTTAAATTGAAATGGTTGTTCATGGTTGACCTTGGTGAGAGAGAGGTGTTGCATGATGGGCATTATGGCCTTTGCCATGCCTCATTTATGAGGAGAGAGAGAGAGGAGGGGGGGGTTGACTTGTGAGTTCTCTCATTCCCTCACTCTCATTCTCTCACTCCCATTCTCTCTCACAACACACACACACTTCCAGCAGCATCTTCATCACAACACACACACACTCACTCACTCTCAAACTCAGACACACACACTGCAGAGAGAGAGAGAGAGAGAAGAAGCAGCAGCAGAAGCAGAAGAAGGAAGCAACAGCAGCAGCACAGGCAGTGGCAGCAGCAACAACATCAACATCATCTTCCTCACCATCATCAGCATCACTATCATCTTCATTCACAACAACAACACCCACGACAACATCAACAGCAACATTATCATCATCATTACCATCAACAGCAGCAGCAGAAACAGAAGCAGCAGCAAGCATCAGAAACAGCAGCAACAGCAGCAACAGGGACCCCAGCTCTCGCAGGAGCTCTCTCCACACCTTCACCTGCCTTCTAGGGTTCTGTGGGTATATTTCCTTAACCCTATTGCATGGTTTGCTTAGTTGTGCATCGATTGATTCGATTAGTGCTAAATTAGCTAGTTTAGTGCTAGTTTTGGGGTTTTGAGAGATATTGTATTAATTTGTTGATTGTGTTGGCTAACCTAGCATAATTAGGTGTTTTCAAGGCCACTTCAACTGAGATAATCCCCAGATTTCACTTAAATACCATAGATTTTCCATATTGTGCAATTGGTGTTTTTAAAGTGATTTATTGGATATCTGTGATCTGCTGTTACCCGGGTGACTTCAGGATAAAATTGAGTGGACCCCAGCCTACTGGTAACACCCTGACCCCACCATCAAAGCCCGACCTCACCACTCTCAAACTTGGCCGCCGAAATCGTCTTTATGGCCGCAATTTGCGGCCAGAACAGGGAGATAGGAGTTGGGGTTTTCAGGGGTGGTGTCTGCTGTGTTGTGTAGGTCCTTAGTATATGTAGTTTTGCAATATCTTGCCTGTAGGAAAATCTGGGACTATTTGTCGCTTTTGTGTTTAGTTGTGTTTGCGCGATACGCGCGATACGTGAGTGGGTTCTGTGATCTAGCGTATCGCGGCGTGTCGCGATGGGTTTTAGACGCGTACACACACGATTCAGCGTATCGTGCACACGCGCGTTTAGTTCGCGACGCGAGTTTCTCGTTTCGATTCGATATCGTGTTTCGCGAGATATTTGACTTATATGTGATTCTTGTCGTACTTGCAGGTTTGCAGACGGACACAGCTACAGGGGAAGCAAGTGATAGGATTCACCCAGCGTGGAGTTTAGGTGAGTAGATATAACATCTACAGGGGAATCGCCCGCATGGCGTTATGCGTCTGGGCTAGGATTCAATTTCCTGTCGCACATTCTACGTCATTGTAGAATTGCGCATTTACTGCATTTCCTAGATATAGCTATATACTGTGACTAGCAGCCGTAGGACACTGCACACATTATTGACGGTTCATGTTGCACGAGCACGGATTGCATGCTACACACACACCGTCAATAATTGCCATGTCACACACTACCCCTTATAGCTACCATTGCTTGCCACACTTGACATCTAGTTTATCGGTATACCTATAGTGTATCATACCTTTAGTGATAGGTATATTTTCACTTTGCGATACAGCTACAGGTATACCTCATACATATTTTACTTATACCGGGAGGGATTTCCTACATATGTTACTTATACCCAGGGGGTATACGACATCAGTTCCTATAGGTAGATACCTATACTTTGCTACACCTGTATGTTAGATACATATTCAGTTGTTGTCGCATATTCACATTTACTGATGTTACTTAGCTGTACCTTATCATGATTTCGCATACATCTGGTTCAGCTATATACTTGTGTTTACCTGGTCGCATTCAGATATATCGCATACATCTATTCCTGTATTTATGCATTGTTTATCTGGATTTCATATGATGTTTTCGGGATTTGGGAACCGCGGGAGTTCATGAAATTATGCATACATGTAACAACCCGGTTTTCTTGATATGATATTTCGAGCGTCCCCCATGAGTTTTATCGGTGCTGATTACATACTCCATACGAGGTGTGGTTGCCGTATGAGAGTACATGGCGGGGCCCGGTATGGTTCCCCTCGGCAAGAAGATCAATGGGTTTGCCGATTGAGCCTGGAGGCGGGCGAGTACCTACCGGTGATTGTTTGGACCTGGCAGTTGTCTGGAGGCTACTGGCCAGAGTAGAGAGATGGATGCGGGATGACCTGTACTGTCGAGGCCGAGGGCCGACACTGCAGACGGACCCCGTGGGCTGATCCGGACTGACGGAGCCCCATATATGAGGATTTCTGTGTCGATGCTTGGCACACGGTTTCATGATATTTCTTTAAACCCCCTTTTGTATATATAACAGGGGATTTAGCCGTTGTTATATATACCCTTACACCAATATTAGTGGTATGGGACGCTAATATATGTGTATTGCCCCCATCATATTTATTCTGTACATATATATATATCTTTAGGATGCTAGAAACTTACTTGAGATTGGACTTGGGATACTAGGTGATTCATTGGGACTTGGACATTGGATATACCTATGTGATTGGTGATTTGTACATTCGGGATATAGGAGATTACTCGATATTGTACATTGAGGAGATGTGAGACTTATATGATGTGAGTGCCCAATGTGGGGGCTGATTTGAGGATTTGGGATTGGAGTATCTTGTTGGATTGTGATCCTGCCACGACGTCAGGTTTCCGTGGAAAATGACATATTCCACCCTTTACCTCACCATTACCTATCTTATGCACAGATTCATACATTGGTAGTACTTGTAGTGTACCCTTATGATAGTTGCATATTTGCTTTCTCACATCTCTACTGCATACTATTGTCATGTTACTATCGCTTCACTTATTGATTGTACCTGCTAGTGTACTCTCTTTATTCCAGCATTGCATGACATATTATTACTACTGTAATCGCATATCTTAGATTCATGCTGTATGTGCATTCCTGCGATTACCTGCATATGTTTTATACTATTCACGAGTTGGCAACTCACCCCCGTTGTGCCACAGGTGTTTCAGGTTTTTCCCCAGAGTAGTCGAGGCAGGCTATTCCTCCATCCAGCTATCCAGCTACCATCTTTTGCTACAGATACCGCATCAGCTCACAGTACCCTTTTGCATAGGTGGGTTAGACGGTTATCTGTATGATATATTGTACCTTCGTTGTATTGTACTCTCCATCTACTGTCGTATTATTGACATAGAGACTTGGTGAGGACGTAGTGTGTATTATGGTGGATTTGATGTCTTTATATATACAGCTTTTTCTCTACTGTCCTTATTCTTCTGTTGTATTCATATTGACTAGTCTTTTAAAAAAAATGGGGTGTTGCTAAAATTTTAAAGAAGGAAAATAAGACTTTTAAAGAATTTGGGTTGCGATTTCAATGGTTTCAAAACTTATATTATCTTTTCAGCATTCTTTTCTTGGTTTAGATTTCTGGGTTTGGCTTTCTTTTACTACGTTGCGTCTTTAGGCGTTGCGTAGTATTAGGGCCGTCACGGGCCATTTTTGGGTCGTGACAAAGTTGGTATCAGAGCGTTAGGTTTTACCTTTCGGAGGGTAGGATGACCTTAGTATGATGGAGTAGGTAGCTTAAGCAGAGTAACGTAGTGTGTGTATGTCTGCAGCATACCCACAGCGCGGTACTTTGCATTAAGTGACCTAAGTACAATTTGCTTGACATTCCTTCCTTGATGATTCATATCTTTGAGATTCGATTTCCTCATTCTTATCGAATCTCATCTTATATCTATTTATAGCCTTGCCGCCGATGACTATGGGGACCCAGAGCGATGCAGCGAGGGCCAAGGTCAGGGTTAGCTCGAGTGAGACGAGTACTGACCAGGATGGCACTCTAGTTGCACAGGTGCAGACGGATCAGCCTACCATCTATACTATGGATAGACTTTTGGTAGAGATGCAGGAGTTCCGCCAGACGATGAGTTCCTTGGTTGATGTCGTTCGGGAGCTACGACAGGAGGTTGTCACCCCTGTTACTCAGCTGTCCCTTACGATCAGCATGCAGCAGTCCGTCACCTACATAGCACCAGTGGTTGCAGCTCCAGTTGACGAGGCACATATTTCAGAGGCTCAGAGAGTTCCAGGACAGTGGAGGACTCGTACCAGCGTACCAGCCCAGAGACAGAGGTTCGGTCGTCGAGACAGATTTCATGGCCGTCGCGGGAATAGCAAAGGCTTAGGACGAGGACAGTCGTTCAGCTCTCATCCCCAGGATGGTCAGCAGTCAGCACGTGGATGTTTTCGATGCGGAAGCCTTCAGCACTTCGTCAGGGATTGTTCCTTAGCACCTCGTCATGATCGCTTCCAGAGAGGCTGTGGACATGGAAGGTTTTCTCAGAGGGCTCAGGCTACCAGAGGAGTTCATCCAGCTGCGAGTAGAGGGCAAACACAGGAGTTTGCTTCTACTCATCGGGACGCGCAGACGTCCAATGTGGAGTTTTCAGGTACCCTTGAGTTATATTTTATTTTCTCTTGGTGTATTTGTTGTTTCATGCTTGTACTGTGGTTGGGTAGATTAGTCGTAGTTGTGCTAACTTCTGTCAGCGATCCTTTTGTTGCGCGACACGTATTTCAGTTTCGTGCCAATCGGATAGGAGGTAGAGATTCGTCCGTCGTTTTGATCCTTCTAGAGATGTTTGATTTGACGTTCTTCTGGGCACGGACTGGTCAGCTACGTGTTAGGCGTCTGTGGACTACCGTGTGGAAGCAAGATAGGTTTTGTTTTCCCCGGCAAGTCAGTTCTTGTTATACAGGTGGATAGTTGTGCCGCCTCTTACAGCTTGAATTCAGCCTGTTTAGCTAGTCGGCTACTAAGGAGATGTCGTGGATTCTTGACGTTCATTCGTGATACCAGAGCCACCGTAGGATTGTTGAACCGGGTTCTTTTCGTGCGAGAGTTTTTCCGACGTTGTTCCAGATGAGCCGGCGAAGCTGAGGGAGCTTAAGGGTCAGCTGCAGAGTTTTGGTTTGGGGAGTTTTGTGCGTCTGAGTGTTTCGCTTTTGGAAACTCCTATTTCTGTTCGTCGAGGAGAAAGACGGCAATTTAGGGTTGCGTATCGACGGATCGTCAATTGAACCGGGTTACGGTGCGGATAGGTATCCTTCACCTTGCCGTGGCGATTTCTCTGATCAGCTCCAGTGTGCGAGACATTTTTCTAAGTGTGCTTGGGATCAGGTCATCATTATTGCGGATTCGGGATGATGGCATCCCGAAGATTGCCTTATGCGTGCTACGGGCTTTGTGTGTATCGGTGAGTCGTTGGATTCCCTGATGCCCTAGAAGCATTCGTAGATATGATGAACCAGAATTCTTCAGGCCGTTCCTCGACCAGTTTCTGTCGTGCTATTTATGACACTCTGGTCTATTTTAATGTGTCTTGAGGGACAGGAGTAGCACTTGAGGATTTGTTATGCAGATGCTGGGAGAGCACCAGCAGTTTGCTAAATTCTCAGAGTGTTTCTTCAGGTTTGTTGTGTGTTGACTCCTAGTTCTTGTAGTCACGGGAGACGGTTTCGTATGGTTTCGAGAGAGATTGTGACCGTACGGCTTAAGTCCAGACTTGTGTGCCGGACGGAGATCCGCAGATTGTTGGGCTTAGCAGGGTTTTACCGCCGTTCATGCGGGATTGCTAGAGTAGTGCTGCACCGTCGACTGAATTGACCAAAAAGGGAGGTTTCTTTTCTTTGGACTGAGGCATGTGTACGGAGTTTTCAGCAGTCGAAGATTCAGTTAGCAACTGCATCAGTCCTTCTTTGCTTTTGGTTCGGGCGACTTCGTTGTTTAACTGTAATGTTTCTTGAGTGGGCTCGAGGGTGTACTGAGGTGACACTATAGAGATATCGCTTTTGCTTTCCCTACATTTGGAGGAAGTACGAGGAGGATATTCCACTCATGATCTGGAGATGGCCGCGGTGGTTTTGCGTTGGAAGTTTGGAGACACTTCTTGTTTGAGAGTCGTGTCAGATTTTCCACGGACCACCAGAGCTTAATGCACATCTTCCTGCAGCAGATTTGGATTGTTGTGATGGTCTTCTGCAGATTTACAGTTCTTGTGTGATCGTCGAGTATAGCTTAGTTCGTCTCTACGGAGGGGACAGCTTGCTCATGTCCGCGCCCGACCACTTTTCTTAAGTCGTTTTCGCGAGACACTGCCCGTCGAAGCTCGTACGTCAGAGGTAATTGAGCATATTCGGCTGGGTAATGATTCGAAGACCTTGATTGTGACAATGATGTGCTAAGTTAGGGACACGTTTGTGTACCTGCCATTATCAGGTAGAGGCGTGTAATCCTAGAACATGCATATCTGTCAACTCCCTCTATGCATTCAAGCTCCACCAGCTTTGGCGTGACTTGTGAGATAGTTACAAGTGGACAGGAATGTAAGGAGAAGTTTCAGGTTTCGTTTCAAGTGTCTGTCTTGTTGTGTGCTTTGGGTCGAGCATCTGAGGCCGGCTGGAGAATTGCAATCTTTTTACCGTTCCGAAGCAGGAATGGGAGCAGATCTCCACGAATTTCGTTATGGTTTCCACCTAATTTTGGTTAGGGTGTGACTCCATTCGGATTCTCGTCATCCGGTTTTACTCAGTTTGCTCAGTTGTTTTGTTTAAGTTGTGTGTTTGTTGTTTTGTTTGGTCGTCAGCAGCTTGGGATCGTCACTCGCCATCATTAGGGTTCTCCTTCGATAGCTATTATCAGGAGACACTCCAATTGGCCACCCTTAGGCTTAGGGGTTAGGTCGTGTCGATCACCAGTCTGTTGTTCTTCTGACTCCGCGAAGGTAGGATTTTGGACCCCAGCTATGTCTAGAGAATTCGGAGTTAGTCCAGTTGTGTTCAGGTCAGGACGAGAACTGTCCATTGCAAACAGATGTCTTATGCGACTGTGCTGGTCGCAGGCTTGAGTGCGCAGTGGCACATCATGTATTCCTACGGACCTTCCGATGAGCGACGTGTTGGATTTTGGGAAGCTTATCCCAGGATTTTAGGACCTTTTAGATCCTATAAGTGAGTTAGTTTTGTTGCCTTTAAATTGGCACTTCCGCCCAGATTATTAGAATTTCATCCCGTGTTCCTTATGATGATACTTTACATTTACCTTCATGACCTTTCTCATATGTTTTGGCACCAGACCTTTTAGCTGGACACGATCTTTCGCTCACCCGCAGCCATATGTGGTAATGGCTCGACAGGTGGAGAAACGTCGGTCAAGGGTCTTGCCATCTGTGAAGGGTTCCTTGGACGTAGCCGTATGGTGAGTTGGTCACTTGGGAGGCTGCGTGCGAGATTTGAGGATCTTAATCTTCTTTTTGAAGGTACGCGTAGCAGTATAAGTTTTAAATTCGGGGACGAATTTCTTTTAAGGGGGGAGATTGTAACACCTTAGAATGTGTTTTGTAGCTATTTATATTTTAAAATGTGGTTTTTAATAAAAAGTTTACCAAATTAGTTTTTAAATATTTTATCCTAATTATTGAGTATTTTACCAGAATTTTGTTAGGCACACACACACTTGTGCATGATAACTAGGCTTGTTTTTGGTGTTTAACCATGATTAGCAACATGGTTAACTAACCATTTCCTCTAATCTAGTTTTAATATTTGTTAAAGTGTCATGATAGTTTTAAATTTAAAAATGAATTTAAAAAGGGTTTTTAAATTGAAATGGTTGTTCATGGTTGACCTTGGTGAGAGAGAGGTGTTGCATGATGGGCATTATGGCCTTTGCCATGCCTCATTTATGAGGAGAGAGAGAGAGGAGGGGGGGTTGACTTGTGAGTTCTCTCATTCCCTCACTCTCATTCTCTCACTCCCATTCTCTCTCACAACACACACACACTTCCAGCAGCAGCTTCATCACAACACACACACACTCACTCACTCTCAAACTCACACACACACACTGCAGAGAGAGAGAGAGAGAAGAAGCAGCAGCAGAAGCTGAAGAAGGAAGCAACAGCAGCAGCACAAGCAGTGGCAGCAGCAACAACATCCACATCATCTTCCTCACCATCATCAGCATCACTATCATCTTCATTCACAACAACAACACCCACGACAACATCAACAGCAACATTATCATCATCATTACCATCAACAGCAGCAGCAGAAACAGAAGCAGCAGCAAGCATCAGAAACAGCAGCAACAGGGACCCCAGCTCTCCCAGGAGCTCTTCTCCACACCTTCACCTGCCTTCTAGGGTTCTGTGGGTATATTTCCTTAACCCTATTGCATGGTTTGCTTAGTTGTGCATCGATTGATTCGATTAGTGCTAAATTAGCTAGTTTAGTGCTAGTTTTGGGGTTTTGAGAGATATTGTAGTAATTTGTTGATTGTGTTGGCTAACCTAGCATAATTAGGTGTTTTCAAGGCCACTTCAACTGAGATAATCCCCAGATTTCACTTAAATACCATAGATTTTCCATATTGTGCAATTGGTGTTTTTAAAGTGATTTATTGGATATCTGTGATCTGCTGTTACCCGGGTGACTTCAGGATAAAATTGAGTGGACCCCAGCCTACTGGTAACACCCTGACCCCACCATCAAAGCCCGACCTCACCACTCTCAAACTTGGCCTCCGAAATCGTCTTTATGGCCGCAATTTGCGGCCAGAACAGGGAGATAGGAGTTGGGGTTTTCAGGGGTGGTGTCTGCTGTGTTGTGTAGGTCCTTGGTATATGTAGTTTTGCAAAATCTTGCCTGTAGGAAAATCTGGGACTATTTGTCGCTTTTGTGTTTAGTTGTGTTTGCGCGATACGCGCGATACGTGAGTGGGTTCTGTGATCCAGCGTATCGCGGCGTGTCGCGATGGGTTTTAGACGCGTACACACACGATTCAGCGTATCGTGCACACGCGCTTTTAGTTCGCGACGCGAGTTTCTCGTTTCGATTCGATATCGCGTTTCGCGAGATATTTGACTTATATGTGATTCTTGTCGTACTTGCAGGTTTGCAGACGGACACAGCTACAGGGGAAGCAGGTGATAGGATTCACCCAGCGTGGAGTTTAGGTGAGTAGATATAACATCTACAGGGGAATCACTCGCATGGCGTTATGCGTCTGGGCTAGGATTCAATTTCCTGTCGCACATTCTATGTCATTGTAGAATTGCGCATTTACTGCATTTCCTAGATATAGCTATATACTGTGACTAGCAGCCGTAGGACACTGCACACATTATTGACGGTTCATGTTGCACGAGCACGGATTGCATGCTACACACACACCGTCAATAATTGCCATGTCACACACTACCCCTTATAGCTACCATTGCTTGCCACACTTTACATCTAGTTTATCGGTATACCTATAGTGTATCATACCTTTAGTGATAGGTATATTTTCACTTTGCGATACAGCTACAGGTATACCTCATACATATTTTACTTATACCGGGAGGGATTTCCTACATATGTTACTTATACCCAGGGGGGTATACGACATCAGTTCCTATAGGTAGATACCTATACTTTGCTACACCTGTATGTTAGATACATATTCAGTTGTTGTCGCATATTCACATTTACTGATGTTACTTAGCTGTACCTTATCATGATTTCGCATACATCTGGTTCAGCTATATACTTGTGTTTTCCTGCTCGCATTCAGATATATCGCATACATCTATTCCTGTATTTATGCATTGTTTATCTGGATTTCATATGATGTTTTCGGGATTTGGGAACCGCGGGAGTTCATGAAATTATGCATACATGTAACAACCCGGTTTTCTTGATATGATATTTCGAGCGTCCCCCATGAGTTTTATCGGTGCTGATTACCTACTCCATACGAGGTGTGGTTGCCGTATGAGAGTACATGGCGGGGCCCGGTATGGTTCCCCTCGGCAAGAAGATCGATGGGTTTGCCGATTGAGCCTGGAGGCGGGCGAGTACCTACCGGTGATTGTTTGGACCTGGCAGTTGTCTGGAGGCTACTGGCCAGAGTAGAGAGATGGATGCGGGATGACCTGTACTGTCGAGGCCGAGGGCCGACACTGCAGACGGACCCCGTGGGGTGATCCGGACTGACGGAGCCCCATATATGAGGATTTCTGTGTCGATGCTTGGCACACGGTTTCATGATATTTCTTTAAACCCCCTTTTGTATATATAACAGGGGATTTAGCCGTTGTTATATATACCCTTACACCAATATTAGTGGTATGGGACGCTAATATATGTGTATTGCCCCCATCATATTTATTCTGTACATATATATATATCTTTAGGATGCTAGAAACTTACTTGAGATTGGACTTGGGATACTAGGTGATTCATTGGGACTTGGACATTGGATATACCTATGTGATTGGTGATTTGTACATTCGGGATATAGGAGATTACTCGATATTGTACATTGAGGAGATGTGAGACTTATATGATGTGAGTGCCCAATGTGGGGGCTGATTTGAGGATTTGGGATTGGAGTATCTTGTTGGATTGTGATCCTGCCACGACGTCAGGTTTCCGTGGAAAATGACATATTCCACCCTATACCTCACCATTACCTATCTTATGCACAGATTCATACATTGGTAGTACTTGTAGTGTACCCTTATGATAGTTGCATATTTGCTTTCTCACATCTCTACTGCATACTATTGTCATGTTACTATCGCTTCACTTATTGATTGTACCTGCTAGTGTACTCTCTTTATTCCAGCATTGCATGACATATTATTACTACTGTAATCGCATATCTTAGATTCATGATGTACGTGCATTCCTGCGATTACCTGCATATGTTTTATACTATTCACGAGTTGGCAACTCACCCCCGTTGTGCCACAGGTGTTTCAGGTTTTTCCCCAGAGTAGTCGAGGCAGGCTATTCCTCCATCCAGCTATCCAGCTACCATCTTTTGCTACAGATACCGCATCAGCTCACAGTACCCTTTTGCATAGGTGGGTTAGACGGTTATCTGTATGATATATTGTACCATCGTTGTATTGTACTCTCCATCTACTGTCGTATTATTGACAAAGAGACTTGGTGAGGACGTAGTGTGTATTATGGTGGATTTGATGTCTTTATATATACAGCTTTTTCTCTACTGTCCTTATTCTTCTGTTGTATTCATATTGACTAGTCTTTTAAAAAAAATGGGGTGTTGCTAAAATTTTAAAGAAGGAAAATAAGACTTTTAAAGAATTTGGGTTGCGATTTCAATGGTTTCAAAACTTATATTATCTTTTCAGCATTCTTTTCTTGGTTTAGATTTCTGGGTTTGGCTTTCTTTTACTACGTTGCGTCTTTAGGCGTTGCGTAGTATTAGGGCCGTCACGGGCCATTTTTGGGTCGTGACAATGACTCGGGACTGTACCCAAAAACCACCGTTTTGCACGCCCTCTTGGACGTGGTAAGGTGGAAATCAAAGCACAGTGGGAATCACACAAGACTTCATGACGATCTCGGGTCTACATGTTAGTGTATATGCCCTAGGGGCCATTATTGTATCATACCAGTTTGTATATTACTTAATAGAAGCTTGGGATATTCACATGTATATAACAGTCTTGCTAAACATGGAAGTATGCTACTTGGTTTTTCTATCTTAATATGTGAGTATACGTATTGATAGAGCTCTTAGGATCTTGCTTGACTACCAGCGTTGTGATGGCAGCCGCACTAGTGGGGGCTGGGTAGTCTACAAGCACATCCTTATTCAGGTCCCTATTCGTAGGATTATCGAGACAGGGCATCGATACTTCGGAGTAGACTATTGTGTACGCTTCTCATCCCAGTTGGGGAGATGGTCTGTCCCATAGCCGTCAGTACGTCGTACTGGAGATAGTATGCAGGTGCTCGTTAGGTTACGGGTACACCGGACAGGACTCACGGGGAACTGTTAGTTGGTTTTATACCCATCGTCAGTTAACAGTTCCCAGGTGACATGACTACAGCATAGTCCGCAGACTTGACACTGCTACTTCGCCTCGAGTGTGTCCCACTGTTCTTAGATTGCTACCCTACCACGGCTCAAAGGAGTCGTGCAAACAGGTAGCAGTTGGGTGCAGTCCCGAGCACTTGGAGGCAGTGGCGGTTAGACAGGATTCGTCTCTCCCGGTATTGGGAGTTGATATCGCTCTGTGTCAGAGAGCCATAACGCAAAGTCCCTGGCCACGGCAAGCGAGATTTACTGGTAGGTTCCAGTTGTTTTCTCAGGGTGTAATGGGCTACGCTCCGACACGACTTATACCGCTATTAGAGGACTGACGCTTGCCGCCCCCTAGGACCGATATGCGATTGTCTTAGACGAACAGACCGGACTGTACGAAGATTGTCACATCAGACTCAGTAGGAGTTCGGATGGGTTTCCTCATCGGCCTTCTTATCGACATCTACCTGGGGACCGTTACGTACAGCTAGTGCCGCTTGCGGTCTGTGGTTAAACCCACTGCCAGCGTAGTAGTCGAGTCTTTAGAGTCCTACACAGAGAGTTTCCCTACTCCAGGTGAAACGATATAGAGGTCGTATGGTTTTACGACAAGGGTTCGGACGCATACGTGTGTTTACGCACGTACGACATCCGGACAGTTTTTACTAGCCGGCTTTGGTTTAAGCCAGTTTCTAGTATCCGGTTATTGGATTTATACGGTCTAAAGTTTTTCCGTGTTTTCACGGATAGGAGGGGCGTTCTCGTAATTATGCGAGAAGCTTCTAGAAGGTTGGTGACTTGGGGGTTAAGGTGGCATAAGCATTAAATGAGATTAGTGACTCATTTGTGTGATTCATCCTTGTCATTAATGCATGATAAATGCTTAATGACTCATGTAGATGGATCACTCATTTATATTTATGAAGCATGGTTGTTAATTCCTTTATATTATTTATTTTGATAAATATAATGCTTCATATATATTATGAGAGATCATTATCTCATTACATTCTCTTGCTCACTTTCTCTCTCCTCAAGCTCTCTCTCTTCAAACCCTTCTCATGTGTTGAGACCAAGGATTAGATTAGACTACTTAATCCATAACCCTTCTCTATATCACCTAGGTTACTTAGATTAGCACTTTAAGAAACCTAGTTACCTCAAGTTATAGGTGAAGCTTGAAGTAAAGCTCTCGGGTGGATCATCTACTATATAGAGAAGGCCGGAGAGGACGTAGAGAACGAAAAGACGAAGGACACGGTTCATCAGGTATAATCACTTTTCATAGTAGTTGTTAACTTCTATGATTCTTGTTAGTTATAGTTTAGCAAAGATTCTCGGTTAGTCGATGTTTACGCATAAAACAAGATCGTTTTTCATTATTCCGCCTCCCCGCAAGTCGTGGGGTGTTGTACATCGACTTACAGTGGTATCAGAGCCTCGCTAAACAATAATTAACTCATTAGCAAAGTCGCATGAATTTCGAATGCAAAACGAACTGAAAATGACATCGATATCACCATGTTTCTGTCGATTTTAAAACAGGCTCTAAAAATTTTTCAAGGAGCTGCAGAATAACAAGCAGAGATTTATAAGATCACTGGAGAAAAATGGGTTCCTGAATCGGCCATACAGCCGCGGAACCGCGGCCGATCCCACCGATCCCACCGATCCGCCGCGGATCCGCGGCCGAGTTGCGGCCGATTCAACCCAGTTTGCTCCAGTAACTCTTCTGTGATATTTTTGTATTTTCTGGGATGTTTATTTTTCTGCTCAAGTCTCAGGTGCACAGAGAAGTTTTGGAGTAGAATCTAAAGTATTTGCACGATCGAAATCTTGTGATGTTTGCTAATTTGATTATATCTGTGATTGTATAATGTGTTCGTAAACCTCCCCTAACTGCTAGTATGTCGGTTGGCAGGGGGTTGCACATTTCTGTAATGGTTTTTACTGTTTGTGGTTGTGAACTGTATTGGACTGTTGTGATGATTAGTCGAGGTTTGAGATGGGTTGTTATATTCATTTATTCAATGTAATTGTAATATGTTGTAATATTATTTTGCGGGGCACATCCAGATTGCGGTTGTAGCCACCGTTGTATAATTTCATTTTACTGTTTTTGCTCCTAGGATAGACCCAAGGTGGGGTGCACAAAATACCGGGTACTTTGAAGTGTTTAGTGGCCTACTCACTTTGTTGAGGGAGACTGCTTCACTTCGGGTATTTGGCGGGTAGTTTGCCGTACCCGTAGGGGTCTAGGGTGGGGTAATGGCTATTCATCACAACTGTGTAATCCGTCTTTTGTTGCAGGCTCTAAACAAACGCGGATTGCTTGCAAATCCAATAAAGTTCATTTGAGATCTGGAATGCCTATTATTGCGTCTGACGAATGTACAATATCTATATATGATAGCTATTTAGACGTCACTTATGTTTTACACCCGTGCTAGCCCAGCCCCCGCTCTGCCGTTAGGTAAGTAACCTAACGGGTGATGACGGGACCCAGTGGCGAATGCGGATGGCATAAGAGGACGTTGTATTTTCATTGTTTTCTGCAATGATAGGTTAATGATGGGACGCATTATTTATAATGCAAAGAAAATAAACCAAAAGTTGAATCGTTGGAACAATTTAAAAGAAACCACTCGGTTATTTTAAAACAGATGATATTTTTAAATTGCGGAGCTTTAACCACTCCTTTTAAAAAAAAGCTATCAGGTTCTTTCGGTCATATCAAGTTCACAACGTTCACAGTTTTTCCAAAACCATTCGTAGCCCTCCGTAATTTCATTTGAGTATTCAGTAGTATTCAAGCTATGTATTTTGACCAACGCCAAGGCATAGTGTTTGGTAGCTGCTGGGTATTCATTTGTTGCATAGATAGATGAGTTAGTTTGGGACAGTCGTATTATCATTTTGGCCAACGTCAAGGATATGTACGGATGGGTTCAAATTAACAAAATAATGATGGGTAGAACTTGACATGTGACTTATGACATTTTGACCAATGCCAAGGTCATAAGAGCATGGGGCAAAAACATATATCGGGAATTTCTAAAGAAACTGAAATTTGCAAAGAGTTGCATACCATTTGGAGTTTGATGAATGTTGGTAGGATTCCTTCAACATTATCATACAATGATATTTGGATCCCGATCCTACTGTGAGTATATGCTACTCATCAGGAGATTCGTCACTTAACGATCAATGCTATAAACAAAGTAAGTGTCAAGAAAGGTGTTAGCGGGGTTACGCCCCCAGAGAAAAGAGGTTATTTAATTAAGGAACTTCGCGAAAGCGTTGGAAAACCTCCCTCGAAGTACCGACACTGTAAGTGCACGGCGGCGCCCCGGCCGTCAATCCCGAGGCCAAATGCGGAAGCGATGGTTAACTTTAAATTTTCTAACCGGCACCACTGCGCACTATAAACCCGGATCGTGCCATTAAACTAGTCCTAGCTAACTACACGATGGAAAGAGAGATATACCGAGTGATCCATGTCCTCCGGTCTTCTCATCGTCGTCCCGATCTCCCGCGGAAGCTCCGGTCTCCACCTCGTCGCCGGAAGGGCACCACGTCGCCTGCTTCTTTTACGGGCTCCCACCTCTATACCGAGGAAACTCGGGCACAAAGTTGGCGAGCCGACGTGCCCAAGGTTTGCTGTAGAATGTAGTGTAGAGGCTATGTCTCATTTGGGGTTCATGGAGGTTGCCATTTTGTGGAGGAGAATGAACTATCCTTTGGAGGTGGAACTATGGGATTTTTGTGAAGCTAAAAGACCAAAAATCCCCACATGAAATATTGGGACAGCCCCTACCATATGATGGCCGGCCATGGTAATAGGAGAGGAGAGAATGAGAGAGAGAGTCTTGTATGGATGACGGAACCACACTCATAATGCAAGAGAGAAAAGGTCATCATAAGAAACAATCATCACAAACAAATCCATACTCCATCAACTAATCAACAACCATGATTGCTACAAAAAGTCAAGCAATCATGAAAGAAGAAGTCAAATGGTCAAGGGATGGTGCAACCATCATGATCCAACAAAATGCAAAGAACACCCTCCACAAATACTTATTTGCACAAATGCAAATAAACCCTCCTCCACCAATCTTCGGCCAATGAACGATACAAAGGAAATTGGCCGAAACGGAAAGCAAACTGGCAACTCCAGAAAACTGGTCCCGTAATAAATTACAGGAAAACCCCGATACTGTGTATACACACCCGCATCTGTATTCCGACCGAAATACAAATGCAATGAGACAAAATCTATACTGTACTATACTAGGATCCGGCTTAAACCAAATCCGGCTAGTATTATCCGTTCGATCCTGATCCGTGCAATACCGCACGTATCTGATCGAACCCTGCCATATCTCCATACGGCCTCTACAGCGTTTTGCCCGAAAACTCGAGCAACTGAATGTGGGGGACTCTAAAGACTCGTCAATACTATGGCTCAAGACTCGTCAATACTATGGCTCTGGATTTAACCACTAGCACGTCAGAGGTATTAGCCATACGTAACGGGCTACCAGCTATTGACCAAAAGGGACGTCTGTGAGCGAACTCATCCTGACACCCTACTGAGCCTGTCAGTGACAATATCCGTACAGTCCGGTCCGTTCGTCTATGAGCATCGCATGGCGGGCCTAAGGGGTTGGTAAAAGTCAGACCCCCAAAAGCGGTACAAGTCGTGTCGGAGTGTAGCCCAGAACACCCTGAGATACTACTGGAATACCAACCAGTAAATCTCCTGCCTCGGTCGAGGGCTTCGTGTAATGGCTCTCCTAGATACAGCGCGACCTCACCCCCAATACCGGGAGAGACGAACCCCTGAAGATCCGCTCACTGCCTCCATGTGGCTCGGGACTGTACCCAACTAAAACCTGTTTGCACGTCTCCTTTGAGCGTGGTAGGGTAGTAATCAAAGTACAGTGGGAACTCACACGAGTCAAATGACGATCCCCAGGTCGATGAATACACATATCACCAGGGAACTGCTATCTGACGTCAGGTATAAGACCAACTTGCATGTTCACGGCGAGTCCTGTCCGGTGTACTCATAACCCAATGAGCACCTGTATACATCTTAGGTGAGCCAACTGACACCAATGGCTTGTGAGACCGGCCACCGCCCCTCGTCGGGGTCTCAAATGTATACACTAGTCTACCCTGGAGTATCGATGCCCTGTCTCGAAACTCCCATGACGAGGGACCTTTTAAGGATGTGCTTATAGACCCCAGCTCCCACTTATATGATCGCCCTCATACTGCTGGTGGTCAAGCAAGAATCCTAGGGGCTCTATCAACGTGTAATAGCGACATGTCAGGTTACCTAAAGCAGTACACGATGATAAAGATAAACCAGATAGCATACTATCATCTCGAGTAGACTGTCCTACTGGGATAGGTCCTCCCTCAATCTATGCAATCACGTGCCTGTGATCCTATAATTGACTCTGAGGGCACTATCTCCAACAATCTCCCACTTGCACTCAAGGCTAATTATTGCGATGTCGCATACTCACAGCCCGTGTGATATCGAACACCCAACTCCTCTACTACTCAGTTTCACAAAGCTCGTTTGCGAAACTATTGCGTTCGAGGAATAGCCTCAGTGAGTGGATCCGCTGTGATGTTTCTTTCTGTGTCTCCCTATATCTCAAGTTCGCGGAGAAACCCATCTCCCGAAATGAGCAATACATGTCTTAGAATGTGTCTGGATGTTTGATGAGACCTAGCTCATAAATGAACTCCAAATCCAAACTTCTTAGACTGTATCGTCAACTGAACTTAATCAGTATCCTACGCCATGCCTCCCTCAGTATTGCCTTGGACCACCTGTCCAAAATACTTCCCCTCGTCAGAAAGAAAAACTATAACTCTGACAACCTCCCTGTAGTCCAGGTCACCTTAGAAGCCTGGAATGATAACTGTCTCCCGAATGAGGCTGTCGTTATCATATCCCTAGAACATCCACTTATGTTCTAAAACTGCTCCCGACTGTTTCTCTAGGATAGGATCAATGTCAACTTATTGCATATAGTGCAAGAACAACATCTGGTGTGATACTTGATATCTCATGATTGACTCAATTGCCTAAGCAAGTGATCTGCCAATCATGCACATCCCTCTCCACTTTAGTCTGTAAGACACCTTTAGAGAGGGTGACTCCATCACCTGCAGGTACACTACCGTGCCAGGAGTCGTCCATTCTAAATACATCTTAGAATGCTGTCTAAGTACCCTGATTGGGAAACCACCCAAATCTAGATCTAAAACCATAGATCTAGTAACCAGTATGTCTGATCTAATGTCCAAGTCCTATGTGGAGAAACCACTGTGTGACGACCAAAGTGTAACCGATCGTAGTATAGGAGTTTCTTTTCCTATTCTGTGTATGTCATCCAAATACCATGACATCACACCCTACTACCTTCTTAACAGATCCATCACCTATTCTGATGAAGTCAAACCTATGACTGTCACATCAGAAATTGATGATCTATCTCCGCTATATCTGCTTTAGTCTACAAATAGACATAAGCCACCTGTCCACCAATGCTTCCGCTGCTCCCACTGACTACGACAACCCTCTGGCAGAGTCATATAAACGTACACTTCTAAAGCAAGTTTAGAACGACGCTATACTCATCCTCCTGACGGGTCTCACAGTCTGGAACAACAGCAATGGCAAGTGTGGGTAAACAAGAACTACCCTGTCACCGTCCTTGAGGCTACCGGAGTACCTCTCGGGTGCCTAAAGTTACCCACCTTATCTGCGGAGTGGCCAATGGAATGTCAAGATAGATTGAATCTTTAGGTTCCTATGAAATCTTCAGTAATCGTTTGTGGTTCTGGAATCACTTCCAGTTCTACCATACTCACACTACTGTTTTCTGAAAAAAAATCCATTTTTATTAAAACTGTGGCGAGTCTAGAACAATATTACTATTGATCTCCCAGATGGTAGAAAGTCAACCCTCGTCGTAGCCTGGGTCAACCCATAAACAGCCATTACAGAAACGTGCCTTGAGTTATCCAGAGTCTGCTTTTAAGCATAAGCCGGACAACTCCCCATACCTTAACATCGTTAAGATATGAACTGTTATATATCCAATATAGAACCAGAGGCACTGATTTAATTGAACCAGATTCAAATCATGCAGCTGTCTCCAGTGCATGTCAACTAAATGGAAGGAGGCCAATCAACGTTACTCAACTTAGGAATGCTTCCAATTATGAGTAACCTGAAAGAGAAGCAAGTTCTCTTAATCATTACTATCAACTGAATACCATACACAAGTATCTACATCTTCGATCACTTTGAAGAATCCCGATACTTGCAATACCTGGTTCTCTACTTTATTCAAATACCTATAACTTCTCAGAATTCGGACCCTGTGTTTCCACGAAACACCTGTCTAAAAAACTAGAGAGGTCATAAGTAAACCGAATATAGTACAAGGACCAACCCCTCTGTCCTGATGGACCATGGACAACATACAATACTCTGTATAAGTCCCTTGAGTCTGATAACTTATTCACTGTGTGTCGTAGGTTGAAAACTATACTTATGGTTAAGAAGAATTACACCGTTGTTTAATGCTCCTTACCTAACCATCCACTGATATAGGTAAATGTCATAGACATAATTTCAAAAAGGTATATCTCACTCTATGAAAAATAGACATACAGATATATCAATTTGAAATTGGTGCACAACAGCGGATATTCAAAACCAAATATTTGCCGTCCGGAAAACAACCCAGGTGACTTCCTCAAATATCACCGATTACAACGAATCCCGATATAATGAGGATGATCACCTAATTCCCAATAACCTACTCCCACTCATCATCTGTAAAACCATACAGATGTGAGACTCATACCTGGTAAATACATACCCTGGAGTAAGTATCTAATCGGGAAATCAGTTTTCCCTTAACTGTACACAGTGAAACTGAAACATTGAGATGTTTCGATGGGGTATCCCGGTATTCCTAGTAATGCCTCTTCCATTATTGAGATTCACAACTATAACCGTGTAATTCTTTGCCACCTCTCCAAATCCCTTTATATGTCTTTAGTCATTACCTTCTGCACACCCCTTTAGGCCAAATGGTTTTCTTCCTTCCCTACCGTTCGGCTCCAGCCTATGGTTTGGAAGAAGACTATCCAATAAGCATAATGGGTGTACTGTCCTAATCCTAGGAACACTCGCAATGCGAGAGAAGGTGAAGATAAAAGACAACCGAATAAACCTTATTCCTATTTCTCCTGAACCAGAATCCATCCCCGAACTGGAACAAGTTCCTTTCGAGTTCGTATATAACCATACGATGGAGTATCCAATAAACTGTGGATCTTCGTAGTGATACGGAGTGTTATGGAGAAATACAAAGGTGATTTTAGGATTGGCGAAAAAATACTTGGTTTGGTCGTGAATAGCAGTCGCAGTTTACTTTGCCCTCTTACTAATCCCTTGCTTTGTCTTAACTTAATACCTTCTGTACACCATCGTTATGCTAATTGGTTTTCTTCATTCCCTACCGGTCGGCACCAGCCTAAGGTTTGGAAGAAGACTATCCAGTTTGCGTAATAGGTGTACTATCTCCTAAACCAAGGAGTACTCGCAACCTGAGAGAAGGTAAAAAGAAAAGACAACTAAATAGTCCTATCCGTTTTCTCCAGAACCGGAAACCATCCTCGAATAAATTCCTTCGAGTTTGTATCTAACCATACGATGGTTTTGTCCAATGGAAGTGGACGTTCGTAGTAATATGGGGTGTCCTGGAGAAAAGGGTAAAAGTAGGAGTGGCAATGAGGTTCGCAACTCTGACAATCCAAAAGCCAGTGTATAAGAAGGTTCGGTTAATTTTGGTCTCTGAGTCATAGTCTTAAGGTCGGGTCAATGGTCGCTGCCAAAGAGAGAGAGAAAAGAAACACTCAGCGTGCACTATAACCTAGATCAGAATGGTTACCAATTTATCTAATCTGGAAACCTCCCACTGTACCGTCAAATTCTCCTCCAAACCTGAAAGAAGAATTAGTCGGGATCACCCGAGGAGTAAACCGACTCATCAGTGGGAATCGGGATCCAACTATCATCGCATGATAACGTGACGGAATCCGCCCACGTCATCACACTCCAGAAGGTATGCGCATATCTGACAAGTTTCAGTTTCTTTAGAAACTCCCGATGTGAATTTTTACCCCATGCTCTTATGACCTTGACTTTGGCCAACAAATCATAAGTCACATGTCGAGTTCTACCCGTCATTCTCCAGGTTGATTTGAATCCACCCGTACCTACCCTTGACTTTGGCCAACAAGGCAGTACGACTGTTCCAAACCAACGCATCTATCTATGCTACATATGAATAACCAACAGCTACCAAACACTATGCCTTGACTTTGGCCAACAAACACAGCTTGAATACTATTGACTACCCATATGAAACGACGGAGGGCTACGAATGGTTTCTGGCGAAAACCTTTAACGTAATGAACTTGATATCGTTGAATGAACGGATAGCTTTTTAAAATATAGTGGCGAAAACCTTTGCTAAAGAGGTCACTTCCGGTGAAGGGATCTCGACTCTTTCCCCGTAGAATGAGGTGCAGGATATTCCAACTGAATACCATGGTGCAAAGAAAAAGTAATCGGCTATAGTGAAGTTATTGCCCTGACGCAAACTTTTTGTCCAAGGGGTCACTCCCGGTGAAGGGATCTCCGCCCTTGCCTCGTCGACTGAGGAGCAGGATATTCCAGCTGAATACCACGATGCAAAACAAAAGTAAACGTCCTTGCAATAACAGTTTTTTTTTGAAAAGTGTTCCAACAACATCAGATTAGGTTTGTTTTTAACTTGCATTGATCCGAATCAACGCAGTCCCATCAATTGATCACACCACAAAGAACGAAAATATACTGATGTACGTATATGCCATCCGCATTCGCCACTGGGTCCCGTCATTACCCGTTTGGTTAGCTAACTAACGACAGAGCGGGGACTAGACTAGTGCGGATGCAAAACATATACAACATCTACTAATATATATATCAATATATAATTTTTGCTCAAGGTGTGATAAAAATGCAACATCACAGAAATGTACAGCATCACAGAACAATACAGATATCTGGGATCCCCGGGTTTCACAGAGCCACTACTGAAACCCGACGTTCCCCTGGTCATGTGGATAGCCTGTGCAATTGTCACGACCCAAAATTGGCCCGTGACGGCCCTAATACTACGCAACGTCTAAAGACGTAACGCAGTAAAAGAAAGCCAAAACCCAGAAATCTAAACCAAGAATATACGGAAAAGATAATATAAGTTTTTGAAACATTTGAAATCGCAACCCAAATTCTTTAAAAGTCCTACTTTATTTCTTTAAAATTTTGGCAACACCCCTTTTTGTAAAAACTAACCCAAGATGAATACAACACAAAAATATGAAGCTATAGCGAAGCAGTAAAGACAACAGAGAGAAAGCTGTATATAAAGGACAACAAACCCACAAATAATATACAGTAACGTCCTCACCAAGTCTTTAAGTCAACAATACAATAGTAGATGGAGAGTACAAAATACACCGAATGTACAATACAAAAATACAGATAACCACCAAAAACCCACCTAAGCAAAACAGTACTGTGAGCTGATGCGGTATCTGTAGCAAAAGATGATAGCTGAAAAGCTGAATAGCCTGCCTCGACTACTCTGGGGAATAACCTGAAACACCTGTGGCACAACGGGGGTGAGTTGCCAACTAGTGAATAGTAGATAACATATGCAGGTAATCGCAAGAATGCACGTACAGCATGAATCTAAGATATGCGATTACAGTAATAACATGTCATGCAAATGCTGAATAAAGGTAAGTACACTAGCAGGTACAATCAATATGTGAAGCAACAGTAAAATGACAATAATATGCAATAACCATGCAATAGGGATATGAGAATGTAACTATGCAACTATCATAAGGGTACACTAACAGGTACAATCAATATATGAATCTGTGCATAAAGTAGATAAGTGTGAGGTATAGGGTGGAATACGTCATTCCACGGAAACCTGACATCGTGGCAGGATCACAATCCATCAAGACACTCAAATCCACAATTCCTCAAATCAGCCCCCAAACTGGGCTCTCACATCATATAAGTCTCACATCTCCTCAATGTACAATATCGAGTAATCTCCTATATCCCGAATGTACAATCAACAATCTCTTTCATATCCAATATCCAATCTCAATGAATCATCTATATCCCGAGTCAAATCTCAAGTAAGTTTCTAACATCCTAAAGGTATATATATTTGCAGAAATGAATATGATGGGGGCAATACATATATATTAGCATCCCATTCCACTAATATTGGTGTAAGGGTATATATAACAACGGCTAATCCCCTGTTATATATACAAAGGTATTAAAAGAAATATCATGAAAACAATGTGCCAAGCATCGACACAGAAATCCTGATAGGTACGTATCATACGCTGTCCCGAAAGCACGAGTGCCTAGCTCTGACCCTCGCCTTTCGACGTATGCATACGTGCATGACTCCCAACGGTGTCTCTATGACCCCCGCCGAGTCATCAGTACTGTCACCGGTAGGTACTATCCTGCCTCCAGGCTCAATCAGCAAAATCCATCGATCTTCTTGCCGAGGGGAACCATATCGGGCCCCACCATGTACCCTCTACGGCCTCGACGCCTCCTCGTAGGGGCATATACATATCAGCACCGATAAAGCTCATGGTGGATGCGCAAATATCATATCAAGGAAACCGGGTTTTTCAATGTATGCATAATTTCATGAACTCCCGCGGTTCCCAAATCCAGAAAACATCATCTAAAATCCCAATAACAATGCGCAAATTCAGGAATAAATATATGCGATATATCTGAAATGCGATCATATAAATGAGAATATGTAGCTGAAACCAGATGTATGTAAAACCAATAAGGTACAGCTAAGTAACACCAGTAAAGGTAAATATGTAACTGCAACTGAATATGTATGTAACATACAGGTGTAGCAATGTATATGTATCTACCTATAAGAACTGATGTCGTATACCCCCTGGGTATAAGTAAAATATGTATGATACCCCCCCGGTATAACTAAAATATGTGCAAGGTATACCTGTAGCTGTATCGCAAGGTGTATGTGTACCTATCACTAAAGGTATGATACACTATAGGTATACCGATAAACTAGATGTCATGTGTGGTAAGCAATAGTATCTATAATGGATAGTGTGTGACATGGCAATTATTGACGGTGTGTGTGCAGCATACAATCCGTGCTCGTGCAACATAAACCGTCAATAGTGTGTGTAGTGTCCTACGGCTGCTAGTCACAGTACCACTATATCAAGGAAATAAAGTAAAGGCGCAATTCTACAATGACGTAGAATGTGCGACAGGTATTTGAATCCTAGCCCAGACGCATAACGCCATGCGGGCGATTCTGTAAGTCGATGTAGTACACCCCAGTACTTGTGGGGAGGCGGAAATTACAAAAACGATCAAGTTTAAGGAACGAACATCGACTAACCGCTTAAATCGAAGCTAAACTATAAATAACCGTACACAATGATTTTCTTATCACTTGTGATTAGGGATTATACCTTTCGAAACTAGTCCTTCGTCTTTACGATCTCCTTGTTCTCCTCGGCCTTCTCTAGGTAGTAGACGATCCACCCGAGAGCAAAACTCCAAGCTAAACCTCTAAACTTGAGGCAACTAACCTTCTTGGATTGCTAATCAAAGAAGTTAGGATGAGATAGAGTGATGGTTATGGATTGTTTTAGTCTAACTAATCCTTTGATCTCAACTTATGAGGTGTAAGGATTAGGGTTTGAAGATGAGAGCTTGAGGAGAGAGAATGTGAGATAAGATAATGAGAAGAGAGAGAGTGTATCATAATATATTATGAAGCATTCTCATTTATCAACAAAAGAAAATGAGTGATGAATAAGCATGCTTCACAAATATCTAATGGTGATTCATTAAGCATGTGTCATTATCATTTATGGTGCAATTAATGATAATGATGAATCACCTCATGACTCACAATCTCATCCAAAGTAACCTCCTTAGTCACATCTTCTAGAAGCTTCTCGAACAATTACGAGAACGCCCTCCGATCCGTAAAAATACGGAAAAACTTTAGACTGTAAGATTCCAATAACCGGATACCAGTAACTGGCTTAAACCAAAGCCGACTGGTAAAAACTGTCCGAAAGTCGTACGCGCGTAAACGCACGTATGCGTCCGAACCCTTTGTCGCAAAACCATGCAACCTCTATATCGTTTCGCCTGGAGTAGGAAACTCTCTGTGTGGGACTCTAGAGACTCGACTACTACGCTGGCAGTGGGTTTAACCACAGACCGCAAGCGGCACTAGCTGTACGTAACGGTCCCCAGGTAGTTGTCGATAAGAAGGCCGATGAGAAAACCCATCCGAACTCCTACTGAGTCTGATGTGACAATCTCCATACAGTCCGGTCCGTTCGTCCAAGACTATCGCATATCGGGCCTAGGGGGGCGGCAAGCGTCAGTCCCCTAAAAGCGGTATAAGTCGTGTCGGAGGGAAGCCCATTACACCCTGAGAAACTACTGGAACCTACCAGCAAATCTCGCTTGCCCTGGCCAGGGACTTTGCGTAATGGCTCTCTGACACAGCACGATATCTACTCCCAATACCGGGAGGGACGAATCCTGTCTAACCGCCACTGCCTCCAAGTGCCCGGGACTGCACCCAACTGCTACCTGTTTGCACGACTCCTTTGAGCCGTGGTAGGGTAGCAATCTAAGAACAGTGGGACACACTCGAGGCGAAGTAGCAGTGTCAAGTCTGCGGACTACGCTGTACTCATGTCACCTGGGAACTGTTCACTGACGACTGGTATCAAACCAACCAACAGTTCCCTGTGAGTCCTGTCCGGTGTACCCGTAACCTAACGAGCACCTGCATACTATCTCCAGTACGACGTACTGACGGCTGTGGGACAGACCATCTCCCCAACTGGGATGAGAAGCGTACACACTAGTCTACTCCGGAGTATCGATGCTCTGTCTCGATAATCCAACGACCAGGGACCTGAATGAGGATGTGCTTGTAGACTACCCAGCCCCCACTAGTGTGACTGCCATCACAACGCTGGTAGACAAGCAAGATCCTAAGAGCTCTATCAATACGTACACTCACATATTAAGATAGAAAAACCAAGTAGCATACTACCATGTTTAGCAAGACTGTTATATACATGTGAATATCCCAAGCTTCCATTAAGTAATATACAAGCTAGTATGATACAGTAATGGCCTTCTAGGGCATAAACACTAACAATCTCCCACTTGCACTAGGGCCATGTACTGACGTATCGAAGACCGATGATCTCGAGTAGCCGCTCGAACTGAATCTGAGGAAGGGCCTTTGTGAATGGATCAGCAATGTTCTCTTCTGAAGCAACTCTCCGAACCTCGATCTCCTGACGATCAATGATCTCCCTGATCAGGTGATACCGCCTCAAGATGTGTCTGGACTTATGATGGGACCTTGGTTCCTTCGCTAAAGCTATAGCTCCGTTGTTGTCGCAATACAGAGGTATTGGATCAACTATGGTAGGAACCACCTGAAGATCTGTTAGGAACTTCTTCATCCAGACTGCTTCTTTTGCGGCATCGCAAGCAGCTATATACTCCGCTTCCATCGTCGAGTCAGCAACGGTGTCCTGCTTGGAGCTCTTCCAGCACACCGCCCCTCCATTGAGGGTAAAGACATAACCCGACATGGACTTGGAATCGTCCTTATCACTCTGGAAGCCGGAATCAGCAAAGGCCTCCAACCTGAGGTCTTTTCCGCCGTAAACCAAGAACATCTCCTTAGTCCTCCTCAGGTACTTGAGAATGTTCTTTACTGCTATCCAGTGTTTCTCCCCTGGGTCTGACTGATACCGGCTTACCACGCTTAGTGCGTAAGCTACATCTGGTCTGGTACACAACATCGCATACATTATAGAGCCTACCGCAGAAGCGTAGGGTATAATAGACATGCGTTCCCTTTCCAAATCAATCTTGGGAGACATCTCTTTGGAGAGGGTGATTCCGTGACAAGCCGGTAGATTACCGCGCTTAGAATCTTCCATACTGAATCTTTTCAGTATAGTGTCGATATACCTGGACTGCGAAAGTCCCAACATCCTCTTGGATCTAGCACGATAGATCCGGATCCCCAGAATGTAAGAGGCATCACCCAGGTCTTTCATGGAGAACCTGTGTGACAAGAATCTTTTGACAGATTGTAGCATAGGAATGTCATTTCCTATCAATAGAATATCATCCACGTACAAGACGAGGAATACGACACTTCTGGCCACAACTTTACTATATATGCACGGTTCATCTGGATTTTTGATAAAGTCATATTCTTTGACTGTCTCATCAAAACAGATGTTCCAACTCCGCGATGCCTGCTTTAGTCCGTAAATGGACTTAAGCAGCTTGCATACTTTCCCGCTGCTCCCACTCTGATTGAAACCCTCTGGTTGATCCATATAGACGCTCTCTTCTAAATTTCCATTCAGAAAAGCCGTCTTTACGTCCATCTGCCAGATTTCATAATCATGGAAGGCAGCAATAGCAAGAAGGACCCGAATGGATTTGAGCATAGCCACTGGAGAAAAGGTTTCGTCATAGTCCAAACCAGGTCTTTGACGAAAACCCTTTGCAACAAGTCTAGCCTTATAGGTTTCCACCTGTCCATCTACACCAATCTTTTTCTTGAAGATCCATTTGCATCCTATGGGTTTTACCCCATCTGGAGCAAAGTCCAAAGTCCATACTTTGTTGGTGTACATGGACTCCATCTCGATCCGCATTGCATCTAGCCATCGTACCGAGTCGCCGCTCTGGATGGCCTGCTGGAAGTCAGTAGGTTCATCATCATCTATGATGCAATCCTCTCTATCCCCGTCTATGAGAAAACCGTAGTATCTCTCAGGCGGATGAGACGGCCTACTACTCCTGCGGAGGGGTGCGGGAATGTTCTGTTCTTCTTGAACCTCTGGTTCTACCAAACTTTCAGTAGCAGTTTGTGGTTCTGGAATTTCTTCCAGTTCTATTTCGCTCCCACTCTTCTGATTTTCCAAAAATTCAGTTTCTAAGAAGCGGGCATGACGAGAAACAAAAACCTTTTGTTCCTCTGCGTAATAGAAGCAATATCCTGTAGAGTTCTTTGGATATCCCACAAACTTACACTCTACTGAGCGTGCCTCGAGCTTGTCCGGACGCTGCTTTTTTACAAAAGCTGGACATCCCCACGTCTTCAGGTACTGAAGATAGGGTTTCTTCCCACTCCACATCTGATATGGTGTGGTAGGCACAGTTTTGGTTGGAACTCTGTTCAAAAGATGTATTGCTGATTCTAGCGCATACCCCCAGAAAGATCGCGGTAACTCAGCATTACTCATCATGGATCGTACCATATCCAATAGGGTTCGATTCCGTCTCTCCGATACACCGTTGTGCTGTGGAGTGTATGGAGGAGTAAGCTGAGAGAGAATTCCTTTCTCTTTTAGGTAACCTAGGAACTCGGCACTTAAGTATTCTCCACCTCGATCAGATCTTAGTGTCTTAATACTTTTGCCTGTTTGGTTTTCCGCTTCACTCTTGTATTCCAGGAATTTCTCAAAGGCTTCGGATTTATGCTTCATCAAGAAGACATGTCCAAACCTAGAGAAATCATCTGTAAAAGTAATGAAGTAGGAATAACCACCTCTCGCATGTGTAGACATTGGACCGCATACATCGCTGTGTATGAGTCCTAAGAGCTCGCTCGCTCTTACTCCTTGTCCAGTGAATGGAGTCTTTGTCATCTTTCCTTTGAGACAAGATTGACAAGTGTCATATGATTGATATTTGAACGAGTCCAAATATCCTTCTCTATGCAACTTAGTCAATCTTCTCTCATTGATGTGACCCAGTCTACAATGCCATAAGAAAGCTTTATTTAAATCTGGAGACTTTCTTTTTAGTGTGTTCTGGACATTGAAAATTTGGAGTTGGTTTAAAACATATATGCCGTTATTTAGAGTACCGGACCCAATCAAACCATGATTAAGGTGGATGTTGACAACATTTCTTACAAACGTGAAATCATAACCTTTATTTGATAACAAGGAAACTGATATGATATTACACGTTAAGCTGGGTACAAAATAACAGTTATGTAAAACCAAAATGTGTCCACTCGTCAATCCTAGGTGATAATCCCCGACGGACGCAGCTCCCACGCTAGCTCCGTTAGCAACCCTGAGGATCATATCACCTTCCTTCAGCACTCTACGGTTTCTCAGTGCCTGCAATGAATTGCAAATATGAGATCCTGATCCGGTATCCAATACCCAGGAAGTAGAGTTGATCGACAGACAATTCTCAATTACAAACACACCTGAAGTCGAAGCCACAGCTTGCTTCGGTTCCTGGTTCTTGGCGTTCCATGCCTTGCAATCCTTCTTCCAGTGCCCTTTCCTGTGACAATGGAAGCACTCATCCTGGCCAACTATCGGTACTGCTTTCTTTTTCTTTCCCTTCCCTCCCACCTTACTAACACCTCCTCTAGGTCTGGGTGCGGCCTTCTTCTTCCTTCCTTTGGCCCTAGCCTTGGACCCGGAAGAAGATGAACCGCCAACAAACATAGCGGGTGTTTCCCTTGATGTCTTCAAGGTGCCCTCTGCACTCCTTAACATGTTCAGGAGTTCCGGAAGTTCAACTTCTTTTCTTTGAAGGTTGAAGTTCAGGATAAACTGGGCGTAGGTGTGAGGAAGGGACTGGAGAATAAGGTCTGTATAGAGCTCATTATCCAAAGTCGTCCCAAGGTCTGCGAGCTCTTCAATATAGCTGATCATCTGTAGGACATGTTCACCTACCGATGACCCGGCAGCCAACCTCGCTCGAAACAAGTTCTTAGAGGTCTCGTATCTTGCTATACGAGATTGCTCTCCATAAAGTTCCTTTGTATGGAGAAATATGCCATCTAGGGACATATCCTCGTGCCTCCTCTGATGTTCATTGTTCATCGAGGCAAGCACGATGCACTTGGCTCTCGCGCAATCTAAATCCCAGGTTTTGCGGATTTCCTTATCCGCATTGCTGGATTTGGGACCAGGGACAGCAGGTGCCGTAGCGGTGAGGACGTACCCCAGTTTGTCATAGGTCAAAGCCATTTTGACATTCCGCAGCCAATCTTTATAGTTTGGCCCCGTCAGTATATTTTTCTCTAAAAGTAACTTAAGTCCAGTCATTTTCAGGGTCGCTGCAATTAGGAGAGAGAGAAGAAAACTCTTTAGCATGATGCTCTTGCAAGTTTAGAGTGGTTTTTAGTTTATCTAAACTGGATGGCTCCCACTGTTTCTCGAATCCTTCCTCAAACCATAAAAGAAGAATTAGCCAAGACTATTCTCACCGTACAATACTTGCTTAACCGTTCAGCCAGGCCGGTGTCGATACTTCGAGGGAGGTTTTCCAATGCTTTCGCGAAGTTCCTTAATTAAATAACCTCTTTTCTCTGGGGGCGTAACCCCGCTGACACTTTTCTGGACACCTACTAGGTTTATAGCATTGATCGTTAAGTGACGAATATCCTGATAAGTATCATATACTCACAGTAGGATCGGGATCCAAATATCATCGTATGATAATGTTGAAGGAATCCTACCAACATTCATCAAACTCCAAATGGTATGCATCTCTTTGCAAATTTCAGTTTCTTTAGAAATTCCCGATATAAGTTTTTGCCCCATGCTCTTATGACCTTGACGTATGCCAACAAATCATAAGTCACATGTCAAGTTCTGCCCATCATTATCTTGTTAATTTGAACTCACCCGTATATACCCTTGACGTATGCCAACAAGGTAATGCGACTGTCCCAAACCAACACATCTATCTATGTAACAAATGAATACCCCAGCAGCTACCAAACATTATGCCTTGACGTATGCCAACAAGCATAGCTTGAATACTACTGACCATCCATAAGAAATGACGGAGGGCTACGACTGGTTTTGGCGAAACCATGAACGTAGTGAACTTGATATAACCGAAGGAACCTGATAGCTTTTAAAAGGAGTGGTTAAATCTCCGCATTTAAAATTATCTGTTTTTAAAATTAACCGAGTGGTTTCTTTTAAATTGTTCCAACGATTTAAAACTTTGGTTTATTTACTTTGCATTATAGATAATGTGTCCCATCATTAACCTATCATTGCAGAAAACAACGAAAATACAACGTCCTCTTATGCCATCCGCATTCGCCACTGGGTCCCGTCATCACCCGTTAGGTTACTTAACTAACGACAGAGCGGGGGCTGGGCTAGCGCGGGTGTAAAACATAAGTGGCGTCTAAATAGCTATCATAAATATAGATATTTTACATTCGTCTGACGCAATGATATTCATTCCAGAACACAGATAAACAATATTGGATTTGCAAGCAATCTGTATTTCTTTTGAGCCTGCAAGAAAAGACAGATTACACAGTTGTGATGAATAGCCGTTACCCCACCCTCGACCCCTACGGGTACGGCAAACTACCCACCCGGCAGTCTGTGTACCCCACCTTGGGTCAGTCCTAGGAGCAAAAACAGTAAAATGAAATAATACAACGGTGGCTACGACCGCAACCTGGAAGTGCCCCGCAAAAATAATATTACAACAAATTACATTTACAACAAATGAATTAAACAATAACCCATTGCTAACCCCGGCTATACACCACAACAGTCCAATACAGTTTATATGCACAAACAGATATAACCATTTCAGAAATGTGCAACCCCCTGCCAACCGACATACTAGCAGTTGGGGGAGGTTTACGAACACATTAAACAATCACAGATATAATCCAATATGCAAATACTGTAAAATTTCGATCGACTAAACAACATCAATATTGCTCCAAAATCTGCTCTGTTAAACAGTAACCTGAGCAAATATTAAATATTCCAGAAAACCCCAAATTTCACAGAGAAGCAACAGAAGAAAAATCGGCCCCTGACTCGCCAACTCGGCGGCGGAAGCGCGGCGACTCAGTAGGCTGAGGCCGCGGTTCCGCGGCGAGTTGGTCGATTCAATCGACTGTTTTTCTTGGGTGTTCTACTGGTGTCATGTCAAGCACTCTGAGCTCACCTGAAAAATTTTCTGACATCGTTTTAAATTCGACAGAAACTTGCATTTTTTAGGGTTTTCCGGCTTCGTTTTTCCGTTCGAAATTCGTACAAATTTGCGATTAAGTTATTTAGTGTTTAGCGAGGCTCTGATACCACTGTAAGTCGATGTAGTACACCCCAGTACTTGTGGGGAGGCGGAAATTACAAAAACGATCAAGTTTAAGGAACGAACATCGACTAACCGCTTAAATCGAAGCTAAACTATAAATAACCGTACACAATGATTTTCTTATCACTTGTGATTAGGGATTAAACCTTTCGAAACTAGTCCTTCGTCTTTACGATCTCCTTGTTCTCCTCGGCCTTCTCTAGGTAGTAGACGATCCACCCGAGAGCAAAACTCCAAGCTAAACCTCTAAACTTGAGGCAACTAACCTTCTTGGATTGCTAATCAAAGAAGTTAGGATGAGATAGAGTGATGGTTATGGATTGTTTTAGTCTAACTAATCCTTTGATCTCAACTCATGAGGTGTAAGGATTAGGGTTTGAAGATGAGAGCTTGAGGAGAGAGAATGTGAGATAAGATAATGAGAAGAGAGAGAGTGTATCATAATATATTATGAAGCATTCTCATTTATCAACAAAAGAAAATGAGTGATGAATAAGCATGCTTCACAAATATCTAATGGTGATTCATTAAGCATGTGTCATTATCATTTATGGTGCAATTAATAATAATGATGAATCACCTCATGACTCACAATCTCATCCAAAGTAACCTCCTTAGTCACATCTTCTAGAAGCTTCTCGAACAATTACGAGAACGCCCTCCGATCCGTAAAAATACGGAAAAACTTTAGACTGTAAAAATCCAATAACCGGATACCAGTAACTGGCTTAAACCAAAGCCGACTGGTAAAAACTGTCCGAAAGTCGTACGCGCGTAAACGCACGTATGCGTCCGAACCCTTTGTCGCAAAACCATGCAACCTCTATATCGTTTCGCCTGGAGTAGGAAACTCTCTGTGTGGGACTCTAGAGACTCGACTACTACGCTGGCAGTGGGTTTAACCACAGACCGCAAGCGGCACTAGCTGTACGTAACGGTCCCCAGGTAGTTGTCGATAAGAAGGCCGATGAGAAAACCCATCCGAACTCCTACTGAATCTGATGTGACAATCTCCATACAGTCCGGTCCGTTCGTCCAAGACTATCGCATATCGGGCCTAGGGGGCGGCAAGCGTCAGTCCCCTAAAAGCGGTATAAGTCGTGTCGGAGGGAAGCCCATTACACCCTGAGAAACTACTGGAACCTACCAGCAAATCTCGCTTGCCCTGGCCAGGGACTTTGCGTAATGGCTCTCTGACACAGCACGATATCTACTCCCAATACCGGGAGGGACGAATCCTGTCTAACCGCCACTGCCTCCAAGTGCTCGGGACTGCACCCAACTGCTACCTGTTTGCATGACTCCTTTGAGCCGTGGTAGGGTAGCAATCTAAGAACAGTGGGACACACTCGAGGCGAAGTAGCAGTGTCAAGTCTGCGGACTACGCTGTACTCATGTCACCTGGGAACTGTTCACTGACGACTGGTATCAAACCAACCAACAGTTCCCTGTGAGTCCTGTCCGGTGTACCCGTAACCTAACGAGCACCTGCATACTATCTCCAGTACGACGTACTGACGGCTGTGGGACAGACCATCTCCCCAACTGGGATGAGAAGCGTACACACTAGTCTACTCCGGAGTATCGATACTCTGTCTCGATAATCCAACGACCAGGGACCTGAATGAGGATGTGCTTGTAGACTACCCAGCCCCCACTAGTGTGACTGCCATCACAACGCTGGTAGACAAGCAAGATCCTAAGAGCTCTATCAATACGTACACTCACATATTAAGATAGAAAAACCAAGTAGCATACTACCATGTTTAGCAAGACTGTTATATACATGTGAATATCCCAAGCTTCCATTAAGTAATATACAAGCTAGTATGATACAGTAATGGCCTTCTAGGGCATAAACACTAACAGATTCCCCTGTAGATGTTAAATCTACTCACCTACGCTCCACGCTAGGTGAATCCTACCATCTGCTCCCCCCTGTAGTAGTGTCCGTAGTCCCTGCCTGCAAACCTGCAATTAAGACACGGAAATCATATATAAGCCAAATATTCCGCAAAACGCGATATCGAACCAAAACGAGAAACTCGCGTCGCGAACTAAACGCGCGAGTGCACGATACGCTGAATCGTGTGTGTACGAGTCTAAAACTATCGCGACACGCCGCGATACGCTGGATCACAGAACTCACTCATGTATCACGCGTATATCGCAAACACAACGGACACCAAATACGATAAATAGTCCCAGATTTTCCTACAGATCAAATATTACAAAACTATACATGCCAAGACACTAGACAACACAGAAGAGAACCCTAGCCAAGACCCCAACACCCCTGTCCCCTTCCTGGCCGCAATTTGCGGCCAGAATCAATAAATTGGCGGCCTGCATTGGGAATGGTGGGTTCGTATTCTGGTGGTGGTATCTATACCTAGTGTACATGCTCCAGTTTGCTCAGTTTTGTCCTGAAGGGTCTGGGTTAAAAGCAGATCACAGAAGTCACAAATATCGCTTAAAAACGCCAAATTGCACAAAACACAAACCCTATGGTATTTTAGTGAAACCTGGGTTATTTATCAGTTGAAGTGGCCCTAATAACACTTAAACAAGTAGGGTTTACCAACACAATCACCACATAATCAAAGTTCCACACAAATCACCCTAATTAGCACTAAACTAGCTAATTTAACATTAACCGACACCAATTATCACATAACTAAGCAACTAAGAGATTAGGTTCAGAAAATATACCCTATAGGATCTCAAGAAGCAGGAGGAGAAGTGAATGGAGGAAATGAGGGATTGCTATTGCTGTTGGGCTCCTGCTGTTGCTGTTGCAGAAGTTGCTGCTGCTGTTGCTTGCTGCTCTGCTGTTGATGGTGCTGAAGCTGGAGCTGCTGTTGTTGCTGTGTCTTCTGCTGCTGCTGCTAATGGGTGTTGTGTGTGTGTGTGTGTGTGTGTGTTGAGAGTGTGAGTGAATGAGAGATGGAAAATGAGAGGGAGAATGAGTAAAACAACAAGGACCCCTCCCCCTTCTCACTCTCTTTCCTCACTAATGAGGCATGGTCACACCATGCTCCCATGCCCTCTCTCTCTCACACAAAGTCAAACCATTTATAAAAAACCCTTTTTAATTTAACAACCATAACTATTTGACCCAAAACGCCTAAACAAAAATAAAACTAGATTAAGCAATGGTTAAACCACAATTAACAACCTAGTTAACATGCACAAGTGTGTGTGTGTGCCTAACAAAATTCTAATAAAATACTCATTAAATAGGATAAAATATTTAAAAATTAATTTGGTAAACTTTTTATTAAAAACCATACATAAAAATATAATTAGCTACAAAACACATTCTAAGGCGTTACAGCAATGAAATCCTAGACCCCTACGGGCGCGGCAAGTTACCCGCCAAAACCTGAAGCGATGCAGCCCCCTCCAGCAACGTGAATGGACCACCCAGCACTTCACGGAATCCGGTAACTTGGGCACCCCTCCTGGGTCAACCTGTACCCCCTACGAGTGCGGCGAATAGCCAGCCAATTCTAGAGTGAAACCCCCTCCGTCTCAATGCCATGAGATGCGGGCCCGTTGCCCTCTAGAACCCGGCTATCCGTGCACCCTTCCTTGGGGTAATCCTAGTACAGAAAGTAAAATATACATACAACGGGTACATCGACTGCAACCTGGTCGTGCCCCAAAATAATAATACAAACAGGCAGTGACGACAGTCCACATCTCAGACGCTCGCCCCGCAATATCAAATGTACATAATACAACAAAAACTGTACAACCACTGCAGCCAGGCTATCCCCCACGACCGATCTGCAACATCACAGCACAATCACAGAACATCAACGTGAAAGTCACGTTCGCAAATCCGTCTTACCGGGCTATAGCAGTTAGACTGGATTTACCGATCAAGTGACATTCACGGTCGCAGATATAATGTAAATACTGTGAACAAATGTGTTTAAAATATCCGATCGATAAAATTTTACCAAGTGGGCCCCGAAGCAATACTGTAGCACTCACAGAAATTCTGGGCCCAAACAAAGTATACCAAAACCCCTATTTTCAGCCCAAAAGTCCACTGCAAAAAACTGGTGGAATGAAACCAAATTCCTGCGGCGGAACCGCGGCCAAAGAGGGGTTATGGCCGCGGTTCCGCGGTCGTATGGAAAGATCAGATCACCAAATTTTTACAGTGTTCTTAGGATTCTCTGCACATCATTCTGAAACATACTGAAAAATTTTTGGAGTCAAAAAAATTTCGACAGAAAACTGATGTGTATAAAAACGCGGTTTTGGAATTTTTTGTTCGATCGGAAATGTAAAACACATTAGTCAAAGCTAGACTATGTTAATGGTGAGGCTCTGATACCACTGTAAGTGCACGGCGGCGCCCCGGCCGTCAATCCCGAGGCCAAATGCGGAAGCGATGGTTAACTTTAAATTTTCTAACCGGCACCACCGCGCACTATAAACCCGGATCGTGGCATTAAACTAGTCCTAGCTAACTACAAGATGGGAAGAGAGATATACCGAGTGATCCGTGTCCTCCGGTCTTCTCGTCGTCATCCCGATCTCCCGCGGAAGCTCCAGTCTCTACCTCGTCGCCGGAAGGGCACCTCGTCGCCTGCTTCTTTTACGGGCTCCCACCTCTATACCGAGGCAACTCGGGCACGAAGTTGGCGAGCCGACGTGCCCAAGGTTTGCTGTAGAATGTAGTGTAGAGGCTATGTCTCATTTGGGGTTCATGGAGGTTGCCATTTTGTGGAGGAGAATGAACTATCCTTTGGAGGTGGAACTATGGGATTTTTGTGAAGCTAAAAGACCAAAAATCCCCACATGAAATATTGGGACAGCCCGTACCATATGATGGCCGACCATGGTAATAAGAGAGGAGAGAAAGAGAGAGTCTTGTATGGATGATGGAACCACACTCATAATGCAAGAGAGAAAAGGTCATCATAAGAAACAATCATCACAAACAAATCCATACTCCATCAACTAATCAACAACCATGATTGCTACAAAAAGTCAAGCAATCATGAAAGAAGAAGTCAAATGGTCAAGGGATGGTGCAACCATCATGATCCAACAAAATGCAAAGAACACCCTCCACAAATACTTATTTGCACAAATGCAAATAAGCCCTCCTCCACCAATCTTCGGCCAATGAACGATACAAAGGAAATTGGCCGAAACGGAAAGCAAACTGGCAACTCCAGAAAACTGGTCCCGTAATAAATTACAGGAAAACCCCGATACTGTGTATACACACCTGCATCTGTATTCCGACCGAAATACAAATGCAATGAGACAAAATCTATACCGTACTATACTAGGATCCGGCTTAAACCAAAGCCGGCTAGTATTATCCGTTCGATCCTGATCCGTGCAATACCGCACGTATCTGATCGAACCCTGCCATATCTCCATACGGCCTCTACAGCGTTTCGCCCGAAAACTCGAGCAACTGAATGTGGGGGACTCTAAAGACTCGTCAATACTATGGCTGTGGATTTAACCACTAGCACGTCAGAGGTATTAGCCATACGTAACGGGCTACCAGCTATTGACCAAAAGGGACGTCTGTGAGCGAACTCATCCTGACACCCTACTGAGCCTGTCAGTGACAATATCCGTACAGTCTGGTCCGTTCGTCTATGAGCATCGCATGGCGGGCCTAGGGGGTTGGTAAAAGTCAGACCCCCAAAAGCGGTACAAGTCGTGTCGGAGTGTAGCCCAGAACACCCTGAGATACTACTGGAATACCTACCAGTAAATCTCCTGCCTCGGCCTAGGGCTTCGTGTAATAGCTCTCCTAGACACAGCGCGACCTCACCCCCAATACCGGGAGAGACGAACCCCTGAAGATCCGCTCACTGCCTCCATGTGGCTCGGGATTGTACCCAACTAAAACCTATTTGCACGTCTCCTTTGAGCATGGTAGGGTAGTAATCAAAGTACAGTGGGAACTCACACGAGACAAATGACGATCCCCAGGTCGATGAACTAACCTGTACACATGTCACCAGGGAACTGCTATCTGACGTCAGGTATAAGACCAACTAGCATGTTCCCGGCGAGTCCTGTCCGGTGTACTCATAACCCAATGAGCACCTGTATACATCTTAGGTGAGCCAACTGACACCAATGGCTTGTGAGACCGGCCACCTCCCACGACTAGGGACCTTTTAAGGATGTGCTTATAGACCCCAGCTCCTACTTATATGATCGCCCTCATACTGCTGGTGGTCAAGCAAGAATCCTAGGGGCTCTATCAACGTGTAATAGCGACATGTCAGGTCACCTAAAGCAGTACACAATGATAAAGATAAACCAGATAGCATACTATCATCTCGAGTAAGACTGTCCTACTGGGACAGGTCCTCCCTCAATCATTGCAATCACGTGCCTGTGATCCAATAATTGACTTTGAGGGCACTATCTCTAACAGACACCAGCCTGGCTGAACGGTTAAGCAAGTATTGTACAGTGAGAATAGTCCTGGCTAATTCTTCTTTTATGGTTTGAGGAAGGATTCGAGAAACAGTGGGAGCCATCCAGTTTAGATAAATTAAAAACCACTCTAAACTTGCAAGAGCATCATGCTAAAGAGTTTTCTTCTCTCTCTCCTAATTGCGGCGACCGTGAAAATGACTGGACTTAAGTTACTTTTAGAGAAAAATTACTGACATGGCCAAACTATAAAGATTGGCTACGGAATGTCAAAATGGCTTTGACCTATGACAAATTGGGGTACGTCCTCACCGCTAAGGCACCTGCAGTCCCAGGTCCTAAATCCAGTAATGCGGATAAGGAAATCCGCAAAACCTGGGAGTTTGATTGCGCGAAGGCCAAGTGCATCGTGCTTGCCTCGATGAACAATGAACATCAGAGGAGGCACGAGGATATGGATCTTGATGCCATATTTCTCCATACAAAAGAACTTTATGGAGAGCAATCTCGTATAGCAAGATACGAGACCTCTAAGAACTTGTTTCGAGCGAGGTTGGCCGTCGGATCATCGGTAGGAGAACATGTCCTAAAGATGATTGGCTACATAGAAGAGCTCGCAGACCTTGGGACGACTTTGGATAATGAGCTCTATACAGACCTTATTCTCCAGTCCCTTTCTTCCACCTACGCCCAGTTTATTCTGAACTTCAACATTCAAAGAAAAGAAGTTGAACTTCCGGAACTCCTTAACATGTTGAGGAGTGCAGAGGGCACCTTGCAGAAGGCAAGGGAAATACCCGCTATGTTTGTTAGTGGTGCTTCTTCTTCCGGGTCCAAGGCTAGGGCCAAAGGAAGGAAAAAGAAGCCGCCACCAAACCTAGAGGAGGTGTAAGTAAGGTGGGAGCGAAGGGAAAGAAAAATTTTGCGGTACCGGTAGTGGCCCAGGATGAGTGTTTCCATTGTCATAGGAAAGGGCACTGGAAGAATGATTGCCAGGCGTGGAACGCCAAGAACCAGGAACCGAAGCAAGCTGTGGCTTCGACTTCAGGAGTGTTTGTAATTGAGAATTGTCTGTCAATCAACTCTACTTCCTGGGTATTGGATACCGGATCAGGATCTCATATTTGCAATTCATTGCAGGCACTGAGAAACCGTAGAGTTCTGAAGGATGGTGATATGACCCTGATGGTTGCTAACGGAGCTAGCGTGGGAGCTGTGTCCGTAGGGGATTATCACATAGGATTGACGAGTGGACACATTTTGGTTTTACATAACTGTTTTTGTGTACCCAGCTTAACGTGTAATTTCATATCTGTTTCCTTGTTATCAAATAAAGGTTATGATTTCACGTTTGTAAGTGATGTTGTTAACATCCACCTTAATCATAGTTTGATTGGGTCCGGTACACTGGATAACGGTATATATGTCTTAAACCAACTCCAAATTTTCAATGTCCAGAACACACTAAAAAGAAAGTCTCCAGATTTAAATAAAGCTTTCTTATGGCATTGTAGACTGGGTCACATCAATGAGAGAAGGTTGACTAAGTTACATAGAGAAGGATATTTGGACTCGTTCGAATATCAAGCTTATGCCACTTGTCAATCTTGTCTCAAAGGAAAGATGACAAAGACTCCATTTACTGGACATGGAGTAAGAGCGAGCGAGCTCTTAGGACTCATACACAGCGATGTATGTGGTCCAATGTCTACACATGCAAGAGGTGGTTTTTCCTATTTCATTACTTTTACGGATGATTACTCAAGGTACGGATTCATTTATTTGATGAAACATAACTCCGAGGCTTTTGAGAAATTCCAAGAGTACAAGAATGAAGTAGAAAACCAAACCGGAAAAAGTATCAAGACACTAAGATCTGATCGAGGTGGTGAATACTTGAGTGCTGAGTTCCTAAGTTACCTAAAAGAGAAAGGAATTCTCTCTCAGCCTACTCCTCCATACACTCCACAGCATAACGGTATATCGGAGAGACAGAATCGAACCCTATTGGATATGGTACGTTCCATGATGAGTAATGCTGAGTTACCGCGATCTTTCTGTGGTTATGCGCTAGAATCAGCGGCATATCTTTTAAACATGGTTCCTACCAAGACTATACCTTCCACGCCATATCAGATGTGGAGTGGGAAGAAACCCTATCTTCAGTATCTGAAGATATGGGGATGTCCAGCTTTTGTTAAAAAGCAGCATGTGGACAAGCTCGAGGCACGATCAGTAAAGTGTAAGTTTGTGGGATATCCAAAGAACTCCAAGGGGTATCTATTCTATTACGCAGAGGAACAAAAGATGTTTGTTTCTCGTAATGCCCATTTTCTAGAATATCAGTTTTTAGAAAAGGAAATAAATGGGAGCGAAATAGAACTGGAAGAAATTCCAGAACCGCAAACTACTACTGAAAGTTTGGTAGAACCAGTAGTTCAAGTAGAACAGGACATTCCTGCACCCCTCCGCAGGAGTAGTAGGCCGTCTCATCCGCCTGAGATATACTATGGTTTTCTCATAGATGGGGATAGAGAGGATTACATCATAGATGATGATGAACCTACTAGCTTCCAGCAGGCCATCCAGAGGGGCGACTCGGTACGATGGCTAGATGCAATGCGGACCGAAATGGAGTCCATGTACACCAACAAAGTATGGACTTTGGACTTTGCTCCAGATGGGGTAAAACCCATAGGATGCAAATGGATCTTCAAGAAAAAGATTGGTGTAGATGGACAGGTGGAAACCTATAAGGCTAGACTTATTGCAAAGGGTTTTCGTCAAAGACCTGGTTTGGACTATGACGAAACTTTTTCTCCAGTGGCTATGCTCAAATCCATTCGGGTCCTTCTTGCTATTGCTGCCTTCCATGATTATGAAATCTGGCAGATAGACGTAAAGACGGCTTTTCTGAATGGAAATTTAGAAGAGTGCGTCTATATGGATCAGCCAGAGGGTTTCAATCAGAGTGGGAGCAGCGGGAAAGTATGCAAGTTGCTTAAATCCATTTATGGATTATAGCATGCATCGCGGAGTTGGAACATCTGTTTTGATGAAACGGTCAAAGAGTATGACTTTATCAAAAATCCAGATGAACCATGCATATATAGTAAAGTTGTAGCAAGAACTGTCGTATTCCTCGTCTTGTACGTGGATGACATTCTATTGATAGGAAATGACATTCCTATGCTGCAATCTGTCAAAGGATTCTTGTCACACAGGTTCTACATGAAAGACCTGGGTGATGCCTCTTACATTCTGGGGATCCGGATCTATCGTGATAGATCCAAGAGGATGTTGGGACTTTCGCAGTCCAGGTATATCGACACTATACTGAAAAGATTCAGTATGGAAGATTCTAAGCGCGGTAATCTACCGGCTGTAAGTCTACGGTAGCGCCCCAGCTAGAGACGTCAAATGCGGAACAAAAACTTTTTAACTGGCGCTATCGTATACTTTAACCCGGATCTGCCATTATTGCTAAACTAACAAACTGTAAAGAGAGTAGAAAGGTTATACCGAACGATCCGAGTCCTTCGTTCTTTAACCATCCTCCCACGCTCCGTTGTGGCTGCTCCGATCTCGTCGATCTCCGATCTCCTCGTCCAGGTGGCACCATGTCAACGATTCTTTAAACGGGCTCCCGCCTCTGACTCGAGTCAACTCGGTCGTCAAGTTTGCTAAAAGAGTCGACCAAGATTGATGTAGAGAATGAGTAGAAGACTTTGTCTCGTTCCGTCCAAAGCTATGGACGAACGGTTAATGAAGTTGTCAATTGATTCGGGTGATGGAATGAAATGAGCAATGAAATTTCCATACACCCAAAAACTATCATAATCTTTTCACTAAATGAATCTCAAGTGAGCGTGAGAGAGAGGAGGGGGCCGGCCATCTTATAGAAATGGGGGGTGAGTGTAGGAGAGGGGAGGTAACCACAAGGATAAATATCTAGTGTGAACACAAATAAATATCTAGTGTGAACACAAATAAATATCTAGTGTGAACACAATAAATGCATCATGAGTCACAAAACACCTCACCGCTTCTAGAACCTTCTAGAAGCATCCACACTCTTCCAAAGAAAAGATAAATCCGTCTTTAACCGAATGTTAAAAGACGGCTGATAGAAAACTGGAAACTGGCAACTTCCAAAAGCGATCCCGAAACGAATTTCAGGATAACCCCGTAACTGTATAAATATACCCGCATTTGTATTACGACAGAATACAAATACAACTGAGACAAAGATATTATATCTACTCAATATAATACTCGGATCCGGCTTAAACCAAAGCCCACCAGTATTATCTGCCCGAAAAATGACACGTGCGTAAACGCACGTGCATTTTCCGAACCCTGCCATAAAACCATACGGCCTCTACAACGTTTTGCCCAAACTTGGGAAACTGTTTGTGGGGGACTCTAATGACTCGTCAGTACCCTGGCAGTGGGTTTAACCACAAACCGTCAGCGGCACTAGCTATGCGTAACGGCTGCCCATGGACTGACCTCAAGGGAGGCCGATGAGAGACTCATCTGGAAACCCTACTGAGCCTAACAGTGACAATGTATATACAGTCCGGTCCGTTCGTCAATGAGTATCGCATATCTGCCTAGGGGGCTAGTAACGTCCGACCCCCAATAGCAGTATAAGTCGTGTCGGAGTGTAGCCCAATAACACCCTGAGATACTACTGGACTACCTACCAGTAAATCTCCTGCCACAACCGTGGGCTTTGTGTAATGGCTCTCCTAGACACAGCACGATCTCACTCCCAATACCGGGAGAGACGAATCCCCTGCCGATCCGCTCACGTGCCTCCATGTGGCTCGGGACTGTACCCAAAAACTACCTGTTTGCACGACTCCTTTGAACCGTGGTAGGATAGAAATCAAAGCACAGTGGGAACTCACACGAGACAAATGACGACCTCAGGTCGATGAACTAACCTATACACATGTCACCGGGGAACTGCTATCTGACGATAGGTATAGTACTAACTAGCAGATTCCCGGCGAGTCCTGTCCGGTGTACTCATAACCCAATGAGCACCTGTATATATCTTAGGTGATCCAACTGACACCGGTGGCTTGTGAGACCGGCCACCGTCCCTCATCGGGGTCTCGACTGTATACACTAGTCTACTCCGGAGTATCGATGCCCTATCTCGAAACTCCCACGGCTAGGGACAACAATTAAGGATATGCATATAAACCACCCAACTCTCACTTATATGATCGCCATCATACTGTTGGTTGTAAAGCAAGATCCTAAGGGCTCTATCAAAGTGTAACATGTAATCAGTCACCTGAACATATACACGACTGATAAAGGCAAACCAGATAGCATACTATCATCTCGAGTAAGACTGTCCTACCGGTATAGGTCCTCCGCAATCATTGCAATCACGTACCTGCGATCCAATAATTGACTCTGAGGGCACTATCTCCAACAATCTCCCACTTGCACTTAAGGCTAATTATTGCGATGTCGACTACTCACAGCCCGTGTGAAATCGAACATCCAACTCCTCTACTAATCAGTTTCACAAAGCCCGTTTGTAAAACTATTGTATTCGAGAAATAGCCTTAGTGAGTGGATCCGCCTAGATGTTTCTCTCTATATCTCTCTTAATCTCAAGTTCGCGGAGAAAGCCATCTCCCGAATTGAGAAATACCCGTCTTAGAATATGTCTGGATATCTGATGGGACCTAGTTCATAAATGAACTCCAAATCCAAACTTCTTAGACTGTATCGATCACTGAACCTAATCAGTATCCTGCACCAAGCCTCCCACAGTATCCTCTTGGACCACCTGTCCATAATACTGTCCCTCGTCAGAGGGAAAACTATAACTCTGACAATCACTCTGTCAACCATGTCACCTTTGAAGCCTGGAATGATAACCGTCTCCCGAAGGAGGCTGCCGTCATCAAATCCGTAGAACATGTACTTATGTTCTGAAACTGCTTCCTTATGTTTCTCCAGGATTGGATTAATACAAACTTATTGCATCTAGTGCAAAAACAACATCTGGTGTGGTACTTGCCATCTCACGATTGACTCAATTGCCTAAGCAAGTGATCTGCCAATCATGCACATCCCTCTCCCCTTTAGTCCGTAAGACACCTTTAGAGAGGGTGACTCCATCACCTGCAGGTACACCACCATGCCAGGAGTCATCTATTCTAAAAACCATTAGAATACTGTCAAAGTACCCACATTAGGAAACTACCCAAACCCAGATCTAAAACCATAGATCTAGAAACCAGAATGTCAAATATTATATCCATATCCTGTCTGGAGAAACAACTGTGTGACGATCATAGTACAACCGATCGTAGTATAGGAATTTTACTTCCTACTCTGTGTATGTCATCCAGATACCATAACATCACACCCTACTACCTTCTTAACAGATCCATCCCCTATTCTGATTGAAGTCAAACCCATGACTGTCACATCAAAAATAGATGATCTATCTTCGCTATAACTGCTCAAGTCTATAAATAGACATAAGCTGCTTGCCCACTATGTATCCGCTGCTCCCACTGACCACAACAACCCTCTGACAGAATAATATACACGTGCACTTCTAAAGCTAGTTTAGAATGACGTTATACTTATCCTCCTGCCGGGTCTCACAGTCTGGAACAACAGTAGTGTCAAGTCTGGGTAAACAAGAACCTCCCTGTCACCGTCCTTGAGGCTACCGGAGTACCTCTCGGGTGTCTGAGGTTACCCACCATATCTGCGGAGTGGCTAATGGAATGTCAAACCTGATTGAATATATAGGTCCTATTAAATTTTCCGTAATCGTTTGCGGTTCTGGAATCACTTCCAGTTCTACCATACTCCCACTACTGTTTTCTGAAAAAGATCCATTTTACTAAAACTGTGGCGAGTCAAGAACAATATCACTATTGATCTTCCAAATGGTAGAATATCAACCCTCGTCAAAGCCAGGGTCAACCCACAAACAGCCATTACAGAAACGTGCCCTGAGTTATCCAGAGTCTGGTTTTAAGCATAAGCTGGACAACTCCCCGTACCTTAACATCTTTTAAGGTATGATCCATTCTATAACCAATATAGAAACTTTGGCACTTATTTAATTGGAACCAGATTCTAATCATGCAGCTGTCTCCAGTGCACATCAACTTAATGGAAAAGAGTCTAATCAGCATTACTCAACTTAGGAATCCATCCAATTATGAGCAACCTGAAAGAGAAACAAGTTTCTCAAAACTATTACTATCATCTGATTACCAATCACAAGAATCTACATCTTCGATCTCTTTGAAGAATCCGGATACTTGTGATACCTGGTTCTCTACTTTATTCTTATACCCACAACTTCTCAAAACTTAGACCATGTATTTCTACGAAACACTTGTCTAAAAACTAGAGAAGTCATAAGTAAACAGAACACAGTACGAGGACCTACCCCTTTGTCCTGATGGACACTTGGACAACATACAATACTCTGTATAAGTCCGCTGAGTTGAACAACTCAAAACCTGTGCGTCGTAGGTGGAAAACTTTACCCTGGCGATTTCCTCAAATATCACCAATTACAACGAATTCCGATATAATGAGGATAATTACCTAATTCCCAATAACTTACTCCCACTCATCATCTGTAAAACCATACAAATATGAGAATGAAACCTGGTAAATACATACCCTTGGAGTAAGTATCTAATCGGGAAAATAGTTTTCTTTTAACAATGCACTGAAACATGAAAATGTTTCGCAGGGGTATCCTGGTATTCATAGCAATGCCTCTTCCATAATCCAATTCATGACTTCAACCGTATATTTTATTGTCATCTCTCCAAATCCCTTTATTTGTCTTTAGTCGTTACCTTCTGTACACCATTGTTAGGCTAAATGGTTTTCTTCCTTCCCTACCGTTCGGCACCAGCCTATGGTTTGGAAGAAGACTATCCAGTAAGCATAATAGGTGTACCCTCCTAAACCAAGGAGTACTCACATCTTGAGAGAAGGTGATGATAAAAGAAAACTGAATAATACCTTATTCTTTTAAAGGTGAAATAGGAGTGGCGATGAAGTACGCGGTTTGATAGTGAATGATAACAGTCGCAATTCACTTTGCCCTCTTTCTAATCCCTTTATTTTGTCTTTACATATTACCTTCTGCACACCCTACTTAGGCTAATTTGTTTTCTTCATTCCCTACCTTTCGGCACCTGCCTATGGTTTGGAATAAGACTATCCAATAAGCGTAATAGGTGTACTCTCCTAAACCATGGAGCCCTCGCAACCTGAGAGAAGGTGATAATAAAAGAAAACTGAATAAACCAATTCTATTTCTCCTGAACCTTGATCCATCCTCGAAGAAGTCCCTTCGAGTTCGTATATAACCATACGATGGATCTATCCAATGGAAGTGGATGTCCGTAGTAATACGGGGTGTTCTGAGAAATACAAAGGGTAAAAGAAGGAGTGGCAATGACTTATGCAACTCAGACAATCCAAAAGCCAGTATTTTAAGAAGGTTCGGTCAACTTGGTCACTGAGTCATAGTCTAGGGTCGGTCAAAGGTCGCTGCCAAAGAGAGAGAGAAAAGAAACACTCTGCGTACACTCTAACCTAGATCAGAATGGTTATCACTTTATCTAATCCGGAAACCTCCCACTGTCCTGTCAAATTCTCCTCCAAACCTAAAAGAAGAATCAATCGGGATCACCCGAAGTGTAAACCAACTCATCGGTAGGAATCGGGATCCAACTCTCATCGCATGATAACGTGATGGAATGCATCCACGTTACTCATACTCCAGAAAGTATGCGCATACTTGGCAAGTTTCAGTTTCTTTAGAAACTCCCGAGATGATTTTTGCCCCATGCTCTTATAACCTTGGCTTTGGTCAAAATGTCATAAGTCACATGCCAAGTTCTACCCGTCACTATCTTGTCAATTTGAACCCACCCGCATATGCCCCTGGCTTTGGCCAAATGGCAGAACGACTGTCCCAAACCAACTCATCTATCTATGCAACAAATGAATACCCAGCAGCTACCAAACACTATGCCTTAACTTTGGCTAAAATGCATAGCTTGAATACTACTGAATACCCAAAAGAAGTGACGGAGGGCTACGGCTGGTTTTTGGCGAAAAACCTTTAACGTAACGAACTTGATATCGCTGAAGGAACCAGATAGCTTTTTAAAATATAGTGGCGAAAACCTTTTGCTAAAGAGGTCACTCCCGGTGAAGGGATCTCGGCTCTTTCCTCGTGGAATGAGGTGCAGGATATTCCACTCAATACCGCGGTGCAAAGCAACTTGTAATCGACTATAGTGAAGTTATTACCCTGACGCAAACTTCTGCCCAAGGGGTCAGTCCCGGTGAAGGGATATCGGCCCTTGCCCCGTCGAATGAGGTACAGGATATTCCACTGAATACCGCTATGCAAAACAAAAGGAAACGTCTTTGCAATAACAATTTTTAAATTTGTTCCAACAACTGCCAAACAGGTATGTTTTACTTTGCATTGATCAGAATCAACGCAGTCCCATCAATCAATCACAGCAGAAAAAAACGAAAATAAAATGTACGTATATGCCATCCGCATTCGTCACTGGGTCCCGTCATCACCCGTTAGGTTACTTAACTAACGACAGAGCGGGGACTGGACTAGCGCGGGTGTAAAACACATACAACATCTAATAGTATATAAACCAATATACAATAATCGCTCCAGGCGTGATAATATGCAACATTACAGAAAAGTAATAAGCATCACAGAACAATACAGATAATCTGGGATCCCCGAGTTTCACAGAGCCGCTGCTGAAACCCGACGTTCCCCTGTCGTGTGGATAGCCTGTGCAATGAAACCTAGACCCCTACGGGTGCGGCAAGTTACCCGCCAAAACCTGAAGCGAGGCAGCCCCCTAAAGAAAAGTGAATGGACCACTCAGCACTTCACGGAATCCGGTAATCTTGGGCACCCCTCCTTGGGTCAACCTGTACCCCCTACGAGTGCGGCGAATAGTCTACCACTTCTAGAGTGAGGCCCCTCTGCCTCTCAAAGCCATGAGATGCGGACCCGTTGCCCCCCAGAACCCGGCTATCCATGCACTCCGTCGCGCGGCAAAACCTAGTACAGTAATGAAAAATAGTACAACAGGTACATCGACCGCAACCTGGTCGTGCCCCAAAAGAATATTATACAACAGGCAGTGACGGCAGTCCACAAGTTGGACGCTCGCCCCGCAATATCAAATGTACAAATAAATCCAAACTGCACTATCATTGCACACTGCTATCCACCACGATAAATCCGCAATATCACAGCACAACACAGAACATCAACGCGAATGTCACGTTCGCAAACCCGTCTAAAAGAACTATAGCAATCAGACGCGGTTTACCGATCAAATGACATTCCCGGTCGGAGATATAATGTAAGTACTGTAAACTAACATGTTTAAATTTCGATCGACTAAATATCACGAAGTGGGCCCCACGAACATCTGTTGAACAGTAACAAAATCTGGGCCCAAAAGATATATACCAAAAACCCCAAATTCCAGACAAGAACCCACTGTGCAAATTTGGGGCCACGATCTCACTGAATGGCCGCGGAAGCGCGGTCAAACCATAGGTTTGACCGCGATTCCGCGGCGGTCTTGTCGAATCACGTGCCCAAATTTGTACTGTGTTCTTAGAAAACCCTGCTGAATTTTCTGTGATATGTAAAATTATTTTTAGAACCCTTTAAAAATCAACAGAAACTGCGAAAATGAATTTTGCGGTTTTCGATATCCGGTTCGATCGATGTTTTAAACGCGTTAGCACAAGTTAGTAAAGCAAAATGGTGAGGCTCTGATACCACAGTAACTCTACGGTAGCGCCCCGGCCGTCTACAGACGCCAAATGCGGAACAAAAACTTTTTAACTGGCGCTATCGTATACTTTAACCCGGATCTGCCATTATTGCTAAACTAACAAACTGTAAAGAGAGTAGAAAGGTTATACCGAACGATCCGAGTCCTTCATTCTTTAACCATCATCCCACGCTCCATTGCGGCTGCTCCGATCTCGTCGATCTCCGATCTCCTCGTCCAGGTGGCACCACGTCAACTTTCTTTAAACAGGCTCCCGCCTCTGACTAGAGGCAACTCGGTCGTCAACTTTGCTAAACGAGACGACCAAGATTGATGTAGAGAATGAGTAGAAGACTTTGTCTCGTTCCGTCCAAAGTTATGGACGAACGGTTAATGAAGTTGTCAATTGATTCGGGTGATGGAATGAAATGAGCAATGAAATTTCCATACACCCAAAAACTATCATAATCTTTTCACTAAATGAATCTCAAGTGAGCGTGAGAGAGAGGAGGGGGCCGGCCATCTTATAGAAGTGGGGGGTGAGTGTAGGAGAGGGGAGGGGAGGTAACCACAAGGATAAATATCTAGTGTGAACACAAATAAATATCTAGTGTGAACACAAATAAATATCTAGTGTGAACACAATAAATGCACCATGAGTCACAAAACACCTCACCGCTTCTAGAACCTTCTAGAAGCATCCACACTCTTCCAAAGAAAAGATAAATCCGTCTTTAACCGAATGTTAAAAGACGGCTGATAGAAAACTGGAAACTGGTAACTTCTAAAAGCGATCCCGAAACGAATTTCAGGATAACCCCGTAACTGTATAAATATACCCGCATTTGTATTATGACCGAATACAAATGAAACTGAGACAAAGATATTATATCTACTCAATATAATACTCGGATGTGGCTTAAACCAAAGCCCACCAGTATTATCTGCCCGAAAAATGACACGTGCGTAAACGCACGTGCATTTTCCGAACCCTGCCATAAAACCATACGGCCTCTACAACGTTTCGCCCGAACTTGGGAAACTGTTTGTGGGGGACTCTAATGACTCGTCAGTACCCTGGCAGTGGGTTTAACCACAAACCGTCAGCGGCACTAGCTATGCGTAACGGCTGCCCATGGACTGACCTCAAGGGAGGCCGATGAGCGAACTCATCCGGAAACCCTACTGAGCCTAACAGTGACAATGTATATACAGTCCGGTCCGTTCGTCAATTAGTATCGCATATCTTCCTAGGGGGCTAGTAACGTCAGACCCCCAATAGCGGTATAAGTCGTGTCGGAGTGTAGCCCAATAACACCCTGAGATACTACTGGAGTACCTACCAGTAAATCTCCTGCCACGGCCGTGGGCTTTGAGTAATGGCTCTCCTACACAGAGCACGATCTCACTCCCAATACCGGGAGAGACGAATCCCCTGCCGATCCGCTCACGTGCCTCAATGTGACTCGGGACTGTACCCAAAAACTACCTATTTGCACGACTCCTTAGAGCCGTGGTAGGGTAGAAATCAAAGAACAGTGGGAACTCACATGAGACAAATGACGACCTCAGGTCGATGAACTAACCTGTACACATTTCACCAGGGAACTGCTATCTGACGATAGGTATAGTACTAACTAGCAGATTCCAGGTGAGTCCTGTCCGGTGTACTCATAACCCAATGAGCACCTATATACATCTTAGGTGATCCAACTGACACCAGTAGCTTGTGAGACCGGCCACCTCCCCTCTTCGGGGTCTCGACTGTATACACTAGTCTACTCCGGAGTATCGATGCCCTGTCTCGAAACTCCCACGGCTAGGGACAACAATTAAGGATATGCGTATAAACCACCCAACTCTCACTTATATGATCGCCATCATACTGTTGGTGGTAAAGCAAGATCCTAAGGGCTCTATCAAAGTGTAACATGTAATCAGTCACTTGAACATATATACGACTGATAAAGGCAAACCAGATAGCATACTATCATCTCGAGTAAGACTGTCCTACCGGTATAGGTCCACCGCAATCATTGCAATCACGTACCTGCGATCCAATAATTGACTCTGAGGGCACTATCTCCAACACCGGCTTGTCACGGAATCACCCTATCCAAATAGATGTCTCCCAAGACTGATTTGGAAAGGGAACACATGTCTATTATACCCTACGCTTCTGCGGTAGGCTCTATAATGTATGCGATGTTGTGCACCAGACCAGATGTAGCTTACGCACTGAGCGTGGTAAGCCGATATCACTCAGACTCAGGGGAGAAGCACTGGATAGCAGTAAAGAACATTCTCAAGTACCTGAGGAGGACTAAGGAGATGTTCTTAGTTTACGGCGGAAAAGACCTCAGGATGGAGGCCTTTGCTGATTCCGGCTTCCAGAGTGATAAGGACGATTCCAAGTCCATGTCAAGTTATGTCTTTACCCTCAATGGAGGGGCGGTGTGCTGGAAGAGCGCCAAGCAGGACACCGTTGCTGACTCGACGATGGAAGCGGAGTATATTGCTGCTTGCGAGGCCGCAAAAGAAGCGGTCTGGATGAAGAAGTTCCTAACAAAACTTCAGGTTGTTCCTACCATTATTGATCCAATACCTCTGTATTGCGAAAACAACGGAGCTATAGCTTTAGCGAAGGAACCAAGGTCCCATCAGAATTCCAGACACATCTTAAGGCGGTATCACCTGATCAGGGCGATCATTGATCGTCGGGAGATCGAGGTCCGGAGAGTTGCTACTGAAGAGAACATTGCTGATCCATTCACGAAGGCCCTACCTCAGATTCAATTCAAGAGGCTACTCGAGATCATCGGTCTTCGATATGCCAGTAGATAGCCCTAGTGCAAGTGGGAGATTGTTAGTGTATATGCCCTAGGGGCATTATTGTATCATACTAGTTTGTATATTACTTAATGGAAGCTTGGGATATTCACATGTATATAACAGTCTTGCTAAACATGGTAGTATGCTACTTGGTTTTTCTATCTTAATATGTGAGTATACGTATTGATAGAGCTCTTAGGATCTTGCTTGACTACCAGCGTTGTGATGGCAGTCACACTAGTGGGGGCTGGGTAGTCTACAAGCACATCCTTATTCAGGTCCCTAGTCGTAGGATTATCAAGACAGGGCATCGATACTTCGGAGTAGACTAGTGTGTACGCTTCTCATCCCAGTTGGGGAGATGGTCTGTCCCACAGCCGTCAGTACGTCGTACTGGAGATAGTATGCAGGTGCTCGTTAGGTTACGGGTACACCGGACAGGACTCACGGGGAACTGTTAGTTGGTATTATACCCATCGTCAGTTAATAGTTCCCAGGTGACATGAGTACAGCATAGTCCGTAGACTTGACACTGCTACTTCGCCTCGAGTGTGTCCCACTGTTCTTAGATTGCTACCCTACCACGGCTCAAAGGAGTCGTGCAAATAGGTAGCAGTTGGGTGCAGTCCCGAGCACTTGGAGGCAGTGGCAGTTAGACAGGATTCGTCTCTCCCGGTATTGGGAGTTGATATCGCGTTGTGTCAGAGAGCCATTACGCAATGTCCCTGGCCAGGGCAAGCGAGATTTACTGGTAGGTTCCAGTTGTTTTCTCAGGGTGTAATGGGCTACGCTCTGACATGACTTATACCGCTATTAGGGGACTGACGCTTGCCGCCCCCTAGGCCCGATATGCGATAGTCTTAGACGAACGGACCGGACTGTACGGAGATTGTCACATCAGACTCAGTAGGAGTTCGGATGGGTTTCCTCATCGGCCTTCTTAGCGACATCTACCTGGAGACCGTTACGTACAGCTAGTGTCGCTTGCGGTCTGTGGTTAAACCCGCTGCCAGCGTAGTAGTCGAGTCTTTAGAGTCCCACACAGAGAGTTTCCCTACTCCAGGCGAAACAATATAGAGGTCGTATGGTTTTACGACAAGGGTTCGGACGCATACGTGTGTTTACGCACGTACGACATCCGGGCAGTTTTTACTAGCCGGCTTTGGTTTAAGCCAGTTTCTAGTATCCGGTTATTGGATTTATACAGTCTAAAGTTTTTCCGTGTTTTCACGGATAGGAGGGGCGTTCTCGTAATTATGCGAGAAGCTTCTAGAAGGTTGGTGACTTGGGGGTTAAGGTGGCATAAGCATTAAATGAGATTAGTGACTCATTTGTGTGATTCATCCTTGTCATTAATGCATGATAAATGCTTAATGACTCATGTAGATGAATCACTCATTTATATTTATGAAGCATGGTTGTTAATTCCTTTATATTATTTATTTTGATAAATATAATGCTTCATATATATTATGAGAGATCATTATCTCATTACATTCTCTTGCTCACTTTCTCTCTCCTCAAGCTCTCTCTCTTCAAACCCTAATCCTCCCCTCTCATGTGTTGAGACCAAGGATTAGATTAGACTACTTAATCCATAACCCTTCTCTATAACACCTAGGTTACTTAGATTAGCACTTTAAGAAACCTAGTTACCTCAAGTTAGAGGTGAAGCTCGAAGTAAAGCTCTCGGGTGGATCATCTACTACATAGAGAAGGCCGGAGAGGACGTGGAGAACGAAAAGACGAAGGACACGGTTCATCAGGTATAATCACTTTTCATAGTAGTTGTTAACTTCTATGATTCTTATTAGTTATAGTTTAGCAAAGATTCTCGGTTAGTCGATGTTTACGCATAAAACAAGATCGTTTTTCATTATTCCGCCTCCCCGCAAGTCGTGGGGTGTTGTACATCGACTTACACTACAGACTAACCTGTACCAGTGTCACCAGAGAACTGCCATCTGACGTAAGGTATAATACCATCTGGGAGTTCTCGGCGAGTCCGTCTAGTGTACCCAGTCTCTACTGAGCACCCGTATATCATCTCTAATGTCAAACACCAATGAATATGGGATCACCCATCGCCCATCTACATGGGTCGAGAAGGTATACGCTAGTCTACTCTGGTATATCGATGCCCCGTCTCGATACACCCACGACTAGGGACCTTGAAGGACGTACTTATGGACTACCATGTCCCCACTAGTATGATCCGCATCATAGTCCAAGTAGTCAAGTACACATCCTAAGGGCTTTACCAACATGTAACAGAGAGACAATCAGTGTACACGTTAAGGTAAAAAGTAACCGGATAGCATACTATTATGTCGAGCAAGAAAGTCCTCCCTATATATGTCCAATCATCCACTACAATATACATCTCATGTATAGTAATGGCCTATAGGGCATACATATAACTAACAATCTCCCACTTGCACTAAGGCCATCTGATAACAGTGGTTGTAGTATCTCATACTCAACCATCCCATAAAAGTCTCTCTCTGGGAAAAGGCATTTGTGAGTGGATCCGCCGTGTTGTCCTCTGAGTCTACTATCCTAACCTCAATCCCCTGGAGATCAACTATCTCCATGATCTGGCTGTTAGTTATATGTATGCCCTAGAGGCCATTACTGTACATTGGATGTATATTGTAGTGGATGCTGGGACATATATAGGGAGGACTATCTTGCTCGACATGATAGTATGCTATCTGGTTACTCTTTACCTTAACGTGTATACTGATTGTCTCTTTGTTACATGTTGGTAAAGCCCTTAGGATGTGTACTTGACTACCTGGACTATGATGCGGATCATACTAGTGGGGACATGGTAGTCCATAAGTACATCCTTGAAAGTCCCTAGTCGTGGGTGTATCGAGATGGGGCATCGATATACCAGAGTAGACTAGCGTGTACCTTCTCGACCCATACAGATGGGCGATGGATGATCCCATATCCATCGGTGTTTGACATCAGAGATGATATACGGGTGCTCAGTAGAGACTGGGTACACTGGACGGACTCGCCGAGAACTCCCAGATGGTATTATACCTCACGTCAGATGGCAGTTCTCTGGTGACACTGGTACAGAGTAGTCTGTTGACCCGAGATCGTCATAGAGTCTTGTGTGGTTCCCACTGTGCTTTGATTTCCATCTTACCACATCCAAGAGGGCGTGCAAAACGGTGGTTTTTGGGTACAGTCCCGAGTCACATGGAGGCAATGAGCGATAGGAGGGGATTCGTCTCTCCCGGTATAGGGAGTTGATGTTGCGCTGTGTTCGATTGGCTATAACAGGAAATCCCTGGCCAGGGTTGCTGAGATTTACTGGTAAGTGTTACCAGTAGTTTCTCGAATTGTTATAGACCTCATATCGACACGACTTATCGAGCTATTGGGGTCTGACGTTTACCACCCCTAGGCGAGATATGCGACATATCAGACGATCAGACCGGACTGTACGGTAAGTGTTACTGGTTGGATTCACTGGAGTGTGAGCGGGCTTGCTCGTCGATCTTCTGATCGCTCAATACCCGGGTGGCCGTTACGTTTAGCAGACCGCTTGCGGCTTGTGGATGTTTGATATGATCATCATCTGCTACCGGCGTATTGACGAGTCTTTAGAGTCCTACACAGAGGTTTCCTGGCTCAAGCGAAACGAAATAGGAGCGCATATGAGATATGTGCGGGACCGAGAATAATGCGTGTATGTGATACCGTATTCTATTCTCGCGATGAATGTATCGAATGGTTATATGCGATATAACCTAGTTATCGAATCAAGGGTTGATTCGATAAGCCGATACATAGGTTACTAGTCGGTTATATGCGATATGACCGGATCGTTAAATCAAGTGTTGATTTAATGATTTAATGCATAATTATATATTTGATATATTACTTTGCATTAACTAGTATCGGTTCACTTTAAATGGATTTTCTCGCTCGGTTGTGCGCATTGCATATGCGATATGATTTTGTGCACTTGATTGTATCATGTTTGATGATACATGCTTTATGGTTAAGTGTAAAGAATTAAACCAAGGTTAAGTTGTTGATTAGGGTTTTACTTATTCATTCATCTTATTTATTTATTCATTTTGAATAAATTGAAAGATAAATGAATGGTGGCTTCTTTTGTTTTTAGTTAAAGCTTCATGAAGCTTTGACTTGATGACTTTTTTGTTCTCATCCTTAACCTTAACCATCAACCCACCTTAGTCAATTCTCTACACTTAACTAAGGTAAAGATTATGATAAGTATTGTTTTATTTTCTATTTATCATAATAACTTATCATATTCTTCATCTTCTTCTTCTTCTTCACTTCAAGAAAAAGCTTCACAAGCTTTAATGGCAAAGTGAGAATTAGAGTGAGAAATCCAATTCTAAAGTCTACCCACTTTCTATTTCTTCATCCTCTACCTCTTGCCAAGTAGTAGAGTATGTTTGCTTCACAAGTATTCATGGCTTGGTGAAGATGGAGCTCGATCTAGTGATGCTTCGACGTAGATCATCTTCGGCACGTCGTCGACGACCTAGCCCGTCCAATCTCCGATGAAGCCGACGCTAGAGCCCAGATTTGATTTGGACAGCGGAGACGACTTCGTTGCGGAGCCGTGGAGGTGGAGCACCAGATCTACAAAGGTTGTATTTCCGTATCTCTTAGTTAAGTGTTAACTAGTTAGCTTTTCGCCTAGATTTCTAGCCAACGATCTGTACACTAGGGTTTCTCGGCACCGTAATTTGTTGAAATTGGCATGGTTGATGCCTTGTGAGACCTCTTAAGAGTGCCTAGGAACCCTACAGTGGTATCAGAGCCTAGCTAGAGCCTTAGGCGAAGTCCAGACGGAATTTGAAGTCCGAACGAACCCGAATCCCGATCACAATTATGCTCTCTGGACATTTTGTAAAATCGTGGTTTTTTCCAAATTAAAAGTGCTTAAAAAATTCAGCAGAGTATTTTATGAATTACTATGAAAAACGAGCCACTAATTCCCCAGGTTGACCGCGGAACAGCGGCGTTGACCCCCCTTTAGCGGCGGTTCCGCGGCGCATTGAAGGCATTAGCGACGGTTCTTTGTACAGTAATTCATACCTCTGTTGTTTGTATTTTCTGGGCATTTTTAATACTGTTTCAAGAGTTGAATTTTCTGGAGTTGTTTTGGGGATTCGGTGTTTCGATCGGGGTATCAAATTTTGTCTATTTGGCTTTCCGGATAAATTTTAGATTATGTTAAAAAGTTCGACCGGATATAAATACCCAATTTTTCCCCTGTCGGGAAATTTCCAAGTGTTGGATTTTTCCGTAGTTTAACGACGTTCTAAGTAGTGAAAGTAACGCGATGGACCCTCTAGAAGACAACAAACCTTAACTCGATTATGTGACCGTCTTGAACTGCCCTTTGAACCTTCGGGTTTGGGGCAGTACGGCGTGCCACATGTGAGGCGTTGGCTTGACCCTTCTACGGCTGGACCGTTGGTGCTGAGGCACGAACTGAATGTTGTTAGACTTATTTCATGTGTTGAGCTGTATCGGGAAAACTTGGGCGTTCGATTGTTCAATCGAAAAGTTTAGCATTTTCTATTTATCTGGAATGTGATACAATAATTGGAATTCACAAAAGTTATGTGATAACTGGATGAATGTTATAAATATAGCAATTTAGTCTCACTTGATCGGTTGCCACGGAATTTTGATGCGATCAAAAGTCCGTTGCAATCACGTAGCGTACGCGGATACTCGCCGGGTAAACTTAATAGACAGCCTCGCTCCATAGCCCCGACCAAGTGACTGTAGGAGAACCCCGTCGCCGAAAGCATCCGCCCGGGTGCTCGCGGTAGCGGTGTTCCGCCTTGGTGCACTTTGTCGACCGTATCGGGAGTGCAGCCGTTTACTAAAGTTTGCGACGAGCATTCGATCAGGATGTCGGCAATCTTGTTGAATTGCCCGACTTGATATTAAAAAGATTTTTCGATTATGAGACTAAAATGTGGGGTTTATAATTATTAGGCATGTGATGTCTAAGTAATTCATTTGATCAGGCATGCGATGTCTAAAGAGATTGCGGATTCCAACTGTTGTAGTTTTACACTTTTTTTTCTGTGACCGTAAGTGTAATATGTGCTATCGCCGGTTTCGTTGCTATATGTCAACGACAATTGGGATGCGCATATTTACTTACGTTGATGACATGTGATGTTATGTGTTGCTGGATATGTTATATTGGATCGTCGTGTTTGAATAGTCGGGGGGTTTTTATGTGAGATGAGTGTTTTTCATTTTCATTCATGTAAAAACTTGTATGTAATATTCTTTTATTGGGGCGCTTCCAGGTTGCGGAAGTTGTCACCGTTTGTATATTATTTACTTTTCCGCACTAGGATAGACCCAAGGAGGAGGGCACAAGTAACCGGGTTCTGGGGTCCAGTGGGAGACCAACTCGAGGAGTCGAGTCCGGGTCTCCTAACTCCAGAGTTGGTAGGGTTGCTTGCCGTTCTCGTAGGGGTCTTGGGGTGTGGGTTTGGCTATTCATCGCGACCGTGGAATCCGTGTTTTATACTGGCTCGTATTGAAAACACGGACGTCCTAATATATCCAATATTTCATATGATTCTTCTGCTGCGATATCTGTGATGTGATCATGTGATGTTCTATGATAGATACAGTATATAATATATATGATATATTATATAGCCGTTACTTATGTTTTACACCCGTGCTAGCCCTGCCCCGCTCTGTCGTTAGTTACCTAACCTAACGGTGCACGAGGGGACATCGAGGCGAATGCGGATGGCATAAGTGTACGTCGTATTTATCTCTGATGTTTAGGTACTTAAATGATGGGACTTCATTAATGAGATTAATGAAATAAAAGAAACCTAAGATGTTGTAGAATCGAATTTCAAAATAAAACAGGTAGCTACAGTTCTTGCTTTGCACAGCGGTATATATGATATATCCTGCACCTTATTCGATAAGGAAAGGACCGAGATCCCTTCACCGGGAGTGACTCCTTTAGCAATAACTGGCAGATGCTACACCCTCGGTTTGTCTTTTGATTGCTTTTAAGAGTTTTTGCTTTGCACAGTGATATATATGATATATCCCGCACCTCATTTGACGAGGAAAGGACCGACGATCCCTTCACCGGGAGTGACTCCTTTAGAAAAACTAGAAAAGCCTCAAAAGCACTCCATTTTTAAAATCATTCGATCCTACAACGATATCAAGTTCATTACGCAATAGGTTTTCAGAAAAACCTGTCGTAGCCCTCCGTCATTTTAGATAAGTGGTAGTTAGTATTCGTGCTACGTTTGTTGGCCTGCGTCAAGGTGTAGTGTGCGGTAGCTAACTAGTATTTATCTGCTTATGCATATGATGCAGATTGGATTAGGGTAGTCGTGCGACTTTGTTGGCCTGCGTCAAGGGTCGTGCGGGTGGGTTTAATTCAATCAGGAAATGACGGGTTGAACTTGACTAGCGGACTATGGTTTGTTGGCCTGCGTCAAGGTCATAGGACGCTAGGGGCAAAATATTATCGGGAATTTCAAGTGTTGAAATTTGCAATGAGATTGCAAACCTTCTATGAGATAGTTGGATCCCGATACCCGCTGCGAGTAATTGTTACTCCTGGGAGAGTTTTATACATTACAATTAGCCGATCAAGTAGGTGTCTAGAAAGGTGTCAACGGGGTTACGCCTCTGGGAAAACGAGGTTTACATTAATTAGGTTCGTGCGAAAGCACGGGGGACCTCCCTCAAAGTACCGACACTGGCCTGGCTGAAAGATTGGCGAACTTGTAGTGTGTAATTAATCGCGGCTAGTCTTTCCTTTTAGGGTTTGAAGGAAGATTTGATAAAAAGCAGTGGGAGCCATCCTGATTAGATAAAATAATAACCAATCTATTCTTGTAGAGCGCACGCTGAGTGTTTTCTTCTCTCTCTCCTGGTAGCGACCATGTCACGTCTTAATCAAGATAATAATACGGATTATTGACCGAACCCGCTTGTTATACTGAGCTGGGGAACGTTGGCCCCGCTCCAACTTATAATTTTTATAAGACAGAGCAGGAAATTGGGGAATACCAGATTTCCCGTGCCGCCCAAACGAAGAGAATGCATGCTGATGCATCATCTTCGGATGTGTTCATTATACAGAACTGTTTCTCAGTATCCTCCGCATCCTTGGTATATGATACCGGATCAGGATCCCAGATATGTAAGATGTTACATAGGGCTACAAAAGGGTAGAAAAACTGAGAACGGGTGATAAGTTTCATGAGGCAGAAAACGGGGCAAGTGTTGCAGCCAAGTCTGTTGGTCACTGTCACCCTGTATTGTAATACATTGATTCTGAACGTATGTTATTAGATACCGAACCTGATATACAAAATCATATCTGTCTCTTTATTAGTAAAGAAACGATAATATTTTGTATTGTTGGATAATGTTTTGAACAATTCCTATATCAAAAGTTGATCGGTTCAGGCACGTTATCTAAAAGCATTGATGTTCTAAATCAAACTACAGTTCTTGGTATATAGAACACACACAAGAGGAAGAGTTCAGAATTGAACCATTCCTTCTTGAGGTATTGTAGACTAGGTCATATCAATGCGACCTGACTAGCTGGAGTTACATTTAGATGCATATTTAAATCTGTTTTAATTTACATCTTGTGAAACTCGCCAGTCATGTCACAAAGATAAGATGACCAAAGCTCTGTTTATTGGAAACAGAGAAAGAGTTAGTGAACTCTTGGGATGATACATGTTGATGTATAAAGGTCCCCTGTCTACACATACCTGGTAAGGTTATTTGTACTTCATTACATTCTCTGATAATCTCTCGAGATTCAGACATATGTTCCTTTTGAAACACAAGTCTGAACCTTTTGAGATATTCACAGAATATAAGATAGAAGTAGAGAACCAAAATACGGGTATAAGTATTATGTCCTATGATGAGATCAAGGAGGAGAATACTTGTGCATGGAATTCCTGGACTATTCTAAAGGAGAATGAGATTCTCTCTCAGCATTACTCCTCCGTATACACCATAGCACGATGGTATATCGGGGTGGAGCAGATACACCCTATTTGATATGGTGTGCTCTATGATGAGTAATACTGAGTTACCTTTTTCCTTAGGGGGTTACGCACTTATGAAGTTGCATACCTATTGAATTAGGGTCCCGATCAAATCATTAGCCTACCACTTCATATATGATATGGAAAGGGAAGAGCCCGTGTCTTAAGCTAGTTAAGATTTGGGGTTGTCCGGCCTATGTCTAAAAGCAAAATCCGGACAAGCTCGAGGAAAGGTCTGCTATGTAGAACTGGAAATGTTCCAGCTATACAAACTGCAGCAGATGATTTGATAAAGCCAATGGATTCAGTAGATTCCAACGAACCTCAGCCTCTCTGCCGATCTAGTAGGGTTACTCACCCACCTGAGAGATACTTCGGTTTCTCTATGACAGTGGGAGCGAGGATTGCATCATGAGATGATGACCCAACTAGTTTCGAGCTGGCCATCAAGAGTATGGACTCTGTAAGAATGGCTGGATGTTTAGCGATCTGAGATGGAATCCTTATACACCAACAAAGTATGGACTTTAGTTATATGTATGCCCTAGAGGCCATTACTGTACATTGGATGTATATTGTAGTGGATGCTGGGACATATATAGGGAGGACTTTCTTGCTCGACATGATAGTATGCTATCTGGTTACTCTTTACCTTAACGTGTATACTGATTGTCTCTCTGTTACATGTTGGTAAAGCCTTTAGGATGTGTACTTGACTACCTGGACTATGATGCGGATCATACTAGTGGGGACATGGTAGTCCATAAGTACATCCTTGAAAGTCCCTAGTCGTGGGTGTATCGAGATGGGGCATCGATATACCAGAGTAGACTAGCGTGTACCTTCTCGACCCATACAGATGGGCGATGGATGATCCCATATCCATCGGTGTTTGACATCAGAGATGATATACGGGTGCTCAGTAGAGACTGGGTACACTGGACGGACTCGCCGAGAACTCCCAGATGGTATTATATCTCACGTCAGATGGCAGTTCTCTGGTGACACTGGTACAGAGTAGTCTGTTGACCCGAGATCGTCATAGAGTCTTGTGTGGTTCCCACTGTGCTTTGATTTCCATCTTACCACGTCCAAGAGGGCGTGCAAAACGGTGGTTTTTGGGTACAGTCCCGAGTCACATGGAGGCAATGAGCGATAGGAGGGGATTCGTCTCTCCCGGTATAGGGAGTTGATGTTGCGCTGTGTTCGATTGGCTATAACAGGAAATCCCTGGCCAGGGTTGCTGAGATTTACTGGTAAGTGTTACCAGTAGTTTCTCGAATTGTTATAGAGCTCATATCGACACGACTTATCGAGCTATTGGGGTCTGACGTTTACCACCCCTAGGGGAGATATGCGACATATCAGACGATCAGACCGGACTGTACGGTAAGTGTTACTGGTTGGATTCACTGGAGTGTGAGCGGGCTTGCTCGTCGATCTTCTGATCGCTCAATACCCGGGTGGCCGTTACGTTTAGCAGACCGCTTGCGGCTTGTGGATGTTTGATATGATCATCATCTGCTACCGGCGTATTGACGAGTCTTTAGAGTCCTACACAGAGGTTTCCTGGCTCAAGCGAAACGAAATAGGAGCGCATATGAGATATGTGCGGGACCGAGAATAATGCGTGTATGTGATACCGTATTCTATTCTCGCGATGAATGTATCGAATGGTTATATGCGATATAACCTAGTTATCGAATCAAGGGTTGATTCGATAAGCCGATACATAGGTTACTAGTCGGTTATATGCGATATGACCGGATCGTTAAATCAAGTGTTGATTTAATGATTTAATGCATAATTATATATTTGATATATTACTTTGCATTAACTAGTATCGGTTCACTTTAAATGGATTTTCTCGCTCGGTTGTGCGCATTGCATATGCGATATGATTTTGTGCACTTGATTGTATCATGTTTGATGATACATGGTTTATGGTTAAGTGTAAAGAATTAAACCAAGGTTAAGTTGTTGATTAGGGTTTTACTTATTCATTCATCTTATTTATTTAATCATTTTGAATAAATTGAAAGATAAATGAATGGTGGCTTCTTTTGTTTTTAGTTAAAGCTTCATGAAGCTTTGACTTGATGACTTTTTTGTTCTCATCCTTAACCTTAACCATCAACCCAACCTTAGTCAATTCTCTACACTTAACTAAGGTAAAGATTATGATAAGTATTGTTTTATTTTCTATTTATCATAATAGCTTATCATATTCTTCATCTTCTTCTTCTTCTTCACTTCAAGAAAAAGCTTCACAAGCTTTAATGGCAAAGTGAGAATTAGAGTGAGAAATCCAATTCTAAAGTCTACCCACTTCCTATTTCTTCATCCTCTACCTCTTGCCAAGTAGTAGAGTATGTTTCCTTCACAAGTATTCATGGCTTGGTAAAGGTGGAGCTCGATCTAGTGATGCTTCGACGTAGATCATCTTCGGCACGTCGTCGACGACCTAGCCCGTCCAATCTCCGATGAAGCCGACGCTAGAGCCCAGATTTGATTTGGACAGCGGAGACGACTTCGTTGCGGAGCCGTGGAGGTGGAGCACCGGATCTACAAAGGTTGTATTTCCGTATCTCTTAGTTAAGTGTTAACTAGTTAGCTTTTCGCCTAGATTTCTAGCCAACGATCCGTACACTAGGGTTTCTCGGCACCGTAATTTGTTGAAATTGGCATGGTTGGTGCCTTGTGAGACCTCTTAAGAGTGCCTAGGAACCCTACACTGGTGATACTGCCTTAGAATATGTCTGGATCACTGATGGGACGGCGTTCCTAGGCATAAGCCACAACTCCATTGTCACACAATGGAAGGAACGAAGTTCATCTCATGAACTAATATACACCCAGACTGCCTCATTGGTAGCATCTTTGGTAACGATGTGTCTTGCCATTAATCGTCTAGTAAGTCACGGTATCTAGCTTGGAACTCTTCCAACATACCGTCCCTCGACTGAGGGTAAAGACAATGGCTATGACTGAAATTCAGTCGTCCTTATCACCCTGGAACTTTTTCAGTGATTCTCCCCAGGATCGTTTGATACCATCTCACTACAACTAGTGAGTATCCTAACATCCAATTAGATCTATCTCATAGATCCAAAACCCAGGATTTAGTAGGTATCATTTTGATCCTATATGGAGAATCATTGTGATAAACGGAGATTGATCGAGCGTAGAATTGGAAACTCCTTCCTTATCAAGAGTATGTCATCCACGTACTCTACGAGGATCACCAGCATACTCCCTACTACCTTTTTGTATATACAAGGTTCATCTACCATTTTGATGAAGTCAAACTCTTTGACTACCACATCAGAACAGACGTTCCAACTCCGCGATGCCTGCTTTATCACATAAAACATCTTGCAGACGTTTCCGCCGCTCCTATTATCTACGAAGCCCTCTGGCTATGTACTTATAGACGCTCTCTTCCAAATTTTCATTTAGAAAAGCAGTCATGACACCCAACTGCCAGATATCGTAGTCATGGTATGTGGCCGTGGCAAGTAGGATCTGGATGGACTTAAGCATAGCTACTTAGAAAAGGTTTCATCATAATCTATACCTTGTCAATGATGCAAACCTTTAACAAGTCTAGCTTTGAAAGTCTCAACATTTCCATGTACACCAAGTAATCTTCTCAAGATATACTTGCTCCTGATGGGGATTTAACCCTTCAGATAAAGCAACCAAAGTCCATACTTTGTTGGTGTATAAGAATTCCATCTCAGATCGTTAAGCATCCAGCCATTCTTACAGAGTCCCACTCGTGATGGCCGGCTCGAAACTAGTTGGGTCATCATCTCATGATGCAATGCTCGCTCCCACTGTCATAGAGAAACTGAAGTATCTCTCAGGTGGGTGAGGAACCCTACTAGATCGGCGGAAAGGTTGAGGTTCGTTGGTTACTATTGAATCCTTTGGTTCTACCAAATCATCAGCTGCAGTTTGTATAGCTGGAACTCCTTCCAGTTCTACCTCATGTCCACTAATTTCTTCAAAAGAAATTCCCTTTCACAAAGGTGGCATGCTGAGAAACAAAACATCTTTTGTTCCTCGGTTTGGTAGAAGATATTCCCTTGCATATGCTTGGGATATCCAACAAACTTCTACAGAACTGACCTTGCCTCGAGTTTGTCCGGATTATGCTTTTAGACATAGGCCGGACAACCCCAATTCTTAACAAACTTAAGATATGGGCTCTTCCCTTTCCATATCTCATATGAAGTGGTAGGCAACTGATTTGGTTAAAACCATATTCAATAGGTATGCAACTTCTCCAGTGCATAACTCCCAAAAGGAAATAGGTAACTCAGTAGTACTCATCATAGAGCACACCTTATCACATAGGGTGTGATTGCTCCGCCCTGATACACCGACGTGTTGTGGTGTATACGGAGGAGTAATGTTGAGAGAGAATCTCATTCTCCTTTAGAATAATCCAGGAATTCCGTGCTCAAGTATTCTCCTCCTCGATCACATAAAAGGACATAATACTTATACCCGTTTCGGTTCTCTACTTTCTAACTTATATTCTGTGAATATCTCAAAAGCTTCGGACTTGTGTTTCAACAGGAACATATGTCTGAATCTTAAGAGATCATCAGAGAATGTAATGAAGTACAAAGAACCGGTCTTGGCATGTGTAGACAGGGGACCTTCATACATCAACATGTATCATTCCAAGAGTTCACCAACTCTTTCTCTGTTTCCAATAAACGGAGCTATGGTCATCTTATCTCTGTGACATGACCGGCAAGTTTCACAAGATGTAAATTCAAACTAATTTAAATATGCATCTATATGTAACTTCAGCTAATCGGGACACATTGATATGACCTAGTCTATAATACCTCAAGAAGGATTCGTTCATTTCTGAATTCTTCCTCTTGTGTGTGTTCTGCATACTAAGAACTGTAGTTTGATTTAGAACGTCAATGCTTTTAGATAACGTGCCTGAACCGATCAACTCTTGATATAGGAAATGTTCAAAACATTATCCAATAATACAAAATTATATCCTTCTTTACTAATAAAGAAACTGATATGATGTTGTATATCAGGTTCGGTATCTAATGACATTCGTTCAGAATCAATGTATTCTGGTAATACAGGGTGATAACTACCAACAGACTTGGCTGCAACACTTCACCGTTTCTATCTCATGAAACTTATCACCCGTTCTCAGTTCTCTACCTTTCTGTAGCCCATGTAACAAATTACATATGTGGGATCCTGATCCGATATCACATACCCAGGATGTAAAGGATACTGAGAAACAGTTCTCTGTAATGAACACACCCGAAGAAGATGCATCAGCATGCACTTTCTTCGTTTGGACGGCACGGGAATTCTGGTAATCCCCTATTCCCTGCTCTTTCTTATAACAATTATAAGTTGGAGCGGGACCAACGTTCCCCAGCTCAGTATAACAAGCGGGTTCGGTCAATACATCCGTATTATTATCTTGATTAAGGTGTGACATGGTCGCTACCTGGAGAGAGAGAGAGAGAAGAAAACACTCTACGTGCGCTCTTGCAAGATTAGATTGATTATTATTTTATCTAATCAGGATGGCTCCCACTGTTTTTATCAAATCTTCCTTCAAACCCTAAAAGGAAAGACTAGTCGGGATTAATTACACCCTATAATTTCGCCAATCTTTCAGCCAGGCCATTGTCGGTACTTTGAGGGAGGTTCCCCGTGCTTTTGCACGGACCTAATTAAAGTAAACCTCGTTTTCCCAGAGGTGTAACCCCGTTGACACCTTTCTAGACACCTACTTGATCGGCTAATTGTAATGTGTAAAACTCTCCCAGGAGTAACAATTACTCGCAGCGGGTATCGGGATCCAACTATCTCATAAAAGGTATGCAATCTCATTGCAAATTTCAACACTTGAAATTCCCGATAATTTTGCCCCTAACCTCCTATGATCTTGACAAAGGCCAACAAACCATAGGATGCTAATCAAGTTCAACCCGTCATTTCTTGATTGAATTAAACCCACCTGCACGACCCTTGACAAAGGCCAACAAGGTCGTACGACTACCCTAACCCAATCTGCATCATATGCATAAGCAGATAAGCACTAGTCAGCTACCGCACACTACGCCTTGACAAAGGCCAACAAACGCAGCACGAATACTAACTACTACTTATCTGAAATGACGGAGGGCTACGACTGGTTTTTCTGAAAACCTATTGCGTAATGAACTTGATATCGTTGTAGAATCAAATAATTTTAAAATGGAGTGTTTTTTAGTCTTTTACTAGTTTCGCTAAAGAGGTCGTGAAGGGATATCGGCTTTTTCCTCGTCGAATGAGGTGCAGGATATATCATATATATCACTGTGCAAAGCAAGAACTGAAAAGCAATCAAAAGACAAAACCGAGTGGTATAGCATCTGCCAGTCATTGCTAAAGGGGTCACTCCCGGTGAAGGGATCTCGGCCCTTTCCTTATCGAATAAGGTGCAGGATGTTCTACAAGGAACACCGTGATGCAAAGCAAGAACTGTAGCTACCTGTTTTGAAAATTCGATTCCACAACATCTTTTAGGTTTCTTTACTTTCATTAATCACATTAATGAAGTCTCATCATTTAAGTCACCTAAACATCACAGATAAATACGACTTACACTTATGCCATCCGCATTCGCCTCGATGTCCCCTCGTGCACCGTTAGGTTAGGTAACTAACGGCAGAGCGGGGCAGGGCTAGCGTGGGTGTAAAACATAAGTAACGTCTATATAATATATCATATATACTATATACAGTATTTATCACAACATATCAAATGATCACATCACAGATATCGCGGCAGAAGAAACATATGAAACATTGGATATACTAGGACGTCCGTGTTTTATTTTGAGCCTTTATAAAACACGGATTCCACGGTCGCGATGAATAGCCAAACCCACATCCTTAGACCCCTACGAGAGCGGCAAGTAACCCTACCAATTCTAGAGTTAGGAGACCCGGACTCGACTCCTCGAGTTGGTCTCCCACTGGACTCTAGAACCCGGTTACTTGTGCTCTCCTCCTTGGGTCTACCTAATGCAAAAGTAAATAATATACAATGGTGACATCAACCTCATCCCGGAAGTGCCCCAATAACAGAATATTACATACAAAGAATTTTACATGAATGAAAATAAAAACCCTCATCTTACATAAAACCCCCGGCTATTCAAAACGCGACGATCCAATATAACATATCCAGCAACACATAACATCACATGTCATCAACGTAAGTAAATATGCGCATCCCAATTGTCGTTGACTTATAGCAACGAAACCGGCGATAACACATATTACACTTACGGTCGCAGAAAAGAAAGTGTAAAACTACAACAGTTGGAATCCGCAACCTCCTTAGACATCACATGCCTAACAATTATAAACCCCGCATTTTAGTCTCTATATCGAAAACACTTTTCAATATCTAGTCGGGCAATTCAACAAGATTCCCGACATGCTGATCGAATGCTCGTCCCAAACTTTAGTAGACGGCCGTACCCCCGGATGCCGTCGACGAAGTGCATTAAAGTGGAACACCGCTGCCGCGAGCACCTAAACGGATGCTTTTGGCGACGGGGTTCTCCTACAGTCACTTGAACGGGTCTTTGGGGTGTGGCTGTCTATTAAGTTTACCCGGCGAGTATCCGCGTACGCTACGTGATTGCGACGGACTTTTGATCGCATCAAAATTCTGTGGCAACCGATCATTTGAGACTAAACTGCTTTGTTTATAACATTCAAATTAGTTATCTCATAACTAGTTGTGGATTCCAATTATTGTATCACATTCCAGATAAATAGACAATGTTAAACTTTCCGATCGAATGATCAAACACCCAAGTTTTCCCAAATAGTTCTCAATACTTGAGGTTAGTTTAAAAATATCCATCACATGCCACAGTACCAATGGTCCAGCCGTAGAAGGGTCAAGCCAACGCCTCACATGTGGCAACGCCGTACTTCCCCAAACCCTAAGGTTCAAAAAGCAGTTCAAGACGGTCACATAATCGAGTTAAGCTTTGTTGTCTTCTAGAGGGTCCATTGCGTAACTTGCATGATTTAGACGTTCTTAAACAACAGAAAAATCCAACACTTGGAAATTTTCCGGGTCGGGAAAAAGTGAGTTATTGATATCCGTTCGAACTTTTTAACATGTTCTAAAAATTACCCGGACAACCTAAACAAAGTTAAATTATCCGATCGAACCAACGAGTCCCAATACAACCCAGAAAACTCAACTCTTGAGTATAATTAAAAATTCCCAGAAAAAAATGACTAGAAAGGACCTAAGAATAAATATATGAAGTTACAGGGACTAATTCAAAATTTTGGCCGCGGAACCTCGGCCAAACCCTTGGTATGGCCGCGGTTCCGCGGTCATATAATCGAGTTAATGGGCCGTACTTCACAGTAATTCTTAGTTTTTCCTTCTTAATTTTCTGAGCATTTTTAATCCAGAAAAAATCAACATTTTTAAAAATGTCCAGAGAGGGGTCAATATCGGGGTTTCCGGGTTCGATCGGACTTTAAACTTCTTCTAGACTTCGCCTAAAACTTTAGTTTGGTTCTGATACTACTGTAAGGTTAATAGGGACTCTAATAAGGTTCTACAAGGCATCAAGCATGCCCGGTTAAAATTTTAGCCGTGCCGAACAACCCTAAACAAGATCTTTGCTAGACTATTAGGCGAAAACAAGCATGTTAAACACATTAACACTAAGTGAATGCGAAATACAACCTTTGTAGATCGGTCCTTCACTTCTTAAGCTCCTTGTAGTAGTCCCTTCGCTGCGATCATCGTGCTCCCGGACTCTCGGACGGCTCCATGAGAAGATTGCAACGGTATTGCTTGAATTCTTCGAGGCCGAAGATGATCTACGTCGAGGGAATACGAACTCAAGCTTCTACTTCACTAACTAAAGAATTAGTGAAGCAAACACCCTAAAAAGAGTGCTAGCCTAGTAGAGGATGATTAAATAGGAAATGGGTACACTTTAGAATTTCTTTTCTCACAGTGTTTCTCTCTCTTTATCAAACCCTAGCAAGAATTTGAAGGAGGAAGAAGATGAGCTCAAAATGAGAATGAAAACTAAACAAAGAGAGAGAGAGAGCTAACCATGGTGAGTGGGTATCGTATACTAACTCATGTAGAGACATAACCATGGCTACATTATAATGGTTAGGTTAATTAATATCTCAAGTAATCCAAAGTTAGTAGACTAAGTCAATGCAACCCTAAGCTTCATGAAACTTCATGCATGTGAGCTCATCATCCACTAATTTTGGAATTACTTTGAATATTTAAAACCTAACACTATAATTAGTATGGTATAAGTCTTATACACCCATGATAGTTGTATCAACAACCATGATACAAAATGAACACAAATAAATATATATCACATATATATATTAAGTTGTGCACAAGTGAGAAAACCAAATGCTTAAGTGAACCAATGTTAGTTAATGTAAATTAGTATATCACATATACAATTATACACTAAATTATTAAATCAACACTTGACTTAATAATCCGGTTATATCACATATAACCGACTAACAAAAAATGTACCAACTTATCGAATCAACACTTGATTCGATAACCCGGCTATATCACATATAACCGGCCGATACAATAGTCGCGAGAATAGAATACGGTATCACATACACGCATTATTCTCGGTCCTGCACATATCACATATGCGCTCCTATTTCGTTTTTCCTGAGCCAGTAAAACCTCTATGTAGGACTCTAAAGACTCGTCAATACGCCGGCAGTAGGTGATGATCATATCAAGCACCCACAAGCCGTCAGCGGTACTAGCTGGACGTAACGGCTACCCGGGTATTGAGCGATCAGAAGATCAGCAAGCAAGCCCGCTCCAACTCCTGCAAAAAGCCTGACAGTGACACTACCGTACAGTCCGGTCTCCTCGTCTGATATGTCGCATATCATGTCTAGGGGTGGTAAACGTCAGACCACAATAACCGATAAGTCATGCCGATATGAGGCTCATAACGGGTCGAGAAACTACTGGTAACACTTACCAGTAAATCTCTAAACCATCCCTGACCAGGGACTTCCCTGTTATGGCCAATCGAGCATAGCGCAACATCAACCTCCAATACCGGGAGAGACGAAACCCCTCCCATCGCTCATTGCCTCCATGTGACTTGGGACTGTACCCAAAAACCAACGTTTTGCACGCCCTCTTGGACGTGGTAAGATGGAAATCAAAGCACAGTGGGAATCACACAAGACTCTATAACGATCTCGGGTCTACAGACTAACCTGTACCAGTGTCACCAGAGAACTGCCATCTGACGTAAGGTATAATACCTTCTGGGAGTTCTCGGCGAGTCCGTCCAGTTTACCCAGTCTCCACTGAGCACCCGTATATCATCTTTGATGTCAAACACCAATGGATATGGGATCACCCATCGCCCATCTACATGGGTCGAGAAGGTATACGCTAGTCTACTCTGGTATATCGATGCCCTGTCTCGATACACCCACGACTAGGGACCTTGAAGGACGTACTTATGGACTACCATGTCCCCACTAGTATGATCTGCATCATAGTCCAGGTAGTCAAGTACACATCCTAAGGGCTTTACCAACATGTAACAGAGAGACAATCAGTGTACACGTTAAGGTAAAAAGTAACGAGATAGCATACTATCATGTCGAGCAAGAAAGTCCTCCCTATATATGTCCAAGCATCCACTACAATATACATCTCATGTATAGTAATGGCCTCTAGGGCATACATATAACTAACATGTACGTCTATTTTTATAGAGTGAGATATAACTTTTTGAAATTATGTCTATGACATTTACCTATATCAGTGGATAGTTAGGTAAGGAGCATTGAACAGCGGTGTAATTCTTCTTACCCATAAATACAATTTTCATCCTACGACGCACAGGGTATGAGTTATTAGACTCAAGGGACTTATACAGAGTATTGTATGTTGTCCAGTATCCATTTGGACAGAGGGGTTGGTACTCGTACTATATTCTGTTTACTTATGGCTTCTCTAGTTCTTAGACATGTGTTTCGTAGAAACACAAGGTCATAGTTTTGAGAAGTTATAGGTATAAGAGTAAAGTAGAGAACCAGGTGTTGCAAGTATCAGGATTCTTCAAGGTGATCGAAGATATAAATACTTGTGTATGGTATTCAGTTGATAGTAATGATTAAGAGAACTTGCTTCTCTTTCAGGTTACTCATAATTGGAAGCACTCCTAAGTTGAGTAATGCTGATCGGCCTCTCTCCATTTAGTTGACATGCACTGGTGACAGCTGCATGATTTGAATCTGGTTCCAATTAAATCAGTGCCTCTATTTCTATATTGGATATAGAATAGTTCATATCTTAACAATGTTAAGGTACGGGGAGTTGTCCGGCGTATGCTTAAAACCAGATTCTGGATAACTCAAGGCACATTTCTGTAATGGCGGTTTGTGGGTTGACCCGAGCTATGACGAGGGTTAACTTTCTACCATCTGGAAGATCAATAGTGATATTGTTCTTGACTCGCCACAGTTTTGATAAAAATGGATTTTTTCAGAAAACAGAAGTGGGAGTATGGTAGAACTGGAAGTGATTCCAGAACCGCAGACGATTACTGAAAATTTGATAAAAACCTAAAGATTCAATTTGCATTGACATTCCATTGGCCACTCCGCACATATGGTGGGTAACCTCAGGCACCCGAGAGGTACTCCGGTAGCCTCAAGAACGGTGACAGGGAGGTTCTTGTTTACCCAGACTTGCCATTGCTGTTGTTCCAGACTGTGAGACCCGGCAGGAGGATGAATATAGCGTCGTTCTAAACTACCTTTATAAGTGCACGTGTATATTATTCTGCCAGAGGGTTGTCGTAGTCAGTGGGAGCAGCGGAAGCATAGTGGACAAGTGGCTTATGTCTATTTATAGACTAAAGCAGATATAGCGGAGATAGATCATCTATTTCTGATGTGACAGTCATAGGTTTGACTTCATCAGAATAGGGGATGGATCTGTTAAGAAGGTAGTAGGGTGTGATGTCCTGGTATTTGGATGACATACACATAGTAGGAAGTGATATTCCTGCACTACGATCGGTTATACTTTGGTTGTCACACAGTGGTTTCTCCACATAGGATATAGATATAATATCAGACATTCTGGTTAATAGGTCTATGGTTTTAGATCTAGATTTGGGTAGTTTTCCAATCTGGGTACTTAGACAACATTCTAAAGGTGTTTTAGAATGGACGACTCCTGGCACGGTAGTGTACCTGCAGGTAATGGAGTCACCCTCTCTAAAGGTGTCTTACAGACTAAAGGGGAGAGGGATGTGCATGATTGGCAGATCACTTGCTTAGGCAATTGAGTCAATCATGAGATGTCAAGTACCACACCAGTTGTTAGTTTTTGCACTATATGCAATAAGTTCATATATTAATCCAATCCTGGAGAAACATTCGGAAGCAGTTTTAGAACATAAGTGGATGTTCTAGGGATATGATAACAACAGCCTCTTTTAGGAGACAATTATCATTCCAAGCTTCCAAGGTGACCTGGATGACAGAGTGGCTGTCAGAGTTGTAGTTTTTCCTCTGACGAGGGGCAGTTGTTTGGACAGGAGGTCCAAGCGGATAATGAGGGAGGCATGGCGCAGGATACTGATTAAATTCAGTTGATGATACAGTCTAAGAAGTTTGGATTTGGAGTTCATTTATGAACTAGGTCCCATCAGATATCCAAACATATTCTAAGACAGGTATTGCTCATTTCGTGAGATGGATATCTCCGCGAACTTGAGATAAAGAGACATAGAAAGAAACATCAGGGTGGATCCACTCACTGAGGCTATTCCTCGAACACAATAGTTTTGCAAACGGGCTTTGTGAAACTGATTAGTAGAGGAGTTGGGTGTTCGGTATCACACGGGCTGTGAGTATGCGACATCGCAATAATTAGCCTTGAGTGCAAGTGGGAGATTGTTGGAGATAGTGCCCTCAGAGTCAATTATTGGATCACAGGCACGTGATTGCAATGATTGAGGGAGGACCTATGCCGGTAGGACAGTCTTACTCAAGATGATAGTATGCTATCTGGTTTATCTTTATCATCGTGTACTGCTTTAGGTGACATTACAGATCACTATTGCACGTTGGTAGAGCCCTTAGTATTCTTGCTTGACGACCAGCAGTATGATGACGATCATATACGTGGGAGCTGGGGTCTATAGGCACATCCTTAAAGTGGTCCCTAGTCGTGGGAGTTTTCGAGACAGGGCATCGATACTCCGGAGTAGACTAGTGTATACAGTCAAGACCCCGACGAGGGGCGGTGGCCGTTCTCACAAGCGATTAGTGTCAGTTGGTTCACCTAAGATGTATACAGGTGCTCATTGGGTTATGAGTACACCGGACAGGACTCGCCGGGAACATGCTAGTTGGTATTTTACCTGACGTCAGATAGCAGTTCCCTGGTGACATGTGTACAAGTTAGTTCATCGACCTGAGATCGTCATTTATCTCATGTGAGTTCCCACTGTGCTTTGATTACTACCCTACCACGGCTCAAAGGAGTCGTGCAAACAAGTTTTAGTTGGGTACAGTCCCGAGCCACATGGAGGCAGTGAGCGGATCTGCAGGGGTTTCGTCTCTCCCGGTATTGGGAGTGAGATCGCGCTGTGTCTAGGAGAGCAATTACACGAAAGTCCTTGGCCAAGGCAAGAGATTTACTGGTAGGTATTCCAGTAGTATCTCAGGGTGTTCTGGGCTACACTCCGACACGACATGTACCGCTTTTGGGGGTCTGACTTTTACCAACCCCCTAGGCCCGCCATGCGATGCTCATAGACGAACGGACCGGACTGTACAGATATTGTCACTGACAGGCTCAGTATGGTGTCAGGATGAGTTCGCTCATCGACCTCCCTTTTGGTCAATACCTGGTAGCCCGTTACGTACAGCTAGTACCTCTGACATACTAATGGTTAAATCCACAGCCAATGTATTGACGGGTCTTTAGAGTCCCCCACAGACAGTTTCTCAAGTTTCGGGCGAAACGTTGTAGAGGCTGTATGGGTTTATGGCAGGGTTCGAACATACGCGTGCACTTGTGCACGTGTAGTGTTTCGAACGGATAATACTAGGGGGCTTTGGTTTAAGCCGGATCCTAGTATTATACTATGTAGATTTTATCTCATTGCATTTGTATTCGGTCAGAATACAAATGCGGGTATGTATATACAGTCGCGGGGTTATCCTGTAATTTGTTACCGGATCGCTTTTTGAAGTTGCAAGCTTGCTTTCCCTTTTCGGCCATTTTCCTTTCTTTTGTTCGCTGGCTGAATTTCACATGGAGGGGCTAATTTGCAAATGCACAAATTAGCAAATGGGGGGGTTTTCGTTGTCACCGGGGCTCCAGAATTTCTAGCAACCTCTTTGTGACGACCCGAAAGAGCACGTGACTGGCCCTTGAACCATATGAAGTCTATAGGACTCCATCTGATCCAAGTAAGCCAAAAGCCCAGAATCTAAAACCATTTTTAAGAATAAGTAAAGAAACTGGTTTAAAGAAGTGAAGAAAAACATGTTTGAAATCAAGGTTTTTAAATAACTAAGCCGAAAGTACGTTTTGAAAACAGTAAGGTCTTTTCTAAAAATTTCGGCAGTCTCTTTTGTAAAACTGGCCCCGAATGGGGTACAACAAGCATAACATATATACAATGATAAAAGGCATCCCCAAGCGGGAGCTAGCTCTTCGTCAATTGACGGTCACAACCACACATGAAATATAATATACAACGCCGAAAGGCGAGGATCAAATCCAAAAGAAACACAGTAAGCATGAAAACCGCAATACTACTAAGCGCGACTCTAAGGCCAAATAATACATCACTAAAGTCTGAGTCTGAAGCAATATACAAGTTTTGGTTGATGGAAATTCTAGATACAATGAATAATATAAGTACAATGGTGGTTCTTGATGCAAAAGAAACCACCTACCAAATGCAATTCACCCGCAAAGAAGTAATGTACCAGAAATGCCGCAAAGGAACCTGTACGGCAAAACCTGCAAGAACTGTGGCACAACGGGGGTGAGTTACCAACTCGTGAAAAGAGAATATCTACAAGCAGAAACCGAATGCAAGACATAATCCTAAGTCAACAATCAGTAATAAACCTCAAAGAATAAGCGTGATACATGATAAGGTGGCAAAGCAACATCTAAACAGGTATGTAGTGCCAAGTACACAGGTAATAACATGTCATCAGTATAAGGTATGTCTGCATGAAGTAAATATGATGAAGTATCAAAAGGATATCAATACACATATATTAGCTGTAAGTCCACGTTGCGACCCCCGGTTCTTACAGGGAGGCGGAAACGGTATAAAAATCAAATTTTTAGCGCAAGGGGCAACATGGACTAAACAAAGTCAGGATCTTTTCCTAAACTAAAACTAGCAAACTAGCTAAAGAGAGTTAGCTACTCGGATGAAGATGGTTATACCTAGCTTGTCTTGAACTCCTTCGTCTTCAAGCTCCGGTGGTGGTCCGAAGGCTCCTTCTCGTCGTCTCCGTACGCCGAAGATAGATCCACTTGAAAGCTCCAACCTTTAGCTCCTTCTTCGTTCTTTGAAGAAACTAGTTCACTTGGTTTGCTAAACCTAGTGAACTAGAATGAGTAGAGAAGATTTAGAATGGGATTTTATCTATGGTTCTTGATTCTCAACACATGAGAGATATGAACCATAGAGTCAAGAGAGGGAGCAAGAGGATGAGAGTGAAAGCAAAGTGGAGAGCTCAAGAACAAGAGAGAGAATGAGCAAGAAAGAATGAGGCTCTCTTTTTGTCTCTCACCCTCTCATAATCCAAAGTAATCATAACTCATCATATCAATAAAAGTCTTATGTGATGGTTGAAGCAACCATAACCTTATCATGTCATGCACTCATTTTACTCAAATGAACAAGCAAGTAAAAGTCTTTGGCATGAAATGATAGTCATGGTTATCATGATGGTCAACTAGTCAAGCCTAGTCAACCGGTCAACAAAGTCAACAAGTCAACAAAAGTCAACAAGTCAACAAAGTCAACAAAAGTCAACAACAAAGTCACCATAATACTTAATTAATAATAGTTAATCACATATCATATTCTCATTAGGGTTGAGCAAAAGTCAAAAAGCCAACGGTCAACTGTCAACAACCCTAATGAGAATCCGCTGTCTGTGCCTCCCTGTCAACTGTGCATACACACCCGCATCCGCGTTCCGAGGAACACGAATGCAAACTGGATAAATCCAATCCCATAAGGTACACTAGGATCTGGCTTAAACCAAAGCCCGCTAGTGTAAACTGTCCGGACACTGTACGTGCACAAGTGCACGGATGTGACTGAACCCTGTCGCAAAACCATGCGACCTGTCGCAATACCATGCGACCTCTACTCTTTTTCCTAAAGGCGAAAAGCTTTCTGTGTGGGACTCTAAAGACTCGACACTACGCTGGCAGTGGGTTTAACCACAGACCGCAAGCGGCACTAGCTGTGCGTAACGGTCCCCAGGTAATGCCGACAAGAAGACCGACGAGGCGAAACCCATCTGAACTCCTACTGAGCCTGAGTGTGACATTCTCCGTACAGTCTGGTCTGTTCGTCTGATACATCGCATGGCGGGCCTAGGGGGCGGTAAACGTCAGTCCCCCAATAGCGGTACTAGTCGTGCCGGAGCGAAGCCCAAAACACCCTGAGATAACACTGGAAACCTACCAGTATATCTCGTTTGCCCTGGCCAGGGACTACTCGTGTAATGGCTCTCCTAGACACAGCGCGATGTCAACCCCCAATACCGGGAGAGACAAATCCTGTCTAACCGTCACTGCCTCCAAGTGCTTCGGGACTGCACCCAACCACCACCTGTTTGCACGACTCCTTTGAGCCGTGGTAGGGTAGTGTTCAAAGTACAGTGGGAACACACCCGAGGCGAAGTGACAGTGTCAAGTCAGCGGACTAAGCTGTACTCATGTCACCTGGGAACTGATAACTGACGATAGGTATAATACCAACTAGTCAGTTCCCGACGAGTCCTGTCCAGTGTACCCGTAACCTAACGGGCACCCGCATACTATCTCAAGTACGACGTACTGACGGCTGTGGGACAGACCGTCTCCCACACTAGGATGAGAAGCGCATGCGCTGGTCTACTCCGGAGTATCGATGCCCTGTCTCGATAGTCCTGCGACCAGGGACCTGCATAAGGATGTGCTTATAGATTACCCAGCCCCACTAGTGTGACGGCCATCACATCGCTGGTAATCAAGCAAAGATCCTAAGGGCTCCACTAATGTGTTCATGCGATATACAAAAATAAACACATGTACACATTGAAGTAGAAATAAACCAAGTAGCATACTACTATTTTGAGCAAGATTGTATATACAAGGTGAATATCCCAAGCATCCATTAAGTAATATACATACTAGTATGATACAGTAATGGCCTCTAGGGCATATACACTAACAATCTCCCACTTGCACTAAGGCCATGTACTGGCGTATCGAAGACCTATCATCTCGATCAGCCGCTCGAACTGAGTCTGGGGCGAGGCCTTGGTGAATGGATCTGCAGTGTTGTCTTCTGAAGCGACTCTCCGAACCTCGATCTCCTGGCGATCCACGATCTCCCTGATCAGGTGATACCGCCTCAAGATGTGCCTGGATCTCTGATGGGACCTGGGTTCCTTCGCTAAAGCTATAGCCCCGTTGTTGTCGCAATACAGAGGTATTGGATCAACAATGGACGGAACCACCTGAAGTTCTTTCAAGAACTTCCTCATCCAGACAGCTTCTTTTGCGGCATCTGATGCAGCGATGTATTCCGCTTCCATCGTCGAGTCTGCAACGGTTTCCTGTTTGGAACTCTTTCAACACACCGCCCCTCCATTGAGGGTAAAGACAAAACCCGACATGGACTTGGAATCATCCTTGTCACTCTGGAAGCTGGAGTCAGCAAAGGCCTCGATCTGGAGGTCTTTTCCGCCATACACCAAGAACATCTCCTTAGTCCTTCTCAGGTACTTGAGAATGTTCTTTACCGCTATCCAGTGTTTCTCCCCAGGGTTAGACTGATACCGGCTTACCACACTCAGTGCATAAGCTACATCCGGTCTGGTACACAACATCGCATACATTATAGAGCCTACCGTAGAAGCGTAGGGTATAATAGACATGCGATCCCTCTCCAAATCAGTCTTGGGAGACATCTCTTTAGAGAGGGTGATCCCGTGACAAGCCGGTAGGTTACCGCGCTTGGAATCTTCCATACTGAATCTCTTCAGTATGGTGTCGATGTACCTGGACTGTGAAAGTCCTAATATCCTCTTGGATCTGTCACGGTAGATCCGGATACCCAGAATGTACGAGGCATCACCCAGGTCTTTCATGGAGAACCTGTGTGACAAGAACCCCTTGACAGATTGTAGCATAGGAATGTCATTTCCTATTAAGAGAATGTCATCCACGTATAAAACGAGGAATACTACAGTTCTCGCTACAAATCTACTATAGATGCATGGTTCATCTGGATTTTTGATAAAGCCAAATTCTTTGACCGTCTCATCAAAGCAGATGTTCCAACTCCGCGATGCCTGCTTTAGTCCATAGATGGACTTAAGCAACTTGCACACCTTTCCGCTGCTCCCACTCTGAATGAAACCCTCTGGCTGGTCCATATAGACACACTCCTCTAAATTTCCATTTAGAAAAGCTGTCTTTACATCCATTTGCCAAATCTCATAATCGTGGAAGGCAGCAATGGCAAGAAGGATCCGAATGGATTTCAGCATGGCTACTGGAGAGAAGGTTTCGTCATAGTCCAAGCCAGGTCTTTGACGAAAACCCTTTGCTACCAGCCTAGCTTTATAGGTCTCAACCTGTCCATCTACACCAATCTTCCTTTTGAAGATCCACTTGCATCCTACGGGTTTTACCCCGTCTGGAGCAATGTCCAACGTCCATACCTTGTTGGTGTACACGGACTCCATTTCGGTCCGCATTGCATCCAGCCATTTCACTGAGTCAACGCTCTGAACGGCCTGCTGGAAGCTAGTAGGCTCATCATAATCTATGATTCAATCCTCTCTATCCCCGTCTATGAGAAAACCGTAGTATCTCTCGGGCGGATGAGACTGCCTACTACTTCTGCGGAGCGGCGTAGGAATGTCCTGTTCTTCCGAACCCTCTGGCTCCACTAAACTTTCAGTAATAGTCCGTGGTTCTGGAATTTCTTCCAGTTCTACTGTGCTCCCACTTATCTGGTTTTCCAAAAACTCAGTTTCCAAGAAGTAGGCATGACGAGAAACAAGAACTTTTTGTTCCTCTTCACAGTAGAAGAAATATCCTTTTGAGTTCTTTGGATACCCTACAAACTTGCACTGTACAGAGCGTGCCTCGAGCTTGTCCGCATGCTGCTTTTTGACAAAAGCCGGACATCCCCATGTCTTAATGTGCTTAAGATAGGGTCTCTTCCCACACAACATTTCATATGGTGTGGAAGGCACAGTCTTAGTCGGAACTCGGTTCAAAAGGTACATAGCTGATTCTAGCGCATACCCCCAGAATGATCGCGGTAACTCAGCGTTACCCATCATGGACCGCACCATATCCAATAGGGTGCGGTTCCGTCTCTCCGATACACCGTTATGTTGCGGGGTGTAAGGAGGAGTAAGCTGAGAGAGAATTCCGTTCTCTTTTAAATAGTCCAGGAACTCGGCACTTAAGTATTCTCCACCTCGATCCGATCTTAGAATCTTAATACTTTTGCCGGTCTGTTTCTCTACTTCATTCTTATACTCCTGGAATTTTCCAAAGGCCTCGGACTTATGTTTCATTAAGAAGACATAACCGTACCTTGAGAAGTCATCCGTAAAAGTAATGAAGTAAGAATGTCCGCTTCGGGCATGTGTAGACATTGGACCGCACACGTCACTGTGTACGAGTCCCAAGAGCTCGCTCGCTCTTACTCCATGTCCAGTAAACGGAGTCTTTGTCATCTTTCCTTTGAGACAGGATTGACAAGTGGCATACGACTGATATTCGAACGCATTCAAATACCCTTCTGTATGTAACTTAGTCAACCTTCTCTCATTGATGTGACCCAATCTACAATGCCATAAGAAAGTCTGATTTATTTCTGGAGACTTTCTTTTGTGTGTATTCTGGACATTAAAAATCTGTGGTTGGTTTAACACGTATATACCATTACTCAAAGTACCTGACCCAATCAAAACTTGATTAAGGTGAATGTTTACAACATTACTTACAAACGCAAATTCATAACCTTCTTTAGAAACTAAAGATACAGAAATGATATTACAAGTTGCGTTGGGTACAAAAAAGCAATTATGCAAAACCAAAACATGTCCATCTGACATTCCCAGGTGATAGTCCCCCACGGCTTTAGCATCCATGCTAGCTCCGTTCGCAACTCTGAGGGTCATGTCACCTGCTTTCAAAACACTACGGTTTCTCAACGCCTGCAAAGAATTACAGATATGAGATCCTGATCCGGTATCCAATACCCAGGAAGTAGAGTTTATTGAAAGACAGTTTTCAATAACATACACACCTGAAGCTGAAGCTGCAACCTGCTTCAATTCCTGTGTTCTGGCCTTCCAGGCCCTGCAATCATTCTTCCAGTGTCCTTTCTTATGACAATAGAAGCATTCTTCCTTATCCACAAGCTTCCCCGCTATCTTTGTTGCTTTACCTTTTCCCTTCGTATCCACCTTACTAACACCGCCCCTTGGTTTGGCGGGGGCCTTCTTCTTCTTTCCCTTGGCTTTCGCCTTGGACCTAGAAGAAGATGATCCTCCTACAAACAAAGTGGATGTATCGCTACCTTTCTGTAGGGTGCCCTCTGCGCTCCTCAGCATGTTGAGGAGCTCTGAAAGTTCAACCTCTTTTTCTTGTAGGTTGAAGTTCAGTATAAACTGGGCGTAAGTGGAAGGAAGGGACTGGGGAACTATATCCGTATATAGCTCACTCTCCAATGTGATCCCTAGGTCAGCGAGCTCATCAATGTAGCCGATCATCTTTAGCACGTGCTCGGCTACTGATGATCCGACGGCCATTCTTGTCGAGAATAACCTTTTCGACGCTTCGTATCTTGCGATACGAGATTGCTCTCCATACAGTTCTTTTGTATGGAGCAATATGGATTCCATGTCCATATTCTCATGCCTCCTCTGATGTTCGTTGTCCATCGAGGCAAGCAGGAGGCACTTGGCCTTCGCGCTATCAATCTCCCAAGTCTTGCGGATTTCCTTATCCGCGACACTGGAAGTTGGACCAGGGACAGGGGGAGCTTTGGTGGTAAGAAGATACCCCAGCTTGTCATAAGTGATTGCTATCTTGACATTCCTGAGCCAATCTTTGTAGTTTGGCCCTGTCAGTTTGTTTTTATCTAAGAGTAACTTAAGTCCAGTCATGTTGATTGGTCGCTGCAATTTGGAGAGAAGAGGAAAACACTCAGCATGATGCTCTTGCAAGTTTAGAGTGGTTTTTAGTTTGTCTAAACAGGATGGCTCCCACTGTTTCTCGAATCCCTCCTCAAACCATAAAGGAAGAATTAGTCAGGATCAATCCCACCGTACAATACTTGCTTAACCGTTCGGCCAGGCTGGTGTCGGTACTTCGAGGGAGGTTTTCCAACGCTTTCGCGAAGTTCCTTAATTAGAGAACCTCTTTTCCCTGGGGGCGTAACCCCGCTAACACCTTTCTAGGCACCTACTAGGTTTATAGCATTGATCGTTTAGCGAGAAATTTCCCGAGGAGTAGCATATACTCACAGTAGGATCGGGATCCAAATATCATCGCGTGACGAAACTGAAGGAATCCTACCAGAATCATCACACTCCAAATGGTATGCAAATCTAGCAAGTTTCAGTACTTATGAAACTCCCGATGTGGATTTTTGCCCCATGCTCTTATAACCTTGACTTTGGCCAACAAATCATAAGTCACATATCAAGTTCTACCCGTCGTTCTCCAGGTTAATTTGAATCCACCCGTACATACCCTTGACTTTGGCCAACATGGCAGTACGACTGTTCCAAACCAACGCATCTATCTATGTTGCACATGAATACCCAATAGCTACCAATCACTATGCCTTGACTTTGGCCAACAAACACAGCTTGAATACTATTGACTATTCATGTGAAACGACGGAGGGCTACGAATGGTTTTGGCAAAACCGTGAACGTAGTGAACTTGATTTAGTCGATGGAACGAGATAGCTTTTAAATGGAGTGGCTCAAACTCCGTATTTTAAAAGTTTGTTTTGAAAAGAACCGAGTGGTTTTTCGAAAGTGTTCCAACGACTTTAACTTGGTTTATTATCTTGCATTAGTTCTTTTAATGCGTGATATTCTTGCATTAGTTCTTTTAATGCGTCCCATCATTTAATCCTACCATTGCAGAAAACAACCAAAATATGACGTACGCTTATGCCATTCGCATTCGCCACTGGGCCCCGTCATTACCCGTTAGGTTACTTAACTAACGACAGAGCGGGGGCTGGGCTAGCGCGTCTGTAAAACATAAGCAACGCCTAAATAATATCATATATAGATATACTGCAATGATAAACATTTCAGATCACAGATAAATACATTGGATATACTAGGAATCTGTAATTTGTACGAGCCTGTAACAAAAACAGATAACACGGTCGCGGTGAATAGCCAATACCCCACCCAAGACCCCTACGGGTGCGGCAAACTACCCGCCAAGTACCCGAAGCGTATCAACCTCCCTCATCTCCATGAGTAGGCCACTCGACACTTCGGCATACCCGGTAGTTTGTGCACCCCTCCATGGGTCTATCCTAGGAGCAAAAACAGTAAAAAGAAATTATACAATGACGGCTACAACCCCGACCCGGTTGTGCGGCCATACAAATAATTATTACATCAATTTACAAATTTACATGAATTGCAAGAAAAGAAAACTCTCGTCTCACAACCCCCGGCTATTCACCCGCGACAATCCAACATATTTATATACACATTCCAATATCAAACACAGATCATGTATAACCCCGACTAATCGACTTATAGCGATTAGCCGACGTTCAATACATGCAAACATCACAGATATAACCATCATAGTCAAAGTGTAGTGAAGTCCGGAAAAAATACGAAATTATAGGACCCCAAAAGTAAATTTCTGTTCTGGAGAATCTGGGCACATATAACATATTTTAAAAATCCCAAAACTAATACAGAGACACACTGCACGAAAGACGATCACCAGAAGACTCTAAACGGCGGCGGTTCCGCGGCTCAATGAATAGGTGAGGCCGCGGATCCGCGGCGGTTTGAACGAATTAGGGGATCGTTTTTCTTGGGTGTTCACACAAAACCCTGAGCCGAATTTAGGTGTATAACAAATCTTGTTTTGACCAGAAAAAATTTTAACAGAAACTAGGATTTTGAAAAAGTTTGGTTTTTGGATTTTTCCGGTTCCGAACTTCGTTACACTTCACTACCAAGCTAGTTTAAGTTTAGTTAGGCTCTGATACCACTGTAAGTCCACGTTGCGACCCCCGGTTCTTACGGGGAGGCGGAAACGGTATAAAAATCAAATTTTTAGCGCAAGGGGTAACATGGACTAAACAAAGTCGGGATCTTTTCCTAAACTAAAACTAGCAAACTAGCTAAAGAGAGTTAGCTACTCGGATGAAGATGGTTATACCTAGCTTGTCTTGAACTCCTTCGTCTTCAAGCTCCGGTGGTGGTCCGAAGGCTCCTTCTCGTCGTCTCCGTACGCCGAAGATAGATCCACTTGAAAGCTCCAACCTTTAGCTCCTTCTTCGTTCTTTGAAGAAACTAGTTCACTTGGTTTGCTAAACCTAGTGAACTAGAATGAGTAGAGAAGATTTAGAATGGGATTTTATCTATGGTTCTTGATTCTCAACACATGAGAGATATGAACCATAGAGTCAAGAGAGGGAGCAAGAGGATGAGAGTGAGAGCAAAGTGGAGAGCTCAAGAACAAGAGAGAGAATGAGCAAGAAAGAATGAGGCTCTCTTTTTGTCTCTCACCCTCTCATAATCCAAAGTAATCATAACTCATCATATCAATAAAAGTCTTATGTGATGGTTGAAGCAACCATAACCTTATCATGTCATGCACTCATTTTACTCAAATGAACAAGCAAGTAAAAGTCTTTGGCATGAAATGATAGTCATGGTTATCATGATGGTCAACTAGTCAAGCCTAGTCAACCGGTCAACAAAGTCAACAAGTCAACAAAAGTCAACAAGTCAACAAAAGTCAACAACCAAGTCACCATAATACTTAATTAATATAATAGTTAATCACATATCATATTCTCATTAGGGTTGAGCAAAAAGTCAAAAATTCAACGGTCAACTGTCAACAACCCTAATGAGAATCCGCTGTCTGTGCCTCCCTGTCAACTGTGCATACACACCCGCATCCGCGTTCCGAGGAACACGAATGCAAACTGGATAAATCCAATCCCATAAGGCACACTAGGATCTGGCTTAAACCAAAGCCCGCTAGTGTAAACTGTCCGGACACTGTACGTGCACAAGTGCACGGATGTGACCGAACCCTGTCGCAAAACCATGCGACCTGTCGCAATACCATGCAACCTCTACTCTTTTGCCTAAAGGCGAAAAGCTTTCTGTGTGGGACTCTAAAGACTCGACACTACGCTGGCAGTGGGTTTAACCACAGACCGCAAGCGGCACTAGCTGTGCGTAACGGTCCCCAGGTAATGCCGACAAGAAGACCGACGAGGCGAAACCCATCTGAACTCCTACTGAGCCTGAGTGTGACATTCTCCGTACAGTCCGGTCTGTTCGTCTAATACATCGCATGGCGGGCCTAGGGGCGGTAAACGTCAGTCCCCCAATAGCGGTACAAGTCGTGCCGGAGCGAAGCCCAAAACACCCTGAGATAACACTGGAAACCTACCAGTATATCTCGTTTGCCCTGGCCAGGGACTACTCGTGTAATGGCTCTCCTAGACACAGCGCGATGTCAACCCCCAATACCGGGAGAGACGAATCCTGTCTAACCGTCACTGCCTCCAAGTGCTTCGGGACTGCACCCAACCACCACCTGTTTGCACGACTCCTTTGAGCCGTGGTAGGGTAGTGATCAAAGTACAGTGGGAACACAACCGAGGCGAAGTGACAGTGTCAAGTCAGCGGACTAAGCTGTACTCATGTCACCTGGGAACTGATAACTGACGATAGGTATAATACCAACTAGTCAGTTCCCGACGAGTCCTGTCCGGTGTACCCGTAACCTAACGGGCACCCGCATACTATCTCAAGTATGACGTACTGACGGCTGTAGGACAGACCGTCTCCCACACTGGGATGAGAAGCGCATGCGCTGGTCTACTCCGGAGTATCGATGCCCTGTCTCGATAGTCCTGCGACCAGGGACCTGCATAAGGACGTGTTTATAGATTACCCAGCCCCACTAGTGTGACGGCCATCACATCGCTGGTAATCAAGCAAAGATCCTAAGGGCTCCACTAATGTGTTCAGGCGATATACAAAAATAAACACATGTACACATTGAAGTAGAAATAAACCAAGTAGCATACTACTATTTTGAGCAAGATTGTATATACAAGGTGAATATCCCAAGCATCCATTAAGTAATATACATACTAGTATGATACAGTAATGGCCTCTAGGGCATATACACTAACATTAGCGTCCCATACCACTAATATTGGTGTAAGGGTATATATAACAGCGCCTCATACCCTGTTATATATACAAATGAAGTATGATCCGTGTAAATCCAGTCTGTATATGATCCATGTCTGTATATGATCCAAGTCTGTATATGATCCAAGTCTGTTATACGTGGAACCCGTCCACCCGTCACCCAATGACAATAAACATCATGTATGCAAATATGAGGATATAAACAAAATCATGGAAAAACATCATGAAACCCGTGCCTAGCATCGACACGTAAATCCTCGTCCATATGGGGCTCCGTCTGCGGTATCGGCCCTCGGCCCCCGGTAGTACGGGTCAACCCATGTCCATCTCTGGGCTCCGTCTGCGGTATCGGCACTCGGCCCCGGCAGTACGGGTCAGCCCATATCCATCTCTCAACTCCGGTCGGTATCCTCCAGATATCCGCCGAGCTCAAATACAATCACCGGTAGGTAGTAGTCCCTCCGCCGGGCTCACCGTCTACTACACAGCGAAACCGTTCTCGCCCCGGGGTACCATACCGGGTCCACCATGTACCCGTAATCGGCCTCAACCAGCTCCTCGATTCGGGTTCACATATATCACTCTAGCACCGAGAAAACACATGGTGGACGCACCGAAATATCATATCAAAGGAACCAGGTTTTTAAATGATTACATATTTGCAATATCCACGGTTCCCAAATCCAGAAATCACATGTAATCCAAACCAGAATGCAAGTCAATGATCCGATATGATATGTGCGTCAAGTATGAGTAGCATGTCAAGTCACATATAGATGAGCTACAATATGATGATCCGATGTGATATAAGCAGCAAGTATGAGTAGCATGTCAAGTCACATATAGATGAGCTACAATATGATGATCCGATGTGATACAAGTATCAGGTATGAATATCAAGTCATGTCACATATAAATGGTAATGTGCATAGGTCGAGGGAAGCCGCTCCTTTAGACTAAATCAGTTTTTAAAGAATATCTTGCGGCCCTCAAATCTCTAATCAAGTCAGAATCATATATGTTTGTATACAGGTATATGTGTACAATATGCCATGCGGGAATCATATCATGAATGCAGCAGTACTACAGTGTAGTGGCATGGCAATTATCGATGATGAAGTGTGTGAGCCGGCAAATAGTGTACGTGGAACATACGCATCATCGATAATGGTGCCGGTGTCCTATCAGCATGATAACAGTATTGCAATAACATATGCAGGCAATATGAATAGCATGAATATGCGGAAGTCAAATAATCAACACCACAGTGAAGAAATTTCATCAATATTATAAGTCATGCAGTGATGCTTTTTGAAATAAGACGAATCAGGGTTTTAGTAAAATAAGGGATGCGATGTTTTTAAGAAAAGATACGCCTTTTAAGGATTCGCAGAATCCCTTTGTTTGTCTTGTAAGATACCCCCGATTCATAGTTTTTGAAATAGGTATGCCTCGGTCTAGTCTAACATCTACTATGCAAACTACTGATCTAAGTATCAAGTAAATCGGGAGGGGTATCGAAACCGCCTAAATCTGGGTCGATATATAGGTATAGATATAATAGTCGGTGATCCCGTCTCAACAGTATCGTGAACGATATAATATATCATATGACATCCCCAAGTCATGAGTGCGGATCTATCATCAATATAGGCTCGTACGGTAAATCGTCGTACGGCATCCCAATAGCTGGGTACGGGTCAACATCTCACTATCTCATCACATGACAGGTATCACTATCATCAGATCATATAATCTGGGGTACTACTCTATGTCTAGTACAAATCGATACCATCAATAAAGTATGCATGCGGGGGTAAACACACATCCCAAGCCCGCAAGAATCACAAGTCATAACCCAAATATGAATCATATCAAATCACCTATCTCGCGGCACAAAGCCCACATCATCGACTCATCTCCAAAGTCATCCCATATCATCAAACACAGTGCAAGTATAATGAATATGCAAGGTTGTGCGTGTTGGTGTACCTCTATCCTAGAGCTCGCAACTAGGAACTACGCTAGTTATTTCTATCTCTAACTAACCATAACACACTACGACTATCACGTAAATAAACTACATAGTATATTATCTACGGACTGCGGGGGTGCTATACGCCATCTACCCGACTTCCCCCTGTAGATATAATCTACTCACCTTGCATCATCATTTGCGGACGTCACCACGCATTTGCTTGTCGTCCCGAAGTCTTCATGGGTACCTACACATCAAAATATCGTATATGCGCATTAAACCAAATCAAAGCTAAAACGGCACACGAAATCCAAAACGATACGATAAGGGGGCCTATAGGTGAGAACCTATGGCACGCCTTCAAAACCATCAATAAATCCTCTATATCGTCGTATAAACGCCAAATAGTCGAGGCAAAACACAATCCACAATTACAGAATCAAAAATACGGAATACGGAAACACGAATCCAAAACAGCAACTTAGGAAATATGTCCCAGATTTCACCCTAGGTCACTTTATACAAATCTATATATACCAGGGGTCTAATATATACATGTAGGAGCTACAGCACAAAAACGAGACAAAATGGTGGGACCGAGGCCGCAATTGGCGGCCAAAGTGAATAAATTAGCGGCCTGGAAAGGGAATTGGGGGCTAGGGCTTTGGTGGTATCTTCCTGGGTGCCTACACATATCACTGTCCACTCAATATTATTATAGGAGTCTCGGGGTAAAAGCAGATTCAATAAACACTACACAGATTTCATAAATTCCCCGATATCGGTTTCTAAAATCCGTATTCTTGGTTAAGCTTCAGGTTTTGGGTTCCAATTCATACACTAGGGTGTTGGTAAACCTCTACTGAGCTCAATTTCATAATACAACCCATAATTCATCACAACCCTAACTAGGTTATCCACAAGTCCACAATATCACACAATATCGATTCAAAACTAAACATGGGGTATAAGTAATACTAAAACTAAGCTAATGGTTCAGTAATTACCTCATTTGGCAACTCAAGAATTTTCTTGAGTTGCCCCTAGTGGCCAAAATCCAAGCTTTCTTGGTCCATCATGAAGGTCTTGAGCTTGTGCATCTTTTTAGTGAAATGGGGGTAGGGTTTTGAGTTTGTTTTCATGGTGATTTGAGGAGTTGAAGAGGGAGGGAGATGAAGTGCAGGAGCAGCAGCAGTAGAAGGAAGAAGAGGGAGGGAAATGAGGGGAGAAATGGCTAAGTCTTTAGGTCAAAGGTGTCCCATACCTCTTTATCTCACCAACCCCCATTTTCTTTAATCTTTTCCCATTTTCTTTCTCTTTTCTTCTCTCTTAATCTCTCAAAATTCTTCTCACATAAATAGTAAACCCAAATGAGAAACCATGGCAAGAAAAATGCACAAGTGTAGAAAAAAAGTGATATGTGCATGTTTTGCTCAAAAATGCTAAAAACCGATTAGCGATTTTTTAATCGCGATTAGCACTAATTTAGTATATAACTAATCAATTAAACTTAGAAATGGCATAATTCTCTAATTTACCCTATTTTAGAATTTTCCATAATTTTTCTCAAATTTTTCCTATTTATTTGCATTTAATAATACCAAAATATTAAAATATTCAATAAAATAATATTGAATTATAAAAATTCCCGAAATTAATATTTTATCTTTTTGAAAATGTTACACTCTTGGATAAGATTGGATCTTTTATGCATCATTACTTGCATTAATTTGATAGGATTAGTATAAGACTTTGTTGTGACCTTTTTTCCTTAAGATAACCACTCATATTCTTTGTGCAAAACCTCTCTCCTCTCAATTCTTGATCCATGGTCGAGCCCCCCATATTGGACAGCCCCATTTTTTTGCGAGTGAGGAAATTTGATCTCATTTCATTTTCTTGCAAGAAAAAGATTAGCTCCATTCAAAAGCTCATCTCCTACTCCACTCCAAAAATGGAAACTTCATAAACCCTCGAGACATAGAGTTCTACACATATTCTACAGCAATCTTGGACACGTCGGCTAGAAAACTTCGTGTCCGAGTTGCCTCGGTTCAGAGGTGGGAGCCCATAAAAAGACTCGGTGATGTGGTGCCCTTTCCGACGAGGAGATCGAGACCGAAGATGCCGCGAGGAGATCGGGATGGTGGCCAAAGACCGAAGGACACGGATCGATCGGTATAGCCTCTCTACCCTTTCTCTAGTTAGCTAGTAGTAGGTTAATGGTTCGATCCGGGTTTTAAGCATACGATAGTGCCGGTTTAAAGTTAAGAAAAAGTTTTTATTTCCGCATTTTGGCCTCGGAAAGACGGCCGGGGCGCTACCGTAGACTTACACACACATCATATCACGAGAAAACCGCAATTTCTATTTTTGAAATGATAATAAGTTTATAAACTCCTTTGCGGTTTTCCCCAAATCCAGAAATCACATGAATACGAAAATCTCCAAGAAGAATCACAATCTAAGAGTATACAATGAGATAATAAATACCGGCGTAAAACCAAAGATCAGTGCATAACTAGAATGTATGTATGCAAATGCATTTGGCATCTAAGTAAGAAATACAATGTCTACACTAGCATACAAGATCATGAATATTAAACAATACTATTTCTACAGACTATCAGATCATACAATGTAATAACGATTACTACAGTGTGCGTGACATGGCAATTACCGATGATGATGTGTGTGAGCCGGCAAGCAAGTGTACGTGAAACATACGCATCATCGGTAATGGTGCAGGTGTCCTAGCAGACGATATCATAACAGAAAGTAAACAGCAAAGCAACAATAAGGTTTATCAACTAAATACGAGCCATACCGCTTATCATGTTTAAATAGCACGAATCGTTGTTTTTTTTTTGAAAAGTAGGGACTACAGTGTTTTGAGAAAATAGATGTCTTATGAAAATACGTAGCGTGTAAGTGCACGGCGGCGCCCCGGCCGTCAATCCGACGCCGGAATGCAGAAACGAAAAACTTTTCTAGAACTTAGAAACCGGCACCACCACGCACTAAAATCCTGGATCGGGCCATTAACCTAACTCTAGCAAACTAGAAAATGGGGTAGAGAGCTATACCAAGCGATCCGTGTCCTTCGGTCTTCGCCTCCACTCCAATCTCCTCACGGAATCTCCGGTCGTCGCCTCCTCGTCGAAACGGGCAGCACATCGCCGAGTTCTTTTACGGGCTCCCACCTCTGGACCGAGGCAACTCAAGCACGAAGTTGGCGAGCCGACGTGCCCAAGGAATGCTGTAGGCAAGTGTAGAGAGATATGTCTCTTTAGGGTTTGAAGTTCCCTTTGGATGGAGGGATGAATGAACTTTGGAGTGATGTGTGGAATTTTGTAGCAAGAAGAATGAGATGAAATGAAAAATTCCTCATACTGGAAATGAACCCTCTCCCTTTCCCATAAGTGGCCGGCCCTTCCTCATGATAGTGGTGAGAAAAAAAATGAATAAAATCAAGAGAAGAAAAGGTAAGCCAAAATGAGAAGGAAAAAATGATCACACCATTTTCACATCTCATCAAATCAAAGTTCCATCTCATTTAATGCAAGCAAGTGATGGAAAAAGAATCTCATCATGCATGAACCATCATGATGCCACCATTTCACAAATAAACCCTCCACAATATGCTAATTTGCGAACTTGCAAATTAGCCCCTCCAACGGAAAAGTCCGGCCGGGAAGGATCAAAGAGAAACTGGCCGGAACGGAATACAAACTGGCAACTTCAGAAAAATGATCCCGTAATAAATTACAGGAAAACCCCGCGATTGTATATACATACCCGCATTTGTATTCCCACTGAATACAAATGCAAAGAGACAAAATCTATACTGTACAATACTAGGATCCGGCTTAAACCAAAGCCTGCTAGTATTATCCGTCCGATCGTGATCCATGCAATACCGCACGTATCTGATCGAACCCTGTCATATCTCGATACGATCTCTACAGCGTTTCGCCCGAAACTTGAGAAACTGGTCTGTGGGGGACTCTAAAGACTCATCAATACTCTGGTTGTGGATTTAACCACTAGCACGTCAGAGGTATTAGCCAATACGTAACGAGCTACCAAGTATTGACCAAAAGGGACGTCGATGAGCGAACTCATCCTGACACCCTACTGAGCCTGTCGGTGACAATATCCGTACAGTCCGGTCCGTTCGTCTATGAGCATCGCATGGCGGGCCTAGGGGGTTGGTAAAAGTCAGACCCCCAAAAGCGGTACAAGTCGTGTCGGAGTGTAGCCCAGAACACCCTGAGATACTACTGGAATACCTACCAGTAAATCTCCTGCCTTGGCCAAGGACTTTTCATGTACTGGCTCTCCTAGACACAGCGCGACCTCACCCCCAATACCGGGAGAGACGAACCCCTGCAGATCCGCTCACTGCCTCCATGTGGCTCGGGACTGTACCCAACTAAAACCTGTTTGCACGACTCCTTTGAGCTGTGGTAGGGTAGTAATCAAAGAACAGTGGAAACTCACACGAGACAAATGACGATCTCAGGTCGATGAACTAACCTGTACACATGTCACCAGGGAACTGCTATCTGACGTCAGGTATAATACCAACTAGCAGGTTCCCGGCGAGTCCTGTCCGGTGTACTCATAACCCAATAAGCACCTATATACATCTTAGGTGAACCAACTGACACCAGTGGCTTGTGAGACCGGCCATCGCCCCTCGTCGGGCTCTCGACTGTATACACTAGTCTACTCTGGAGTATCGATGCCCTGTCTCGAAACTCCCACGACTAGGGACCTTTTAAGGATGTGCTTATAGACCCCAGCTCCCACGTATATGATCGCCCTCATACTGCTGGTCGTCAAGAAAGAATCCTAGGGGCTCTATCAACGTGCAATAGTGACCTGTATGGTCACCTAAAGCAGTACACGATGATAAAGATAAACCAGATAGCATACTATCATCTTGAGTAAGACTGTCTTACTGGGACAGGTCCTCCCTCAATCATTGCAATCACGTGCCTGTGATCCAATAATTGAATCTGAGGGCACTATCTCCAACAATCTCCCACTTGCACTCAAGGCTAATTATTGCGATGTCGCATACTCACAGCCCGTGTGATACCGAACACCCAACTCCACTACTAGTCAGTCTCACAAAGCTCGTTTGCAAAACTATTGCATTAGAGGAATAGCCTCAGTGAGTGGATCCGCTATGATGTTTCTTTCTATGTCTCTCTTTATCTCAAGTTCGCGGAGAAACCCATCCCCCGAAATGAGCAATACCTGTCTTAGAATATGTTTGGATGTCTGATGGGACCTAGTTCACAAATGAACTCCAAATCCAAACTTCTTAGACTGTATCATCAACTAAACTTAATCAGTATTCTGCGCCATCCTTCCCTCAGTACCACCTGGACCACCTGTCCAAAATACTGCCCCTCGTTAGAGGGAAACTATAACTCTGACAGTCACTATGTCATCCAGGTCACCTTGGAAGCCTGGAATGATAACCGTCTCCTAAAGGAGGCTGCCGTTATCATATCCCTAGAACATTCACTTATGTTCTAAAACTGCTTCCGAATGTTTCTCCAGGATTGGATCAATATCAACTTACTGCATCTACTGCAAAAACAACATCTGGTGTGGTACTTGACATCTCATGATTGACTCAATTGCCTAAGGAAGTGATCTGCCAATCATGCACATCCCTCTCCCTTTTAGTCTGTAAGACACCTTTAGAGAGGGTGACTCCATCACCTGCAGGTATACTACCGTGCCAGGAGTCGTCCATTCTAAATACTCATAGAATGCTGTCTAAGTACCCAGATTGGGAAACTACCCAAATCTAGATCTAATACCATAGATCTAGTAACCAGAATGCCTGATATAATATCCAAGTCCTGTGTGGAGAAACCACTGTGTGACGACCAAAGTATAACCGATCGTAGTATAGGAATCTCACTTCCTACTCTGTGTATGTCATCCAAATACCAGGACATCACACCCTACTACCTTCTTAACAGATCCATCCCCTATTCTGATGAAGTCAAACCTATGACTGTCACATCAGAAATAGATGATCTATTTCCGCTATATCTGCTTTAGTCTATAAATAGACATAAGCCACTTGTCCACCATGCTTCCGCTGCTCCCACTGACCACGACAACCCTCTGGCAGAATCATATAGACGTACACTTCTAAAGCTAGTTTAGAACGACGCTATACTCACCCTCCTGCCGGGTCTCACAGTCTGGAACAACAGCAATGGCAAGTCTGGGTAAACAAGAACCTCCCTGCCACCGTCCTTGAGCATACCGAAGTACCTCTCGAGCGCCTGAGGTTACCCATCATATCTGCGGAGTGGCTAATGGAATGTCAAACCAGATTGAATCTTTAGGTTCTTATCAAATCATCAGTAATCGTTTGCGGTTCTGGAATCACTTCCAGTTCTACCATACTCCCACTACTGTTTACTGAAAAAATCCATTTTTATTAAAACTGTGGCGAGTCAAGAACAATATCACTAGTGATCTTCCAGATGGTAGAAAGTAAACCCTCGTCATAGCCCGGGTCAACCCACAAACAGCCATTACAGAAACGTGCCTTGAGTTATCCAGAGTCTGGTTTTAAGCATAAGCCGGACAACTCCCCGTACCTTAACATCGTTAAGATATGAACTATTCTATATCCAATACAGAAGCAAAGGCACTGATTTAATTGAACCAGATTCAAATCATACAGCTGTCACCAGTGCATGTCAACTAAATGGAAGGAGGCCGATCAGCGTTACTCAACTTAGGAATGCTTTCAATTATGAGTAACCTGAAAGAGAAGCAAGTTCTCTTAATCATTACTATCAACTGAATACCCTACACAAGTATCTACATCTTCGATCACCTTGAAGAATCTCGATACTTGCAACACCTGGTTCTCTACTTTATTCATATACCTATAACTTCTCAAAACTTGGATCTTGTGTTTCTACGAAACACTTGTCTAAAAATTAGAGAAGTCAGAAGTAAACCGAATATAGTACGAGGACCAACCCCTTTATCTTAATGGACACTGGACAACATACAATACTCTGTATAAGTCCCCTGAGTCCAATAACTTATTCCCTGTGTGTCGTAAGTTGAAAACTGTACTATGGTTATGAAGAATTACACCGCTGTTCAATGCTCCTTACCTAACCATCCACTGATATAGGTAAATGTCATAGACATAATTTCAAAAAGGTATATCTCACTCTATAAAAATAGACGTACAGATATATCAATTTGAAATTGGTGCATAGCAACGGATATTCAAAACCAAATTTTTGCCGACCGGCAAACAACCCAGACGATTTCCTCAAATATCACCAATTACAACGAATCCCGATATAATGAGGATGATCACCCAATTCCCAATAAGTTACTCCCACTCATCATCTGTAAAACCATACAGATGTGAGAATCAAATCTGGTAAATACATACCCTGGAGCAAGTGTCTAATTAGGAAATCAGTTTTCTTTTAACAGTACACAGTGAAACTGAAACATTGAAATGTTTCGATGGGGTATCCCGGTATTCCTAGTAATGCCTCTTCTATTATCAGATTCATAACTGTAACCGTATAATTCTTTGCCATCTCTCCAAATCCCTTTATATGTCTTTAGTCATTACCTTATGTACACCCCTTTAGGCCAAATGGTTTTCTTCCTTCCCCACCGTTCGGCACCAGCCTTTGGTTTGGAAGAAGACTGTCCAATAAGCATAATGGGTGTACTGTCCTAATCCTAGGAGCACTCGCAATGCGAGAGAAGGTGAAGATAAAAGACAACCGAATAAACCTTATTCCTATTTCTCCTGAACCAGAATCCATCCCCGAACTGGAACAAGTTCCTTTCGAGTTCGTATATAACCATATGATAGAGTATCCAATAAACTGTGGATCTTCGTAGTGATACGGAGTGTCCTAGAGAAATACAAAGGTGATTTAGGATTGGCAAAGAAATACTTGGTTTGGTCGTGAATAGCAGTCGCAATTTACTTTGCCCTCTTACTAATCCCTTTATATGTCTTTACTTAATACCTTATGCACACCATCGTTATGCTAATTGGTTTTCTTCATTCCCCACCGTTCGGCACCAGCCTAAGGTTTGGATGAAGACTATCCAATTTGCATAATAGGTGTACTATCTCCTAAACCAAGGAGTACTCGCAACCTGAGAGAAGGTAAAAGGAAAAGACAACTGAATAGTCCTATTCGTTTTCTCCAGAACCGGAAACCATCCTCGAATAAATTCCTTCGAGTTCGTATATAACCATACGATGGTTTTGTTCAATAGAAGTGGAAGTTCGTAGTAATACGGGGTGTCCTGGAGAAAAGGGTAAAAGTAGGAGTGGCAAAGAGGTTTGCAACTCTGACAATCCAAAAGCTAGTGTTTAAGAAGGTTCGGTTAATTTTGGTCACTGAGTCATAGTCTAGGGTCGGGTCATGGTCGCTGCCAAAGAGAGAGAGAAAAGAAATACTCAGCGTGCACTCTAACCTAGATCAGAATGGTTATCACTTTATCTAATCAGGAAACCTCCCACTGTAACGTCAAATTCTTCCCCAAACCTGAAAGAAGAATTAGTCGGGATCACCCGAGGAGTAAACCAACTCATCAGTGGGAATCGGGACCCAACTATCATCGCATGATAAGGTGACGGAATCCGCTCACGTTATCATACTCCAGAAAGTATGCGCATATCTGGCAAGTTTCAGTTTCTTTAGAAACTCCCGATGTGGATTTTTGCCCCATGCACTTATGACCTTAACGAAGGCCAACATATCATAAGTCACATGTCAAGTTCTACCCGTCATTGTCCAGGTTAATTTGAACCCACCCGTACATACCCTTGACGAAGGCCAAAATAGTAGTACGACTGTCCCAAACCAACGCATCTATCTATGCTGCAGAAAAGTAACAAATAGCTACCATACACTATGCCTTGACGAAGGCCAACATACATAGCATGAATACTAAGTGCTACCTTCCTGAAATGACGGAGGGCTACGAATGGTTTCTGGCGAAAACCTTTAACGTAATGAACTTGATATCGTTGAAGGAACCGGAAAGCTTTGTAAAAATATAGTGACGAAAACCTTTGCTAAAGAGGTCACTCCCGGTGAAGGGATCTCGGCTCTTTCCCCGTAGAATGAGGTGCAGGATATTCCAACTGAATACCACGATGCAAAGAAAAAGTAATCGGCTATAGTGAAGTTATTGCCCTGACGCAAACTTCTGTCCAAGGGGTCACTCCCGGTGAAGGGATCTCGGCCATTGCCTCGTTGACTGAGGAGCAGGATATTCCAACTGAATACTACTGTGCAAAACAAAAGAGAACGTCCTTGCAATAATAGCTTTTTGAAAAATGTTCCAACAACATCAGAATAGGTTTGTTTAACTTGCATTGATCCGAATCAACGCAGTCCCATTAATTGATCACACCAATAAAGAACGAAAATAATGATGTACGTATATGCCATCCGCATTCGCCACTGGGGCCCGTCATCACCCGTTAGGTTACTTAACTAACGACAGAGCGGGGACTGGACTAGCGCGGATGCAAAACATATACAACATCTACTAGTATATATATCAATATATAATATTCGCTCAAGGCGTGATAAAATGCAACATCACGGAAATGTAACCAACATCACAGAACAATACAGATATCTGGGATCCCCGGGTTTCATAGAGCCGCTACTGAAACCCGACGTTCCCCTGGTCGTGTGGATAGCCTGTGCAATGAAAATCCTAGACCCCTACGGGCGCGACAAGTTACCCGCCAAAACCTGAAGCGAGGCAGCCCCCTTCAGCAACGTGAATGGACCACCCAGCACTTCACGGAATCTGGTAACTTGGGCACCCCTCCTTGGGTCAACCTGTACCCCCTACGAGTGCGGTGAATAGCCTGCCAATTCTAGAGTAAAGCCCCCTCCGTCTCAAAGCTATGAGATGCGGGCACGTTGCCCTCTAGAACCCGGCTATCCGTGCACCCCTCCGCGGGGTAATCCTAGTACAGAAAGTAAAATATACAACGGGTACATCGACCTCGACCCGGTCGTGCCCCAAAAGAATAATATACAAACAGGCAGTGACGACAGTCCACTTGTCGGACGCTCTCCCCGCAATATCAAATGTACATATAAAACAAAACTGTACTACCATTGCATCTAGGCTATCCCCCATGACCAATCCGCAACATCACAGCACAACACAGAACATCAACGTGAATGTCACGTTCGCAAATCCGTCTAAAAGGGCTATAGCAGTTAGACTGGATTTACCGATCAAGTGACATTCACAGTCGAAGATATAATGTAAATACTGTGAACTAACATGTTTAAAATTTTCGATCGATCAAATTTACCGAAGTGGGCCCCAAACACTACTGTAGCACTCACAGAAAATCTGGGCCCAAAAAGAATATTCCAAAAACCCTAATTCCATGTAAGAAGCCCTCTGTAAAATTTTGGCACAGTGTGGACATTTCCCTACCGCGGAACCGCGGCCAAACCAGGGGTTTGGCCGCGTTTCCGCGGTCGTACTGAAGCGCCACCTCACCAAATTTTTGCAGAACTCTTACAATTACCTGCACGTGTTTCTTCAATGTACTGAAAAATCTTCCGAGCCAAAACAAAATCGACAGAAACCCGATGCATTGGAAAATACGGTTTTTGGGGATTTTTGTTCGATCGAGTTCTAAACATACTAGAGCAAGCTAGAAAAGGTTAATGGCGTGGCTCTGATACCAATGTAAGTGCACGACGGCGCCCCGGCCGTCAATCCGATGCCGGAATACGGAAACGAAATTTTTTTCTAGAACTTAGAAACCGGCACCACCGCGCACTAAAATCCCGGATCGGGCCATTAACCTAACTCTAGCAAACTAGAAAATGGGGTAGAGAGCTATACCAAGCGATCCGTGTCCTTTGGTCTTCGCCTCCACTGCAATCTCCTCGTGGAATCTCCGGTCGTCGCCTCCTCATCGAAACGGGCACCACATCGCCGGGTTCTTTTACGGGCTCCCACATCTGGACCGAGGCAACTTGAGCACGAAGTTGGCGAGCCGACGTGCCCAAGGAATGATGCAGGCAAGTGTAGAGAGATATGTCTCTTTGGGGTTTGAAGTTGCCTTTGGATGGAGGGATGAATGAACTTTGGAGTGATGTGTGGAATTTTGTAGCAAGAAGAATGAGATGAATGAAAAATTCCTCATACTAGAAATGAACCCTCTCCCTTTCCCACAAGTGGCCGGTCCCTCCTCATGATAGTGGTGAGAAAAAAAAATGAATAAAATCAAGAGAAGAAAAGGTAAGCCAAAATGAGAAGGAAAAAATGGTCACACCATTTTCACATCTCATCAAATCAAAGTTCCATCACCTTTAATGCAAGCAAGTGATGGAAAAAGAATCTCATCATGCATGAACCATCATGATGCCACCATTTCACAAATAAACCCTCCATAATATGCTAATTTGCGAACTTGCAAATTAGCCCCTCCAACGGAAAAGTCCGGCCAGGAAGGAACAAAGAAAAACTGGCCGGAACGGAATGCAAACTGGCAACTTCAGAAAACTGATCCCGTAATAAATTACAGGAAAACCCCGCGATTGTATATACATACCCGCATTTGTATTCCCACTGAATACAAATGCAAAGAGACAAAATCTACATTGTACAATACTAGGATCCGGCTTAAACCAAAGCCTGCTAGTATTATCCGTCCGATCGTGATCCGTGCAATACCGCACGTATCTGATCGAACCCTGCCATATCTCCATTCGGCCTCTATAGCGTTTCGCCCGAAACTTGAGAAACTGGTCTGTGGGGGACTCTAAAGACTCGTCAATACTTTGGTTATGGATTTAACCACTAGCACGTCAGAGGTATTAGCCAATACGTAACGGGCTACCAGGTATTGACCAAAAGGGACGTCGATGAGCGAACTCATCCTGACGCCCTACTGAGCCTGTCAGTGACAATATCTGTACAGTCCGGTACGTTCGTCTATGAGCATCGCATGGCGGGCCTAGGGGGTTGGTAAAAGTCAGACCCCCAAAAGCGGTACAAGTCGTGTCGGAGTGTAGCCCAGAACACCCTGAGATACTACTGGAATACCTACCAGTAAATCTCCTGCCTTGGCCAAGGACTTTTCATGTACTGGCTCTCCTAGACACAGTGCGACCTCACCCCCAATACCGGGAGAGACGAACCCCTGCAGATACGCTCACTGCCTCCATGTGGCTCGGGACTGTACCCAACTAAAACCTGTTTGCACGACTCCTTTGAGCCGTGGTAGGGTAGTAATCAAAGCACAGTGGAAACTCACACGAGACAAATGACGATCTCAGGTCGATGAACTAACCTGTACACATGTCACCATGGAACTGCTATCTGACGTCTGGTATAATACCAACTAGCAGATTCCCGGCGAGTCCTGTCCGGTGTACTCATAACCCAATGAGCACCTGTATACATCTTAGGTGAACCAACTGACACCAGTGGCTTGTGAGACCGGCCACCGCCGCTCGTCGGGGTCTCGACTGTATACACTAGCTTACTCTGGAGTATCGATACCCTGTCTCGATACTCCTACGACTAGGGACCTTTTTCAGGATGTGCTTATAGACCCCAGCTCTCACGTATATGATCGCCCTCATACTGCTGGTAGTCAAGCAAGAATCTTAGGGGCTTTATCAACGTGCAATAGTGACCTGTATGGTCACCTAAAGCAGTACACGATGATAAAGATAAACCAGATAGCATACTATCATCTTGAGTAAGACTGTCCTACTGGGACAGGTCCTCCCTCAATCATTGCAATCACGTGCCTGTGATCCAATAATTGACTCTGAGGGCACTATCTCCAACATAGCATACTTCGTTTTATTCTTTGAAAAATCTTACGATTCGTCGGTTTTGAAAATAGGTATGACTTGAGCCTAAGCTAACCTATATCTATGCAACTAAAGACTAAACTAAGAACCTAATCGAAGGTAAAAAGAAATCTATAATACCTGACCCGATATATCTAATAGCGCCTCATATCATCACGTACGGTAATAATACATCGTATGACATCCTCGAGTCAAGAGTGCGGATCAATCATCATATACATCTCGTACAGTAATATCCATCGTACGGCATCCTCAAAATCGAGGGTACAGGTCAAATATCATAATAAATCATCATTCGTACGGTATTAATCGTCATACAATATCAATATCATAAATCAGTAGTACGGATCTAAGGTCTCGTACAATCCATTATTTATCAAGTCACATGTTATCGCATGATTTGTATATATATCGCCCGACGATCCTTTAATATATCATATCATATACGGTGTCTCGACTCAATCCCATATCAAGCCTCACGGCATCATACCCGATCATATCAACTCGTATCCATATAGCATATCATATCCTCATTTCATGTGTATATGTATATATATGTATATATGATCAAACACACCCATTCACACACACACACACACACACACACACACGTATACACACAAAACCAAGTGTGTGTGTGTGACTACACATATCCTAAAGGTTCGCGACTAAGATAAAAAGACTAAGGTTATACCCTTCCTGCGAATACGCTTATTCTAATCCTACGGTCTCCTAGAATCCTACTTAATAATTATCCAAATCTTGTACCAATAGATATATACGTAATATATAATCTATCCTATAATTGCGCGAGTGCTATACGCCATCCACCTGACTTCCCTCATAGATATACATCTACTCACCTCGATCCTCGCTTGCCGGAGTCGATGACGCCACGTTCTTCCTTGTCGTTCAAATCCCACGCAAAGGTACCTACAGTTTCAAATACGTTATATCGTAAAACAAGAATCAAATACAAGAAAAGCCGATACGGAACACGAAACACACATAGGTTAGACCCTACGGCCTACGCATGCAAGAATAACCACAGCTCTCGACATCGACGTACGAACGCCAATCGATCGAGATAAAACACAAATATCCAAACTCAAGTTATTAAAAACCACGAAACCAAAACAGCAACTTAGAAAACTAGCTCCAGATTTTGACTCAGAAAATTTAGGACTAAACAAACAATACAGGGGATAGGTTAGCTGGTACGTGAGCTACAACCAAAACCCCCACACCAAAGTCCAAAGATGGCTCGGTGAGATACTCAATTTTCCCCGATGTCACCGGCCAAGGGTTGGAATTTTGGGTTCGTCTTCTCTTGGTGGTCTTCTAGTGGTCTAACTATGTTAATGTATATGTTTGATTTTCCAATAAAGGTCTCAGATTGCTCTAGATATCCTGTAGGCATCACAATATTCACAAAACCGATATCGGCCAAATTCTAAGTTCAAGTCTTGGGGTTTTATGTGCTAAATTGGTCCAGGACAACACTAATAGGGTTATAGTCACTAATTTCACTCAAATACGCCACCACAACTCAAGATAAGCCATAACCCTCATCTAGGAATTTTCCTTCATCACAAAACCACATTCAAACAACTCTAAATTTCTATAGGAGTTAAAGAAACTTAAATTCTAAACTAAGGGTAAAGAAATTACCTCATTTGGCAACTCAAGAATTTTCTTTAGTTGCTCAAAGTCTTCAAAATCTCAACTTGTTTGGTCCAAGGTGTATGTAGTGAGATTGTGCATAATTTTTGTGAAGGGTGTATGGTATTTTAGTGATGGTTTGAGGATGGCTATGGGAGGTACTGAGGAGATGATGGAGGAGAAAGGAGGAGGAGAAGAAGGATGAAGGATAAAGAAATGAGGAGGTGAGGATAAGATGAAGGGAATGATTCATGCTAGAACCTTCTCACTCTCTCTCTCTCTCCCTCTCCCATCCATGCTACCATGTCCCTACCAACATTATTGTTTCTTTTTCATTTAACTTTTCTTTATTTTTAAAACAAAAGCACAAATAAAACCAATCAATCAAATGAAGCATGTTTCAAAAATAAGTAACAAGTGTTTTGCAACATGCTCAGTTGCATGTCACATGCACATAACATACTTAATGCAAAATTAATAAATACTAATCGAGTTTAGTAAAAAACCAATTTACAAATAATTGTATAATAATTCATAAAATGCTCAAATCACATAAACACCTTCAAATCAAAAATTTATATTAATTTCCCAATTATTTTCCAAATTATCGGTATATAATTATACATTTTCATTAAAACTAATCTCCATACTTTTCAAATATTCCTAATATTTATTATTTGATTATTTAAATTCCCAAACATAATATTTTATTTTCTGAAATGTTACAATCATACCAAGGGTCATCCTACACTCCGAAAGGTAAAACCTAACGCTCTGATACCAACTTTGTCACGACCCGAAGGTGGAGCGTGACTGGCACTTAAATCACGCAACGTCTAAAGGCGTAACGTAATTTAAGTAAGCCAAAATCCCATAAATCTAAACCATGGAATAAAATAGAGTGATAAAATACTTGTTTAAAAAGGTTAATCGAAACATGCAAGAGTTACATTGAAAATCTTTTAAAGGCTCAAATATCATAAAAATTTTGGCAGTATCTCCTTTGTAAAAACTGATCCCAAAACTGATACATAACATGATTATATATAAGCAATCGTAATAGACATCCCCAAGCGGGAGCTAGCTCTTCGCCGAATTGGCGGAACACAAACACAAGCAAGAATATAACTTAATAGTGCGAAAAAAAAAGAAAGCAGGAAAATAAAACATCGCCCACAAGAAAACATAAAAGTCAGCTCACACGAGCTCAACACCAGATATCAAATAATACAAGTCTCACAGTCTCGCCTCTAGGTCAAATATACAAGTGGTAGATGGAGTATACTAAATATAAAAGTAAATATACATGGTGGAAGACAAAAGAATATCCTCATAACCCACCTACAAGTATAGCGCCCAAAAATCTAACCAAAAGGAATAGCATAAGTGGTAGCAGTGTGCCCGCCGCGACTATGCTGACGGGTCGGTCCTGCAAGATACTGTGGCACAACGGGGGTGAGTTGCCAGCTCGTGAGTAGTAAGTAATATCATATAAGACAATCGCAAGCATGCACGTAAAGATCTCATATCCTAAGCATGAGTCATGATGTGATGCACTAATATATATGCGACATGATTAAATGATCACATATGAAATCTGGGTATATCTGTTATCGGAAAACTGATTTTTATCTTTAAAGATTTTGGGTATGATAAAACCAAGGTATCATCAATAGAAAAAATACATCCCGTGTCAAGCATCGACACTCAAATATCTCAAATCTCGGGTGCCGTCTCTTAGATCGGCCCTCAAATCTGTCTGAATCACACGACTCCGGTCGGTATCTTCCGGATATTCGCCGGGCCAACAATCACCGGTAGGTATTGTTCCCCTGCCAGGCTCAACGTCTCTTTATACGTTCTTCTTGCCACGGGATACCTCACCGGGTCCACCATGTACCTGCAGGCGGTGCCTCCTCTCTTCCCGAATCGGGTATATACATAACTCCATAACCGAGAAAACTCATAGTGGACGCCACACATCATATCACGAGAACCGCATTTTTCCTTTAAAATGATCATAAGTTTATATAATTCGCTTGCGGTTCCCCAAATCCAGAAATCTCATGAAAAACGAAAATTTCCAAGTAAATCATAGTACATGAATATGTCGATGATGGTGAATATCCATGATATTAATATGATGCAACTAGATGAATGATTTGAAAATTTATATGCCATGATGATGCAAATGCAAACATTGCAAGTTATCCGTAAAATTCTATAGTGTACGTGACATAGAAATTACCAACGGCATGTGTATACATTGTAACAACAGAGCCCAATGCTACTAGTTTCCGTTACAGTATGAATGGTGCATGGTATTTATTTCATTGATCCTAATTGACTGTTGCTAGTATAAATTTACCCTGACAATTTCATTCTGCATATAACAATTTAAGGTATCTAAAATAAAATTAAAAATATTTGACACAGCCTGCTTGACACCCCTAACCCTGTGGTAGCGTCCCTGCATCGAGTTCTCGTCCCGTTCAGTGAAACGGACGTGTTTGGACAGCTACGCGCACGTACTGTAACATTTCAGAAAAATATAATATTATTTTTGGGAATTTTTATAATTTAATATTATTTATTGAATATTTTAATATTTCGGTATAATTAAATACCGATAAATGGGGAAAATTCTGAAGAAAAATTATGGAAATTCTAAAATATGTTTAATATAGGGTTTTTGGTAAAAAGTTTACCAAAATTGGTTTCTGGTGATTTATCTGGTTTTATGAACATTTTTTTCGCAATTTTATCTGGGCTGCACACATATGTGCATGGTAGCTAGGGTTGAGCCTAGGGTTGAACCATGTAGATGACCATGGTGGGTTGAACCATTTGATTAACTTAATTGGGTTAATTAGTGTTTTGGATTAAGGTTGGGTTTGACTTGCGGCTAGAGAGAGAGAGAGGTGGCTATAGGTTATGTCATCCCATTTCATTTCAAACTTTTACTTGTCTTTCAAACTCCCTCTCACTCTCACACATCACTCCACAAGAACCCTGCATCAACAGCATCATGCAGCTGAGGCAAACATCAGCCCCTAGCTGCTGCTATAAGCTGATGCATCATAGCCCATGTCTACACCCTCACATCTATACAACATCAGCCCCCATAAGAACACTTCAGCCCCAATTGTTATCACATCAGCTGATACACCACATCAGCCCCCATTTTCCTCACATCAGCAGCTACATCAGCCACTTTCAGCTGCCACAATAGCATCAGCACTGCTGTGAAAAGCAGTCACAGCAGCAACAACTCCATTCAGAAAGCTTCACCACACCCCAACATCACATACTTCAACCTCACCACAACCAACACACCCAGCACAGCAGCTGCTGCAACACACACAAGGAAATAGATAAGAGAAATTGCAATCAGCAACAATAAAGAAAATAGCAGGCAGCAGCAGCAGCCTGATGCAGCAAAATCAACAAGGAAGAACAACACAAGGAGATCAGCTTCAGCTACTGCTACAGGAGCACTTCAGCAGCACCACCCCACTTCCTCCTTCTCTTCTCCTTCACCCTAGGACTTCTTTTGAGGTATAATCTTGCAACCCAACTCCTAAGTTGCCAAGTTCTGATACTAGCTGAAGTTTAGTGTTAGTTTTGTGATATAGTGCTAGTTTTAGTGAATTTGGGTGAGACTTGACCAAATGTTGGTTTTGATGGTTGGTATAACCCTATTAGGTGTATTTGAGACTAGTTTAACCCAGAATTTCCCCAGATTCCAGCAAAATACCAGATTTGCTATACTTGGCGTAATTTAGAGATTTTGTCGACTTTGTAGCCTTTCTAGAATCTGCTACGACCCGGGACCTCCTAGAATAAAATTGACTTGACAGTGAGACGTGCAGGTAGATAGAAGCCAACACCCAAAGCCCTAGCCCCTGGACCCACTTCATGGCCGCAATTTGAGGCCAGAGCAGTGGGGAAATGCCTCGTTTTGCATGCACGACTCTTTTACCTATAAAGTTGACCCGTGGAATGTCTAGTTTTGACTGGTTCCAACCAGGGTAGAATCTGAGTTGATTTTCTTGACTTGGCGCATGATTTACGACTTGTTTTCGTATGGATTTTGGTATTTGATGATTCTTCTCTATCGGGTGGCGTTTGAACGCCAACGGCAGAGGGTTATGGACTGTGTTTGCATACAAGGCCACAGGTTTTTTACCTAAGGGCGTAGCATGCACCATTTTGGCTTCCGACTTGGTTTTTATGTGTTTTAGCATGTGATATCCTTGTAGGTACCCCACGTGGCGTCGAAGCGTTGGAGATGCAAATGGCGACATCGGCACCGGCACACATAAGAAAAGGTGAGTAGATTTATATCTACGGGGAGAAGTCGGGTGGATGGCGTATAGCACCCCCGCAGTCCGATATCTAGTATGCCACATATACTGTACTTATATATGATAGCTTATGTGCGACTTGATTGTTTAGGATGTGGCAGGTGTTCTAAGCATTGATTAGGGTTAAGAGTAACTAGTGTAGTTACTAGTAACGAACCCTAGAATAGTTTGCACCCACACGCACACACGTGCTTATTTGCTATGTTCATACTGTGACGACTAGGATATTGGAGGACTTTGGATGTGAGTCGATGAGTTTGGGCGTGGAGCCATGATATCAGTGATGTGATGTGATTCGTATTTGGGATACCATATATGATTTTTAGCGGGCCTTTGGGCGTGTCTTCCGCACACGCATTCATACTTATGTAGATGGTATCGGTTCGTACTAGACTTAGATCAGTACCCCAGATTGTGTGATTTGATGATAAGGATACCAGATAATTGATGTGATGACTGTGATATTGACCCGCACCCAGCTATTGGGATGCCGTACAACGATTTACCGTACGAGCTTTATATTGATGATTGATCCGCACTCATGACTTGACGGTGTCAGGTGATTTACGGTATCGTATGCGATACTATTGATGTGGGATCACCGACTATTATCTTTATTTATATATATCGACTCAGACTTAAGTGGTTTTCTTACCCCTCCCGATTGACTTGATAGTTAGATCAGTAGTTAGTATAGTAGATGTTAGACTTGACCCGAGTCATACCTATTTCAAAACTAACGAATCGGGAGTATTTTAAAGACAGGCAAAAAGGGATTCCACGGATAATTTCAAAAGGGGCATCTTTTCTTAAAAACACCGTAGCCCTTATTTTACAAAACCCCGATTCGTCTTATTTCAAAACTGGCAAACTGCATGACACTTACATATTGATGTAGACTCTTCACTATTGCGTTGATTTTTTTTGATTCCGCATATTCATATCATTTGCTTCGCATTACTTACGTTTATTGAGATATTACCATCATGCTGTTAGGACACCAGCACCATTATCGATGATGCGTATGTTCCACGTACACTGTTTGCCGGCTCACACACTTCATCAACGATAATTGCCATGCCACTACACTGTAGTACAGTTGCATTCATGATATGATTCTTGCATGGCATATTGTACACTTATACCTGTACACATACATAGATGATTCCGGCTTGATTAGAGATTTGGGAACCGCAAGATATTCTTTAAAATTGTTGTATTTTAAACAAAGCGGTTTCCCTCGACATGTGCACATTACTATTCCATGTTGCATGACTTACTGATATGCTTACCTTTCTTTACATGTCGTATACATCATGTTTGATTATTCGCATTGAGATATGTTGTTCCCATGATATTTCTGGATTTGGGGACCGTGGATATTTCTGAAGAAAATATGTAATTGTTTTAAAAATCCGGTCACCCTTGATATGATATTTCAGTGCGTCCACCATGAGTTTTCTCGGTTCTAGAGAGCTTGTGTGAGTATACCCGATTCGAGGAGCGGTAGGCACCGATTGCGGGTACATGGTGGACCCGGTGAGGTACCCGGGGCAAGAAGACTCGTAGATGCTAGACGGTGAGCCCGGCAGGGGAGTACTACCTACCGGTGATAGTACTTGGGACCCATCGGTTATCAGGGGGATACCGACTGGAGTCATGAGATGGATATGAGGGCCGACCAGGGTGTGCGGCGCCTGAGACACATGAGGATTTACGTGCCGATGCTAGGCATAGGTGTTCATAATGTTTTCAAGTGTCGATGCTAGGCACTCAGGTTCCATGATTTGATTATATCCTCATATTTCCATGCATATGTTTTACGATATTTACATGCATGATGCTTGTTGTCATTGGGTGACACGTGGACGGGATCCACCGATTTATAGCTATTGATTAGCTAGTTGGAGGACATCCACATACTACTAGATTCATGTTATAGCTGGCATTGATTCATATTACTCTATGCAGACATACCTCATATTTATGACATGTTATTACCTGAGGCATTGGCGAGTACTTGGCACTACATATATGTATAGATGTTACATTGACACTTGAGCATGCTTCAGATTTATTCATTTGAGGTTTATTTATGTTGATCGTATGACCTAGGATTGCGTCATACATGCGATTTTCTGTTCATAGATGTTCTTCTATTCACGAGTTGGCAACTTACCCCCGTTGTGCCCCGGTTCTTGCAGGTGTTTGCCGTACAGGGATTCATTACGGCTTGCGGCACTGCTTCTTTCGGGTGACTTGCTAGTAGGTGGGTTTATTTGTATCATACCCATCATTACACATTGTATATTATATTCAGTTGTATCTAGAAGTTCCATCAACCAAACATGTACTTATTTGAGATAGAGACCAGTGTTGATTATTCTTTCGACCTTAGAGTCGCACGTTATATTTCTCTGGGATTCATGCTGTTGAGTTTCCTTTCTATTGTGATCCTCGCCTTTAGGCGTTGTATATTATATTGCAGACTGGTTGTTTTACCTATGGTTTTTCCTTCACTCCACTACTCTTCTTGGTTTGGATTTCTGGGCTCGGCTTACTTAGAGCACGTGCGCCTTGAGACGTTCGTAGCCTAAGTGCCGGTCATGTTCCGTACTTTCGGGTCGTGACAAAGTTGGTATCAAAGCGTTAGGTTTTACCTTCGGAGCGTAGGATGACCCTTGGTTGATGGAATAGGTGACTAAAGTAAAGTGACGTACCGTGGGTATGTCCGCGGCATATTTACGACACGCCACTCCACTTAAGAAGCCTTAGGATGTACATTTCTTTGTTCAGTACCATATTCCTTCCTGATCTAGCCTCATCGGTACCCGTTATGTTTTACTGCCACGATTACGGGCAGGGAGAGCTACGGCTAGAGTTGCGGTCAGCATGAGCTCGTTGCGAACGAGGACTGACCTGGACTCATTCCGGCGACACACGATAGTAGAGATGTGTCTTTTTGATTGTGTTTCCTGGTGTTATGGGAACGTCTCGAGCTAGTATTGATGATTGTGCCCTCTTGTGGAGGAGAGCTCTTAGTTTTACACCGGATGATCAGGCCATTGTTAGAGCTGCCGGTTGAGAGAGGACTGTCGATTTACAGCATACCTCAGAGATTATGATGCCGCCTACCGTGCAGGTAGATGAGCCAGCTATTGCTGAGATCGATAGGATGTCGCTTCCGGAGCTTACGAGCTGAGACCGCCAGAGCTTCCAGGCAGATATGAGACAGAAGATAGCTAGTCTACCTGAATTGAGAGACGAAGGTGGTTCGTCCGATTTAGGCGCCTGAGCAGGCCCAGTTGAGTTGAAGATTTCCTGTGCGGAGAGTCTTGCTCAGATCTAGAGCAGTCCGATTTGGAGATGACCGCCAATGTATCGCCTTTCCTAGAGGATTGAGGCGTTGATCAGCGTACAGACGAAGGAGCCAGTTGTCGCTGCGAACGACGAGATATTGCCCCAGATGTTGGAGCCATTGCAGTACGGGTTGTACTAAGAGATGATAGAAGGCCGCTAGTCACCGAGGATGAATGACTAGGACATGTGGATCGTTCACTAACCCGATGCGAGGTCATTAGATAGATTGATTCCAGCTGAGACGACTCACGCGGAGACGTTGAGAGTCGACAGTGACGATCGAATGTCAGGAACCTACTATTCCAAGTTTAAAGTATTCGGCAGGACGTGCAGGAAATTCTATGGACCCTCTAGAAGAATGAAACCCTAACTCGACTTAATGACCGTGTGAAAGCCTTGGAACCTTAGGGTTTACGGCAGTTCTGTGGCGCCATTAGTGAGGCTTGGGTTTGCCCTTCTTCGGCTGGACCACCGATGCTGTGGTGTGTACTCAGTACTATTAAACTGTACCCAAGATGTTGAGCTCTTGGGGGATTACGAGGTTCTGACGAGTCGATCGGATGGTTCGACATCATTCGGATATCATGAGATGGGACGCACTGCTTGGGAGACTCCAGATACGAGCATAGCTATTGGAGCGCAGTCCAGCAGGCCAGAGTTCGGCATCATCGACGAGATAGTTGACCAGGTTCGATATAGGACCTCACCCAGATGTGTTGTGAGTTGATCGAGGACGGATGAGTATTGAGTATTCCTCCGACGGTTGGGACGCATTCCCGAGAACCTGTTTGGCTATACTTCTTCTACAGAATGATGAAGCTACAGAGTACGCGATTTCGGGTCCGTGCGAGAGACTTCGGATTGACCGTGGCCGAGAACAGTGCAGTGCGTAGATAGCATGGCGTGACGTCGTAGTGGACGACGATAAAGACAAGCGGGACATGTGGTTCGTGCGAGACGCTGACGAGCTGTCATTACCTTCCGTCGAGAATGGAGCCCTGATATGCCTACAGAGGCGTTGAGATACGGCCAGTTTCCGAGGAAATGTGTGCGGGACACGCGGTTGTCCAGAAAACGAGAAAGGGTTAGGTAAGAGTACCAGCCTCCGTACAGTTCGACATAGGCAAGATCGGAAGAGACCCTGAGCAGGATTCCTTCCAGGACACGGATGCAGTGATAGCTGCACCAGGATCAGATGTTTGATGTGCATTCAGAGAGCCAGAGGCAGACGCCATTGAGATGCTGCTTTACGAGTGGTCGCTGACCGAGAGATGACCAGAGGAGTGCCAGAACGGAATCGTTTCCGTTAGCACACCTGACTGGGCCGATGAGCCGATGGATGGAGAGATTGGTAAATCCACAGAGAAGATAAGGACCCAGAGACAGAGGACGCCAGACCGTGAGCTAGAGGCAAGTGGTTATCTTGCGCTGCTAGCATTGGATGCACCGACACCTTCTCGATTTTGAAGGAGGGACTACCGACGACGGTATTTATAATTTGTGATTTTGTGATTCGATTATCACGCATCCGTCATCTTGGATTTCGGTATTTTGGACGTTCGGTTTGCATGATTTAGTCTTGATGAGTGAGTTTCATGACATTTGTTTTCATGTACCTTGGTTGCACCTATTGAGTATCTACGATTTTGCACAGTTGTTGCACTTGATATCGTTTTCGTACCTTGGTTTCACATGGTTGTGATTTTATGGATTTTTAGACCTTTGAGTTGATTTTGTGCGTATGCACGCACACGATTTGGTTTTGCACTCTGTATAGTTTACTTATGCTTGTAGTGCAGTGACGTGTATTTTGTGCACTGGGATGCACTGGACTTCGATTTCGATGGTGATGCTCGATTTTTGTCTTATGCACTTTACGCACCTGATTGGATTTGCGCGTGTTCGGCGCTTGATATTGGATTTCGTGATTTCGTGCATGATGAATGCACCGGATTTGGATTTTAGCGCATGTTGGGCGCATGTTTTGAGATGAGATTTGGTGCACATCAGATGCACTAAATCGGGATTTTTCGTGCATATCAGATGCACCTGATTTTGCTGTCAGGCACGCACGTTGCCTGTGACCGACGATGTGTGCACAACCGTTGCACCTTGATGTGGTTTTTGTGCACCATCTTGGCACATGTATGGATTTTGATTTCCGTGCGCACCAGACGCACGTAGTTTTCATGTGCACTTTTGGGATTAATTTCTTTATGGAGCAGCACATTTTTATGATATTGCGATTTGTTTTCACACTGACCAGGACTAGTCAGAGGACAGTGCCTGAATATATTTTTGCATGCATAGATAAATTTCAAGGGATTTCCAAAAGCGAGCTATAGTCTCATTTTTATATACGTGTCCGGTACAACACGAAACGTTTAAAACAGGGAACCCTTCTAAATTGTTTTCAAATGGCGGGTCGTGCATACTAAACAAAAGATATATACGTATATGGCTATTTTCTTGTAAGGACGTCTGTCACTGTGCAGTGTTATGCACATTGCACATCGATTTTAAGGAATTTCTGGCATGCATTTCCTTCATATATTTACATATATAGTTCTGAATTATGACATATCGGTTTTGGCTTTGGATTTAGCCTTCGTGCTTTCGCCTTGACTCCGATGATTGCAGGATGCTTGACGGAGTTTTGATTTTTAAGTTATCTGCTCATTGCTCTTGCGCTTGTTTTGCGCTACGATGTGTTTTATGGATTGATGATTTCGGAGCCCCGTGGACTTGGGCATTTTGTTGAAATGTTTTAGAATTTGGGAGTTTAAATTTAAATTCGGGGACCGAATTTCTTTAAGGGGGGAAGACTGTAACATTTCAGAAAAATAAAATATTATTTTTGGGAATTTTTATAATTTAATATTATTTATTGAATATTTTAATATTTCGGTATAATTAAATACCGATAAATGGGGAAAATTCTGAAGAAAAATTATGGAAATTCTAAAATATGTTTAATATAGGGTTTTTGGTAAAAAGTTTACCAAAATTGGTTTCTGGTGATTTATCTGGTTTTATGAACATTTTTTCGCAATTTTATCTGGGCTGCACACATATGTGCATGGTAGCTAGGGTTGAGCCTAGGGTTGAACCATGTAGATGACCATGGTGGGTTGAACCATTTGATTAATTTAATTGGGTTAATTAGTGTTTTGGATTAAGGTTGGGTTTGACTTGCGTCTAGAGAGAGAGAGAGGTGGCTATAGGTTATGTCACCCCATTTCATTTCAAACTTTTACTTGTCTTTCAAACTCCCTCTCACTCTCACACATCACTCCACAAGAACCCTGCATCAGCAGCATCATGCAGCTGAGGCAAACATCAGTCCCTAGCTGCTGCTACAAGCTAATGCATCATAGCCCATGTCTACACCCTCACATCTATACAACATCAGCCCCCATAAGAACACTTCAGCCCCAATTGTTATCAAATCTGATACACCACATCAGCCCCCATTTTCCTCACATCAGCAGCTACATCAGCCACTTTCAGCTGCCACAATAGCATCAGCACTGCTGTGAAAAGCAGTCACAGCAGCAACAACTCCATTCAGAAAGCTTCACCACACCCCAACATCACATACTTCAACCTCACCACAACCAACACCCCCAGCACAGCAGCTGCTGCAACACACACAAGGAAATAGATAAGAGAAATTGCAATCAGCAACAATAAAGAAAATAGCAGGCAGCAGCAGCAGCCTGATGCAGCAAAATCAACAAGGAAGAACAGCACAAGGAGATCAGCTTCAGCTACTGCTACAGGAGCACTTCAGCAGCACCACCCCACTTCCTCCTTCTCTTCTCCTTCACCCTAGGACTTCTTTTGAGGTATAATCTTGCAACCCAACTCCTAAGTTGCCAAGTTCTGATATTAGCTGAAGTTTAGTGTTAGTTTTGTGATATAGTGCTAGTTTTAGTGAATTTGGGTGAGACTTGACCAAGTGTTGGTTTTGATGGTTGGTATAACCCTATTAGGTGTATTTGAGACTAGTTTAACCCAGAATTTCCCCAGATTCCAGCAAAATACCAGATTTGCTATACTTGGCGTAATTTAGAGATTTTGTCAACTTTGTAGCCTTTCTGGAATCTGCTACGACCCGGGACCTCCTAGAATAAAATTGACTTGACAGTGAGACGTGCAGGTAGATAGAAACCAACACCCAAAGCCCTAGCCCCTGGACCCACTTCATGGCCGCAGATTTATCCCTTCTGGCCGCAATTTGCGGCCAGAGCAGTGGGGAAATGCCTCGTTTTGCATGCACGATTCTTTTACCAGTAAACTTGACCCCTGGAATGTCTAGTTTTGACTGGTTCCAACCAGGGTAGAATCTGAGTTGATTTTCTTGACTTGGCGCATGATTTACGACTTGTTTTCGTATGGATTTTGGTATTTGATGATTCGTCTCTATCGGGTGGCGTTTGAACGCCAACGGCAGAGGGTTATGGACTGTGTTTGCACGCAAGGCCACAGGTTTTTTACCTAAGGGCGTAGCATGCACCATTTTGGCTTCCGACATGGTTTTTATGTGTTTTAGCATGTGATTTCCTATTGGTACCCTACGTGGCGTCGAAGCGTTGGAGATGCAGATGGCGACATCGGCACCGGCACACTTAACAAAGGGTGAGTAGATTTATATCTACGGGGAGAAGTCGGGTGGATGGCGTATAGCACCCCCGCAGTCCGATATCTAGTATGCCACATATACTGTACTTATATATGATAGCTTATGTGCGACTTGATTGTTTAGGATGTGGCAGGTGTTCTAAGCATTGATTAGGGTTAAGAGTAACTAGTGTAGTTCCTGGAACGAACCCTAGAATAGTTTGCACCCACACGCACACACGTGCTTATTTGCTATGTTCATACTGTGACGACTAGGATATTGGAGGACTTTGGATGTGAGTCGATGAGTTTGGGCGTGGAGCCATGATATCAGTGATGTGATGTGATTCGTATTTGGGATACGATATATGATTTTTAGCGGGCCTTTGGACGTGTCTTCCGCACACGCATTCATACTTATGTAGATGGTATCGGTTCGTACTAGACTTAGATCAGTACCCCAGATTATGTGATTTGATGATAAGGATATCAGATAATTGATGTTATAACTGTGATATTGACCCGCACCCAGCTATTGGGATGCCGTACAACGATTTACCGTACGAGCTTTATATTGCTGATTGATCCGCACTCATGACTTGAGGGTGTTAGGTGATTTACGGTATCGTATGCGATGCTATTGATGCGGGATCACCGACTATTATCTTTATTTATATATATCGACTCAGACTTAGGTGGTTTTCTTACCCCTCCCGATTGACTTGATAGTTAGATCAGTAGTTAGTATAGTAGATGTTAGACTTGACCTGAGTCATACCTATTTCAAAACTAACGAATCGGGAGTATTTTAAAGACAGGCAAAAAGGGATTCCACGGATAATTTCAAAAGGGGCATCTTTTCTTAAAAATACCGTAGCCCTTATTTTACAAAACCCCGATTCGTCTTATTTCAAAACTGGCAAACTGCATGACACTTACATATTGATGTAGACGCTTCACTATTGCGTTGATTTTTTTTGATTCCGCATATTCATATCATTTGCTTCGCATTACTTACGTTTATTGAGATATTACCATCATGCTGTTAGGACACCACACCATTATCGATGATGCGTATGTTCCACGTGCACTGTTTGCCGGCTCACACACTTTATCATCGATAATTGCCATGCCACTACACTGTAGTACAGTTGCATTCATGATATGATTCTTGCATGGCATATTGTACACTTATACCTTTACACATACATAGATGATTCCGGCTTGATTAGAGATTTGGGAACCGCAAGATATTCTTTAAAATTGTTGTATTTTAAACAAAGCGGTTTCCCTCGACATGTGCACATTACTATTCCATGTTGAATGACTTACTGATATGCTTACCTTTCTTTACATGTCGCATACATCATGTTTGATTATTCGCATTGAGATATGTTGTTTCCATGATATTTCTGGATTTGGGGACCGTGGATATTTCTAAAGAAAATATGTAATTGTTTTAAAAATCCGGTCACCCTTGATATGATATTTCAGTGCGTCCACCATGAGTTTTCTCGGTTCCAGAGAGCTTGTGTGAGTATACCCGATTCGAGGAGCGGTAGTGTCACGCCCCGCTTCCCAGAGTACGCAAGATTGGGCACGTGACATAGCCAATCATGCTACCTGTGGGTAGCAAATATCCATCCACAGTCACATTACGGTTGTAGAGATATCAAGAACAAAATAATAAATTAATCTAAGACATGTCCAAATCCATAATAACAAGAATCAATAAACAATGAGTGCGGAAGCAAATGATCCAATACAATAAATAAACAGTACGTCCCATAATGCGGGCTCACATCTGGAAATGAAATGAAATAAATAAACTAAACCCTAAGGGACTCACAGTTCAGCCTGCTGGCTGAAGTACTCCTGCTCGGTCGTCGATAGTGGTAAGGAATCTGGGCCATGCAAAACCCAGACGTCAGCGCGTCATGTCAACCAAATAATATAATATAAACATGGTAATAAGCAATGCAGGTATGAACACGAATAAAGCAGTACTACGAAATAACAGAGCAGGGCAATGTGCAGTGGTGACTAAACTGTCCTATCAGGTTTCTATTATATAGTCTTTGAAATCAATTGATGAATCGTCGATGTAACTCAATAGTATCCCGTGCGTGCCCGGGACCACGGTCAAGGTTCTCGAGGCTGAATCCGAGACGTGCCGCTAGGCAGTAAAGATAGGTAGTAGGATGGACGAGTGATGTCAGCATCATCACTCCCGGACTGGCCAAGCCCGTAAGACTGATCAGAACAAGTATCGAACTGTTGAGTTACAAGTCGGTTTCACCTTTGATTTCCCCATACCCCCAAGTTATGTATGTCAGGTCAGGTATTCAGTAGTCAAGGACTAATGCCAACACAAAATCAAGTAAAAGTAGGTCTGTCTGGATAGACAGCAGGAATGGTCAGGTTTGTCGGCATTAGGCATGAAATCAGGTAACAGGTCAGGTCACATTTCAACAGGTTGAGTCGATATGTACAGGGTGTCATGTCCGGTGTATCAGTACATGTGTCAGGTGTATCAAGATCGGTCAATATGTAATGCAATCAAATGTATGCCGATAACAGGTATAGTAACGAATAAGGAACAACAGCAGGAACAGCAAATAACAATATTATACCATGTAAACACAGTGATGCTTTGTATTTCTCATTAACAGGTTCAAGCACCCTTGGGGTGCAATAATCACAGTGTAGCGCAATATTAATAACAGCAGGCAATAAAGATATAAGTGTGCGACTATTATCCTCTAAATAGTAAAATGATTAGCAGGTAGTTGTTATTAAGGTTAGGTGGCAAAATACGATTTAGGTGGCAGTATTATAATATACATCATATTTCATCCAATGAGACAAGTAGCAATACTTAGTTAATATAGCAAGTTTTTGGGTCAATATTTAATTGGTTTAACGTAGCATGTAGCAAGAAATCTTGCCTCGACGGTTTCGCAAACCGGAAAGCACGGATGCACTGTCGGCAGAAAACACGGGACGGGTGCACGGGCCACGGATCGAGTCCCAACAGCGAACAGCGGAACCACACGGACCAAGGTACTTGGAGGGAGACACCACGGCAACCACGATGGCTCGACGGCGATGGGGCGCCGGCGAGGCGGCGATGGGGCGCCGGCGAGGCAGCGACAGCGGCTGCGGAGGCTGGAAAGTTCCTGGGTCGCTGGAAAGGTGGCGGTGCAGTGCGATGAGGGGATGTAAGGGCCGGGTTCTGGTCGTAGGGGAGAGGAGGTGGTGCGAGTGACGTCGACGAGGGTCGACGGCACGTTTTCCGGCGAACTGCAGAGGGTGGTAGGGTTGCTGTTTTGGGTTCTGTGGTCCGGCGAGGGGAGGAGGAAGGCGACGACGAGGTCGGGACGAGGAGGAAGAGAGGGAGTCTCGGGCGTCGTTGGTGACGGGAGGCGGCGTCGACGGCGAGATCTGCGGCCGGGTGATGTCGTCGGGGTTGGGTGCAGGTGCGGAAGGAGACGGAGGAAGGAGGTAGGAAGGTGCGGCTAGGCTGAGGAGGCGATGACGGCGATGGCGAGGTCGCGGGGAGGTCGGCGGCGAGGTCACGACGAGGTTAGGGTTAGGGTTAGGGGTTCTCGCGGTGGGTTCTCGTGGGTTTGAACGAGGAACAGTGGGGGGAAAATATATATAGAGGGAGAGAGAGAGATTTGATGCGGAGAGAGAGAGAGAGAGTGGGAAAAAGTGGGGCCCACGAGGGGAAAAATATGGGCTCGCGATTGGCTGAGGGGCACGGGGAATCTTTTAAAAGAAAATTTTAGGGCATTAAAGATTTTTGACGTATATATGAAGTAACGGAAAAAATATATTATGGTTTAAAGTATTATATTTAAATGGGTATTTTGGCGCGAAATGAAACATTTCCAAATCGCGCCCGGGTTGCGCCCAAACGTTCCAAATTCAAATTATAGGATTTTAAGCGAGTTCCAAATTTTGAAAAGAGGTGTTTAATGATTAAAATTCATGCCCCCAAGTCGGACACTTGCACGCGCGCGTAGTCGTCCAAACTTGCCCGTTTAGCCGAACGGGACAGAATCTCGACGTGCGGACGCTACCACGCGACTAGTGGCGACGAGTAGGCCAACATGGATATTTTTAATTTCATTTTAGGTGTTAAAATTTGTTATGTGCCAAAATGACTTAACCGGTTAAAATTTAGCAATAAGCACCAAACCATTAGGATAAACGAAAAGAGCAATGTATAACACTCAACTAGAACCAGAAATAGTATTATTGGGCTCGGGTGTTACATCATACCGAACTACAAAAGAATTTCATCCTCGAAATTCCGAGAATACAAGATATCTAACTACTGGAAAAGGTGAGGAAATTTCTGCCGGATCTCGTCTTCTCGCTCCCAAGTGGACTCTCCATGCGATCGATTACCCCAAGAAACTAGCACAAGTGGGATAACCTTGTTCTTAAGAACCTTTTCTCTTCGATCCTTGATTTCAACTGGTCGCTCCTCAAAAGTTAGGTCCTCCCGTACGGTCAACTCCGAATGATCCAAGACATGAGTCTCATCACGAACATACCTCCGTAGTTGAGACACATGAACCACATCGTGCACTCCTGCCAATGACTGTGGTAACACCAAACGGTACGCTACCTCTCCAACACGGCTCCAATATCTCGAAAGGTCCAACGAATCGAGGACTGAGCTTTCCCCTACTTCCAAAGCGAATCACCCCTCTAGTCGGTGATATCTTCAGGAATACCAAATCACCCACGGCGAACTCTAGAGGTCTTCTTGACGTGTCAGCCAACTTTTCTGTCTGTCTTAAGCTGCCTTCATATGCTTCCTGATTGTATTCACCTTCTCGACTGTCTGTACCACCAAATCTGGTCCTAGTAACCTTCGTTCACCAACATCATCCCAACAAACAGGTGAACGGCACTTACGACCATACAACGCTTCAAACGGAGCCATCTGAATAGTCGCTTGGAAACTATTGTTGTACGAAAACTCCACCAGGTGTAGATGATCCTCCCGAGAACCTTTGAAGTCCAACATGCAAGCCCTCAACATATCTTCAAGGGTCTGGATCGTTCTCTCCGATTGTCCATCAGTCTGAGGATGATAAGCTGTGCTAAACTTCAATCGAGTCTCCAAACTTTCTTGTAAACTCCTCCAAAAGTGCGACAAGAACCGAGTGTCCCGATCGGACACGATGCTTACCGGTACTCCATGCAATCTCACAATCTCCTGCATGTACCGCTCTGCCAAAGTCTCTGTCGATTGACCAACCCGAAAAGGAATAAAGTGAGCTGACTTGGTCAACCGATCGACAATCACCCGTACTGCATTGTTGCCCTTTGGACTCCGCGGTAAAGCCGTCACGAAATCCATGGTTATATGTTCCCACTTCCACTGAGGAATCGGAAGTGGTTGCAACAAACCGGCAACCCTCTGGTGTTCAGCCTTGACTTGCTGACACACCAAGCACTTAGCCACGAAGCGAGAAATTTCCCGTTTCATACCTTCCCACCAGAAGTGCTGTCGAATATCTCGGTACATCTTTGTCCCTCCTGGATGTACAGAGTAAGCTGAACTGTGTGCCTCCTTCATAAGCTCTTCACGCACATCTCCTTTTGGCACACACACATGGCTACCATACCTCAACGAACCATCTTCGTGGATCAGTAAATCGGTTCGTAGTCCGGCTTCAACCTGCTCTCGAAACTTTTGCAGCCTAGGATCCTGCGATTGCGCCACTCTAATATTCTCAACTAAGGACGACTGTACTTGCAACTGCATCAACTGTCCCGTAGCATGTGGTAGCACAACCTCCAAGTCAAAACTCCGAAAATCCGCAATGATCTCCCTTTGTGCGGTCAATACCTGAATTGCTGGTAACCGACTTAGAGCATCTGGCACGACGTTAACTTTTCCCGGATGGTACTTAAGATCAAGGTCGTAGTCGGCCATCAGTTCCAACCATCTGCGTTGCCTCATGTTCAACTCCTTCTGAGTGAACACATACTTCAAACTCTTGTGATCTGTAAAGACTTCGACTCTCTCGCCCAAAAGGTAGTGTCTCCAAATCTTCAGGGCGAAGATCACGGCTGCAAGCTCCAAATCATGAGTCGGATAATTCTTCTCATGAGTCTTCAGTTGTCTCGATGCGTAAGCGACGACTTTCCTATTCTGCATCAAAACACATCCCAATCCCTTTCCGGATGCGTCGCTATGAATCACCAGTCCTCCTGAATCATCCGGTACGGTTAGGATAGGGGCGGTTATCAACTTCTGCTTCAACGTCTCGAAGGCCAATGCACATCCATCCGTCCAAACAAACGGTACTTCCTTACGCGTAAGTTTGGTTAACGGCTCTGCCAAACGAGCGAAGTTCTCCACAAATCTCCTGTAATATCCGGCCAAACCAAGGAAACTTCTCATCTCAGCCACATTTCTTGGAATAGGCCAATCTCGAACTGCTGCAATCTTCTCGGGATCAACGGCGATTCCATTGCCCGACACAACATGCCCCAGAAACTTCACTTCTTCCAGCCAAAATTCGCACTTACTCATTTTCGCGAATAATTTCTCCTGTCTCAGCGTCTGCAGTGCGATCCTTAAATGCTCAGCATGCTCCTCCGGACTCTTCGAGTATACCAGAATATCGTCAATGAATACCACAATAAACTGGTCCAAGAATGGTGAAAAGATCCTGTTCATCAAATCCATGAATATTGCCGGCGCATTAGTCACTCCGAAGGGCATCACCAAATACTCGAAATGTCCATATCGAGTTCGAAACGCCGTCTTGCAAATGTCTTCTGCTTTCACTCGGACGTGATGATATCCTGATCGCAAATCCAATTTCGAGAATACCCTCGCGCCACTAAGCTGCTCAAAAGTTCTACAATGCGAGGGATCGGGTACTTGTTCTTAATAGTCACCCGGTTCAATTCTCGATAATCTATGCACATCCTTCTCGTGCCGTCCTTCTTCTTTACTAAAAGAACTGGGCTCCCCAAGGAGAGTTGCTGCTTCGAAACCAACCCTTCTCGAGTAATTCACCAACTTGTTTCTTAACTTCTTCCAATTCTACTGGTGCCATCGGATAATAAGATTTTGATACTGGCGCTGCACCAGGAATAAGGTCAATCGCAAACTCCACATCTCGCTTCGGCGGTAAGCCTGATATATCTTCAACACATCCATAAAGTCACGAACAACTACCGGCTCTCCCTTACTATCAACTTCCATAGTCGCAAGAACACTGTTTGTCGGCCTAGCCCTAAACTCGACTGGCCCGACAGAGCTGCTTCCTCCAGTGAAAGTAAACTCAGGGCGTCCGGGAATCTGGAAAATTACTTTCCTTGCCCTACAATCAATGTGTGCGTGGAAAGTGCCAAAATCCATTCCCAAGACTACTTCATAACTGCCCGTATCCATCACCAAGAAATCTGCAAAAAACTCCCGTCCGCAAACAACAACTGAACAATCTCTACATTCCTTACTAGCTATGATTTTCCCATTCCCAGTGTGTATGTCCCAAAAAATAGACAGGGTCGTGCAGGTAATCGAGTGTGTAGTTATATATTTGGTTGACATAAAACAGTGGGATGCTCCGAAATTAAATAATGCCAATGCGGCAAAACCATGAACGAGTAAATTACCTGAAACCACTTCTCCTGATGCCTTAGCTTCCTCGGCTGTCAACGTGAACGCTCGAGCCTGGTTTGGTCCTTGAGTCAGCTGTTTCTTCCCTTGAAACGGTCCCTGCGGAGGCTTCTGTATATCATCTTTCGTGTGAGGCTTCGACGGACAAGCATTAACGGCGTGATCTGCCGCTCCACATCTAAAACAGAGTCCCAGCCTCTTACGGCACTCCTTTCGCACATGTCCGGGTATATGGCAGTAGTTACAAATCACGCTCCTTTTCCGATCACCCACAATTGTTTTCTTCATTGGTGCTACGCTGTGCCTGTTCACCAGAATACTTCTACGTACAGACGTTTGGTTCAGTGCAGATGCTGGTTCCAGCTCGGTCTGTTCCTTTAGATTCTCCAGCAATCCCCTTATCACTCTAAGCCTGGCGGCTATGACCGCACGTCTTTGGTCCATCTTCAAATTCGTACCGGCCATATTCCTGGAAATCAAAGTACCCAACATTAGCATGATGATAGATTCTGGGTATAGATCAAGGCTAGAACTCCAAGATACTTAAATAGAGTACTGCATTGTAGCTATGCCGCGGTATCATAGCCGCAATTACTTAACTCCACCCAAGTCGCCTAAGTCCTAGAGATAACAAGAGGTTAGGTTTTTGAGTTGACAAATGCAAAGTAAGTTTGCATGTCGACATGATCCAGAAGAATGATTCAAGGATGGTAAAACTGTCAAGGTGGCAGGACATGCTTCCTAATTATGGGTATTCTGATTCGTGCATCGGGTACAATACCCAACTACAAAAAGAATCAACCCAACTAACCTATGGCTCTGATACCAAAAGAACCATGTCACGCCCCGCTTCCCAGAGTACGCAAGATTGGGCACGTGACATAGCCAACCATGCTACCTGTGGGTAGGAAATATCCATCCACAGTCACATTACGGTTGTAGAGATATCAAGAACAAAATAATAAATTAATCTAAGACATGTCCAAATCCATAATAACAAGAATCAATAAACAATGAGTGCGGAAGCAAATGATCCAATACAATAAATAAACAGTACGTCCCATAATGGGGGCTCACATCTGGAAATGAAATGAAATAAATAAACTAAACCCTAAGGGACTCACAGTTCAGCCTGCTGGCTGAAGTACTCCTGCTCGGTCGTCGATAGTGGTAAGGAATCTGGGCCATGCAAAACCCAGACGTCAGCGCGTCATGTCAACCAAATAATATAATATAAACATGGTAATAAGCAATGCAGGTATGAACACGAATAAAGCAGTACTACGAAATAACAGAGCAGGGCAATGTGCAGTGGTGACTAAACTGTCCTATCAGGTTTCTATTATATAGTCTTTGAAATCAATTGATGAATCGTCGATGTAACTCAATAGTATCCCGTGCGTGCCCGGGACCACGGTCAAGGTTCTCGAGGCTGAATCCGAGACGTGCCGCTAGGCAGTAAAGATAGGTAGTAGGATGGACGAGTGATGTCAGCATCATCACTCCCGGACTGGCCAAGCCCGTAAGACTGATCAGAACAAGTATCGAACTGTTGAGTTACAAGTCGGTTTCACCTTTGATTTCCCCATACCCCCAAGTTATGTATGTCAGGTCAGGTATTCAGTAGTCAAGGACTAATGCCAACACAAAATCAAGTAAAAGTAGGTCTGTCTGGATAGACAGCAGGAATGGTCAGGTTTGTCGGCATTAGGCATGAAATCAGGTAACAGGTCAGGTCACGTTTCAACAGGTTGAGTCGATATGTACAGGGTGTCATGTCCGGTGTATCAGTACATGTGTCAGGTGTATCAAGATCGGTCAATATGTAATGCAATCAAATGTATGCCGATAACATGTATAGTAACGAATAAGGAACAACAGCAGGAACATCAAATAACAATATTATACCATGTAAACACAGTGATGCTTTGTATTCTCTCATTAACAGGTTCAAGCACCCTTGGGGTGCAATAATCACAGTGTAGCGCAATATTAATAACAGCAGGCAATAAAGATATAAGTGTGCGACTATTATCCTCTAAATAGTAAAATGATTAGCAGGTAGTTGTTATTAAGGTTAGGTGGCAAAATACGATTTAGGTGGCAGTATTATAATATACATCATATTTCATCCAATGAGACAAGTAGCAATACTTAGTTAATATAGCAAGTTTTTGGGTCAACATTTAATTGGTTTAACGTAGCATGTAGCAAGAAATCTTGCCTCGACGGTTTCGCAAACCGGAAAGCACGGATGCACTGTCGGCAGAAAACACGGGACGGGTGCACGGGCCACGGATCGAGTCCCAACAGCGAACAGCGGAACCACACGGACCAAGGTACTTGGAGGGAGACACCACGGCAACCACGACGGCTCGACGGCGATGGGGCGCCGGCGAGGCGGCGATGGGGCGCCGGCGAGGCAGCGACGGCGGCTGCGGAGGCTGGAAAGTTCCTGGGTCGCTGGAAAGGTGGTGGTGCAGTGCGATGAGGGGATGTAAGGGCCGGGTTCTGGTCGTAGGGGAGAGGAGGTGGTGCGAGTGACGTCGACGAGGGTCGACGGCACGTTTTCCGGCGAACTGCAGAGGGTGGTAGGGTTGCTGTTTTGGGTTATCTGGTCCGGCGAGGGGAGGAGGAAGGCGACGACGAGGTCGGGACGAGGAGGAAGAGAGGGAGTCTCGGGCGTCGTTGGTGACGGGAGGCGGCGTCGACGGCGAGATCTGCGGCCGGGTGATGTCGTCGGGGTTGGGTGCAGGCGCGGAAGGAGACGGAGGAAGGAGGTAGGAAGGTGCGGCTAGGCTGAGGAGGCGATGACGGCGACGGCGAGGTCGCGGGGAGGTCGGCGGCGAGGTCACGACGAGGTTAGGTTTAGGGTTAGGGGTTCTCACGGTGGGTTCTCGTGGGTTTGAACGAGGAACAGTGGGGGGAAAAATATATATAGAGGGAGAGAGAGAGATTTGATGCGGAGAGAGAGAGAGAGAGTGGGAAAAGGTGGGGCCCACGAGGGGAAAAATATGGGCTCGCGATTGGCTGAGGGGCACGGGGAATCTTTTAAAAGAAAATTTTAGGGGATTAAAGATTTTGACGTATATATGAAGTAACGGAAAAAATATATTATGGTTTAAAGTATTATATTTAAATGGGTATTTTGGCGCGAAATGAAATATTTCCAAATCGCGCCCGGGTTGCGCCCAAACGTTCCAAATTCAAATTATAGGATTTTAAGCGAGTTCCAAATTTTGAAAAGAGGTGTTTAATGATTAAAATGCATGCCCCCTAGTCGGACACTTGCACACGCGCGTAGTCGTCCAAACTTGCCCGTTTAGCCGAACGGGACGGAATCTCGACCTGCGGACGCTACCACGCGACTAATGGCGACGAGTAGGCCAACATGGATATTTTTAATTTCATTTTAGGAGTTAAAATTTGTTATGTGCCAAAATGACTTAACCGGTTAAAATTTAGCAATAAGCACCAAACCATTAGGATAAACGAAAAGAGCAATGTATAACACTCAACTAGAACCAGAAATAGTATTATTGGGCTCGGGTGTTACAGGTAGGCACCGATTGCGGGTACATGGTGGACCCGGTGAGGTACCCGGGGCAAGAAGACTCGTAGATGCTAGAAGGTGAGCCCGGCGGGGGAGTACTACCTACCGGTGATAGTACTTGGGACCCATCGGTTATCAGGGGGATACCGACTGGAGTCATGAGATGGATATGAGGGCCGACCAGGGTGTGCGGCGCCTGAGACACATCAGGATTTACGTGCCGATGCTAGGCACAGGTGTTCATGATGTTTTCGAGTGTCGATGCTAGGCACTCAGGTTCCATGATTTGATTATATCCTTATATTTCCATGCATATGTTTTACAATATTTACATGCATGATGCTTGTTGTCATTGGGTGACACGTGGACGGGATCCACCGATTTACAACTATTGATTACCTAGTTGGAGGACATCCACATACTACTAGATTCATGTTATAGCTGGCATTGATTCATATTACTCTATGCAGACATACCTCATATTTATGACATGTTATTACCTGAGGCATTGGCGAGTACTTGGCACTACATACATGTATAGATGTTACATTGCCACTTGATCATGCTTCAGATTTATTCATTTGAGGTTTATTTATATTGATCGTATGACCTAGGATTGCGTCATACATGCGATTTTCTGTTCATAGATGTTCTTCTATTCACGAGTTGGCAACTCACCCCCGTTGTGCCCCGGTTCTTGCAGGTGTTTGCCGTACAGGGATTCATGACGGCTTGCGGCACTGCTTCTTTCGGGTGACTTGCTAGTAGGTGGGTTTATTTGTATCATACCCATCATTACACATTGTATATTATATTCAGTTGTATCTAGAAGTTCCATCAACCAAACATGTACTTATTTGAGATAGAGACCAGTGTTGATTATTCTTTAGACCTTAGAGTCGCACGTTATATTTCTCTGCGATTCACGCTGTTGAGTTTCCTTTCTGTTGTGATCCTCGTCTTTATGCGTTGTATATTATATTGCAGACTGGCTGTTTTACCTATGGTTTTTCCTTCACTCCACTACTCTTCTTGGTTTGGATTTCTGGGCTCGGCTTACTTAGAGCACGTGCGCCTTGAGACGTTCGTAGCCTAAGTGCCGGTCATGTTCCGTACTTTCGGGTCGTGACACGTACGTGTGTTCGTCTTGGGGGTTTGCTTTTTTATTGTAAAATACTTCATTTCAAATTTTGGATCCCGCCTAAAATTTTCTTATTTCAATTTCAAATTTTTGGACCCGACCCGGGCGTAAATTGGAAATATTTTGCATTTGCGCCAAATCCTAATTTCTAGTATTTTTTTTAAACCGTCGAATATAAAATTATAACCCCAGAATATTTTCCTTAAAATCTTTTAAAATTTCTCCCTACTGTTCCAACTAATGAAATCTTTTCCTAACCAAAATTTTATTCCCCAGCCAATCAAACGTTTTCTTTTTCCCTTGGGCCCCACGAGCGCAACACTCTCTCTCTCTCCCTTTCTTTCTCTTCCTCCTTCTCTCTCCTCCGCAGCGCTCTCTCTCTCTCTCTCTCTCTCTCCCTTTCTCTGTCTTCTTTCTCTCTCTTCTCGGAGTTACTGTGCATTCCTCGAGTGTGGTCACCGCGAGCCGAGAGGGTCACCTCCCTTCACATTTTTCCCTTCCCCTTCTCTTATTAACCCCCGCGTCTCCTTCTTTAAACCCATCGCAGTAAACCCTAATCCTAGCTGCTCCTCTCCCTACCCAAGCCGACCTCGTCTACACCTCAACCTCGTCCTCTCCTCATCCTCTTTCTCCTTCCTCTTTCATTCTTCTCCTTCTCCTTCTCCTGAGACCCTGCACACCCACTGAACCCCCGAGAACCCATCGTCACATTATCTCACCACCAACGACTCGTCACCGTGGCATTTCTCATCTTCTTCTCTCCTCCTCCTCTGCACCCCTCCCTCAATACCAACCCAGAAACTCCACTTCCTATCTTTCCCGAGCCTACGCATCCCAAACTCGAATCTAAACCCTAGCTCTTCTAAACCCTTCTCCGGCACCTTCGCCACCGTCGATCTCGCCACCAACTCACCCTCTGCAACCCTGTAAGCTACCTTTTCTTTTCCCTCTTCTTCTTCCTCTCTTCTCTGCTCTTCTTCTCTATGTTTTCTATTTCTGTGCATGATTTTTCTTTTGAAATCCTTACTGTAGCCTTACCGTAGATCGCTGATCTTCGGACGCCGACGACGTTTTCCGACGACCCAGCAGGGAACTCTGACCCGTGTGAATCCATTGTTCGCCGTTTGGGTCATTTCCGTGAACCGTGCGCCCGTCGCGAGATTTCCCCCGCCGACGTTTAACGTTCCGTTTCCCGATTCGTGACCCGTCGAGGCAAGTACCCCTTGCTACATGCTAAATAATATTTACATACACATTGATAACACCCTAAACCTGCAGTTTAACTTTAGAACTATAATTTCCCATTTTCATGTTCAAAGTCGTGTTATATCATTTTATTCTCCCAAGCTTGGAACCTACCGTTTGCAATTACTGTATTGAACCTAATAACCACATTTACATGTTTTAATCACACTTTCACTAATGACGTAGCCTATGGCACTTTCTCTATAGTTTCACTTCATTCGGACACTCGTGTACATTTAACCTGTATTAACTGTGATTTCATCCATTGAACCTATATATATATATATATATATATATATATATATATATCATTGCATCCATAAAATTCTTAAACTTGTTAACATGATTTAACGGCCCTAACTGTCATATTGTATTCTTAAAATGTTGAAAACACCTCTGAAACACAACTGATAACTATGCTGCTAATTAATCGAGGCTTCTTTATTGTTTAATTCGTTGCTTAAATTTATGTTGTTGATAACCATGCTTGACTATATAACTGAGTATGAGCACACCCATGATATCGTTTACTTCTTGACCTGAATTGATACATACATATTGATTGACCCGACATGGTACCATATACTGCTTGACTTGACCTGATGTACCATGACCTGACCCGTTACCTGATCTTGTGCGTAATGCCAACAAATCTGACATGTAGTCCTCATGGACCGTTCCTGTTGTCTATCCAGACAAACCTGTTTACCTGATCCTGTGTTGGCATTAGTTCTTGATTACTGAATACCTGACTTGACATACACATATAACTTGGGGGTATGGGGAAATCAAAGGTGAAACCTGACTTGTAACTCAACAGTTCCCTACTTGTTCAGATCAGTTTTAGAGGCTAGGCCAGCCTTGGGATGATGCTGCTGACATCATTCATCAGTACATATTCCTGTTTAGTGCATAGCGGCATGTCTCGGTTTCTGCCAGAGAATCTGGGCCGTGGTCCCGGGTATGCACGGGATACTATTGAGTTACATCGATGATTCACCAATTTGATTTCAAAGACTTTAGAACAGAAAACCTGATAGAACAGTCTAGTTTACCCACTGCACACTACCCTGCACTGCCCTGATTTATATTATTGTTACCCTTGCTTTATTCATGTTTATATTGCATTGCCTGTTACCCTGTTTATATGTTATTACTTGATGACATGACGCACTGACGTCTGGGTTTTGCATGGCCCAGATTCTGTACCGCTGTTGCAGTCCGAGCAGGAGTACTTCAGCCAACAGGCTGAGCTGTGAATGTCATCAGTAGTTAGCTTTTCTTTCCTGCATTTTATTCCTGATGTGAGCCCGTATTATGGGACATACATTCCAGTTATTTTTGTATTGGATCTTTCGCTTCCGCATTTTATTAATCTTGACTCATGTTATCTTGGATTATGGACATATTTTAGATAGTTTTATTTTGTTCTTGATATCTCTACAGCCGTAATGTGACTGTGGATGGATACTTCCTACCCACATGTAGTATGGTTGGCTATGTCACGTGCCCATTTTAGCGTACTCTGGGAAGCGGGGCGTGACATGGTTCTTTTGGTATCAGAGCCATAGGTTAGTCGGGTTGATTCTTTTATAGTTGGGTATTATACCCAATACACGAATCAGAATACCGTGTTTAGGAAACATGTCCTGCCACCTTGCCGTTTACTGTTCTTGAATCAAGTTCTTCCTGGTTATATCTTCTACGATGTGCAAACTTCCTTTGCATAGCGACTCGAAACCTGATTCCTTGTTATCTCTAGGACTTAGGCGACTTGGGTGGAGTTATGTAATTATGGCTATGATACCGCGGCATAGTTACAATGCGGCACTCTATTTAAGTAACTGGGAGTTCTAGCCTTGATCTATATTTTGAATCTATCATCATGCTAATGTTGGGTGTTTTGATTTCAGGAATATGGCCGATAAGAATTTGATGACGTACCAGAGGCGTGTGGACGAAGCCGCCATGCTTGGAGTGATAAGGGGAATGCTGGAGAATCAAAAGAGACATACCGAGCTGATCCAGCAGCAAGCGGAATCGTTTCAGGAAGGTTTGCAGATCGTTCAGCAGTCTGTGAACAATGTTGGAACTAAACCAGTTGACCGAGTAGGGACCGTAGCAGATTTCAGGCGTTTGGGTCCGTCTGCATTTACTGGGTTGGAGGAGCCGTTGCCAGCAGAGTAGTGGCTAGTTGACACAGAGAACTTGCTTATTGCGGCACAGATTCCAGATGAGAAAAGAGTTGATGTGGTACGCATTCAGTTAGTGTACTACGCCCGAGAATGGTGGCTTGTGGAGGAGACCCGCTTGCCCAAGCCGATCAAGTGGGCGGATTTTTCAAAGAGTTTCCTAGAGAAGTTCTTCCCGCGGAATGCACGGGAGGAAATGAAAGAGAAGTTCATCGGGCTAAAGAAGAAGGGAGCACCCGTAGATGTGCATGCAGCAGAATGGACAAGACTCAGTAGATTCGCTGGACCTTTAGTTGCCAACGATGCAGACAGGGCACGGAGGTTCATGCGCAGCTTGGATGTGGACATCCAGAGGCAGATTTTCTCCCTGGGTTTGACCACTTTCTCACAAGTACTTGCGGCAGCCCGAGAGCAGCAGAGTTTATCTGGGATGAAGGGGAGTTTGCAGCAGACAGCAGTTGCAGTAAGGAAGCCAGCATTTGTACCAAACCGAGCTCATGGTCGCAGAGGTATTCCAGTGGACCGTCGAGGCGTACCACCCATGAAGAAGCCTGTTGTCATCGATCGAAGAAAGAGCATGACTTTTAACTACTGCAATTTGCCTGGCCACGTGCAAAAGGATTGTCGAAGGAGGCTGGGACTCTGTTTGGTTTGTGGAGCGGCAGATCACGCTGTTAGTGCTTGTCCGTCGAAGCTTCGTACGAGGGATGATATTCAGAAGCCTCCGCAGAGACCGTTCCAGGGATAGAAACAGCTGACTCAAGGACCTAATCAGGCTCGAGCTTTTACCTTGACAGCTGAAGAAGCTAAGGCGTCAAGAGAAGTTGTTTCAGGTACTATACTCGTTCATGGTTTTCCCGCATTAGCGTTATTCGATTCTGGTGCATCCCATTGTTTTATGTCATCCAAGTTTATAACTACACACTCGATAGCCTGCACGACCCTGTCTAGTTTCTGGGACATACACACTGGGAATGGGAAAATCATAGCTAGTAGGGAATGTAAAGATTGTACAGTTGTTGTGTGCGGACGGGAGCTTTTTGCAGATTTCTTGGTGATTGATACGGGCAGCTACGAGGTCGTCTTAGGAATGGATTTTCTTGGCACTTTCCACGCTCACATTGATTGTAGGGCAAGGAAGGTAATTTTCCAGATTCCCGGACATCCCGAGTTTAGCTTCACTGGAGGAAGCAGTTCTGTCGAGCCAGTCGAGTTTAGGGCTAGGCCGACAAACAATATTCTTGCATCAATGGAAGTTAATAAAAGTGAAGAGCCGGCTATTGTTCGTGATTTTATGGACGTGTTTGAAGATATATCGGGTTTACCGCCGAAGCGAGACGTGGAGTTCGTAATTGATCTTATTCCTGGTGCAGCGCCAGTATCCAAAGCGTATTATCCAATGGCACCAGTAGAGTTGGAAGAAGTCAAGAAACTGGTTGCTGAATTGCTTGAGAAGGGTTGGATTCGAAGCGGTAACTCGCCTTGGGGAGCTCCAGTTCTTCTAGTGAAGAAGAAGGATGGCACAAGAAGGATGTGCATCGACTATCGAGAATTAAACCGGGTGACTGTTAAGAACAAGTACCCGATCCCTCGCATTGGAGAACTTTTTGAGCAGCTTAGTGGCGTGAGGGTATTCTCGAAGCTGGATTTGCGATCCGGATATCATCAAGTCTGAGTGAAAGCTGAAGATATTTGTGAGACGGCGTTCCGAACTCGGTATGGACATTACGAATACTTAGTGATGCCCTTCGGAGTAACGAATGCGCCGGCAGTATTCATGGACTTGATGAACCGAATCTTTTCACCATTCTTGGACCAGTTTATTGTGGTATTTATTGACAATATTCTGGTTTACTCGAAGAGTTTTGAAGAGCATGCTGAACATTTGAAGATCGCACTGCAGACGTTGAGACATGAGAAGTTGTATGCGAAGATGAGTAAGTGTGAGTTTTGGCTGGAGGAAGTAAAGTTTTTGGGGCATGTTGTGTGGCGATGGAATTGCCGTCGATCCAGAAAAGATTGCAGCAGTTCGAGATTGGCCGATTCCAAAGAATGTTGCGGAGATAAGAAGTTTTCTTGGACTCGCCGGGTATTACAGAAGATTTGTGGAGAACTTTGCTCGTCTGGCGGAGCCGTTAACCAAGCTTACACGCAAGGAGGTACCTTTTGTGTGGACGGACAAATGTACGTTAGCTTTTGAGACGTTGAAGCAGAAATTGATAACCGCCCCTATTCTGACCATGCCAGACAATTCCGGAGGATTGGTGATTCACAGCGACGCATCTGGGAAAGGATTGGGATGTGTTTTGATGCAGCATGGGAAGGTTGTAGCGTACGCATCGAGATAGTTGAAGACCCATGAGAAGAATTACCCAACTCATGACTTGGAACTTGCGGCTATGATTTTCGCTTTGAAGATTTGGAGACACTACCTTTTGTGCGAAAGGGTCGAAGTGTTTACTGATCATAAGAGCTTGAAGTATGTGTTCACGCAGAAGGAGCTTAATATAAGGCAACGTAGATGGTTGGAGCTGATGGCTGACTACGATCTTGATCTTAAGTACCATCCGGGGAAGGTTAATGTTGTGCCGGATGCGCTTAGTCGGTTACCAGCAATTCAGGTGTTAACTACGCAGAAGGAGCTCGTTGAAGATTTTCGAAGATTTGACTTGGAGGTTGTGCTACTGCATTCTTCGGGACAGTTGATGCAGCTGCAAGTACATACATCGTTGATCGAGAATATTAAAGCAGCACAATCGCAGGATCCTAGACTGCAAAAGTTTCGAGAAAAGGCTGAAGCCGGAATACGAACAGATTTATTGATCCACGAAGATGGTTCGTTGAGGTATGGTAGCCGTTTGTGTGTGCCAAAGGGAGATATTCGTGAAGAGCTTATGAAGGAGGTACACAGTTCAGCTTATTCTGTACATCCAGGAGGCACAAAGATGTACCGAGATATTCGACAGCATTTCTGGTGGGAAGGCATGAAGCGGGAGATTGCTCGCTTTGTGGCAAAGTGCTTGGTGTGTCAGCAAGTTAAGGATGAACACCAAAGGGTTGCCGGTTTATTGCAACCACTTCCGATTCCTCAGTGGAAGTGGGAACATATAACCATGGATTTCGTGACGGCTTTACCGCGGAGTCCAAAAGGCCACAATGCGGTATGGGTGATTGTTGATCGATTGACCAAGGCAGCTCACTTTATTCCTTTTCGGGTTGGTCAATCAACAGAGACTTTGGCGGAGCGGTACATGCAGGAGATTGTAAGATTGCATGGAGTACCGGTAAGTATCGTGTCCGATCGGGACACTCGGTTCTTATCACACTTTTGGTGGAGTTTACAGGAAAGTTTGGGGACTCGATTGAAGTTTAGCACAGCATATCATCCTCAAACTGATGGCCAGTCGGAGAGAACAATCCAAACTCTTGAAGATATGTTGAGAGCATGCATGTTGGACTTCAAGGGGTCTTGGGAGGATCATCTACATTTGGTGGAGTTTTCTTACAACAACAGTTTTCAGGCAACTATCCAGATGGCTCCATTTGAAGCTTTGTATGGTCGCAAATGTCGTTCACCTGTTTGCTGGGACGATGTCGGTGAACGAAGACTATTGGGACCAGATTTGGTTGTGCAGACAGTTGAGAAGGTTAACACTATCAGAAATCATATGAAGGCAGCTCAAGACAGACAGAAGAGTTGGGTTGATGCGTCGAGAAGACCTCTAGAGTTCGCCGTGGGTGATTTGGTATTCTTGAAGATATCACCGACTAGAGGGGTAATTCGTTTTGGAAGTCGAGGAAAGCTCAGTCCTCGATTCGTTGGACCCTTTGAGATCTTGGAGCGTAATGGTGAGGTAGCGTATTGTTTGGTGTTACCGCGGTCCCTGGCGAATGTGCACGATGCGTTTCACATATCTCAACTCCATAAGTATGTTCGTGATGAAACGCATGTATTGGATCATTCGGAGCTGACGGTACGAGAAGACTTGACTTTTGAGGAGCAACCGGTTGAAATTGTGGATCATAGGGAAAAGGTTCTTAAGAACAAGGTTATCCCACTTGTACTTGTTTCTTGGGGTAATCGCTCGCATGGAGAGTCCACTTGGGAACGAGAAGATGAAATCCGGAAGAAGTTTTCTCATCTTTTCTTGTAGTTATTTGTCGTCTATCTTTGTATTCATAGAATTTCGAGGACGAAATTCATTTTGTAGTTGGGTATAATGTAACAACCGAGCCAAATGCTACTAGTTTCGGTTACCGTATGAATGGTGTATTGTACTTATTTCATTGATCCTAATTGACTGTTGCTAGTATAAATTTACCCTGACAATTCAATTCTGCATATAACAATTTAAGGCATCTAAAACAAAATTAAAAATATTTGACACAGCCTGCTTGACACCCCTAACCCTGTGGTAGCGTCCCTGCATCGTGTTCTGGTCCCGTTCAGTGAAACGGACGTGTTTGGACAGCTACGCACACGTACGTGTGTTCGTCTTGGTGGTATTCTTTTTTATTGTAAAATACTTCATTTCAAATTTTGGATCCCGCCTAAAATTTTCTTATTTCAATTTCAAATTTTTGGACCCGACCCGGGCGCAAATTGGAAATATTTTGCATTTGCGCCAAATCCTAATTTCTAGTATTTTTTTAAACCGTCGAATATAAAATTATAACCCCAGAATATTTTCCTTAAAATCTTTTAAAATTTCTCCCTACTGTTCCAACTAATGAAATCTTTTCCTAACCAAAATTTTATTCCCCAGCCAATCAAACGTTTTCGTTTTCCCTTGGGCCCCACGAGCGCAACACTCACTCTCTCCCTTTCTCTCTCTTCCTCCCTCTCTCTCTCTCTCTTCTTTCTCTCTCTCTCTCTCTCTCTCTCTTTCTCTCTCTTCTTGGAGTTACTGTGCATTCCTCGAGTGTGGTCACCGCGAGCCGATAGGGTCACCTCCCTTCACATTTTTCCATTCCCCTTCTCTTATTAACCCCTGCGTCTCCTTCTTTAAACCCATCGCAGTAAACCCTAACCCTAGCCGCTCCTCTCCCTACCCGAGCCGACCTCGTCTACACCTCAACCTCGTCCTCTCCTCATCCTCTTTCTCCTTCCTCTTTCATTCTTCTCCTTCTCCTTCTCCTGAGACCCTGCACACCCACTGAACCCCCGAGAACCCATCGCCACCTTATCTCACCACCGACGACTCGTCACCGTGGCATTTCTCATCTTCTTCTCTCCTCCTCCTCCGCACCCCTCCCTCAATACCAACCCAGAAACTCCACTTCCTATATTTCCCGAGCCTACGCATCCCAAACTCGAATCTAAACCCTAGCTGTTCTAAACCTTTCTCCGGCACCCTCGCCGTCGTCGATCTCGCCACCAACTCACCCTCTGCAACCCTGTAAGCTACCTTTTCTTTTCCCTCTTCTTCTTCCTCTCTTCTCTACTCTTCTTCTCTATGTTTTCTATTTCTGTGCATGATTTTTCTTTTGAAATCCTTACTGTAGCCTTACCGTAGATCGCTGATCTTCGGAAGCCGACAACGTTTTTAGACGACCCAGCAGGGAACTCTGACCCGTGTGAATCCATTGTTCGCCGTTTGGGTCCTTTCCGTGAACCGTGCGCCCATCGCGAGATTTCCCTCGCCGACGTTTAACGTTCTGTTTCCCGATTCGCGACCCGTCGAGGCAAGTACCCCTTGCTACATGCTAAATAATATTTACATACACATTGATAACACCTTAAACCTGCAGTTTAACTTTAGAACTATAATTTCCCATTTTCATGTTCAAAGTCGTTTTATATCATTTTATTCTCCCAAGCTTGGAACCTACCGTTTGCAATTACTGTATTGAACCTAATAACCACATTTACATGTTTTAATCACACTTTCACTAATGACGTAGCCTATGGCACTTTCTCTATAGTTTTACTTCATTCGGACACTCGTGTACATTTAACCTGTATTAACTGTGATTTCATCCATTGAACCTATATATATATATATATATATATATATATATATATGCATCCATAAAATTCTTAAACTTGTTAAACATGATTTAACGGCCCTAACTGTCATATTGTATTCTTAAAATGTTGAAAACACCTCTGAAACACAACTGATAACTGTGCTGCTAATTAATCGAGGCTTCTTTATTGTTTAATTCGTTGCTTAAATTTATGTTGTTGATAACCATGCTTGACTATATAACTGAGTATGAGCACACTCATGATATCGTTTACTTCTTGACCTGAATTGCTACATACATATTGATTGACCCGACATGGTACCATATACTGCTTGACTTGACCTGATGTACCATGACCTGACCCGTTACCTGATCTTGTGCCTAATGCCAACAAATCTGACATGTAGTCCTCATGGACCGTTCTTGTTGTCTATCCAGACAAACCTGTTTACCTGATCCTGTGTTGGCATTAGTTCTTGATTACTGAATACCTGACTTGACATACACATATAACTTGGGGGTATGGGAAAATCAAAGGTGAACAGTTTTAGAGGCTAGGCCAGCCTTGGGATGCTACTGCTGACATCACTCATCTGTACATATTCCTGTTTAGTGCCAAGCGGCATGTCTCGGTTTTAGCCCGAGAATCTGGGCCGTGGTCCCGGGTATGCACGGGATACTATTGAGTTACATCGATGATTCACCAATTTGATTTCAAAGACTTTAGAACAGAAAACCTGATAGAACAGTCTAGTTTACCCACTGCACACTATCCTGCACTGCCCTGATTTATATTATTGTTACCCTTGCTTTATTCATGTTTATATTGCATTGCCTGTTACCCTGTTTATATGTTATTACTTGATGACATGACGCACTGACGTCTGGGTTTTGTATGGCCCAGATTCTGTACTACTGTTGCAGTCCGAGCAGGAATACTTCAGCCAATAGGCTGAGCTGTGAGTGTCATCAATAGTTAGCTTTTCTTTCCTGCATTTTATTCCTGATGTGAGCCCGCATTATCGGACATACATTCCAGTTATTTTTGTATTGGATCTTTCGCTTCCGCATTTTATTAATCTTGAATCATGTTATCTTGGATTATGGACATGTTTTAGATAGTTTTATTTTGTTCTTGGTATCTCTACAGCCGTAATGTGACTGTGGATGGATACTTACTACCCACAGGTAGCATGGTTGGCTATGTCACGTGCCCATTTTAGCGTACTCTGGGAAGCGGGGCGTGACATACATACATGATAGTGCACGTGCGGCATGAACCATAGGTAATGGTGCAAATGTCCTAAGATGATAATATCAATGTGCATGATGATGCGTATGTAATATGAATATGGTATAAGCATATAAATACAAGATTTGTAATTAGATTCTAACTATTAGGCGCTTTATTCCATCCAAACGATTCCCCCATAGATGTTAAATCTACTCACCGGAACGTCTCGGCTAATCAAATCCGACCACCGCCTTTCCTTTCCTAGCCGCGGCCGACGTCTCCGCAACCGATCCTAGAACCGCACTGTTTATGATATATGCCCTATAGGCCATTATTGTATTGTACTGGATTGTATATTACTTAATAAAAGCTTGGGATATACATGGATATAGTAACAGTCTTGCTCGAAATGGTAGTATGCTACCTGGTTTGTTTCTACCTCAATATGTGCATGTGTTTCTTTTAGCATATCGCTTATACATATTGGTAGAGCCCTTAAGATCTTTGCTTTCTTACCAGTGTTCTGATGGCAGCCACACTAGTGGGGGCTAGGTAGTCTATAAGCACATCATATACAGGTCCCTAGTCGTAGGATTATCGAGACGGGGCATCGATACTCCACGACTGGTGTATACGCTTCTCATCCCAGCAAGGGAGATGGTCTGTCCCACAGCCATTTGTACATCGTACTGGAGATAGTATGCAGGTGCTCATTAGGTTATGAGTACACTAGACAGGACTCGTCGGGAACTGTTAGTGGGCTTTATACCTATCGTCGGGTAGCAGTTCCCAGGTGACATGAGTACAGCTTAGTCCGTCGACTTGACACTGCTACTTCGCCTCGAGTGTGTTCCCACTATACTTTGATTACTACCCTGCCACGGCTCAAAGGAGTCGTGCAAACAGGTAGTAGTTGGGTGCAGTCCTGAATCACTTGGAGGAAGTGGCGGTTAGATAGGATTTGCCTCTCCCGGTATTGGGGGTTGATATCACACTGTGTTCGGAAGTCCATTACACAAAGTCCTTGGCCAAGGCAAGCGATATTTACTGGTAGGTACTCCAGTAGTTTATCAGGGTGTTTTAGGTGTTAGATATGTATGCCCTAGAGGCCATTATTGTATAGTACTGATTTGTATAATACATTTTGGAGGCTTGGGATATATATATGGTTTTACGACAGTCTTGCTCGAAATAGTACTATGCTACTTGGTTTGTTTCTATCTTAATATGTGTATATGTTTCTTTTAACATATCGCTAAAAATATATTGGTAGAGCCCTTAGGATCTTTGCTTGACTACCGGTGTTGTGATGGCGATCACACTAGTGGGGGCTGGGTAGTCTATAAGCACATCCTTATTTTGGTCCCTAGTCGTAGGATTATCGAGACAGGGCATCGATACTCCAGAGTAGACTGGTGCATACACTTCTCTTCCCAGCAGGGGAGATGGTCTGTCCCACAGCTATCACTACGTCGTACTGGAGATAGTATGCAGGTGCTCGTTAGGTTACGAGTACACTGGACAGGACTCATCGGGAACTGTTGGTTGGTATTATACCTATCGTCAGTTAACAGTTCCCAGGTGACATGAGTACAGCTTAGTCCGCTGACTTGACACTGTCACTTCGCCTCGAGTGTGTTCCCACTGTTCTTATATTACTACCCTACCACGGCTCTACTGAGTTGTGCAAACAGGTAGTAGTTGGGTGCAGTCCCGAAGCACTTGGAGGCAGTGACGGTTAGACAGGATTCGTCTCTCCCGGTATTGGGGGTTGATATCGCGCTGTGTCTAGGAGAGCCATTACACAAAGTCCCTGGCCAGGTCAAGCGAGAATTGCTGGTAGGTTTTCTAGTAGATTCTCAGGGTGTTTTGGGACACACTCCGACACGACTTGTACCACTATTAGGGGACTGACGTTTACCGCCCCCTAGGCCTGCCATGCGATACTCTTAGACAAACAGACCGGACTGTACGGAGATTGTCATATACTGGCTCAGTAGGAGTTCGGATGGGTTAACCTCATCAGTCTTCTTATCGGCATCTACTTGGGGACCGTTACGTACAGCTAGTGCCACTTGAGGTATGTGGTTAACCCTACTGCCAGCATAGTGTCGAGTCTTTAGAGTCCCACACAGAGGGTTACTCGCCTTTGGGCAAAACTGAGTAGGGGTCGCATGGTTTTGCGACAGGGTTCGTTCACACTCGCGCACTTGTGCACGTTTGGTGACCGGGCAGTTATTACTAGTGGGCTTTGGTTTAAGCCAGATACTGGTATTGGTTTTGGGATTGGTTTTGTCTCATTTTATTCGTGTTCCTCGGAACGCGGATGCGGGTGTGTATGCACAGTTGATAAAGGCAGCGGCAGAGGATTCTCATTAGGGTTGTTGACCATTTGATTTTGGTTGACTTGTTGACCGTTGACTTTTTCCAAACCCTAATGAGAATGATAAATATGATTAATAATGATAATTAAGGATTGTTGTGTGATGGTTAGGTTGACCATTTGACCATGGTGGACATTTTGACCATTGTTGACATTTTGACCATAATCATTTCATATCAAAGATGCTTCTTGATCTTTGCAAATTGCATTTATTATGAAATGATAATGGTCATTCCATACTCACCATCACATTTTCCTTTTTGATTATTATTGTTAATCTATTATTCTCTCATATGAGCATGGTTGCAAAAAGAGAGCTCTCATTCTATCATATCTTTTCTCTCTCTTTGCAAAACCTCTTCTTCTTCCTCTCTCAAAGCTTAAGTGTTTCATGTGTTGGAATCATAAGTTTTTGAGACAAAGCCACCATAACACATCTCTACTCATTCTAGGGTACTAGGTTTGGCAAACCAAATACCTTAGTTACCTCTAGGTTGAGGTAGGAGCTCAAGTTCGAGGCCCTCGGGTGGATCTATCTTCGGCAAAGAGGAGACGAGAAGGAGGAGCCGTTCAAACTACTACAAGGAGCAAGCAAGGAGGAGAACAAGAAGAAAGGAAGGAGAACAAGACTGGGTATAACCATTCTACATAGTAGTTAGAACTTGTAGATTTTATGATAGTTTTGTTTAGCAAAGATCCTTAATGAACGGTCCATGTTACCTATCGAGGAAAATTTTGATTTTTACCTGTTCCGCCTCCCCGAAAGAACCGGGATGGGTAACGTAGACCTAACAGTGGTATCAGAGCCTAGCTAAACACAAACTAGCATGTTAGCAAAGTATCTAGAATTTCGATCGGACAAAAAAAATCGCAAAACACGTCCAGAAAAACCATGTTTCTGCCGATTTTTTATACTGCTCTAAAAATGATTTAACATACATGAAAAATCGGCTCAGGGTTTTGTAAAAAAACAGAACAAAAACGATCCAGTGACTCGGTCAAAGCGTCGCGGATCCGCGGCAAGAACATGCTTCCTGCCGCGGAACCGCGGCCGAGTTGACTCGGCCGTGGACCGGGTTTTGTACAGTGTTCTTATTTGGATGTTTTGGGATTTTTGTATATGTTGTTTCTGTCCAGATTTTCCAGAGAACAAATTTGTGTTTGGGGTGGTTACAAATCCGTATTTTGATCGAAGCTCTGTAGACTTTGGCTAATGGGTTATATCTGTAATGTGATATATGTATTGAACGTCTGCTAATCGTTATACGTCGATTAGTGGGAGTTATACATATCCGTGATCTATAATGTTGATGGTTTGTGTATATGGATTCGTTGGATTGTCGCGGATGAATAGCCGGGGGGTTGTGAGATGTGAGTTTTATTTATCTTTCAATTCATGTAATATGTAAATTGATGTAATATTATTTATATGGCCGCACAACCGGGATGGGGTTGTAGCCGTCATTGTATAATTTCTTTTACTGTTTTTGCTCCTAGGATAGACCCAAGGTGGGGTGCACAAACTACCGGGTACCTCGAAGTGCCGAGTGGCCTACTCACGGTGTTGAGGGAGGTTGCTTCGCTTCAGGTACTTGGCGGGTAGTTTGCCGCACCCGTATGGGTCTAGGGTGGGGTCTTGGCTATTCATCGCGACCGTGTAATCCGCTCTTCGTTACAGGCTCGTACGGAATGCGGATTCCTAGTATATCCAATGTGTTCATCTATGATCTGGAATGGCTATCATTGCATCTGACGAATGTGTATATATCTATATGATATCTATTTAGGCGTTGCTTATGTTTTTCATCCGCGCTAGTCCAGCCCCCGCTCTGTCGTTAGTTAAGTAACCTAACGGGTGATGACGGGACCCCGTGGCGAATGCGGATGGCATAAGCGTACGTCATATTTTTCGTTGTTTTCTGCAATGGTAGGATTAACTGATGGGACGCATTAAATTAATGCAAAGAAAATAAACCAAAAAGACGTTGTTGGAACAATTTTCAAAAAGCTGTTATTGCAAGGACGTTCTCTTTTGTTTTGCATAGAGGTATTCGGTTATGAATGCCCAGCACCTCAGTCGACGAGGCAAGGGCCGAGATCCCTTCATCGGGAGTGACCCCTTGGACAAAAAAAGTTTGCGTCAGGGTAATAACTTCACTATAGTCGATTATTCTTGCTTTGCATCGAGGTATTCAGTTTGGAATATCCTGCACCTCATTCGAAGAGGAAAGAGCCGAGATCTCTTCACAGGGAGTGACCTCTTTAGCAAAAGTTTTCGCCGCTATATTTTCAAAAGGTTATCAGGTTCCTTCAACGATATCAAGTTCATTACGTTAACGGGTTTTTAGCCTAAAACCCAGCCGTCGCCCTCCGTCATTTCTTATAAGTTATACTTAGTATTCGTGCTGCGTTTGTTGGCTGTGTCAAGACGCAGTGAACGGTAGCTGAGTATTGCTTATCTGCTGGATACAATGTGATTGGTTAGGACAGTCGTGTAACCTTGTTGACTGTGTCAAGGGTTATGCGGGTGGGTTTAATGCAATCAAGATAATGACGGGTTGAACTTGAGTAGGACTCTTTGATTTGTTGACTGTGTCAAGGTCACTTGGGTCCTAGGGGCAAAAATCCACATCGGGAGTTTCTAAAGAAACTGAAACTTGCAGATTCAGCATACCTTCTGGAGTGTGGTGACTAGAGTGGATTCCATCTAGGTCATCGCACAATGATAGTTGGATCCCGATCCCACTGATGAGTTGGATTACTCTCGGGAGATTATTTCACTTAACAATCAATGCTATAAACCAAGTAGGTGTCTAGAACGGTGTTAGCGGGGCTACGCCTCCACGGAAAAGAGGTTATTTAATTAAGGAACTTCGCGAAAGCGTTGGAAAACCTCCCTCGAAGTACCGACACTATCCTGGCTTCAAGCAAGTATTGTGGCGTGCGATTAATCCTGACTAGTTCTTCTTTTAGGGTTTGAAGAAGAATTTGAGGAAACAGTGGGAGCCATCCTGGTTAGATAAATCAATAAACCAATCTAATCTTGCAAGAGCGCACGCTGAGTGTTTCTTTTCTCTCTCTCCAGGTAGCAACCATTTCACGCCCTAATCAAGATAAAAAAAATGTATCGCTTGACCGATCCGAATTCTTATTCGGGGCTGGGGAACGTTGGTTCGGCTCTAACTTACGACAACAGTCATAAGTATGAGCAAGGGAAAGAGGATTGTATGGATTCCAAGGATACCCAGTTGAAGAAGAAGCATGGTTTTGCATCTACTTCAGGTGTTCTTGTAATTGAGAACTTCTTTACGGTCAGCCCTACCTCCTTAGTACTTGATACCGGATCAGGATCTCATATCTGTAATTTATTACAGGGACTGAGAAAAAGTAGGAAAGTTGTACCTGGTGATATGTCGCTCAGAGTAGCGAATGGAGCACAAGTTGATGCTGCAGCCGTCGGTGAATATCACCTAGTGTTGCCAAATGGCAATACTATGATTTTGAACGATTGCTACTATGTACCTTCCATGGTTTGCAACATCATATCAGTTTCTTTGCTCGATAAAGATGGATATAACTTTGTTCTTGATAGAAATATCATGAACATCTACCTTCATAAGGTGCTGGTTGCAGAAAGTACACTGTGTAATGGTATCTACGTTCTAAATCAGAATACAGTTCTCAATATACAAAACACACGCAAGAGGAAGAATTCAGATACGAATGAATCCTACTTGTGGCATTGTAGACTTGGTCATATCGGAGAGAAAAGACTAAGTAAGTTGCATAAAGATGGACTCTTGAATACGTTCGAGTTTTCATCTTATGAAACTTGTCAGTCTTGTCTCAAAGGAAAGATGACCAAATCTCCGTTCACCAGACATGGAGAAAGGGCAGCAGAGCTCTTGGGACTCGTACACAGTGATGTATGTGGTCCGATGTCTATACATGCAAGGGGTGGGTTCTCGTACTTCATCACATTCACCGACGATCTCTCTAGATTCGGATATGTGTATCTTATGAAACATAAATCTGAAGCTTTCGAGAAATTCAAGGAATTCATAAACGAAGTAGAGAACCAGACTAGCAAAAGTATCAAGATCCTCTGATCAGATAGAGGAGGGGAGTACTTAAGCAGGGAATTCCTAGATTACTTAAAAGAGAATGGTATTCTCTCTCAGCTTACTCCTCCTTATACACCACAGCACAACGGTGTATCGGAACGGAGGAATCGTACACTATTGGATATGGTTCGCTCCATGATGAGTAGTGCTGAGTTGCCTCTTTCATTCTGGGGACATGCGCTTTTAACAGCGGCACATCTATTGAATCAAGTTCCATCCAAATCCATGCCTAAGACTCCGTATGAAATATGGAGTGGTAAGAGTTTGTATCTTAAACGTATTAAGATTTGGGGTTGCCCAGCTTATGTCAAAAAGCAGAACCCAGACAAACTTGAGGCACGGGCAGTTTTATGTAAGTTTGTGGGATACCCAAAAGATTCAAGTGGGTATCTATTCTACCATGCAAAGGAACAAAAGATAATTGTTTCCAGGAATGCCACATTTTTGGAAAAAGAATTTCTTGTTAAAAATATTAGTGGCAGCACGGTAGAACTAGATGAAATTCCAGAAACACAAACTTTAACTAAAGATTTGGAGGAACCGCTAGATTCAGTTACACCCAACGAACCTCAGCCACTCCGCAGATCTGGTAGGATTTCTCATGCGCCCGAGAGATACTACGGTTTTCTCATAGACGGGGATAGAGAGGATTGCATCTTAGAAGAAGATGACCCTACCAGTTTCAGGAAGGCCATTATCAGTAGGGACTCTGATAAGTTGCTGGATGCAATGCAATCTGAAATGGAGTCCATGTACACCAATAAAGTGTGGACCTTGGATATTGCTCCACCTGGGGTAAAACCCGTTGGATGCAAATGGATCTACAAAAGGAAACTTCGTGTAGATGGGCAGGTGGAAACCTATAAGGCTAGACTCGTTGCAAAAGGTTTTCATCAAAGACCTGGTTTGGACTATGACGAAACTTTTTCTCCAGTGGCTATACTCAAATCCATTCGGATCCTACTTGCCATTGCTGCCTTCCATGACTATGAAATCTGGCAAATGGACGTTAAAACGGCTTTTCTAAACGGCTGTTTAGAAGAGTGCGTTTACATGGATCAGCCAGAAGGTTTCGTGGACAGTGGGAGCAGCGGGAAGGTGTGCAAGTTACTCAAATCCATTTATGGATTGAAGAAGGCATCGCGGAGCTGGAACATCTGTTTTGATGAGGCAATCAAGGAATTTGATTTCATCAAGAACGAAGATGAACCTTGTGTCTATAAGAAGATTGTAGGACGAACTGTCGTATTCCTAGTCTTGTACGTGGATGACATTCTTTTGATAGGAAATGACATTCCTATGCTACAATCGGTCAAGATATTCTTATCACAACGGTTCTCCATGAAGGACCTGGATGATGCCTCGTACATTCTGGGGATCAAGGTCTATAGAGATAAATCCAAGAGACTACTGGGACTTTCGCAGTCCAGGTACATAGAGACCGTACTAAAGAGATTTAGTATGGAGGATTCCAAGCGCGGTAACATACCCGCATTGCACGGAATTACCCTCTCCAAGAAGATGTCTCCTAAGACTGACGAGGAGACGGTTCGCATGAACACTATACCCTACGCTTCGGTGGTAGGATCTATAATGTATGTGATGCTATGTACAAGACCAGATGTAGCTTACGCGCTCAGCGTGGTGAGCCGGTATCAGTCAGACCCAGGTGAGGACCACTGGACGGCAGTGAAGAACATTCTCAAGTACCTGAGAAGGACTAAGGAGATGTTCCTGGTTTACGGTAATGGAGACCTCAGGGTCGAGTCCTTTACCGATTCAAGATTCCAGAGTGACAAGGATGACAGCAAGTCTGTCTCGGATTTTGTGTTTACCCTCAACGGAGGGGAGGTATGTTGGAGGAGTTCCAAACAGGATACCGTCGCAGACTCGACGATGGAGGCTGAATACATTGCTGCAAGCGATGCCGCAAAAGAGGCGGTCTGGATGAAGAAGTTCATTAGTGAACTTTAGGTGGTTCCGTCCATTGTTGACCCAATAGCTTTGTATTGCGATAACAATGGGGCTATAGCTTTAGCGAAGGAACCAAGGTCCCATCAGAAATCCAGACACATCTTAAGGCGGTATCACCTGATCAGGGAGATCATTGATCGCCAGGAGATCGTGGTACGGAGAGTGGACACAAAAGACGACACAAAAGATCCATTCACGAAGGCCCTCCCTCAAACACGGTTTGAGCGACTTTTTGAGCTATTGGGTATGCGGTACGCCGGCAGCTGGCCTTAGTGCAGACGTTGGGTATGCGGTACACCAATTACTGGCCTTTAGTGCAAGTGGGAGATTGTTAGATATGTATGCCCTAGAGGCCATTATTGTATAGTACTGTTTTGTATAATAAATTTTGGAGGCTTGGGATATATATATGGTTTTACGACAGTCTTGCTCGATATAGTAGTATGCTACTTGGTTTGTTTCTATCTTAATATGTGTATATGTTTCTTTTAACATATCGCTAAAAACATATTGGTAGAGCCCTTAGGATCTTTGCTTGACTACCGGTGTTGTGATGGCGATCACACTAGTGGGGGCTGGGTAGTCTATAAGCACATCCTTATTTTGGTCCCTAGTCGTAGGATTATCGAGACAGGGCATCGATACTCCAGAGTAGACTGGTGCATACGCTTCTCTTCCCAGCAGGGGAGATGGTCTGTCCCACAGCCATCAGTACGTCGTACTGGAGATAGTATGCAGGTGCTCGTTAGGTTATGAGTGCACTGGACAGGACTCCTCGGGAACTGTTGGTTGGTATTATACCTATCGTCAGTTAACAGTTCCCAGGTGACATGAGTACAGCTTAGTCCGATGACTTGACACTGTCACTTCGCCTCGAGTGTGTTCCCACTGTTCTTAGATTACTACCCTACCACGGCTCTACTGAGTCGTGCAAACAGGTAGTAGTTGGGTGCAGTCCCGAAGCACTTGGAGGCAGTGACGGTTAGACAGGATTCGTCTCTCCCGGTATTGGGGGTTGATATCGCGCTGTGTCTAGGAGAGCCATTACACAAAGTCCCTGGCCAGGGCAAGCGAGAATTGCTGGTAGGTTTTCCAGTAGATTCTCAGGGTGTTTTAGGCCACACTCCGACATGAGTTGTACCGCTATTAGGGGACTGACATTTACCGCCCCCTAGGCCCGCCATGCGATACTCTTAGACGAACAGACCGGACTGTACGGAGATTGTCACATACTGGCTCAGTAGGAGTTCGGATGGGTTCACCTCATCAGTCTTCTTATCGGCATCTACCTGGGGACCGTTACGTACAGCTAGTGCCGCTTGCAGTATGTGGTTAACCCCGCTGCCAGCGTAGTGTCGAGTCTTTAGAGTCCCACACAGAGGGTTACTTGCCTTTGGGCAAAACTGAGTAGGGGTCGCATGGTTTTGCGACAGGGTTCGTTCACACTCACGCACTTGTGCACGTTTGGTGACCGGGCAGTTATTACTAGTGGGCTTTGGTTTAAGCCAGATACTGGTATTGGTTTTGGGATTGGTTTTGTCTCATTGTATTCGTGTTCCTCGGAACGCGGATGCGGGTGTGTATGCACAGTTGATAGAGGCAGAGGATTCTCATTAGGGTTGTTGACCATTTGACTTTGGTTGACTTGTTGACCGTTGACTTTTTCCAAACCCTAATGAGAATGATAAATATGATTAATAATGATAATTAAGGATTGTTGTGTGATGGTTAGGTTGACCATTTGACCATGGTGGACATTTTGACCATTGTTGACATTTTGACTATAATCATTTCATATCAAAGATGCTTCTTGATCTTTGCAAATTGCATTTATTATGAAATGATAATGGTCATTCCATACTCACCATCACATTTTCCTTTTTGATTATTATTGTTAATCTATTATTCTCTCATATGAGCATGGTTGCAAAAAGAGAGCTCTCATTCTATCATATCTTTTCTCTCTCTTTGCAAAACCTCTTCTTCTTCCTCTCTCAAAGCTTAAGTGTTCCATGTGTTGGAAATCATAAGTTTTTGAGACAAAGCCACCATAACACATCTCTACTCATTCTAAGGTACTAGGTTTAGCAAACCAAATACCTTAGTTACCTCTAGGTTGAGGTAGGAGCTCAAGTTCGAGGCCCTCGGGTGGATCTATCTTCGGCAAAGAGGAGACGAGAAGGAGGAGCCGTTCAAACTACTACAAGGAGCAAGCAAGGAGGAGAACAACAAGAAAAGAAGGAGTTCAAGACTAGGTATAACCATTCTACATAGTAGTTAGAACTTGTAGATTTTATGTTAGTTTTGTTTAGCAAAGATCCTTAATGAACGGTCCAAGTTACCTATCGAGGAAAATTTTGATTTTTACCTGTTCCGCCTCCCCGAAAGAACCGGGGTGGGTAACGTGGACCTAACATTAGGCTACTCTCCAACACGACTTATTGAGCTATTAAGGGTCTGACGATTACCGCCCCCTAAGGCCCGATATGCGATACTCTTAGACGAACAGACCGGACTATACAAAGATTGTCACAGATAGGCTCAGTACGAGTTCGGATGAGTTAGCTCATCGGCCTTCTTATCGACACATACCTGGATAGCCGTTACATGCAGCCAGTACCGCTTGCGGCTTGTGGTTAAACCCACTGCCAGCGTAGTGTCGAGTCTTTAGAGTCCCACACAGAGGTTTTCCCTGCACCAGGCAAAAGGTGTAGAGGCCGTATGGTTTTACGGCAGGGCTTCGATCACTTCGTGTACTTATGCACGTATGATGATTGGGCGGATAATACTAGTGGGCTTTAGTTTAAGCCGGATCCTAGTATTATATTGATGGATTATTTTCGTCTCTTTGTATTCATATTCTTCGGAATGCGGATGCGGGTATGTATATACGGATGAGGGGCGTTCTCGTAATTCTTATGGGAAAGCTTCTAGAAGGGACACCTCATTTCGGGTTTGTTCTTCTTTATGGATTTAAATTTAAATGAGGTGGAGGAAATGAGGTGGAGGTGGACAAAAGATCTAGCATGGCTACTTGGTGACTCATTGTTATGACTCACTCTTTAGATATTTTGAAGCATGCTTGATATTTAGTTAGATATTTATATTTGGTCAGATATTTATCTTCTAAAATATAAGTATGCTTCATATTACTAAAAAGAGGGAAGCCATTCTTTTTCCAAGCTCACAAACTCCATTCTCATTTTCTTCAAGTCTTCTTCTTCTTCATTAAAAACCTAATCCTCTCATGAGTTGAGAAACATAGGGTTCTAAGAGACAAAGTAACTCATCTTCACTCTCTACACCATCTAGGACTTCTAGTTTAGCAAACTAGAAGCCGTAGTTATCTCAGATTCGAGGTAGGAGCTCGGACTATAGACTTTCGGGTGGATCGTCTTTGACTCGAGGAGGCCGTCGAGATTCCCCGATCCGTTTTGATCCTTGGAGGTTATGACAAGGTGGAGGACAGCGATGAAGACCCTAAGGACATGTATCGTGAGGTATAACTTCGAATCCGAGTAGTTAAACCTCAAGTAGTTTGCTAGCTATGGTTTATGTTCGATCCTTGGTTCTAGTCGGTGTTGCGAAGCCCGTAAAAATCATTTTTTGCAATTTTCGCCTCCCCGCGAGAACGTGGGGTGAGTGACATTGACTTACAGTGGTATCAGAGCCTCTCATAAACCTTAGATAGCTTATAGCAACGTTAGAAATCTTCTGTTTTTGTCGCGCAAAAACTGTCGACAAAAATAGTTCCAAAATCTGAAAGTTTGAGATGTTTGCACACCCCGCGGGCTCAAGGTTAGAACTGAGAAGCCGCGGGGTAGTGCATGGGCACCCCAAGGAACCTTAGATACTCACTTTGATGAGGGAGGTTGCTTCATTTCGGGTATTTGGCGGGTAGTTGTTAGTTATATGTATACCCTAGAGGCCATTACTATTCATACAATGTATATTGTAGTGGATGCTTGGACATATATGGGGATGACTTTCTTGCTCGACATGATAGTATGCTATCTAGTTGCACTTTATCTTAACATGTACTCTGATTGTCTCTATGTTACATGTTGATAAAGCCCTTAGGATGAGTACTTGACTACCAGGACTATGATGCAAATCATACAAGTGGGGACAGCGTAGTCGCTAAGTACATCCTTCAAATGTTCCTAGTCGTAGGTGTATCGAGACAGGGCATCGATATACCAGAGTAGACTAGCGTATAGCTTCTCGACCCATACAGATGGGCGATGGATGATCCCATATCCATTGGTGTTTGACATCAGAGATAGTATACGGGTGCTCAGTGGAGACTGGGTACACTGAACGGACTAGCCGAGAACTCCCAGATGGTATTATACCTCACGTCAGATGGCAGTTCTCTGGTGACACTGGTACAGGTTAGTCTGTAGACCCGAGATCGTCATAGAGTCTTGTGTGATTTCCACTGTGCTTTGATTTCCATCATACCATGTCCAAGAGGGCATGCAAAACGGTGGCTTTTGGGTACAGTCCAGAGTCACATGGAGGTAATGAGCGATAGGAGGGGTTTCGTCTCTCCCGGTATTGGGAGTTGATGTTGCGCTGTGTTCAATTGGCTATAACAGGAAGTCCTTGGCCAAGGCAGCTTCAGAGATATACTGTTAAGTGTTATCAGTAGTTTATCGACCCGTTATGAGCCTCATATCGACACGACTTATCGAGTTACTGGGGTCTGACGTTTACCACCCCTAGATGAGATATGCGACATATCAGACGAAGAGACCGGACTGTACGGTAGTGTTACTGATTGGATTTGCAGGAGTACTAGCAGGCTTGCTTGTTGATCTTCTGATCGCTCAATACCCGGGTGGCCGTTACGTTTAGCAGACCGCTTGTGGCTTGTGGGTGTTTGATATGATCATCACCTACTGTCGGCGTATTGACGAGTCTTTAGAGTCCTACACAGGGGTTTCCTGGCTCAAGCGAAATGGAGTAGGAGAACATATGTGATATGTGCGGGACCGAGATTGATACGATATGAGATACCGTATTCTATTCTCGCGATTCGTGACATTGATCGGTTATATGCGATATAGCCGGGTTATCGGATCAAGTGTTGATTCGATAAGTTGTTACACATGATATTAGTCGGTTATAGACGGATTATTAAATCAAGTGTTGATTTAATAATTTAATGTATAATTATATATTTGATATATTACATTACATTAACTAGTATTAGCTCACTTATGATTTCTTTTCTCACATTGGATACATTGATGTATATGTGATATATGTTAAATGTATCATGCTTGGTTACATATGCAACAAGGGTTTGTAGAGAATAAACCATGCTAGGGTTAAGATTAGGGTTTTTATTTATCTTTAAGTTATTCAAATATGGATAATTGTCATGGTTGATAATTATTGAAAGCTTGTAGAAGCTTCATTTCTTCTTTGACTTTATCCAATCCTTTTGTCTAGCTTGAAATATTTTTGACCTAACCTTTAACCATAGCTTGTGGTTAACTCTCTACAAGGGTTAAGAATGGCATGCTTAACCCTTGGTTGCATTTCTAACCACACATATAATTCATTTGGATGAATTATTGTGAGGAGTTCTTCTTCTTCATCTTCTTCCTCCTAAAAAGCTTACTAGCTCTAATGGTGGAATGAGAAAAAGTGTGAGAAAATCAATTCTAATGTGAGCCCACTTCCTACTTCATTATCCTCTACTACTTGCCATGTAGTATAGGGTGTTCTCTTTACAAAGTTTATGACCTAGTGAAGGAATAGCTTGAGTTAGTGTCTCCCGGACGTAGATCATCTTCAGCCTCGAAGTCTTCAAAGCAAGCACGTTTGTTTCTTCTACGGAGCCTCTCTAGAGTCCGGAGCTTGAGATCGCAGCGGAGGAGACTACTACACGGAGCTATTTGAAGTGAATGACCGATCTACAAAGTTTGTATTCCTCGCTCTCTTTTCATATTGCAAAGTGTTTGCATATAGTTATCCGTATATTTCTAGTTAACGATCTAGTTTAGGGTTAGCTAAAACGGCAAAATTTTAATTTGGCATGGACGATGCCTCCCGAAACCTTGCTGCCATCTTAGGTAACCCTTCACTAGTATCAGAGCCATGCTAGAAATAAATATGGATTTTGTTAGAATCACGAAACCGAAACAAGTCCGAAACTTGAAACACAAAACTATAGTTTCTGTCATTTTTAAATTGTTGTCAAAAAATTATTTAAAGAAGTGCAGAATGTTGTATGGGATGCAACATGAATACACAAAGAATTTCACCCCCGGACCTCGGACCATGGCCAGTGACAATGCATGCAGGTCCGGCGACGCCGACTTTTTCATAGTGGATGGGGTTAAATTTTTTAGTGTTTTCCAAGTGCTGGGTTTTGGTGTTTCAGGTGTTGTTTATTTTGGCTAATTTTTCATGTGATGTAATCTTATACTATAAGCAAGTCGGAGTGTTTCGTATTCGTAGTTTTAACATTATTTCGGGTGTTTGACATATTGTCTAGACAATGTTAAAAAGTTCGATCGAATGTCAAAAACCCATTTTTCCAAGTTTAACATATTCGGAAAAACATGCAAGTGATTCTTTGGAACCTCTAAAAGAACGAAACCTTAACTCGATTATGTGGCCGTCAAAACCACCACTTGAACCCTAGGGTTTGTGGTAGTTTAGCGTTTCACATGTGAGGTGTTGGTTTGACCCTTCTACGGCTGGTTCATAGGTACTGTGGCATCTTCTGGGTATTACTAAAACTGTGCTCAAGTGTTGAGCTGTCGGGAAATTGTGGGATTTTGATGAATCGATCGAAGGGTTTAACTTCATCCGGATATTATGTGATGGGATACAATATTTGGAATCCACATGTAGTTATGAGATAACTAATTTGAATGTTATAAATCTAGAAGTTTAGTCTCAATTGATCGGTTGCCATGGGATTTTGATGCGATCAAAACTCTGTCGCAATCACGTAGCATACGCGGATACTCGCCGGGTAAACTTAATAGATAGCCACGCCCCATAGCCCCGACCAAGTGACTATAGGAGAACCCCGTCGCCAAAAGCATCCGTTTGGGTGCTCGCGGCAGCGGTGTTCCGCCTTAGTGCACTTCGTCGACGGCATCGGGGGTGCGGTCGTCTACTAAAGTTTCCGACGAGCATTCGATCAGGACGTCGGGAATCTTGTTGAATTGCCCGACTAGATATTGAAAAGATTTTTCGATATTGAGACTAAAATGCGGGGTTTATAATTGTTAGGCATGCGATGTCTAAGGAATTCATTTGGTTAGGCATGTGATGTCTAAGGTGGTTGCGGATTCCAACTGTTGTAATTTTTCACTTTCTTTTCTGCGACCGTAAGTGTAATATGTGGTGTATCGCCGGTTTCGGTGCTATATGTCAACGACAATTGGGATACGCATATTTACTTACGTTGATGACATGTGATGTTATGTGTTGCTGTGATATGTTATATTGGATCATCGTGATTGCATAGCCGGGGGTTTTATGTGAGATGAGAGTTTTTCATTTTCATTCATGTAAAATTCATTGTATGTAATATTCTTTTATTAGGGCACTTCCGGATTGAGGATGATGTCACTATTGTATATTATTTACTTTTCTGCATTAGGATAGACCCAAGGCGGGGAGCATAAGTAACCGGGTTCAGGAGTCCAATAGGAGACCATCTCGAGGAGTCGAGACCGGGTCTCCTAACTCTAGAATTGGTAGGGTTTCTTACCGCTCTCGTAGGGGTCTAGGGGTGTGGGATTGGCTATTCATCACGACCGTGGAATCCGTGTTTTATACAGGCATAAAATAAAACACGGAATCCTAGTATATCCAATATTTCATATGTTGTTCTTCTGCTACGATATCTGTAATGTGATCATTTGATATGTTGAGATGGATACAGGATATAGTATATGAGATATATTATATAGACGTTGCTTATGTTTTACACCCGCGCTAGCACTGCCCCGCTCTGCCGTTAGTTACCTAACCTAACGGTGCACGAGGGGACATCGAGGTGAATGCGGATGGCATAAGCGTACATTGTATTTATCTGTGATGTTTAGGTAACTTAAATTGTTGGGACTTCATTAATGAGATTAATGAAATAAAAGAAACCTAAAGATGTTGTGGAATCGAATTTTCAAAAACAGGTAGCTCTAGTTGTTGCTTTGCATAGCGGTGTTCCTTGTAGAACATCCAGCACCTTATTCGATAAGGAAAGAGCCGAGATCCCTTCACTTGGAGTGACCTCTTTAGCAATAACTGGTAGATGCTACAACCCTTGGTTTTGTCTTTTGATTGCTTTTCTAGTTTTTTCTTTGCACAGTGGTATTGTGAATATCCTGCACCTTATTCGATAAGGAAAGAGTCGACGATCCCTTCACCGGGAGTGACCTTTTTAGCAAAACTAGCAAAGGCCTCAAAAACACTCCATTTAAATCATTTGATTCTACGACGAGATCAAGTTTATTACACAAAGGGTTTTCTTAAAAACCTATCGTAGCCCTCCGTCATTTCAGATAAGTACTTCATAGTATTCGTGCTACGTTTGTTGTCTTTCGTCAAGGCGTAGTGTGCGGTAGCTATTTATGCTTATCTGCATAAGCATATGATGCGATTGAGTTAGGGTAGTCGTGCGACTTTGTTGGCTTTCGTCAAGGGTCGTGCGGGTGGGTTTAATTCAATCGGGAAATGACGGGTTGAACTTGACTAGTAGCCTTGGTTTGTTGGCTTTTGTCTGTAGGGTTCCTAGGCACTCTAACAAGGTTCTACAAGGCATCAACCATGCCCGATTCAAAAAAATAGACGTGCCGAACAACCCTAACCAAGATCGTATACTAGAGATTATGCGAAAACTAGCATGTTAAACATTTTGACACTAAGTAAAGGGACTAAAACCTTTGTAGATCCGGTCCTTCACTTCTAAAGCTCCATGTTGACGTCCCTTCGCTGCGATCATCGGGATCCCGGACTCTAGCGATGGTTTTTTCGGAGAAATGAGCGGGCTAGGTCGTTGACTTCGAGGCCGAAGATGATCTACGTCGAGGAGACTCAAACTCAAGCTCCATCTTCACTAGGTCAAGAACTTTGTGAAGAGAACACCCTAAACTAAATGGCAAGTAGTAGAGGATGATGAAATAGGAAGTGGGTTCACTTTGGATTTGGATTTCTCACTCTTTTTCTTCACTTGAAAATTTTCTAGCAAGCTTTTCTTCTTCTTGAAGAAGAAAGAAAAGAAAATGAATTATTATGAAAAAGAATAATCAAGTGAAGTCTATCATAATGCAACCATGGGTGAGTTAACCTTTGTAGAGACTAAACCATAGTTTGAGGTAATGGTTAGGTTAATGAATATCTTAATCAAGACAAAATGAGTGGACTTTGTCAAAGTTGCTTCAAGCTTCATGAAGCTTCAAGCCATGACAAAAGATGCCACCATTTTGAATAATTAAGATAAATAAAAACCTAAATTATAATTAACATGGTGTATGTCACACACCCACCCATGTTTGCATGTATCATTAATCATGATGCAAACTAGTGCACAAACATATATCACATATACAACTTGTGCACATCAAGTGAGAAAATCAATCTTAAGTGAACCAATACTAGTTAATGTAAAGTAATATATCAAATATATAATTATACATTAAATCATTAAATCAACACTTGATTTAACGATCCGGTCATATCCCATACAACCGACTAATATCTAGTGTATCAATGTATCGAATCAACACTTGATTCGGTAACCTGGCTATATCTCATATAACCGTCCGATGATACAAATCGCGAGAATAGAATACAGTATCACATACTAGTATTATTCTCGGTCCCGCATATATCTCATATGCGCTCCTATTTCGTTTCGCTTGATCCAGGAAATCTCTGTGTAGGACTCTAAAGACTCGTCAATACGCCGGCAGTAGGTGGTTATCATATCAATCACCCACAAGCCGCAAGTGGTCTGCTAAACGTAATGTCCACCCGGGTATTGAGCGATCAGAAGATCAACGAGCAAGCCTGCTCAAACTCCTGTGAATCCAATCAGTAACACTTACCGCATAGTCCGGTCTGTTCGTCTGATATGTCGCATATCTCGCATAGGGGTGGTAAACGTCAGACCCCAGTAGCTTGATAATTCATGCCGATGTAAGGTCCATAACAAGCGTGAAACTACTGATAACACTTACCAGTAAATCACTGCAACCCTGGCCAGGGATTTTCAGTTATGGCCAGTCGAGCATAGCGCAACATCAACCCCCTATACCGGGAGAGATGAATCCCCTCCTATCGCTCATTGCCTCCATGTGAATCGGGATTGTACCCAAAAACCACCTGTTTGCACGACTCAGTAGAGCCGTGGTAATGTGGAAATCAAAGCACGGTGGGAGACACACAAGACTCTATGACGATCTCGGGTCAACAGACTAAGTTGTACCAGTGTCACCAGAGAACTGCCATCTGACGTAAGGTATAATACCATCTGGGAGTTCTCGGCGAGTCCGTTCAGTGTACCCAGTCACCACTGAGCACCGGCATACCATCTCTGATGTCAAACACCAATGGATATGGGATCATCCTGTTAGTGTATATGCCCTAGGGGCTATTAAAGTATCATACTAGCATGTATATTACTTAATGGAAGCTTGGGATATTCACAGTTGTATTGACAGTCTTGCTAAATATGGTACTATGCTACTTGGTTTGTGTCTACTTTAATGTGCATATGTTTCTTGTAACGTATCACTTATACATATTAGTAGAGCCCATAGGTTCTTTGCTTGATTACCAGCGTTGTGATGGCAGTCACACTAGGGGGGCTGGGTAGTCTATAAGCAATATCCTATGTCCCTAGTCGTAGGATTATCGAGACAGGGCATCGATACTCCAGAGTAGACTAGTATGTACGCTTCTCATCCCAGTTGGGGGGATGGTCTGTCCCACAGCCATCAGTACGTCGTACTGGAGATAGTATACAGGTGCTCGTTAGGTTACGGGTACACCGGACAGGACTCGCAGGGGAACTGTTAGTTGGTATTATACCTGTCGTCAGTTAACAGTTCCCAGGTGACATGAGTACAGTATAGTTCGCAGACTTGACACTGCTACTTCGCCTCGAGTGTGTCCCACTGTTCTTAGATTGCTACCTTACCACGGCTCAAAGGAGTCGTGCAAACAGGTAGAAGTTGGGTGCAGTCCCGAGCACTTGGAGGCAGTGGCGGTTAGACAGGATTCGTCTCTCCCGGTATTGGGAGTTGGTATCGCACTATGTCAGAGAGCCATTACGCAAAGTCCCTGGCCAGGGCAAGCGAAATTTACTGGTAGGTTCCAGTAGTTTCTCAGGGTGTAATGGGCTACGCTCCGACACGACTTATACCGCTATTAGGGGACTGACGCTTGCCGCCCCCTAAGCTCGATATGCGATAGTCTTAGACGAACAGACCGGACTGTACGGAGATTGTCACATCAGACTCAGTAGGAGTTCGGATGGGTTTCCTCACCGGCCTTCTTTTCGACATCTACCTGGGGACCGTTACGTACAGCTAGTGCCGCTTGCGGTCTGTGGTTAAACCCACTGTCAGCGTAGTGTTGAGTCTTTAGAGTCCCACACAGAGAGTTTCTCTGCTCTAGGCAAAACGATATAGAGGTCGTATGGTTTTACGACAAGGGTTCGGACGCATACGTGTTTAAACGCACGTGCGACGTTCGGACAGTTTTTACTAGCCGTCTTTGGTTTAAGCCAGATTCTAGTATCGGGTTATTGGATTTATACAGTCTAAAGTTTTTCCGTGTTTTCACGGATTGGAGGGGCGTTCTCGTAATTTTCCGGGAAGCTTCTAGAAGTATGGTGACTTGGGGATTAAGGTGGCATAAGCATTTATTGCTTAATGACTCATTTGTGTGATTCATCCATGGTATTAAATGATGCATTAATTAGTTAATGAGTCATATGATGAATCACACAAGGTGAATGAATCAACCATGATGATTAATCATTTATATTATTTATTTGATAAATTGTTATGGTTGTTAAATTCAAATGAGTTCATTCTTTCAATATGATTCTTATCATCACCTTCTCTCTCCTCAAGCTCTCTCATTCTTGAAACCCAAACCCTAACCTCAAATGTGTTGAGATCAAGGGTTAGCTAGACTAATACATCCATAATCTCACTCTATATCCCCTAGGTAGCTTAGATTAGCACTTTGAGCAACCTAGTTATCTTAAGTTAGAGATCAAGCTTGGCGTAGGAGCTCTCGGGTGGATCGTCTTCAACTCGAGGAGGCCGTTGAGGTGCTGATGTTCCAAAGAGCCTACGAGGAGTGGAGGACAGCGATAAAGACCCGAAGGAAAAGTAACGTGAGGTATAACTTCGAATCCGAGTAGTTAAACCTCTCGTAGTTTGCTAGTAACAGTTTAGACACGATTCATACGCTCAAGTCCGTGTTACGAAGCTTTGATAATCGTTTTTCATATATTCCGCATCCCCGCAAGTTCGGGGGGTGCGTGACATGGACTTACAGTGGTATCAGAGCCAACTAAACCATTACTAGCTTGTTAGCAACTGATCAGAACTTCGATCGTCAGAAAACGCGAAAACGAAACCCCGGGTACCCTAACAGTTTCTGTAAATTTTAAACGTGTCGAAAAAAATATTTGATATGCCTTAAAATTCACAGCAGGGAAATATAAGAATTCTGGGAAAATACGAAGTTCTAACTCGGCTTGATGGTCGCGGATCCGCGGCAAGAGTGTGCTTTTGGCCGCGGATCCGCGGCGGAGTCAACCCCGAGTTGACTCCGATTTGCTCTACAATTCATATATTTTGGTGTTTTGTTTTCCAGTATATTATGTTTCTTCCTAGGTTACTTCTGTGCTGGTTTGCTTTTGGGGTAGACATGGAAAATGGTAGTCGATCGATGTTCTAAGTTATTTGCTAATTGGGTTTTTTATCTGTAATGTTTAATGTGTTCGTAAACCTCCCTTAACTGCTAGTATGTCGGTTGGCAGGGGGTTGCACATTTCTGTAATGTTTACTGTTTGTGTATATGGACTTGATTGGAATGTTGTGATGATTAGCCGAGGTTTGAAATGGGTTTAATATTCATTCATTCGATGTAAATGTAATATGATGTAATATTCTTTTGCGAGGCACATCCAGGTTGCGGTTGTAGCCACCGTTGTATTATTTCTTTTTTACTGTTTTTGCTCCTAGGATAGACCCAAAGTGGGAAGCACAAACTACCGGGTACTTTGAAGTGTTTAGTGGCCTACTCACTTTGTTGAGGGAGACCGCTTCACTTCGGGTACTTGGCGGGTAGTTTGTCGTACCCGTAGGGGTCTAGGGTGGGGTAAAGGCTATTCATCACAACTGTGTAATCCGTCTTTTGTTGCAGGCTCAAAGCAAACGCGGATTGCTAGTATATCCAATAAAGTCCATCTGTGATCTGGAATGCCTATTATTGCGTCTGACGAATGTACAATATTTATATATGATAGCTATTAGACGTCACTTATGTTTTACACCCGCGCTAGCCCAGCCCCCGCTCTGTCGTTAGTTAAGTAACCTAACGGGTGATGACGGGACCCCGTGGCAAATGCGGATGGCATAAGAGGACGTGGTATTTTCGTTGTTTTCTGCAATGATAGGATAAAAGATGGGACGCATTATTATAATGCAAAGAAAATAAACCAAAGTTCAATCGTTGGAACAAATTTAAAAGAAACCACTCGGTTATTTTAAAAGATCAGAATTTTTAATTGCGGAGCTTTAACCACTCCTTTTTAAAATGTATCAGGTTCCTTCGATTATATCAAGTTCACTACGTTCACGGTTTTGCCAAAACCATTCGTAGCCCTCCGTCATTTCTTATGGATGGTCAGTAGTATTCAAGCTATGTTTGTTTGCCCTTAGTCAAGACATAGTATTTGGTAGCTGCTGGGGTATTCATTTGTTATATAGATAGATGCGTTGGTTTGGGACAGTCGTATTACTTTGTTGGCCCTTAGTCAAGAGTATGTACGGGTGGGTTCAAATTAACCTGGATAATGACGGGTAGAACTTGACATGTGACTTATGATTTGTTGGCCCTTAGTCAAGGTCATAAAAGCATGGGGCAAAAATCCACATCGGGAATTTCTAAAGAAACTAAAATTTGCAAAGAGATGCATACCATTTTAGAGTTTGATGAATGTTGGTAGGATTCCTTCAACATTATCATACGATGATATTTTGGATCCCGGTCCTACTGTGAGTACATGCTACTTATCAGGAGATTCGTCGCTTAACGATCAATGCTATAAACCAAGTAAGTGCCTAGAAAGGTGTCAGCGGGGCTACGCCCCTAGAGAAAAGAGGTTATTTAATTAAGGAACTTCACGAAAGCGTTGGAAAACCTCCCTCGAAGTATCGACACTAGCCTGGCAGAACGGTTAAGCAAGAATTGTACGGTGAGAATAGTCCTGGCTAATTCTTCTTTTATGGTTTGATGAAGGATTCGAGAAACAGTGGGAGCCATCCTGTTTAGATAAATTACAAACCAGTCTAAACTTGCAAGAGCATCATGCTAAAAGTGTTTTCTTCTCTCTCTCTTAATTGCAGCGACCCTGTGACCACGACTAAGTTACATCTAGATAACAAATTGACTGAATCTGACTTATATGACTGGCAAAGGTCTGTCCAGATGTCCATTGCTTATGACAAGCTGGACCACCCTATTACTATTCAAGATCCCGCCATCCCATGTCCAGTTTCCACTGTCACGGATATGAATAGCCGTCTTACAAGGGAAAAGGATAAAGCGAAATCTAAGTGTCTCGTGTTAGCTTCAGTTGATGGTGTATACCAGAAGCAGCACGAGAAGATGGACTTAGTTTCCATCTTTCTCCATAACAAAGATTTATATGGAGAGCAATCTCATATCGCAAGATATGAGACCTCGAACGAATTAATTCAAGCGAGGTTGGCTGTCGGGTAATCTGTAGGGAACGACGTCCTTACAATGACTAGCTATATTGATGAGCTGAAGGACCTGGAGACTACGTTGGGAAACAGGTCATATGTTGACTTATTTCCACAGTCCCTACCCTCTACTTACACCAGTAAAGTAGGAGGAAAGGGAAGATCAAAAGTTTCGGGACTGGATATAGTAAAAGTGGGACATTCCTATTGTTACAGGAATGAACATTGGCAGAATGATTGCAGGGCTAGCAAAGCCAGTAGCCAGGATTCGAAGCATGTTGTAGTTTCGGCTTCGGGTGTGTTTGTGATAGAGAACTGTATGTCAGTTAACCCTACTTCCTGGGTATTGGATACCGGGTCAAGATCTCACATCTGTAATTCGTTACAGGCTCTGAGAAACCGTAGGGTTATCGGGATAGGTGATATGACCCTCACGGTTGCTAACGGAATGAGCATGGACGCTGAATCCGTAGGGGAATATCATCTTGGACTGACAACTGGGCAGATATTGATTCTGCATAACTGTTTTTATGTACCAGGTACAACTTGTAATATCATATCTGTACCCTTACTTTCTAAGGAAGGATATGATTTTACTTTTATAAGCGATGTGGTCCACATCCACCTAAATCAAGTTATGATTGGGTCAGGTACATTAGAAAATGGAATATACGTATTAAATCAAACTCGGATTTTCAGTGTCCTGAACACACTTAAAAGAAAGTCTCTGGAATTAAATCAGGCTTTCTTATGGCATTGTAGACCGGGTCACATCAATGAGAGAAGGTTGACTAAGTTACATAGAGAAGGATATTTGAATCCGTTCGAATATCAATCTTATGCTACTTGTGAATCTTGTCTCATAGGAAAGATGACAAAGACTCCGTTTACTGGACACGGAGTAAGAGCAAGCGAGCTCTTGGGACTCGTACACAGTGACGTGTACGGTCCAATGTCTACACCTGCGTGAGGAGGTTATTCCTACTTCATTACTTTTACGGATGATTTCTCTAAGTATGGATATGTCTTCTTAATGAAGCATAAATCCGAGGCCGTTGAGAAATTCCAAGAATACAAGAATGAAGTGGAAAACAAAACCGGCAAAAGTATCAAGACACTGAGATCTGATCGAGGTGGTGAATACTTAAGTGCCGAGTTCCTGGGTTACTTAAAAGAGAATGGAATTCTCTCTCAGCTTACTCCTCCATACACACTGTAAGTCCACGTTGCTCACCCCGGTTCTTACGGGGAGGCGGAAACGGCGAAAAACAATTATTTTGGCGCAAGGAAACATGGACTTTAAGCCGGATCTTTTCTAAATAAGAAACTAACAAACTACTAGAGGTTTTAACTACTATGTTGTAGAAAATATACCTCACGAAATCGGTCCTTCGGGTCTTCTCTCCGCTGTCCGGCTCGTCCATCCACGCTCCGAGGGTCGATCCGGATCTTGGTCACCTCCGCGGCCTTCTTGAGTCAAAGACGATCCACCCGAGAGTTGTACACCGAGCTCCACCTCAAGCCGAGGCAACTAGGGCAACGAGATCGCTAGTCTAGATGCCCTAGGTTGTGTAGAAGAGAAAGATGGAAGTGTTTGTCTATGTGGATTCTTTTTCTCTCAACATATGAGATCAAAATAATTTATCAAGAGGAGGAAGAAGGAGGAGATCAAGCAACCATGGAGCTTTTCTTTTCTTCTCACTTTCAAGAGAGAGAATGAGAAGAGAATAATGAAAAGGGTTAACTAAAGAAAATCAACCATGGTTGCAATAATACACCCAAAACCATCATTACTAATCCTATCATGATAAAGTTGATGGCACAAATGACTTGACCATTTTCATAACTCAAGAAATAAAAAGAAAATCAAAGAAGAGTGTAGACCTCTCTTGAAGGTCAATGGTCAACTCCGGTCAACGGGTCAACAAAGTCAAGAGAGGTCATGGTGGTCAAATGGTCAATGCAATTAGCCATCACTAAACTATCACTAAAAGGATTAGTAAACAATGTCTCCGGCTCATAATGGTTTTGACCGAACGAATTGCCAAAACCCTGATGAGCCTGCCACATAACGGTTTTGGCCGAACCAACTGCCAAAACCCTAATGGGGCACCTCCTCCTTTATCGCTCCTCAAAACTGTGCATACACACCCGCATCCGCATTCCGTAGAATGCGAATGCACAGAAGACAAAACAAATCCATTCGTGCAATACTAGGATCTGGCTTAAACCAAAGCCCACTAGTATTGCCTGCCCGAACAGCATACGCACACAAGTGCACGTAAGTGATCACATCCTTACCGTAAAACCATACGGCCTCTACACGTTTCGCTCAGTGCAGGGAAACTCTCTGTGTGGGACTCTAAAGACTCGACACTACGCTGGCAGTGCGTTTAACCACAGACCGCAAGCGGCACTAGCTGTATGTAACGGTCCCCAGGTAGATGTCGATAAGAAGGCCGATGAGGTAAACCCATCCGAACTCCTACTGAGCCTGTATGTGACAATCTCCGTACAGTCCGGTCTGTTCGTCTGATACATTGCATGGCGGGCCTAGGGGGGTGGTGAACGTCAGTCCCCTGATAGCGGTACAAGTCGTGTCGGAGTGTAGCCCAGAACACCCTGAGATAACACTGGAAACCTACCAGTATATCTCGCTTGCCCTGGCCAGGGACTACTTGTGTAATGGCTCTCCTAGACACAGCGCGATGTCAACCCCCAATACCGGGAGAGACGAATCCTGTCTAACTGTCACTGCCTCCAAGTGCTTCGGGACTGCACCCAACTACTACCTGTTTGCACGACTCCTTTGAGCCGTGGTAGGGTAGTAATCTAAGTACAGTGGGAACACACTCGAGGCGAAGTGACAGTGTCAAGTCGGCGGACTAAGCTGTACTCATGTCACCTGGGAACTGATAACTGACGATAGGTATAATACCAACCAATAGTTCCCGATGAGTCCTGTCCTGTGTACTCGTAACCTAACGAGCACCCGCATACTATCTCAAGTACGACGTACTGATGGCTGTGGGACAGACCGTCTCCCCCACTGGGATGAGAAGCGCATACGCTAGTCTACTCCGGAGTATCGATGCCCTGTCTCGATAGTCCTACGACTAGGGACCTGTATAAGGATGTTCTTATGGATTACCCAGCCCCCACGAGTATGAATGCCATCACAACGCTGGTAATCAAGCAAAGATCCTAAGGGCTCTACTAATATGTATAAGGGATATGCTAAAAGAAACACATGCACATATTGAAGTAGAAACAAACCAAGTAGCATACTATCATTTTGAGCAAGATTGTCTTTACAACTGTGAATATCCCAAGCTTCCATCAAGTAATATACAAGATAGTATGATACAGTAATGGCCTCTAGGGCATATACACTAACAATCTCCCACTTGCACTAAGGCCATGTACTGGCGTATCGAAGACCTATCATCTCGATCAGCCGCTCGAACTTTGTCTGGGGTAGGGCCTTCGTGAGTGGATCTGCAGTGTTGTTCTCCGTATTTACTCTCTTCACCTCGATCTCCCGGCGATCTACGATCTCCCTGATCAGGTGGTACCGCCTCAAAATGTGCCTGGACTTCTGATGGGACCTAGGTTCCTTCGCTAAAGCTATAGCGCCGTTGTTGTCGCAATACAGCGGTATTGGATCAACAATGGTAGGAACCACCTGAAGCTCTGTGAGGACCTTCTTCATCCAGACACCTTCCTTTGCGGCATCACAAGCAGCTATGTACTCCGCTTCCATAGTTGAGTCAGCAACGGTCTCCTGCTTGGAACTCTTCCAGCAAACTGCCCCTCCATTGAGGGTAAAGACATAACCCAACATGGACTTGGAGTCATCCTTGTCACTCTGGAAGCTGGAGTCAGCAAAGGCCTCGAGCTGGAGGTCTTTTCCGCCATACACCAAGAACATCTCCTTAGTCCTTCTCAGGTACTTGAGAATGTTCTTTACCGCTATCCAGTGTTTCTCCCCTGGGTTTGACTGATACCGGCTTACAACGCTCAATGCGTATGCTACATCTGGTCTGGTACATAACATCGCATACATTATAGAGCCTACCGCAGAAGCGTAGGGTATAATAGACATGCGATCCCTTTCCAAATCAATCTTGCGAGACATCTCTTTGGAGAGGGTGATCCCGTGACAAGCCGGTAGATTACCGCGCTTGGAATCTTCCATACTGAATCTTTTCAGTATGGTGTCAATGTACCTGGACTGTGAAAGTCCCAACATCCTCTTAGATCTATCACGATAGATCTGGATCCCCAGAATGTAGTTGGCATCGCCCAGGTCCTTCATGGAGAACCTCTGCGACAAGAATCCTTTGACTGACTATAGCATAGGAATATCATTTCCTATTAGGAGAATGCCATCCACGTACAAGACGAGGAATACCACAGTTCTCCCTACAATCTTACTGTAAATGCATGGTTCATCTGGGTTTTTGATAAAGTCGAATTCTTTGACAGTATCATCAAAGCAGATGTTCCAACTCCGCGATGCTTGCTTAAGTCCATAGATGGACTTTAGCAACTTGCACACTTTACCGCTACTCCCACTCTGAATGAATCCTTCTGGCTGATCCATATAGACGCACTCTTCTAAATTTCCATTTAGAAAAGCCGTCTTTACGTCCATCTGCCAGATTTCATAGTCATGGAAGGCAGCAATGGCAAGAAGGATCCGAATGGATTTCAGTATAGCCACTGGAGAAAAGGTCTCGTCATAGTCCAAACCAGGTCTTTGACGAAAACCCTTTGCAACAAGTCTAGCTTTATAGGTCTCAACCTGCCCATCTACACCAATCTTCTTTCTGAAGATCCATTTGCAGCCTATGGGTTTTACCCCTTCTGGAGCAAAGTCCAAAGTCCAAACTTTGTTGGTGTACATGGACTCCATTTCGGTCTGCATTGCATCCAGCCATTTTACCGAGTCACCACTCTGAATGGCTTGCTGGAAGCTAGTAGGCTCACCATAATCCATAGTGCAATCCTCTCTATCCCCGTCTATGAGAAAACCGTAGTATCTCTCGGGCGGATGAGACTGCCTACTACTCCTGGGGAGTGGCGTAGGAATGTCCTGTTCTTTCGAACCCTCTGGTTCTACTAAGCTTTCAGTAATAGCTCGTGGTACTCGAATTTCTTCCAGTTCTATTGCGCTCCCACTTATCTGATTTTCCAAAAACTCAGTTTCTAAGAAGCGGACATGACGAGAAACAAAAACCTTTTGTTCTTCTGCGTAATAGAAAAAATACCCCTTGGAGTTCTTTAGGTATCCCACAAACTTACACTGTACTGAACGTGCCTCGAACTTGTTCGCATGCTGCTTTTTTACAAAAGCCGGACATCCCCATGTCTTAAAGTGTTTAAGACTGGGTTTCTTCCCACTCCACATCTGATATGGTGTGGTAGGCACTGAGTTAGTAGGAACTTGGTTCAAAAGATATGCAGCTGTTTCTAGTGCATAACTCCAGAAGGATCGCGGTAACTCAGCCTTACTCATCATGGAACGAACCATATCCAATAGGGTTCGATTCCGCCTTTCCGATACACCGTTGTGTTGTGGTGTGTATGGAGGAGTAAGCTGAGAGAGAATTCCATTCTCTTTTAAGTAGCCCAGAAACTCGGCACTCAAGTATTCACCACCTCGATCAGATCTCAGTGTCTTGATACTTTTGCCTGTTTGTTTTTCAACTTCATTCTTGTATTCCCGAAATTTCTCAAAGGCCTCGGATTTGTGCTTCATCAAGAAGACATGCCCATACCTAGAGAAATCATCTATGAAAGTAATGAAGTATGAATAACCACTTCGCGCATGTGTAGACATTGGACCACACACGTCACTGTGTATGAGTCCCAAGAGCTCGCTCGCTCTTTCTCCGTGACCAGTGAACGGAGTCTTTGTCATCTTTCCCATGAGACAAGATTCACAAGTGGCATAAGACTGGTACTCGAACGGATCCAAGTATCCTTCTTTATGTAACTTTGTCAACCGTGTCTCATTAATGTGACCCAGTCTACAATGCCATAAGAAAGCCTAATTTAATTCCGGAGACTTTCTTTTATGTGTGTTCTGGACACTGAAGACCTGAGCTTGATTCAAAACGTATATACCATTTTTCAATGTACCTGACCCAATCAGTACTTGATTTAGGTGGATGTTTACTACATCGCTTACAAAAGTTAAATCATATCCTTCCTTAGAAAGTAAGGATACAGATATGATGTTACAAGTCGCACCTGGTACATAAAAACAGTCACGCAGAATCAATATCTGCCCAGTTGTCAGTCCTAGATGATATTCCCCTACGGATTCAGCATACATGCTCATTCCGTTAGCAACCCTGAGAGTCATATCACCTTTCTTGATAACCCTACGGTTTCTCAGAGCCTGTAACGAATTACAGATATGAGATCCTGATCCGGTATCCAATACCCAGGAAGTAGGGTTAACTGACATACAGTTCTCTATTACAAACACACCCAAAACCGAAGCCACAACATGCTTCGAATTCTGGCTACTGGCTTTGCAAGCCCTGCAATCCTTCTGCCCATGTTCATTCCCGTAACAATAGGAACATCCCTCTTTTACTACATCCATTCCCGAAACTTCTGCCTTTCCCTTTCTTTCTACTTCCCTGGTTTCCTTCAGGGTAGTAGGTAGAGACTGTTGAACTAAGTCAGCATCTGACCCGTTCTTCAACGTGGTCTTCAGGTCCGAGAGCTCAAAAGAGCTGGTCTCTGTAAGGACGTTGCCCCTTACAGATGACCCGATAGCCAACCTCGCTGGAAGCAATTCGTTCGAGGTCTCATTTCTTGCGATACGAGATTGCTCTCCATATAAATCTTTGTTATGGAGGAAGATAGAAGCTGAGTCCATCTTCTCGTGCTGCCTCTGGTATGTACCATCAACTAAGGCTAACACGAGGCACTTGGCTTTCGCACAGTCTTCTTCCGATGTCCTACGGATATCAATATCCATGACAGGGGAAACTGGACCTGAGACGGCAGGGGTTGGATCAGTCAAGAGGTGTCCCAGCTTGCCATGGGCAATGGACATCTGGACAGACCTTTGCCAGTCATAACAGTTAGATTCAGTCATTTTATTATCTAGATGTAACCTAGGTGCGGTCACTGGGTCGCTGCAATTAAGAGAGAGAGAAGAAAACACTTAGCATGATGCTCTTGCAAGTTTAGGTTGGTTTTTAATTTATCTAAACAGGATGGCTCCCACTGTCTCTCGAATCCCTACTCAAACCATAAAGGAAGAATTAGTCAGGATCAATCTCACCGTACAATACTTGCTTAACCGTTCAGCCAGGCCAGTGTCGGTACTTCGAGGGAGGTTTTCCAACGCTTTCGCGAAGTTTCTTAATTAAGTAACCTCTTTTCCCTGTAGGTGTAGCCCCGCTAACACCTTTCTAGACACCTACTTGGTTTATAGCATTGATCGTTAAGTGAACAAGTTCCCGAGGAGTAGCATATACTCACAGTAGGATCGGGATCCAAATATCATCGCATGACAAAACTGAAGGAATCCTACCAGAATCATCACACTCTAAATGGTATGCAGCGCTAGCAAGTTTCAGTACTTTTGAAACTCCCGATGTGGATTTTTGCCCCATGCTCTTATGACCTTGACTAAGGCCAACAAATCATAAGTCACATGTCAAGTTCTACCCGTCGTTGTCCGGGTTGATTTGAACCCACCCGTATATACCCTTGACTATGGCCAACAAAGTAATACGACTGTCCCAAACCAACGCATTCTATCTATGCAACATATGAATACCCACCAGCTACCGAACACTGTGCCTTGACTAAGGCCAACAAACACAGCTTGAATACTGTTGAATATTCATATGAAACGACGGAGGGCTACGGATGGTTTGGACGAAACCGTGAACATAGTGAACTTGATATAATCGATGGAACGAGATAGCTTTTAAAAGGAGTGGTTCAAGCTCCGTGTTTAGAAAGCTGGTTTTTGAAAAGAACCGAGTGGTTTTGAAAGTGTTCCAACGACTTTTACTTGGTTTATTTTCTTGCATTAATTCCAATGCGTCCCATCATTTAATCCTATCATTGCAGAAAACAACCAAAATATGGTGTACGCTTATGCCATCCGCATTCTCCACGGGGCCCCGTCATCACCCGTTAGGTTACTTAACTAACGACAGAGCGGGGGCTGGACTAGCGCGGATGCAAAACATAAGCAACACCTAAATAGATATCATATATAGATATATAGCAATGATAGCCATTACAGATCACAGATGAACACTTTGGATATACTAGGAATCTGCGATTCGTTCGAGGTTGCAACGAAAAGCGGATTACACGGTCGCGATGAATAGCCAAACCCCACCCAAGACCCATACGGCTGCGGCAAACTACCCGCCAAGTACCCGAAGCGAAGCAACCTCCCTCAACACCGTGAGTAGGCCACTATGCACTTCGAGATGCCCGGTAGTTTGTGCACCCCACCTTTGGTCTATCCTAGGAGCAAAAACAGTAAAAAGAAATTATACAATGACGGCTACAACCCCGACCCGGTTGTGCGGACAAACAAATAATATTACATCAATTTACAAATTTTATAATGAATGAAAGAAAAAGAAACTTTAATCTCACATCCACCCCGGCTATTCATCCGCGATAATCCAACGAGTTCATATACACAAACCATCAACATTACAGATTACAGATATGTATAACCCCCACTAATCGACGTATAGCGATTAGCGGACGTTCAATACATATATCACATCACAGATAATATCCATTAGCCAAAGTATACGGAATATCGATCAAAATACGGATTTGTAACCACCCCAAAAGTCATTTTGTTCTCTGGAAAATCTGGGTAGAAACAACATGTATTAAAAATCCCAAAACAGCCAAATAAAAACACTGCAGAAAACCCGGTCCACGGCCGAGTCAACTCGGCCGCGGATCCGCGGCAGAAAGCACGCTTTGACCGAGTCACTGGATCGTTTTTCTGGTGTGTTTTTACAAAACCCTGAGACGATTTTTCATATATGCTAAATCACTTTTTGAGCAGTATAAAAATTCGACAGAAACATGGTTTTTTTTCCGGACTAGTTTTGTGATTTTTTCCGATCGATATTCTTAACACTTTGCTAACTTGCTAGTTTATGTTTAGCTAGGCTCTGATACCACTGTAAGTCCACGCTGCTCACCCCGGTTCTTACGGGGAGGCTGAAACGGCGAAAAACAATTATTTTGGCGTAAGGCAACATGGACTTTAAGCTGGATCTTTGCTAAACAAGAAACTAACAAACTACTAGAGGCTTTAACAACTATGCTGTAGAAAATATACCTCACGAAACCGGTCCTTCGAGTCTTCTCTCCGCTATCCGGCTCGTCCATCCACGCTCCGAGGGTCGATCCGGATCTTGGTCACCTCCGCGGCCTTCTTGAGTCGAAGACGATCCACCCGAGAGTTGTACACCGAGCTCCACCTCAAGCCGAGGCAACTAGGGCAACGAGATCGCTAGTCTAGATGCCCTAGGTTGTGTAGAAGAGAAAGATGGAAGTGTTTGTCTATGTGGATTCTTTTTCTCTCAACACATGAGATCAAAAGAATTTATTAAGAGGAGAAAGAAGGAGGAGATAAGGCAACCATGGATCTTTTCTTTTCTTCTCACTTTCAAGAGAGAGAATGAGAAGAGAATAATGAAAAGGGTTAACTAAAGAAAATCAACCATGGTTGCAATAATACACCCAAAACCATCATTACTAATCCTATCATGATAAAGTTGATGGCACAAATGACTTGACCGTTTTCATAACTCAAGAAATAAAAAGAAAATCAAAGAAGAGTGTAGACCTCTCTTGAAGGTCAATGGTCAACTCCGGTCAACGGGTCAACAAAGTCAAGAGAGGTCATGGTGGTCAAGTAGTCAATGAAATTAGCCATCACTAAACTATCACTAAAAGGATTAGTAAACAATGTCTCCGGCTCATAATGGTTTTGACCGAACGAATTGCCAAAACCCTAATGAGCCTGCCATATAACGGTTTTGGCCGAACCAACTGTCAAAACCCTAATGGGGCACCTCCTCCTTTATCGCTACTCAAAACTGTGCATACACACCCGCATCAGCATTCCGTAGAATGCGAATGCACAGAAGACAAAACAAATCCATCCGTGCAATACTAGGATCTGGCTTAAACCAAAGCCCACTAATATTTCCTGCCCGAACAGCATACGCACACAAGTGCACGTAAGTGATCGCAGCCCTACCGTAAAACCATACGGCCTCTACACGTTTCGCTCAGTGCAGGGAAACTCTCTGTGTGGGACTCTAAAGACTCGACACTACGCTGGCAGTGGGTTTAACCACAGACCGCAAGCGGCACTAGCTGTACGTAACGGTCCCCAGGTAGATGTCGATAAGAAGGCCGATGAGGTAAACCCATCCGAACTCCTACTGAGCCGGTATGTGACAATCTCCGTACAGTCCGGTCTGTTCGTCTGATATATCACATAGCGGGCCTAGGGTGTAGTGAACGTCAGTCCCCTAATAGCGGTACAAGTCGTGTCGGAGTGTAGCCCAGAACACCCTGAGATAACACTGGAAACCTACCAGTATATCTCGCTTGCCCTGGCCAGGGACTACTTATGTAATGGCTCTCCTAGACACAGCGCGATGTCAACCCCCAATACCGGGAGAGACGAATCCTGTCTAACCGTCACTGCCCCTAAGTGCTTCGGGACTGCACCCAACTACTACCTGTTTGCATGACTCCTTTGATCCATGGTAGGGTAGTAATCTAAGTACAGTGGGAACACACTCGAGGCGAAGTGACAGTGTCAAGTCGGCGGACTAAGCTGTACTCATGTCACCTGGGAACTGAGAACTGACGATAGGTATAATACCAACCAACAGTTCCCGACGAGTCCTGTCCAGTGTACTCGTAACCTAACGAGCACCCGCATACTATCTCAAGTACGACGTACTGACGGCTGTGGGACAGACCGTCTCCCCCGCTGGGATGAGAAGCGCATACGCTAGTCTACTCCGGAGTATCGATGCCCGGTCTCGATAGTCCTACGACTAAGGACCTGTATAAGGATGTGCTTATGGATTACCCAGCCCCCACGAATATGACTGCCATCACAACGCTGGTAATCAAGCAAAGATCCTAAGGGCTCTACTAATATGTATAAGCGATATGTTAAAAGAAACACATGCATATATTGAAGTAGAAACAAACCAAGTAACATACTACCATTTTGAGCAAGATTGTCTATACAACTGTGAATATCCCAAGCTTCCATCAAGTAATACACAAGCTAGTATGATACAGTAATGGCCTCTAAGGCATATACACTAACACACACCACAACACAACGGTGTATCAGAAAGAAGGAATCGAACCCTATTGGATATGGTCCATTCCATGATGAGTAAGGCTGAGTTACCGCGATCATTTTGGGGATATGCACTAGAATCAGCTGCATATCTTTTGAACCAGGTTCCTACCAAAACTATGCCTACCACACCATATCAAATGTGGAGTGGGAAGAAACCCTGTCTAAAACATTTTAAGACATGGGGATGTCCAGCTTTTGTAAAAAGGCAGCATGCGGACAAGCTCGAGGCACGCTCAGTGCAGTGTAAGTTTGTGGGATATCCAAAGCACTCCAAGGGATATTATTTCTATTACGCAGAGGAACAAAAGGTTTTTGTTTCTCGTCATGCCCATTTCTTAGAAGCTAAATTTTTAGAAAATCAAAAGAATGGGAGCGAAATAGAACTGGAAGAAATTCCAGAACCACAAACTACTACTGAAAGTATGGTAGAACCAGAGATTTCAGAAGAAATGGACACCCGACGCCACTCCGCAGGAGTAGTAGGCAGTCTCATCCACCCGAGAGATACTACGGTTTTCTCATAGACGGGGATAGAGAGGATTGCACTATTGCCTATGATGAGCCTACTAGCTTCCAGCAAGCCATTCAGAGCGGTGACTCAGTAAAATGGCTGGATGCAATGCGGACCGAAATGGAGTCCATGTACACTAACAAAGTATGGACTTTGGACATTGCTCCAGATGGGGTAAAACCCGTAGGATGCAAATGGATCTTCAAAAAGAAGATTGGTGTAGATAGACAGGTTGAAACCTATAAGGCTAGACTTGTTGCAAAGGGTTTCCGTCAAAGACCTGGTTTGGACTATGACGAAACCTTTTCTCCAGTAGCTATGCTCAAATCCATTCGGGTCCTTCTTGCTATTGTTGTCTTCCACGATTATGAGATCAGGCAGATGGACGTAAAGACGGACTTTCTAAATGGTAATTTGGAAGAGTGCGTCTATATGGATCAGCCAGAGTGATTCATTCAGAGTGGGAGAAGCGGTAAAGTATGCAAGCTGCTTAAGTCCATTTATGGACTAAAGCAGGCATCGCGGAGTTGGAACATCTGTTTTGATGATGCTGTCAAAGAATTCGACTTTATCAAAAATCCAGATGAACCTTGCATATACAGTAAGATTGTAGGGAGAGCTGTAGTATTCCTCGTCTTGTACGTGGATGACATTCTCCTAATAGGAAATGATATTCATATGTTACAGTCAGTCAAAAGATTCTTATCACAGAAATTCTCCATGAAAGACCTGGGTGATGCCACCTACATTCTGGGGATCCGGATCTATCGTGATAGATCAAAAAGGATGTTGGGACTTTCGCAGTCCAGGTACATAGACACCATAGTGAAGAGATTCAGTATGGATGATTCTAAGCGCGGTAACCTACCGGCTTGTCATGGAATCACCCTCTCCAAAGAGATGTCTCCCAAGACTGATTTGGAAAGGGATCGCATGTCGATTATACCCTACGCTTCTGCGGTAGGCTCTATAATGTATGCGATGTTATGTACCAGACCAGATGTAGCATACGCATTAAGCGTTGTAAGCCGGTATCAGGCAAACCCAGGGGAGAAGCACTGGATAGAAGTAAAGAACATTCTCAAGTACCTGAGGAGGACTAAGAAGATGTTCTTGGTGTATGGCGGAAAAGACCTCCAGATCGAGGCCTTTGCCGACTCCGGCTTCCAGAGTGACAAAGATGTCTCCAAGTCCATGTCGGGTTATGTCTGTACCCTCAATGGAGGGGCGGTCTGTTGGAAGAGTTCCAAGCAGGAGACCGTTGCTGACTCAATAATGGAAGCGGAGTACATAGCTGCTTGCGATGCCGCAAAAGAAGCTGTCTGGATGAAGAAGTTCCTCACAGAACTTCAGGTGGTTCCTACCAGTGTTGATCCAATACCTCTGTATTGTGACAAAAACGGCGCTATAGCTTTAGCGAAGGAACCCAGGTCCCATCAGAAGTCCAGACACATCCTAAGGCGGTATCACCTGATCAGGGAGATCGTAGATCGCCGGGAGATCGAGGTGAAAAGAGTAAGGACAGAGAATAACATTGCTGATCCATTCACAAAGGCCATTCCTCAGACGCAGTTCGAGAGGCTATTCGAGATGATAGGTCTACGATATGCCAGCTCATGGCCCTAATGCAAGTGGGAGATTGATAGTGTATATGCCCTAGGGGCTATTATTGTATCATACTAGCATGTATATTACTTAATGGAAGCATGGGATATTCACAGTTGTATTGACAGTCTTGCTAAATATGGTAGTGTGCTACTTGGTTTGTGTCTACTTTAATATGTGCATATGTTTCTTGTAACGTATCACTTATACATATTAGTAGAGCCCATAGGTTCTTTGCTTGATTACCAGCATTGTGATGGCAGTCACACTAGTGGGGGCTGGGTAGTCTATAAGCAACATTCTATACATATCCCTAGTCGTAAGATTATCGAGACAGGGCATCGATACTCCAGAGTATACTAGTGTGTACGCTTCTCATCCCAGTTGGGGAGATGGTCTGTCCCACCGCCATCAGTACGTCGTACTGGAGATAGCATACAGGTGCTCGTTAGGTTACGGGTACACCAGACAGGACTCGCAGGGGAACTGTTAGTTGGTATTATACCCGTCATCAGTTAACAGTTCCCAGGTGACATGAGTACAGCATAGTCCGTAGACTTGACACTGCTACTTCGCCTCGAGTGTGTCCCATTGTTCTTAGATTGCACCCTACTATGGCTCAAAGGAGTCGTGCAAAGAGGTAGCAGTTGGGTACAGTCCCGAGCACTTGGAGGCAGTGGCGGTTAGACAGGACTCGTCTCTCCCGGTATTGGGAGTTGGTATCGCACTATGTCAGAGAGCCATTACGCAAAGTCCCTGTCCACGGCAACCGAGATTTACTGGTAGGTTCCAGTAGTTTCTCAAGGTGTAATGGGCTACGCTCCGACACGACTTATACCGCTGTTAGGAGACTGACGCTTGCCGCCCCCTAAGCTCGATATGCGATAGTCTTACAAGAACAGACCGGACTGTACGGAGATTGTCACATCAGGCTCAGTAGGAGTTCGGATGGGTTTCCTCACCGGCCTTCTTTTCGACATCTACCTGTGGACCGTTACGTACAGCTAGTGCCGCTTGCGGTCTGTGGTTAATGTTGGAGATAGTGCCCTCATAGTCAATTATTGGATCGCAGGTACGTGATTGCAATGATTGCGGAGGACCTATACCGGTAGGACAGTCTTACTCAAGATGATAGTATGCTATCTGGTTTGCCTTTATCAGTCGTGTACATGTTCAGGTGACTGATTACATGTTACACTTAGATAGAGCCCTTAGGATCTTGCTTTACCACCAACAGTATGATGGCGATCATATACGTGAGAGTTGGGTGGTTTATATGCATATCCTTAATTGTGGTCCCTAGTCGTGGGAGTTCCGAGACAGGGCATCGATACTCCGGAGTAGACTAGTGTGTACAGTCGAGACCCCGACGAGGGGCGGTGGCCGGTCTCACAAGCCACTGGTGTTAGTTGGATCACCTAAGATGTATACAGGTGCTCATTGGGTTATGAGTACACCGGACAGGACTCGCCGGGAATCTGCTAGTTAGTACTATACATATCGTCAGATAGCAGTTCCCTGGTGACATGTGTACAGGTTAGTTCATCGACCTGAGGTCGTCATTTGTCTCGTGTGAGTTCCCACTGTGCTTTGATTTCTACCCTACCACGGCTCAAAGGAGTCGTGCAAACAGGTAGTTTTTGGGTACAGTCCCGAGCCATATGGAGGCACGTGAGCGGATCGGCAGGGGATTCGTCTCTCCCGGTATTGGGGGCGAGGTCGTGTTGTGTCTAGGAGAGCCATTACACATAGTCCATGGCCATGGCAGGAGATTTACTGGTAGGTACTCCAGTAGTATCTCAGGGTGTTATTGGGCTACACTCCGACACGACTTATACTGCTATTGGGGGTCTGACGTTACTAGCCCCTAGGCAGATATGCGATACTCATAGACGAACGGACCGGACTGTATATACATTGTCACTGTTAGGCTCAGTAGGGTTTCCGGATGAGTTCGCTCATCGGCCTCCCTTGTGGTCAGTCCATGGGCAGCCGTTACGCATTGCTAGTGCCGCTGACGGTTTGTGGTTAAACCCACTGCCAGGGTACTGACGAGTCATTAGAGTCCCCCACGGATAGTTTCCCAAGTTCGGGCGAAACGTTGTAGAGGCCGTATGGTTTTATGGCAGGGTTCGGAAAATGTATGTGCGTTTACGCACGTGTTATTTTTCGGGCAGATGATACTGGTCGGCTTTGGTTTAAGCCGGATCCGAGTATTATATTGAGTAGATATAATATCTTTGTCTCAGCTGCATTTGTATTCGGTCGTAATACAAATGCGGGTATATTTATACAGTTACGGGGTTATCCTGAAAGTCGTTTCAGGATCACTTTTGGAAGTTGCCAGTTTCCAGTTTTCTATCTGCCGTCTTTTAACATTCGGTTAAAGACGGATTTATCTTTTCTTGGATGAGAGTGAGTCATGCTTCTAGAAGGTTCTAGAAGGTGATGACTAGGTTAAATGGTGTTGTGTTTTCATTGGTTGCATTAATGAATGGATGACTAGGTTTAGTGAGTCATTCATTTCATTAATGTGTTTTGTTTACTTAAGGATATTTGTTCTTGATATTTTGAGTGAGAAGCTTTTTATGGTCACCCTCTTCTCTCCTACACTCACCTCCCTCCATCTATATATGGCCGGCCCCTCCTCTCACTCTCTCACTTGATGTTTCACTTGAAAAGATTATGATAGATTTTGGGGTGTATGGAATTCACAGCTCATTTCATTCCATCACCCGATTCCCTCGGCAACTTCATTTACCGATCGTCCACGGACTTGGACGAAGTGAGACAAAGTCATCTACTCATTCTCTACATCATTCTTGGTCGTCTCTTTTGGCAAACTTGACGACCGAGTTGCCTCAAGTCAGAGGCGGGAGCCCGTTTAAAGAATCAGCGACGTGGTGCCACCTAGACAAGCAGATCGGAGATCGACGAGATCAAAGAAGCCGCAACGGAGCGTGGGATGATGGTGTTGGAGATAATGCCCTCAGAGTCAATTATTGGATCACAGGTACGTGATTGCAATGATTGATGGAGGACCTATCCCGGTAGGACAGTCTTACTCGAGATGATAGTATGCTATCTGGTTTACCTTTATCATCGTGTACGGTTTTAGGTGACCTGACACGTCGCTATTACACGTTGATAGAGCCCCTAGGATTCTTGCTTGACCACCAGCAGTATGAGGGCGATCATATAAGTGGGAGCTGGGGTCTATAAGCATATCCTGAAATGGTCCCTAGTCGTGTGAGTTTCGAGACAGGGCATCGATACTCCATAGTAGACTAGTGTATACAGTCGAGACCCCGACGAGGGGCGGTGGCCGGTCTCACAAGCCACTGGTGTCAGTTGGATCACCTAAGATGTATACAGGTGCTCATTGGGTTATGAGTACACCGGACAGGACTCGCCGGGAACATGCTAGTTGGTCATATACCAGACGTCAGATGGCAGTTCCCTGGTGACATGTGTGCAGGTTAGTTCATCGACCTGGGGATCGTCATTTGTCTCGTGTGAGTTCCCACTGTACTTTGATTACTACCCTACCACGGCTCAAAGGAGTCGTGCAAACAGGTTTTAGTTGGGTACAGTCCCGAGCCACATGGAGGCAGTGAGCGTATCTTCAGGGGTTCGTCTCTCCCTGTATTGGGGGTGAGGTCGTGCTGTGTCTAGGAGAGCCATTACACGAAGCCCTCGGCCGAGGCAAGGAGATTTACTGGTAGGTATTCCAGTAGTATCTCAGGGTGTTCTGGGCTACACTCCGACACGACTTGTACCGCTTTTGGGGGTCTGACTTTTACCAACCCCCTAGGCCCGCCATGCGATGCTCATAGACGAACGGACCGGACTGTACGGATATTGTCACTGACAGGCTCAGTAGGGTTGTCAGGCTGAGTTCGCTCACAGACGTCCCTTTTAGTCAATACCTGGTAGCCCGTTACGTATTGGCTTATACCTCTGACGTGCTAGTGGTTAAATCCACAACCAAGGTGTTGACGAGTCTTTAGAGTCCCCCACATTCTGTTACTCAGCTTTCGGGCGAAAGGTTGTAGAGGCCGTATGGAGATATGGCAAGGTCCGATCAGATACGTGCGGTATTGCACGGATCAGGATTGGACAGTTTGTACTATAGGCCGTATGGTTATATGGCAGGGTTCGATCAGATACGTGCGGTATTGCACGGATCAGGATCGAACTGATATTACTAGCCGGTTTTGGTATAAGCCGGATTCTAGTATAGTACAGTGGAGATTTTGTCTCATTGCATTTGTATTTCGGTCGAAATACAGATGCGGGTGTGTATGCACAGTATCGGGGTTTTCCTGTAATTTATTACGGGACCAGTTTTCTGGAGTTGCCAGTTTGCTTTCCGTTTCGGCCGATTTCCATTGTTCCGTTCATTGGCCGAAGATTGGTGGAGGAGGGCTTATTTGCATTGTTGCAAATAAGCATTTGTGGAGGGGGTCTTTGCTTATTGGTTGTATCATGATAGCTTTTCATTGACCTTGACTTCTTGACTTCTTCTTGTCATGATGGCTTGACTTAGTAAACCATCATGGTTGTTGGTTGAGTATTGGTTTTGAGAGTGATCATTGTTTCTCATCATCACTTGCTTTTCAACCACCTCTTTGTCTTGACTCTCTTTTGGATGATAGATGAGAATGGCTCTCATTATCTTTTGATACACCACACTTTCACTCTCATTCTCTCCTCTCTATGGTGATGGCCGGCCCAAGCATATAGGGGCTGTCCAAAATTTGTGGTGTGGATTTTTGGCTCATTTCATGTTGCAAAAATCCCACAAGATCTATCTCAAAAGCTCCAAGTTCAATCCCTCCACAAAAGGCAATTCCACAAACCCCAAAATGAGACTTCTTCTCTAGATATTCTAGAGCATATCTTGGGCACGTCGAGTAGCCGGCTTCGTGCCCGAGTTGCCTCGGCATTGAGGTGGGAGCCCGTAAACGATGTAGGCGATGTGGTGCACTTCCGGCGACGAGGAGGAGACGGGACATTCCGCAGGAGATCGGGACGACGACGAGAAGACCGGAGGACTCGGATCTGTCGGTATACTTCTCTTCCCTATCCAGTTAGTAGCTTGGACTTGTTAATGGTTACGATCCGGATGTTTAGTGCGCGGTGGTGCCGGTTTGCTAAGTCCGCAAAATTTAAAGTTTTTCACCGCTTCCGCATTCCGGCGTCGGATTGACGGCCGGGGCGCCGCCGTGCACTTACAGTGGTATCAGAGCCTCGCCATTAACTTAGTCCAGCATTGTGTAATGTGTTTTTCAGTTCCGATCGATCAAAATTCCAAAAACCCTATTTTTGTACACATCAGTTTTCTGTTGGAAATTTTTGGTGTCGAAAAATTTTTCAGGTTGTATAAAATTGATGTGCAGGAAATTATAAGGTTACTGGAAACGTTCGACACAGTGACTCAATACCTGGAGCGCGGAACCGCGGCCAAACCCCCCTTGGGCCGCGGTTCCGCCGCACAATTGTATCCTCACTGTATCATATTTTTCTAGTGGGCTTCTGGGCTTATTTTGGGGGGTTTGGAATATTAAATTTGGGCCAAGTATTTCTGTGTGTGCTGCAGTATTGTTTTGGGGCCCACTTGTTAATTTTTGATCAATCGGAAAATTTTAAACACATTTTTCACAGTATTTACATTATATCTGCGACCGTGAATGTCACTCGATCGGTAAATCCGGTCTAACTGCTATAGCCCGGTTAGACGGATTTGCGAACGTGACTTTCACGTTGATGTTCTGTTTTTGCTGTGATGTTGCGGATCGGTCGTGGAGGATAGCCTGGATGCAATGCTAGTACAGTTGTGGATGTATTATGTACATTTGATATTGCGGGGCGAGCGTCCGACATGTGGACTGGCGTCACTGCCTGATTGTATTATTATTTTGGGGCACGACCAGGTTGCGGTCGATGTACCCGTTGTATGTATATTTTACTTTCTGTACAAGGATTACCCCAGGAGGGGTGCACGGATAGCCGGGTTCTAGAAGGCAACAAGCCCGCATCTCATGGCATTGAGACAGAGGGGGCTTCACTCTAGGATTGGCAGGTTATTCGCCGCACTCGTTGGGGGTACAGGTTGACCCAGGAGGGGTGCCCAAGTTGCCGGATTCCGTGAAGTGCTGGGTGGTCCATTCACAGTACTGAAGGGGGCTGCCTCGCTTCAGGTTTTGGCGGGTGACTTGCCGCGCCCGTAGGGGTCTAGGATTTCATTGCACAGGCTATCCACACGACCAGGGGAACGTCGGGTTTCAGCAGTGGCTCTGTGAAACCCGGGGATTCCAGATATCTGTATTGTTTCTGTGATGCTGTACATTTTCTGTGATGTTGCATTTCTTTCACGCCTTAAGCGAAATATAATATATTGGTATATATATTAGTAGATGTTGTATATGTTTTACATCAGCGCTAGTCCAGTCCCCGCTCTGTCGTTAGTTAGCTAACCTAACGGGTAATGACGGGACCCAGTGGCGAATGCGGATGGCATATACGTACATCAGTATATTTTCGTTCTTTTTGGTGTGATCAATTGATGGGACTGCATTGATTCGGATCAATGCAAGTTAAAAACAAACCTAATCTGATGTTGTTGGAACACTTTTTCAAAAAGCTGTTATTGCAAGGACGTTCAATTTTGTTTTGCATCGTGATATTCAGTTGGAATATCCTGCTCCTCAGTAGACGAGGCAAGGGCCGAGATCCCTTCACCGGGAGTGACCCCTTGGACAAAAGGTTTGCGTCAGGGCATTAACTTCACTATAGCCGATTACTTTTGCTTTGCATCGCGGTATTCATTTGGAATATCCTGCACCCCATTCTACGGGGAAAGAGCCGAGATCCCTTCACCGGGAGTGACCTCTTTAGCAACGGTTTTCGTCACTATATTTTCAAAAAGCTATCAGTTCCTTCAACGATATCAAGTTCATTACGTTAAAGGTTTTCGCCAGAAACCATTCGTAGCCCTCCGTCGTTTCAGACGGGTAGCACGTAGTATTCATGCTATGTTTGTTGACCTTCGTCAAGGCATAGTGTATGGTAGCTGCTTGTTACCTTTCTGCTGCATAGATAGATGCGTTGGTTTGGGACAGTCGTATAGCCTTGTTGACCTTCGTCAAGGGCTTGTACGGGTGGATTCAGATTAACCCTGGATAATGACGGGTAGAACTTGACATGTGACTTATGATTTGTTGACCTTCGCCAAGGTCATAAGAGCATGGGGCAGAAATCACATCGGGAGTTTCAAAAGAACTGAAACTTGCCAGATATGCGCATACCTTCTGGAGTGTGATACCGTGAGCGGATTCCGTCACGTTGTCATGCGATGAGAGTTGGATCCCGATTCCCACTGATGAGTTAGTTTACTCCTCGGGTAACCCCGACTGATTCTTCTTTCAGGTTTGGAGGAGAATTTGAGGTACAGTGGGAGGATTCCAGATTAGATAAATTGGTAACCATTCTAATCTAGGTTAGAGTGCACGCTGAGTGTTTCTTTTCTCTCTCTCTTTGGCAGCGACCATTGACCCGACCCTAAGACTTTGACTCAGTGTCCAAGTTGACCGAACCTTCTTAAACACCGGCTTTTGGATTGTCATAGTTGCGAACCTCATTGCCACTCCTACTTTTACCCTTTTCTCCAGGACACCCCGTATTACTACGAACGTCCACTTCCATTGGACAAAACCATCGTATGGTTAGATACGAACTCGAAAGAATTTATTCGAGGATGGTTTCAGGTTCTGGAGAAAACGGATAGGATTATTCAGTTGTCTTTTCCTTTTACCCTCTCTCAGGTTACGAGTACTCCTTGGTTTAGGGGTAGTACACCTATTACGCAAATTGGATTGTCTTCTTCCAAACCTTAGGCTGGTGCCGACCGGTAGGGAATGAAGAAAACCAATTAGCATAACAATGGTGTGCAGAAGGTATTAAGTTAAGACAAAGTAAGGGATTAGTAAGAGGGCAAAGTAAATTGCAACAGATATTCATGACCAAACCAGGTATTTCTTCGCCAATCCTAAAATCACCTTTGAATTTCTCCAGGACACTCCGTATCACTACGAAGATCCACAGTTTATTGGATACTCCATCGTATGGTTATATACGAACTCGAAAGGAACTTGTTCCAGTTCGGGGATGGATTCTGGTTCAGGAGAAATAGGAATAAGATTTATTCAGGTGTCTTTTATCTTCACCTTCTCTCACATTGCGAGTGTTCCTAGGATTGGGACAGTACACCCATTATTCTTATTGGATAGTCTTCTTCCAAACCATAGGCTGGTGCCGAACGGTAGGGAAGGAAGAAAACCATTTGGCCTAAAGGGGTGTGCAGATGGTAAAGACTAAAGACATATGAAGGGATTTGGAGAGGTGGCAAAGAATTACACGGTTACAGTTGTGAATCTGGATAATGGAAGAGGCATTACTAGGAATACCAGGATACCCCATCGAGACATTTCAATGTTTCAGTTTCACTGTGTACTGTTAAAGGAAAACTGATTTCCCGATTAGACACTTGCTCCAGGGTATGTATTTACCAGGTATGATTCTCACATCTGTATGGTTTTACAGATGATGAGTGGGAGTAGGTTATTGGGAATTGGGTGATCATCCTCATTATATCGGGATTCGTTGTAATCGGTGATATTTGAGGAAGTCACCTGGGTCGTTTGCCGGTCGGCAAATATTTGGTTTTGAATATCCGCTGTTATGCACCAATCTCAAATTGATATATCTGTACGTCTATTTTCATAGAGTGAGATATACCTTTCTGAAATTATGTCTACGACATTTACCTATATCAGTGGATGGTTAGGTAAGGAGCATTGAACAGCGGTGTAATTCTTCATAACCAAAAGTACAGTTTTCAACCTACGACACACAGTGAATGAGTTATCAAACTCAAGGGACTTATACAGAGTATTGTATGTTGTCCAGGGTCCATCAGGACAGAGGGGTTGGTCCTCGTACTATATTCGGTTTACTTATGACTTCTCTAGTTTTTAGACAAGTGTTTCGTGGAAACACAGGGTCCGAATTCTGAGAAGTTATAGGTATTTGAATAGAGTAGAGAACCAGGTATAGCAAGTATCGGGATTCTTCAAAGTGATCGAAGATGTAGATACTTGTCAATGGTATTCAGTTGCTAGTAATGATAAAGAGATCTTGCTTCTCTTTCAGGTTACTCATGATTGGAAGCATTCCTAAGTTGAGTAACGCTGATCGGCCTCCTTCCATTTTAGTTGACATGCACTGGGGACAGCTGCATGATTTGAATCTGGTTCAATTAAATCAGTGCCTCTGGTTCTATATTGGATATAGTACAGTTCATATCTTAACATTGTTAAGGTACGGGGAGTTGTCCGGTTTATGCTTAAAACCAGACACTGGATAACTCAAGGCACGTTTCTGTAATGGCTGTTTGTGGGTTGACCCAGGCTATGACGAGGGTTGACTTTCTACCATCTAGATGAACAATAGAGATATTGTTCTAGACTCGCCACAGTTTTATTAAAAATGGATTTTTTCAGAAAACAGTAGTGGGAGTATGGTAGAACTAGAAGTGATTCCAGAACCACAAACGATTACTGAAGATTTGATAAGGAACCTAAAGATTCAATCTGGATTGACATTCCATTGGCCACTCCGCAGATAAGGTGGGTAACTTCAGGCACCCGAGAGGTACTACGGTAGCCTCAAGGACGGTGACAGGGAAGTTCTTGTTTACCCACAATTGCCATTGTTGTTGTTCCAGGTTACGAGACCCGGCAGGAGGATGAGTATAGCGTCGTTCTGAACTCGCTTCAGAAGTGTACGTGTATATGACTCTGCCAGAGGGTTGTCGTAGTCAGTGGGAGCAGCGAAACCATTGGTGGACAGGTAGCTTATGTCTATTTATAGACTAAAGCAGATGTAGCGGAGATAGATCATCTATTTCTGACGTGACAGTCATGGGTTTTGACTTCATCAGAATAGGGGATGGATCTGTTGAGAAGGTAGTAGGGTGTGATATCCTGGTATTTGGATGACATACACAGAATAGGAAAAGAAACTCCTATACTACAGTCGGTTATACTTTGGTCGTCACACAGTAGTTTCTCCACAAAGGAAATGGATTTTATATCAGACATACTGGTTACTAGATCTATGGTTTTAGATCTAGATTTGGGTGGTTTCCCAATCAGGGTACTTGACAGCATTCTAAGAGTATTTAGAATGGACGACTCCTGGCACGGTAGTGTACCTGCAGGTGATGGAGTCACCCTCTCTAAAGGTGTCTTACAGACTAAAGTAGAGAGGGATGTGCATGATTGACAGATCACTTTGCTTAGGCAATTGAGTCAATCATGAGATGTCAATTACCACACCAGATGTTGTTCTTGCACCAGATGCAATAAGTTGACATTGATCCAATCCAGGAGAAACAGTCGGAAGCAGTTATAGAACATAAGTGGATGTTCTAGGGATATGATAACGACAGCCTCATTCGGGAGACAGTTATCATTCCAGGCTTCCAAGGTGACATGGACGACAAGGAGGTTGTCAGAGTTATAGTTTTCCCTCTGACGAGGGGCAGTATTTTGGACAGGTGGTCAAGGCAATACTGAGGGAGGCATGGCGCAGAATACTGATTAAGTTCAGTTGACGATACAGTCTAAGAAGTTTGGATTTGGAGTTCATTTATGAGCTATGTCCCATCAGACATCCAGACACATTCTAAGACAGGTATTGCTCATTTCGGGAGATGGGTTTCTCCGCGAACTTGAGATATAGAGAGACATAGAAAGAGACATCAAGGCAGATCCACTCACTGAGGCTATTCCTCGAACGCAATAGTTTCGCAAACGAGCTTTGTGAGACTGACTAGTAGAGGAGTTGGGTGTTCGGTATCACACGGGCTGTGAGTATGCGACATCGCAATAATTAGCCTTGAGTGCAAGTGGGAGATTGTTGGAGATAATGCCCTCAGAGTCAATTATTGGATCACAGGTACGTGATTACAATGATTGATGGAGGACCTATCCCGGTAGGACAGTCTTACTCGAGATGATAGTATGCTATCTGGTTTACCTTTATCATCGTGTACTGTTTTAGGTGACCTGACACGTCGCTATTACACGTTGATAGAGCCCCTAGGATTCTTGCTTGACCACCAGCAGTATGAGGGCGATCATATAAGTGGGAGCTGGGGTCTATAAGCATATCCTGAAATGGTCCCTAGTCGTGTGAGTTTCGAGACAGGGCATCGATACTCCATAGTAGACTAGTGTATACAGTCGAGACCCCGACGAGGGGCGGTGGCCGGTCTCACAAGCCACTGGTGTCAGTTGGATCACCTAAGATGTATACAGGTGCTCATTGGGTTATGAGTACACCGGACAGGACTCGCCGGGAACATGCTAGTTGGTCATATACCAGACGTCAGATGGCAGTTCCCTGGTGACATGTGTGCAGGTTAGTTCATCGACCTGGGGATCGTCATTTGTCTCGTGTGAGTTCCCACTGTACTTTGATTACTACCCTACCACGGCTCAAAGGAGTCGTGCAAACAGGTTTTAGTTGGGTACAGTCCCGAGCCACATAGAGGCAGTGAGCGTATCTTCAGGGGTTCGTCTCTCCCGGTATTGGGGGTGAGGTCGTGCTGTGTCTAGGAGAGCCATTACACGAAGCCCTCGGCCGAGGCAAGGAGATTTACTGGTAGGTATTCCAGTAGTATCTCAGGGTGTTCTGGGCTACACTCCGACACGACTTGTACCGCTTTTGGGGGTCTGACTTTTACCAACCCCCTAGGCCCGCCATGCGATGCTCATAGACGAACGGACCGGACTGTACGGATATTGTCACTGACAGGCTCAGTAGGGTTGTCAGGCTGAGTTCGCTCACAGACGTCCCTTTTAGTCAATACCTGGTAGCCCGTTACGTATTGGCTTATACCTCTGACGTGCTAGTGGTTAAATACACAACCAAGGTGTTGACGAGTCTTTAGAGTCCCCCACATTCTGTTACTCAGCTTTCGGGCGAAAGGTTGTAGAGGCCGTATGGAGATATGGCAAGGTCCGATCAGATACGTGCGGTATTGCACGGATCAGGATTGGACAGTTTGTACTATAGGCCGTATGGTTATATGGCAGGGTTCGATCAGATACGTGCGGTATTGCACGGATCAGGATCGAACAGATATTACTAGCCGGTTTTGGTATAAGCCGGATTCTAGTATAGTACAGTGGAGATTTTGTCTCATTGCATTTGTATTTCGGTCGAAATACAGATGCGGGTGTGTATGCACAGTATCGGGGTTTTCCTGTAATTTATTACGGGACCAGTTTTCTGGAGTTGCCAGTTTGCTTTCCGTTTCGGCCGATTTCCATTGTTCCGTTCATTGGCCGAAGATTGGTGGAGGAGGGCTTATTTGCATTGTTGCAAATAAGCATTTGTGGAGGGGGTCTTTGCTTATTGGTTGTATCATGATAGCTTTTCATTGACCTTGACTTCTTGACTTCTTCTTGTCATGATGGCTTGACTTAGTAAACCATCATGGTTGTTGGTTGAGTATTGGTTTTGAGAGTGATCATTGTTTCTCATCATCACTTGCTTTTCAACCACCTCTTTGTCTTGACTCTCTTTTGGATGATAGATGAGAATGGCTCTCATTATCTTTTGATACACCACACTTTCACTCTCATTCTCTCCTCTCCATGGTGATGGCCGGCCCAAGCATATAGGGGCTGTCCAAAATTTGTGGTGTGGATTTTTGGCTCCTTTCATGTTGCAAAAATCCCACAAGATCTATCTCAAAAGCTCCAAGTTCAATCCCTCCACAAAAGGCAATTCCACAAACCCCAAAATGAGACTTCTTCTCTAGATATTCTACACCATATCTTGGGCACGTCGAGTAGCCGGCTTCGTGCCCGAGTTGCCTCGGCATTGAGGTGGGAGCCCGTAAACGATGTAGGCGATGTGGTGCACTTCCGGCGACGAGGAGGAGACGGGACATTCCGCAGGAGATCGGGACGACGACGAGAAGACCGGAGGACTCGGATCTGTCGGTATACTTCTCTTCCCTATCCAGTTAGTAGCTTAGACTTGTTAATGGTTACGATCCGGATGTTTAGTGCGCGGTGGTGCCGGTTTGCTAAGTCCGCAAAATTTAAAGTTTTTCACCGCTTCCGCATTCCGGCGTCGGATTGACGGCCGGGGCGCCGCCGTGCACTTACAGATGGTTAAAGAACGAAGGACTCGGATCATTCGGTATAACCTTTCTACACTCTTTACAGTTTGTTAGTTTAGCAATAATGGTAGATCCGGGTTAAAGTATACGATAGCGCCAGTTAAAAGTTTTTTGTTCCGCATTTGGCGTCTGTAGACGGCCGGGGCGCTAACGTAGACTTACAGTGGTATCAGAGCCTAACCATTTTGCTATACTAACTTGTGCTAACGCGTTTATAACATCGATCGAACCGGAAATCAAAAACCGCATTTTTCCATTTTCATAGTTTCTGTCAATTTTAAATGGTGTCCTAAAAATATTCCACATATCACAGAAATCTGTGCAGGGTTTTATAAGAACACCGACAAAATTTGGGCACGTGATTCCACCAAACCGCCGCGGAAACGCGGCCAAACCCATGGTTTGGCCACGCATCCGCGGCCATTTGGTAAGATCATGCTCCCAAATTTGTACAGTGTGTTCTCCTCTGGAAATTGGGGTTTTTGGTATATATCTTTTGGGCCCAGATTTTTTTACTGTTCAGCAGATTTGCGTGGGGCCCACTTTTTGATATTTAGTCGATCGAAATTTAAACATGTTAGTTTACAGTGCTTACATTATATCTCCGACCGGGAATGTCATTTGATCGGTAAACCGCGTCTGATTGCTATAGTTCTTTTAGACGGGTTTGCGAACGTGACATTCGCGTTGATGTTCTGTGTTGTGCTGTAATGTTGCGTATTTTTCGTGGTGGATAGCAGTGTGCAATGGTAGTACAGTTTGAGTTTATTTGTACATTTGATATTGCGGGGCGAGCGTCCAACTTGTGGACCGCCGTCACTGCCTGTTGTATAATATTCTTTTGGGGCACGACCAGGTTGCGGTCAATGTACCTGTTGTACTATTTTTCATTACTGTACTAGGTTTTGCCCCGCGACGGGGTGCACGGATAGCCGGGTTCTGGAGGGACAACGGGTCCGCATCTCATGGCTTTGAGAGGCAGAGGGGCCCCACTCTAGAATTGGCAGACTATTCGCCGCACTCGTAGGGGGTACAGGTTGACCCAAGGAGGGGTGCCCAAGATTACCGGATTCCGTGAAGTGCTGGGTGGTCCATTCACTATGTTGTAGGGGGCTGCCTCGCTTCAGGTTTTGGCGGGTAACTTGCCGCACCCGTAGGGGTCTAGGTTTCATTGCACAGGCTATCCACACGACAGGGGAACGTCGTGTAAGTGCACGGCGGCACCCCGGCCGTCAATCCGACGCCGGAATGCGGAAGCGGTGAAAAACTTTAATTTTGTGGACTTAGCAAACCGGCACCACCGCGCACTAAACATCCGGATCGTAACCATTAACAAGTCTAAGCTACAAACAAGATAGGGAAGAGAAGTATACCGACAGATCCGACTCCTCCGGTCTTCTCATCGTCGTCCCGATCTCCTGCGGAATGTTCCGTCTCCTCCTCGTCGCCGGAAGTGCACCACATCGCCTACTTCTTTTACGGGCTCCCACCTCAATGCCGAGGCAACTCGGGCGCGAAGCCGGCTACTCGACGTGCCCAAGATATGCTGTAGAATATCTAGAGAAGAAGTCTCATTTTGGGGTTTGTGGAATTGCCTTTTGTGGAGGGATTGAACTTGGAGCTTTTGAGATAGATCTTGTGGGATTTTTGCAACATGAAATGAGCAAAAAATCCACACCACAATTTTGGACAGCCCCTATATGCTTGGGCCGGCCATCACAAGTGTGGGGGGTGAGAAAATGAGGGACTCATATGATAGAATGAGAGAGCCATCCAAAGAGGGAGTGAGTGGAACAATAATGCAAAAGGGAATCATGAAAGAACATGATAACAAAGCAAAACCAACACTCAACCACCTACCACCAACCTCATCATCAACAACCATGATGATCCAAAGTCAAGCCATCATGAAAAACAAAGTCAAGAAGTCAAGGCAAAAGGTATGGCTATCATGATACAACAAATTGCAAAGACCCCCTCCACAAATGCTTATTTGCAACAATGCAAATAAACCCTCCTCTACCAACCTTCGGCCAATGAACGAAACAAAAGGAAATTGGCCGAAACGGAAAGCAAACTGGCAACTCCAGAAAACTGGTACCGTAATAAATTACAGGAAAACCCCGATACTGTGCATACACACCCGCATCTGTATTTCGACCGAAATACAAATGCCAAGAGACAAAATCTCCACTGTACTACACTAGAATCCGGCTTATACCAAAACCGGCTAGTAATATCTGTTCGATCCTGATCTGTGCAATACCGCACGTATCTGATCGAACCCTGCCATATATCCATACGGCCTATAGTACAAACTGTCCGATCCTGATCCGTGCAATACCGCACGTATCTGATCGGACCTTGCCATATCTCCATACGGCCTCTACAACCTTTCGCCCGAAAGCTGAGCAACTGAATGTGGGGGACTCTAAAGACTCGTCAACACCTTGGTTGTGGATTTAACCACTAGCACGTCAGAGGTATAAGCCAATACGTAACGGGCTACCAGGTACTGACTAAAAAGGATGTCTGTGAGCGAACTCAGCCTGACAACCCTACTGAGCCTGTCAGTGACAATATCCGTACAGTCCGGTCCGTTCGTCTATGAGCATCGCATGGCGGGCCTAGGGGGTTGGTGAAAGTCAGACCCCCAAAAGCGGTACAAGTCGTGTCGGAGTGTAGCCCAGAACACCCTGAGATACTACTGGAATACCTACCAGTAAATCTCCTTGCCTCGGCCGAGGGCTTCGTGTAATGGCTCTCCTAGACACAGCACGACCTCACCCCCAATACCGGGAGAGACGAACCCCTGAAGATACGCTCACTGCCTCCATGTGGCTCGGGACTGTACCCAACTAAAACCTGTTTGCACGACTCCTGTGAGCCGTGGTAGGGTAGTAATCAAAGTACAGTGGGAACTCACACAAGACAAATGACGATCCCCAGGTCGATGAACTAACCTGTACACATGTCACCTGGGAACTGCCATCTGACGTCTGGTATATGACCAACTGGCATGTTCCCGGCGAGTCCTGTCCGGTGTACTCATAACCCAATGAGCACCTGTATACATCTTAGGTGATCCTACTGACACCAGTGGCTTGTGAGACCGGCCACCGCCCCTCGTCGGGGTCTCGACTGTATACACTAGTCTACTATGGAGTATAGATGCCCTGTCTCGAAACTCACACGAGTAGGGACCATTTAAGGATATGCTTATAGACTCCCAGCTCCCACTTATATGATCGCCCTCATACTGCTGGTGGTCAAGCAAGAATCCTAGGGGCTCTATCAACGTGTAATAGCGACTTGTCAGGTCACCTAAAGCAGTACACGATGATAAAGGTAAACCAGATAGCATACTATCATCTCGAGTAAGACTGTCCTACCGGGATAGGTCCTCCATCAATCATTGCAATCACGTACCTGTGACCTAATAATTGACCCTGAGGGCACTATCTCCAACAATCTCCTACTTGCACTCAAGGCTAATTATTGTGATGTCACATACTCACAGCCCGTGTGATACCGAACACCCAACTCCTCTACTAGTCAGTCTTACAAAGCTCGTTTGCGAAACTATTGCGTTCGAGGAACAGCCTTAGTGAGTGGATCCGCCTTGATGTCTCTTTCTATGTCTCTTTATCTCTCAAGTTCGCGGAGAAACCCATCTCCCGAAATGAGCAATACCTGTCTTAGAATGTGTCTGGATGTCTGATGGGACATAGCTCATAAATGAACTCCAAATCCAAACTTCTTAGACTGTATCGTCAACTGAACTTAATCAGTATCCTGCGCCATGCCTCCCTCAGTATTGCCTTGGACCACCTGTCCAAAATACTGCCCCTCGTCAGAGGGAAAACCATAACTCTGACAACCTCCTTGTCGCCATGTCCCCTTGGAAGCCTGGAATGATAACTGTCTCACGAATGAGGCTGTCGTTATCATATCCCTAGAACATTCACTTATGTTCTAAAACTGCTTCCGACTGTTTCTCCAGGATTGGATTAATGTCAACTTATTGCATCTAGTGCAAAAACAATATCTGGTGTGGTACTTGACATCTCATGATTGACTCAATTGCCTGAGCAAGTGATCTGCCAATCATGCACTTCCCTCTCCCCTTTAGTCTGTAAGACACCTTTAGAGAGGGTGACTCCATTACCTGCAGGTACACTACCGTGCCAGGAGTCGTCCATTCTAAATACTCTTAGAATGCTGTCTAAGTACCCTGATTGGGAAACCACCCAAATCTAGATCTAAAACCATAGATCTAGTAACCAGTATGTTTGATACAAAATCCATTTTCTATGTGGAGAAACCACTGTGTGATGACCAAAGTATAACCGATTGTAGTATAGGAGTTTCTTTTCCTATTCTGTGTATGTCATCCAAGTACCAGGATATCACACCCTACTACCTTCTCAACAGATCCATCCCCTATTCTGATGAAGTCAAACCCATGACTGTCACGTCAGAAATAGATGATCTATCTCCACTACATCTGCTTTAGTCTATAAATAGACATAAGCTACCTGTCCACCAATGCTTCCGCTGCTCCCACTGACTACGACAACCCTCTGGCAGAGTCATATACACGTACACTTCTAAAACAAGTTTAGAACGACGCTATACTCATCCTCCCGCCGGGTCTCACAGTCTGGAACAACAGCAATGGCAAGTGTGGGTAAACAAGAACTTCCCTGTCACCGTCCTTGAGGCTACCGTAGTACCTCTCGGGTGCCTGAAGTTACCCACCTCATCTGCGGAGTGGTCAATGGAATGTCAATCCAGATTGAATCTTTAGGTTCCTTATCAAATCTTTTGTAATCGTTTGTGGTTCTGGAATCACTTCCAGTTCTACCATACTCCCACTACTGTTTTCTGAAAAAATCCATTTTTAATAAAACTGTGGCGAGTCTAGAACAATATCGCTATTGTTCATCCAGATGGTAGAAAGTCAACCCTCGTCATAGCCTGGGTCAACCCACAAACAGCCATTAAAGAAACGTGCCTTGAGTTATCCAGAGTCTGGTTTTAATCATAAGCTGGACAACTCCCCATACCTTAACAACGTCAAGATACGAACTGTTCTATATCCCATATAGGACCAGAGGCACTGATTTAACTGAACCAGATCCAAATCATGCAACTGTCTCCAGTGCATGTCAACTAAATGGAAGGAGGCCGATCAGCGTTACTCAACTTAGGAATGCTTCCAATTATGAGTAACCTGAAAGAGAAGCAAGTTCTCTTAGTCACTACTACCAACCGAATACCATACATAAGTATCTACATCTTCGATCTCTTTGAAGAATCCCGATACTTGCTACACCTGGTTCTCTACTCTATTCAAATACCTATAACTTCTCAAAATTCGGACCATGTGTTTCCACGAAACACCTGTCTAAAAACTAGAGAAGTCATAAGTGAACCGAATATAGTATGAGGACCAACCCCTCTGTCCTGATGGACCCTGGACAACATACAATACTCTGTATAAGTCCCTTGAGTTTGATAACTCATTCACTGTGTGTCGTAGGTTGAAAACTGTACTTATGGTTAGGAAGAATTACACCGCCGTTTAATGCTCCTTACCTAACCATCCACTGGTATAGGTAAATGCCATCGACATAATTTCAGAAAGGTATATCTCACTCTATGAAAATAGACGTACAGATATATCAATTTGAAATTGGTGCATAAAAGAGGATATTCAAAACCAAATATTTGCCGACCGACAAACAGCCCAGGTGATTTCCTCAAATATCACCGATCGCAACGAATCCCGATATAATGAGGATAGTCACCTAATTCCCAATAACTTACTCCCACTCATCATCTGTAAAACCATACAGATGTGAGAACCCTGGAGCAAGTGTCTAATCGGGAAATCAGTTTTCCTTTAACAGTACACAGTGAGACTGAAACATGAAATGTTTCGATGGGGTATCCTGGTATTCCTAGTAATGCCTCTTCCAGATTCACGACTGTAACCGTATAATCCTTTGCCACCTCTCCAAATCCCTTCATATGTCTTTAGTCATTACCTTCTGCACACCCCTTTAGGCCAAATGGTTTTCTTCCTTCCCTACCGTTCGGCACCAGCCTATGGTTTGGAAGAAGACCATCCAATAAGCATAATGGGTGTACTGTCCTAATCCTAGGAACACTCGCAATGAGAGAAGGTGAAGATAAAAGACAACCGAATAAACCTTATTCCTATTTCTCCTGAACCAGAATCCATCCCCGAACTGGAACAAGTTCCTTTCGAGTTCGTATATAACCATACGATGGAGTATCCAATAAACTGTGGATCTTCGTAGTGATACGGAGTGTCCTGGAGAAATACAAAGGTGATTTAGGATTGGCGAAGGAATACTTGGTTTGGTCGTGAATATCTGTTGCAATTTACTTTGCCCTCTTACTAATCCCTTACTTTGTCTTAACTCAATACCTTCTGTACACCATCATTAGGCTAATTGGTTTTCTTCATTCCCTACCGGTTGGCACCAGCCTATAGTTTGGAAGAAGACAATCCAATTTGCGTAATAGGTGTACTACCCCTAAACCAAGGAGTACTCATAACCTGAGAGAGGGTAAAAAGAAAAGACAACTGAATAATCCTATCCGTTTTCTCCAGAACCTGAAACCATCCTCGAATAAATTCTTTCGAGTTCGTATCTAACCATACGATGGTTTTGTCCAATGGAAGTGGACGTTCGTAGCAATACGGGGTGTCCTGGAGAAAAGGGTAAAAGTAGGAGCGGCAATGAGGTTTGCAACTCTGACAATCCAAAAGCCAGTGTTTAAGAAGGTTCGGTCAACTTGGTCTCTGAGTCAAAGTCTTAGGGTCGGGTCAATGGTCGCAGCCAAAGAGAGAGAGAAAAGAAACACTCAGCGTGCACTCTAACCTAGATCAGAATGGTTACCAATTTATCTAATCTGGAATCCTCCCACTGTACCTCAAATTCTCCTCCAAACCTGAAAGAAGAATCAGTCGGGGTTACCCGAGGAGTAAACTAACTCATCAGTGGGAATCGGGATCCAACTATCATCGCATGACAACGTGACGGAATCCGCTCACGGTATCACACTCCAGAAGGTATGCGCATATCTGGCAAGTTTCAGTTCTTTTGAAACTCCCGATGTGATTTCTGCCCCATGCTCTTATGACCTTGACTTTGGCCAACAAATCATAAGTCACATGTCAAGTTCTACCCATCATTCTCCAGGTTGATTCGAATCCACCCGCACAAGCCCTTGACTTTGGCCAACAAGGCTATACGACTGTCCCAAACCAACGCATCTATCTATGCTGCATATGAATAACCAACAGCTACCAAACACTGTGCCTTGACTTTGGCCAACAAACACAGCTTGAATACTATTGACTACCCATATGAAACGACGGAGGGCTACGAATGGTTTCTGGCGAAAACCTTTAACGTAAAGAACTTGATATCGTCGAAGGAACGGATAGATTTTAAAATATAGTGACGAAAACCGTTGCTAAAGAGGTCACTCCCGGTGAAGGGATCTCGGCTCTTTCCCCGTAGAATGGGGTGCAGGATATTCCAACTGAATACCGCGATGCAAAGCAAAAGTAATCGGCTATAGTGAAGTTAATGCCCTGACGCAAACTTTTTGTCCAAGGGGTCACTCCCGGTGAAGGGATCTCGGCCCTTGCCTCGTCGACTGAGGAGCAGGATATTCCAACTGAATATCTCGATGCAAAACAAAAATGAACGTCCTTGCAATAACAGCTTTTTGAAAAAAAGTGTTCCAACAACATCAGATTAGGTTTGTTTTTAACTTGCATTGATCCGAATCAATGCAGTCCCATCAATTGATCACACCAAAAAGAACGAAAATATACTGATGTACGTATATGCCATCCGCATTCGCCACTGGGTCCCGTCATTACCCGTTAGGTTAGCTAACTAACGACAGAGCGGGGACTGGACTAGCGCGGATGTAAAACATATACAACATCTACTAATATATATACCAATATATTATATTTCGCTCAAGGCGTGAAAAGAAATGCAACATCACAGAAAATGTACAGCATCACAGAACAATACAGATATCTGGGATCCCCGGGTTTCACAGAGCCACTGCTGAAACCCGACGTTCCCCTGGTCATGTGGATAGCCTGCGCAATGAAATCCTAGACCCCTACGGGCGCGGCAAGTCACCCGCCAAAACCTGAAGCGAGGCAGCCCCTTTCAGTACCGTGAATGGACCACCCAGCACTTCACGGAATCCGGTAACTTGGGCACCCCTCCTGGGTCAACCTGTACCCCCTACGAGTGCGGCGAATAGCCCGCCAATCCTAGAGTGAAGCCCCCTCCGTCTCAATGCCATGAGATGCGGGCTTGTTGCCCTCTAGAACCCGGCTATCCGTGCACCCCACCGCGGGGTAATCCTAGTACAGAAAGTAAAATATACATACACCGGGTACATCGACCGCAACCAGGTCGTGCCCCAAAAGAATAATACAATCAGGCAGTGACGGCAGTCCACATGTCGGACGCTCGCCCCGCAATATCAAATGTACATAATACAACCACAACTGTACTAGCATTGCATCCAGGCTATCCCCCACGACCGATCCGCAACATCACAGCAAAAACAGAACATCAACGTGAAAGTCACGTTCGCAAATCCGTCTAACCGGGCTATAGCAGTTAGACCGGATTTACCGATCAAGTGACATTCACGGTCGCAGATATAATGTAAATACTGTGAAAAATGTGTTTAAAATATTCGATCAATCAAATTTTAACAAGTGGGCCCCCAATCAAAACTGTAGCAGATCAAGAAATTCTGGGCCTAATGTTATTATTCCAAAACCCCACTTTACACCCCAGAAAGCCTCTGTAAAAAATTGGTGCAGTGATCTCCACAGTGCGCGGCGGAACAGCGGCGGGAAGGGGGTTTTCGCGGCGGTTCCGCGCTCCAACTGTGGAGTCACTTCATCGAATTTTTACAGAGCTCTTAGATTTTCCAGTACATCAATATTTTACAACCTGAAAAAAATTTCGAGACCAAAAATTTTCAACAGAAACTGATGCGAAGGTAAAATGCAGTTTTGGAACTTTTTGATCGACCGGAAATGCAAACACATTAAACCAAGCTAGACTAAGTTAATGGCGAGGCTCTGATACCACTGTAAGTGCACGGCGGCGCCCCGGCCGTCAATCCGACGCCGGAATGCGGAAGCGGTGAAAAACTTTAATTTTGCGGACTTAGCAAACCGGCACCACCGCGCACTAAACATCCGGATCGTAACCATTAACAAGTCTAAGCTACAAACAAGATAGGGAAGAGAAGTATACCGACAGATCCGACTCCTCCGGTCTTCTCGTCGTCGTCCCGATCTCCTGCGGAATGTTCCGTCTCCTCCTCGTCGCCGGAAGTGCACCACATCGCCTACTTCTTTTACGGGCTCCCACCTCAATGCCGAGGCAACTCGGGCGCGAAGCCGGCTACTCGACGTGCCCAAGATATGCTGTAGAATATCTAGAGAAGAAGTCTCATTTTGGGGTTTGTGGAATTGCCTTTTGTGGAGGGATTGAACTTGGAGCTTTTGAGATAGATCTTGTGGGATTTTTGCAACATGAAATGAGCCAAAAATCCACACCACAAATTTTGGACAGCCCCTATATGCTTGGGCCGGCCATCACAAGTGTGGGGGGTGAGAAAATGAGGGACTCATATGATAGAATGAGAGAGCCATCCAAAGAGGGAGTGAGTGGAACAATAATGCAAAAGGGAATCATGAAAGAACATGATAACAAAGCAAAACCAACACTCAACCACCTACCACCAACCTCATCATCAACAACCATGATGATCCAAAGTCAAGCCATCATGAAAAACAAAGTCAAGAAGTCAAGGCAAAAGGTATGGCTATCATGATACAACAAATTGCAAAGACCCCCTTCACAAATGCTTATTTGCAACAATGCAAATAAACCCTCCTCCACCAACCTTCGGCCAATGAACGAAACAAAAGGAAATTGGCCGAAACGGAAAGCAAAACTGGCAACTCCAGAAAACAGGTCGCGTAATAAATTACAGGAAAACCCCGATACTGTGCATACACACCCGCATCTGTATTTCGACCGAAATACAAATGCCAAGAGACAAAATCTCCACTGTACTATACTAGAATCCGGCTTATACCAAAACCGGCTAGTAATATCTGTTCGATCCTGATCCGTGCAATACCGCACGTATCTGATCGAACCCTGCCATATATCCATACGGCCTATAGTACAAACTGTCCGATCCTGATCCGTGCAATACCGCACGTATCTGATCGGACCTTGCCATATCTCCATACGGCCTCTACAACCTTTCGCCCGAAAGCTGAGTAACTGAATGTGGGGGACTCTAAAGACTCGTCAACACCTTGGTTGTGGATTTAACCACTAGCACGTCAGAGGTATAAGCCAATACGTAACGGGCTACCAGGTACTGACTAAAAAGGATGTCTGTGAGCGAACTCAGCCTGACAACCCTACTGAGCCTGTCAGTGACAATATCCGTACAGTCCGGTCCGTTCGTCTATGAGCATCGCATGGCGGGCCTAGGGGGTTGGTGAAAGTCAGACCCCCAAAAGCGGTACAAGTCGTGTCGGAGTGTAGCCCAGAACACCCTGAGATACTACTGGAATACCTACCAGTAAATCTCCTTGCCTCGGCCGAGGGCTTCGTGTAATGGCTCTCCTAGACACAGCACGACCTCACCCCCAATACCGGGAGAGACGAACCCCTGAAGATACGCTCACTGCCTCCATGTGGCTCGGGACTGTACCCAACTAAAACCTGTTTGCACGACTCCTTTGAGCCGTGGTAGGGTAGTAATCAAAGTACAGTGAGAACTCATACAAGACAAATGACGATCCCCAGGTCGATGAACTAACCTGTACACATGTCACCTGGGAACTGCCATCTGACGTCTGGTATATGACCAACTGGCATGTTCCCGGCGAGTCCTGTCCGGTGTACTCATAACCCAATGAGCACCTGTATACATCTTAGGTGATCCTACTGACACCAGTGGCTTGTGAGACCGGCCACCGCCCCTCGTCGGGGTCTCGACTGTATACACTAGTCTACTATGGAGTATCGATGCCCTGTCTCGAAACTCACACGACTAGGGACCATTTAAGGATATGCTTATAGACTCCCAGCTCCCACTTATATGATCGCCCTCATACTGCTGGTGGTCAAGCAAGAATCCTAGGGGCTCTATCAACGTGTAATAGCGACTTGTCAGGTCACCTAAAGCAGTACACGATGATAAAGGTAAACCAGATAGCATACTATCATCTCGAGTAAGACTGTCCTACCGGGATAGGTCCTCCATCAATCATTGCAATCACGTACCTGTGACCTAATAATTGACCCTGAGGGCACTATCTCCAACACGTCGGGTTTCAGCAGCGGCTTTGTGAAACCCGGGGATCCCAGATTATCTGTATTGTTCTGTGATGCTTATTACTTTTCTGTAATGTTGCATATTATCATGCCTGGAGCGATTATTGTATATTGGTTTATATACTATTAGATGTTGTATATGTTTTACATCCGCGCTAGTCCAGTCCCCGCTCTGTCGTTAGTTAAGTAACCTAACGGGTGATGACGGGACCCAGTGACGAATGCGGATGGCATATACGTACATTTTATTTTCGTTCTTTTTGGTGTGATTAATTGATGGGACTGCGTTGATTCTGATCAATGCAAAGTAAAACAAACCTGTTTGCAGTTGTTGGAACAAATTTAAAAAGTGTTATTGCAAAGACGTTTCCTTTTGTTTTGCATAGTGATATTCGGTTGGAATATCCTTCACCTCATTCGACGGGGCAAGGGCCGATATCCCTTCACCGGGACTGACCCCTTGGACAGAAGTTTGCGTCAGGGTAATAACTTCACTATAGTCGATTACATGTTGCTTTGCATCGCGGTATTCAGTGGAATATCCTGCACCTCATTCCACGAGGAAAGAGCCGAGATCCCTTCACCGGGAGTGACCTCTTTAGCTAAGGTTTTCGCCACTATATTTTATAAAAAGCTATCAGGTTCCTTCAACGAGATCAAGTTCATTATGTTAAAGGTTTTTCGCCAAAAACCAGCCGTAGCCCTCCGTCATTTCATATGAATGGTCAGTAGTATTCAAGCTATGTTGGTCTGGCCCTTAGCTAGGACATAGTGATTGGTAACTGCTGGGGTGTTCATATGTTGCATAGATAGATGCGTTGGTTTGGGACAGTCGTACAGCCTTGTTGGCCCTTAGTCAAGGGCGAGTACGGGTGGGTTCAAATTAACAAGATAATGATGGGAAGAACTTGACATGTGACTTATGATGGGTTGACCCTTAGTCACGATCATAAGAGCATGGGGTAAAAATCACATCGGGAGTTTCTAAAGAAACTGAAACTTGCCAGGCATGCGCATACCTTCTGGAGTGTGATAACGCGAGTGGATTCCGTCACGTTATCATGTGATGAGAGTTGGATCCCGATTCCCACTGATGAGTTGGTTTACTCTTCGGGTGATCCCGATTGATTCTTCTTTCAGGTTTGGAGGAGAATTTGACAGGACAGTGGGAGGTTTCCGGATTAGATAAAGTGATAACCATTCTGATCTAGGTTAGAGTGCACGCAGAGTGTTTCTTTTCTCTCTCTCTTTGGCAGCGACCTTTAACCGACCCTAGACTATGACTCAGTGACCAGGTTGACCGAACCTTCTTAAAATACTGGCTTTTGGATTGTCTGTGTTGCATAAGTCATTACCACTCCTTCTTTTATCCTTTGAATTTCTCAGAACACCCGTATTACTACGGATATCCACTTCCATTGGATAGATCCATCGTATGGTTATATACGAACTCGAAAGGACTTCTTCGAGGATGGATCCAGGTTCAGGAGAAATAGAATTGGTTTATTCAGTTGTCTTTTATTATCACCTTCTCTCAGGTTGCGAGGGCTCCTTGGTTTAGGAGAGTACACCTATTACGCTTATTGGATAGTCTTATTCCAAACCATAGGCAGGTGCCGAAAGGTAGGGAATGAAGAAAACCAATTAGCCTAAGTAGGGTGTGCAGAAGGTAATATGTAAAGACAAAATAAAGGGATTAGAAAGAGGGCAAAGTAAATTGCGACTGTTATCATTCACGACCAAAACCGCGTACTTCATCGCCACTCCTATTTTACCTTTAAAGGAATAAGGTATTATTCAGTTGTCTTTTATCATCACCTTCTCTCAAGATACGAGTACTCCTTGGTTTAGGAGGGTACACCTATTATGCTTACTGGATAGTCTTCTTCCAAACCATAGGCTGGTGCCGAAAGGTAGGGAAGGAAGAAAACCATTTAGCCTAACGATGGTGTACAGAAGGTAATGACTTAAGACAAATAAAGGGATTTGGAGAGATGGCAAAGAGATATACGGTTGAAGTCATGAATTGGATTATGGAAGAGGCATTGCTATGAATACCAGGATACCCCTATGAAACATTTTCATGTTTCAGTGCATTGTTAAAGAAAAACTGTTTCCCCGATTAGACACTTACTCCAAGGGTATGTATTTACCAGGTTTCATTCTCATATCTGTATGGTTTTACAGATGATGAGTGGGAGTATGTTATTGGGAATTAGGTGATTATCCTCATTATATCGGAATTCGTTGTAATTGGTGATATTTGAGGAAATCTCCAGGGTACAGTTTTCAACCTACGACGCACAGGTTTTGAGTTGTTAACTCAGCGGACTTATACAGAGTATTGTATGTTGTCCAGTGTCCATCAGGACAAAGGGGTAGGTCCTCGTACTATGTTCTGTTTACTTATAACTTCTCTAGTATTTAGACAAGTGTTTCGTAGAAATACAAGGTCTAAGTTTTGAGAAGTTGTGGGTATAAGAATAAAGTAGAGAACCAGGTGTCACAAGTATCGGGATTCTTCAAAGAGATCGAAAATGTAGATTCTTGTGATTGGTATTCAGATGATAGTGATGGTTTTGAGAAACGAGTTTCTCTTTCAGGTTACTCATAATTGGATGGATTCCTAAGTTGAGTAATGCTGATTAGCCTCTTTCCATTAAGTTGATATGCACTGGAGACAGTTGCATGATTTGAATCTGGTTCCAATTAAATTAGTGCCAAAGTTTCTTTATTGGATATAGAATAGTTCGTACCTTAAAAGATATTAAGGTACGGGGAGTTGTCCAGCTTATGCTTAAAACCAGACTCTGGATAACTCAGGGCACGTTTCTGTAATGGCTGTTTGTGGGTTGACCCTGGCTATGACGAGGGTTGATATTCTACCATTTGGAAGATCAATAGTGATATTGTTCTTGACTCGCCACAGTTTTAGTAAAATGGATTTTTTTTTCAGAAAAACAGTAGTGGGAGTATGGTAGAACTGGAAGTGATTCCAGAACCGCGAACGATTACGGAAAATTTAATAGGACCTATATATTCAATCAGGTTTGACATTCCAATAGCCACTCCGCAGATATGGTGGGTAACCTCAGATACCCGAGAGGTACTCCGGTAGCCTCAAGGACGGTGACAGGGAGGTTCTTATCTACCCAGACTTGACACTACTGATGTTCCAAGCTATGAGACCCGGTAGGAGGGTTGTCGTAGTCAGTGGGAGCAGCGGAAGTTTAGTGGGCAAGTAGCTTATGTCTATTTATAGACTAGAGCAGTTATAGAGGAGATAGATCATCTATTTTTGATGTGACAGTCATGGGTTTGACTTCAATCAGAATAGGGGATGGATCTGTTAAGAAGGTAGTAGGGTGTGATGTCATGGTATCTGGATGACATACACAGAGTAGGAAGTAAAATTCCTATACTACGAACGGTTGTACTGTGGTCGTCACACAGTTGTTTCTCCAGACAGGATATGGATATAATATTTGACATTCTGGTTTCTGGATCTATGGTTTTAGATCTGGATTTGGGTAGTTTCCCAATGTGGGTACTTTGACAGTATTCTAATGGTTTTTAGAATAGATGACTCCTAGCATGGTGGTGTAGCTGCAGGTGATGGAGTCACCCTCTCTAAAGATGTCTTACAGACTAAAGGGGATAGGGATGTGCATGATTGGTAGATCACTTGCTTAGGCAATTGAGTCAATCATGAGATGTCGAGTACCATACCAGATGTTGTTTTTGCACTAGATGCAATAAGTTTGTATTAATCCAATCCTGGAGAAACATAAGGAAGCAGTTTTAGAACATAAGTACATGTTCTACGGATTTGATGACGGCAGCCTCCTTCGGGAGACGATTATCATTCCAGGCTTCAAAGGTGACATGGATGACAGAGTGATTGTCAGAGTTATAGTTTTTCCCTCTGATGATGGACAGTATTATGGACAGATGGTCCAAGAGGATACTGTGGGAGGCTTGGTGCTGGATACTGATTAGGTTCAGTGATCGATACAGTCTAAGAAGTTTGGATTTGGAGTTCATTTATGAAGTAAGTCCCATCAGATATCCAGACATATTCTAAGACAGGTATTACTCAATTCGGGAGATGGCTTTCTCCGCGAACTTGAGATTAAGAGAGATATAGAAAGAAACATCTAGGCGGATCCACTCACTGAGGCTATTTCTCGAACACAAAAGTTTTACAAACGGGCTTTGTGAAACTGATTAGTAGAGGAGTTGGATGTTCGGTTTCACACGGGCTGTGAGTAGTCGACATTGCAATAATTAGCCTTGAGTGCAAGTGGGAGATTGTTGGAGATAGTGCCCTCATAGTCAATTATTGGATCGCAGGTACGTGATTGCAATGATTGCGGAGGACCTATACCGGTAGGACAGTCTTACTCAAGATGATAGTATGCTGTCTGGTTTGCCTTTATCAGTCGTGTACATGTTCAGGTGACTGATTACATGTTACACTTTGATAGAGCCCTTAGGATCTTCCTTTACCACCAACAGTATGATGGCGATCATATACGTGAGAGTTGGGTTGTTTATATGCATATCCTTAATTGTGGTCCCTAGTCGTGGGAGTTTCGAGACAGGGCATCGATACTCCGGAGTAGACTAGTGTGTACAGTCGAGACCCCGACGAGGGGCGGTGGCCGGTCTCACAAGCCACTGGTGTCAGTTTGATCACCTAAGATGTATACAGGTGCTCATTGGGTTATGAGTACACCGGACAGGACTCGCCGGGAATCTGCTAGTTAGTACTATACATATCGTCAGATAGCAGTTCCCTGGTGACATGTGTACAGGTTAGTTCATCGACCTGAGGTCGTCATTTGTCTCGTGTGAGTTCCCACTGTGCTTTGATTTCTACCCTACCACGGCTCAAAGGAGTCATGCAAACAGGTAGTTTTTGGGTACAGTCCCGAGCCATATGGAGGCACGTGAGCGGATCGGCAGGGGATTCGTCTCTCCCGGTATTGGGGGCGAGGTCGTGCTGTGTCTAGGAGAGCCATTACACATAGTCCATGGCCATGGCAGGAGATTTACTGGTAGGTACTCCAGTAGTATCTCAGGGTGTTATTGGACTACACTCCGACACGACTTATACTGCTATTGGGGGTCTGACGTTACTAGCCCCATAGGCAGATATGCGATACTCATAGACGAACGGACCGGACTGTATATACATTGTCACTGTTAGGCTCAGTAGGGTTTCCGGATGAGTTCGCTCATCGGCCTCCCTTGAGGTCAGTCCATGGGCAGCCGTTACGCATTGCTAGTGCCGCTGACGGTTTGTGGTTAAACCCACTGCCAGGGTACTGACGAGTCATTAGAGTCCCCCACAGACAGTTTCCCAAGTTCGGGCGAAACGTTGTAGAGGACGTATGATTTTATGGCAGGGTTCGGAAAATGCACGTGCGTTTACGCACGTGTTATTTTTCGGGTAGATGATACTGGTCGGCTTTGGTTTAAGCCGGATCCGAGTATTATATTGAGTAGATATAATATCTTTGTCTCAGCTACATTTGTATTCGGTCGTAATACAAATGCGGGTATATTTATACAGTTACGGGGTTATCCTGAAAGTCGTTTCAGGATCACTTTTGGAAGTTGCCAGTTTCCAGTTTTCTATCTGCCGTCTTTTAACATTCGGTTAAAGACGGATTTATCTTTTCTTGGATGAGAGTGAGTCATGCTTCTAGAAGGTTCTAGAAGGTGATGACTAGGTTAAATGGTGTTGTGTTTTCATTGGTTGCATTAATGAATGGATGACTAGGTTTAGTGAGTTATTCATTTCATTAATGTGTTTTGTTTACTTAAGAATATTTGTTCTTGATATTTTGAGTGAGAAGCTTTTTATGGTCACCCTCTTCTCTCCTACACTCACCTCCCTCCATCTATATATGGCCGGCCCCTCCTCTCACTCTCTCACTTGATGTTTCACTTGAAAAGATTATGATAGATTTTGGGGTGTATGGAATTCACAGCTCATTTCATTCCATCACCCGATTCCCTCAGCAACTTCATTTACCGATCGTCCACGGACTTGGACGAAGTGAGACAAAGTCATCTACTCATTCTCTACATCATTCTTGGTCGGCTCTTTTGGCAAACTTGACGACCGAGTTGCCTCAAGTCAGAGGCGGGAGCCCGTTTAAAGAATCAGCGACGTGGTGCCACCTAGACGAGCAGATCGGAGATCGACGAGATCAAAGAAGCCGCAACGGAGCGTGGGATGATGGTTAAAGAACGAAGGACTCGGATCGTTCGGTATAACCTTTCTACACTCTTTACAGTTTGTTAGTTTAGCAATAATGGAAGATCCGGGTTAAAGTATACGATAGCGCCAGTTAAAAGTTTTTTGTTCCGCATTTGGCGTCTGTAGACGGCCGGGGCGCTAACGTAGACTTACAGTGGTATCAGAGCCTAACCATTTTGCTATACTAACTTGTGCTAACGCGTTTAAAACATCGATCGAACCGGAAATCAAAAACCGCATTTTTCCATTTTCACAGTTTCTGTCGATTTTAAATAGTGTCCTAAAAATATTCCACATATCACAGAAATCTGTGCAGGGTTTTATAAGAACACCGACAAAATTTGGGCACGTGATTCCACCAAACCGCCGCGGAAACGCGGCCAAACCCATGGTTTGGCCGCGCATCCGCGGCCATTTGGTAAGATCATGCTCCCAAATTTGTACAGTGTGTTCTCCTCTGGAAATTGGGGTTTTTGGTATATATCTTTTGGGCCCAGATTTTTTTACTGTTCAGCAGATTTGCGTGGGGCCCACTTTTTGATATTTAGTCGATCGAAATTTAAACATGTTAGTTTACAGTGCTTACATTATATCTCCGACCGGGAATGTCATTTGATCGGTAAACCGCGTCTGATTGCTATAGTTCTTTTAGACGGGTTTGCGAACGTGACATTCGCGTTGATGTTCTGTGTTGTGCTGTAATGTTGCGGATTTGTCGTGGTGGATAGCAGTGTGCAATGGTAGTACAGTTTGAGTTTATTTGTACATTTGATATTGCGGGGCGAGCGTCCAACTTGTGGACCGCCGTCACTGCCTGTTGTATAATATTCTTTTGGGGCACGACCAGGTTGCGGTCGATGTACCTATTGTACTATTTTTCATTACTGTACTAGGTTTTGCCCCGCGACGGGGTGCACGGATAGCCGGGTTCTGGAGGGACAACGGGTCCGCATCTCATGGTTTTGAGAGGCAGAGGGGCCCCACTCTAGAATTGGCAGACTATTCGCCGCACTCGTAGGGGGTACAGGTTGACCCAAGGAGGGGTGCCCAAGATTACCGGATTCCGTGAAGTGCTGGGTGGTCCATTCACTATGCTGTAGGGGGCTGCCTCGCTTCAGGTTTTGGCGGGTAACTTGCCGCACCCGTAGGGGTCTAGGTTTCATTGCACAGGCTATCCACACGACAGGGGAACGTCGGGTTTCAGCAGCGGCTCTGTGAAACCCAGGGATCCCAGATTATCTGTATTGTTCTGTGATGCTTATTACTTTTCTGTAATGTTGCATATTATCACGCCTGGAGCGATTATTGTATATTGGTTTATATACTATTAGATGTTGTATATGTTTTACACCCGCGCTAAACAAGTCCCCGCTCTGTCGTTAGTTAAGTAACCTAACGGGTGATGACGGGACCCAGTGACGAATGCGGATGGCATATACGTACATTTTATTTTCGTTCTTTTTGGTGTGATTAATTGATGGGACTGCGTTGATTCTGATCAATGCAAAGTAAAACAAACCTGTTTGCTGTTGTTGGAACAAATTTAAAAAGTGTTATTGCAAAGACGTTTCCTTTTGTTTTGCATAGTGATATTCGGTTGGAATATCCTTCACCTCATTCGACGGGGCAAGGGCCGATATCCCTTCACCGGGACTGACCCCTTGGACAGAAGTTTGCGTCAGGGTAATAACTTCACTATAGTCGATTACATGTTGCTTTGCATCGCGGTATTCAGTGGAATATCCTGCACCTCATTCCACGAGGAAAGAGCCGAGATCCCTTCACCGGGAGTGACCTCTTTAGCAAAGGTTTTCGCCACTATATTTTATAAAAAGCTATCAGGTTCCTTCAACGAGATCAAGTTCATTACGTTAAAGGTTGTACGCCAAAAACCAGCCGTAGCCCTCCGTCATTTCATATGAATGGTCAGTAGTATTCAAGCTATGTTGGTCTGGCCCTTAGCTAGGACATAATGATTGGTAGCTGCTGGGGTGTTCATATGTTGCATAGATAGATGCGTTGGTTTGGGACAGTCATACAAGCTTGTTGGCCCTTAGTCAAGGGCGAGTACGGGTGGGTTCAAATTAACAAGATAATGATGGGAAGAACTTGACATGTGACTTATGATGGGTTGACCCTTAGTCACGATCATAAGAGCATGGGGTAAAAATCACATCGGGAGTTTCTAAAGAAACTGAAACTTGCTAGGCATGCGCATACCTTCTGGAGTGTGATAACGCGAGTGGATTCCGTCACGTTATCATGTGATGAGAGTTGGATCCCGATTCCCACTGATGAGTTGGTTTACTCTTCGGGTGATCCCGATTGATTTTTCTTTCAGGTTTGGAGGAGAATTTGACAGGACAGTGGGAGGTTTCCGGATTAGATAAAGTGATAACCATTCTGATCTAGGTTAGAGTGCACGCAGAGTGTTTCTTTTCTCTCTCTCTTTGGCAGCGACCTTTGACCGACCCTAGACTATGACTCAGTGACCAGGTTGACCGAACCTTCTTAAAATACTGGCTTTTGGATTGTCTGTGTTGCATAAGTCATTGCCACTCCTTCTTTTATCCTTTGAATTTCTCAGAACACCCGTATTACTACGGATATCCACTTCCATTGGATAGATCCATCGTATGGTTATATAAGAACTCGAAAGGACTTCTTCGAGGATGGATCCAGGTTCAGGAGAAATAGAATTGGTTTATTCAGTTGTCTTTTATTATCACCATCTCTCAGGTTGCGAGGGCTCCTTGGTTTAGGAGAGTACACCTATTACGCTTATTGGATAGTCTTATTCCAAACCATAGGCAGGTGCCGAAAGGTAGGGAATGAAGAAAACCAATTAGCCTAAGTAGGGTGTGCAGAAGGTAATATGTAAAGACAAAATAAAGGGATTAGAAAGAGGGCAAAGTAAATTGCGACCGTTATCATTCACGACCAAAACCGCGTACTTCATCGCCACTCCTATTTTACCTTTAAAGGAATAAGGTATTATTCAGTTGTCTTTTATCATCAACTTCTCTCAAGATACGAGTACTCCTTGGTTTAGGAGGGTACACCTATTATGCTTACTGGATAGTCTTCTTCCAAACCATAGGCTGGTGCCGAAAGGTAGGGAAGGAAGAAAACCATTTAGCCTAACGATGGTGTACAGAAGGTAATGACTTAAGACAAATAAAGGGATTTGGAGAGATGGCAAAGAGATATACGGTTGAAGTCATGAATTGGATTATGGAAGAGGCATTGCTATGAATACCAGGATACCCCTACGAAACATTTTCATGTTTCAGTGCATTGTTAAAGAAAAACTGTTTTCCCGATTAGACACTTACTCCAAGGGTATGTATTTACCAGGTTTCATTCTCATATCTGTATGGTTTTACAGATGATGAGTGGGAGTATGTTATTGGGAATTAGGTGATTATCCTCATTATATGGGAATTCGTTGTAATTGGTGATATTTGAGGAAATCGCCAGGGTACAGTTTTCACCCTACGACGCACAGGTTTTGAGTTGTTAACTCAGCGGACTTATACAGAGTATTGTATATTGTCCAGTGTCCATCAGGACAAAGGGGTAGGTCCTCGTACTATGTTCTGTTTACTTATAACTTCTCTAGTATTTAGATAAGTGTTTCGTAGAAATACAAGGTCTAAGTTTTGAGAAGTTGTGGGTATAAGAATAAAGTAGAGAACCAGGTGTCACAAGTATCGGGATTCTTCAAAGAGATCGAAAATGTAGATTCTTGTGATTGGTATTCAGATGATAGTGATGGTTTTGAGAAACGAGTTTCTCTTTCAGGTTACTCATAATTGGATGGATTCCTAAGTTGAGTAATGCTGATTAGCCTCTTTCCATTAAGTTGATATGCACTGGAGACAGTTGCATGATTTGAATCTGGTTCCAATTAAATTAGTGCCAAAGTTTCTATATTGGATATAGAATAGTTCGTACCTTAAAAGATATTAAGGTACGGGGAGTTGTCCAGCTTATGCTTAAAACCAGACTCTGGATAACTCAGGGCACGTTTCTGTAATGGCTGTTTGTGGGTTGACCCTGGCTATGACGAGGGTTGATATTCTACCATTTGGAAGATCAATAGTGATATTGTTCTTGACTCGCCACAGTTTTAGTAAAATGGATTTTTTTTTTTCAGAAAAACAGTAGTGGGAGTATGGTAGAACTGGAAGTGATTCCAGAACCGCGAATGATTACGGAAAATTTAATAGGACCTATATATTCAATCAGATTTGACATTCCAATAGCCACTCCGCGGATATGGTGGGTAACCTCAGATACCCGAGACGTACTTCGGTAGCCTCAAGGACGGTGACAGGGAGGTTCTTATCTACCCAGACTTGACACTACTGATGTTCCAAGCTATGAGACCCGGTAGGAGGGTTGTCGTAGTCAGTGGGAGCAGCGGAAGTTTAGTGGGCAAGTAGCTTATGTCTATTTATAGACTAGAGCAGTTATAGCGGAGATAGATCATCTATTTTTGATGTGACAGTCATGGGTTTGACTTCAATCAGAATAGGGGATGGATCTATTAAGAAGGTAGTAGGGTGTGATGTCATGGTATCTGGATGACATACACAGAGTAGGAAGTAAAATTCCTATACTACGAACGGTTGTACTGTGGTCGTCACACAGTTGTTTCTCCAGACAGGATATGGATATAATATTTGACATTCTGGTTTCTGGATCTATGGTTTTAGATCTGGATTTGGGTAGTTTCCCAATGTGGGTACTTTGACAGTATTCTAATGGTTTTTAGAATAGATGACTCCTAGCATGGTGGTGTAGCTGCAGGTGATGGAGTCACCCTCTCTAAAGATGTCTTACAGACTAAAGGGGATAGGGATGTGCATGATTGGCAGATCACTTGCTTAGGCAATTGAGTCAATCATGAGATGTCGAGTACCACACCAGATGTTGTTTTTGCACTAGATGCAATAAGTTTGTATTAATCCAATCCTGGAGAAACATAAGGAAGCAGTTTTAGAACATAAGTACATGTTCTACGGATTTGATGACGGCAGCCTCCTTCGGGAGACGATTATCATTCCAGGCTTCAAAGGTGACATGGATGACAGAGTGATTGTCAGAGTTATAGTTTTTCCCTCTGATGATGGACAGTATTATGGACAGATGGTCCAAGAGGATACTGTGGGAGGCTTGGTGCTGGATACTGATTTGGTTCAGTGATCGATACAGTCTAAGAAGTTTGGATTTGGAGTTCATTTATGAACTAGGTCCCATCAGATATCCAGACATATTCTAAGACAGGTATTACTCAATTCGGTAGATGGCTTTCTCCGCGAACTTGAGATTAAGAGAGATATAGAAAGAAACATCTAGGCGGATCCACTCACTGAGGCTATTTCTCGAACACAATAGTTTTACAAACGGGCTTTGTGAAACTGATTAGTAGAGGAGTTGGATGTTCGGTTTCACACGGGCTGTGAGTAGTCGACATTGCAATAATTAGCCTTGAGTGCAAGTGGGAGATTGTTGGAGATAGTGCCCTCATAGTCAATTATTGGATCGCAGGTACGTGATTGCAATGATTGCGGAGGACCTATACCGGTAGGACAGTCTTACTCAAGATGATAGTATGCTATCTGGTTTGCCTTTATCAGTCGTGTTCAGGTGACTGATTACATGTTACACTTTGATAGAGCCCTTAGGATCTTCCTTTACCACCAACAGTATGATGGCGATCATATACGTGAGAGTTGGGTTGTTTATATGCATATCCTTAATTGTGGTCCCTAGTCGTGGGAGTTTCGAGACAGGGCATCGATACTCCGGAGTAGACTAGGGTGTAAAGTCGAGACCCCAACGAGGGGCGGTGGACGGTCTCATAAGCCACTGGTGTCAGTTGGATCACCTAAGATGTATACAGGTGCTCATTGGGTTATGAGTACACCGGACAGGACTCGCCGGGAATCTGCTAGTTAGTACTATACATATCGTCAGATAGCAGTTCCCTGGTGACATGTGTACAGGTTAGTTCATCGACCTGAGGTCGTCATTTTTCTCGTGTGAGTTCCCACTGTGATTTGATTTCTACCCTACCACGGCTCAAAGGAGTCGTGCAAACAGGTAGTTTTTGGGTACAGTCCCGAGCCATATGGAGGCACGTGAGCGGATCGGCAGGGGATTCGTCTCTCCAGGTATTGGGGGTGAGGTCATGCTGTGTCTAGGAGAGCCATTACACATAGTCCTTGGCCATGGCAGGAGATTTACTGGTAGGTACTCCAGTAGTATCTCAGGGTGTTATTGGGCTACACTCCGACACGACTTATACTGCTATTGGGGGTCTGACGTTACTAGCCCCCTAGGCAGATAGGCGATACTCATAGACGAACGGACCGGACTGTATATACATTGTCACTGTTAGGCTCGGTAGGGTTTCCGGATGAGTTCGCTCATCGGTCTCCCTTGAGGTCAGTCCATGGCAGCCGTTACGCATTGCTAGTGCCGCTGACGGTTTGTGGTTAAACCCATTGCCAGGGTACTGACGAGTCCTTAGAGTCCCCCACAGACAGTTTCCCAAGTTCGGGCGAAACGTTATAGAGGCCGTATGGTTTTATGGCAGGGTTCGGAAAATGCACGTGCGTTTACGCACGTGTTATTTTTCGGGCAGATGATACTGGTCGGCTTTGGTTTAAGCCGGATCCAAGTATTATATTGAGTAGATATAATATCTTTGTCTCAGCTGCATTTGTATTTGGTCGTAATACAAATGCGGGTATATTTATACAGTTACGGGGTTATCCTGAAAGTCGTTTCAGGATCACTTTTGGAAGTTGCCAGTTTCCAGTTTTCTATCTGTCGTCTTTTAACATTCGGTTAAAGACGGATTTATCTTTTCTTGGATGAGAGTGAGTCATGCTTCTAGAAGGTTCTAGAAGGTGATGACTAGGTTAAATGGTGTTGTGTTTTCATTGGTTGCATTAATGAATGGATGACTAGGTTTAGTGAGTCATTCATTTCATTAATGTGTTTTGTTTACTTAAGGATATTTGTTCTTGATATTTTGAGTGAGAAGCTTTTTATGGTCACCCTCTTCTCTCCTACACTCACCTCCCTCCATCTATATATGGCCGGCCCCTCCTCTCACTCTCTCAATTGATGTTTCACTTGAAAAGATTATGATAGATTTTGGGGTGTATGGAATTCACAGCTCATTTCATTCCATCACCCGATTCCCTCGGCAACTTCATTTACCGATCGTCCACGGACTTGGACGAAGTGAGACAAAGTCATCTATTCTACTTCATTCTTGGTCGTCTCTTTTGGCAAACTTGACGACCGAGTTGCCTCAAGTCAGAGGCGGGAGCCCGTTTAAAGAATCAGCGACGTGGAGCCACCTAGACGAGCAGATCGGAGATCGATGAGATCAAAGAAGCCGCAACGGAGCGTAGGATGATGGTTAAAGAATGAAGGACTCGGATCGTTCGGTATAACCTTTCTACACTCTTTACAGTTTGTTAGTTTAGCAATAATGGAAGATCCGGGTTAAACTATACGATAGCGCCAGTTAAAAGTTTTTTGTTCCGCATTTGGCGTCTGTAGACGGCCGGGGCGCTAACGTAGACTTACAGTTAAACCCACTGCCAGCGTAGTGTCGAGTCTTTAGAGTCCCACACAGAGAGTTTCCCTGCTCCAGGAGAAACGATATAGAGGTCGTATGGTTTTACGACAAGGGATCGGACGCATACGTGTTTAAACGCACGTGCGACGTTCGGACAGTTTTTACTAGCCGGCTTTGGTTTAAGCCAGATTCTAGTATCGGGTTATTTGATTTATACAGTCTAAAGTTTTTCCGTGTTTTCACGGATTGGAGGGGCGTTCTCGTAATTTCCGGGAAGCTTCTAGAAGCATGGTGACTTAGGGGGTTAAGGTGGCATAAGCATTTATTGCTTAATGACTCATTTGTGTGATTCATCCATGGTATTAAATGATGCATTAATTAGTTAATGAGTCATATGATGAATCACACAAGGTGAATGAATCAACCATGATGATTAATCATTTATATTATTTATTTGATAAATTGTTATGGTTGTTAAATTCAAATGAGTTCATTTTTTCAATATGATTCTTATCATCACCTTCTCTCTCCTCAAGCTCTCTCATTCTTGAAACCCTAACCCTAACCTCTCATGTGTTGAGATCAAGAGTTAGCTAGACTAATACATCCATAACCTCACTCTATATCCCCTAGGTAGCTTAGATTAACACTTTGAGCAACCTAGTTATCTCAAGTTAGAGATCAAGCTTGGCGTAGGAGCTCTCGGGTGGATCGTCTTTGACTCAAGGAGGCCGTTGAGGTGCCGATGTTCCAAGGAGCCTACGAGGAGTGGAGGACAGCGATGAAGACCCGAAGGACAAGTAACGTGAGGTATAACTTCGAATCCGAGTAGTTAAACCTCTCGTAGTTTGCTAATAACGGTTTAGACACGATTCATGCGCTCAAGTCCGTGTTACGAAGCTTTGATAATCGTTTTTCATATATTCTGCCTCCCCGCAAGTTCGTGGGGTGCGTGACATGGACTTACACATCCATCGCCCATCACATGGGTCGAGAAGATATACACTAGTCTACTCTGGAATATCGATGCCCCGTCTCGATATTCCCACGACTAGGAACATTGAAGGATGTACTCATGGACTACCCAGGCCCCACTTGTATGATCTGCATCATAGTCCTGCAAGTCGAGTACACATCCTAAAGGCTTTATTAACATGTAACAGAGAAACAGTAAGTATACATGTTAAGATAAAGAGCAACCAGATAGCGTACTATCATGTCGAGCAAGAAAGTCCTACCTATATATGTCCCAGCATCCACTACAATATACATCTCATGTATAGTAATGGCCTCTAGGGCATACATATAACTAACATCGTCAAGGTCATAGGATGCTAGGGGTAAAATATTATCGGGAATTTCAAGTGTTGAAATTTGCAATGAGATTGCATACCTCCTATGAGATAGTTGGATCCCGATACCCACTGGGAGTAAGAGTTACTCCTGGGAGAGTTTTACACATTACAATTAGCCGATCAAGTAGGTGTCTAGAAAGTGTCAACAGGGTTATGCCCCTGGGAAAACGAGGTTTATTTTAATTAGGTCCGTGCGAAAGCATGGGGAACCTCCCTCAAAGTACTGGCACTGGCCTGGCTGAAAGATTGGCAAACTTGTAGGGTGTAATTAATCCCGGCTAGTCTTTCCTTTTAGGGTTTGAAGGAAGATTTGACAAAAACAGTGGGAGACATCCTGATTAGATAAAATAATAACCAATCTAATCTTGCAAGAGCATACACTGAGTGTTTTCTTCTCTCTCTCTCCAGGTAGCGACCATGTCACGCCTTAATCAAGATAATAATACGGATGTATTGACCAAACCCGCTTGTTATATTACGCTTAGGAACGTTGGTCCCGCTCCAACTTATAATTGCTATAAGACAGAGCGGGAAATAGGGGATTACCAGAATTCCCGTGCCACCCAAACGAAGAAAATGTATGTTGATACATCATCTTCGGGTATGTTCATTACAGAGAACTGTTTTCTCAGTATCCTTTACGTCCTGGGTATGTGATACCAGATCAGGATCCCACATATGTAATCTGTTATATGGGCTACAGATAGGTAGAGAACTGAGAAAGGGTGATATGTTTTAAGAGTTAAAAATGGTGCAAGTGTTGCAGCCAAGTGTGTTGGCAGTTATCACCCTGTATTACCAAATACATTGATTCTGAACGAATGTTATTAGATACCGAACATGATATACAACACATATCAGTCTCTTTATTAGTAAAGAAGGATATAATTTTGTATTGTTGGATAATGTTTTGAACATTTTCTATATCAAGAGTTGATCGGTTCGGCACGTTATCTAAAAGCATATACGTTCTAAATCAAACTACAGTTCTTAACGTACAAAACACACACAAGAGGAAGAGTTCAGAAATGAACGAATCCTTCTTGAGGTATTGTAGACTAGGTCATATCAATGCGACCCGACTAGCTAAGTTACATTTAGATGCATATTTAAATCAGTTTGAACTTACATTTTGTCAAACTTGCCAGTCATGTCACAAAGAAAAGATGACCATAGCTCCGTTTATTGGAAACAGAGAAAGAATTATTGAACTCTTGGGATTGATACATGATGATGTATGTAGGTCCCCTGTCTACACATGCCAGGAAAGGTTCTTTGTACTTCATTACATTCACTGATGATCTCTCAAGATTCGTACATGTGTTCCTATTGAAACATGAGTCTGAACCTTTTGAGATATTCAATGACTATAAGTTAGAAGTAGAGAACCAAAACAGGTATAAGTATTATGTCCTTTGATGAGATCAAGGAGGAGAATACTTGAGCAAAGAATTTCTGGATTATTCTAAAGGAGAATGAGATTCTCTCTCAGCATTACTCCTCCGTATACACCACTGCACGTCGGTGTATCAGGGTGGAGCAATCGCACCCTATGAGATATGGTGAGCTCTATGATGAGTACTACTGAGTTGTCTATTTCCTTTTTTGGGGTTATGCACTTGTGAAGCTGCATGCCTATTAAATAGGGTTCCAACCAAATCAGGTGCCTACCACTCCATATGTGATATGGTATGGGAAGAGCCCATCTCTTAAAGATGTTAAGATTTGGGGTTGTCCGGCCTATGTCTAAAAGCAAAATCCGGACAAGCTCGAGGCAAGTTCAGTTCTGTGGAAGTTTGTTGGATATCCCAAGCATTCGCAAGGGAATATCTTCTACCACACTGAGGAGCAAAAGGTGTTTTGTTTCTCAGCATGCCACCTTTGAGAAAGGGAATTTCTTGTGAAGAAATTAGTGGCCATGAGGTAGAACTGGAAGGAGTTCCAGCTATACAGACTACAGCTGATGATTTGGTAGAACCAAAGGATTCAATAGCTCCCAACGAACCTCAGTCTCTCCGCCGATCTAGTAGGGTTCCTCACCCACCTGAGAGATACTTCGGTTTTCTCTATGACAGTGGGAGCGAGGATGAGATGATGACCCAATTAGTTTTGAGCAGGACATCAGGAGTGAAGACTCTGTGAGAATGGCTGGATGTTAAGCGATCTGAGATGGAATCCATATACACCAACAAAGTGTGGACTTTGGTTGCTTTATCTGAAGGGTTAAATCCCCATCAGGAGCAAGTATATCTTGAGAAGATCACTTGGTGTACATGAAAAAGTTGAGACTTTCAAAGCTAAGACTTATTGCAAAAGGTTCTCGTCATTGATCAGGTGTTGATTATGATGAAACCTTTTCTCCTGTAAGCTATGCTTAAGTCCATCCGGATCCTACTTGCCATTGCTACAGACCATAACTACGATATCTGGCGGTTGGGTGTCATGACTACTTTTCTAAATGATGATTTAGAAGATAGCGTCTATAAGTACACAGCCAGAGGGCTTCGTAGACAGTAGGAGCAGCGGAAACATGTGCAAGTTGCTTTATGAGTTAAAGCAGGCATTGCGGAGTTGGAACATTTGTTTTGAAGTGGCAGTCAAAGAGTTTGACTTCATCAAAATGGTAGAAGAACCTTGTATATACAAAAGGTAGTAGGGAGTATGGTGGTGATCCTCGTATTGTACGTGGATGACATACTCTAGATAGGGAAGGAGTTTCCTATGCTACGCTCGGTCAATATCCTCTTATCACAAGGATTCTCCATATAGGATCAAGGTGATACCTCCTAAATCATCGGGTTTTAGATCTATGAGATAGATCTAAGTGTGTCACGACCCGAAAGAGCACGTGACTGGCCCTTGAACCATATGAAGCCTAAAGGACTCCATCTGATCCAAGTAAGCCAAAAGCCCAGAAATCTAAAACCATTTTTGAGAATAAGTAAAGAAAACTGGTTTAAAGAAGTGAAGAAATACAGGTTTGAAATCAAGGTTTTTAAATAACTAAGCCGAAGGTACGTTTTGAAAACAATAAAGTCTTTTCTAAAAATTTCGGCAGAGTTTCTTTTGAAAAACTGGCCCCGAATGGGGTACAACAAGTATAACAATATGTATGCAATGATAATGGCATCCCCAAGCGGGAGCTAGCTCTTCGTCAATCGACGGTCACAACCACATATGCAGCAATAATATACAACGCCTAGTGGCGAGGATCAAATCCAAAGAAAACTCAAAAGTAATAAGAAAAAAACGCAATACTACTAAGCGCGACTCTAAGGTCGAAATAATACATCACTAGTCTAGGTCTGAAACAATACAAGTTTTGGTTGATGGAAATTCTAGATACAATGAAATAAATAAATACAATGGTGGTTCTTGATGCGAAAGAATCCACCTACCAAAGCAAGTCACCCGCAAGAAGAAAGTGTGCCAGAAATGCCGCAATAGAACCTGTACGGCAGAACCTGCAAGAACTGTGGCACAACGGGGGTGAGTTGCCAACTCGTGAATAGAAACATCTACAAGCAGAAACCGAATGCAAGACATAAACCTAAGTCAACGATCAATAATATAATCCACAAGAGTACATCTGAGTGTAATAGGGTGGCAAGGTAACATCTAATCATGTATGTAGTGCCAGGTACTCAGGTAATCACATGTCATCAGTGTAAGGTATGTCTGCATGAAGTAACCATGAAGAAATATCAATGATATCAATACACATATATTAGCGTCCCATACCACTAATATTGGTGTAAGGGTATATATAACAGCGCCCTCATACCCTGTTATATATACAAATAAAGTATGATCAATGTAAAACCAGTCTGTATATGATCCAAGTCTGTATATAATCCATGTCTGTATGTATGTGGAACCCGTCCACTCGTCACCCACTGACGATAAGCATCAAGTATGCAAGTATGAGGATATAAACAATATCATGGAAAAACATCATGAAAACCCGTGCCTAGCATCGACACGTAAATCCTCATCCATATGGGGCTCCGTCGGCGGTATCGGCCCTCGGCCCCCGGCAGTACGAGTCAACCCATGTCCATCTCTGGGCTCCGTCTGCGGTATCGGCCCTCGGCCCCCGGCAGTACGGGTCAGCCCATCTCTCGACTGCGGCCGGTATCCTCCAGATATCCGCCGAGCTCAAATACAATCACCGGTAGGTACTCGCCCGCCTCCAGGCTCAATCGGCAAACCCATCGATAATCTCGCCGAGGGGAACCATACCGGGCCCACCACGAACCCGCAAACGGATCATCACCTCCTCGAATCGGGTTTCAAGCACACGTCTCAGCACCGAGAAAACGCGTGGTGGACGCACCGAAATATCATATCACGAGGTACCGGGTTTTCATAAAAGTGCCTCTTTTCTTAAATAACCCCACGGTCCTCAAAAACCAGAAATCACATGAAAATCCAACATCAGGAAGTAAATCCAATGCGATGTGCTATGCAGTCAATCCATGACGTATGCGACATGTAAAGAACAGTAATCATATCGGAAATCATGCAACATGGAATAGTAATGTGCATATGTCGAAGGAAGAATCATCTCATGAATGCAATAGTACTACAGTGTAGTGGCATGGCAATTATCGATGATGAAGTGTGTGAGCCGGCAAATAGTGTACGTGGAACATACGCATCATCGATAATGGTGCTGGTGTCCTAACAGCATCATAATAATATAGCAATGAACATATGCCAGCAATGCGAATAGCATGAAGATGCAGAAATCTAGTAGTCAACACCACAGTGAAGTATCTACTATGCAACTACACCTAAGTATCAGGTCAAACAGGAGGGGTAGGTGTGGAAACCACCTAAATCTGAGTCGGTATATATATAAAGATATATAGTCGGTGATCTCGCCTCAATGTCATATCATAAGATATCCTCGAGTTATGAGTGCGGATCTATCATCAATATCGGCACGTACGGTAAATCATCGTACGGCATCCCCAAAAGCTGGGTAGGGGTCAACATCTCACTGTCTCATCACATAACAGATATCACCATCATCAGAACATATAGTCTGGAGTACTACTCTATGTCTAGTACAAAACGGTAACATCAGTAAGGTATGCATGCGGGGGTAAACACATATCCCAAGCCCGCAAGAATCACAAGTCATATCCCACATATGAATCGTATCAAATCACCGATCCCATGGCACCAAGCCTACATCATCGACTCATCTCCAAAGTCATCACATATCATCAATCATAGTGCAAGTACAAGTGATAAGCAAGGGTGTGTGTATAGGTGTAATTCTATCCTAGGGTTCGCGACTATGAACTGCACTAGTCACTTCTAACCCTGTACTATCCATTATACACCTAATATCACGATAACTACATAATAATCTATCTACGGACTGCGGGGGTGCTATACGCCATCCACCCGACTTCCCCCTGTAGATATAATCTACTCACCTTGCTTCTCGTGTGCCAAAGTCGATGTCGCTATCTTCACCTCCTTTGCCTCAACATCACGCGGGGTACCTACAAGTATATCACAATGCTAAAGCACATGAAAATCACATCGGAAACCAAAATAGCACACGCTACCCGCATAGGTAAAAACCTATCGACTCGCATGTAAACACAATCAAAATCCACTTGTCGTTGACGTCCAAATGCCACCCGACAGGAATGAATCACCAAATACCAAAATCCATGCTAAAACAAGTCCCAAATTATACACCAACATAGGAAAATCAACCCAGATTTCACCCTAGATGGAATCAGTCAAAACTAGACATACTCAGGGTCAAAACTAGAGGAAATGGGGGCATGCACAGAAAACGAGGCAATTCCTTAAAATACCTTATTTTAGAATTTTCCATAATTTTTCCCCATTTATCTGTATTTAATTATACCAGAATATTAAAATATTCATTAAAATAATATTAAATTATAAAATTTCCCAAAAATCATATTTTATTATTTTGAAGACGTTACAAAGTGGATGTTAGGATTCTCACTAGGTGTAGTGAGATGGTATCAATCGAACCTGGGGAAAATCACTGGATAGGATCCAGGGTGGTAAGGTCGACTGAATGTCAGTCACAGGCATTGTCTTTACCCTCAGTGGAGGGACGGTATGATAGAAGAGTTCCAAGCTAGATACCGTGGCATACTAGACGATAAAGGCTAATACATTGCTACTTAATATGCTACCAAAGAGTCAGTCTGGATGTATATAAGTTCATGAGATGAATTTCGTTCCTACCATTATGTGACAATGGAGATTTGGCTTTGGCCTCGGAACCCCCGTCCCATCAGAGATCCAGACATATTCTTAGGCAGTATCACCTGATCATGGAGATGGCTGATCTCCAAGGAGATCGAGGTTAGGAGAGTAGACACAGAGGAAAACAGCGCGGATCCACTAACAAAGGCCTATTTCCCAGTAGAGACTTTTATGGGATGGTTGAGTATGAGATACTTCAACCACTGCTGATTGTTGGGTATGAGATACTACAACAGATGGCCCTATTTCAAGTGGGAGATTGTTAGTTATATGTATGCCCTAGAGGCCATTACTGTACATACGATGTATATTGTAGTGGATGCTTGGACATATATGGGGATGACTTTCTTGCTCGACATGATAGTATGCTATCTGGTTGCACTTTATCTTAACATATACTCTGATTGTCTCTATGTTACATGTTGATAAAGCCCTTAGGATGAATACTTGACTACCAGGACTATGATGCAAATCATACTAGTGGGGACAGCGTAGTCGCTAAGTACATCCTTCAAATGTTCCTAGTCGTAGGTGTATCGAGACAGGGCATCGATATACCAGAGAAGACTAGCGTATAGCTTCTCGACCCATACAGATGGGCGATGGATGATCCCATATCCATTGGTGTTTGACATCAGAGACAGTATACGGGTGCTCAGTGGAGACTGGGTACACTGAACGGACTCGCCGAGAACTCCCAGATGGTATTATACCTCACGTCAGATGGCAGTTCTCTGGTGACACTGGTACAGGTTAGTCTGTAGACCCGAGATCGTCATAGATTCTTGTGTGATTCCCACTGTGCTTTGATTTCCATCATACCACGTCCAAGAGGGCGTGCAAAACGGTGGCTTTTGGGTATAGTCCCGAGTCACATGGAGGCAATGAGCAATAGGAGGGGTTTCGTCTCTCCCGGTATTGGGAGTTGATGTTGCGTTGTGTTTGATTGGCTATAACAGGAAGTCCTTGGCCAAGGCAGCTTTAGAGATATACTGGTAAGTGTTATCAGTAGTTTCTCGACCCGTTATGAGCCTCATTTCGACATGACTTATCGAGTTACTGGGGTCTGACGTTTACCACCCCTAGACGAGATATGCGACATATCAGACGAAGAGACCGGACTGTACGGTTGTGTTACTGATTGGATTCGCAGGAGTACTAGCAGGCTTGCTTGTTGATCTTCTGATCGCTCAATACCCGGGTGGCCGTTACATTTAGCAGACCGCTTGCGGCTTGTGGGTGTTTGATATGATCATCACCTACTGCCGGCGTATTGACGAGTCTTTAGAGTCCTACACAGGGGTTTCCTGGCTCAAGCGAAACGGAGTAGGAGCACATATGTGATATGTGCGGGACCGAGATTGATACGATATAAGATACCGTATTCTATTCTCGCGATTCGTGACATTGATCGGTTATATGCGATATAGCCGGGTTATCGGATCAAGTGTTGAATCAATAAGTTGTTACACATGATATTAGTCGATTATAGCCGGATTATTAAATAAAGTGTTGATTTAATAATTTAATGTATAATTATATATTTGATATATTACATTACATTAACTAGTATTAGCTCACTTATGATTTATTTTCTCACATCGGATACATTGATGTATATGTGATATATGTTAAATGTACCATGCTTAGTTACATATGCAACTAGGGATTGTAGAGAATAAACCATGCTAGGGTTAAGATTAGGGTTTTTATTTATCTTTAAGTTATTCAAAAAGTATGGATAATTGTCATGGTTGTTAATTATTGAAAGCTTGTAGAAGCTTCATTTCTTCTTTGACTTTATCCAATCCTTTTGTCTAGCTTGAGATATTTTTGACCTAACCTTTAACCATAGCTTGTAGTTAACTCTCTACAAGGGTTAAGCATGACATGCTTAATCCTTGGTTGCATTTCTAACCACACACATAATTCATTTGTATGAATTATTGTGAGGAGCTCTTCTTCTTCATCTTCTTCCCCCTAAAAAGCTTACTAGCTCTAATGGTGGAATGAGAAAAAGTGTGAGAAAATCAATTCTAAAGTGAGCCCACTTCCTACTTCATCATACTCTACTACTTGCCATGTAGTATAGGGTGTTCTCTTCACAAAGTTTATGATCTAGTGAAGGAATAGCTTGAGTTAGTGTCTCCCCAACGTAGATCATCTTCGGCCTCGAAGTCTTCGAAGGAAGCACGTTCGTTTCTTCTACGGAGCCTCTCTAGAGTCCGGAGCTTGAGATCGCAGCGGAGGGGACTACTACACGGATCTATTTGAAGTGATGGACCGGTCTACAAAGGTTGTATTCCTCGCTCTCTTTTCATATTGTAAAGTGTTTGCATATAGTTATCCGTATATTTCTAGTTAACGATCTAGTTTAGGGTTAGCTAAAATGGCAAAATTTTAATTTGGCATAGACGATGCCTCCCGAAACCTTGCTGCCGTCGTAGGTAACCCTTCAGTAGTTTACCGCACCCTTAGGGGTCTAGGGTGGGGTTTGGCTATTCATCACGGCCGTGAAATCCGTCTTTCGTTACAGGCTTAAACGAAACGCGGAATTCCTAGTATATCTAATATGTTCATCTGTGATCTGGAATGCCTATTATTTCGTGAGACGAATGGTTATTATATATATACTATATAATAGTCGTTGCTTATGTTTTGCATCCGCGCTAGTCCAGCCCCCAGCTCGAGTGTTAGTTAAGCAACCTAACGGTGTAAGACGGGGCCCAGTGGCGAATGCGCATGGCATAAGCGTACGTCATATTTTCGTTTCTTTCTGTGATGATAGGTGTAAATGATGGGACTGCATTACATTAATGCAAAGCAAACAAACCAAAGCTGAATCGTTGGAACAAATTTTTAAACCACTCGGTTATTTTAAAACAGGAGACTTTTAAATGCGGAGCTTAAACCACTCCTTTTAAAAGCTATCAGGTTCCTACGATTATATCAAGTTCACTACGTTCACAGTTTCGCTAAAACCATTCGTACCCCTCTGCCATTTCAGTTGAACATTCAGTAGTATTCAAGCTATGTATTTTGACCTTCGCCAAGGTATAGTGTTTGGTAGCTGCTGGATATTCATCTGTAGCATAGATAGATGCGTTGGTTTGGGACAGTCGTACTACTATTTTGGCCTTCATCAAGGGTATGTACGGGTGGGTTCAAATTAACCTGGACAATGACGGGTAGAACTTGACATGTGACTTATGATATGTTGGCCTTCGTCAAGGTCATAAAAGCATGGGGCAAAAATCCACATCGGAAGTTTCTAAGGAAACTGAAGCTTGCTAGTATTGCATACCATTTGGAGTGTGATAATGTTGGTAGGATTCCTTCAGGATTATCACACAATGATATTTGGATCCCGATCCTACTATGAGTATCCGCTACTCCTCGGGAGATTCTTCACTTAACGATCAATGCTATAAACCGAGTAGGTGTCTAGAACAGTGTTAGCGGGGCTACGCCTCCAGAAAAAAGAGGTTATTTATTTAAGGAACTTCGCGAAAGCATCGTAAAACCTCCCTCGAAGTACCAACACTAGACTGGTTGAACGGTTAAGAAAGTATTGTACGGTGAGATTAATCCTCACTAATTCTTCTTTTATAGTTTGAGGAAGGATTCGAGAGACAATGGGAGCCATCCTGTTTAGATAAATTAAAAACCAATCTAAACTTGCAAGAGCATCATGCTGAGTGTTTTCTTCTCTCTCTCCTAATTGCAGCGACCAGGTGACCAGATTAGGTTACAGATAGATAATAAAATGACTGAGTTATACTATAGTGACTGGAAAAGGTTTGCCCAGATGTCCGTTACCTATGACAAGCTGGACCACCTCATTACTACTCAAAGCCCTCGCCGTCCCAGGCCCAGTTTCCACCGTCGCGGATGTTGATATCCGTAAGACAAGGGAAAAAGATTGTACGAATGCCAAGTGCATCGTGTTGGCCTCGGTTGATGGTGTATACAAGAGGCAGCACGAGAAGATGGACTTAGTTTCCATCTTCCTCCATAACAATGTTTTATATGGAGAGCGATCTCGTATCGCAAGATATGAGACCTCGAAAGAATTGCTTCAAGCGAGGTTGGTTGTCGGGTCATCTGTAGGGGACCATGTCCCTACAATGATTAGCTATATTAAAAAGCTCACGGACATGGAGACCATGTTGGAGAATAAGTCATGTACTGACTTGATTCTATAGTCCCTACCATCTACTTACGCCCAGGGAAAGCAAGTTATACTTCCAGTTGAGGGCACCCTGAAGGAACCCAGGGAGACACCCGCTCTGCTTATTGGGGAATCTTCCTCTTCTAGATCCAAGGCGAAAGCCAAGGGTGAGTAGAAGAAGACCTCTACAAAGCCGATAGGCGGTGACAGTAAGGTAGAAGGAAATGGTAGGACAAAGGTTTCGGGGTTAACAGTAGGGAAGGAGGGATGTTCCTATTATCACGGGAAAGGGCATTGGCAGAAGGGATGCAGAGCTTGGAAAGCCAGAATCCAGGATCTGAAGCACGTTGTGGCTTCGACTTTGGGTGTGTTTGTGATTGAAAACAGTCTGTCAATTAACTCTACTTCCTGGGTACAAGATACTGAATCAGGATCTCATATCTGTAATTCATTACAGGCTTTGAGAAACCGTAAAGTTATCAGGGCAGGTGATATGACTCTCAGGGTTGCTAACGGAATGAGCGTGGACGCTGTATCCGTAGGGTATATCACCTAGAATTGACAAGTGGGCAGATATTGATTCTACATAACTGTTTGTGTATACCTAGTCTAGTTTGTAAGCGATGTGGTCAACATCCACCTAAATCAAAGTTTGATTGGGTCAGGTACACTAGAGGACAGTATATACGTGTTAAATCAAGCTCAGGTTTTCAACGACCAGAACACATTTAAAAGAAAGTCTCCATAATTAAATAAAACTTTCTTATGGCATTGTAGACAGGGTCACATCAATGAAACACGGCTGTCGAAGTTACATAGAGAGGGATATTTGGATCTGTTTGAATATCAGTCTTATGCAACTTGTCAATCTTGTCTCATAGGAAAGATGACAAAGACTCCATTCACTGGACACGGAGTAAGAGCGAGCGAGCTCTTGGGACTCGCTTACTTTTTCCTACAAAATGTTATTTATAATATATAAACACATGAAAATAGTATTTTTATAGATAAACCCTCATATGTATCATATATTATAATAAACATCTTTTATTATATAATAATAGTATGAAAAATGTCATATTAAATGTGCAGTTTTATCAACTGAACAGGACTCATACACAGCGACGTGTGTAGTCCAATATCTACAGATGCACGAAGTGGTTATTCCTATTTCATCACTTTTACTGATGATTTCTCTATATAAGGACATGTCTTCTTGATGAAGCATAAATCCAAGGCCTTTTGAGGTATTCCGAGAATTTAAGTATGAAGTGGAAAAATAAACAGGCAAAAGAATCAAGACACTGAGATCTGATCTGTCACGACCCGAAAGAGCACGTGACTGGCACTTGAACCATATGAAGCCTATAGGACTCCATCTGATCCAAGTAAGCCAAAAGCCCAGAAATCTAAAACCATTTTGAAGAATAAATAAAGAAAACTGGTTTAAAGAAGTGAAGAAATACAGGTTTGAAATCAAGGTTTTTCAATAACTAAGCCGAAGGTATGTTTTGAAAACAATAAGTCTTTTCTAAAAATTTCGGCAGAGTTTCTCTTGTAAAACTGGCCCCGAATAGGGTACAACATGAATAACAATATATATAATGATAAAGGCATCCCCAAGCGGGAGCTAGCTCTTCGTCAATCGACGGTCACAACCACGCAATGATATGATAATATACAACGCCAAGTGGCGAGGATCAAAACCAAAAGAAAACTCAAAAGTAGCAAGAAAACCGCAATACTACTAAGCGCGACTCTAAGGTCGAATAATACAACACTGTCTCTGAGTCTGAAAGAATATACAAGTTTTGGTTGATGGACATTTCTAGATACAATGAATAAATAAGTACAAAGGTGATTCCTGATACGAAAGAATCCACCTACCAAAACAAATCACCCGCAAGAAGGAAATGTGCCAGAAATGCCGCAATAGAACCTGTACGGCATAACCTGCAAGAACTGTGGCACAACGGGGGTGAGTTGCCAACTCGTGAATAGAAATATCTACAAGGATAAATCGAATGCAAGACATAATCCTAAGTCAACGATCAGTAAAATACCCACAAGAGTACTTCTGAGTGTAATAAGGTGGCAAGGTAACATCTAATCATGTATATAGTGCCAGGTACTCAGGTAATAACATGTCATCAGTGTAAGGTATGTCTGCATGAAGTATCAATGAAGAAATATCAATAATATCAATACACATATATTAGCGTCCCATACCACTAATATTGGTGTAAGATAAGCGTAAATCCAGTCTGTATATGAACCAAGTCTGTATATATGTGGAACCCGTCCACCTGTCACCCACTGACAGTAAGCATCATGTATGCAATGTGAGGATATAACCAAAATCATGGAAAACTCATCATGAAACCCGTGCCAAACACCGACACGTAAATCCTCATCCGTATGGGGCTCCGTCTGCGGATATCGGCCCTCGGCCCCGGCAGTATGAGTCAACCCATGTCCATCTCTGGGCTCCGTCTGCGGATATCGGCCCGTCGGCCCCGGCAGTATGCCCATCTCTCGGCTCCAGGTGGTATCCCCCGGATATCCGCCGAGCTCAGGTAAAATCACCGGTAGGTACTCGCCCGCCTCCAGGCTCAATCGGCATAACCCATCGATCATCTCGCCGAGGGGAACCATACCGGGCCCACCACGAACCCGCAAACGGTACATCACCTCCTCGAATCGGGTTTCAAGCACACGTCTCAGCACCGAGAAAACGCGTGGTGGACGCACCGAAATATCATATCACGAGGTACCGGGTTTTCATAAAGTGCCTCTTTTCTTAAATAACCCCACGGTCCTCAAAAACCAGAAATCACATGAAAATCCAACATCCAGCAGTAAATCCAATGCGATGTACTATGCAATCAATCCATGATATAGGCGACATGTAAGGAGAGTAATCATATCGGAAATCATGCAACATGGAATAGGAATGCGCACATGTCAAAGGAAGCATCATATCACGAATGTAATAGTACTACTGTGTAGTGACATGGCAATTATCGATGATGAAGTGTGTGAGCCGGCAAATAGTGTACGTGAAACATACGCATCATCGATAATGGTGCTGGTGTCCTAACAGCATGATAATAGCATAATAATGAACATATGCCAGCAATGCGAATAGTATGAATATGCGGAAATCTAGTAATCAACAGCACAGTGAAGTATCTACTATGCAACTACACCTAAGTATCCTGTCAATCAGGAGGGGTAGGTGTGGAAACCACCTAAAACTGAGTCTAAGTATATATGTAGATATATAGTCGGTGATCCCGCCTCAATGTCATATCGTAAGATATCCTCTAGCTATGAGTACGGATCTATCATCAATATCAGCTCGTACGGTAAATCATCGTACGGCATTCCCAAAAGCTGGGTAGGGGTCAACATCTCACTGTCTCATCACATAACAAATATCACCATCATCAGATCATATAGTCTGGAGTACTACTCTATGTCTAGTATAAACAGTAACACCGGTAAAGTATGCATGCGGGGGTAAACACACATCCCAAGCCCGCAAGAATCACGAGTCATACCCCACATATGAATCGTATCAAATCACCGATCCCAGGGCACCAAGCCCACCATATCGACTCATCTCCAAAGTCGTCACATATCATCAATCACAGTGTAAGTACATGTGAAAAGCAAGGGTATATGTATAGGTGTAATTCTATCCTAGGGTTCGCGACTATGAACTACACTAGTCACTTTTAACCCTACATAACCAAAATACACCTAATATCACAATACTATATAATAAACTATCTACGGACTGCGGGGGTGCTATACGCCATCCACCCGACTTTCCCCCGTAGATATAATCTACTCACCTTGCATCACCAATTGCGGACATCACCATGCATTTGCTTGTCGTCCGAAGTCTTCATGGGTACCTACACATCAAAATATCGTATATGCGCATTAAAACCAAATCCAATCTAAAACGGCGCATAAACTCCAAAACGATACGATAAAGGGGCCTATAGGTGAGAACCTATGGCACGCCTTCAAAACCATCCATAATCCTCTATATCGTCGTATAAACGACAATAGTCGAGGCAAAACACATTCCACCATTTCAGAATCCAAAAATACGGAATACGGAAACACGAATCCAAAACGACAACATAGGATATATGTCCCAGATTTCACCCTAGACAGAATCTGTCAAAACTAGAAGTACCCAGGGCCAAGAATTGATGAAATGGGGCCAGGCACGCAAAACGAGGACATTCCTCTCTGGTCTGGCCGCAAATTGCGGCCAGAAAGGAGGTTTTGGCGGCCGAGAAGGAGAGTTAGGGGCTAGGGTTTTGGGGTTAGTTTCCTGGGTGCCTGCACATGCTACTGTCCACTCAATATTATTTTAGGGGTCTCGGGGTGATAGCAGATTCCATTTAACCCTCACAGATTTCACAATTTCCCCGATATCGGTTTCAAAAATCCGTATTCTGTGGTTCTAGCATCAGGTTAGTGTCTCAATTCAAACACTAGGGTGTTGGTATAATCTTAACTGAGCTCAATTTCATAATGCAACACCAATTCACTCAACCCCTAATTAGGTTTCTCTCAAATCCATAATATCACACAATATCGATTCTAAACTAAACATGGGGTTATAGGAAAGGCTATACTTAAACAAATGGTTCAGAAATTACCTTCATTAGCAACTCGAGAAAATTCTTGAGTTGCCCCCTAGTGGCCAAATCCATGCTTCTTTAGCTCCATGTGTAGATCTAGGGATTTTGCACAATTTTAATGAAAGGAGTTTGGGGTTTTGGATATGTTTTTGAGATGAAGTGAGAGGATTTAGTGGAGGGGAGAGAGGGCTAGGGCAGCAGCAGCAGCAACTATGGGAGAGAGGGGAAGAAATGAGAGTGAAGGAATGATGGAAGCATGGTGCAAAAAGGTAGGGTTGACCTTGTCCCTCTCTCTCTCATCATTACCTACTCTTTCCTTTTCTTTTCCCTTTTCTATTAAATCCCTAAACCTTCTCACAAGAATAGTAAACCCAAATGAAAACCATGGCTAGAAAAATACACAAGTATAGAAAAAGTGGTATGTGCAAGTTTTGCACAAAATTGCCAAAAAACCCAATTAGCGATTTTAATCGCGATTAGCACTAAATTAGTGTCAAAATGATCACAACAACTTAAAAATGTCATAATTTCGATAATTAACCCATTTTAGAATTTTCTATAATTTTTCATAATTTTTCTAACATTTTTCCTATTTATTTGCATTTAATATTAAAATAATCAATAAAATAATATTAAATTATAAAAATTCCCAAAATTAATATTTTATATTTTTGAAGATGTTACATGATCGATGTGGTGAATACCTAATTGCCGAGTTCCTGGATTACTCAAAAGAGAATGGAATTCTCTCTCAGCTTACTCTTCCATACACACCACAACACAATGGTGTATAGAAAAGGCAGAACAGAACCCTATTGGATATAGTTCGTTCCATAATGAGTAATGCTGAGTTACCGCGATCCTTCTAAAGTTATGCACTAGAATCAGCTGCATATCTTTTGAATAAGGTTCCTACCAAGACTGTGCCTACAACATCATATCAAATGTGGAGTGGGAAGAAACCCTATCTTCAGTATCTGAAGATATAGGGATGTCCAACTTTTGTTAAAAAGCAGTATGCGGAAAAGCTCGAGGCACGCTCAGTGCTGTATAGGTTTGTGGGATACCCAAAGAACTCCAGGGAGTATCTTTCGTATTACGCAGAGGAACAAAATGTTTTTGTTCCTCGTCATGCCCACTTTTTAGAAAATCATTTTTTTGTAAAAGGAAATAGTGGGAGCGCAATAGAACTGGAAGAAATTCCAGAACCACAAACTATTACTGAAAGTATGGTAGAACCAGAGGTTTCAAAAGAACCGGACATCCCTACGCCAATCCGCCGGACTAGTAGGCAGTCTGATCCGTCCGAGAGATACTACGGTTTTCTCATAGGCAGGGATCAAGAGGATTGCATCATTGATAATAATGAACCAACTAGCTTCCAGTAAGCCATTCAGAGCGGCGACTCGGTAAAATGGCTGGATGCAATGCGAACCAAAATGGAGTCCATGTACACCAACAAAGTATGCACTTTGAACATTGCTCCAGAAGGGATAAAACCCATAGGCTGCAAATGGATCTTCAGAAAGAAGATTGGTGTAGATGGATGGGTTGAAACCTATAAGGCTAGACTTGTTGCAAAAGGTTTTCTTCAAAGACCTAGTTTGGACCATGATGAAACCTTTTCTCCAGTATCTATGCTCAAATCGATTCGGATCCTTCTTGCCATTGCTGCTTTCCAAGATTTTGAGATCCGGCAGATAGACATAGAGACGGCTTTTCTAAATGGTAATTTGGAAGAGTGCGTCTATATGGATCAGCCAGAGGGTTTCAATCAGAGTGGGAGCAGCGGGAAAGTGTGCAAGTTGCTTAAGTCCATTTATGGACTAAAGCAGGCATCGCGGAGTTGGAACATCTGTTTTTATTGAGACAGTCAAAGAATTCGACTTTATAAAAAATCCAGATGAACCATGCATTTATAGTAAGATTGTATCAAGAACTGTGGAATTCCTCGTTGAGTACGTGGATGACATTCTCTTGATAGGAAATGACATTCCTATGCTACAATCAGTCAAAGGATTCTTGTCACAGAGGTTCTCCATGAAAGACCTGGGTGATACCAACTACATTCTGGGGATCCAAATCTATCGTGATAGATCAAAGAGGATGGTGGGACTTTCACAGTCAAGGTACAACAACACCATACTGAAAATATTTAGTATGGATGATTCTAAGCACGGCAGTCTACCGGCTTGTCACGGAATCACCCTCTCCAAAGAGATATCTCCAAAGACTGATTTGGAAAGGGCTCGCATCACATCTATACCCTACGCTTCTGCGGTAGGCTCTATAATGTATGTGATATTATGTACCAGACCAGATGTTGCTTACGCACTCAGGATGGTAAGCCGGTATCAGTCAAACCTAGGGGAGAAACACTAGATAGCAGTAAAGAACATTCTTAAGTACCTGAGAAGGACTAAGGATATGTTCTTGGCGTATGGCGGAAAAGACCTCCGGATCATGGCCTTTGCTGACTCCAGCTTCCAGAGTGATAAGAATGACTCCAAGTCCATATTGGGTTATGGCTTTACCCTCAGTGCAGGGGCGGTCTGTTGGAAGAGCTCCAAGCAGGACACCGTTGCAGACTCGACGACGGAAACGGAGTAGTTCGCTGCAGGAGACGCCGCAAAAGAGACATTCTGGATATGGAAGTTCTTAACTGGACTTCAGGTGTTTCCTTCCATTGTTGATCCAATACTTTAGTATTGTGACAACAACGGCGCTATAGCTTTAGGGAAGGAACCTAGGTCCTATCAGAGATCCAGACATATCTTAAGGCAGTATCACCTGATCAGGGAGATCGTTGATCCCCAGGAGATTGAGGTGAGGATAGTAGATACGGAGAACAACACTGCAGATCCACTCACAGAGGCCATCCCACAGACAGTGTTCGAGAGGCTATTCGAGATCTTCGGTCTGCGATATGCCAGTATATGGCCTTAGTGCAAGTGAGAGATTGTTAGTAATATATGCCTTAAAGGCCATTATTGTATCATACTGGATTGTATATTACTTAATGGAAGCTTGGGATATACAAGGATATAGTAATAGTCTTGCTCGAAATGGTAGTATGCTACCTGGTTTGTTTCTACCTCAATATGTGCATGTGTTTCTTTTAGCATATCGTTTTTACATATTGGTAGAGCCCTTAGGATCTTTGCTTGATTACCAGCGTTGTGATGGCAGTCACACTAGTGGGGGCTGGGTAGTCTATAAGCACATTATATACAGGTCCCTAGTCGTAGGATTATCGAGACGGGGCATCGATACTCCACAGTAGACTAGTGTATACGCTTCTTATCCCAGCAAGGGAGATGGTCTGTCCTACAGCCATTAGTATATCGTACTGGAGATAGTATGCAGGTGCTCATTAGGTTATGAGTACACTGGACAGGACTCGTCGGGAACTGTTGGTGGGTATTGTACATATTTTCGAGTAGCAGTTCCCAGGTGACATGAGTACAGCTTAGTCCATCGACTTGACACTGCAACTTCGCCTCGAGTGTGTTCCCGCTGTACTTTGATTACTACCCTACCACGGCTCAAGGGAGTCGTGCAAACAGGTAGTAGTTGGGTGCAGTCCCGAAGCACTTGGAGGCAGTGGCAGTTAGATAGGATTCTTCTCTCCCGGTATTGAGGGTTGATATCGCGCTTTGTTCGAAAGGCCATTACACAAAGTCCTTGGCCAAGGCAAGCGAGATTTACTGATAGGTACTCCAGTAGTTTCTCCGGGTGTTTTGGGCTACTCTCCGACATGACTTATTGCGCTATTAGGAGTCTGACGATTACCGCCCCCCCAAGGCCCGATATGCGATACTCTTAGATGAACAGACCGGACTGTACAGATATTGTCACAGATAGGCTCAGTAGGAGTTCAGATGAGTTAGCTCATCGGACTTCTTATCGACACATACTTGGGTAGCCGTTACGTGCAGCTAGTACCACTTGCGGCTTGTGGTTAAACCCACTACCAGCGTAGTGTCGAGTCTTTAGAGTTCCACACAGAGGGTTTCCCTGCACCGGGCAAAAGGTGTAGAGGCCGTATGGTTTTACGGCAGGGCTTCGATCACTTACGTGTACTTGTGCACGTATGATGATTGGGCGGATAATACTAGTGGGCTTTGGTTTAAGCCGGATCCTAGTATTATATTGATAGATTATTTTCGCCTCTTTGTATTCGTATTCTTCGGAATGCGGATGCGGGTATGTATATACGGATGAGGGGTGTTCTCGTAATTCTTACGGGAAAGCTTCTAGAAGGGACACCTCATTTAGGGTTTGTTTTTCTTTATTGATTTGAATTTAAATGAGGTGGAGGTGGACAAAAGATCTAGCATGGCTACTTGGTGACTCATTGTTATGACTCACTCTTTAGATATTTTGAAGCATGCTTGATATTTAGTTAGATATTTATATTTGGTTAGATATTTATCTTCTAAAATATAAGTATGCTTCGTATTTCTATAAAGAGGGCAGCCATTCTTTTTCCAAGCTCACAAACTCCACTCTCATTTTCTTCAAGTCTTCTTCTTCTTCATAAAAACCCTAATCCTCTCCTGAGTTGAGAAACATAGGGTTCTAAGAGACAAAGTAACTCATCTTCACTCTCTACACCATCTAGGACTTCTAGTTTAGCGAACTAGAAGCCGTAGTTATCTAAGATTCGAGGTAGGAGCTCAGACTATAGACTCTCGGGTGGATCGTCTTTGACTCAAAGAGGCCGTCGAGGTTCCCCGATCCGTTTCGATCCTTTGAGGTTATGACGAGGTGGAGGACATCGATGAAGACCCGAAGGAAATGTATCGTGAGGTATAACTTCGAATCCGAGTAGTTAAATCTCAAGTAGTTTGCTAGCTATGGTTTATGTTCGATCCTTGGTTCTAGTCGGTGTTGCGAAGCGCGTAAAAATCATTTTTTGCAATTTCCGTCTCCCCGCGAGCACGTGGGGTGCGCGACATCGACTTACACGCACAAACTTAACACATAAGGCTAGACATCCGATATAACGCGAAATCAAATACTATACGAAAGAAAGGACTCTCACAAGTTAAACGCGTATAAACTTGGTGCCCTAAACGTGTACAACAACGTCTAAGACCATCCCTAAGGGTTGTTTTCCAAGGAAAATGCCCAAAACTAGAATCAAACGTTCATATCGTATATTAACAAAACGTCTAATTTAAGGTAAAATGGTCCCAGATTTTGATAGGGGTACAACTAGAAAAAGTTTCACACATCTGAGACCTAATTAGTGTAGCAGACAACACCTGACAAAACCCCACAACCAAACTCTCTCATCTGGCAGCAATTTGCGGCCAAAAATGTTAAATCTGCGGCCTCTAGGTAGGGGTAGGGGCTCGGGCTTCAAGGGTATATTTCTAGTCTTATAACTATCTTACAATAATTGCAACTTCTCAAAAAAAAACTTCAGGGTTGATAGCAGATTCGTTAGAACCCTAACCTTTAACCAAAAACGGTATTTAACACTAATTGAAATATTAAGGTGTTTTAGTTCAAACTTGGGAGTTTAGAAAGGCTATTAGACTCTACACCACCCTTAACTACCCTAATATGAGTCATGATTACCCTAGAAGTCACTAAAATCCTAAACTTGACTTAACCCACTCTTGAACTTAAGATTTGCTTTAATCGCTACCCTAAAACCTAATTAAGAACAATTAGGACAAGAGATTAGCAAAACATGAAGCAAACTAAACTCATACCTTACCAATAGATGAAGACGACCCTAACATGATAAGATTTACCACCAAAATGAAAACTTGCTTGAAGGAAACTCTTGAAGAGGTTTGGATAGGATTTTGGAAAGGTTTAATGAAAGATTTATGGTGATTTGGGTAGGGTTTAAGTGATGTATGTAAGGTTCCTAGGCACACTAATGAGGTCTCACAAGTGATCAAGCATGGCTAATTCAAAAATTTTCGTGTGCCTACAAACCCTAATACGGATCGTTAACTAGATTTATAGGTGATGCGATGAAAGTTAACGACTTTAACTAAAAGGGAAGGCGCTACAACCTTTGTAGATCCAGTCCTCCACCTCCATAGCTCCGTGATGAATTCCCTCCGCTGTACCCATCGAATCTCGGACTCTCGCGGTGGTTTCATCGAAGAATTGATCGGGCTAGGTCGTCGACTTCGATGCCGAAGATGATCTACGTCGAGGCAACTCAAGATCAAACTCCAACTTCACCAAGTCATGAAACTTGTGAAGAAAACACCCTATACTACTTGGCAAGTGGTAGAGGATGAAGAAATAGGAAGTGGGTTCACTTTAGAATTGGATTTCTCACTCTTTTTCTCAAGTTGCCATTGATGGAGGCAAGTTTTTCTTCTTGTTGAAGATGAAGAAGAAGAAGAAGAAAAAGAATATGATAAGTATTTTCCAAATAGAAAATAAAATGAATACTTATCATATACCAACCATGGTTAAGTGTAGAGACTAAACTAGGGTTAGGTGAATGGTTAGGTTAAGGGAAGCAAACAAAATGGTCAAGCTTTCAACACTTCATGAAGCTTCATGAAAGAAACAAAGAAAGCCACCATTTCTATTTATCTTTTCCAAAATAAATAAACAAAAAATAAATAAATGAATAAGTAAACAAAACCCTAACCATTCATATAACCATGGTTTAATCATATACACAAACTCAAGTTAGCATGTATCATCAAACATGATACAAACAAGTGCACAAAAGTATATCACATATACAGCTTGTGTACTTCAAGTGAGAAAATCCATTTAAAGTGAACAAATACTAGTTAATGCAAATTATTATATCAAATATATAATTATGCATTAAATCATTAAATCAATACTTGATTTAACGATCCGGTCATATCGCATATAACCGACTAGTATCCAATGTATCAACTTATCGAATCAATCCTCGATTCGATAACTAGGTTATATCGCATACAACCATTCGATACATTCATCGCGAGAATAGAATACGGTATCACATACACGCATTATTCTCGGTCCCGCACATATCTCATATGCGCTCCTATTTCGTTTCGCTTGAGCCAGGAAACCTCTGTGTAGGACTCTAAAGACTCGTCAATACGCCGGCAGCAGGTGATGATCATATCAAACACCCACAAGCCGCAAGCGGTCTGCTAAACGTAACAGCCACCCGGGTATTGAGCGATCAGAAGATCGACGAGCAAGCCCGCTCACACTCCTGTGAATCCAACCAGTAACACTTACCGTACAGTCCGGTCTGTTCGTCTGATATGTCGCATATCTCGCCTAGGGGTGGTAAACGTCAGACCCCAGTAGCTTGATAAGTCATGCCGACGTAAGGTCCATAACATTCATGAAACTACTGATAACTCTTACCAGTATATCACTGCAACCCTGGCCAGGGATTTCCTGTTATGGCCAGTCGAGCATAGCGCAACATCAACTCCCAATACCGGGAGAGACGAATCCCCTCCTATCGCTCATTGCCTCCATGTGAATCGGGACTGTACCCAAAAACCACCTGTTTGCACGACTCAGTAGAGCCGTGGTATGGTGGAAATCAAAGCACAGTGGGAGACACACAAGACTCTATGACGATCTCGGGTCAACAGACTAAGCTGCACCAGTGTCACCAGAGAACTGCCATCTGACGTGAGGTATAATACCATCTGGGAGTTCTTGGAGAGTCCGTTCAGTGTACCCAGTCTCCACTGAGCACCCGCATACCATCTCTGATGTCAAACACCAATGGATATAGGATCATCCATCGCCCATCACATGGGTCGAGAAGATATACGCTAGTCTACTCTGGAATATCGATGCCCCGTCTCAATATTCCCACGACCAGGAACATTGAAGGATGTACTGATGGACTACCCAGGCCCCACTAGTATGATCTGCATCATAGTCCTGGAAGTCGAGTACACATCCTAAGGGCTTTATCAACATGTAACAGAGAGACATAAAGTATACATGTTAAGATAAAGAGCAACCAGATATCGTACTATCATGTCGAGCAAGAAAGTCCTACCTATATAAGTCCCAGCATCCACTACAATATACATCCAATGTACAGTAATGGCCTCTAGGGCATACATATTACTAACAATCTCCCACTTGCACTAGGGCCATCTGTAGCAGTAGTTGTAGTATCTAATACTCAACCATCCCCTAAAAGTCTCTCTTTGGGAAAAGGCCTTCGTGAGTGGATCCGCCGTGTTGTCCTCTGAGTCTACTCTCCTAACCTCGATCACCCTGGAGATCAACTATCTCCATGATCAGGTGATGCTGCCTCAGAATATGTCTGGGTCACTGATGGGACCAGGGTTTCTGGGCCGAAACCACACTTCCATTGTCATACAATGATAGGAACCTAGTTCATCTTATGAACCAATATACACCCAAACTGCCTATTTGGTAGTATCTTTAATAGCGATGTTACCAGCCTTTATCATCTAGTTTGTCACGGTATCTAGCTTGGAAATCTTCCAACATACCGTCCCTTTACTGAGGGTAAAGACAATGCCTGTGACTGACATTCAGTCGTCTTTATCACCCTGGAACCTTTCCAGTGATTCTCCCCAGGACCAATTGATACAATCTTACTACAGCTAATGAGAATCCTAACATCCATTTAGATCTATCTCATAGATCCAACTCCCAGGATTTAGGAGGTATCATTTTGATCTTATATGGAAAATCTATGTGATAAGAGGAGATTGACCGATCGTAGCATAGGAAACTCCTTTCCTATCAAGAGTATGTTGTCCACGTACAATACGATGATGACCACCTTACTCTCTACTACCGTTTTGTATATACAAGGTTCATCTACCATTTTGATGAAGTCAAACTCTTTGACCACCATATCAAAACAGATGTTCCAACTCCGCGATGCCTGCTTTATCCTGTAAAACATCTTGCACACGTTTCCGCTGCTCCCACTGTTTACGAAGCCCTCTGGCTGTGCTCTTATAGACGTTCTCTTCTAAATCATTATTTAGAGAAGTAGTCATGGCACCCAACCACCAAATTTCGTAGTCATGGTATGTAGCAATGGCAAGTAGGATCTGGATGGACTTAAGCATAGTCCCCTGAAAAGATTTCATCATTATCCACGCCTGGTCGATGACGAAAACCTTTAACAAGTCTAGCTTTGAAAGTCTCAACCTTTCCATCTACACCAAGTAATCTTCTCAAGATATACTTGCTCCTGATGGGGATTTAACCCTAAAGATATAACAGCCAAAGTCCATACTTTGCTTGTGTACATGGATTCCATCTCAGATTGCTAAGCATCCAGCCATTCTTACAGAGTCCCTACTCTCGATGGCCTGCTCGAAACTAGTTAGGTCATCATCTCATGATGTAATCCTCGCTCCCACTGTCATCGAGAAATCGAAGCATCTCTCAGGCGGATGAGGAACCCTACTAGATCGGCGGAGAGGCTGAGGTTCGTCAGGGACTATTGAATCCTTTGGTTCTGTCAAATCATCAGCAGTTTTGTATAGCTGGAACCTTTCCAGTTCTACAGAACTGACATTGCCTCGATCTTGTCCGGATTTTGCTTTTGACATAGGCCGGACAATCCCAAATCTTAACTAACTTAAGATATGGGCTCTTCCTATACCATATCTCATATGGAGTGGTAGGCACTGATTTGATTCGAACCTAATTCAATAGGTATGCATCTTCTCAAGTGCACAACCCCAAAAGGAAATAGGTAACTCAGTAATACTCATCATAGAGCACACCATATCTAATATTGTGCGATTGCTCCGCCCCGATACACCATTGTGCTATGGCGCATTCAGAGGAGTAATACTGAGAGAGAATCTTATTTTCTTTTAGAATATCCAAGAATTCCATGCACAAGTATTCTCCTCCCTGATCTTATCATAGGACATAATACTTATACCCATTTTGGTTCCCTACTTCTAGTTTATATTCTGTGAATATCTCAAAAGGTTCGGACTTGTGTTTCAACAGGAACATATGTCTGAATCTTGAGAGATTATCAGAGAACGTAATGAAGTATAAAGAACCGGTCCTGGCATGTGTAGACAGGAGACCTTACATACATCATCATATATCAATCCCAAGAGTTTACTAACTCTTTCTCTGTTTCCAAAAAAAAGAGCTATGGTCATCTAATCTTTGTGACATGACTGGCAAGTTTCACAAGATGTAAATTCAAACTGATTTAAATATGCATCTAAAATGTAACTTCAGCTAGTCGGGTCGCATTGATATGACCTAGTCTACAATGCCTCAAGAAAGAATTGTTCATTTCTGAACTCTTCCTCTTGTGTGTGTTCTGTATACTAAGAACTGTAGTTTGATTTAGAACGTCAATGCTTTTAGATAACGTGCATAAACTGATCAACTTTTGATATAGGAAATGTTCAAAACATTATCCATCGATACAAAATTTTATCATTTCTTTAATAAATAAAGAGATTGATATGATTTTGTATATCAGGTTCGGTATCTAATAGCATTTGTTCAGAATCAATGTACTGGTAATACAGGGTGACAGTGACCAACAGACTTGGCTGCAACACTTGTCCCGTTTTCTGTCTCATGAAACTTATCACCCGTTCTCAGTTTTCTACCTTTTTGTAGCCCTATGTAACAGATTACATATCTGGGATCCTGATCCAGTATCAAATACCCAGGATGCAGAGGATACTGAGAAACAGTTCTTTGTAATGAACATACCCGAAGGAGATGCATCATATGCACTTTCTTCGTTTGGGCGGCATAGGAATTCTGGTATTCCCTATCTCCTGCTCTGTCTTATAACAATTATAAGTTAGAGCGGGACCAACGTTCCCCATCTCAGTATAACAAGCGGGTTCGGTCAATACATCCATATTATTATCTTGATTAAGGCGTGATATGGTCGCTACCTGGAGAGAGAGAGAAGAAAACACTCTGCGTGCGCTCTTGCAAGATTAGATTGGTTATATATTTTATCTAATCAGGATGGCTCCCACTGTTTTTATCAAATCTTCCTTCAAACCTTAAAAGGAAAGACTAGCCGGGATTAATTACACTCTACAAGTTCGCCAATCTTTCAGCCAGGCCAGTATCGGTACTTTGAGGGAGGTTCCCCGTGCTTTCGCACGGACCTAATTACAGTAAACCTCGTTTTCCCAGAGGCGTAACCCCGTTGACACCTTTCTAGACACCTACTTGATCGGCTAATTGTAAAGTGCAAAACTCTCCCAGGAGTAACAATTACTCGCAGTGGGTATCGGGATCCAACTATCACATAGAAGGTATGCAATCTCATTGCAAATTTCAACACTTGAAACTCCCGATAAAGGTGTTTACCCCTAGCACTTATGACCTTAACTACGGTCAACAAATCATAAGTACTAGTCAAGTTCCACCCGTCATTTCGTGATTAATTAGACCCACCCACATGACCCTTAACTAAGGTCAACAAAGTCACGCGACTGTCCTAACTAATCGCATCATATGCGGTGTAGGAAGACATCACTTAGCTACCGTACACTGTGCCTTAACTAAGGTCAACAAACACAGCACGAATACTAAGTACTCTACTTCCTAAAATGACGGAGGGTTGCGAATGGTTTTTATGAAAACCTTTAACGCTTTGAACTTGATCTTGTTGCGAAATCAAATGGTTTTTAAATGGAATGTTTTTGAGGCTTTTTTAGTTTTGCTAAAGGGGTCACTCCCGGTGAAGGGATCGTCGGCCCTTTCCTCGTCGAATGAGGTGCGGGATATATCATATATATCACTGTGCAAAGCGGAAACTATAGAAGCGATCAAAAGACAAACCGAGTGTGTAGCATCTGCCAGTTATTGCTAAAGGAGTCACTCCCGGTGAAGGGATCTCAGTCCTTTCCTCATCGAATAAGGTGCAGGATGTTCTATAAGGAACACCGCGATGCAAAGCAAGAACTGTAGCTACCTGTTTTATTTTTGAAATTCGATTCCACAACATCAATTAGGTTTATTTTCTTTCATTAATCTCATTAATGAATATCCCATCATTTAAGTCCACCTAAACATCACAGATAAATATAACGTACGCTTATGCCATCCGCATTCGCCTCGATGTCCCGTCTGCACCGTTAGGTTAGGTAACTAACACCAAAGCGAGGCAGGGCTAGCGCAGGTGTAAAACATAAGCAACGTCTATATAATATATCATATATACTATATGTAATATCTATGTGAACAGATCACATCAAAGATAACGTGGCAGAAAATATCATATGAAATGTTGGATATACTAGGACGTCCGTGTTTTTAATACGAGCCAGTATAAAACACGGATTCCACGGTCGTGATGAATAGCCAATCCCACACCCCTAGACCCCTACGAGAGCGGCAAGCAACCCTACCAATTCTAGGGTTAGGAGACCCGGACTCGACTCCTCGAGATGGTCTCCCACTGGACCCTAGAACCCGGTTACTTGTGCTCCCCTCCTTGGGTCTATCCTAGTGCAGAAAAGTAAATAATATACAAATGGTGACATCATCCGCAACCTGGAAGTTCCCCAACAAAAGAATATTACATACAAGTTTTTACATGAATGAAAAAGGAAAAATACTCATCTCACATAAAAACCCCCGGCTATTCAAACACGACGATCCAATATAACATATCCAGCAACACATAACATCACATGTCATCAGCGTAAGTAAACATGCGTATCCCAATTGTCGTTGACATATAGCAACGAAACCGGCGATATCACATATTACACTTACGGTCACAGAAAAGAAAGTGTAAAACTACAACAGTTGGAATCCGCAACCTCTTTAGACATCGCATGCCTAATCAAATGAATTCCTTAGACATCGCATGCCTAACAATTATAAACCCCGCATTTTAGTCTCATTATCGAAAACTCTTTTCAATATCAAGTTGGGCAATTCAACAAGATTCCCGACATCCTGATCGAATGCTCGTCGCAAACTTTAGTAGGCGGCTGCACCCCTGATACCGTCGACGAAGTGCACCAAGGCGGAACACCGCTGCCGCGAGCACCCGAATGGATGCTTTCGGCGACGGGGTTCTCCTACAGTCACTTGGTTGGGGCTATGGGGTGAGGCCGACTATTAAGTTTACCCGGCGAGTATCCGCGTACGCTACGTAATTGCGACGGACTTTTGATCACATCAAAATTCCGTGGCAACCGATCAAGTGAGACTAAACCTCTAGATTTATAACATTCATTCAGTTATCTCATAACTACTTGTGAATTCCAATTATTGTATCACATTCCGGATAAGATAGAAAATGTAAAACTTTCCGATCGAACAATCGAACACCCAAGTTTTCCCGATACAGCTCAACACATGAAATAAGTTTTAAAACATTCACTTCATGCCTCAGTACCAACGGTCCAGCCGTAGAAGGGTCAAGCCAACGCCTCACATGTGGCACGCCGTACTCCCCAAACCCTAAGGTTCAAAGGGCAGTTCAAGACGGTCACATAATCGAGTTAAGGTTTGTTGTCTTCTAGAGGGACCATCGCATTACTTGCACTACTTAGAACGTCATTAAACTACGGAAAAGTCCAACAATTGGAAATTTCCCGGCAGGGGAAAAAGTGGGTATTTATATCCGGTCGAACTTTTTAACATATTCTAAAATATCCGGAAAACACATAGACAAAGTTTGATAATCCGATCGAATCTACGAACTCCCAATACAACCCAGAAAACTCAACTCTTGAGTAAATATTAAAAATTCCCAGAAAATACAGCACAACAATATAGGAATTACTGTGTAAAATTCATTGAACAACGAGACCGTACGGCCGCGGAACCGCCGCACGAGCCATGCTCGTGCCGCGGAACCGCGGCGGTTTGATGGAATTAGGCGATCGAATTTCACAGTAACTCTTACAATCTCCTGCTGATTTTTCTGCAAATTTTTAATCTGGAAAAAAAAACAGTTTTTGAAAAATGTCCAGAGAGCATTTTGGAGTTAGGGTTTCGGTTCGATCGGACTTCTAACTCCGTCTACGCATCGCCTAAGGCTCTAGCTAGTCTCTGATACCACTGTAGGGTTCCTAGGCACACTAATGAGGTCTCACAAGTGATCAAGCATGGCTAATTCAAAAAATTTCATGTGCCTACAAACCCTAATATGGATCGTTAACTAGATTTATAGGTGATGCGATGCAAGTTAACGACTTTAACTAAAAGGGAAGGGGCTACAACCTTTGTAGATCCGGTCCTCCACCTCCATAGCTCCATGATGAAGTCCTTCCGCTGTACCCATCGGATCTCGGACTCTCGCGGTGGTTTCATCGAAGAATTGATTGGGCTAGGTCGTCGACTTCGATACCGAAGATGATCTACGTCGAGGCAACTCAAGATCAAACTCCAACTTCACCAAGTCATGAAACTTGTGAAGAAAACACCCTATACTACTTGGCAAGTGGTAGAGGATGAAGAAATAGGAAGTGGGTTCACTTTAGAATTGGATTTCTCACTCTTTTTCTCAAGTTGCCATTGATGGAGGCAAGTTTTTCTTCTTGTTGAAGATGAAGAAGAAGAAGAAAAAGAATATGATAAGTATTTTCCAAATAGAAAATAAAATGAATACTTATCATATACCAACCATGGTTAAGTGTAGAGACTAAACTAGGGTTAGGTGAATGGTTAGGTTAAGGGAAGCAAACAAAATGGTCAAGCTTTCAACACTTCATGAAGCTTCATGAAAGAAACAAAGAAAGCCACCATTTCAATTTATCTTTTCCAAAATAAATAAACAAAAAATAAATAAATGAATAAGTAAACAAAACCCTAACCATTCATATAACCATGGTTTAATCATACACACAAACTCAAGTTAGCATGTATCATCAAACATGATACAAACAAGTGCACAAAAGTATATCACATATACAACTTGTGTACTTCAAGTGAGAAAATCCATTTTGTTAGTTATATGTATGCCCTAGAGGCCATTACTGTACATACGATGTATATTGTAGTGGATGCTAGGACATATATAGGGAGGACATTCTTGCTCGACATGATAGTATGCTATCTGGTTGTACTTTATCTTAACATGTACTTTGATTGTCTCTATGTTACATGTTGATAAAGCCCTTAGGATATGTACTCGACTACTGGGACTATGATGAGATCATACTAGTAGGGCCACGGTAATCGACGAGTACATCCTATAATTGTTCCTAGTCGTGGGTGTATCGAGACAGGGCATCGATGCACCAGAGTAGACTAGCGTATACGCATCTTGACCCATATGATGGACGATGGATGATCCCATATCCATCGGTGTTTGACATCAAGGATGGTGTACGGGTGCTCAGTGGAGACTGGGTACACTGGACGGACTCGCCGAGAACTCCCAGATGGTATTATACCATACGTCAGATGGCAGTTCTCCGGTGACACTGGTACAGAGTAGTCTGTTGACCCGAGATCGTCATAGAGTCTTGTGTGATTCCCACTGTGCTTTGATTTCCATCATACCACGTCCAAGAGGGCATGCAAAAAGGTGGCTTTTGGGTACATTCCCGAATCACATGGAGGCAATGAGCGATAGGAGGGGATTCGTCTCTCCCGGTATAGGGAGTTGATGTTGTGCTGTGTTCGATTGGCTATAACCGGAAATCCCTGGCCAGAGTTGCTGAGATTTACTGGTAAGTGTTATCAGTAGTTTCTCGAACTGTTATAGACCTCATATCGACACGACTTATCGAGCTACTGGGGTCTGACGTTTACCACCCCTAGGCGAGATATGCGACATATCAGACGACGAGACCGGACTGTACGGGAGTGTTACTGTTTGGATTCACAGGAGAATGTACAGGCTTGCTTGTTGATCTTCTGAGCGCTCAATACCTGGGTAGCTGTTATGTTTAGTTGACCGCTTGCAGCTTGTGGGTGTTTGATATGATCATCACCTACTGCCGGCGTATTGACGATTCTTTAGAGTCCTACACAGAGGTTTCTTGACTCAGGAAAAACGGAGTAGGGGCACATATGTGATATGTGCGGGACCGAGGATAATGCGATATGTGATACCATATTATATTCTCGCGATATTTGATATCAGCCGGGTCATCGGATCAAGTGTTGATTCGATGAATCGGTACGGATTAATATTAGTCGGTTATATGCGATATAGCCGGATTGTCGGATCAAGTGTTGATTCGATAATTTAATGTATAATAATATATATGATATATTAAAAGACATTAATTAATATTTGCTCACTAAAAGATTCTTTTTCTCACTCGGGTAATACATTGATATATATGCGATATATGTTAAATGTATTATTTTATTTAGTTACAATAAATATTATATATGTGATATACAATATTGTAACATGATATGATAAATAATGCAACTTGTTTAGTAGAGATTAAACATGGTTAGGGTTTAATTAGGGTTAAGGCTTTTTAGAAGTTTCTAGAAGTTTTCTTTCTTTGTCTTTGTTAAGATATTATGCTAGATATTTCCTTAACCCTAACCAAACCTTTAACCTTAGTTAATTCTCTACATAGGTTCACTTGACCATGGTTGCATAATTCTATCATATTATTCTTTTCCTATTCATCACAAAAGGATAATTCTAACATTGTTCATCTTCTTCCTTCAATTCTTTCATGAAAAAGCTTACTTGTTTTTCAAAATGTGATGAATAAATATGAGAAAAAGATAAATAAAGAGAGCAAAATTCCTACTTCATCATCCTCATCTTCCCTTGCCATTTAGATGTGGGTGTTCACATCATTTCATGAGTGTTAGCTTGTGTTAAAGAAACTTCAAGGTAGATCATCGTAGTATCGAAGATCGGAAGCAAAGGTTGCGTCTTTCTCTTCGTGGAACCTCTCGAGAGTCCGGATCCCGATGATCGCAGCGAAGGGACCACAACACGGAGCATATGAAGTGAAGGACCGGATCTACAAAGGTTGTAATCCCTCTCACTTAGTGTTAAGTTGTTAGCATGCTTGTTTTCGCCTAATCTCTAGTTTAAAGTTCCGTATTCGGGTTGTTCGGCATGGCTAATTTTTTAATCGGGCATGTTTGATGCCCCGTAGACCATTGTACGAGTGCCTAGCAACCCTACAGTGGTATCAGAGCCAAGCTAGAGCTTTAGGCGAAGTCTAGACGAAGTTTAAAGTCCGATCGAACGCCGAAACCCCGACACGGAACCCTCTCTGTACTTTTTTCAAAAATGTGGTTTTTTCTGAATTAAAAATTCTCATAAAATTAACCAGGAAAAACTAAGAATTACTGTGAAGTACGGACCTCTAAATCGAAAATTTGACCGCGGAACCGCGGCGAAACCATGGATTTTGCGGCGCTTCCGCGGCCAAAATTTGGACTTAGTCCCTGAAATTTCATGTAATTATTTTTAGGCCCTTTCTTGTTATTTCTTTCTGTGAATATTTTAATTCCACTCAAGTGTTGAGTTTTCAAGGGTTGTATTGGGGAATCGTTGATTCAATCGGATGATTTAACTTTGTTTAGTTTGTCCGGATAATTTTTAGAAACTGTTAAAAAGTTCGAACGGATATCAATAACTCACTTTTTCCCCTGTCGGAAAATTTTTCAAAAGTTGGATTTTTCCTCGTGTTTAAGAACGTTCTAAGTCGTGCAAATAACTCGGTGGACCCTCTAGAAGACAACAAACCTTAACTCGATTATGTGACTGTCTTGAACTGCCTTTTGAACCTTAGGGTTTGGGGCAGTACGGCGTGCTACATGTGAGGCGTTGGCTTGACCCTTCTACGGCTGGACCATTGGTACTGTGGCATGTGATGGATGTTTTTAAACTGATTTCAAGTGTTGAGATATATTGGGGAAATCTTGGGTGTTTGATGATTCGATCGGAAAGTTTAACTTTGTCTATTTATCTGGAATGTGATACAATATTTGGAATCCACAGGAAGTTATGAGATAACTAATTTGAATATTATAAACATAGCAGTTTAGTTTCAGATGATCGGTTGCCACGGAATTTTGATGTGATCAAAAGTCCGTCGCAATCACGTAACGTAGGCGGATACTCGCCGGGTAAACTTAATAGACAGCTACGACCCATAGCCCCGACCAAGTGACTGTAGGAGAACCCCGTCGCCGAAAGCATCCGTTCGGGTGCTCGCGGCAGCGGTGTTCCGCCTTAGTGCACTTCGTCGACGGCATCTGGGGTGCGGCCGTCTACTAAAGTTTGCGACGAGCATTCGATCAGGACGTCGGGAATCTTGTTGAATTGCTCGACATGATATTGAAAAGAGTTTTCGATAATGAGACTAAAATGTGGGGTTTATAATAGTTAGGCATGAGATGTCTAAGGAATTCATTTGGATTGGCATGCGAAGTCTAAAGAGGTTGCAGATTCCAACTGTTGTAGTTTTACACTTTTTTCTGTGACCGTAAGCGTAGTATGTGGTGTATCGCCGGCTTCGTTGCTATACATCAACGAAAATCGGGATACGCATACTTGCTTACGTTGATGATATATGATATTATGTGTTGCTATGATATGTTGTATTGGATCGTCGCTTTTGAATAGCCGGGGGTTTTATGTGAGATGAGAGTTTTTCTTTTTCATTCATGTAAAATTCATTTGTATGTAATATTCTTTTATTGGGGCACTTCCAGGTAGCGGAAGATGTCACCGTTGTATATTATTTACTTTTCCGCATTAGGTAGACCCAAGGAGGGGAGCACAAGTAACCGGGTTCTAGGGTCCAGTGGGAGACCATCTCGAGGAGTCGAGACCGGGTCTCCTAACCCTAGAATTGGCAGTGTTACTTGCCGCTCTCGTAGGGGTCTAGGGATGTGGGTTTGGCTATTCATCGCGACCGTGGAATCCGTGTTTTATACAGGCTCGTATTGAAAACACGGACGTCCTAATATATCCAATATTTCATATATGTTCTTCTGCTGCAATGTTCTGTGATGAGATCATATTACTGCCTGAGACGAATGTTTATATTATATATATGAGATATATGTTATATTGCAGATTTCGTTTCAAATGTGATGCTTATGAAGCATAATTAAAATGGGACTTCATTAATGAGATTAATGAATTAAAAGAAACCTAAGATGTTGTAGAAACTTGTTTATAAAAACTGGTAGCTCTAGTTCTTGCTTTGCATAGCGGTGTTCCTTGTAGAACATCCAGCACCTTATTCGATAAGGAAAGGACCGAGATCCCTTCACCGGGAGTGACTCCTTTAGCAATAACTAGCAGAAGCTACAAACTCGGTTTGTCTTTTGATTGCTTCTATAGTTCTTGCTTTGCATAGTGGTATTTGTGAAATATCCTGCACCTTATTCGATGAGAAAAGGGCCGACGATCCCTTCACCGGGAGTGACCCCTTTAGCAAAACTAGAAAAGCCTCAAAAACACTCCATTTAAAATCACTCGATTCTACAACGATATCAAGTTCATTACGCAAAGGGTTTTCTGAAAAACCCGTCGTAGCCCTCCGTCATTTCAGATAAGTACTAGTTAGTATTCGTACTACGTTTGTTGACCTTAGCCAAGGCGTAGTGTGCGGTAGCTGATTAGTGCTTATCTGTATAAGTATATGATGTGATTGAGTTAGGGTAGTCGTGCGACTTTGTTGACCTTAGCCAAGGGTCGTGCGGGTGGGTTTAATTCAATCGGGAAATGACGGGTTGAACTTGGCTAGCACTTATGATTTGTTGACCTTAGCCAAGGTCATAAGATGCTAGGGGCAAAATATTATTGGGAATTTCAAGAGTTGAAATTTGCAATGAGATTGCATATCTTTTATAAGATAGTTGGATCCCGATACCCGCTGCGAGTAAGAGTTACTCCTGGGAGAGTTTTACACATTACAATTAGCCGATCAAGTAGGTGTCTAGAAAGGTGTTAACAGGGTTACGCCTCTGGGAAAACGAGGTTTACTGTAATTAAGTTCGTGCGAAAGCACGGGGGACCTCCCTCAAAGTACCGATACTGGCATGGCTGAAAGATTGGCGAACTTGTAGCGTGTAATTAATCCCGGCTAGTCTTTCCTTTTAGGGTTTGAAGGAAGATTTGATTAAAACAGTGGGAGACATCCTGATTAGATATATTAGATAACCAATCTAATCTTGCAAGAGCATACGCTGAGTGTTTTCTTCTCTCTCTCAACAGATAGCGACCATATCACGCCTTAATCAAGATAATAAAACGGATATATTGACCGAACCCGCTTGTTATACTGAGCTGGGGAACGTTGGTCCCGCTCCAACTTATAATTGTTATAAGACAGAGCAGGAAATTGGGGAATACCAGATTTCCCGTACCGCCCAAACGAAGAAAGTGCATGCTGATGCATCATCTTCGGGTGTGTTCATTACAGAGAACTGTTTCTCAGTATCCTTTACGTCCTGGGTATGTGATACCGGATCAGGATCCCGCATATGTAATCTGTTACATGGGCTACAGATAGGTAAAGAACTGAGAACGGGTGATAAGTTTCATGAGACAGAAAACGGTGCAAGTGTTGCAGCCAAGTCTGTTGGTCACTATCACCCTGTATTACCAGAATACATTGATTCTGAACAAATGTTATTAGATACCGAACCTGATATACAAAATCATATCAGTCTCTTTATTAGTAAAGAAAGGATATAATTTTGTATTGTTGGATAATGTTTTGAACATTTCCTATATCAAGAGTTGATCGGTTCAGGCACGTTATCTAAAAGCATTGACGTTCTAAATCAAATTACAGTTCTTAGTATACGGAACACACACAAGAGGAAGAGTTCAGAGATGAACGAGTTCTTCTTGAGGCATTGTAGACTAGGTCATATCAATGCGACCCGACTGGCTGAAGTTACATATAGATGCATATTTAAATTAGTTTGAATTTACATCTTGTGAAACTTGCCGGTCATGTCACAAAGATAAGATGACCACAGCTCTGTTTGTTGGAAACAGAGAAAGAGTTAGTGAACTCTTGGGATTGATACATGCTGATGTATGAAAGTCCCCTGTCTACATATGCCAGGACCGGTTCTTTGTACTTCATTACATTCTCTGATAATCTCTCAAGATTCAGACATATGTTTCTGTTGAAACACAGGTCCGAACCTTTTGAGATATTCACAGAATATAAATTAGAAGTAGAGAACCAAAATACGGGTAAAGGTATTATGTCCTTTGATGTGATCAAGGAGGAGAATACTTGAGCACGGAATTCCTGGACTATTCTAAAGGAGAATGAGATTCTCTCTCGGCATTACTCCTCCGTATACACCACAGCACGTCGGTGTATCGGGGAGGAGCAATCACACCCTATGTGATATGGTGTGCTCTATGATGAGTACTACTGAGTTTCCTATTTCCTTTAGGGAGTTATGCACTTGTGAAGTTGCATACATATTGAATAGGGTTCAAATCAAATCAGTTGCCTACCACTTCATATATGATATGGAAAGGGAAGAGCCCATATCTTAAGTTTGTTAAGATTTGGGGTTGTCCGGCTTGTGTCTAAAAGCAAAATCCGGACAAGCTCGAGGCAAGGTCTGTAATGTAGAACTGGAAATGTTCCAGCTATACAAACTACAGCTGATGATTTGGTAGAACCAAAGGATTCAATAGTTTCCAACGAACCTCAGCCTCTCCGCCGATCTAGTAGGGTTCCTCACCCACCTGAGAGATACTTCAGTTTCTCTATGACAGTGGGAGCGAGGATTGCATCATGAGATGATGACCCAACTAGTTTCGAGCTAGCCATCAGGAGTGGGACTCTGTAAGAATGGCTGGATGCTTATCGATCTGAGATGGAATCCTTATACACCAACAAAGTATGGACTTTGGTTGCTTTATCTGAAGGGTTAAATCCCCATCAGGAGCAAGTATATCTTGAGAAGATTACTTGGTGTACATGGAAAAGTTGAGACTTTCAAAGCTAGACTTGTTAAAGGTTTGCATCATAGACCAAGTATGGATTATGTTGATGTTAGCGTATATGCCCTAGAGGCCATTACTGTATCATACTAGTATGTATATTACTTAATGGAAGCTTGGGATATTCACCTTGTATATACAATCTTGCTCAAAATAGTAGTATGCTACTTGGTTTATTTCTACTTCAATGTGTACATGTGTTTATTTTTGTATATCGCCTATACACATTAGTGGAGCCCTTAGGATCTTTGCTTGATTACCAGCGATGTGATGGCCGTCACACTAGTGGGGCTGGGTAATCTATAAGAACATCCTTATGCAGGTCCCTGGTCGCAGGACTATCGAGACAGGGCATCGATACTCCGGAGTAGACCAGCGCATGCGCTTCTCATCCCAGTGTGGGAGACGGTCTGTCCCACAGCCGTCAGTACGTCGTACTTGAGATAGTATGCGGGTGCCCATTAGGTTACGGGTACACTGGACAGGACTCGTCGGGAACTGACTAGTTGGTATTATACCTATCGTCAGTTATCAGTTACCAGGTGACATGAGTACAGCTTAGTCCGCTGACTTGACACTGTCACTTCGCCTCGGGTGTGTTCCCACTGTACTTTGATCACTACCTTACCACGGCTCAAAGGAGTCGTGCAAACAGGTGGTGGTTGGGTGCAGTCCCGAAGCACTTGGAGGCAGTGACGGTTAGACAGGATTCGTCTCTCCCGGTATTGGGGGTTGACATCGCGCTGTGTCTAGGAGAGCCATTACACGAGTAGTCCCTGGCCAGGGCAAACGAGATATACTGGTAGGTTTCCAGTGTTATCTCAGGGTGTTTTGGGCTTCGCTCCGGCACGACTTGTACCGCTATTGGGGGACTGACGTTTACCGCCCCCTAGGCCCGCCATGCGATGTATCAGACGAACAGACCGGACTGTACTGAGAATGTCACACTCAGGCTCAGTAGGAGTTCAGATGGGTTTCGCCTCGTCGGTCTTCTTGTCGGCATTACCTGGGGACCGTTACGCACAGCTAGTGCCGCTTGCGGTCTGTGGTTAAACCCACTGCCAGCGTAGTGTCGATTCTTTAGAGTCCCACACAGAAAGCTTTTCGCCTTTAGGCAAAAGAGTAGAGGTCGCATGGTATTGCGACAGGTCGCATGGTTTTGCGACAGGGTTCGGTCACATCCGTGCACTTGTGCACGTACAGTGTCCGGACAGTTTACACTAGCGGGCTTTGGTTTAAGCCAGATCCTAGTGTACCTTATGGGATTGGATTTATCCAGTTTGCATTCGTGTTCCTCGGAACGCGGATGCGGGTGTGTATGCACAGTTGACAGGGAGGCAGAGGCAGCGGATTCTCATTAGGGTTGTTGACAGTTGACCGTTGACTTTTTGACTTTTTGCTCAACCCTAATGAGAATATGATATGTGATTAACTATTATATTAATTAAGTATTATGGTGACTTGGTTGTTGACTTTTGTTGACTTTGTTGACTTGTTGACTTGTTGACTTTGTTGACCGGTTGACTAGGCTTGACTAGTTGACCATCATGATAACCATGGCTATCATTTCATGCCAAAGACTTTTTCTTGCTTGTTCATTTGAGTAAAATGAGTGCATGACATGATAAGGTTATGGTTGCTTCAACCATCACACATAAGACTTTTTTGATATGATGAGTTATGATTACTTTGGATTATGAGAGGGTGAGAGACAAAAGAGAGCCTCATTCTTTCTTGCTCATTCTCTCTCTTGTTCTTGAGCTCTCCACTTTGCTCTCACCCTCTTGCTCTTGCTCCCTCTCTTTAATCTATGGTTCTCTTGTCTCATGAGTTGAGAACCAAGTACCATAGATAAAATCCCATTCTATTTCTTCTCTACTCATTCTAGTTCACTAGGTTTAGCAAACCAAGTGAACTAGTTTCTTCAAAGAACGAAGAAGGAGCTAAAGGTTGGAGCTTTCAAGTGGATCTATCTTCGGCGTACGGAGACGACGAGAAGGAGCCATCGGACCACCATCGGAGCTTGTAGAAGAAGGAGTTCAAGACAAGCTAGGTATAACCATCTTAATCCGAGTAGCTAAATCTCTTTAGCAAGTTTGCTAGTTTAGTTTAGACACGATCCCGACCTTGTTTAGTCCATGTTGCCTCTTGCGATAAAAATTTGTTTTTTATACCGTTTCCGCCTCCCCGTAAGCACCGGGGGTCGCAACGTGGACTTACAGTGGTATCAGAGCCTAACTAAACTTAAACTAGCTTGGTAGTGAAGTGTAACGAAGTTCGGAACCGGAAAATCCAAAAACCAAACTTTTTCAAAACCTGAGTTTCTATTGAATTTTTTTGGGCTCAAAATGAAAAACTTTATATACCTAAATTCGGCTCAGGGTTTTCTAAGAACACCCACAAAAAACGATGGCATGAATCCTTCAAGTAGCCGCGGATCCGCCGCCCTTTAGGCTCTTCGTGTGATTATTTTTTGTGCAATGTGTCTCTGTATTGGTTTTGGGATTTTTAAAATATGTTATATGTGCCCAGATTCTCCAGAACAGAAATTTACTTTCGGGGTCCTATAATTTCGTATTTTTCCCGAACTTCACTACACTTTGACTATGATGGTTATATCTGTGATGTTTGCATGTATTGAACATCGGCTAATCGCTATAAGTCGATTAGTCGGGGTTATACATGATCTGTAATGTGCTGGAATGTGTATATAAATATGTTGGATTGTCGCGGGTGAATAGCCGGGGGTTGTGAGACGAGAGTTTTCTTTTCTTGCAATTCATGTAAATTTGTAAATTGATGTAATAATTATTTGTATGGCCGCACAACCGGGTCGGGGTTGTAGCCGTCATTGTATAATTTCTTTTTACTGTTTTTGCTCCTAGGATAGACCCATGGAGGGGTGCACAAACTACCGGGTATGCCGAAGTGTCGAGTGGCCTACTCATGGAGATGAGGGAGGTTGCTACGCTTCGGGTACTTGGCGGGTAGTTTGCCGCACCCGTAGGGGTCTTGGGTAGGGTATTGGCTATTCACCGCGACCGTGTAATCTGTTTTTGTTACAGGCTCGTACAAATTACAGATTCCTAGTATATCCAATGTATTTATCTGTGATCTGAAATGTTTATCATTGCAGTATATCTATATATGATATTATTTAGGCGTTGCTTATGTTTTACAGACGCGCTAGCCCAGCCCCCGCTCTGTCGTTAGTTAAGTAACCTAACGGGTAATGACGGGGCCCAGTGGCGAATGCGAATGGCATAAGCGTACGTCATATTTTGGTTGTTTTCTGCAATGGTAGGATTAAATGATGGGACGCATTAAAAGAACTAATGCAAGAATATCACGCATTAAAAGAACTAATGCAAGATAATAAACCAAGTTAAAGTCGTTGGAACTCTTTCGAAAAACCACTCGGTTCTTTTCAAAACAAACTTTTAAAATACGGAGTTTGAGCCACTCCATTTAAAAGCTATCTCGTTCCATCGACTAAATCAAGTTCACTACGTTCACGGTTTTGCCAAAACCATTCGTAACCCTCCGTCGTTTCACATGAATAGTCAATAGTATTCAAGCTGTGTTTATTGGCCAAAGTCAAGGCATAGTGATTGGTAGCTATTGGGTATTCATGTGCAGCATAGATAGATGCGTTGGTTTGGAACAGTCGTACTGCCTTGTTGGCCAAAGTCAAGGGTATGTACGGGTGGATTCAAATTAACCTGGAGAACGACGGGTAGAACTTGACATGTGACTTATGATTTGTTGGCCAAAGTCAAGGTCATAAGAGCATGGGGCAAAAATCCACATCGGGAGTTTCATAAGTACTGAAACTTGCTACATTTGCATACCATTTGGAGTGTGATGATTCTGGTAGGATTCCTTCAGTTTCGTCATGCAATGATATTTGGATCCCGATCCTACTGTGAGTATATGCTACTCCTCGGGAAATTTCTCGCTTAACGATCAATGCTATAAACCTAGTAGGTGCCTAGAAAGGTGTTAGCGGGGCTACGCCCCCAGGGAAAAGAGGTTCTCTAATTAAGGAACTTCGCGAAAGCGTTGGAAAACCTCCCTCGAAGTACCGACACCAGCCTGGCCGAACGGTTAAGCAAGTATTGTACGGTGGGATTGATCCTGACTAATTCTTCCTTTATGGTTTGAGGAGGGATTCGAGAAACAGTGGGAGCCATCCTGTTTAGACAAACTAAAAACCACTCTAAACTTGCAAGAGCATCATGCTGAGTGTTTCTTCTTCTCTCCAAATTGCAGCGACCAATCAACATGACTGGACTTAAGTTACTCCTAGATAAAAACAAACTGACAGGGCCAAACTACAAAGATTGACTCAGGATTGTCAAGATAGCAATCACTTATGACAAGCTGGGGTATCTTCTTACCACCAAAGCTCCCCCTGTCCCTGGTCCAACTTCCAGTGTCGCGGATAAGGAAATCCGCAAGACTTGGGAGATTGATAGCGCGAAGGCCAAGTGCCTCCTGCTTGCCTCGATGGACAACGAACATCAGAGGAGGCATGAGAATATAGATATGGAATCCATATTGCTCCATACAAAAGAACTGTATGGAGAGCAATCTCGTATCGCAAGATACGAAGCGTCGAAAAAGTTGTTTTCGACAAGAATGGCCGTCGGATCATCAGTAGCCGAGCATGTGCTAAAGATGATCGGCTACATTGAGGAGCTCGCTGACCTAGGGATCACATTAGAGAGTGAGCTATATACGGATATAGTTCTCCAGTCCCTTCCTTCCACTTACGCCCAGTTTATACTGAACTTCAACCTACAAGAAAAAGAGGTTGAACTTTCAGAGCTCCTCAACATGCTGAGGAGCGTAGAGGGCACCCTACAGAAAGGTAGGGATACATCCACTTTGTTTGTAGGAGGATCATCTTCTTCTAGGTCCAAGGCGAAAGCCAAGGGAAAGAAGAAGAAGGCCCCCGCCAAACCAAGGGGCAGTGTTAGTAAGGTGGATACGAAGGGAAAAGGTAAAGCAACAAAGATAGCGGGGAAGCTTGTGGATAAGGAAGAATGCTTCTATTGTCATAAGAAAGGACACTGGAAGAATGATTGCAGGGCCTGGAAGGCCAGAACACAGGAATTGAAGCAGGTTGCAGCTTCAGCTTCAGGTGTGTATGTTATTGAAAACTGTCTTTCAATAAACTCTACTTCCTGGGTATTGGATACCGGATCAGGATCTCATATCTGTAATTCTTTGCAGGCGTTGAGAAACCGTAGGGTTTTGAAGGAAGGTGACATGACCCTCAGAGTTGCGAACGGAGCTAGCATGGATGCTAAAGCCGTGGGGGACTATCACCTGGGAATGTCAGATGGACATCTTTTGGTTTTGCGTAATTGCTTTTTTGTACCCAACGCAACTTGTAATATCATTTCTGTATCTTTAGTTTCTAAAGAAGGTTATGAATTTGCGTTTGTAAGTAATGTTGTAAACATTCACCTTAATCAAGTTCTGATTGGGTCAGGTACATTGAGTAATGGTATATACGTATTGAACCAACCACAGATTTTTAATGTCCAGAATACACACAAAAGAAAGTCTCCAGAAATAAATCAGACCTTCTTGTGGCATTGTAGACTAGGTCACATCAATGAGAGAAGATTGACTAAGTTACATACAGAAGGGTATTTGAATGCGTTCGAATATCAGTCGTATGCCACTTGTCAATCCTGTCTCAAAGGAAAGATGACAAAGACTCCGTTTACTGGACATGGAGTAAGAGCGAGCGAGCTCTTGGGACTCGTACACAGTGACGTGTGCGGTCCAATGTCTACACATGCCCGAAGCGGACATTCTTACTTCATTACTTTTACGGATGACTTCTCAAGGTACGGTTATGTCTTATTAATGAAACATAAGTCCGAGGCCTTTGGAAAATTCCAGGAGTATAAGAATGAAGTAGAGAAACAGACCGGCAAAAGTATTAAGATTCTAAGATCGGATCGAGGTGGAGAATACTTAAGTGCCGAGTTCCTGGACTATTTAAAAGAGAACGGAATTCTCTCTCAGCTTACTCCTCCTTACACCCCCGCAACATAACGGTGTATCGGAGAGACGGAACCGTACCCTATTGGATATGGTGCGGTCCATGATGGGTAACGCTGAGTTACCGCGATCATTCTGGGGGTATGCGCTAGAATCAGCTGCGTACCTTTTGAACCGAGTTCCGACTAAGACTGTGCCTTCCACACCATATGAAATGTGGTGTGGGAAAAGACCCTATCTTAAGCACATTAAGACATGGGGATGTCCGGCTTTTGTCAAAAAGCAGCATGCGGACAAGCTCGAGGCACGTTCAGTACAGTGCAAGTTTGTGGGGTATCCAAAGAACTCAAAAGGATATTTCTTCTACTGTGAAGAGGAACAAAAAGTTCTTGTTTCTCGTCATGCCTACTTCTTGGAAACTGAGTTTTTGGAAAACCAGATAAGTGGGAGCACAGTAGAACTGGAAGAAGTTCCAGAACCATAGACTGTTACTGATAGTTTGGTGGAACCAGAGGGTTCAACAGAACAAGACATTCCTACGCCGCTCCGCAGAAGTAGTAGGCAGTCTCATCCGCCCGAGAGATACTACGGTTTTCTCATAGACGGGGATAGAGAGGATTGCATCATAGATTATGATGAGCCTACTAGCTTCCAGCAGGCCGTTCAGAGCGTTGACTCAGTGAAATGGCTGGATGTAATGCGGACCGAAATGGAGTCTATGTACACCAACAAGGTATGGACGTTGGACATTGCTCCAGACGGGGTAAAACCCGTAGGATGCAAGTGGATCTTCAAAAGGAAGATTGGTATAGATGGACAGGTTGAGACCTATAAAGCTAGGCTGGTAGCAAAGGGTTTTCGTCAAAGGCCTGGCTTGGACTATGACGAAACCTTTTCTCCAGTAGCCATGCTGAAATCCATTCGGATCCTTCTTGCCATTGCTGCCTTCCACGATTATGAGATTTGGCAAACGGACGTAAAAACAGCTTTTCTAAATGGAAATTTAGAGGAGTGTGTCTATATGGACCAGCCAGAGGGTTTCATTCAGAGTGGGAGCAGCGGAAAGGTGTGCAAGTTGCTTAAGTCCATCTATGGACTAAAGCAGGCATCGCGGAGTTGGAACATCTGTTTCGATGAGACGGTCAAAGAATTTGGCTTTATCAAAAATCCAGATGAACCATGCATCTATAGTAGATTTGTAGCGAGAACTGTAGTATTCCTCGTTTTATACGTGGATGACATTCTCTTGATAGGAAATGACATTCCTATGCTACAATCTGTCAAGGGGTTCTTATCACACAGGTTCTCCATGAAAGACCTGGGTGATGCCTCGTACATTCTGGGTATCCGGATCTACCGTGACAGATCCAAGAGGATATTAGGACTTTCACAGTCCAGGTACATCGACACCATACTGAAGAGATTCAGCATGGAAGATTCCAAGCGCGGTAACCTACCGGCTTGTCACGGGATCACCCTCTCTAAAGAGATGTCTCCCCAGACTGATTTGGAGAGGGATCGCATGTCTATTATACCCTACGCTTCTGCGGTAGGCTCTATAATGTATGCGATGTTGTGTACCAGACCGGATGTAGCTTATGCACTGAGTGTGGTAAGCCGGTATCAGTCAAACCCTGGGGAGAAACACAGGATAGCGGTAAAGAACATTCTCAAGTATCTGAGAAGGACTAAGGAGATGTTCTTGGTGTATGGCGGAAAGGACCTCCAGATCGAGGCCTTTGCTGACTCCAGCTTCCAGAGTGACAAGGATGATTCCAAGTCCATGTCGGGTTTTGTCTTCACCTTCAATGGAGGGGCGGTGTGTTGGAAGAGTTCCAAACAGGAAACCGATGCAGACTCGACGATGGAAGCGGAATACATCGCTGCATCTGATGCCGCAAAAGAAGCTGTCTGGATGAGGAAGTTCTTGAAAGAACTTCAGGTGGTTCCGTCCATTGTTGATCCAATACCTCTGTATTGCGACAACAACGGGGCTATAGCTTTAGCAAAGGAACCCAGGTCCCATCAGAGATCCAGGCACATCTTGAGGCGGTATCACCTGATCAGGGAGATCGTGGATTGCCAGGAGATCGAGGTTCGGAGAGTCGCTTCAGAAGACAACACTGCAGATCCATTCACCAAGGCCCTACCCCAGACTCAGTTCGAGCGGCTGATCGAGATGATAGGTCTTCGATACGCCAGTACATGGCCTTAGTGCAAGTGGGAGATTGTTAGTGTATATGCCCTAGAGGCCATTACTGTATCATACTAGTATGTATATTACTTAATGGAAGCTTGGGATATTCACCTTGTATATACAATCTTGCTCAAAATAGTAGTATGCTACTTGGTTTATTTCTACTTCAATGTGTACATGTGTTTATTTTTGTATATCGCCTATACACATTAGTGGAGCCCTTAGGATCTTTGCTTGATTACCAGCGATGTGATGGCCGTCACACTAGTGGGGCTGGGTAATCTATAAGCACATCCTTATGCAGGTCCCTGGTCGCAGGACTATCGAGACAGGGCATCGATACTCCGGAGTAGACCAGCGCATGCGCTTCTCATCCCAGTGTGGGAGACGGTCTGTCCCACAGCCGTCAGTACGTCGTACTTGAGATAGTATGCGGGTGCCCGTTAGGTTACGGGTACACTGGACAGGACTCGTCGGGAACTGACTAGTTGGTATTATACCTATCGTCAGTTATCAGTTCCCAGGTGACATGAGTACAGCTTAGTCCGCTGACTTGACACTGTCACTTCGCCTCGGGTGTGTTCCCACTGTACTTTGATCACTACCCTACCACGGCTCAAAGGAGTCGTGCAAACAGGTGGTGGTTGGGTGCAGTCCCGAAGCACTTGGAGGCAGTGACGGTTAGACAGGATTCGTCTCTCCCGGTATTGGGGGTTGACATCGCGCTGTGTCTAGGAGAGCCATTACACGAGTAGTCCCTGGCCAGGGCAAACGAGATATACTGGTAGGTTTCCAGTGTTATCTCAGGGTGTTTTGGGCTTCGCTCCGGCACGACTTGTACCGCTATTGGGGGACTGACGGTTACCGCCCCCTAGGCCCGCCATGCGATGTATCAGACGAACAGACCGGACCGTACTGAGAATGTCACACTCAGGCTCAGTAGGAGTTCAGATGGGTTTCGCCTCGTCGGTCTTCTTGTCGGCATTACCTGGGGACCGTTACGCACAGCTAGTGCCGCTTGCGGTCTGTGGTTAAACCCACTGCCAGCGTAGTGTCGAGTCTTTAGAGTCCCACACAGAAAGCTTTTCGCCTTTAGGCAAAAGAGTAGAGGTCGCATGGTATTGCGACAGGTCGCATGGTTTTGCGACAGGGTTCGGTCACATCCGTGCACTTGTGCACGTACAGTGTCCGGACAGTTTACACTAGCGGGCTTTGGTTTAAGCCAGATCCTAGTGTAACTTATGGGATTGGATTTATCCAGTTTGCATTCGTGTTCCTCGGAACGCGGATGCGGGTGTGTATGCACAGTTGACAGGGAGGCAGAGGCAGCGGATTCTCATTAGGGTTGTTGACAGTTGACCGTTGACTTTTTGACTTTTTGCTCAACCCTAATGAGAATATGATATGTGATTAACTATTATATTAATTAAGTATTATGGTGACTTGGTTGTTGACTTTTGTTGACTTTGTTGACTTGTTGACTTGTTGACTTTGTTGACCGGTTGACTAGGCTTGACTAGTTGACCATCATGATAACCATGGCTATCATTTCATGCCAAAGACTTTTTCTTGCTTGTTCATTTGAGTAAAATGAGTGCATGACATGATAAGGTTATGGTTGCTTCAACCATCACACATAAGACTTTTTTGATATGATGAGTTATGATTACTTTGGATTATGAGAGGGTGAGAGACAAAAGAGAGCCTCATTCTTTCTTGCTCATTCTCTCTCTTGTTCTTGAGCTCTCCACTTTGCTCTCACCCTCTTGCTCTTGCTCCCTCTCTTTAATCTATGGTTCTCTTGTCTCATGAGTTGAGAACCAAGAACCATAGATAAAATCCCATTCTATTTCTTCTCTACTCATTCTAGTTCACTAGGTTTAGCAAACCAAGTGAACTAGTTTCTTCAAAGAACGAAGAAGGAGCTAAAGGTTGGAGCTTTCAAGTGGATCTATCTTCGGCGTACGGAGACGACGAGAAGGAGCCATCGGACCACCATCGGAGCTTGTAGAAGAAGGAGTTCAAGACAAGCTAGGTATAACCATCTTAATCCGAGTAGCTAAATCTCTTTAACAAGTTTGCTAGTTTAGTTTAGACACGATCCCGACCTTGTTTAGTCCATGTTGCCTCTTGCGATAAAAATTTGTTTTTTATACCGTTTCCGCCTCCCCGTAAGCACCGGGGGTCGCAACGTGGACTTACAGTTGAAACCTTTTTCTAAGGATCTATGCTTAAGTCCATCCAGATCCTACTTGCCACGGCTACATACCATGACTACGATATCTGGTGATTGGGTGTCATGACTGCTTTTCTAAATGATGATTTAGAAGATAGCATCTATAAGTACACAGCCAGAGGGCTTCGTAGACAATGGGAGCAGCGGAAACGTGTGCAAGATGTTTTATATGATAAAGCAGGCATCGCGGAGTTGGAACATCTGTTTTGATGTGGTAGTCAAAGAGTTTGACTTCATCAAAATGGTAAATGAACCTTGTATATACGAAAAGGTAGTAGAGAGTATGGTGGTGATCCTCGTAGAGTACGTGGATGGCATACTCTTGATAGGGAAGGAGTTTCCTATGCTACGCTAGGTCAATCACCGCTTATCACAAGGATTCTCCATATAGGATCAAAGTGATACCTCCTAAATCCTGGGTTTTGGATCTATGAGATAGATCTAATTGGATGTTAGGATACTCACTAGTTGTAGTGAGATGGTATCAATCGATCTTGGGGAGAATCACTGGAAAGGTTCCAGGGTGATAAGGACGACTGAATGTCAGTCGCAGGCTTGTCTATACCCTCAGTGGAGGGACGGTATGTTGGAAGAGTTCCAAGCTAGATATCGTGACATACTAGACGATTAAAGGCAAGATACATCGTTACCAAGGATGCTACCAAAGAGGCAGTCTGGATATATATAAGTTCATAAGATGAACTTCGTTCCTACCATTGTGTGACAATGGAGTTGTGGCTTTAGCCAAGGAACTACCGTCCCATCAGGAATCCAGATATAATTCTTAGGCAGTGTCACCTGATCATGGAGATGGTTGATCTCCAGGGAGATCGAGGTTAGGAGAGTAGGCACAGAGGACAACAGCGCGGATCCACTCACAAAGGCCTTTTTCCCAGTAGAGACTTTTATGGGATGGTTGAGTATGAGATACTTCAACCGCAGCTAATTGTTGGGTATGCGATACCATAACAGATGGCCCTAGTGCAAGTGGAAGATTGTTAGTTATATGTATGACCTAGAGGCCATTACTGTACATACGATGTATATTGTAGTGGATGCTAGGACATATATAGGGAGGACATTCTTGCTCGACATGATAGTATGCTATCTGGTTGTACTTTATCTTAACATGTACTTTGATTGTCTCTATGTTACATGTTGATAAAGCCCTTAGGATATGTACTCGACTACTGGGACTATGATGAGATCATACTAGTGGGGCCACGGTAGTCGATGAGTACATCCTATAAATGTTCCCAGTCGAGGGTATATCGAGACAGGACATCGATACACCAAAATAGACTAGCGTATACGCATCTTGACCCATATGATGGGCGATGGATGATCCCATATCCATCGGTGTTTGACATCAAGGATGGTGTACGGGTGCTCAGTGGAGACTGGGTACACTGGACGGACTCGCCGAGAACTCCCAGATGGTATTATACCATACGTCAGATGGCAGTTCTCCGGTGACACTGGTACAGAGTAGTCTGTTGACCCGAGATCGTCATAGAGTCTTGTGTGATTCCCACTGTGCTTTGATTTCCATCATACCACGTCCAAGAGGGCGTGCAAAAAGGTGGCTTTTGGGTACAGTCCCGAATCACATGGAGGCAATGAGCGATAGGAGGGGATTCGTCTCTCCCGGTATAGGGAGTTGATGTTGTGCTGTGTTTGATTGGCTATAACCGGAAATCCTTGGCCAGGGTTGCTGAGATTTACTGGTAAGTGTTATCAGTAGTTTCTCGAACTGTTATAGACCTCATATCGACACGACTTATCGAGCTACTGGGGTCTGACGTTTACCACCCCTAGGCGAGATATGCAACATATCAGACGACGAGACCGGACTGTACGAGAGTGTTACTGTTTGGATTCACAGGAGAATGTACAGGCTTGCTTGTTGATCTTCTGAGCGCTCAATACCTGGGTAGCTGTTATGTTTAGCTGACCGCTTGCAGCTTGTGGGTGTTTGATATGATCATCACCTACTGCCGGCGTATTGACGATTCTTTAGAGTCCTACACAGAGGTTTCTTGACTCAGGCAAAACGGAGTAGGGGCACATATGTGATATGTACGGGACCGAGGATAATGCGATATGTGATACCATATTATATTCTCGCGATATTTGATATCAGCCGGGTCATCGGATCAAGTGTTGATTCGATGAATCGGTACGGATTAATATTAGTCGGTTATATGCGATATAGCCGGATTGTCGGATCAAGTGTTGATTCGATAATTTAATGTATAATAATATATATGATATATTAAAAGACATTAACTAATATTTTCTCACTAAAAGATTCTTTTTCTCACTCGGGTAATACATTGATATATATGCGATATATGTTAAATGTATTATTTTATTTGGTTACAATAAATATTATATATGTGATATATAATATTGTAACATGATATGATAAATAATGCAACTTGTTTAGTAGAGATTAAACATGGTTAGGGTTTGATTAGGGTTAAGGCTTTTTAGAAGTTTCTAGAAGTTTTCTTTCTTTGTCTTTGTTAAGATATTATGCTAGATATTTCCTTAACCCTAACCAAACCTTTAACCTTAGTTAATTCTCTACATAGGTTCACTTGACCATGGTTGCATAATTCTATCATATTATTCTTTTCCTATTCATCACAAAAGGATAATTCTAACATTGTTCATCTTCTTCCTTCAATTCTTTCATGAAAAAGCTTACTTGTTTTTCAAAAGGTGATGAATAAATATGAGAAAAAGATAAATAAAGAGAGCAAAATTCCTACTTCATCATCCTCATCTTCCCTTGCCATTTAGATGTGGGTGTTCACATCATTTCATGAGTGTTAGCTTGTGTTAAAGAAACTTCAAGGTAGATCATCTTAGTATCGAAGATCGGAAGCAAAGGTTGCGTCTTTCTCTTCGTGGAACCTCTCGAGAGTCCGGATCCCGATGATCGCAGCGAAGGGACCACAACACGGAGCATATGAAGTGAAGGACCGGATCTACAAAGGCTGTAATCCCTCTCACTTAGTGTTAAGTTGTTAGCATGCTTGTTTTCGCCTAATCTCTAGTTTAAAGTTCCGTATTCGGGTTGTTCAGCACGGCTAATTTTTAAATCGGGCATGGTTGATGCCCCGTAGACCCTTGTGCGAGTGCCTAGCAACCCTACACATTTAAAGTGAACAAATACTAGTTAATGCAAATTATTATATCAAATATATAATTATGCATTAAATCATTAAATCAATACTTGATTTAACGATCCGGTCATATCGCATATTACCGACTAGTATCCAATGTATCAACTTATCGAATCAATCCTCGATTCGATAACTAGGTTATATCGCATACAACCATTCGATACATTCATCGCGAGAATAGAATACGGTATCACATACACACATTATTCTCGGTCCCGCACATATCTCATATGCGCTCCTATTTCGTTTCGCTTGAGCCAGGAAACCTCTGTGTAGGACTCTAAAGACTCGTCAATACGCCGGCAGCAGGTGATGATCATATCAAACACCCACAAGCCGCAAGCGGTCTGCTAAACGTAACGGCCACCCGGGTATTGAGCGATCAGAAGATCGACAAGCAAGCCCGCTCACACTCCTGTGAATCCAACCAGTAACACTTACCGTACAGTCCGGTCTGTTCGTCTGATATGTCGCATATCTCGCCTAAGGGTGGTAAACGTCAGACCCCAGTAGCTTGATAAGTCATGCCGACGTAAGGTCCATAATATTCGTGAAACTACTGATAACTCTTACCAGTATATCACTGCAACCCTGACCAGGGATTTCCTGTTATGGCCAGTCGAGCATAGCGCAACATCAACCCCCAATACCGGGAGAGACGAATCCCCTCCTATCGCTCATTGCCTCCATGTGAATCGGGACTGTACCCAAAAACCACCTGTTTGCACGACTCAGTAGAGCCGTGGTAGGGTGGAAATCAAAGCACAGTGGGAGACACACAAGACTCTATGACGATCTCGGGTCAACAGACTAAGCTGCACCAGTGTCACCAGAGAACTGCCATCTGACGTGAGGTATAATACCATCTGGGAGTTCTTGGCGAGTCCGTTCAGTGTACCCAGTCTCCACTGAGCACCCGCATACCATCTCTGATGTCAAACACCAATGGATATGGGATCATCCATCGCCCATCACATGGGTCGAGAAGATATACGCTAGTCTACTCTGGAATATCGATGCCCCGTCTCGATATTCCCACGACTAGGAACATTGAAGGATGTACTGATGGACTTCCCAGGCCCCACTAGTATGATCTGCATCATAGTCCTGGAAGTCGAGTACACATCCTAAGGGCTTTATCAACATGTAACAGAGAGACAGAAAGTATACATGTTAAGATAAAGAGCAACCAGATAGCGTACTATCATGTCGAGCAAGAAAGTCCTACCTATATATGTCCCAGCATCCACTACAATATACATCCAATGTACAGTAATGGCCTCTAGGGCATACATATTACAAACAATGTAGAGAAGGGTTTTTTTGGAGAGAAGAAGAGATGAAGAAAAATCTAGAGAGTGAGAGAGAGAGCCCAAGCCATGGCACACCTCTCACCTCACATTTAATGCACCACGTCTCTCATTTTCATTTTTTATTTTTATTTTTCATTTTCTAAAAAATTCTAGAACCATCCAACATTTAAAAATGCATTGTTAGATTGGCTATCCCGCCTGTTCAAGAGTTTCAGTAGCTTTACTAATAGATGATAGAGGGGGGACTAGTTTGTAAAATGTGTCTTAATGTGTCATGGTAAACTTGTTTTAATCTATATTAATTTATTGTTAACACTAGATTAGTGTGTAAGTGCACTTAAAATGTAATTTTTAATAAAGAAAGAAAGAAAGGAATAATTAAATAAACAAATAATTAAATACATAATTAATAAGTAATTACATAAGTGAACTAGTATATTTATACCTATGTGGAAATAATTATTAACTAGGTTTTATTGAAAAACGCATGTTGTCCCGCTAATTAATCTATAATTATTCTAAACGATTTTTAAAACGTTACGCTTCCTATCCCAATAGTAGGAAATACCCTTTACTTTCTGAAACCAACACTTTGTCTCCATTAATTTAAGTGATTCGCAAATTGCCCTTCATTAAAATATTTAACTAAAATTTATATGAAGGGTTTTTCATATACCCAAATTATTCTTCGATGTTACCTGCGGACCCAAAATTTTGTAAGTTCCCTTCCCCACCTCAATAAAAAAAAATCCATAAATGATGGTTAATTTTGACAGAACTCAATAAAATAAGCGCAAAAACCCTCTAAGCCCCTTCTTATTCCTCACATACTCTAAACTTGAAAAAAAATTTGCTGGAGTTGGGTTTTCTCATATCATTTGATTAATTTGGGTTTTTTATTTTGTAAGGTTTGATTGATTTAGATTAATTTAGGTTAGGATTTGCATAATATTAGGTCTATTTTTGGTCTTAGAATTTATTAAAATTTGGATACTTTTATATTATATTAAAGTTTCTTGATTTATCAGTAAATGGAGTAGAAGATGATATGAGAAGAAATAAAAAGTTTATGACAACAAAAAAAAGAAGAGAAGAGAATTAGAATTTTAAATTTTTACGTTGGTCAATTAGAACTGGAAGTAGAATTTTAAATTTTTGTGTTAGTCGTGTATGGAACTGAAACTGGATTCTATTTTTAGTTTCAGCATATAAAACCTTCTAATTTACCTTAATAATTGCCACACCTGCCTACTTGAGTGGAACAAAAATTGAAAAATTGGAACTACAATAGATGATCTCTCCCCCTTCTATTTCTTGGCTTTTAAAATTAAGATATTGATACTAATTAAACTAGTATCTTGCACCTGCCAATGCACATGTTCAAATAAAATTATGTTTAATTTTTTTAGTTTTAATACAAAAATAATTAGAGAATATTAAAACTTAGTGGGAATGGTTAATTTATTTTCAAAATGATTCACAATTATTCTAGTAGTTATTTAAGATCAGTAGAGATGATTGTATAGTTATAACCGGTTCTGCTGTTGATTGTATTTATTAAATGTTTGTTAAAGAAAAATCTACATTTAACTTTTTTACTGTTGATGTGGCGCTATTTGAGACTACGTTAAAATATCAAATTGAAATCAATTTGGGGACCCTACAGTTTTGTAGTTATAATAGTAGAGATATAATTGATATTATTTCTAATATTAATTGTTATTTTAAAAAATAAAACTAAAATTATAGATTTTCAAGAGTTAAACCAAAATATTTATTATTGATTTATTTTTCTGTTCTTTTTTGTCAATTATTATTATGTTGTAGTGATCAGACATGTTATGAGTTTTTTAAGCATGAAATGCCATATTTTATTAATTAATAGTTCATATATGTATTTATCATTCAAAAAATATGCAATATTTTGAAGAAAATAATATTTAGAGATTGTTAGCCTAATTTAAGGTAATATTAATATATAATAATTTTATTTTAATTCTTATTGATAATTATTTTTCAATAGTCTAATTTGTATTATCAAGTCACAATTTATTTTATTATACTATTTAAAAACAAAAATAATTTTGGTCAAATATAAATAACATAAGTTCATGCCATAAAAGTTTCTTAATCCCATTAGAAAAACTCCAGTTCCATAATGATTAAGTTCTTGTTCCAGTAAAATGGTTCCAGTTCCAAATACTTCAATTCTATTTAAAAATTCCAATTGACTAATAAAGAATTTTGGGAGCTATGGATGGTATCGAAAAATAAACTGAGGGCATCTTAGCACTAAATTCTATGATATATCTTAGCATTAAATTCTATGATATATGGGGAAAAAATCCTAATACTAATTAAGAATGAGAGAAAAAGAAATATTTTTAAATAAATATTTAAATAAAGGACATTTTGGGTATCAATTAAATTTAAGTAGCAAAATGCTGGTTTTAAGAAGTTGGGGATATTTCCTACAATTTCTCCTACAATATAGCCAATATTTTTATATTTCGAAATTTCCATTACATTTGATGTGTATGTACAAAATACTAGTCAAACTAATGACATGAACATCAATTGTAAATTCAGAGACAATGGAGCTTACAAGAAGTGAAGAAACATTAAACATTAAGGATGTAACATCAACAGGATGAAACAATAAAAGAAACAACATACCAAATGGTATTTTCATGGGATGCCAGATCTTAACCTTAACACAGGCATATATCACACGGGTTTCTACGACTATTTGGTCACAGATCAAAAGGGCCTATCCTGAAACCTTTTCTCATCATCCATTAAGAACAAACCTTCAAGATAATACAAAATAAAGGGGGGGGGGGGGGGGGGGGGAGGAATCTACACATAAAACATTATACAATTTGGAAGGATCAAACAAAATATGTTAACACCAGCAGAAACACTAGTAGCAAGATCAGTGAGCTTCACTAACACAAGATGATGTACAACAACAACTGAGCCTTTTATCCCAAGCATATGGGATAGGCTATAACACAAGATGATGTAACAAGTTACAAACACTGGCAAGAAATAATAAATGACCTTCCGCTAAATCAAACAAATGAAATAAAAAATAGATACGACAAAGCTCAAGGATGATGAATGCCAGACTATGAATAGACAATCAATCAAACGTGCGTGCTACTACTTGAGATAAATAAGCCCCTATTCACATGTTGCTGCTGCTTTCTCCAGAAATCGAGGGGTTTTCTGACTTCACAGCAACAGAGCCTTTACTAATGTCTAAACCCTGAAGCGATGTTCCAAGGTAGTGGTTGAGCATTTGGTGGTGGAAGGGATTGAAAGTTGGCTGCTGTTGCTGTAGCATCTGAACCATTTCTTTGTAATGGCCTTCCTGTTGCTGCCGAAGTAGTGAGAAGGATGGGTTATAGGCCATTTGTTGAAGGCTGGTATTGTATGTTTCGCTGGGGTTTATAATTTCGCCTGTTGCGATCTTGAGCCTCTCAACTTCTTGCTTTAGTGTCTCATTCAAAGCTGCAGGAAAACCACTTACATCAGTCATTGAAAGCTTAATTTATCAAATTCTAGAGGCCTTTTTTTTTTGAACTAGCACTGTGTCATTGTTTAACTCGCATTTTGCAATGACAAGAGAAACAAAAGAGATGATCAGTAGATATTAAAAAGGAATTCTACACAGGATGGCACTACGTTGAGAGCTTCTAGATCCAGACAACCAAGGATAGTCTTTTCTATTGTTCTATTGTACGAAAATTAAAAAAAATAATACAAAACATGCACTATGCTTGCATGCAGGACCTCAAGAGCCACACGAAATTTGTAATGAAGTGGGAGATGAGTAGACGTTTCTTGTGTTCACACACAAAGAATTATTCTGCAAACAAAGATCATAATCTGAGTGTTCAGAACTTTGCAATATGTCTGTGATTGCTTAATATGTGGTGGTGCGATAACAGTGTTCAGAGCGTACAACTATGCAAACACACTTCTTTCTTATCATATCGAGTATTGCCACTCATCCATCTAACCATTGTAATTTCAGCTCTTGCCTTTTGAGATTATTTCTTAATAACCCGACAATCTGATCCATAAAGCAGTGTTGGTCTTCATATCCATGTTATAAAAAATTTCTGCACTCTCAAAATCATTCCACAACCAGATCACTTATGAAGCACAACTTCATTTCAATTATCTCGGTTTGATTCGATGAACAACTTTCTCCTCATTCACGTCATCATAGTCATTATGGATTTTAAGTAACAAAAAGTGATATTTCTACGTATGTTTTGACCATCGAATTTGCACCATACATTCAATTATCCTCACTGTTTCGCTAAAAGTTACACTCTATATATTCCCTTTTTATTCTCCTAACTCTAAATTCTATAGATTCAAAAGCATTGTTCCACCTTTCTCCTTTGCAAATTATTCTTTATTTAGATAACTCACCAAAAATATAATCGAAAAACAACATGCACCACAATGAGACATTTTCACAAACACTTGGTGTAACAAATGTAAATTATGATTTATGAAACTTGTATATAGGATAAATAAATTACAAATAATACGACCAGTTAACCATTATTCGGCCGATTAATTCAACCGGATAACCGGTTAACTCGTCCGGAGATCCGGTTTACTTGCCGGATACATGGTTTGGTCGGATAATGGGTTTTCGTTCGGTTTGCGAGAAAATCCGGATATCCGGCTGGATATTCCTTTATTTGACCCTTGGCGGACGCTTATGGAGCTTCCTAGACGTCTTAGTTATATATATTTAGGAGTGGTGAGTGTTAGAATATGCTACGATATCCTAGGGATTTCTAAAGTATTCTAAGCGTAACTTCTTACATGTCATTAGAGAAGAGTGCAAGTGTAATGTGACCGAGTCTATATAAAGTAGGTTAGGGGCTTATCCCTAATCATCCAAAATCATTCCCAAATCACTTTGTCTCTCCTCTCCCGGTTTCCAAAATATCATGGTATCATATCCAATGATCTAAACCCAACTCAAATTTCCATCCTACGTCTTAATAATTTAAAAAACTGAGGAGAGCCGATGCGTCATCGAACCACAGCCAAGGAAGCTTGGTCGTTGACCTCATCATCATCGACGACCTCACTTAATCGATGACCTCGCATCGACATCGCCACTCGGCACTCACGCCTCGACCTCACCTCTACTTCACCAACCCATAAGATCTTGTCGACAGCCTTGGAACTCTCGATCTCCTTCAGATCCGAGCCTTGAAGCTCTTGTTCTTCTCAGATCTCTTCAAGATCCGAGCCTTAAAGCTTCGAGTCTTCAGATCCAGGGTCTTGAAACTCTTGTTCTCCTCAGATCTCTTCAACATCCGAGCCATGGAGCATCTAAGCCCTTGAGTCTTTGAGATCCGAAACTTGTCCTCCTTCGAGTCTTGATGCTTATGGTTGGTTTGCCTTGAAACTTGATCTCTTTGTTGTCATTTCTATAGATCTACCTCATCTGCAAACATGTGTTCTGCTGGCATCCATGTTGAGATCTATAGTATGGATTGTGTTGTCGAGATGATTGAGCAATCAGACACCGAGTTCGAGTCCTTGTTTGTGTTTTGAGGTGGTTGTTGTGATCGGTGATTAGACCTTGGGAAATCAATTAGGCTTTTTGATTTAGGATCTTTGAAGATCCAGTTTATTAATATTGAATGTGTTGTTAGATCGTATGTTTGGGAAGATCGATCTTGAATGGTATTTTTCTGTTGAAATTTAGAGTGTTCCGAAGAGATGGAGTAAACCCGTCACTTCGACGGAGGTTGTGAAAATTTTCATAGTTAGAAACACATGATCGAGATGTACATCGATGTGAGGGGAAAACATGATCATCGAGCATGCCACCCTCTCCCATTACCAATGAGTGAAAGAGGGATGATGCCTAGTTATATCATCTCTTGATGAGCTTTATGGAGAGATCGGTTATGGTGCCAGTGAGAACTTGACGGCACACAGAGAGGTCTGGGACTACCTTATGGATCTTTACTCTGGCCAACAAACCTCTCTCGAGCATTCAATCTCATTCAGAAATTGTATCGGATCCATTAGGGTCTCGATCCCTCCATCAGTATTACTCTAATTTCAAGAAGCCTGCACAGGAGGTGTCGAAGTTATTTCCTATTACTAGCGATATTGCAAAAATAAAAAGACACGACTCTCCTTGTGATCATATTTCTTAGAACTTGAGGCCCGAGTTTGAGTCTGCGAGACCCTAACTATTAGGGAACGCGTGTACTATTTTTCTGATCTGTCTACCACACTTTGATGAAGATCTTTCCCACTCGAGTTACTGGAGAGTAAAATGATACCGAAGAGCAAGCTACTCTTGTCAGATCTTATCATGTGCTTGCCAACTAGCCACAGGAAATACATGATGGTCGAGGGGGAGCTGTTCGAGACGTTTTTGCGGTTATTTTCAGCAGGAGGGGTACGTTCGAGATACTTGCTGGAAGGTTCATTAGATGCCTCCTCGGCTGCCTCGCGAAGAACATATTGCCTTACTTCCATCCACCAATTTTTATCTACTGTATCCACAACTCGACATCCTTTGATGTTCCTTGAGTGAGGATTAGATTCTGAGGCTGCGTCTTCTATCTTCATCGAGCTTAGCAGCATCCTCTTCGTCTACATCTAATGATGTTGCCACCATGGCTAGAGGCAATCACAACTTGGCTCTTTTCTACACCAACACTCTGACCATGGATCATTAACGCGGGTGCTATAGACTACATGACTGGGGTTTCAGGCTTTGAGGTATACTTTCCACTTATCGTCCTGCAGCTGCATGTAGTCCAATAATCCTAGCCAATGGGACAACCTCCATAGTAGAGGGGTTAGTTTAGTCACCCCTACATCATATTTGGCTTTTATCATATGTTCTTTATTTGTCTTAGTTTCCTCTCAATTTGCTTTCAATAAGTTAATTGACTCAGAAATTGAATTGTGGCATTACTATCTTTCATAAAGGTTGCATTATGCAGGATCATGGGATGAGGACGATTAGCATAGATACTGAGACTGGTGGTTTATACCGCCAAGAAGAGCATGCATGTCCTATCGCATGTCATATTTCTACTTCAACCTTCAATGCTTATCGTCGGCCTGGTCACACCACTCTTTGCGGAACTTGATGAGACATGACCCCTCTCTAGGTCCTTTATCTTCTTCAGAAAACAAGTCATATAAGATGGGTAAGTATCGTCCCTGGCTACCCATTAGATTCAATAAAAGAGTTGATAACCTCTTTGCTTTAGTTCATTTTAATGTTTGGGGGCCTTTCCTAGTTGTATCTTAGGAAGGGTTTTGTTATTTTGTGACTTTCATTGATAACTTTTCATGTATGATATGGTTGTTTTTAATGAAATCTCAAAATGAAGTCTTTTCCCTAAAATTTTATGTTGAAATTAAAAATCAATTTAAGGTCTTGATTAGTTGCTTACGCAGTGATAATGCTAAAGAAAACCCAGTTCGCCTTTTAGGGGGTATATGGAGAAATTTGGCATTATTCACAACCCATCTTGTCTTTACACCTCAACAAAATAGCTTAAGCATAAATGAAGAATGGACATCTTCTGAAGATTACATGTACTTTCCATATGCAAGTACCTAAATCAATTTAAGAAGATGTAGTTCTTGCTGCTTGTCATTTGATCAATCATATGCCATTGTCCATATTGGATGGGCAAGTTTCTTATTCCATTTTATTCATTTTTGAGACGTACATTTTCTCATCCTCCACGGGTCTTTGGTTGTGTATGCTTTGTGTAGGATTACCAACCTAATGGATCAAAGTTAAACTCTACAACAATTAAGTGTTTTTGTGTACTCTCGCATCCATCCAAAAAGGATATCGATGCTTAGAACGCCGCTTTGTTTTTGCCGATGTCACACATTATGAGTCTTCATCGTATTCCACACTTCCTACCTTGAATGAGGACTTTCCATTAGATATCATTCATCTCCAAATACCACAAAATCCTTCTTCGAATCTTATAGATGTCATACCTGTAGGACACGACTGCTCCTTTAGCATCCACATATTCACCTCCAGCGGGTGACCCTCCAACTATGACTAGGGTGTATGCTCAACGAGTGCGCATAGCTGAGTCTCAAGTGCCTATTCCGGTCGTTCGAATGTCGCACAATTCGCAACCATAGGACCTTGATGTCCTATTGTCTTGAGGCAAAGGAACACCCGGTTGCATTACTTCACATCACATTGTTTATAATGTGACTTGTGAATTGTTCTCTCATTCTTAGCGAGCATGTCTCTTCAATTGATTCACGTCCTCGCCCCAAGTATTGTCTGAGACACTATCCCATATGGGGTGGAGAGCAGCTATGAACGAGAAAATGTCAGCTCATGAGCAAAACTAGACATGGGACTTAGTACCACTTTCTATAGGAAATAAAGTTGTGTGGTGTCGATGGGTGTATGCAGTTAAACTCAATCCAGATGGCTCTCTTACATGCCTTAAAGCTCGCTTGATAGCTAAAGGCTACTCTCAGACATATAGGATTAATTATAAACAAACAATTTCATATGTGGCCAAGATGACCATTGTTCACTTGCTTATGTGCTCATCATTGGCCATTATATCAACTTGATGTAAGCAATGTGTTTCATGGTCTCTTAATTGAGGTCTATATGAGCAACCACCCGGATTTATTACTTAAGGGTAATCTGATATAGTATGTCTTCTTAAGAAGTTATTATATAGATTGAAACAATCTCCTAGGCTTGATTTGGCAGGTATACAGAGATGGTCACTTCCTTTGGACTTAGTCGTTGCGTCTATAATCACTCTGTTTTTTTATCGCTCTCATCAAAGCTTACGCATTTTACTAGCGGTCTATGTTAATGATTTAGTGATTACGGGTGATAATGATACTGGTGTTGCAGAGCTAAAACTCTATTCCAGACTCAGTTTCAAACAAAAGACGTTAGAAGTTTTCGATATTTATTGAGCATTGAAGTTGCTTAAACCAAAAAGGGCATCTATATCATAAATATATGATTGATCTACCATCTAAGGCTGGGATGTTAGGATGCAAGCCCAGAAGACTCCTATTGATCTTTGTTTGAATGTGAGAATATAATCGCACATCGGGAAAATTGTACTACTTTATATTTGGTTTAGTATATACATAGGGGAGGAGCTCTCAAAGACTCCACCGCATTTCGTTCTCCCTTAATTCTTTCATGGTATCAGAGCGAGGAAGAATAAAATTCTCAACTAAAGTTTTCCAAAAAAAATATTAAGGTTCAAAACCCTAGCCGTCGCCACCCTACGGTTTCGAACCCCAACCGTCGCCTCCTCTTCCCTACCGCCAACTAGTGCCCCCCCCACCCGCCTGCCACACCCGCCGCCGCCTTGTCCCAGCAACCGTCGGCGGTACCCCACCTCTTCCTGTCGCCGGCGACCTCACTCCGACCATCTTTCGGTTATTTTTCGTCAGCGACCTTGATCATCATGTATCCTGTCTTGACAGGAGGTAATTCGATCTTTCATATTTTTTCTTTCTTGTACCACTACATCCCAAGAGAAGAGGATCCATAGTGTGCAGATTGTTGGGTTCTTGTTGTGGTGTCTTGTGTAGTGATCTATTGTTAGTGGTGAGATGGGAGATAAAGATAACCCCATATTTCTGCAGAGATCCATCATGGGAAGATTACGGAGTGGAAGTTAAATGGAGATAATTATCTCGAATGGCACGATATGGTTGACCTGTACTTGATTTCTCATAGGAAAGACAAGTACCTGACCTCAAAAAGACCACAACCAATGCCTGATAAGTGGAAGACTGGTGACGCTTGGATTTGTCAGCAAATGTTCTCGAGTATAGAGCATTCAGTTTATTCCTTGGTGCGACATGAGATTACCGTGAAAGGTGTGGGATTACTTGTAGGCATTGTATTCTGACAAGAATAAGTTAACCCGAGCATATGATCTAACACAGCTTATATATAAGGAGCGGATAGGTACTAAATCTCTCCAACAGTTCTTTGTGGAGTTAATGAGCCGGTTGAGGAGCTTGGTGAGGTGTTTTCAATCACCGCTGATATTAAGGAAATACAGCATCTGCAAGAGCAGATAGGTGAACTGGCCTTTCTTGGTGCCCTACGTCTAGAGTATGAAAGACACGACCGATTATCTTAGGAGGGACGTGCAATTCCTCATTGGCAGATACACATCATATGTTAATGCAAATGTATTCTAGTGCTCCTACAGGAGAAGATTGAGAGAGATCCGCTCTTCTTTCCCATTCCCGAGTTACCAGTCAAGGTGAGACATTGACTAGAGGTCATGGAGGACGTGGAGGTCATGAACCGAGTAGAGGCGGAGGGAGTTGACCACCACGTAAGAGGCCCATTTGTGATCATTGTCATCGTCTGGGCCATGTGAAGGCCACTTGTTTTCATCTTTATCCACATCTAGCGGATGTTGTGGCATCTCCATATCCTTCTGCACTAGCTTCAGATGCAGTTCTTGACACCACCTCCCATCTCTACAGCCTGACTCTGAGTCGAAATAAGCTTGCTCGTTCTCAGACGTTCTTGCAGACTCAGGGTGAATCTTCCTCGTCGGTGCATCAACATACTCCTCCAGTTATCCCACTGATACAATGGTGAGAGGTCATTACACTGCTTTTCTAACCACAACACCACCACTCAGGACTTGGGTTATTGATTCGGGTGCATATGATCATATGACTGGGGAGTCAGGTATATTTACATCTTTTTCACCTACTCCTCCATGTGAATCAGACACTTTAGCAGATGGATCTACATCGAAGGTGGAGGGTATTGGTACTGTTACTCCCATACCTTCATTATCATTGTCATTTGTTTCATACGTGCCACGTTCTCCATTCAGTCTATTTTATGTAGGCTTACTCGTTCTATGAATTGATCGATCTTATTTTCTCCAAATGGTTGTATTATGCAGGATCTTGGAACGAAGAAGACGATTGGCACAGGATATGAAGCAGATGTACTCCTACTACCTTACCGAGTGTACTGATCCAGTAGCTTATCCTAGCATTGTAGGGTTCCTAGGCACACTTGTGAAGGTTCATAAAACATCAAACATGCCCGAATAAAATTTTACATGTGCCGAACAACCCAAAGACGGGATCTTTGCTATTAGGGTTTAGCATGCAAGATAACATCTTTAAAGCTAAGTGTGAGGGATTACAACCTTTGTAGTCCGCTCCTTCGCTTTACAAGCTCCGAGTAGAAGTCCCTTCGCCGCGATCCACGATCTCCCGGACTCAAGCGAGGCTCCACGACTCGAACAATCCATGCTAGCTTGAAGTGTTCCGATTCTCCGATGATCTACGTCGAAGTTGCTATAACCCAAGCTTTCTCACTCTAAAGAGATGAACACCCTAATCTAATGGGCTAAATTAGATGAGGATGATGGAGTTTATGCTATCTTTTTATTTCACTTTCTCACAAGAAATCATCACAAAAGGAAATTCTAGTGAGCTCTTTCTCAAACTCAAGAGAGAAGAAGATAAAGAAAAATGAAGAGAATAATCCTTTTGTGATGAATAGTAGTCAAGAGTATATGATTGATTATAGAACCATGGTTAAGGATAAGAGGCTAAAAGTTTGTAGAGAATAAACTAGAGTTAGGGTTTGGTTGGGTTAAGAATAAGTATCAACCATAATATCTTAACCAAGACAAAATAGAATCCTTCTAGAATGAACAAGAAGGAGCTAACCCTTATCAAACCCTAATCCCTTTTTATCATCCTTAATCATGTTTCATAATAAATCATATCATGTCACAATAATATATATCACATATATATTATATATTTGCAACAAAAGAAAATAATACAATTAACATATATCGCATATATATCAATGTATTAATCCGGTAAGAAAATGAAATAATAAAGTGAGCCAATATTAGATAATGTAATACAATATATCATATATATCATTATACATTAAATCATCGAATCAACACTTGATCCAACGATCCGGCTATATCGAATATAACCGACTAATACATCATGTACCGATTCATCGAATCAACACTTGATCCGATGTCCCGATTCATATCTAAATACCGCGAGAATATAATACGGTATCTCATATCGCATTATCCTCGGTCCTGCACATATCACATATGTGCCTCTACTCCGTTTTGCCTGAGCCAAGAAACCTCTGTGTAGGACTCTAAAGAATCGTCAATACGCCGGTAGCAGGTGATGATCATATCAAACACCCACAAGCTGCAAGCGGTCAGCTAAACGTAACAGCCACCCAGGTATTGAGCGATCAGAAGATCAACAAGCTAGCATCTCCGTTCTCCTGTGAATCCAATCAGTAACACTCTCATACAGTCTGGTCTGTTCGTCTGATATGTCGCATATCAAGTCTAGGGGTGGTATACGTCAGACCCCAGTTAACCGATAAATCGTGTCGATGTGAGGCTCATAACAGGTCGAGAAACTACCGGTAACACTTACCAGTATATCTCTATATCAGCCCTGGCCAGGACTTCCAGTTATAGCCAATCGAACACAGCACGACATCAACTCCCTATACCGGGAGAGACGAATCCCCTCATATCGCTCATTGCCTCCATGTGATTCGGGACTGTACCCAAAAACCACCGTTTTGCACGCCCTCTTGGACGTGGTAAGGTGGAAATCAAAGCACAGTGGGAATCACACAAGACTCTATGACGATCTCGGGTCTACAGACTACCCTGTACCAGTGTCACCGGAGAACTGCCATCTGACGTGTGGTATATCACCAACTGGGAGTTCTCGGCGAGTCCGTCCAGTGTACCCAGTCTCTACTGAGCACCCGTACACCATCCTTGATGTCAAACACCGATGGATATGGGATCATCCATCACCCATCATATGGGTCAAGATGCGTATACGCTAGTCTACTCTGGTGTATTGATGCCCTGTCTCGATATACCCTCGACTAGAAACATTTATAGAATGTACTCATCGACTACCGTGGCCCCACTAGTATGATCTCATCATAATCCCAGTAGTCGAGTACAGATCCTAAGGGCTTTATCAACATGTGAGAGAAAGACAGTAAACCAATACAAGTCAACATGTTAAGATAAAGTGAAACCAAATAGCATACTATCATGACGAGCAAGAAAATCCTCTCTGTATATATCCAAGCATCCATCATAATATACATCATATGTACAACAATGGCCTCTAGGGCATATACATAACTAACAATCTCCCACTTGCACTAAGGCCAGCTGCTGTAGTATCTCATACCTAGCATCCCGAATAATCTCTCAAACTGTATCTGGGGAATGGCCTTCGTGAGTGGATCCGCAGTGTTTTCCTTCGTATCTACTCTCCTGACCTCGATCTCCCGGCGATCAACTATCTCCCTGATCAGGTGATACCGCCTCAGAATATGTCTGGACTTCTGATGGGACCTGGGTTCCTTGGACAAAGCCACAGCTCCATTGTTATCGCAATACAGAGGTATTGGATGTTCAATGGATGGAACCACACCAAGTTCAGTGATGAACTTCTTCATCCAGACAGCCTCTTTGGCAGCGATGTATTCAGCCTCCATCGTCGAGTCTGCAACGGTATCCTGTTTGGAACTCTTCCAACATACCGCCCCTCCATTGAGGGTAAAGACAAATCCCGAGTGCGACTTAGAGTCGTCCTTATCACTTTGGAAGTTGGAATCAGTAAAGGACTCCACCCGGAGTTCTCCGTTACCATACACCAAGAACATGTCTCTAGTCTTTCGCAAGTACTTAAGAATGTTCTTCACAGTTGTCCAGTGACTCTCTCCAGGATCTGCTTGATACCGACTCACTACACTTAGTGAGTATGCTACATCGGGTCTGGTACATAACATCGCATACATGATAGAGCCTACTGCCGAAGCATAGGGTATCCCTTGCATGCGAGCTCTCTCCAAATCAGTCTTGGGAGACATCTCTTTGGAGAGAGTGAGTCCAGAGATCATGGGTTGGTTCCCACGCTTGGATTCTTCCATACTAAACCTCTTTAGTATGGTGTCAATGTACCTGGATTGGGACAATCCCAGTATCCTTTTGGATCTATCTTTATAGATCCTAATCCCCAATATGCAGGAGGCATCACAAGATCTTTCATTGAGAATCTTTGTGATAAGAGCTTGACTGATTGCAGCATAGGAATATCATTTCCTATCAAGAGTATGCCATCCACGTACAATACGAGGAAGACAACCTTACTCTCTGCTACCTTTTTATAGATACAAGGTTCATCTATGTTTTAGATAAAGTCAAACTCTTTGACTACTACATCAAAACAGATGTTCCAACTCCGCGATACTTGCTTTAACCCATAAATGGATTTAAGCAGCTTGCACACCTTTCCGCTGCTCCCACTATCTACAAAGCCCTCTGGCTGAGTCATGTACACACACTCTTCTAAATCACCATTTAGAAAGGCGGTCTTAACATCCATTTGCCAGATTTCGTAGTCATGGTATGCAGCAATGGCAAGTAAGATCCGGATGGACTTAAGCATAGCCACTGGAGAAAAGATTTCGTCATAATCCACACCTGGTCGTTGACGAAAACCCTTTGCTACAAGTCTAGCTTTGAAAGTCTCAACTTTTCCATCTACACCAAATTTCCTTTTAAAAATCCACTTGCTCCCAATGGGTTTTACCCCTTCAGGAACATTTTCCAAAATCCATACTTTATTGGTGTACATGGATTCTATCTCAGATCGCATTGCATCCAGCCATTTCACAAAGTCACCACTCGTGATGGCCTGCTCGAAACTAGTCAGGTCATCATCTTCCATGATGCAATCCTCGCTTCCACCATCAATGAGAAAACCGTAGTATCTCTCAGGTGGATGAGAAACCCTGCTAGATCGGCGAAGAGGCTGGGGTTCGTCGGGTACTACTGAATTCTCTGGTTCCACTAAATCTTCAGTTGTAGTTTGTGTTGCTAGAACCTCTTCCAGCTCTACCGCATTGCCACTAATTTCTTTTGTAAGAAATTCCTTTTCTAAAAAGGTGGCATGTTGAGCAACAAACACCTTTTGTTGTTCACTGCGGTAGAATAGATATCCATACGAATTGTTTGGATATCCTACAAACTTACAAAGAACTGACTGTGCCTCGAGTTTGTCCGGATTTTGCCTTTTAACATAAGCCGGACAACCCCATATCTTAACTCTTTTAAGAGATGGTCTCTTCCCATTCCATATCTCATATGGAGTGGCAGACACCGATTTAGTTGGAACTCTATTCAATAGGTATATGGCTGTCTCCAGCGCATACCCCCAGAAAGAAATAGGTAACTCAGCTGTACTCATCATAAAGTGCACCATATCTAATAGGGTGTGATTCCTCCGCTCCGATACACCGTTGTGCTGTGGTGTATAAGGAGGAGTAAGCTGAGAGAGAATCCCATTCTCTTTTAGATAATCTAGGAACTCATTGCTTAAGTATTCACCTCCTCGATCAGATCGAAGAATCTTAATACTTTTGCCCGTTTGATTCTCTACTTCGTGTTTATATTCTCTGAATTTCTCAAAAGCTTCAGACTTGTGTTTCATCAGGAACACATATCCGAATCTTGAGAGATCGTCAGTGAATGTAATGAAGTAGGAAGAACCGTTCCTGGCATGCGTAGACATGGGACCGCATACATCACTATGTACCAGTCCTAAGAGTTCGGTAACTCTTTCTCCGTGTCCACTAAACGGAGCTTTGGTCATTTTTCCTTTGAGACATGAATGGCAAGTATCATAAGATGATAATTCGAACGGATTCAAATAACCATCTTTATATAACTTAGCCAGTCGTGTCGCATTGATATGACCAAGTCTACAATGCCACAAGAAGGATTCGTTCATTTCTGAACTTTTCCTCTTGTGTGTGTTTTGTATATTGAGAACTGTATTCTGATTTAGAATGAATATGTCATTATGTAACGAGCCTGATGCAATCAACTTTTGATCTAGGAATATGTTCATAACATTATCCTTTACTACAAAATTATATCCTTCTTTACTTAATAAAGAGACTGATATAATATTGCGCATCATATTCCGTATATAATAGCATTCATTTAGAATCAGTATATTACGACTTGGCAATACAAGGTGATATTCGCCAACTGCTTTGGCTGCAATACTTGCACCGTTTCCTATTTGAACGGAATGATCACCTTTTCCCAGTTCTCTACCTTTACGTAGCCCATGTAACAATTTACATATGTGGGATCCTGATCCGGTATCTAATACCCAGGACGTAGGGTGAACTGAGAAACAGTTCTCAATAACTAACGCACCTGAAGAAGATGCATCAACATGCATGTTCTTTTGGGCGGCTTGAGAATCCAGATATTCTCCTATTCCCTGTTCAGTCTTATAACTCTTATAAGAAAGAACGGGTCCAACGTTCTCCTGCTCAGTATAATAAGCGGGTTCAGTCAATACATCCATATTATTATCTTGATTATGGCCTGACATGGTCGCTACCTGGAGAGAGAGAAGAAAACACTTTGGCATATGCTCTTGCAAGATTAGATTGGTTATTATCTTATCTAATCAGGATGTCTCCCACTGTTTTTATCAAATCTTCCTTCAAACCCTAAAAGGTAAGATTGGCCGGGATTAATTACACCCTACAATTTCGTCAATCTTTCAGTCAGATCAGTGTCGGTACTTTGAGGGAGGTTCCCCGTGCTTTCGCACAGACCTAATTAAAGTAAATCTCGTTTTCCCAGAGGCGTAACCCCGTTAACACTTTTCTAGACACCTACTTGATCGACTAATTGTCCTGTGTAAAACTCTCCCAGGAGTAACTCTTACTCGCAGTAGGTATCGGGATCCAACTATCTCATAGAAGGTATGCAATCTCATTGCAAATTTCAACACTTGAAATTCCCAATAATATTTTGCCCCTAGCAACTTATGACCTTGGCTAAGGTCAACAAGTCATAAGCGCTAGTCTAGTTCAACCCGTCATTTCCTGATTAAATTAAACCCACCCGTACGACCCTTGGCTAAGGTCAACAAAGTCGCACGACTACCCTAACTCAATCACATCTCATGTTTTAGCAGATAAACACTAATTAGCTACCGTACACCACGCCTTGGCTAAGGTCAACAAACGCAGCACGAATACTAACTAGTCTCTATCTGAAATGACGGAGGGCTACGCAGGTTTTTCAGAAAACCATGAGCGTAATGAACTTGATATCGTCGTAGAATCATGTGAAATTTTGAAATGGAGTGTTTTTTAGGCTTTCATTAGTTTTGCTAAAGAGGTCACTCCCGGTGAAGGGATCTCGGCTCTTTCCTCATCGAATAAGGTGCAGGGTATATCATATATACCACTGTGCAAAGCAAAACTCTAAAAGCTATCAAAAGACAAACCGAGTTTTGTAGCATCTGCCGGTTTCGCTAAAGAGGTCACTCCCGGTGAAGGGATCTCGGCTCTTTTCTCATCGAATAAGGTGCAGGGTATATCATATATACCGCTATTCAAAGCAAAACTGTAGCTACCCTTTTTATAAAATTTTGATTCTACAACATCTTTTAGGTTTCTTTTCTTTTTATTAATCTCATTAATAAAAATTCCCATCAGCTTATGCTTCCTAAGCATCACAGATAAATACGACGTACACTTATGCCATCCGTATTCGTCTCGATGTCCCCTCGTGCACCATTAGGTTGGTAACTAACGACAGAGCAGGGCTAGTGCGGATGTAAAACATAAGTAACGTCTATATAATATATCATATATACTATATACTGTATCCATCACAACATATCAAATGATCACATCACAGATATCGCAGCAGAAATATAGATATAATGTGGGATATACTAGGACGTCCGTATTTAGTATTTAACCAACAATAGAAAATACGGATTCCACAGTCGCGATGAATAGCCAAGCCCACACCCTGGACCCCTACGAGAGCGGCAAGCGACCCTACCAATTCTGGAGTTTAGGAGACCCGGTCTCGACTCCTCGAGATGGCCTCCCACTGAACCCCAGAACCCGGTCACCTGTGCTCCCCTCCTTGGGTCCATCCTAATGCGGAAAAGTAAATAATATACAACACTGGTGACTTCGACCTCAACCCGGAAGTGCCCCAAATAAAAGAATATTACATTACATTTGAATTTACATGAATGAAAATATAAAACTCTCATCTCACATAAAACCCCCGGCTATTCAATCGCGACAATCCTGCACATCATATCTCAGCAACACATAATATCTCATATATCATCAACGTAAGTAAGTATGCATACACCGATCGTCGTCGATGTATAGCAACGAAAACCGGCAATACAACTACATACTACACTTACGGTCACAGAAAAGAAATTGTAAAACTACAATATTTGGAATCCACAATCACTTTAGACATCGTAAATCCGAAATATCACATACTTCGCATTTCATGCCTAACACAATGAATTCCACATATTGTACCACATTCCAGATAAATAGACAGTATTAAACTTTTCGAACAGATAATCAAATACCTAAAATTTCCTAAAGTGTTCAACACTTGAGCGGAGTTCAAACAATCCCAGAATATGTCACAGTACCAGTGATCCAGCCGTAGAAGGGTCAAGCCAACGCCTCACAGGTGGCACGCCGTACTGCCCCAAACCCGAAGATTCAAAAGGCAGTTCAAGACGGTCACATAATCGAGTTAAGGTTTGTTGTCTTCTAGAGGGTCCACCGTGTTACTTGCACATTTTTCCGAAAGATTTAAACTCGAGAAAAGATTTAACACTTGAAAAATTTTTGTGTCGAGAAAAAGTGAGTTAATGATATCCGTTCGAACTTTTTAACAGTTTCTAAATATCAGGAAAAACAATAACGAATTTAAAAATTCCGATCGAATCTACGATTACAAAACAAACCCCAGAACATTCAACACTTGAGTCACTTTAAAAATACCCAGAAGTATCAACAAGCACCTACGGATATTACCATGAATCCACGTGTCACAATTCCAAAGTTCGGCCGCGGAACCGCCGCGGGAAGCAGGTTCCCGCCGCGGTTCCACGGTGACTTAGATGAATTGTGATCTCGTATTTTATGGTAATTCTTAGAATTTCCTGCTGATTTTTTTAGGTATTTTTAATTCATAAAAAATCGCATTTTTGAAAAATATCCAGAGAGGGGTTCATTTTCGTCGGTTCGGGTTTGATCGGAGTTTTAACTTCGTTAACACATCGCCTAATGCTCTAGCTAGGCTCTGATACCACTGTAGGGTTCCTAGGCACACTTGTGATGGTTCATAAAGCATCAAACATGCCCGAATAAAATTTTACATGTGCCGAACAACCCAAAGACGGGATCTTTGCTAGATTATTAGGGTTTAGCATGCAAGATAACATCTTTAAAGCTAAGTGTGAGGGATTACAACCTTTATAGTCCGCTCCTTCGATTTACAAGCTCCGAGTAGAAGTCCCTTCGCCGCTGTAGGGTGTTTTTCGTCACCCCATTGAGATGGGAATACGCGCGCGCTTGTCAGGCGTACTGCAGATTCCCCCTGCCTACGGTAGGCCGGGGTTTAATGATTGTGGGGATCCGAATCTCCGGCAGCCGCGGACTAAGCTGCCGTTAATTACCCATCGCCTTTGGAGCGAGGGAACCTCCGATTGACGGGTTAAACTGGTCATGCGAACTCAATGTGCAGTGTGCGTGTGTTGTGTTTTGAAAGAGGGGTTTTGGATATATCGGGAGCCACGCAGAGATTTTACGGGGGTCCCGCTACCAGGATAGCGGGCTGGGGGTCAAGGGGGCTAGCAGCCCCCTTACGGGGTGCGGGGCAGCGCCCCGTTAGAAATTTTTTTCTAACAGGGACAGTGTCGTGGAGTATGTGTGTGTGTAAATATGTATATATATGTATAGATATACATATATGTATAAAAAAGGGGAAAAGACATCCAAAGGATGCGTGGGGCAGCACCTTGGGCGCTGTGCGCCTAAGTGCTTAGCGCTCAGGAGCTAGAGTGCCACGTGTCGGCACGTGGGCGACTTGCGCTGGAGCGCAAGCGCGCCACGTGTCGGTACGGGGGCGACTTGCGCTCGAGCGCTTGAGCTGGAGTGCAAGCGCGCCACGTGTCGGCACGGGGGCGACTTGCGCTCGAGCGCTTGAGCTTGAGCCCAAGCGCGCCACGTGTCGGCACGTGGGCGCTTTGCGCTCGAGCGCTGAGCGCTTGAGCGCAAGTGCGCCACGTGTCGGCACGCGGGCGCTCTGCGCTTGAGCGCCGGCGAAAAAAAGAGGCTTTTAGCCTAAAAAAAGATTTCTCGAAAGAGAAATCAGAGAGGAGTTGGACTCCTGAGTGTGTTTTTAGGGTTAATGGAAGGGGTTCTTCTTCTTCCTCCTCTGTTAGCTGGATCTTGAAGATCAAGAGATGTGAGATCTCAAAATCTCTCCTTTTTGAGATCTGATGACAGATCCAAGTTCCCCTTTGTGGGTTTGGTGGTGAAAAACTATTTTGTTTTTGAAAAGGAAGAGTAAAACTCTTGATTTAATTCAAAAGAAAAAAGAAGGTTTGAGACCTTCAGAAAAGGGAAAGAGATACAAACCCTAGGTTTTTTGTGAGAATGAAAAGTGTTACTTTATTCATCATCATGTTGCCTTTTATAGACTTACATATTTGCACATAGCCCCTTGGGCTTTACAAAATGGCATTTTGCCTATCCCATGGCTCATGTGCCATTTCATTTTTGCACATAAGCCATGGGCATACAAAATATTGGCTTTATGCCCATTTTACATACATTCATGTATAAAAAATTACATAATAATTATTTATTACATGATTTTGTCGTTGCCATGGGGAGGCTGGCCGTGGGCTTGACTTGGGCATGGGTCCGCTTGACCTGGGCTTGGGCCCACCTAGCTTGGGGGTTGACCTTGACTTTGACTCGGTCAACCTGGGTGTAAATTTTTACCCCAACAAATTGCCCCCCATCAATAAATGCACACAGCATATGTGGGTCGTGTGCATGAAATTGATAGATCTTCTTTTGCGTGGAGGCGACTTGCTTTGGTTCCTACTTTTTAGGATGCACTGCCCTTTTTACGACATGGACGGTCGGCGCTTGACGCGTCTCCGAGATAGAGTGTCCGTGATAGACGTTTCCCTAGCCTGGAGTGATTTCGTTGACGTGCCCCCGGTGCGGAGTGTTACTGGTCGACGTTTCCCCGAGGCGGAGTATCGGCTGGTTGACGTGTCCCCGAGACGGGGTGTCTGCTTGACGTTTCCCCGAGACGGAGTGTCTGCTTGACGTTTCCCCGGCACGGAATGTCGCTGATCGACTTTTGCCCGGCACGGAGTGTCGCTGGTTGACATGTCCCCGGCACAGAGTGTCTGCTTGACGTTTCCCCGGCACGGAGTGTCGCTGTTGGATGTTTCCCTGATGCGGAGTGGCTGTGTTGGACGTTTCCCCGATGCAGAGTGTCGCTAGTTGACGTGTCCCCGGTACGGAGTGTCTGCTTGACGTTTCCCCGGCACGGAGTGTCGCTGTCGGACGTTTCCCTGATGCGGTGTGTCTGTGTTGGACGTTTCCCCGATGCAGAGTGTCGTTGGTTGACGTGTCCCCGGTACGGAGTGTCTGCTTGACGTTTCCCCGGCACGGAGTGTCGCTGTCGGACGTTTCCCTGATGCGAAGTGTCTGTGTTGGACGTTTCCCCGCTGCAGAGTGTCGCTGGTTGACGTGTCCCCGGTACGGAGTGTCTGCTTGACGTTTCCCCGGCATGGAGTGTCGTTGTTTGACTTTTCCCCGGTACGGAGTGTCGCTGATCGACTTTTCCCCGGCGCGGAGTGTCGCGGGTTGACTTTTCCCCGGCACGGAGTGTCGCTGATCGACTTTTCCCCGGCGCGGAGTGTCGGGTTGACTTTTCCCCGGCACAGAGTGTCGCTGATCAACTTTTCCCCGGCGCGGAGTGTCGGGTTGACTTTTTCCCGGCACGGAGTGTCGCTGATCGACTTTTCTCCGGCGCGGAGTGTCGGGTTGACTTTTCCCAGGCACGGAGTGTCGCTGGTCGACTTTTCCCCGGCGCGGAGTGTCGCTGGTCGACTTTTCCCCGGCACGGAGTGTCGCTGATCGACTTTTCCCCGGCACGGAGTGTCGCTGGTCGACTTTTCCCCGGTGCGGAGTGTCGGGTTGACTTTTCCCCGGCGCGGAGTGTCGCTGATCGACTTTTACCCGGCGCGGAGTGTCGGGTTGACTTTTCCCCGGCACGGAGTGTCGCTGATGGACTTTTCCCCGGCGCGGAGTGTCGCTGGTTCCTTGGCACGGAGTGTCGCTGATGGACTTTTTCCCCGGCACGGAGTGTCGCTGATGGACTTTTTCCCCGGCACGGAGTGTCGCTGATGGACTTTTCCCCGGCGCGGAGTGTCGCTGGTTGACTTTTCCCCAGCACGAAGTGTCGCTGATCGACTTTTTCCCGGCGCGGAGTGTCGTGTTGACTTTTCCCCGGCACGGAGTGTCGCTGATCGACTTTTCCCCGGCGCGGAGTGTCACTGGTTGACTTTTCCCCGGCATGGAGTGTCGCTGATCGACTTTTCCCCGACGCGGAGTGTCGGGTTGGCTTTTCCCCGGCGCGGAGTGTCGCTGATCGACTTTTCCCCGGCGCGGAGTGTCGGGTTGACTTTTCCCCGGCACGGAGTGTCACTGATGGACTTTTCCCCGGCGCGGAGTGTCGCTAGTTGACTTTTCCCCGGCACGGAGTGCCGCTGATCGACTTTTCCCCGGCGCGGAGTGTCGGGTTGACTTTTCCCCGGCATGGAGTGTCGCTGATCGACTTTTCCACGGCGCGGAGTGTTGGGTTGACTTAATTCCGAGGCGGAGCATAATTCCGGCAGGGAAGATAGATATCCCGAGGCGAAGCATGATTTCGACACGGGGTAAATTCTGGGATGGAGCATGATTCCTCCATAGATGTTGTTGGTTTGATTTGATTTAAGTTGACATCAACATCGCTACACTGGAATATGGTACCAGGAGCGAATCATCATCTGTCTTGAGAGGATTTGGGAATTGTTTTTTTTTGTTTGGCATCTGCATTGCTGCACTGGAATAATGCCAGGAGCAACTCATCATTTGCCCCGAGAGGATTTGGGAATGGGTTTTTTTTGTTTGGCATCTGCATTGCTGCACTGGAATAATGCCAGGAGCAACTCATCATTTTCCCCAAGAGGATTTGGGGATTTTTTTTGTCGGCATCTGCATTGCTGCACTGGAATGATGCCAGGAGCAACTCATCATTTGCCCCGAGAGGATTTGGGGATTTTTTTTTGTCGGCATCTACATTGCTGCACTGGAATAATACCAGGAGCAACTCATCATTTGCCCCGAGAGAATTTGGGAATTGATGGCTTAGGAGACAGGTTTAGATCCCTATCACCTAAGGCTTTTCCATTTTGTGAGCCGTAAGGGTCTCACAAAGCATTTTCTCCCTACGGGTCGTAAGGATCCCGTAGGTGTATTTTCTCCTTACGAGTCGTGGGGACTCCTAAGTGTGTTGCTCCTTTATGAGTCGTAGGGATCTCACGCGGGAATTTTCTCCTCACAAAGTCGAGAGAACTTTGCGAGTGCATTTCATTTCTTTTCCTTCTTTTACGAGTTTGCGCCCTTTCGGGTTTTCACACACTCGCCGGCAGTCCTGCTGTTTTTACTCACGGAGCCCTTTCGGGTTTTCATCCGTGCCCATTTTGCTTGTGGACATACCGTTATTATTTTTTTTTTAGGGATCGGGATTGTTTTACGCCGGTGGATTGTATACAGTTTTGTAGGATGTATGATCCAGACCGTAGGGCCATAAAACTTTCGGGACTTTGTTGGCGTCTGCATCGCTGTACTGGAATATGGTACCAAGAGCGACTCATCATTCGTCATTGGGGTATGGGATTTGGAATTTGGTTGGCGTCTGCATCGCTGCACTGGAATATGGTACCAGGAGCGACTCATCATTCGCCACTTGGGGATTTGGATTTGGAATTTGGTTGGCGTCTGCATCGCTGCACTGGAATATGGTACCAGGAACGACTCATCATTCGCCACTTGGGGACTGGGGAGCGATGGCTTATGAGACAGGTTTAGATCCCTATCGCCTAAGGCTTTTCAATTTTATGGGCCGTGAGGGTCCCATAAAGGTATTTTCTCCCTGTTAGTCGTAAGGATCCCGCAGGTGTATGTTCTCCTTAGGAGTCGTGAGGACTCCAAAGTGTGCTTTTCCTTTGTGAGTCGTAAGGATCCCACAAAGGTTTGTTCTCCTCATGTATCATGAGGACACATGAGTGGATTTCCATCGTTCCCAGTTTAATAACTTAGAGGTCGACTGTTTCCAGTTTAACGACTTAGAGGTCATCTGTTTTCAGTTTAACGACGTGGTGGTCATCTGTTTCCAGTTTTAAAGACGTGGAGGTCGATTGTTTCCAGTTTAACGACTTAGAGGTCATCTGTTTCCAGTTTAACGACGTAGTGGTTTATTGTTCCCAGTTTTATGACGTGGAGGTCGATCGTTCCCAGTTTAATGACGTGGCAGTCGATCGTTCCCAGTTTAATGACGTGGCGGTCGACTGTTCCCAGTTTAATGACGTGGCGGTCGATTGTTTCCAGTTTAACGACTTGGAGTTCATCTGTTTCCAGTTTAACGACTTGGTGGTCATCTGTTTCCAGTTTAACGATTTGGTGGTCATCTGTTTCCAGTTTAACGACTTGGTGGTCATCTGTTTCCAGTTTAGAGACTTGGTGGTCATCTGTTTCCAGTTTAGAGAATTAGAGGTCTACTGTTTCCAGTTTAACGACTTCGAGGTCATCTGTTTCCAGTTTAAAGACTTAGGGGTCTATTGATGTCGAGCTTGGAATTTTGGGGTAGGGGCCGGCATCAGCGTTGCTAACACTGAAGCAGAGGTGCCAGGAGCAATTCATCATTTGCCTACTCTTGTTGGCGGAGCGATGGCTTAGGAGATGGGTTTAGGTCCCTATCGCCTAAGGCTTTTCAATTTTATGGGCCGTGAGGGTCCCATAAAAGCATTTTCTTCCTGCGAGTCGTGAGGATCCCGCAGGTGTATTTTCTCCTTAGGAGTCGTGAGGACTCCTAAGTGTGTTTTTCCTTTGTGGGTCGTAAGGATCCCACAAAGGTTTGTTCTCCTCATGTATCGTGGGGACACATGAGTGGGTCTTCTCAATGGAGCATAACTCCAAAGGCGGAGACCAGCCGCGTAACTGGTGATTACGGTGGGGCATTGGTATGATGAGAATTATTTGAGCCCGTGGATTGTATACGGTGGTCAATTTGGGGACTAACCGTAGGGCCGGAAGAATCTTGGAAATTTGATTCATGTTGGCGTCTGCATCGCTGCACTAGAATATGGTACCAGGAGCGACTCATCATTCGCCTTTTTTTTGCCGCGATTGCTCTATCATTTCAGCTTTTCTTATCGCGAAGGTCGCGATTGCCCTATCATTTCGGCTTTTATTCGCGGTTGCCCCATCATTTCGGCTTTTATTTCATCTTTATTTTACTCGCTGATTTTTATTGCGAGTTGCCCCATCATTTCGGCTTTTATTTTTTTCTTTTATTTACACATTTTTGTTTATTTACATACATATATATATTTTTTTTACATTCCCAGTTTAACGACTTAGAGGTCGATTGTTCCCAGTTTAACGACGTGGTGGTCATCTGGTGTTCCCAGTTTAACGACGTGGTGGTCCTCTTTGCTTATCCCAGCTCCTTGAACTTTGATCTTAGTGGAGCTGTGTTGATGACCTAGCTCTGTGGCTTGCCGACACATCCGAGGATTGTGAGGTTTTTCCCAGCTTATATCGGTCCTCTGCCCAATCTTTGAAAATATAGCAATCTTCGATGGTATGACCCACCACTCTATGATATGGGCAGTATATGGGATTGCCGGTCATGTTCATTTCCTGTGGCCTCTTTGGAACAGGCAGTTGCAGACCGTTGTTCAAAGCGTCCATGAATATTTTGCGGACTTCATCCCTCCTGAAGGAGTATACCTTCTTCTTTCTCTCCATTGGAGTAGGTGCCTTTACTGATGCTGGTCCTCGAGGCCGATCGGTCTTTGGTTCGCCCTTTTCAGATAATGGCACATGTCTGGGAGGATTAGGTTCCCGAAAGGCTTCGGTCTCCATTTGCATGAAATCGGCGGTCGTAGCTTGACTGTTTGCTAACGCGCCTTTAGACAGTTCTATCTCTCCCGCCCTGTATTGCCTTTCGACCCAATTTTTGAAGATGAAGCAGTCCTCAATGGCATGACCTATCACCCTATGAAAGGGGCAATATTTTGGGTCGTCGGTCATATTCTCTTCTTGCGGTCTCTTTGATTCTGGCAGTTGTAGACCGTTTCTTAGGGCGTCCCTGAATATCTTGTGGACCTTTTCCCTCTTGAAGGAATAGAACTTTTCCAGCTTCTCTTTCAGAGGTGATTCCCCCCCGGCGTATGTATCGGAGGGACTGGAGGCTGATTGCGGCCGTTTTTCGCGAAGGCGCTCCGCTTTTAGGTTGAAAGGGATATCAGTTGGCTGCCCCGGGGTATCAATCCCTGGCTCATGAGCCAAAATTTGATTCTGTTGTAATTGCAATCGGGCGACTTGGGTCGCGAGATCTGCCACGACGTTTGCCAGCTCGTCGACTTTGGAATAGACCTCGGCCATCTTCTCATCCCTGTCCTGAAATTGCCTTTGAAGCCATTGGAATAATGCTTGTTCTGTAGTTCCGGCTATGACAACCGGGTAATCTTTATTGCCTGAGCTCAATTCCGCAGGAACCACGGGCTCCTCTGGCTTATCGGCCTGAGCGGGCTCTTCATCATTTAGATCGAGCCGATGCTGGGTAGCGTCAACTATATCATCACCATGGCCGTGAAGAAGAGGAGGGTTCGTTTCTTCATGTCCGGCCATGTAGACAGTGTGGATAACACATTCAGCCATTCTTTCATCACTGGCAGCTGGTTTCGCGGAGCGGTCCGGGCTTTGGAAATTCATAAATTTTAACATGGCCAGAGACCTATCCCTTTTGTTGGCTCTATATCTGAGCCGCTTCTGCCTCAGCTTCTCTGCCTTAAGCGCTTGGCAGGCTTCTGCTCTTCGGGAAGCCGCCATAGGCCGAGCGATGGGGATGCTTGAGAAGACATCTGCCCGCGTATCCGTCGAAGGTATCGCCTGGGCTTGCCCACTACGTATGGTAACTTCTTTTGTCCCGATGGCTTTGCCCCCAGTTGGGGCCATGGAAAGCCGTCCAGACACCGATTTGCGTTTGGGTTGGGGCGCCCTCGAGATTACCACATTTGGTCTCCTGCCTTTCGAGACCGGTTTGTCTGCCACCGGGGCTTGAAGAGCTGGGATGGTGCCAACTGGCATGAATATTATAGAGCCGAATGGTAGCAGTGGCTCCTCCCATTGTCGCCCGAGACTGGCCGGAAGGACCGTCCTAGAGTCTATCCTCATCGTGTAGGAGACGGGAGCTGAGTTCATCATCGAAGACATCGTCGGAAGGTGATTGCTTGAAAATCTGCACGAAAAAGCATTATTTTAGTATAAATATATACATGTAAATTGATTGAGTTCGCATGAACGTTTAACCCGAGATATGGAAGGAGAGATTGGTCCCACCGGGCGTGCCAGAATCTGTAGGGTGTTTTTCGTCACCCCATTGAGATGGGAATACGCGCGCGCTTGTCAGGCGTACTGCAGATTCCCCCTGCCTACGGTAGGCCGGGGTTTAATGATTGTGGAGATCCGAATCTCCGGCAGCCGCGGACTAAGCTGCCGTTAATTACCCATCGCCTTTGGAGCGAGGGAACCTCCGATTGACGGGTTAAACTGGTCATGCGAACTCAATGTGCAGTGTGCGTGTGTTGTGTTTTGAAAGAGGGGTTTTGGATATATCGGGAGCCACGCAGAGATTTTACGGGGGTCCCGCTACCAGGATAGCGGGCTGGGGGTCAAGGGGGCTAGCAGCCCCCTTGCGGGGTGCGGGGCAGCGCCCCGTTAGAAATTTTTTTCTAACAGGGACAGTGTCGTGGAGTATGTGTGTGTGTAAATATGTATATATATGTATAGATATACATATATGTATAAAAAAGGGGAAAAGGCATCCAAAGGATGCGTGGGGCAGCACCTTGGGCGTTGTGCGCCTAAGTGCTTAGCGCTCAGGAGCTAGAGTGCCACGTGTCGGCACGTGGGCGACTTGCGCTGGAGCGCAAGCGCGCCACGTGTCGGTACGGGGGCGACTTGCGCTCGAGCGCTTGAGCTGGAGCGCAAGCGCGCCACGTGTCGGCACGGGGGCGACTTGCGTCGAGCGCTTGAGCTTGAGCGCAAGCGCGCCACGTGTCGGCACGTGGGCGCTTTGCGCTCGAGCGCTGAGCGCTTGAGCGCAAGCGCGCCACGTGTCGGCACGCGGGCGCTCTGCGCTTGAGCGCCGGCGAGAAAAAGAGGCTTTTAGCCTAAAAAAAGATTTCTCGAAAGAGAAATCAGAGAGGAGTTGGACTCCTGAGTGTGTTTTTGGGGTTAATGGAAGGGGTTCTTCTTCTTCCTCCTCTGTTAGCTGGATCTTGAAGATCAAGAGATGTGAGATCTCAAAATCTCTCCTTTTTGAGATCTGATGACAGATCCAAGTTCCCTTTTGTAGGTTTGGTGGTGAAAAACTATTTTGTTTTTGAAAAGGAAGAGTAAAACTCTTGATTTAATTCAAAAGAAAAAAGAAGGTTTGAGACCTTCAGAAAAGGGAAAGAGATACAAACCCTAGGTTTTTTTTGTGAGAATGAAAAGTGTTACTTTATTCATCATCATGTTGCCTTTTATAGGCTTACATATTTGCACATAGCCCCTTGGGCTTTACAAAATGGCATTTTGCCTATCCCATGGCTCATGTGCCATTTCATTTTTGCACATAAGCCATGGGCTTACAAAATATTGGCTTTATGCCCATTTTACATACATTCATGTATAAAAAATTACATAATAATTATTTATTACATGATTTTGTCGTTGCCATGGGGAGGCTGGCCGTGGGCTTGACTTGGGCATGGGTCCGCTTGACCTGGGCTTGGGCCCACCTAGCTTGGGGGTTGACCTTGACTTTGACTCGGTCAACCTGGGTGTAAATTTTTACCCCAACAAATTGCCCCCCATCAATAAATGCACACAGCATATGTGGGTCGTGTGCATGAAATTGATGGATCTTCTTTTGCGTGGAGGCGACTTGCTTTGGTTCCTACTTTTTAGGATGCACTGCCCTTTTTACGACATGGACGGTCGGCGCTTGACGCGTCTCCGAGATAGAGTGTCCGTGATAGACGTTTCCCTAGCCTGGAGTGATTTCGTTGACGTGCCCCCGGTGCGGAGTGTTGCTGGTCGACGTTTCCCCGAGGCGGAGTATCGGCTGGTTGACGTGTCCCCGAGACGGGGTGTCTGCTTGACGTTTCCCCGAGACGGAGTGTCTGCTTGACGTTTCCCCGGCACGGAATGTCGCTGATCGACTTTTGCCCGGCACGGAGTGTCGCTGGTTGACATGTCCCCGGCACAGAGTATCTGCTTGACGTTTCCCCGGCACGGAGTGGCGCTGTTGGATGTTTCCCTGATGCGGAGTGGCTGTGTTGGACGTTTCCCCGATGCAGAGTGTCGCTAGTTGACGTGTCCCCGGTACGGAGTGTCTGCTTGACGTTTCCCCGGCACGGAGTGTCGCTGTCGGACGTTTCCCTGATGCGGTGTGTCTGTGTTGGACGTTTCCCCGATGCAGAGTGTCGCTGGTTGACGTGTCCCCGGTACGGAGTGTCTGCTTGACGTTTCCCCGGCACGGAGTGTCGCTGTCGGACGTTTCCCTGATGCGGTGTGTCTGTGTTGGACGTTTCCCCGATGCAGAGTGTCGCTGGTTGACGTGTCCCCGATACGGAGTGTCTGCTTGACGTTTCCCCGGCACGGAGTGTCGCTGTCGGACGTTTCCCTAATGCGAAGTGTCTGTGTTGGACGTTTCCCCGTTGCAGAGTGTCGCTGGTTGACGTGTCCCCGGTACGGAGTGTCTGCTTGACGTTTCCCCGGCATGGAATGTCGTTGTTTGACTTTTCCCCGGTACGGAGTGTCGCTGATCGACTTTTCCCCGGCGCGGAGTGTCGCGGGTTGACTTTTCCCCGGCACGGAGTGTCGCTGATCGACTTTTCCCCGGCGCGGAGTGTCGGGTTGACTTTCCCCCGGCACGGAGTGTCGCTGATCAACTTTTCCCCGGCGCGGAGTGTCGGGTTGACTTTTCCCCGGCACGGAGTGTCGCTGATCGACTTTTCTCCGGCGCGGAGTGTCGCTGGTCGACTTTTCCCCGGCACGGAGTGTCGCTGGTCGACTTTTCCCCGGCACGGAGTGTCGCTGATCGACTTTTCCCCGGTGCGGAGTGTCTGGTTGACTTTTCCCCGGCGCGGAGTGTCGCTGATCGACTTTTCCCCGGCGCGGAGTGTCGGGTTGACTTTCCCCCGGCACGGAGTGTCGCTGATGGACTTTTCCCCGGCGCGGAGTGTCGCTGGTTCCCTGGCACGGAGTGTCGCTGATGGACTTTTTCCCCGGCACGGAGTGTCGCTGATGGACTTTTCCCCGGCGCGGAGTGTCGCTGGTTGACTTTTCCCCAGCACGAAGTGTCGCTGATCGACTTTTTCCCGGCGCGGAGTGTCGTGTTGACTTTTCCCCGGCGCGGAGTGTCGCTGATCGACTTTTCCCCGGCGCGGAGTGTCACTGGTTGACTTTTCCCCGGCATGGAGTGTCGCTGATCGACTTTTCCCCGGCGCGGAGTGTCGGGTTGACTTTTCCCCGGCGCGGAGTGTCGGTGATCGACTTTTCCCCTGCGCGGAGTGTCGGGTTGACTTTTCCCCGGCACGGAGTGTCACTGATGGACTTTTCCCCGGCGCGGAGTGTCGCTAGTCGACTTTTCCCCGGCACGGAGTGCCGCTGATCGACTTTTCCCCGGCGCGGAGTGTCGGGTTGACTTTCCCCCGGCGCGGAGTGTCGCTGATCGACTTTTCCCCGGCGCGGAGTGTCGCTGATCGACTTTTCCCCGGCGCGGAGTGTCGGGTTGACTTTCCCCCGGCACGGAGTGTCGCTGATGGACTTTTCCCCGGCGCGGAGTGTCGCTGATCGACTTTTCCCCGGCGCGGAGTGTCGGGTTGACTTTCCCCCGGCACGGAGTGTCGCTGATGGACTTTTCCCCGGCGCGGAGTGTCGCTGGTTCCCTGGCACGGAGTGTCGCTGATGGACTTTTTCCCCGGCACGGAGTGTCGCTGATGGACTTTTCCCCGGCGCGGAGTGTCGCTGGTTGACTTTTTCCCGGCGCGGAGTGTCGTGTTGACTTTTCCCCGGCACGGAGTGTCGCTGATCGACTTTTCCCCGGCGCGGAGTGTCACTGGTTGACTTTTCCCCGGCGCGGAGTGTCGGTGATCGACTTTTCCCCGGCGCGGAGTGTCGGGTTGACTTTTCCCCGGCACGGAGTGTCACTGATGGACTTTTTCCCGGCGCGGAGTGTCGCTAGTTGACTTTTCCCCGGCACGGAGTGCCGCTGATCAACTTTTCCCCGGCGCGGAGTGTCGGGTTGACTTTTCCCCGGCATGGAGTGTCGCTGATCGACTTTTCCACGGCGCGGAGTGTTGGGTTGACTTAATTCCGAGGCGGAGCATAATTCCGGCAGGGAAGATAGATATCCCGAGGCGAAGCATGATTTCGACACGGGGTAAATTCTGGGACGGAGCATGATTCCTCCATAGATGTTGTTGGTTTGATTTGATTTGGGTTGACATCAACATCGCTACACTGGAATATGGTACCAGGAGCGAATCATCATCTGTCTTGAGAGGATTTGGGAATTGTTTTTTTTTTGTTTGGCATCTGCATTGCTGCACTGGAATAATGCCAGGAGCAACTCATCATTTGCCCCGAGAGGATTTGGGAATGGGTTTTTTTTGTTTGGCATCTGCATTGCTGCACTGGAATAATGCCAGGAGCAACTCATCATTTTCCCCGAGAGGATTTGGGGATTTTTTTTGTCGGCATCTGCATTGCTGCACTGGAATGATGCCAGGAGCAACTCATCATTTGCCCCGAGAGGATTTGGGGATTTTTTTTTGTCGGCATCTACATTGCTGCACTGGAATAATGCCAGGAGCAACTCATCATTTGCCCCGAGAGAATTTGGGAATTGATGGCTTAGGAGACAGGTTTAGATCCCTATCACCTAAGGCTTTTCCATTTTGTGAGCCGTAAGGGTCTCACAAAGCATTTTCTCCCTACGGGTCGTAAGGATCCCGTAGGTGTATTTTCTCCTTACGAGTCGTGGGGACTCCTAAGTGTGTTGCTCCTTTGTGAGTCGTAGGGATCTCACGCGGGAATTTTCTCCTCACAAAGTCGAGAGAACTTTGCGAGTGCATTTCATTTCTTTTCCTTCTTTTACGAGTTTGCGCCCTTTCGGGTTTTCACACACTCGCCGGCAGTCCTGCTGTTTTTACTCACGGAGCCCTTTCGGGTTTTCATCCGTGCCCATTTTGCTTGTGGACATACCGTTATTATTTTTTTTTTTAGGGATCGGGATTGTTTTACGCAGGTGGATTGTATACAGTTTTGTAGGATGTATGATCCAGACCGTAGGGCCATAAAACTTTCGGGACTTTGTTGGCGTCTGCATCGCTGTACTGGAATATGGTACCAGGAGCGACTCATCATTCGTCATTGGGGTATGGGATTTGGAATTTGGTTGGCGTCTGCATCGCTGCACTGGAATATGGTACCAAGAGCGACTCATCATTCGCCACTTGGGGATTTGGATTTGGAATTTGGTTGGCGTCTGCATCGCTGCACTGGAATATGGTACCATTAAAGACTCATCATTCGCCACTTGGGGACTGGGGAGCGATGGCTTATGAGACAGGTTTAGATCCCTATCGCCTAAGGCTTTTCAATTTTATGGGCCGTGAGGGTCCCATAAAGGTATTTTCTCCCTGCGAGTCGTAAGGATCCCGCAGGTGTATGTTCTCCTTAGGAGTCGTGAGGACTCCAAAGTGTGCTTTTCCTTTGTGAGTCGTAAGGATCCCACAAAGGTTTGTTCTCCTCATGTATCATGAGGACACATGAGTGGATTTCCATCGTCCCCAGTTTAATAACTTAGAGGTCGACTGTTTCCAGTTTAACGACTTAGAGGTCATCTGTTTTCAGTTTAACGACGTGGTGGTCATCTGTTTCCAGTTTTAAAGACGTGGAGGTCGATTGTTTCCAGTTTAACGACTTAGAGGTCATCTGTTTCCAGTTTAACGACGTAGTGGTTTATTGTTCCCAGTTTTATGACGTGGAGGTCGATCGTTCCCAGTTTAATGACGTGGCAGTCGATCGTTCCCAGTTTAATGACGTGGCGGTCGACTGTTCCCAGTTTAATGACGTGGGGGTCGATTGTTCCCAGTTTAATGACGTGGCGGTCGATTGTTTCCAGTTTAACGACTTGGAGTTCATCTGTTTCCAGTTTAACGACTTGGTGGTCATCTGTTTCCAGTTTAACGACTTGGTGGTCATCTGTTTCCAGTTTAACGACTTGGTGGTCATCTGTTTCCAGTTTAGAGACTTGGTGGTCATCTGTTTCCAGTTTAGAGAATTAGAGGTCTACTGTTTCCAGTTTAACGACTTCGAGGTCATCTGTTTCCAGTTTAAAGACTTAGGGGTCTATTGATGTCGAGCTTGGAATTTTGGGGTAGGGGCCGGCATCAGCGTTGCTAACACTGAAGCAGAGGTGCCAGGAGCAATTCATCATTTGCCTACTCTTGTTGGCGGAGCGATGGCTTAGGAGATGGGTTTAGGTCCCTATCGCCTAAGGCTTTTCAATTTTATGGGCCGTGAGGGTCCCATAAAAGCATTTTCTCCCTGCGAGTCGTGAGGATCCCGCAGGTGTATTTTCTCCTTAGGAGTCGTGAGGACTCCTAAGTGTGTTTTTCCTTTGTGGGTCGTAAGGATCCCACAAAGGTTTGTTCTCCTCATGTATCGTGGGGACACATGAGTGGGTCTTCTCAATGGAGCATAACTCCAAAGGCGGAGACCAGCCGCGTAACTGGTGATTACGGTGGGGCATTGGTATGATGAGAATTATTTGAGCCCGTGGATTGTATACGGTGGTCAATTTGGGGACTAACCGTAGGGCCGGAAGAATCTTGGAAATTTGATTCATGTTGGCGTCTGCATCGCTGCACTAGAATATGGTACCAGGAGCGACTCATCATTCGCCTTTTTTTTGCCGCGATTGCTCTATCATTTCAGCTTTTCTTATCGCGAAGGTCGCGATTGCCCTATCATTTCGGCTTTTATTCGCGGTTGCCCCATCATTTCGGCTTTTATTTCATCTTTATTTTACTCGCTGATTTTTATTGCGAGTTGCCCCATCATTTCGGCTTTTATTTTTTTTCTTTTATTTACACATTTTTGTTTATTTACATACATATATATATTTTTTTTTTACATTCCCAGTTTAACGACTTAGAGGTCGATTGTTCCCAGTTTAACGACGTGGTGGTCATCAGGTGTTCCCAGTTTAACGACGTGGTGGTCCTCTTTGCTTATCCCAGCTCCTTGAACTTTGATCTTAGTGGAGCTGTGTTGATGACCTAGCTCTGTGGCTTGCCGACACATCCGAGGATTGTGAGGTTTTTCCCAGCTTATATCGGTCCTCTGCCCAATCTTTGAAAATATAGCAATCTTCGATGGTATGACCCACCACTCTATGATATGGGCAGTATATGGGATTGCCGGTCATGTTCATTTCCTGTGGCCTCTTTGGAACAGGCAGTTGCAGACCGTTGTTCAAAGCGTCCATGAATATTTTGCGGACTTCATCCCTCCTGAAGGAGTATACCTTCTTCTTTCTCTCCATTGGAGTAGGTGCCTTTACTGATGCTGGTCCTCGAGGCCGATCGGTCTTTGGTTCGCCCTTTTCAGATAATGGCACATGTCTGGGAGGATTAGGTTCCCGAAAGGCTTCGGTCTCCATTTGCATGAAATCGGCGGTCGTAGCTTGACTGTTTGCTAACGCGCCTTTAGACAGTTCTATCTCTCCCGCCCTGTATTGCCTTTCGACCCAATTTTTGAAGATGAAGCAGTCCTCAATGGCATGACCTATCACCCTATGAAAGGGGCAATATTTTGGGTCGTCGGTCATATTCTCTTCTTGCGGTCTCTTTGATTCTGGCAGTTGTAGACCGTTTCTTAGGGCGTCCCTGAATATCTTGTGGACCTTTTCCCTCTTGAAGGAATAGAACTTTTCCAGCTTCTCTTTCAGAGGTGATTCCCCCCCGGCGTATGTATCGGAGGGACTGGAGGCTGATTGCGGCCGTTTTTCGCGAAGGCGCTCCGCTTTTAGGTTGAAAGGGATATCAGTTGGCTGCCCCGGGGTATCAATCCCTGGCTCATGAGCCAAAATTTGATTCTGCTGTAATTGCAATCGGGCGACTTGGGTCGCGAGATCTGCCACGACGTTTGCCAGCTCGTCGACTTTGGAATAGACCTCGGCCATCTTCTCATCCCTGTCCTGAAATTGCCTTTGAAGCCATTGGAATAATGCTTGTTCTGTAGTTCCGGCTATGACAACCGGGTAATCTTTATTGCCTGAGCTCAATTCCGCAGGAACCACGGGCTCCTCTGGCTTATCGGCCTGAGCGGGCTCTTCATCATTTAGATCGAGCCGATGCTGGGTAGCGTCAACTATATCATCACCATGGCCGTGAAGAAGAGGAGGGTTCGTTTCTTCATGTCCGGCCATGTAGACAGTGTGGATAACACATTCAGCCATTCTTTCATCACTGGCAGCTGGTTTCGCGGAGCGGTCCGGGCTTTGGAAATTCATAAATTTTAACTTGGCCAGAGACCTATCACTTTTGTTGGCTCTATATCTGAGCCGCTTCTGCCTCAGCTTCTCTGCCTTAAGCGCTTGGCAGGCTTCTGCTCTTCGGGAAGCCGCCATAGGCCGAGCGATGGGGATGCTTGAGAAGACATCTGCCCGCGTATCCGTCGAAGGTATCGCCTGGGCTTGCCCACTACGTATGGTAACTTCTTTTGTCCCGATGGCTTTGCCCCCAGTTGGGGCCATGGAAAGCCGTCCAGACACCGATTTGCGTTTGGGTTGGGGCGCCCTCGAGATTACCACATTTGGTCTCCTGCCTTTCGAGACCGGTTTGTCTGCCACCGGGGCTTGAAGAGCTGGGATGGTGCCAACTGGCATGAATATTATAGAGCCGAATGGTAGCAGTGGCTCCTCCCATTGTCGCCCGAGACTGGCCGGAAGGACCGTCCTAGAGTCTATCCTCATCGTGTAGGAGACGGGAGCTGAGTTCATCATCGAAGACATCGTCGGAAGGTGATTGCTTGAAAATCTGCACGAAAAAGCATTATTTTAGTATAAATATATACATGTAAATTGATTGAGTTCGCATGAACGTTTAACCCGAGATATGGAAGGAGAGATTGGTCCCACCGGGCGTGCCAGAATCTGTAGGGTGTTTTTCGTCACCCCATTGAGATGGGAATACGCGCGCGCTTGTCAGGCGTACTGCAGATTCCCCCTGCCTACGGTAGGCCGGGGTTTAATGATTGTGGAGATCCGAATCTCCGGCAGCCGCGGACTAAGCTGCCGTTAATTACCCATCGCCTTTGGAGCGAGGGAACCTCCGATTGACGGGTTAAACTGGTCATGCGAACTCAATGTGCAGTGTGCGTGTGTTGTGTTTTGAAAGAGGGGTTTTGGATATATCGGGAGCCACGCAGAGATTTTACGGGGGTCCCGCTACCAGGATAGCGGGCTGGGGGTCAAGGGGGCTAGCAGCCCCCTTGCGGGGTGCGGGGCAGCGCCCCGTTAGAAATTTTTTTCTAACAGGGACAGTGTCGTGGAGTATGTGTGTGTGTAAATATGTATATATATGTATAGATATACATATATGTATAAAAAAGGGGAAAAGACATCCAAAGGATGCGTGGGGCAGCACCTTGGGCGCTGTGCGCCTAAGTGCTTAGCGCTCAGGAGCTAGAGTGCCACGTGTCGGCACGTGGGCGACTTGCGCTGGAGCGCAAGCGCGCCACGTGTCGGTACGGGGGCAACTTGCGCTCGAGCGCTTGAGCTGGAGCGCAAGCGCGCCACGTGTCGGCACGGGGGCGACTTGCGCTCGAGCGCTTGAGCTTGAGCGCAAGCGCGCCACGTGTCGGCACGTGGGCGCTTTGCGCTCGAGCGCTGAGCGCTTGAGCGCAAGCGCGCCACGTGTCGGCACGCGGACGCTCTGCGCTTGAGCGCCGGCGAGAAAAAGAGGCTTTTAGCCTAAAAAAAGATTTCTCGAAAGAGAAATCAGAGAGGAGTTGGACTCCTGAGTGTGTTTTTGGGGTTAATGGAAGGGGTTCTTCTTCTTCCTCCTCTGTTAGCTGGATCTTGAAGATCAAGAGATGTGAGATCTCAAAATCTCTCCTTTTTGAGATCTGATGACAGATCCAAGTTCCCCTTTGTGGGTTTGGTGGTGAAAAACTATTTTGTTTTTGAAAAGGAAGAGTAAAACTCTTGATTTAATTCAAAAGAAAAAAGAAGGTTTGAGACCTTCAGAAAAGGGAAAGAGATACAAACCCTAGGTTTTTTTTGTGAGAATGAAAAGTGTTACTTTATTCATCATCATGTTGCCTTTTATAGGCTTACATATTTGCACATAGCCCCTTGGGCTTTACAAAATAGCATTTTGCCTATCCCATAGCTCATGTGCCATTTCATTTTTGCACATAAGCCATGGGCTTACAAAATATTGGCTTTATGCCCATTTTACATACATTCATGTATAAAAAATTACATAATAATTATTTATTACATGATTTTGTCGTTGCCATGGGGAGGCTGGCCGTGGGCTTGACTTGGGCATGGGTGCGCTTGACCTGGGCTTGGGCCCACCTAGCTTGGGGGTTGACCTTGACTTTGACTCGGTCAACCTGGGTGTAAATTTTTACCCCAACAGCCGCGATCCACGATCTCCCGGACTCAAGAAAGGCTCCACGACTCGAACGATCCATGCTAGCTTGAAGTGTTCCGATTCTCCGATGATCTACGTCGAAGTTGCTATAACCCAAGCTTTCTCACTCTAAATAGATGAGCACCCTAATCTAATGGGCTAGATTAGATGAGAATGATGGAGTAGTATTTATGCTATCTTTTTATTTCACTTTCTCACGAGAAATCATCACAAAAGGAAATTCTAGTGAGCTCTTTCTCAAACTCAAGAGAGAAGAAGATAAAGAAAAATGAAGAGAATAATCCTTTTGTGATGAATAGTAGTCAAGAGTATATGATTGATTATAGAACCATGGTTAAGGATGAGAGGCTAAAAGTTTGTAGAGAATAAACTAGAGTTAGGGTTTGGTTAGGTTAAGGATAAGTATCAACCATAATATCTTAGCCAAGACAAAATAGAATCCTTCAAGGAGCTAACCCTAATCAAACCCTAATCCCTTTTTATCATCCTTAATCATGTTTCATAATAAATCATATCATGTCACAATAATATATATCACATATATATTATATATTTGCAACAAAAGAAAATAATACAATTAACATATATCGCATATATATCAATGTATTAATCCGGTGAGAAAATGAAATAATAAAGTGAGCCAATATTAGATAATGTAATACAATACATCATATATATCATTATACATTAAATCATCGAATCAACACTTGATCCAACGATCCGGCTATATCGAATATAACCGACTAATATATCATGTACCGATTCATCGAATCAACACTTGATCCGATGTCCCGATTCATATCTAAATATCACGAGAATATAATACGGTATCTCATATCGCATTATCCCCGGTCCTGCACATATCACATATGTGCCTCTACTCCGTTTTGGCTGAGCCAAGAAACCTTTGTGTAGAACTCTAAAGAATCGTCAATACGCCGGTAGCAGGTGATGATCATATCAAACACCAACAAGCTGCAAGCGGTCAGCTAAACGTAACAGCCACCCAGGTATTGAGCGATCAGAAGATCAACAAGCTAGTCTGTCCGTTCTCCTGTGAATCCAATCAGTAACACTCCCGTACAGTCGGGTCTGTTTGTCTGATATGTCGCATATCAAGTATAGGGGTGGTATACGTCAGACCCCAGTAACCGATAAGTCGTGTCGATGTGAGGCTCATAACAGGTCGAGAAACTACTGGTAACACTTACCAGTATATCTCTATATCAGCCCTGGCCAGGAACTTCCAGTTATAACCAATCGAACACAGCACGACATCAACTCCCTATACCGGGAGAGACGAATCCCCTCCTATCCCTCATTGCCTCCATGTGATTCGGGACTGTACCCAAAAGCCACCGTTTTGCACGCCCTCTTGGACGTGGTAAGGTGGAAATCAAAGCACAGTGGGAATCACACAAGACTCTATGACGATCTCGGGTCTACAGACTACCCTGTACCAGTGTCACCGGAAAACTGCCATCTGACGTGTGGTATATCACCAACTGGGAGTTCTCGGCGAGTCCGTCCAGTGTACCCAGTCTCCACTGAGCACCCGTACACCATCCTTGATGTCAAACACCGATGGATATGGGATCATCCATCGCCCATCATATGGGTCAAGATGCGTATACGCTAGTCTATTTTGGTGTATCGATGTCCTGTCTCGATATACCCTCGACTGGGAACATTTATAGGATGTACTCATCGACTACCGTGGCCCCACTAGTATGATCTCATCATAATCCCAGTAGTCGAGTACAGATCCTAAGGGCTTTATCAACATGTGAGAGAAAGACAGTAAACCAATACAAGTCAACATGTTAAGATAAAGTGAAACCAAATAGCATACTATCATGACGAGCAAGAAAGTCCTCTCTGTATATATCCAAGCATCCATCATAATATATATCATATGTACAACAATGGCCTCTAGGGCATATACATAACTAACAAGCATAACTTCACTCCTTGATATTCACTCCCTGTTTGGTCATTCATCACTAGAAATTTTGAAGAAAATGGATTCCTCTGTTAGTCCAGTTAATTCTTTAAATTGCGAGTCATGTCAATTAGGACCACTGTGTGTCTTATCCACCTAGAGTCAATAAACGTGTGCGCCAATCGTTTAAGCTTATTCATACTGATATTCAGGGTTTTTGTCCTGTTGTGTCACAACTTGGCTATCGTTATTTTATTACGTTTATTGATGATTATTCTCGTGTGACGTGGCTATATTTAATAAAATCTCATTACGAAGTTTTATCTATTTTTCAAGTACAGGCTAGGAGGACTTCAGTTAACAGCCGACTGCTCTACCACTGAGCTACTGAGGAACAATTTTGTGCTAAAATTAAGAATTGCTTTGGAACATTTGTTTGTATTCTTCATAGTGAATAATGCTAAGGATTATTTTAATTCCTATTTTCAAGCATTCATGACACAAAATGGCATAACATACCAATCTTCTTGTCCATACACACCACAACAAAATAGGGAGGCAGAACGAAAGAAACGACATCTTTAGAAATAACTCGCGCTTTATTGATTCATATGCGTATTCTTAAGATTTTCTGGGGGATGTTCTTACTGCGTGTTATTTAATTAATCGTATGCCATCATCCGTTTTAGAAGGTGAGGTTCAATATTTTGTTCTGTTTCCTTTTAAATCTTTATTCCTACTACTACCTCACATCTTTGGGTGTGAATGTTTTGTACATGATTTTCGTTCAGGTGGTACCAAACTCGAGGTTAAGTCTATTAAGTGTATCTTTCTTGGGATTCAAGAACTCAGAGGATTACAAGTGTTATAGTCCTAAGTTAAAGCGTGGTTTTGTGTCTGCTGATACTACTTGCTTCGAGTTTAATCCATACTATAAGATGTTCATTCTTAGCCTGAACTCAATGCAGACTTCCCTGTGAAAGATTCTAAAGTCATTTTAAACAAGAAGCAGATTCTTGATAAGGTTACAAAGACATACACCCGTCACATAAATGAGACCACTCATTCAGATCCAGTACCAATCTCTTCTACCGTTACAAATCCAGCAAACTCAGTTCCTTCATCATCTGATATTGATCTCCTAATTGTTTTGAGAAAATGTGCCAAATCTTGCACTTCTCATTCTATTGCTCAGTTTGTTTCATATGATCATCTGTCTCACTCTTATCGAGCTTTCATTTCTGCTGTCGATTCTCATCCTTTTCCCAAGTCTTTATCAGATGCACTGCCTCATCCAGCTTGGAAAACAGCTATAATTGAGGAGATGTCGGTTTTGGAAGAGAATGATACATGAGAATTGGTTCATCTTCCTATTGGGAAGAAACCAATGGGATGTCGATGGGTGAATTATAAAGCTACATCCAGATGGCTCTCTTTCTCGCTTTAAAGCCCATCTTGTGGCTAAAGGCTATTCTCAGACTTATGGGCACAGACTTTGAGGAGACCTTTTCCCATGTTGCTAAGATGACTTCAGTCCGCTTTCTCTCTTGTTACATTTTATCGCCACTTCATCAATTATATGTCAAGAACTCTTTTCTTCATGGTTTTATCTGTCTTGTCTCAGGAGGTGTATATGGAGCAACCTCCGGGGTTTGTTGCTCAAGGGAAGTCTGGGAAGGTATGCAGGCTGAAGAGATAAATGTATGGACTGAAGCAGTCCCCTAAAGCATGGTTTGGGAGATTTTCAGACGTTGTGAAGTCATTTGGACTTCCTCGATGTGATAGTGATCATTCTGTGTTCTATCGCAACCATCAGGATAGCAGGATTTTCTTGGTTTTGTATGTGGATGACATCATGATTACAGGATGATGATAGGGGTATTGCAGAGCTGAAGAGGTATCTTCCGAGTCATTTTCACACCAAGGATTTAAGGAGTCTGAAGTACTTCCTAAGCATAAAGTTGCGAGATCCAAGGTAGGTATATATATCTTCTAGAAAAAGTATGTGCTTAATCAGCTGTCAGAAACTGGTATGTTGGGTTGTAAACCTGTTGATTCGCCTATAAACCCAAATGCTAAGTTGTTACCAGGGAAGGTGATGAGCCAAGTGATCCCAGGAGTTACAGGAGACCGGTGGGTAAATTGAATTACTTAACAGTTATCCGACCAGACATTTCATTTCCGGTGGGTGTTGTTAGTCAGTTTATGGCAGACCCAAGGACAACTCATTAGGATGCAGCTGTTAGGATCTTGTCATACTTGAAGGGTACGTACACCTAGGAGAGGTTTGGTGTATTCAGATCATATACACTCTCGGATAGCTAGATTTAAATATGCTAATTGGACAGGATCACCTATAGATCGGAGGTCTACCAGTGGTTATTGTGTGTTCGTTGGGGGAAGCCTTGTCTCATGGAAGAGTAAGAAGCAGAATATGGTAGCTCGTTCTAGTGCAAAGTCAGAATATCGAGTCATGGCTGTAACCTCTTGTGAGTTACTATGGATTAGTGAGCTTGAACTTAGTCATATTTTTCCTATGCGTTTGTATTGCGATAATAAAGCAGCCATTTACATTGCTTCCAATCCAGTTTTCCAAACGCGGACAAAAGACATTTTGTTCGAGAAAAGGTAACTCAAGGTGTAATTGATACCTATTATATCTTCTCGACAAATCTGTTAGCAGATTTACTCACTGAACCACTTGGGAAGACGAGAGTGAATTTTATTTGTAACAAGTTGGGATCGATATTTATGCTCCAACTCGAAGGGGGTGTTAGAATGTGATAAAGTCCTACATCGGAAAAATTCCAGTCCTTCATATTTGGTTCAGTATATACAAAGAAGGAGGAGCTCTCAAAGCCTCCACATTTTTTCTCTTAATTCTTTCAATCCTAATACTAAATTGCTTTCGGGACAAAGTGATCGGTTGAATGATCTCAGCAACTACAGATAACTGGTTGGCAAACTAAACTACCTCACGGTTACTCGATCAGATATTCATAATCCAACTAATTTGAATGATCTCAGCAACTACAGATAACTGGGTGGCAAGTTTATGGCCGATCCTAGGGTCGCTCATTGGGATGCAGTAGTTCGTGTACAGTGATATTTGAAGAATGCTCCAAGCAAAGGTTTGTTGTATTCAAATAATGGACACTCTGAGTGGTAGGATTCACTGTTGTTGACCGGGCATAATCTCTTTTGATTAAAGATCCACTACAGGATAATGTGTGTTTGTTGGTGGCAATTTGGTATCCTAAAAGAGCAAAAAGCAAAGCATTGCTCTAATCAAGAGTCAGAATATATAGTCATGGCGAATACCACTTACAGGTTATGTGAAAATAATTAAGAGAATATTTTATTAGCTTAATCATTAATGAGTTCTACATGTAAATATATAGTCATAGACCACCTCTCATATCTTAACTGATCTAACTCATAACTAATATCTAACAATCCATTATATTCATAACACTCCCCGTAAGCTGGAGCGTAGATGTCAATCATGTCAAGCTTGTACAGAAGAGCGAAAACCGATCGAGAAAGAGATTTGGTAAGAATATCTGCTAGTTGGGTCAAAAAGGAAACATATTGGAGTGCAACCACCTTACCTGTCACCTTGTCACGAATGAAGTGGCAATCTATTTCGATATACTTGGTCCGCTCATGAAAAACTGGATTCTCAGCAATATGGATCGCGGCCTTATTATCACAGAAAAGTGTAGTCGGAAGAAAAGAAGGAACCCCAAGATCTGTCAAAAAAAAGTAAGCCATACCAACATAGCAACTGTATACACCATAGATCTATAATCAGCCTCGGCAGAAGAACAAGCAACTACAATTTGCTTCTTACTCCTCCACGTAACCAAGTTTCCTCCCAAGAATACACAGTAGCCATTGGTGGAACGACGAACATCAATAGATCCAACAAAGTCAGCATCCGCAAAGACTGTTAGTGATAACGTAGATGATGGTTTATAGAGAAGGCCCTGTCCTGAAGAACCTTTGATGTATCTGAGAATATACTCAACTGCATTAAGATGAGATGTCAAACATTCTGCATATACTGACTCACTGTACTAATGGTAAAGGCAATGTCAGGACGAATGACAGTGAAGTAAATAAGCTTCCCAACTAGACGTCGATATCGTCATGGGTCAGATAGTGGAGGATCCGAGGAAGAGCTTAATCGAGATAGCTTGATCGAGGAATCCATAGGATTGTTTGTTGGTCTGCATCACAGAAATTATTTCAGATAGAAGATAAAGTGCATACTTGCGCTGAGAAAGTTGTAATCTATCAGAGTTCCATGATACTCCAATTCCAAGGAAATATTTAAGTGGCTCAAAGTCCTTGGTATGGAAGTGTGAAACCAAATGTTCTTTCACCTTGGAGATGCCAGCAGAATTATCTCCAGTAATGATAATATCAACATATACGAGCACAATTACCCTGTCTTGAGGACGATTATGTGTAAAGAGAGATGTGTCGGCGCTACTGCGTTTGAAGCCAGTCTGTCGTAGAACTGTACTAAACTTTTCAAACCAGGCACGCGGTGACTGCTTCAAGCCGTGTAATGATTTATGTAGAAGACAAACCATAGACTCTCCCGATCTCTCAAAGCCAGAAGGCTGCTGCATATAAATAGTCTCTGAAAGATCGTCATTAAGAAAGGCATTCTTTATATCAAAATAATGAAGTGGCCATGCCTTAAAAACAACCAGAATATAAGAACACTAACCGAGATCAATTTAGCAACTGGCGAAAATGTCAACATAATCCAACCCATACTGCCGAGTAAAACCTTTGGCCACTAATCGAGTTTTGAAATGGTCAATCGTTCCATCGGGATTATGCTTTACAGCAAAAACACATCTACAGCCGACAACCTTGTTATCTGAAGGCAGAGGTACCAATTTCCAAGTTTGATTAGAGCGTGGTGCAACAATCTCCTCTAATATAAAAGCATGTCAACCTGGTTGCTGAAGAGATTCCTGAACAAAGGAAGGAAGAGTGATGGCAAACAAACAAGAAACAAACTGACGAGAAGATAGTGTCGGTCTATGATAGAAAACAAAGTTAGAAATCGGATGCGTGGTATTACAGGAACCCTTATCCTTGTGTAAGGCAATAGGAAGAGAAAGATCTTCTGAAGACAGCGGCGGTGGAGAATCAGAAACAGTGGACTGTATAAGAGTACCTGCAGAAGAATCGTTAGAAAAAATAACGGTGGGAGGAGGTGGGATAACTTTGTTACGACGGTGATACACCTGTAGAAAAAGGGCTACAGGCTTAAAAACAGCTCGTACAGGTTGAACAGACGAATCAAGTTCTGAGAAAGGTAGATGATGAACGGGAATAGTAGAAGTTGGGTCCTTAACAGTTGATGGAAAATATGCTTGATCTTCTAAGAAGGTCACATCACATGAAGTATAAATTTTAGATGAAGCAGGATCAAATCAAACATACCCTTTGTAGGATCGTGAGTAACCTACAAACACCATACGGGTAGCTCGAGGATCTAGCTTGTCTACATGAGGACCTAGTATATGAAGATATAAACAACCAAACACTTTAGGAGAAACAGGAAAAGGGTTGCCCTGTGAAAACAAAATAGATAAAGGGGACTGATTGCCTAAGACCGGAGAAGGCATGCGATTGATATAAAAACAGACAGCTAAGACAGCAAAATTCCACAATCGTTTAAGGACATACATATGCAAAACAAGATAACGAGCTACCTCAAGCAAATGTTGGTTCTTCCGTTCAGCAATCCCATTTTGCTGAGTATATGAACATGAAGTTTGATGCAATATACCCTGAATCTGACAAAATGCAGTAAATTCTGTGCTAATATACTCCTTAGCATTATCTGAATGAAGAACCTTTACCGGAACACCAAATTGATTAGTAATCTCAGCTATGAAGATTTTAAAGGTAGACAAAAATTCAGACCTATTACACAGAAGGTACAACGAAGTCATACATGAATGATCATCGATAAAAGTCAAAATATTTATAACCAAACACACTAGGAATTTTAAACGGACCCCAAATTTCAGAATGAACTTACGCAAAGAGTAAATCATGTCTTTTATTAACTGGAGGAAAAGAGAAGCGATGGTGTCTACCAAGAATACAGGATTCACAACTGAACTCTGATAAATCAAGAGAAAACAGCATATTACGTAAAGAAGAAAGAGAAGGATGACACGTCTCCAATACCACTGGATAATAGAAACAGCTGCAGATGTACTGGAAAGGTGATCAACGTAGTACAGTCCATTCTGTTCATGCCCCCACCAATCCGCTGCTTCGTCAGAAGATCATGTATCACAAAATGAGATGGATAAAATGTTACGGAGCAGTTAGAATCATTTATAAGCTAACGAATAGAAAGCAAATTTTGTTTTAAAGATGGCACAATTAAAACATTTTTTAGTTGTAAAGATGAAATAAGTGATAAATCAGCAGAGCCAAAAACAGGTGTGGTGTTACCATCAGCTTGGGAGGACTAGAAGCAAGATCAGACGGTCTATCACGTGGCATGTGATGTGAGGCGCCGGAATCAGCGACTCACGAATTAGAATGAGAAAGCAACGATATACCTGATGGAGTAAAAAGGTTGGTAGGAGCTACAGAGGAGACAAGAAAACGCAACTGACCCCACTCAGTACTGGATAAAGATAAATTGCCGGCAGAAAAGAAAGATCGGACAGTAGCAACTGGTGGCGAGCTGTAGGTGTATCGTCAGGGTATCCATGCTTCTCCCAACACCAGTTTACATGGTTAGTGCCGCCGCAATAAGAACAATAAAGGCCAGCATAGCCATGACCACGAGTACAGGAACCACGAGCACAAGCAGTAATAGAAGAACGATCACGGGCAGTAATTGAGACTGAATCAGAATCCATGATGAATGGCGCAGAGGTAAATCACGAGGGAGCAAGAACAAGGGACACAATAAACAAAATCCAGACGGAGGCGGCAGCTCACAATCCACTCTCAAATATGGCTGAGCCAGAGTAAGAGACCATTAGGCAATCAACAAAATAATCAAGTCGAGCCAAGAAAGGACCAAGAACAGCAAGAACCAGCAATAAATCTCCAAAATGAGCCTCAGAATCGATCAAGAACTGATCTCAGCAGCTCAAAAAAGGACCCCAGATTGATGGATAATAACAAAAATCACAAGAAAACTAAAAGAATCCATCAACTCGGCCTCAGATCATCTGAGAAAACTGAACCAAGTCGAAGCAAAGAGGATCAAAATCGAAGCCTTATCTCTCCATTTTGTTCAGATCTAAGTCAATGTGGGCGAAGGAGCTTCGATCTGGAAGCAAAGGACTCGACTGACATCGATTTGGACTCTGGTGAGGTCTGGAGAGGTCGTCGACTAGTATTGAGGTGGATCGATTTGAGTCAAGGTGGATTGAGGCTCTGTGATGGCTTCAGATAATGGTGGCAGCTTTGATTTCGAACTAGAAGGCTCGATCAACTTCGACGAGACTCCAGCGAGGTCGATTTGGTGTCCAAGGATGTCCGGCGAGGTGGACGAGGGTGGACAAAGGGGCTGGAAGGGTGGTCGAGGGAGGATCGAAGGAGCAGGGAAGCGGCGGCGGCGGCTGATGGGAAGAGGTAATTTGGAAAATTAAGGTTTTTTTCTTTTTTTTCTTTTCCTCCTGATTATTTTCAGCGCTCTGATACCATGAAAATAATCAAGAGAAAAAATTTTATTGGCTTAATCATTAATGAGTTCTACATGCAAATATATAGTCATAGACCACCTTTCATATCTTAGTTGATCTAATAACTCATAACTAATACCTAACAATCCATTTTATTCATAACATTATGGATTAGTGTTATGCTTAGAGAGGTTGGTTTTGAACCCACCTCTTCCACGAGGTTATATTGTGATTATAAGCAACGCCTTGAATCCAGTATTTCATGAATGGGCAAAGCATATTGAAGTCAACCGCCACTTCGTTCAAGAGAAAGTACAAGATGGAACTTTTGACACATATGATGTAAAATCTATGAATCAATTGACAACCTTTGGAAAAGGCTCGAGTGATATGTATCCTCCAACTTGAGAGGGATGCTAGAATGTGCTACGATATTCTAGGGATTTCTAGAGTATTTTAAGCGTAGTTCACTAGTTTGCTTCATGTAATTAGAGAAGGGTGCAAGTGTACAATGACCAAGTCTATATAAAGGAGGTTGGGGGCTTATACCTGATCATCCAAAATAATTCCTAAATCACTCTCTCTCTCTCTTTCTTCTCTCCTTTCCAAAATATCAGAGTTAAAGGGTTTTTGTGAGAAAAATGATTGTTTTTTTTGTTTGCAAATTTTATGGTAAGAGTGGACTATAAAACATACCAATTCCGACAATTTGCAATAAAAGAGTCAAATATCAAGCATGTTCAGCCGCTACCCATCTAAGCGTCCAAACCCACACAAAAACCGCTTAATTCGACCTCTTAGTAAAATGCAAAGCGACCATGTGCCACCTCCGCTTAAGAGGCCGCCTAGGTGGCTGCCTAGACCGCTTTCTACAACATTGTTAAGATGTACATAAGAAACACTGGTTGATTAGAAGATGAAGAAGTGAAGGAAAAGGAAGAGGGAACAACAAACACACTGGGAAAGTAATAAAGGTTTTCTATTTAGGTAGAATTAGCTACGAAGAACCACATTTTTAAACCAACTACTTAGATGCTTTAGGAATAAGTAAGCTTGTTAATACTTCAAGTAGATAAAATAAGCTAAATGATGATGAACAAGTAAAATATAAATAAAATCCTATAACTCAAACCTGAAAAAAATGCTTACCATCACGTAATTGAGCTTGTTGTTCCATAGCTTGCAAACGTATCTTCAGCTCGGCATTTTCTGAACTAAGCCCTGTGGTGTCCCTCTGAGAGAACCACAAATAGAGAGTTACTCATTTCTATAATTTTCCAAGGTTAAAAATATGGTAAAGTAATTATAATAGAGAAGATTTTGCTTAATAACAGTTCTAATTGACACACTAGCTTTTGATTAGATTAGAGTAAGAGAAGTTGCATAAACAAAAAAATAAAATCACTTCCTAGAAAGTCAACATTAAATCACACATGGAACATAAAGCCGATATACTATTAGGCTTCTAGGAAAAAGAGAGAAAGAAATTAAGTAGGCACCCGGCGAAGCTCGGGACAGATAGTAAGAAAAATAAGAAGACAGGAAATTGGTGAGAAGGATGAAATAAGATGCATGATCCTTAAAAAACATTGGATCTTTCTCCATGAAAATGATAAGAACACACCTGATATAGGGTGAGCTGTGCAGAAAGTGTAGTAGCTTCAGTCTGAAGGGTCTGAACTTTCCGTTCTAGTTCTGATATATATCGTGCCTTCCTTTCTTTCGAGCGAGCTGCTGACTGTCGGTTGGCCAGAATTCTTCATGATGATGCAGACAGTTCAGTCAAAATTTCAAAATGATACAGAAATGCAATCTTGTAAGTTCATATAAAGCGAAGAAGATACTGGTATTCAGGAAAAATGCATGCATGATTCAACACAGCATCTTCTGCACGATAAGTAAAGAAGCCACTAAGCCACCATGATCGAGTCGTTGCTAGAACCCAAGAAATTTATGTCTCAAAGTGCATGATGATTGTGGAAATATTTTACCTTTTACTTGATGATTTTATCTGACGCCTAAAAACCTTTGTATCAAATAAACGCATAAGCCTATCTAGTTTCAATAAATTAACTTATTACTTCAATTTCTGCCTTCAACTCAATATAGACATTGTGAGTAACTTATTACAAATTTAATCAAGTTTAAAAGTAATCATTGTTCATTCTTTAACCAAATTAAATCGCACACTAGACATTTGATCAAAATAGTTAGCAAGTGTGTGGTTATACACTTTTATGCAATCCAAAACCACAAATCAAAGAAAAAGGATATCTGACCCCAATGTGTATATCACCACCACGCAATATCCAATGTTTTTCACAATTGTCTGTAACATGAACGAAAAAAATAAATACTAGGGTGCTCAATCCCTTGATAGCATTTACTATCCTAACATCCTATTGTTTCTTACATTGCTTGACAAACTATATGCTGGCTACGAGCAGCGAGGATTGTATCAAGATTTCAGACTTCAAGTTTTACAAGTAATTGTCTCTAATCAAGGTAGCCAATACATAATTATATCCATGTGATCAGGCTTCTATCAGAAAGAAAGAATGTGCTGAATTGCTGAAATGTTCTCCTTGCCAACTTTAAACTGCTTGGTTTCACAAGTTTCAATGCATACGAATAGATTTTGGAGAAACCCTTTATGCACATTACATATATCGTGGGCGCTGTATGTCACCAATCCATTTCAGCAAGATTCAATACAACGACAAGCCATTATCGCAAGCTTTAGGGGAAAAATTACCAACCTCAAAGCATGGTCATTAACATTACTAACAATGTTAAGTAAAGGCACAGAAGTTTGTTTATACGCGATATGGAGTAGCCAGAATTACAATCAGAAACATAGAGTTGACTGTTGTTTTACTTGAATGCCTACGCTTTGTCAAAAAAGAAAAAAAACAAGAACTTGCATGCTTATGAATATATTTGCAATCAACGTCCTTTGGGTTCAAATCTTACCGACGGAAAAATCTAAGGCCCTGTTTGGGTATGGAGTTACAAAAACTGGAGTTTATTTTTAAGTGGACGTAGAGGGGATGCAAACTCTAGTTTAAAAGGCCATACGTCAATTTAAAAAACTTAACTTTGATGGGTATTTGCTCTGGAGTTTTCCAAACTACAAAATGTTGTTTTGGAGTTATCTAAACTCCAAAATGGATGTTTTCTTCACAAAATTTGGAGTTTAGAAAACTTCAGTTGGTTGAAGTTGGATTGAAGTTCTGTAAACTCCGATTATCTCGACTTTGGAGTTTAAATAACCGGAGCTTTCTAACTCTAAAATGGCATGGTTAGGATTTTGGAGACAAGTTTAGGTAACTTTATGAAACTCTGGTTATCTAAACTTAATACCGAAAAAGAGCCTAAATGGGCCTAACAATATATCAAGGTGCAGGATTGTGCACCATATCTACATATCAGGTCGTAAATGATATTAGATGACCATAGCAACGAAGAATAGTAAAATGCAAGTCTACAGATTGATGTGTATTTGTATCAATAGAAAAGTTAGAAATTTACTGTCCTCGCATGTCAGGGGAAGCAAGAGAATATCACTAACTAGAACACCCTTACAGAGACTTGGTTGAAATGGTACCATCACATAAAAAAGAATGAATGACCTACGAAGATATTTCATTAGTCCAGCCTTCATCAAAACATCTAATGCAATGAGAGAACCCCTAACTAAAGATAAATATTCTCTTTAGAAAATAAGGGAAAGCCTATATTTCTGCATTTATAAGAATATAGACCCTAAATCTATGTTATTCGCAAAAACTTGAAAATATAGGGAAACCTGATTTTCTATTTAATAAACCTGATAAGAAATTGTTCGCATTTAACAATTTACCATACTAAAAATGACTAGGTAGGTATCTTTCAAAAGATAACTCGCATGTCAAGTTCTTGCCATAAAGAACCCAATTTTCCAAATAAAAAATGACTTTTTCCCTATAAAACATACAAAGTGGGTGTCTCAAAAGATCCCCGCAAATCGGGTGTCTCAAAAGATCCCCGCAAATGGACCACTTGGTCGAATATCTCCAATAAAGATATCCGCACTTCTTTTTAATAGGGTTTGGGTCCCATTTGGAGTTGCCCATCTATGTTCTAGGCAACATGTATTGTGGGTCCCACATAAAGGATCCCGCACTTGCCCTAATTTGATTGAGTCTGGGTCCCATAAATGGAAGTACCCACTTAGTTCTTTAAAATAATATCAACTTTGATATTAAATCCCCTTTGTTACTTTTCAAAGTGCAGTTGTATTTGTATTCATTCTCTTTGTATAAATTTGAGATGTAAAGAAATGTATTTGTAACAAAGTTGTACAAAAATCAATTCAGATTAAATCTCTTTTGATGACTGCTATAAATTGTCTTTTATTGCAAGTACATATCTTTATTATGTGATCTTTTACTTAAGTGATGTGATTTAAAACGACCTAACAAGGTATCCCGTCGGAGTATTCTCTAAGACGTTATTATGTAAATTAATAGTAAGTGTTTGCGCTTATTGGAAATCGTGAACTCAGGACCTTCTAGTCAAATTTTAAAACTTTTAAACTTGTTTTGTCTAAACTCTGTCTTTATTTTAACGTTCGATTATTAGAGGTTCTAATGAGGGTAAACAATGGAGTTGTCAAGCGAAGGAATCGCACTCTATTGGAGAAGGTTAGATCAATGATGGCACAAGCTAATCTTCCAATTTCATATTGGGGAGATGCTTTGTTGCCAGCAACGTACGTTCTTAATAGAATACCCTCCAAATCTGCTACTACCACCCCTTACGAGTTATGGACCGGCAGAAAACCCAATGTGGATTTTCTAAAACCGTGGGGGTGTGCTATTTATGTTCATGAATCTTCTCACAAACATAGAAAGTTAGGGCCCAGAGAGAAGAAGTGTATCTTCATAAGTTACTCTGACCATTCCAAAAGGTATGTATTCATAGGTGAACAAGCAAGTGGACATGTGACAGAACTCGAATCACACGATGTTACGTTCCTATAGAACGATTTTCCGCAAAGGGGTGAAATTGACAACTTTCTTCATATATGAAGACCCAATGCTAGGAGGCGCACCCAATCAACCGGATGAGGTCAATAAGGACATCGCCGGACATTCTAAACCTAGTGGGAGAGAAACGTCGATGGGTAATGATTCTATTATAATAGAACCACAATTAATACAATTGCGCAGAGGCGATCGTCAGAAAATTTCCCATCGTCGTTTTGGGATTGAAGGGGAATCGTTCATGATAAGTTCACATGAAGACACCGAGCCTTGAATATAAATGAAGCTCTTTCATCCCAAGCGAAAGAAGAATGACAAAAGGCCATAGAGGAGGAAACATAGTCAATGAGAGTAAACCACGTCCGAGACTTGGTAGACCTTCCACCTAACCGTAAAGCGGCTAGGAACAAATGGGTTCTCAAAATTAAACGCAAGGCAAATGGATCCATCGAAAGGTACAAAGAACGCCTAGTGGCAAAAGGCTATACTCAATAAGAGGGTTAAGGAAACCCTCTCTAAAGTAGTGAGGTTTACCTCTATTCGTCTTATTCTAGCCATCGTCGCCGGTTAAGATCTTGAATTACATCAGATGAACGTTAAGACTGCATTTCTCAATGGAGAACTAGATGAAGAAATCTAAAAGAAACAACCTATATGTTTCATTGCAAAAGGCCACGAGCGCAAAGTATGTCGACTTCAACGATCGATATATGGGTAAAAACAATCATCTAGACAATGGTATCTGAGATTTCATCGAGCTATAACATCTTATGATTTTACGATGATCAATGAAGACAATTGTGTGTACGTTAAACGTTCAAAGGGTAAATTTGTAATTCTATCACTCTATGTAGACGATATTCTGTTGACTGGAAATGACACAGAGTTCTTAATAGCAATCAAGGAATGGTTCCTCGAGTTTTGAAATGAAAAACGTAGGAGAAGTTGATTTCATACCTGGAGTGAAAATCCATAAAGATCATTTGAAAAGGTTTGTAGCTCTTTCACAAGAGCCTTACATTTAAGAAAATTCTTGAACGGTTACACATGGATAACAGCAATCCTTTTAGGTACTCCTGTTATTCAAAGGCGATGCTCTAAGCCTTGAAATGTGTCCAAACACTCCTAAAGAAAGAAGGAAATGTAAAAGATTCGATATTCCAATGCTATTAGTAGCATAATGTATGACATGATGTGTACTCGACCAAACATAAGCTATGGTATAGGACTGGTCCGTCGTTATCAATCAAACCATAGAAAAAGGCATTGGATGGCAGTGAAGAGGATCTATAGATGCTTAAAGCGCACTGCAGACTACTCTCTATGTTATCAAGGGAACGATCTACACTTGGTGGGATACTCAAATGCCGATTGGGTTGGTGTGGACGTAAATCTATGTCAGGGCACACCTTACTTGCGAATGGCGCTATATCATACATCAGCAGGAAGCAAACTTATACGTCTCTAGCCACTATGGAAGCAGAATTCATTATGTGTCGTGCAACCGTGCAAGAAGCAATTGGTTGAGGAGATTGCAATTATGTATTGATTGTAGATAGCTTCGCGTGGACTTTCGAGACGACGAAGCACATCGACTTCGGCTAAACGAGGAGTTTAGCAGGTGAATAGATTTATATCTACGGGGGAAGTCGGGTGGATAGCGTATAGCACCCCCGCAACCATTGATATGGAAAGATTGTTATATAAATTATAATTCTGATAAAGGATATGCTACGAACTTAAGATAACATGATTATAGGATTTAGAAAGAGATGATATGATAAAAGTTGACACTAATGAATATATATTGGCTTGAGAATATGATATAGGTATATAAGATAACATGATGTGGGATATTGAGATGATAGATATATATGGCTCGGATTGATATATGAGAATATGAATTGAAAGAGGACAAGTATGAGTTGATAATGATAGGATATGAGATCGAGATCGATATGAATTGAGATTAACAAGATATGACGTATATGCAAGATGACATGATATAAGATTGATATAGATGTGTTATGTGATTGATAAGGTATGTCGTACGAGATTATAGATCCGTACCTTTGCTGGTGAATAGGATGATAGATTTCTTACTCTGTTTGCCACACCGTACGATGGATTACCGTACGCGATGCGTTTACCAAATGTTTGATCCGCGCTCATAAATTGAGAATGATGATCGAGGATATTGCGACACTTGATACTATGAGGCGAGACCGTTGACATAAAGAGGCTACCATATTATAATTCATGTTTATGTTGGATTATTCCTCGTGTGATACCTATCATATTTCCAGTATTTAATGTTATATGATATCATTTGCTAGTACACCTGCACAATTACCGTTGATGTGCATGTTACACTTACACGGATTTGCCGGCTCACACACATTCATCATCGGTAATTGACATGCTACTTACACAGTAAAACTGTCCTATCATGATATTATTCTTAACCGTAAAAGTATATTCATTGTTCAGTATTATCACTTGACATGCTTGCATGATATATTCGATATGCTCATATTACTACTTTATGTTGCATGCATCGTACTTTATGGTTATATGCTTGAGATGATGTTTTCATGAGATCTCTGGATTTGGGAACCGCAGTTATATTTCAAAGGGAATTATGTATTGCTTTAAAACACGGTTTCTCTTAATATGATATTTCGAGGTGTCCACCATGAGTTTTCTCGGTTCTGAGCAGTGAGTATACCCGATTCGAGGAGCGGTAGGCACCGTCTGCGGGTACATGGTGGACCTGGTGAGGTACCCCGAAGCAAGAAGACTCGTATTGTTAGGCGGTGAGCCTGGCAGAGAAACACTACCTACCGGTGATAGTTTTGGGCTCGGCGGATATCTGGAGGATACCGACCGGAGTCGTGAGATGTATGGGCCGATCCGGACTGACGGAGCCCGAGATAGTTTGGCACGGCGGATATCTGGAGGATACCGACCGTGGTCGTGATATGGGCTGATCCGGACTGACGGAGCCCGAGATATGAGGATTTACGTGTCGATGTTGGACACGGGTTTTCATGATGTTTCGAGTGTCGGTGTTGAACACTCAGATTCCATGATTTTGATGTGTCGTTGATGGACACACGTGGTTGATATATATATATATATACAGGCATATGTTTTCATGATGTTCGAGTGTCGGTGTGGGACACTCAGGTTCCATGATATTGTTTCGCTGATGGACACATGGATGATATCCACATGCATACAGGCATATGATGTCGTATGTTTATTTATATATGGCATTGCATTGACTCGATTGTTGACATATATGCGTACATGGTCATCCTAGATATCATAGTATTACCTTCAGGATATAGTAACCTAGAAAATCGTTGTTTTATTCGATTTCTACCTGCTGATGTTTTCTACTCACGAGTTGGCAACTCACCCCCGTTGTGCCACAGTTCTTGCAAGTTTGACCGCTTAGGATCAGTTGCGGTATTGCTGGCACACAGGTTCTTCCAGGGTGTTTTGCTTTGGTATGTGGGACACATGTTGGATCGTGCTCAATCTCGTACTTTTATATTCCGTTGTATCTAGATAAACTCCATCAAATCAAATCAGAGACTAGAATTTGTATATTGGTAGAGCTAGTCAGACTTGGTATTGTGCGAGACTTAGAGCGATGGGTTTATGTTCGCTTCTTGAGTTTTGATATCTTTCTTATTTATTGTTCTTTCTGGGTTGATCTTCGCCGTTGGGCGTCGTATATATGTTATCGCATGGTTGTGATTCCGCCAGTTGGCGAAGAGCTAGCTCCCGCTTAGGGATGCATATATTGTTATGTATGTGGTTTTGGATCAAAATATACAAGGGAGGTGTTGCCCGAAATTTTAAAAGACGAAACATGTTTTCAACTATAGTATAATCCACGTGCATTTTCATGTTTCATTATCTATGCATTTAAAGGAAAACATGATTCATTATACCTTTATTTCAAAACCGCACCCCCACTATTTTCCGAAAAAAGGTTTAGATTTTCTGGGCTTCGACTTACTTGAATTACATTACGCCTTTAGACGTTGCGTGATTTAAGTGCCGATCACATGCTAAATTACGGCTCATGACAGTATGGGAGGGGTGGCCAGGTCGGGAGTGGTAGTCATTCCTCCTTCCATTCATGAATGGAAGGAGAAGTTCGTATTCGTCGAGCCACCCGAAGGCGAGGAGTGGCATGTGCCTACACAGTGACACAGGGCCGACTGCCCGAGGGCGAAACCGTTAACCTCACCCGAGACAAGGGCGGTGTCTTTGTGGGAGTCAATCCAGTGGACCGATGTCCTGCTTTCCGAGCAGGTTTTGAGCTGGGCTGGGCTCAGCCCTGCGCGTTTTCTGGGTAAGTTAGGGTCGTAGACAATCTATTTAGACTTTAATAAATTTTGCTTGCACTTTTCAGCGTTACTAACTCTTTTTGTGTATTCTCCTTTTTGCAGAACAAAATGGACCGAACCAAGTTCCTAGCCGCCATGGCCGTGAAATCTCAGAAGAAGACCGGGGGCGGAAACTCGTCCAGGCCGGACCCGAGCTCGGCCCCGAAGCCAACTCCACCGGCAAAGCCTTCCGGTGCGCCCCAAGCCCCGGAAGACAGCCGCGGGGGGAGCCAAAAGTATGCACGGGACCAGGCGCCCCGGACGATGGAAGAGGAGGAGGAACCCACCGACGTTCCCCTCAAAAGGCAAAAAAGAACGGTCTCTCGGGAGCTCTCCACCGGAATTCCAGTGCAGGAGGGGGACTTCTGCTTCGGGGTATCCTCGGGGCTCTCCGTTGCCGACAGCCTGCTCTCCGAAATGGAGCAAGCAGCCGGGGGCAAGATTCCCCGCGGGACCCTGAAGGCCCAGGTGACAGCCATTGCTCAGGAGGCGGTTCAGGTCGGTATCCGTTTTCCTTTAAAAAATTTCTTAAGTATTTTTTTCTCAGTTTGAACATTTCTAACTCCTTTTGCTGCTTTCCTCAAGTTCTCCACCACTGCGCCCTCATTGTCAATATGGAATCCGAGGAGATAGTCCCGACCATGAAGAAGGAGGGAAAATCGTTCTCGCGGGAGGAGGATATGCGCCTTCATCTGCAGCAGACGGAGGAGAAGATAGCCGCCCTCGAAGCTCGAGTGGTCGCCGAGGAGCTGACAAATTCCAAGTACAACGAGTCTCACCGACTTCTGAATGAATCCAACCGGACCATCCAGGCAAGTTGGAGGAGGGTGGCAACCTCTATAACACAATGAAGAAGTCGAGGGATGCCAGACGTACCGCGGGGGGCGGGCGCCGAGGTGGTCGCAGGGAGCGAAGCAGTCAAAGAGAAAGAAGCCCGGCCCCCGAGGACGGTGTCGAGCAGGGCGAAATCCTGGCGGAACCCACGGCCTGAGCTGTCTTCCCTTGGGAGTTTTTTCTTTTTAAAATTTTGTAAGCCTCCGGATATTTTTGTAAGGCCGAGGAGCCCAAAATACCTTGCACAAATTTGAAATATAAATAAAGTTGAGCTTATTTTCCTCTGCATAAATGTCTGTTTTCTGCGTTAGGCTCGTCAGTCTTCTCCTCCCGCGAGTGTTAGGTCGTAGGTCTATGCCAGGCTTTTTAGGTGACGATCACGCGTCGAGTGTAGGTCGAATAATAGCCAAGTGCAGGAAGGTCGTTATGGTACCCTCACGCTCCACGGAGTCGAGATGGCGATCGTTCATTTAGGATGAATCAAAAGATATCTCAAGGCTAGGAAGGTCGGTAACAGTCCATACTTCGGAGTCGAGGTGACGACCACGTGTTTTAGCATGAGAAGAAAATCAACCAAGTTAGAATAGGTCGGCCATAACTGATTCTTCCTCAATATGGGTCCTAAATCCATGTCTTCATAGGATAGGAATCTACCTCTCGGAGATTAGCCGAGCAGGAATCTGCACGGTGGCCTCTGTAGGAGGGCTTTAGATCCTTAGCATTGATGCGTAGGAAGCTACCCGCTAAGGATGGACCGGGCAGGGAAGCTGCTCGGTGGTCTCAAGAGGAGGGCATTAGATCCTTAGCGTAGATGGGTAGGAAACTACCCGCTAGGGATGACCGGGCAAGGAAGCAGCTCGGTGGTCTCGAGAGGAGGGCTTTAGATCCTTAGAGTAGATAGATACGAAGCTACCCGCTAGGGATGGGCCGGGCAGGGAAGCTGCTCGGTGGCCTCGAGAGGAGGGCTTTATATCCTTAGCGTAGATGGGTAGGAAGCTATCCGCTAGGGATGGACCGGGCAGGAAATCTGCTCGGTGGACCTTTTGCTCGAGAGTTTCCAACAAAACTTGGTCGTTGCATCAAACTCGGCGAACGAGGAACCTGGGGAGTCCGTGGCGTCTAGGGTTTGTGAGTACCGCCGAAGGGAACGGGTCGATGCTGCATTGGATCGGTTGGAGAAGGTTTCCTCGGTATACCATCGACAAAGCTACCTTAATCTCCGGCCCCCTTTGTTGTAATTTTTGCAAGGCTGGGGAGCTCATAATACCTTCTTAATGAATAAAGTTCTTCCTTTTTTATGCGTATTGTCTCTTTTTATCCCCTAGGTATATTTTACACAATTTTTAAAACAAACCTAAGGGTCTCGAAACCGAGAAAAGAAACAAAAGTAGTGCAAAAGGTCTCCTTTATGAGAGGACCTAACTCAGGAGATTTAATTCAATGTCAATAAGAATTACATTGTTTCAAAAGAAGACATGTTAATTTGTACAATTTGAGTTTTTCGGAGTCGTAGGGCAGAAGAAACTTACGCCCCCGGCGTCTTGTAAGCGATATACTCCACCGGGCAATGCTTCTGCTACGAGAAATGGTTCGTCCCATTTCGGGGAGAATTTATGCAGCCTTGCTTGATCCACAAACTCGTTCATTCGTAAGACCAGATCTCCTGTCTTGAAAGCCCGATATTTAACTCTGGCGTTGTAGTAGCAAGCGGTTTGTTGTTGATAGACGGCTGCTCTGATCTGCGTTCGATCCCGCTTTCCCAATAATACGTCCAAGGTGGTCCGGAGTGCCGAGGTGTTCGCTTCATCGTCGAAGTGTTCGACTCTATAACTAGGCAGTCTGATCTCAGCCGGGACCAACGCCTCGGTACCGTAGCAGAGGCTGAACGGGGTTTCTCCTGTGGATGTTTTCTTCAAGGTTCGCAATGCCCATAGCACCCGCGGCAATTTCTTGACCCAGCTGTCCTGTCTTCCTTCCAAGCGAGCCCTGAGTCCGCGTCTGACTCCTCGGTTTGCTACCTCGACTTGTCCGTTGCATTGCGGATGCGCTACCGCGGCAAACTTCATTAGTATATAGTAGTCGCTACAAAATTCTTTGACTTTGTCATTTTCGAAGTTGGTCCCGTGGTCGGTAACGATGCACCTCGGTATTCCAAATCGAGAGATGATGTTTTGCAGGAACTTTATAGTAGAGGCGGCGTCTGGTTTTCTGATGGGCACGACCTCTATCCACTTCGTGAAGTAGTCTACCGCGACAAGGATGTATTTGTGTCCGCCCGTGCCGGTGGGGAGTTGGCCCACCATATCCATCCCCCATTGTGCAAACGGCCAAGGGGAACTGAGGGGCGTAAGCTCGATAGCGGGGAGACGAGGTATGCTGCCGTGGAGTTGGCGGTTCTTGCATCTTTTGACGAGCTTCTCGGCATCCTGGTGTATCCTCGGCCAAAAATATCCTTGGTGCAGCGTCTTCTGGACCAAGGTGCTGGTCTCTTGATGCGCTCCCCCGATCCCTTCATGTATGTCAGTCTCAACGCCATGAGATGCGGGCCCGTTGCCCTCTAGAACCCAGCTATTCGAGCAGTCCTCCGCGGGGTAATCCTAGTATAAAAAAGAAAAATATATATACAACGGTGACATCGACCTCAACCCAGTCGTGCCCCAATAAAAGAATATACAATCTGGCAGAAATGGCAGTCCACAAGACGGATGCTCACCCTGCAATAATGAATATACAAATGAATCAACACTGTACATCTACCATTGCACTATAGGCTATCCACCACGACAATCCATACACAACATCAGTGCAACACAGAATATCAACGTGAATATCATGTTCGTAAACCCGTCTGATTGTACATATAGCAATCAGTCGGGTTATACCGCTCAATGATATTCACGGTCGCAGAAACAAATACACAGAAAAGCAAGAATTTAGAATTTCGATCGATCAAAACTTTTCGCATTTACACCATGTATAAACCAGTACACAAATAAATCCGGGTAAAACCCAAATGTACCAAAAATTACATTTCCATGAACTTGAACCCCTGAAAAAGTTTGGAGCACAGTTGCCACAATTGGGCCGCGGATCCACGGCCAAATGACCTATTTGGCCACGGATTAGCGGTCTAATTTGGTGATTAAGTGCTCAAAAAAAATTCTTGACTCAGAAAAAGCCTGTATATATTTTTAAGGTCACTGAAAATATTTTTTGAACATCTTTAAAATTCGAACAGCAGGCTAATTTCGAAGATGCGATTCGGATAATTTCTGTCGATCGAAGTTCTAATACGTGCTAACTAGCTAGTTAAGGTTTATGGACCGGCTCTGATACCATGTAAGTCGATGTCACACACTACAAGACTTGTAGAGAGGCGGAATTTACAAAAAATGAATTTTATACAAGTAGCATCGACTAAACTTCCAAGATCATTCAGAAACCTTAACTAACTAAACTCATAAAAGTTCTACACTACTATGTCAGTGGGTTATACCTTGATAATTCTAGTCCTTTGGGTCTTCTTGTCCCCTTCTTAAGCTCCAAGATGGTACGGATCAAGCTTGGTCGTCGGCTTCCTCGTGTCGAATACGATCCACCCGAGAGTCTATGGTTCAATCTCTAACCTCAAGCATGAGGTAACTAAATTACCTAGTTTGCTAATCTAGATAGCTTAGAAAATATAGAGAGTTAATTGGACTAATTTATCTCAAAGAACCCTAGGTTTCACAACACATGTGAGGGTTAGGGTTTGAGAAAGAAAGAGAGCAATGAAAAGAGAATGCAAAGTGTAAAATGAAGTCAAGAATAAGCAAGTGAAGAATGGCCAAGTCTTTTACAAAAAAATAAAGCATGCATTATTTTTCCATAGAAAAATGCAACCAAATTTGAATAGTAAGAGCAAATGAATAAACAAAAGAATTAGCCATGCTTCATTCCATGTCTCAAATATCTCCATTCCTCCACCTCATTATCTATTTTCCAAAAATAGATATATGCAAAATGAGGTGTCTCTTTCTAGAAGCATTTCTTGCAAAATTACAAGAATGCCCTTACCGTATATACATACTCGTATTCGTACTGCAAAAAAAATACGAATACCAAGAGATAAAGATAATCCAATAATATAATACCAGAATGCGGCTTAATCCTAAACTCACTAGTATTATCCGTCCGAACAAAATCCGTGTAGCTAGTGTACACGTATATGATCGGAACCCTGCACGTAAAACCATACGGCCTCTACTTCGTTTCGCCTGAACCAGGGAAACCCTCTGTGTGGGACTCTAAAAACTCGACAGTACGCTGGCAATGGGTTTAAGCATAAGTCCGTCAGTGGCGCTAGCTGTACGTAACGGCTACTCAGGTACCTGTCGAAAATAAGGCCGACGAGCAAACTCATACGAACCTCTACTGAGCATGTCCGTGGCAATCTCCGTACAGTCCGGTCTCTTCGTCTAAGAGTATCGCATACCGGGTCTAGGGGTAGTAAACGTCAGACCCCTACTGACCCGATAAGTCGTGTCGATTTGACTCAGGACCAATCCGAGAAACTACAGATCTAACCATCAGTAGTTCTCAACTGCCTTGGCCAAGGTCTTATGATTCTAGCCAACCGGAAACGGTGCGATATCGACTCCTAATACCGGGAGAGACGAATCTCTGACAATCACTCACTGCCTCCATGTGGCTCGAGACTGTACCCAACCAAAACCGGTTTACACGACTCAGTAGAACCATGATAAGATAGTGATCAAAACACGGTGGAAACTCACACGAGACAAATGATGACCTCAGGTCCTAAGACTAACATGTACTCATGTCACCTGAGAACCACTATTTGACGATAGGTATAAAATCATCTAGAGGTTCTCGGCGAGTACTTCCAGTGTACTCACCCCTAGTGAGCACCCGTATACAATCTTAGGTGATCACACCAATGGTTGTGAGGTCAACCACCGTCCCTGTCGGGGTCTAGAAACGTATACACAAGTCTACTCTGAAGTATCAATGCTCGATCTCGATACTCCTGCGACATGGGACCTTTAAGGATGTACTTATGGACTATCCATCTCCCACAAGTATGATCGCCATCATACCGTTGGTAATCAAGCAAATCCTACTGTATCGAGTCTTTATAAATATGTGCAAGCAATATAAAGTATCAATAGAAAGAAATACGCATATCAACATAAAGACAACTCAAATAATATACTATATACAACTGAGCAAGATTGTCTTGTACATATATATCCCTAGTATTCTATACAATACAGGCCTCTAGGGCATACATATCCAACAACTTTGTCATACTTTGATGACTTCTGCACTTCTCAAAATACAAATATGATAAGAAGTCACTTTGACTAGAGTCAAAATGAGGCTCATATTTGGACCAACGATTGATGGTCCCAAGTCAATCGAGCCTGAATATAAGCCAAATGCGATTGATTCATTAGCCGCTTGAGAATGGCGAGCCAATTGAAAGACTGACCTAGGAGCGAGTAGGAGGACCATTGCGACTAGGCCAAAGATCTGGATGGTGACATTTAAACAAACACATACATTCTCGAAGAAAGCAAGTCACAGTAATGTGCACCATACAACATGTGCTTAAGATTGACCTAAAGGGTTTTGAACAAACCATTCCCCGTTTTTATTGTGTGAGACCCTTGAGGCTAAGATCTCTTAGAACCTCAAAGATGCCCTATGTGACTTCCGACTATATTTTTAAAGGGGTGGGGTGATGATTGCTACTTTAGCATGTTTCCGAAGGTGAAGAAACAATTATCCTTATGGAGAATGTCTGGGAAAGCAGTTACTCTAAAACGGAGAGACATGAGTGCGGAAGGAAGACGTTTTTTTGTTTGTATCCACTGATACTACGCACGGTCGACCAATTATGTCGCTTACATAAAGCTGTCACATAATTGTGCATACATCAAATCATGTATAAAAGCATTGCCTTGGAGAGATGAGGTACACCCGACCGAGATACAATAGAACTGTCGAGGCATAGCGAGACAACACTAATAATTTTTTGGTAGCAGCTGCTATGATCACTGACCGGCTCATAGTATTGACTCCAAAGTGCATGTTTACTCGCAAGACACACGCCATGTTTGCAGTATAATCCTTAGAAAAGAGACCAAGTCCAAGAATTATAAATCTGAGGTTCAAGCGGATTCCAACACCCATCATGTGCGAGTGGGAGATGTTGGAATGTAACATATACGCCCTATCATAAGCTATATACATGAATAAATAACCAAGGGCAAAATGATAATTTTGCCGGTAGTGGTTATCATTCCTCTCATTATAAATAAATTATAATGAGTAAAATAAGTGTTTTTTTCTTGATTCTTGTTCATTTTACTTATCATCTTCCAAAAGAATAAATTCTTAGTTTAGGGTACTCTCAAGAGGCAAAACAAAGAGTGGAAACGACGCTTGTGGACTCGCTTTGGTTCTCAGTGAAGTAAAGATCAAGAGATTGAAAAAACCTGCAAATGTATGTAACATATTTCGATCACATATTCCGCTTGCATTCTTTATTAAGGAGTTTATTACTTCAAACACTATTTCCCATTTATATCACCTAAGATTTTCACATACATCCAGCTGATAATCGATAATGGAAAAGAGAAGTTGGACTCGTTTGTACCTCTAGTACTGAAACTTGATAAAGAGTTTATACCACTAAAAAAAATAATCAGCACACCCTCATGAACCAATTAAAACAAGTAAATAGCCCATTATTAAATATAATCATTAGAAAATGTCCCAATAGTAGAAGTAAATTGGTAAAACCCGAACATTACTTTAAAAAGCCAACATTTTTTTTCCTCTTCCTTTTTCTTGTAAAGTCAATTGCAAGCTCTGATTGGTCAAAGTTGAAAGCAACAGCGAAAACAACAAATATGCATTAACAATTACCACAAATTTACTACGTAATAACTCCAACTAAGAGATCCCACCGCTTTCTAAGTCATCTGGATTTTGGAGCCGTCGATATTCGAAAGATCAAAATTTATAATAAAATAAATTAATTAAATAACTCACTTCACAAAACATCACTACATTAGCGGTTCAAAACCATAGGTTTATAACCAAATCATATTTTGAGATGCATTCGGAAAGAGCAACTTAAAATTATGGTTTTATAACTATGGGGTGTTTAGATAATGTAAACCATGGTTTTAAATGTAAATTAATTTTTAAAACATTTTTTTGAGCTTTGCCTTTCGATTTTTTTTTTAAAAAAATTTAAAAAAAGGGGGACCACACTTTCATGGGAACCGCACTGCCGCTCGCCGCCGCAGCGGCGATCGCCGCTCCCCCAAACGCCCCATAAGCATCCAGATCCAACAAAACCGCTAAAAATAATTACCTTTTGGCTCTCTTGGGATCGATGGCAGCCAACTCCGCGAGCTGCTCAGCCGTCATCGCCTTCTTCGCCTCCATCACCTCTCCAAAAACCCCTCCTCCCCCTTCTCCTCTCATCATCGGTGATACATCAATCGAACTACTATGTCGATGCTTCGGCTTTATCATAACCCCCATAGATCCGCCCCCATTCTTCCTCTCCTCCAATCTCTCCGTTAACGGATCTTGGCTATCGGATCCAGATCCGCTCCCTTCAAGCCTGCACCCGATCTTCTCAATGTCCATGAACGTGCAGAACAGATCATCCTCGGATCCGATATCTTCGAAGTTGTTGGAAGCGGGCATCGGATCCGCGAACTCGTCGGGGATACGAAGCGGGAGCTCGGATCTGGCGCGGCGGTGGTGGGACCCGCGGATAGGATCGGCGAAAATAGCGGGAGATCCATTAGGGTTAGGGTTTGGGGGCTGCAATGGATTTGATTGCATCTCGTTTACTTGTCGGCTCTTTCATGAAGAAGAAGAAGAAGAAGAGAGTGGGTGAAGGGTTGTGGGTGGCGGGGATTAATTGAACGTGGGGTCTTTGCATAAATTAATCTTAGTATTTTGCACATAGGAATGCACTTATGTATATTTTAAACATCAACTAATGAAGACATGGGTAAAATATTTTATCGGTATATTATAAGAAAAATTGTAAATTTTAGATTAAATAAATACCGTTAGCGGTAATATTAAAATTGAGAAATTTATGAGTTATACAAAATAACAAATATATAAGAGCTTATGTATAAATTTGTAAGGCGTACCTACCTTTACTATTATAGCCAGAACTTATGAAGTTATGATAAAAAAGTTTCTCATTTTTTCTTTTAAAAAATACAAAAAAGAAGAAAATTTCTTTATCGAGCCCAAGCCCCAAACCATACCAACTTATTCTCTTAAAGTCAGGAAATTAACTTTTTACATGCATTAATTTGTCAAAGAGGTCCAATTCCTTTAAAAAGAATCCCAATAATTAACATATTTCTAATATAACAACTTACATATTAACCTTAAATTAATTTTTAATAGTATCATAAACTATCTTATATAGAGCCGGTCATGAAAATAAAATAGCATACTAATAATAAGTGATAACATATTTTTTTCATGAATATGAGATATCATATATTTAAGGATTACAAAATAAATTATAAATATGTATTTTGTATTTATATTTTCATAAGAATATTTCAAAATACACACGTGCATAATGTTAGTCTTTTGAGGATGAGGGAATGTGTAATGAATGAGAGAGAGAAAGTCTTGTTGACTTTTCATCTTCTTATCTTGTCATTTGTGGTAAATGAGATGTACATCTCAAGTCTTTAATTTGGTTAATGAAATTTTGTTATTTTTGTTTCTGTTTTTTTGTTGATGCACTTCTGATTATAACAGTGAAGTTGAGATCTGTACAGAGAATTTGACATAGCTTTTTTTACCGCCAATTTATGTGAGGTTTGATGGGCCCAAAGTAACGTGAGAATTGTTGGTCATGTTGGAGGGGGCGGAGTTTGTAGCAATTGCTTTTTAACAAGTTTGGCATGCATGTGATAAAAGAGGACCTGCTGTGAGCAGTGATCGTTCAAATGATTTGGAGACTTGACCCGCAAGAAATTGATTTTACATTAATTTTTGCGCTAATTTGCGCTGGTTAGATATATCCGCTAATGCTGTTGAGCTTTATATTCAATTTTGAATTAATGTGAACTGGTATTATACAGGTGCATTGCACGTTTTATACAAAATAAAGCATGTTAAACATTGCTTTGGTTCATTTTCATATAAAAATATATATCGAACTTCTATATAAAGAAAAATCACGTGGCATGTCTCTTTGAGAATGCACTTATTGTCAAAATTATTAAATAGTTTATAAAATTCATAAACTTAGAATATGTAGAAGATATGAGTACTCACCTTATATTCCTTCTTTTATTTTTCTTTTCTTTCTTCTTCTTCTTCTTCTTTCATTTGTGACAGATTTTACTATTATCAACAAATATCTATAAAAAAATTCAACACCATCCTTACATAAAACCATATCATATTAAAAATTAGAAGTAATGAGTTGTGAAAGAGAGACAATTCACCGACCTTCTTCATCTTGCAATTGATACAACCTATGGAAAAAACAAAATAATATCTATAAATTAATAACTTCAAACTAATATATTATTCTTTTTTTGTGGGGAGGGGATCATCATTACCTTGACATCCTTCTTCGTACCCATCTCATCTTTTTTTCAAATGAGGATTAATTTCCCAGTTGGTTTTGTATTTCCTCCACTAACAATATTTTGAAAGATGCATGTGTTTTTTTTCCTTATTATTATTATTTTTAAACGTGAGGATGCTGGTGAGAAGTTGGAACGTGGTTGATGATGCTCGATATCGGTGATCTCCCAGATCATGACACGTGGCAGATAACGTGTCACGAAGCTCACAAAAAAGGACCTACAGTGGCCGACCAGACCACTCCTATGCCCGTCCTACAGACAACCGCCGGCTCACATCCGAGCCCCCTGCATAATTGGCCTCCTCGGCCCTATCAGCTCGTCTCCGGGCTACCGCAGAACCAAGATACCTCGGCTATCCCTCTCATCCGCGGGCTCTCCCGCCGAGGTCATCTTCCTCGGTCTCATTGACCGACCAACAGCACCACTCGCAGGCGCAACCGCCTCACTCCCGCGAATCTCGCCATGCGCGAGATATCCGTAGGCCACGTCCCGCGTTCCACGGCATCATGATCCCCCCATTAACGAGCCCGTCTCGCTATTAATGCGGGATCCCGCTCATCACACGGACGTGACGTTGGGTGCGTAACTGTAACACCTTAGAATGTGTTTTGTAGCTAATTATATTTTAATGTGTGGTTTTTAATAAAAAGTTTACCAAATTAAGTTTTAAATATTTTATCCTATTTAATGAGTATTTTATTAGAATTTTGTTAGGCACACACACACTTGTGCATGATAACTAGGGTTGTTTTGGAGGTTTAACCATGATTAGCAACATGGTGAACTAACCATTCCCTAATCTAGTTTTCTAGTTTTGTTTTAAGTGTTATGGGTTTTAAGCATGATGGTTGTTTTAAAATGGAAAATGAATTTAAAAAGGATTTTTAAATTGGCTTCATGGTTGACTTTGAGAGAGAGAGGGCATGGGGCATCGTGGCTCAAGCCATGCCTCATTAAATGAAGTGAGAGAGAGTGAGAAGGGGGGTTTGTTTGTGTTCTCTCATTTCACTCTTTACTCTCATTCTCTCACTCTCTCAAACACACACACACACTCGCCTGCATCAGCAGAAGAAGCTTCAGCATCATCATCATCATCATCATCATCTTCAGCAACAGCAGCAGCAGCAGCAGCAGGAGCAGCAGGAAGCAACAGCAGTAGCAGGAGCTCCAGCAACCTATAGCAGCTCTTCTCCACTTCTTCACCTGCTCTCTAGGGTCCTTTTGGGTATATTTCCTTAACCCAATTTCCTAGTTTGCTTAGCTTGTATGGTTTAGTGTCGGTTTGTGTTAAATTGTGAGTTTAGTGCTAGTTATGGTGTTTTATGTGGAATTTTGGTTGGAATGTGTTGGAGTTGGTTAACCCTAGCTATTTAAGTGTTGTTAGGGTCACCTTAACTAAGTTTAACCCAAGATTACACTAAAATACCATAAGGTTTCCAAATTGTGCAATTTGGTGTTTTTAAAGTGATATATTGGATATCTGTGATCTGCTATTGACCCGGACCCTACAGAACAAAATTGAAAAAACTGGGGCATGCTCACTAGGTCTAGATACCACCACCAGAACACGAGCCACCCTCTCCCAACCCAGGCCGCAAATTAATTCAATCTGGCCGCAATTTGCGGCCAGGAAGGGGTGTTGGGACTTGGGGTTTTGGGTATGGTAGTCTGCTGTGTAGTGTAATGTTTTGGCACGTCTAGTTTTGTAAGATTTGACCTGTAGGAAAATCTGGTACTATATATCGTATTTGGTGTCCGTTGTGTTTGCGCGATACGCGCGATACATGAGTGAGTTCTGTGATCCAGCGTATCGCGGCGTGTCGCGATGGTTTTAGACGCGTACACACACGATTCAGCGTATCGTGCACACGCGCGTTTAGTTCGCGACGTGAGTTTCTCGTTCTGGTTCGATATCGCGTTTCGCGGAATATTTGGCTTATATATGATTTTCATGTCTTATTTGCAGGTTTGCAGGCAGGGACTACGGACACTGCTACAGGGGGGAGCAGATGGTAGGATTCACCTAGCGTGGAGCGTAGGTAAGTAGATTTAACATCTACAGGGGAATCGCCCGCATGGCGTTATGCGTCTGGGCTAGGATTCAAATACCTATCGCACATTCTACGTCATTGTTAGAATTACGCCTTTACTTTAATTCCTTGATATAGTTGTACTGTGACTAGCAGCCGTAGGACACTGCACATATTATTGACGGTTCATGTTGCACGAGCACGGATTGTGTGCTACATACACACCGTCAATAATTGCCATGTCATACACAAACCATTATAGACATTATATTGCTTGGTTAGGGACCTTGTAACATTGATTCGTATTGCTTATCACATATGACATTACCATACCTATATACCTATAGAGTATCGTACCATTAGTGATAGGTACACATACCCTTTAGGATACATCTACAGGTATATCTTACTCATATTTTTCTTATACCCAAGGGGGTATACGACATCAGTTCTTATAGGTAGATACCTATACACTGCTACACCTGTATATTTCATGCATATTCAGTTGCAGTACATTTTTATCTTCACTGATGTTACTTAGCTGTACCTTATTGATTTTTGCATACATCTGGTTTCAGCTATATACTTTCATTTACAAGCTCACATTTAGATATATCGCATTTATTTGTTCCTGGATTTGCTCATTGTTTATTTGGATTTTACATGGTGTTTTCTGGATTTGGGAACCGTGGGAGTTCATGAAATTATGCATACATTGAAAACCCGGTTTCCTTGAGATGATATTTGCGCGTCCACCATGAGTTTTATCGGTGCTGATTATATACTCCATACGAGGTGTGGTTGCCGTATGAGAGTACATGGTGGGGCCCGGTATGGTTCCCCTCGGCAGAAGATCGATGGATTTTGCCGATTGAGCTTGGAGGCGGGCGAGTACCTACCGGTGACAGTACCCATGACTCGGCGGGGGATTACGGAGACACCGCTGGGAGTCATGTACGTATGCATACGTCGAAAGGTGAGGGTCAGAGCTAGGCACTCGTGCTTTCGGGATAGCGTATGATACGTGATCGGGATTTCTGTGTCGATGCTTGGCACACTGTTTCATGATATTTCTTTAAATACCTTTGTATATATAACAGGGGATTTAGCCGTTGTTATATATACCCTTACACCAATATTAGTGGAATGGGACGCTAATATATGTGTATTGCCCCGATCATATTTATTTCTGTATATATACCTTTAGGATGTTAGATTCTTACTGGAGATTTGACTTGGGTTATTAGGTGATTCATGAAGATTGGATATTGGACATACCTATGTGATCGTTGATTTGTACATTCGGGATATAGGGGATTACTCGATATTGTACATTGAGGAGATGTGAGACTTATATGATGTGAGAGCCCAGTTTGGGGGCTGATTTGAGGATTTGTGGATTGGAGTGTCTTGATGGATTGTGATCCTGCCACGATGTCAGGTTTCCGTGGAAATGACATATTCCACCCCATACCTCACACTTATCTATTCTTTGCACAGAATCATATATGGGTGGTACGTGTTAGTGTACCCTCATGATAGTTGCATATTTGCTTTCTCATATCCCTATTGCATAGTTATTGCATACTATTATCAGGTCATCATTGCTTCATATATTGATTGTACCTGCTAGTGTACTTTCCTTTATTCAGCATTTGCATGACATGTTATTACTGTAATCGCATATCTTAGATTCATGCTGTACGTGCATTCCTGCGATTACCTGCATATGTTATCTACTATTCACGAGTTGGCAACTCACCCCCGTTGTGCCACAGGTGTTTCAGGTTTTTCCCCAGAGTAGTCGAGGCAGGCTATTCAGCTATTCAGCTATTCAGCTTTTCAGCTATCATCTTTTGCTACAGATACCGCATCAGCTCACAGTACTATTTTGCTTAGGTGGGTTTTGGTGGTTATCTGTATTTTGTATTGTATATTCGTTGTATTTTGTACTCTCCATCTACTATTGTATTGTTGACTTAGAGACTTGGTGAGGACGTTATTGTGTATTATTTGTGGATTTGTCACCTTTTTATATACAGTTTCTTCCTATTGTCTCTTATTTCTTCGCTACGGCGTCGTATATATATTATGATGTTATTGTTTTCCGTCTTGAGCTAGTTTTACAAAAAGGGATGTTGCCAAAATTTTAAAGAAAGAAGGTGGGACTTTTAAAGAATTTGGGTTGCGATTTCAAATGTTTCAAAAACTTATACTATCTTTTCCTTATTTTCTTGGTTTAGATTTCTGGGTTTTGGCTTTCTTTTACTGCGTTACGTCTTTTGGCGTTGCGTAGTATTAGGGCCGTTACGGGCCAATTTTGGGTCGTGACAGTAACGGCCGGCGTGATTCTCGCGCCTGCCTACCTGCTGTCACTGCTATATAAACCCCTCTTTCAGACGGTTCAAGTAAGTCTTTTTCTCCCCACTAAGTCGTTACTCTGCTCGGATCTCTAGTCTAACTTGATCGTCGGAGGGTCCTCAGTGATACAACCACCCTGGGACTTCCTTGCAGGTAGCTCAGCCACAACAACCTTAAACCCATTGAGATCCACACCCTTCAGGAGCCAGCCTCCAACTCTAATCTCAGCCGTCCATCATCGCCAACAGCAGATCTACGGAAGGTAACATCTTGACGTGATCTGACATCCGTCAGCTGGCGTCGTCTGTGGGAAAATCTTGATTCCACTAAAACAAAAGTTCATCTTCCGATCACAACCCAATGACGAGCGATCACCGTGACGATCCAAGCACTAGCCCCCCCACCCCCACAACGGAGGCGCGGACGAATCTTCTCCGAACACCATCATCGCCCTCGCCGCTCGGATAGATCGACTTGCGTCCGTTGTGGACGCGCTCGTCCTTGTCCAAACGGCGGGGCAAGCCCCCCAGGTCGCTGCTCCCCCACCTCGGGACAGGGACCCCTACCGAGGGAAAGAAGACTCCGCTCGCGTTGGCACTGCCAACCACCGCCTCGCTACCTCCCACGGCCGCAGATCTCTCGGGCCAATACATTCTGCGACCTGCTGGACGCCCCACAGTTCATCATCGAGGTCCGTCACCAGAGCGCCTCGCCCCGAGCCTCTTCGCGCCCCTTTCCCTCCCGAGAAGATGTCGGTCAGCTCGCCTGTTCCCAGGCATGACCGACACCCCTTCCCTCGACGCGGTCGCGCAGACGGGACTCGCCACGGCAGCTCAAAGACTACCTCGCCAGGGGATCTGAGGAACCTCATTGAAAGGAACCGGAGCCGCGGCCAGGCATAGGTCTCCATCAGCAGAGGTCAAAGATCAGAGTGTGCCGAATCGTCGGGATGCCACGGCCGACTCGACGCCCTCGAGAAGAAGATCGAAGGGATGATTCGGGAAGGTCATCGTTCGAGCGACGGGGCTAAGTACGCCGCCGACTCTCTCACAAAACCCTTCACCGAGGAGCTGCTCGTCGTTCGTGTCTCCTCCCGGAACAAGCCCCCGAAGGCCTCTCTCTTCGACGGTAAGTCCGACCCGAAGGACCATTTGGATGTATTTACTGCGGGAATGAGATTCCAAGACAACTCCGACGCCGCCCAATGCCGAGCTTTCCCGGCTACCCTCATCTGCTCCGAACGAGACTGGTTCCGAGGACTCGCGCCGCGCTCGATCTCAACCTTCGACGAGCTGGCCACTCAATTCCTCGGCCACTTCGTCGGGAACAAGCGGCAGAAGCGGACAGTCGACCATCTCTTCACGATCAAGAGCGGGGACAAAGAGACATTCAAAGCATACGTCACCCACTTCTACAACGTCCTTCTTGAGGTCCCAGAACACCGGGACGAGATGGTCATTACAGCGCTTAGGTCTGGTTTTAGGCACAAGGAGTGGTTACGCTCCTTTGCATTAGCGCAACCTAAGACCATGGCCGAGGTAAAGTCCTGGACCGAGCGTGAGGTCCAGCTCGAGTCCGAGGTGAACGCCAATCTCCCCGGGGCAGAGCAAACCGACCAAAAGAAAAGGGCGAGGGAAGAGAGAAGGAGACTCGAGCGGACAAAGCCCTACTCCCCGAAGTTTCAGGAGTACACCCCACTCAACGTCTCCCAGACGGTATTGCTAAAGGAGGCTAAGGGCGAGGGGTTCTTCAAGCTTCCCCCAATCTCGCGCATGGCCTCAAAGCGCACCCGGGGCCCCTACTGTGGTTTCCACAGGTCGCAAGGCCACTCCACGGAAAGCTGTAAGCAGCTCTGAGACTATATCGAGGAGCTCATTCGATCGGGACACCTCGCAGCGTACTTGCGAGACAAGCGGCAAGCTGACCGCGAACAGGAACAGCGTCCCCCTCCCGGCGAGTTGACAATCGGCCAAATCATGGTCGTCTCAGCGGAGGGTACGTCGGATACCTACGGAGCTCAACACCCTATGCCGATCGTGGAGGCCAACAGACATCCGAGGGGCTCAAGCTGCACAAATAAGAACATCTACTAGCGTGTACTTCTTTTTAAGGCAATATAAACCTTTCTTAAGATCTTTTTGCTTATATAATAAAAGGGATCAATAAAGCATTGCAAAAAGAAGAATCTTATTCATTCAAAAAGGTACTATGGGCTCCTCAGCCGTACATCGAAAAAGAAAAAATATTACAGTAGCGGGGGAATGGGGTGCAGAGAACATTGCTCGTGGTACTCCGAGGATATCTCCGCCAGCCGAGCCCTCGCGGCCTCGGACCTCTGCCCCCGATGCCGCCCGCGAACGTCGGCATCGTGCCTCAATTGGCAGCACTCAAGGATGAGCGCCACCGAGTGGTCCCGCCGACCCGCAGAGATCAGGCCAAAGCGCCGCAACGACCTTAACTTGCCGACCGCCTCGTCCCTCAGCTGCTCGGATAAAGGGTTGTAGAGCCGCGGCGACGCCCTCCAAAGGGGGTACATCAACAGCTGGAGCAGAGGGGAATGCCGGGGAAGCAGTCGGCCGAAGTGATCCTCAATGCGGCCTATCACTAACTGCACCATGTCCTCGGTACAGTGCCGGTCGTAGAGGTACACGTCCTCGAAGCTCACAATGTCGGGGATGGTAAAAGGGAAGTCCTCCATTCCTGCGTTTTGGGTGTGAAGGATGGAGTGATCAAGGCTCCCTACGTTTTATAGCGAACAACCCCCCGGGAGTCCAACAGTCGCTCACCTACAACTGTACCGCCACGCGGCAAACACCCAGCTTTTCTCGGCAAAATCAAAACGACGCGCCTCCGACGCTTCACCTCCCCCACGCGTTCACGACACGTGTCACCCACGGTTGTCCCTCCTCCCGATGATCACACCGAGGAGGCCGGACGGAACCTCACGAATCAACCGGGCCGGACTGGCTCGGTTATTCCCGGCTAGTAGTCCCCTACCTCGCAGCGCCAGGGATCTAAGCCCTCGCCAAGAGGCAGCTGAGCAGCTTCACTGCTCGGTCCATCCTTAGCAAACCTCTTACGGCCCCTCCCGCGCTAAGGATCAAAGCCCTCACCAAGTGGCAGCCGGGCGGCTACCCTGCTCGGCTATCCCTGGCTGGTAGTTTCCTACCGCGCAGCGCCAGTGTAACACTTCAGAAAAAATAAAATATTATTTTTGGAAATTTTTATAATTAAATAATAAATATATTGAATATTTTAATATTGCGGTATAATTAAATACCGATAAATTGGGAAAATTATAGAAATTACTAAAAAGAGGGTGTTTTATGTGATTTATGCAGATTATGAAATTTTATGATTTATTATATACATTTTTAATGCTAATCGCGATTAAATATCGCTAATCTCGCATTAATCCGGGTTTGTGCACATGACATGCACCATGTCATTTTCCACTTTTTCTACATTTTTCTACCATGACATTTTCTTTAATCTTTCATGCATGGTTAATGTTTTGAAAAGAGAGAAGAAAATAAAAGAAAAAGATAAGGGATTAGAATATTAGGCATGGGCAAGAGAGAGCGAGGGTGAGGGGTCAAACCTTAGGCCATTCTCTTCATCTCTTCACTCTTTTCTCATCATTCTCACATCTTCTTTCTCCCATGGCTGCCTCATCTCCCCCACCTCCTCCAAACCCTCAAAACAACTCCAAAACATCATCTCCACTTCACAAAATACATGCACAAGCTCACTAGCTACATTTTGGACAAAGAAAAATCGGATTTTGGACACTTGGGGCAACTCAAGAAAATTCTTGAGTTGCCAAATGAGGTACTTTCATTGCCATTAGCTTTGTATTTCATTCACTTTAGTATCCATATATGTTTAGTTGTGATTTAGTGCGGTTTAGTGAACATTGAAATTCCTAGTTAGGGCTGTGATGAAATCTTGAGTGGTGAAGGGTAATTGAGGTTGGTAGAGGCTATACAACCCCTGTTGTGATGATTTAGTGGACTGAACCTGAGACTTAAACCCCGGAATACGAACTTAGAAAACCCGATATCGGAGAATTGTGGATTCTGTGAGGGTATAATGAAATCTGCTAACACCCGGGTGACCCGAAAATTATTTAGCAAACACAGAGGAGTGTGCAGGCAACCTAGGACCCCCCAATGAAACCCTAGCCCCTAATAACTCACCATGGCCGCAAATATATCCCTTCTGGCCGCATTTGCGACCAGACCTGGGGCAAATTGGTTCGTATTGGTTCTGTGGCTTTATCTCCAGTAAACTAGACCCTTTACATATGCAAAATTGGCTAATTTCACTAAGGGTAAAATCTGGAGTTGTTTTCCAGGTTTCTAATTTCGTTTTGCGACTTTTAATGATTTGAAATTTGGTATTTAATATTGTGTTTCCGTCGTGTGGCGTTTGAACGCCAACGACTAGGGTTATTGGTCGTGTTTTTCATGTGAGACTATAGGTTTTGACCTATGAGCGAAACGTGTGCCGTTTTGGTTTTCCGACTTGATTTTAATACGCATTTGCGATTGTGTATATATATAGGTACCCCCACGTGGATTCGAGACGATAAAGAAGATGATGGCGACATCGACATCGGCAAGCAAGAGCAGGTGAGTAGATATATATCTACGGGGGAAATCGGGTGGATGACGTATAGCACCCCCGCAGTTTCGTAAAATAGAACGCGAACGCGTTATGATATATATATTGTAGGGTTCCTAGGCACCCTAGTGAGGTCTCACAAGGCATCGATCATGCCAAATTCAAAAATTCTAGGTGCCGAGAGACCCGACTACGGATCGTTTGCTAGAAATCTAGGCGAAACACTAACTAGTTAACACTTAACTAAGAGTTTAACGGAAATACAACCTTTGTAGATCCGGTGCTCCACCTCCACGGCTCCGCAACGAAGTCGTCTCCGCTGTCCAAATCAAATCCGGGCTCTAGCGTCGGCTTCATCGGAGATTGGACGGGCTAGGTCGTCGACGACGTGCCGAAGATGATCTACGTCGAAGCATCACTAGATCGAGCTCCACCTTCACCAAGCCATGAATACTTGTGAAGGAAACATACTATACTACTTGGCAAGAGGTAGAGGATGAAGAAATAGGAAGTGGGTAGACTTTAGAATTGGATTTCTTACTCTAATTCTCACTTTGCCATTAAAGCTTGTGAAGCTTTTTCTTGAAGTGAAGAAGAAGAAGAAGATGAAGAATATGATAAGTTATTATGATAAATAGAAAATAAAACAATACTTATCATAATCTTTACCTTAGTTAAGTGTAGAGAATTGACTAAGGTTGGGTTGATGGTTAAGGTTAAGGATGAGAACAAAAAAGTCATCAAGTCAAAGCTTCATGAAGCTTTAACTAAAAACAAAAGAAGCCACCATTCATTTATCTTTCAATTTATTCAAAATGAATAAATAAATAAGATGAATGAATAAGTAAAACCCTAATCAACAACTTAACCTTGGTTTAATTCTTTACACTTAACCATAAAGCATGTATCATCAAACATGATACAATCAAGTGCACAAAATCATATCGCATATGCAATGCGCACAACCGAGCGAGAAAATCCATTTAAAGTGAACCGATACTAGTTAATGCAAAGTAATATATCAAATATATAATTATGCATTAAATCATCAAATCAACACTTGATTTAACGATCCGGTCATATCGCATATAACCGACTAGTAACCTATGTATCGGCTTATCGAATCAACCCTTGATTCGATAACTAGGTTATATCGCATATAATCATTCGATACATTCATCGCGAGAATAGAATACGGTATCACATACACGCATTATTCTCGGTCCCGCACATATCTCATATGCGCTCCTATTTCGTTTCGCTTGAGCCAGGAAACCTCTGTGTAGGACTCTAAAGACTCGTCAATACGCCGGTAGCAGATGATGATCATATCAAACATCCACAAGCCGCAAGCGGTCTGCTAAACGTAACGGCCACCCGGGTATTGAGCGATCAGAAGATCGACGAGCAAGCCCGCTCACACTCCAGTGAATCCAACCAGTAACACTACCGTACAGTCCGGTCTGATCGTCTGATATGTCGCATATCTCGCCTAGGGGTGGTAAACGTCAGACCCCAATAGCTCGATAAGTCGTGTCGATATGAGGTCTATAACAATTCGAGAAACTACTGGTAACACTTACCAGTAAATCTCAGCAACCCTGGCCAGGGATTTCCTGTTATAGCCAATCGAACACAGCGCAACATCAACTCCCTATACCGGGAGAGACGAATCCCCTCCTATCGCTCATTGCCTCCATGTGACTCGGGACTGTACCCAAAAACCACCGTTTTGCACGCCCTCTTGGACGTGGTAAGATGGAAATCAAAGCACAGTGGGAACCACACAAGACTCTATGACGATCTCGGGTCAACAGACTACTCTGTACCAGTGTCACCAGAGAACTGCCATCTGACGTGAGGTATAATACCATCTGGGAGTTCTCGGCGAGTCCGTCCAGTGTACCCAGTCTCTACTGAGCACCCGTATATCATCTCCGATGTCAAACACCAATGGATATGGGATCATCCATCGCCCATCTGTATGGGTCGAGAAGGTACACGCTAGTCTACTCTGGTATATCGATGCCCCATCTCGATACACCCACGACTAGGGACTTTGAAGGATGTACTTATGGACTACCATGTCCCCACTAGTATGATCCGCATCATAGTCCAGGTAGTCAAGTACACATCCTAAGGGCTTTACCAACATGTAACAGAGAGACAATCAGTATACACGTTAAGGTAAAGAGTGTAACCAGATAGCATACTATCATGTCGAGCAAGAAAGTCCTCCCTATATATGTCCCAGCATCCACTACAATATACATCCTATGTACAGTAATGGCCTCTAGGGCATACATATAACTAACATATATATATATATATATATATATACTTGTATAGTTTTTAAGATGTGATTACTTAGCTAGAATGCTTTAGAAGACTTGTTTGATAGCTTCATTGGTTAGTTGTAGTGGCGAACCTTAGATTAGAGATTACACCCACACGCACACACACACATGCATACATTCTTTTACCTGTGCGTATATGAGGATATGTATATATATATATATACACCCACATGGGTATGGGACTGTGTGTGTGTGTATACATGGATTATGAGGATAGTATATGGATTTGGAGATGAGTCGATGAGATTGGGCTTGAGGCCATAAGATCGGTGATATGACATGGTTCGTATTATGAGATACGACACGATATTTTAGCGGGTCCTTTAGGCGTGGTGTTTTCATAAACACGCATGCATATATATATAGATGGTATCAGTATTGTACTAGACGGAGATCAATACCCCCAGATCATGATATATGAAAAAGAGGATACCGGATGAATAATGGGATAGATGTGATATTTGACCCATACCCATATTTGGGATGCCGTACGATGGATTTACCGTACGAGCTATATTGATGATAGATCCGCACTCTTGACTCGAGAATGTCATATTATATAGGGTATCGTATGGGATACTATTGAGGCGGGATCACCGACTTATATATATATATATATATATATATATATATATATATATATATATATATATATATATGTATCGACTCTGATTTAGGTGGTTTCCTTACCTTTTCGATCAGTCTGTTAGTTTAGACCTGTAGTTTACTGTATGACCCATATTATTTATTGCATATTCATTATTGTTGTGCTTATTATTCAGCTCCCGCATATTATTGCTGTTCGCATCGCATCGCATGCTTATATTATGTTTTCATATGTTAGTATCGAAATCATGCTGTCAGGACACCAGCACCATTACCGATGATGCTTATGTTCCACATACACTTACTTGCCGGCCCACACACATCATCATCGGTAATTGCCATGTCACGTACAGTTTAGAGAATATTATTTCATTGACATAGCTTGTTAGCTGATAGTTTAGACATGGTATTAGCGTACTTGTTTTTATATGCTAGTTTAGACATTGCGTTTATTACTTGCTATTTCATGCATATTATTATTCACTGTCATTCATTTTTATTTAGGGCCAGTCCGGATTGGCGGAGCCTAATACTTTTAAATTCATTGTTATTTATTCTCGAGATTTGGGTTTTCCATGAGATTTATAGATTTAGAGGAACCACAAGATTTTATAAAACTGATTATCATTTTAAAATGAAAGTTGCGGTTTTCTCATGATATGATTTGAGATTGTCCACTATGAGTTTTCTCGGCTCATGAGCGATATCATACACCCAATTCGAGGATGAGTAGGAACCACTTGTGGGTGCATGATGGACCCGGTGCGGTACCCCGAGGCAAGAAGATCGCAGATAGAGGCGTTGAGCATGTGACAGGGGAGTACTACTGACCAGTGATTGTATTGTGACTCATCGGATATCCGGAGGATACCGATCGGAGTTGGGCCAGTCCGGATAGCCGGAGCCCAGGGGCCAGTCCGGATAGCCGGAGCCCCAGATATTGATATTGAGGTATTGAGATATTATGTTATGGGCCAGTCCGGATAGCCGGAGCCCAGGGGCCAGTCCGGACAGCCGGAGCCCCAGATATTGATATTAAGGTATTGAGATATTATGTTATGGGCCAGTCCGGATAGCCGGAGCCCGAGATATTGGATATTGGGATTTATGTTTTGCATCGATGCTAGACACTGATTTATATTGATTTATTGATGATACCTCATTTTAAATATACAGAAATCTCACTAAAACAAGAAAAATGTTTCTCATTTATATGTATTCTGTTATCATGCATTCATACCTCTTATTATGATACATTACTACCTGATGCACTCATACGAGCACATGGGATTACACTTATGTATAGATGTTTACCCTTGCCACCTTATCATGCTTCAGACCTTATCATTTGAGGATATTTATATTAGTGATCGTATTGACCTAGGATTGAGTCATACATACGATTTCTACTTTGTGATGTTTTCTACTCACGAGTTGGCAACTCACCCCCGTTGTGCCACAGTTCTTGCAGGTTTTGCCGTACAGGTTTCGTTGCGGCTTTGCTGGCACACTGCTTTCATTCCGGGTGATTGCTTTGGTAGGTAGGTTCACTTGTATCGTGACCACCATTATACTTTATTTTATTCATTGTATCAAGTAAACTCCATCAACCAAACTTGTATAATTATTTCAGACTTAGAGACCAGTTGTATATTATTTCGACCTTAGAGTTGCGCGTTGTATTTTATGGCTTTCATGTTGTTTTTGAGTTTCCCTTTGAGTTTTGATCCCCGCCCTTCGGCATTGTATATTATATTGCTTTCGTGGTTGTTGTCGTCGATTGACGAAGAGCTAGCTCCCGCTTGGGGATGCCTTTTATCATTATATTTGCTTTTTTCTTGTTGTACCCCGTTCGGGGCCAGTATTTACAAAGGAAACTCTGCCGAAAATTTCAGAAAAGACTTGTGATTTTAAAAACGCATGATTCGGCCTATTTTAATAAAACACTTCTTTAAAAATGGTTTTAGATTTCTGGGCTTTTGGCTTACTTGAATTAGATGTGGTCCTATAAACATCATATGATTCAAGTGCTAGTCACGTGCCATTTCGGGTCGTAACAAAGTTGGTATCAGAGCGCTAGGTTAACATTGGTTCTGTTAGGTTTACCTAGCACATCATGAAGGGTTTGGAAGCATCACATGTGTCAAGATCAAATTTTTAAGGTGCTAAGTGAACATACAAAGAATCATCACTAGAAATTTAGGGTTTCTTAACATGTACATCATCACAAGTAGAAAAAGCTAGGGTTTTGAGAGTACAACCTTTGTAGCTCCCTACGCTAGACTCCTGGGCTACTTGAGGGTTGGAAAAAGGTTCGCTTGAGATCTTCTAGGTCCACGACGATCCACCCGAAGCTCTTTTGCCCAAAGCTCCTTGCTTTACTCGATATGTGAATGAAGTAGAGCAAACACCCTACACAAATGGGCTAGATGTGTGTAATATGATGATGTGGTTTGTATTCTATAATCAAAACTCTTTCTTTTTATCAACCTCACTCAAGAAAATTATCAAGAGAGGAAGAAGAAGATGGTGGCTAAGCTTTCTCACAAAAGAAAAGTTATGAGAGTGAATCATAATTGAAATGAGAAAAGAATAATCTATATTAATCCTCTCTCACTTCAAACATGGTTAGAATCATCTAGATTTTTATCAAATGCGTTAAAGACAAAAGGATAATTAACTCAAGGTTAAAAGGTGGTTGAAGCATGATCAAAGATGATAAGTATAAACCTTGTGTGAATTATCCTTTCTCTTTTTCTAAATGATAAATAAATAGATAATTCTACAATATAAGTCTTGCATTGCCACCAAACATGTATCAACAACCATGATAATATGTATGTATGTATGTATCCATGCACATCATCATGTGCATACATGCATGCATACAAAAATAGAAAAAGAGTTTGATTAAAGAATTAATCTAAAAGTCATTTGTTAAATCAACACTTGATTTTGCAAACCGGTCATATCACATACGACCCGACCAATAGAAAATGCCCGATTAATATACGGTATCACATATCCGTATTTAATCGGGTCCCCGCGCATATCTCATATGCACACCACATCTTTTCGCCTGAGCCAGGAAACTTCATTGTGGGACTCTAAGACTCGTCAATACGCCGACAGTAGGTAATGATCATATCAAATACCTACAAGCCGCAAGCGGTCAGCTAAACGTAACGGCCACCTGGGTATTGAGCGATAAGAAGAAAACAAGTGAACCTGTTACAACTCCCGTCGAGCCAACCGGCAACACTACCGTACAGTTCGGTCTCTTCGTCAGATATGCTGTATATCGAGTCTAGGGATGGTAATGTCGACCCCAATAACTCAATAAGTCGTGCCGATGAATGGTCTATAACAGATCGAGAAACTACTGATAACACTTATCAGTAAATCTCAACAGCCCTGGCCAGGGACTTACTGATATAGCCAGTCGAGCACAGCACAGCATCAACTCCCAATACCGGGAGAGACGAAACCCCTCCTATCGCTCATCGCCTTCGTGTGTCTCGGGACTTTACCCAATGGCCACCTGTTTGCATAACTCAGTAGAGCCGTGGTAGGGTGGTAATCAAAGTACAGTGGGAGAACACACAAGACTCTATGACGATCTCGGGTCTACAGACTAACATGCACCAGTGTCACCTGAGAACTGCTATCCGACGATAGATATAATTCCATATAGGAGTTCTCGGCGAGTTCGTCCAGTGTACCCAGTCACCACTGAGCACCCGCATACGATATCGATGTCAAACATCGATGAATGTGGGAACATCCATCGCCCATTATATGGGTCTAGTATCATATACTCTAGTCTACTCTGGTATATCGATGCCCCGTCTCGATACACCTACGACTAGGGACATTCCAGGATATGCTTATAAACTACAGATGTCCCACTAGTATGATCTCTATCATAATCACAGTAGTCAAGTCTATATCCTCAGGGCTTTATCAACATGTGTGAATGAATAAAAGCATGATCAAATCATCATGTCAGATAAAGAAGAACCAGATAGCATACTATCATGTCGAGCAAGAATGTACACTGAATATATATATATATACATGTATAAATACATCCACTATCATATAATGGCCTCTAGGGCATACATATATCCAACAATATCCCACTTGCACTAAGGCCAGTAATTGGCGTATCTCATACCCAACATCTCAAAAAGTCGCTCATGCTGCAGCTGAGGGAGGGCCTTGGTGAGTGGATCCGCGGCATTATTCTTTGTGTCTACTCTCCTAATCTCGATCTCGCGGCGATCTACAATCTCCCGGATCAAATGAAAACGCCTCAGGATGTGTCTGGATCGCTGATGGGACATGGGCTCCTTGGCTAACGCCATAGCCCCATTATTATCACAATACAATGGTATTAGATCAATAATGGTTGGAACTACTCCTAGCTTCGAGACGAACTCCCTCATCCAGACGGCTTCCTTGGCGGCATCATTTGCAGCAATGTACCCAGCCTCCATCGTAGAGTCTGCAACGGTATCCTGTTTGGAACTCTTCCAACTTACCGCCCCTCCATTGAGGGTAAATACAAACCCTGAGATAGATTTGTTGTCGTCCTTATCGCTCTGGAAGCTCGAATCGGTAAAGGCCTCCATTTGGAGATCTCCATTACCATACACCAAGAACAATTCTTTAGTCCTTCGCAAGTACTTAAGAATGTTCTTCACATCTATCCAGTGATTCTCCCCTGGGTTGGATTGATACATGCTAACAACACCAAGTGCATAAGTTACATCTGGGCGTGTACATAACATCGCATACATTATAGATCCTACTGCCGAAGCATAGGGTATAATGCTCATGCGAGCTCTCTCTTCATCGGTCTTTGGGCAAGAGTCCTTGGAGAGAGTGACCCCATGGCAAGCGGGTAAGGCACCCCGCTTGGAGTCTTCCATACTAAACCTTTTTAGGATGGTGTTGATGTACCTGGTTTGGGACAATCCTAATAACCTTTTGGATCTATGCCTATAGATCCTAATGCCCAGAATGTATGTGGCATCACCCAGTTCCTTCATGGAGAACCTTAGTGATAAGAAAGATTTGACCGACTGTATCATAGGAATGTCATTTCCTATCAGAAGAATGTCATCCACGTACAATACGAAGAATGTGACAGCTCTCCCTACAGCCTTCTTATAAACACAAGGTTCATCTGGATTTTTGATGAAATCAAACTCTTTGATAACATCATCGAAACAGATGTTCCAACTCCGTGATGCCTGCTTTAACCCATATATGGATTTAAGCAATCTACATGCTTTCCCACTGCTCCCACTGTCAATGAAGCCCTCTGGCTGATCCATATAAACGCATTCTTCTAAATCTCCATTTAGAAATGCCGTTTTAACGTCCATCTGCCAGATTTCATAGTCGTAGTGAGCAGCAATAGCAAGTAGGATCCGGATGGATTTAAGCATGGCTACGGGCGAAAAAGTCCCGTCATAGTCCAAACCTGGTCTTTGACGAAAACCCTTTGCCACAAGTCTTGCCTTATAGGTCTCTACCTGCCCATCTACACCAATCTTTCTTTTAAAGATCCATTTGCACCCCACAGGTTTTACCCCAGGGGGTACAACGTCCAAAGTCCATACTTTGTTGGTGTACATAGACTCCATTTCGGATCTCATGGCATCCAGCCACTTCACAGAGTCTCCACTCGTGATAGCTTGCTGAAAACTGGTAGGATCATCATCCTCCATGATGCAGTCTTCTCTGTCACCATCAATGAGGAAACCGTAGTACCTCTCCGGTGGGTGAGAAGTCCCACCAGACCTACGGAGTGGCCGAGGTTCCTCAGTTTCTATTGCAACAGCCGGTTCAACCAAGTCGTCATTTGTAGTTTGTGTCTCTAGAACCTCTTCTAGATCCACCACATTGCCATCATCTTTATCTGTGAAAAACTCTTTTTCTAAGAATGTGGCATACTGAGAAACAAACACCTTTTGTTCCTCCTTGTGGTAGAATAGATATCCATAAGAGTTTCTTGGATATCCCATAAAGTTACACATGACTGACCGTGTCTCGAGTTTGTCCGGATTCTGCTTTTTAACATAGGCCGGGAAACCCCAAATCTTAATTCTCTTAAGAGACGGTCTCTTCCCATGCCATATCTCATATGGCGTGGTAGACACGGTTTTAGTTGGAACCCTGTTCAGTAGAAACGCTGCAGTCTCCAATGCATGCCCCCAAAATGAGACAGGTAACTCAGCATCACTCATCATGGAACAGACCATATCTAATAGGGTCCGGTTCCGTCGTTCAGACACACCGTTGTGCTGTGGTGTGTAAGGAGGAGTGAGCTGAGAGAGAATCCCATTCTCTCTTAGGAAGTTTGCAAATTCTGTACTGAGGTACTCCCCACCTCGATCTGATCGAAGCATTTTGATACTCAAGCCGGTTTGTTTTTCTACTTCGAGTTTATATTCAGTGAATTTCTCAAAAGCTTCGGATTTGTGCTTTAATAAAAATACATGTCCGAATCTTGAGAAATCGTCAGTGAAAGTAATGAAGTAAGAAAAACCGCCTCTAGCCTGTGTAGACATTGGCCCACATACATCACTATATATGAGTCCCAGGAGCTGGGTAGCTCTTTCTCCGTGTCCGGTAAACGGAGTTTTGGTCATTTTACCCTTGATACAAGACTGGCAAGTCGCATAAGATTTATATTCAAAAGGGTTTAAATATCCATCTTTGTGTAACTTATTTAGTCTTGTTTCGTTAATATGACCAATTCTACTGTACCAAAGAAAAGCTTCATTTATTTCTGAAAGTTTTCTTTTATTAGTGTGTTGTATGCTGAAAACTGTGTGTTGATTTAGGACGTATATCCTGTTATTAAGCGTACCATACCCAACCAACATTTTATTCAGGTGAATGTTCATAACATTGTTCCGCAATACAAAATTATATCCTTCATTGTCTAACAAAGAAACATATATTATATTACAAAGCATACTTGGTACAAAATAACATGGGTTCAAAACCAATATACACCCAGATGGCAACCCCAAGTGATACCCTCCCACTGCGACTGTATGTACATTGGAACCATTTCCAACGTGGAGAGTATGGTCACCCGTCTTCAAAACCTTGCTATTTCTCAGCCCCTGCATAGAATTGCAAATGTGAGAACCTGAACCGGTATCTAATACCCAGGAAGCATAGTTTATTGAAAAACAATTTTCTGTCACGAACACACCTGAAGCGGAAGCATCCCCATGCTTCTTCTTGAGATTTAAGTACTCCGTACAGTTGCGCTTCCAATGTCCTGTTTTGTGGCAATGAAAACATTCCCCTTTCCCCGATTCTCCAGCTTTGGACTTGTCCTTCCCCTTAACCTTTTTAACTCCACCCCTAGGCTTGGTGGGCTTCTTCTTGAGCTTTCCCTTGGCCTTAGCCTTTGGGCGAGAAGAAGAAGATTGCCCAACACTCAAAATAGGAGTTTTCACTGATTTCAGTGGGCCCTCTGCACTCCTTAACATATTAAGGAGTTCAGATAGTTCCTTCTCCATGTTGTGCATGTTGAAGTTAACTATGAATTGAGCAAAGGTGGAGGGGAGGGACTGCAGAATAATATCTGTATATTGTTCATTGTCCATCGTCCATCAAAGGTCCTCAAGCTCTTCTATGAGAGCTATCATCTTCAGAACATGGTCTCCTACTGGTGTGCCAGGGGCCATTCGCATCTGAAACAATTTCTTTGATGCTTCGTATCGTAATACGCGGGATTGCTCTCCATACAACTCCTTTGTATGGAGGAATATGGCTTGAATGTCCATATTCTCGTGCTTCTTTTGATGTGTGTTGTCCATCGATGCAAGCGCGAGGTATTTGGCCATGGCACAGTCAGCGTCGCATGTCTTGCGGACTTCAATATCCGCAACTGAGGATTTTGGACCTGGGGTGGGCGGGGCTGAAGCCGTGAGGACATATGATACTTTATCATAAGTCAAGGCAATTTTCAGATTCCTCAGCCAGTCTTTATAATTGGTCCCATTCAGTTTATTTTTATCTAGTAGAAACTTGAGTCCAGTCATTGGTATCTGCCATTAAGAGAGAGAAAAGAATACACTCAGCGAAAGCTCTTACAAAGATCAGATTGGTTATTATCTTGTCTAATCGATGTCTCCCACTGCTTTAATCAAGTTTTTCTTTCAAACCTTAAAAAGAAAACTAGCCAGGATTAATTACAGTCTACAACTTCGCTAACCGTTCAGCCATGCCAGTGTCAGTACTTGAGGGAGGTTCCCCGTGCTTTCGTACGGACCTAATTAAAGTAAACCCCGTTTTCCCAGAGGCGTAGCCCCGTTAACACCTTTTTAGACACCTAATGAGTTAGCTAATTGTAAACTGCAAAACTCTCCTGGGAGCAACTATTGCCCACAGTGGGATCAGGATCCAACCATCATATGAAAGGTATGCAATCTCATTGCAAATCTCAACACTTGAAATTCCCGATGCGGTTTTTACCCCTAGTACCTATGACCTTAACTATGGTCAACAAATCATAAGTACCGGTCAAGTTCTACCCGTCATTTCTTGATTATATAGACCCACACATATGACCCTTAACTATGGTCAACAAAGTCGCATGAATGTCCTAATTAATCTGCATCATATGCAGTGTAGGAAGACATCACTTAGCTACCGTACACTACGTCTTAACTATAGTCAACAAACGTAGCACGAATACTAAGTACTCTACTTCCTAAAATGACGGAGGGTTGCAGATGATTTTTAAGAAAATCTTTAACGCTTTGAACTTGATATCGTCGTAGAATCAAATGGTTTTCAAAAGGAGTGGCTTGAGCTCCGCAGTTTTGAAATGTAGCTTTTTCATAAAGAGCCGAGTGGTTTTCAAATCCGATTCTACAACATCTTTTTAGGTTTATTTTTCTTTACATTAATCATATTAATGTAGTCCCATCATTTAAGTCCTTAAGCCAATCACAGAAAAGAAACGAAAATACAACGTATGCTTATGCCATCCGCATTCGCCGCAATGTTCCGTTATGCACTGTTAGGTTACTTAACTAACGGCATACCGGGACGGGACTAGCGCGGGTGTAAAACATAAGCAACGTCTACTATATATCTCATATATAATATATCATTCGTCTCAGATATCACAGAACACAGGCAGCAGAAACACAGATATAATGTGGGATATACTAGGACGTCCGTATTTAGTATTTAGCCAACAATAGAAAATACGGATTCCACAGTCGCGATGAATAGCCAAGCCCACACCCTTAGACCCCTACGAGAGCGGCAAGTGACCCTACCAATCCTGGAGTTTAGGAGACCCGGTCTCGACTCCTCGAGATGGCCTCCTACTGAACCCCAGAACCCGGTCACTTGTGCTCCCCTCCTTGGGTTTATCCTAATGCGGAAAAGTAAATAATATACAACACTGGTGACATCAACCTCAACCCGGAAGTGCCCCAAATAAAAGAATAGTACATTACATTTGAATTTTACATGAATGAAAATAAAACTCTCATCTCACATAAAAAAAAACCCGGCTATTCAATCGCGACAATCCTGCACATCATATCTCAGCAACACATAATATCATATATCATCAACGTAAGTAAGTATGCGTACCCCGATTGTCGTTGATGTATAGCAACGAAATCGGCGATAAGCGACATACTACACTTACGGTCACAGAAAAGAAAGTGTAAAACTACAACATTTGGAATCCACATTCTCTTTAGATATCGTAAATCCGAAATATCACATACTTTGCATTTCATTCCTAACTGTATGAATTCCACATATTGTATCACATTCCAGATAAATAGACAGTATTAAACTTTTCGATCGAATAATCAAATACCCAAAATTTCCTAAAGCTCAACACTTGAGCGGAGTTCAAAAAACCGGAATGTGCCACAGTAGCAGCGGTCCAGCCGTAGAAGGGTCAAGCCAACGCCTCACATATGGCACGCCGTACTGCCCCAAACCCTAAGGTTTAGTGGCAGTTCAGATGGTCACATAATCGAGTTAAGGTTTGTGTTCTTCTAGAGGGTCCACCACTTAACTTGCACGTATTTCCGAAAGATTTGAACCCGAGAAAAAATCAACACTTGAAAATTTTTCGTGCCGGGAAAAAATGAGTTAATGATATTCGTTCGAACATTTTAATACTTTCTAAATTATCCGAAAAAGGCACGAAATTAAAATTCCGATCGAATCACCGAATCCAAAACAATCCCCAGAACATTCAACACTTGAATCAGATTAAAAATACCCAAAAATATATACATGCAGTTCTAGACATTACTGTATAAAAAAGATAGAATATTGCTTCAGTACGGCCGCGGATCCGCGGCCCAAGCAGGGTATGGCCGCGGTTCCGCGGCGGCTTGTACGGAATATGGTATCGTTTTTTACAGAAATTCTTAGATTTGCCTGCTGAATTTTTTACGTATTTTTAATACTGGAAAAACACAGTTTTAAAAAATTGTCCAGAGAAGGATTAAAAATCCGTATTTTAGGTTCGATCGGAGTTTTAACTTCGCTAAAGCGTCGCCTAAAGCTCTAGCTAGGCTCTGATACTAATGTTAGGTTTACCTAGCACCTCATGAAGGGTTTGGAAGCATCACATGTGTCAAGATCAAATTTTTAAGGTGCTAAGTGAACATACAAAGAATCATCACTAGAAATTTAGGGTTTCTTAACATGTACATCATCACAAGTAGAAAAAGCTAGGGTTTTGAGAGTACAACCTTTGTAGCCCCCTACGCTAGACTCCTTGGCTACTTGAGGGTTTGAAAAAGGTTCGCTTGAGATCTTCTAGGTCCACGACGATCCACCCGAAGCTCCTTTGCCCAAAACTCCTTGCTTTACTCGATATGTGAATGAAGTAGAGCAAACATCCTACACAAATGGGCTAGATGTGTGTAGTATGATGATGTGGTTTGTATTCTATAATCAAAACTCTTTCTTTTTATCAACTTCACTCAAGAAAATTATCAAGAGAGGAAGAAGAAGATGGTGGCTAAGCTTTCTCACAAAAGAAAAGTTATGAGAGTGGATCATAATTGAAATGAGAAAAGAATAATCTATATTAATCCTTTCTCACTTCAAGAATGTGTGCCCGACCGCATTGTGTCTGGGACCATGGTTAGAATCATCTAGATTTTTATCAAATGGGTTAAAGACAAAAGGATAATTAACTCAAGGTTAAAAGGTGGTTGAAGCATGATCAAAGATGATAAGTATAAACCTTGTGTGAGTTATCCTTTCTCTTTTTCTAAATGATAAATAAATAGATAATTATACAATATAAGTCTTGCATTGCCACCAAACATGTATCAACAACCATGATACTATGTATGTATGTATGTATCCATGCACATCATCATGTGCATACATGCATGCATACAAAAATAGAAAAAGAGTTTGATTAAAGAAATAATTTAAAAGTCATTTGTTAAATCAACACTTGATTTTGCAAACCGGTCATATCACATACGACCCGACCAATAGAAAATGCCCGATTAATATACGGTATCGCATATCCGTATTTAATCGGGTCCCCGCGCATATCTCATATGCACACCACATCTTTTCGCCTGAGCCAGGAAACTTCATTGTGGGACTCTAAGACTCGTCAATACGCTGGCAGTAGGTAATGATCATATCAAATACCTACAAGCCACAAGCGGCCAGCTAAACGTAACGGTCGCCCGGGTATTGAGCGATCAGAAGAAAACAAGCGAATCTGTTACAACTCCCGTCGAGCCAACCGGCAACACTACCGTACAGTCCGGTCTCTTCGTCAGATTTGCTGCATATCGAGTCTAGGGATGGTAACGTCGACCCCAGTAACTTAATAAGTCGTGCCGATGAATGGTCTATAACAGATCGAGAAACTACTGATAACACTTATCAGTAAATCTCAACAGCCCTGGCCAGGGACTTACTGATATAGCCAGTCGAGCACAGCACAGCATCAACTCCCAATACCGGGAGAGACGAAACCCCTCCTATCGCTCATCGCCTTCGTGTGTCTCGGGACTTTACCCAACGGCCACCTATTTGCACGACTCAGTTGAGCCGTGGTAGGGTGGTAATCAAAGTACAGTGGGAGAACACACAAGACTCTATGACGATCTCAGGTCTACAGACTAACCTGCACCAGTGTCACCTGAGAACTGCTATCCGACGATAGATATAATTCCATATAGAAGTTCTCGGCGAGTCCGTCCAATGTACCCAGTCACCACTGAGCACCCGTATACGATCTCGATGTCAAACATCGATGAATGTGGGAACATCCATCGCCCATCATATGGGTCTAGTATCATATACGCTAGTCTACTCTGATATATCGATGCCCCGTCTCGATATACCTACGACTAGGGACATTCCAGGATATGCTTATAAACTACAGATGTCCCACTAGTATGATCTCTATCATAATCACAGTAGTCAAGTCTATATCCTCAGGGCTTTATCAACATGTGTGAATGAATAAAAGCATGATCAAATCATCATGTCAGATAAAGAAGAACCAGATAGCATACTATCATGTCGAGCAAGAATGTACACTGAATATATATATATATATATATATATATATATACACATGTATAAATACATCCACTATCATATAATGGCCTCTAGGGCATACATATATCCAACAGGTTCGAGTCTAGGTTTGACTATGCGGAGCATGAGGCATTTGTATATATACGGAAGCTAGGCCTGACCTTACGGAACTTAGACTTAGTCGAGGGGGTATTAGACCCGAACTTTCTTCGCGTAGGTTGACCTTGGTTGATGGAGTAGGTGACTTAAGTAGAGTGACGTACTGTGTGTATGTTCCGCGGCATACTTACGGTATGCTACTCCGCTTATGAAGCCTTAGGATGTACATTTCCTTGCACAGTATTATATTCATTCATGATCTATCCTCATCGATATCGGTTTATGGTTGTTGCTGCCACGATTGCACGGGCAGAGAGAGCTACGTCTACAGTTGCGGTCAGCACGAGCTCGTCACGAATGAGGACTGACCAGGGCGTGATTCCAGGGATATACGATTGCATAGAGAGGCGTCGTCTTATTGTGTTTTCGTGCCATGAGCGTTTGATGGATCACTTTTATGAGATTACTCGGACGTGCAGATCAGCACCAGAGGATTGAGCCACTGATAGAGGCCAGCCAGAATGTGATGACCTTAAATGCACAGATTATTTTTGATGATTGAGGCACTGTTCAGCGTGCAGACAAATGAGCCAGTTGTTGCTGCGAACGACGAGATATCGCCCCAGATGTTGGAGCTACTGCAGCATGAGTATATACTTAGAGATATGATAGAAGGTCGCTAGTCACCCGAGGATGAATGACTAGGACATATGGTTCGTTCGCTTACCCCGATGCGAGGTCATCAGATTGATTGATTCCAGCTTGAGAAGACTTCACACAGCTACGTTGGGAGTCGATAGAGACGATCGAATGTCAGAAGACCATTTTCCAAGTTTAAAATATCTGGAGAAAACATGCAAGTGATTCTACGGACCCTCTAGAAGAATGAAACCCTAACTCGACATAATGACCATGAGAACGCCTTTAAACCTTAGGGTTTGCGGCAGTTCAGCGGTGCCATTAATGAGGCTTGGGTTTGCCCTTCTACGGTTGGTCCATAGGTGCTGTGGCATGTACTCGATATTATTAAACTGTACTCAAGATATTGAGCTCTTGGGGGTTTATGATAATTTGACGAATCGATCGAATGGTTCGACTTCATTCGGATATCATGTGATGGGATGCATTGCTTGGGAGACTCCAGATACGAGTATAGCCGTTGGAGCGCAGTCCATGCAGCCACGAAGAGACGAGTCCGAAGCAGTCGACATTAGAGAAAAGTGGAGTAAGAGGTTCGTGCGAGATCTTGATGAGATGACGTTCCACTCCGCCGACATCAGAGATGTGATACGCATGCAGAGGCGTTGTATGTGGATTTGTCTTTCAGAAGGAGTCGCGATGAGTATGCAGCCGTTCCGGAACCAGAAATTGATATAGTAAATGGTGATAACCTCCGGACAGTGCGGCAGAAACGAGATTTGGGAGAGACTTCGACATGACCTTTCTGGAATATTATACGAGAAGACTTGGACCCAGGAGTGGTCATTTTACGCACACCCAGCAGGCCGGAGTTCGGCACCGTCGACGAGACATGTTATGAGTGACCACGACAGTTGGCCAGAAATTCTTAGAGGATGTGCTTGAGCGGAACTATTCCGCCATACTTGATTTCGGTATTTTGGGCGATCTATTCGCATGATTGAGTTTGGATGACCGAGTATCATGATATTTGTTTTTGTGCACCATGGTTGCACCTGCTGGGTATTTATATTTTGCACATAGTTATTACTCTTGAGATATTCTTTATACACCGTTGTGTTGATTTATGATTTGTGCACAGTTATTGCACTTAATATCGTTTTTGTGCCTTGGCTGCACATGTTTATGATTTCATGGATTTCATACAGTTGGGTTGATTTTGTGCATATGGTACGCATTTGATTTGGTTTTTGCACTCGGTATAGTTCACATATGCTTGCAGTGCATTGATACGTATTTTGTGCACCACAGTTGCACCTGACTTTGTTTTGATGTCATTTAAGATATTGATTGTGATTTCATGCCTAGGGCATGCATATGATTTGACTTATGCTTTCGGCATAGTTTTCATGCACTTTTAGTATTTTGATTTGCTTTTGTGCACGCTGATGCACATGGTTGTGAGATTATATACCACGGTATACCTGATTTGGATTTGGATTGAAATGTGTTGTATACCGTCGATTTCGATAGTGATACTCGATATTTGTTTTGGGCACCTTGTGCACCTGATTGGATTCTTGCGCATATTTGGCGCGCTTGGATTGGATTTTGCGCATGTTCGGCGCTTGATATTGGATTTCGTGATTTCGTGCATGTTGGATGCACATGATTTAGATTTTATTCGTGTATGATGGATGCACCTGATTTGGATTTTCGCGCATGTTGGGCGCATGTTATGAGATGCGATTTTGGTGCATACCAGATGCACTAAATCGGGATTCTTTGTGCATATCAGATGCACCTGATATTGCTGTCAGGCACACCGTTGCCTCTGACAGGTGTTTCATACACACCCGTTGCACTTAGATGTTGTTTCTGTGCACGTGTATGGCACATTCATGGATTTTGATTCCCGTGCGCACCAGACGCACGCGACTTTCTTATGCACATTTTGGGATTAACTTCTGATGGAGCAGTACGTTTTTATGATATTTGCTGCTTGGTATAGTAGCTGAGCAGGACTAGTCAGAGGACGGTACCTGGATATATTTTGCATGCATTGATAGTTATCGAAGGGATTTCCAAAAAGGGGAGCTATAGTCCCAGTATTTACCTACGTGTCTGAGATGACACGAAACGTTTAAACAAGGAAACCCTTCTAAATTATTTTGAAAACGGCGAGACGCGCATATTAAACAAAGGATATATATAGATATAGCTATTTTCTTACAATAAACGTCCACCACCGTGCCGTGTTATGTGCATCACACAACAACTTAAAAAGGTTTTGGCATGCATTTTCTTCAGATGTTTTAATGATATTTACATGTAGAGTTTTGAGTATATCATATTGGTTTCGTTTTGGATTTTGACATTTGTGTCTTCACCATGACTCCGATGATTGCGGGATACTTGACGGAGTTTTGATTTTGGATTATATACTTGTTTTTCATGCGCATGCATTGCGCTACGATATGCTTTATGTATTTATGATTTCGGGACCCCGACGGCTTAGTCTTTTACTGAAATGTTTTAGTATCGAGGGGTTTAAATTTAAATTTGGGGACTGAATTTCTTTAAGGGGGGAAGACTGTAACATTTCAGAAAAAATAAAATATTATTTTTGGGAATTTTTATAATTAAATAATAAATATATTGAATATTTTAATATTGCGGTATAATTAAATACCGATAAATTGGGAAAATTATAGAAATTACTAAAAAGAGGGTGTTTTATGTGATTTATGCAAATTATGAAATTTTATGATTTATTATATACATTTTTAATGCTAATCGCGATTAAACATCGCTAATCTCGCATTAATCCGGTTTTATGCACATGACATGCACCATGTCATTTTCCACTTTTTCTACATTTTTCTACCATGACATTTTCTTTATTCTTTCATGCATGGTTAATGTTTTGAAAAGAGAGAAGAAAATAAAAGAAAAGAAAAGAAAAGAAAGAGATAAGGGATTAGAATATTAGGCATGAGCAAGAGAGAGAGAGGGTGAGGGGTCAAACCTTGGGCCATTCTCTTCATCTCTTCACTCTTTTCTCATCATTCTCACCTCTTCTTTCTCCCATGGCTGCCTCATCTCCCCCACCTCCTCCAAACCCTCAAAACATCATCAAAACAACCCCAAAACATCATCTCCATTTCACAAAATACATGCACAAGCTCACTAGCTACATTTTGGACAAAGAAAAATCGGATTTTGGACACTTGGGGCAACTCAAGAAAATTCTTGAGTTGCCAAATGAGGTACTTTCATTGCCATTAGCTTTGTATTTCATTCACTTTAGTATCCATATGTGTTTAGTTGTGATTTAGTGTGGTTTAGTGAACATTGAAATTCCTAGTTAGGGTTGTGATGAAATCTTGAGTAGTGAAGGGTAATTGAGGTTAGTAGAGACTATACAACCCCTGTTGTGATGATTTAGTGGACTGAACCTGAGACTTAAACCCCGGAATATGAACTTAGAAAACCTGATATCAGAGAATTGTGGATTCTGTGAGGGTATAATGAAATCTGCTAACACCCGAGTGACCTGAAAATTATTTAGCAAACACAGAGGAGTGTGCAGGAAACCTAGGACCCCCCACTGAAACCCTAGCCTCTAATACCTCACCATGGCTGCAAATATATCCCTTCTGGCCGCATTTGCGGCCAGACCTAGGGAAAATTGGTTCGTATTGGTTCTGTGGCTTTATCTCCAGTAAACTAGACCCTTTACATATGCAAAATTGGCTAATTTCACTAAGGGTAAAATGTGGAGTTGTTTTCCAAGTTTCTGATTTCGTTTTGTGACTTTTAATGATTTGAAATTTGGTATTTAATATTGTGTTTCCGTCGTGTGGCGTTTGAACACCAACGACTAGGGTTATTGGTCGTGTTTTGCATGCAAGGCTATAGGTTTTGGCCTATGAGCGAAACGTGTGCCGTTTTGGTTTTCCGACTTGATTTTAATACGCATTTGCGATTGTGTATATATGTAGGTACCCCCACGTGGATTCGAGATGATAAAGAAGATGATGGCGACATCGACATTGGCAAGCAAGAGCAGGTGAGTAGATATATATCTACGGGGGAAATCGGGTGGATGGCGTATAGCACCCCAGCAGTTTCGTAAAATAGAACGCGGACGCGTTATGATATATATATAGACATATACTTGTATAGTTTTTAAGATGTGATTACTTAGCTAGAATGCTTTAGAAGACTTTTTTGATAGCGTCATTGGTTAGTTGTAGTCGCGAACCTTAGATTAGAGATTACACCCACACGCACAAACACATGCATACATTCTTTTACCTGTGCGTATATGGGGATATGTACACACACACACACACACACACACACATGGGTATGGGACTATGTATATATATACGTATACATATACATGGATTATGAGGATAGTATACGGATTTGGAGATGAGTCGATGAGATTGAGCTTGAGGCCATGAGATCGGTGATATGACGTGGTTCGTATTATGAGATACGACACGATGTTTTACCGGGACCTTTAGGCATGGTGTTTTCATACACACGCATGCATATATATAGATGGTATCAGTATTGTACTAGACGGAGATCAGTACCCCCAGATCATGATATATGAAAAAGAGGATACCAGATGAATAATGGGATAGATGTGATATTTGACCCATACCCAGATTTGGGATGCCGTACGATAGATTTACCGTACGAGCTATATTGATGATAGATCCGCACTCTTGACTCGAGGATGTCATATTATATAGGGTATCGTATGGGATACTATTGAGGCGGGATCACCGACTTATATATATATATATATATATATATGTATGTATGTATGTATGTATGTATGTATCGACTCAGATTTAGGTGGTTTCCTTACCTTTTTGATTAGTCTGTTAGTTTAGACCTGTAGTTTACTATATGACCCATATTATTTATTGCATATTCTTTATTGTTGTGCTTATTATTCAGCTCCCGCATATTATTGCTGTTCGCATCGCATTGCATGCTTATATTGTGTTTTCATATGTTAGTATCGAAATCATGCTGTCAGGACACCAGCACCATTACCGATGATGCGTATGTTCCGCATACACTTACTTGTCGGCTCACACACATCATCATCGGTAATTACCATGTCACGTACAATTTAGAGAAATATTATTTCATTGACATAGCTTGTTAGCTGATAATTTAGACATGGTATTAGCGTACTTGTTTTTATATGCTAGTTTAGACATTGCGTTTATTACTTGCTATTTCATGCATATTATTATTCACTGTCATGCATTTTTATTTAGGGCCAGTCCGGATTGCCAGAGCCTAATGCTTTTAAATTCATTGTTATTTATTCTCGAGATTTGGGTTTTCCATGAGATTTATGGATTTGGAGGAACCGCAAGATTTTATAAAACTGATTATCATTTTAAAATGAAAGTTGTGGTTTTCTCATGATATGATTTGAGATTGTCCACCATGAGTTTTCTCGGCTCTTGAGCGATATCATACACCCAATTCGAGGAGAAGTAGGAACCGTCTGTGGGTGCATGGTGGACCCGGTGCGGTACCCCGGGGCAAGAAGATCGCAGATAGAGGCGTTGAGCCTGTGACAGGGGAGTACTACTGACCGGTGATTGTATTGCGACTCGTCGGATATCCGGAGGATACCGATCGAAGTTGGGCCAGTCCGGATAGCCGGAGCCCAGGGGCCAGTCCGGATAGCCGGAGCCCCAGATATTGATATTGAGGTATTGAGATATTATGTTATGGGCCAGTCCGGATAGCCGGAGCCCAGGGGCCAGTCCGGATAGCCGGAGCCCCAGATATTGATATTGAGCTATTGAGATATTATGTTATGGGCCAGTCCGGATAGCCGATGCCCGAGATATTGGATATTGGGATTTATGTTTTGTGTCGATGCTAGACACTGATTTATATTGATTTATTGATGATACCTCATTTTAAATATACAGAAATCTCACTAAAAGAAGAAAACAGTTTCTCATTTATATGTATTCTGTTATCATGCATTCATACCTCTTATTATGATACATTACTATCTGAGGCATTGATACGAGCACATGGGATTACACTTATGTATAGATGTTTACCCTTGCCACCTTTTCATGCTTCAGACCTTATCATTTGAGGTTATTTATATTAGTGATCGTATTGACCTAGGATTGAGTCATACATACGATTTTTGCTCTGTGATGTTTTCTACTCACGATTTGGCAACTCACTCCCGTTGTGCCACAGTTCTTGCAGGTTTTGCCGTACAGGTTTCGTTACGGCTTTGCTGGCACACTGCTTTCATTCCGGGTGATTGCTTTGGTAGGTGGGTTCACTTGTACCGTGACTACCATTGTACTTTATTTTATTCATTGTATCTAGTAAACTCCATCAACCAAACTTGTATAATTATTTCAGACTTAAAGACCAGTTGTATATTATTTCGACCTTAGAGTCGTGCGTTGTATTTTATGGCTTTCATATTGTTTTTGAGTTTCCCTTTGAGTTTTGATCCTCGCCCTTCGGCGTTGTATATTATATTGCTTGCGTGGTTGTGGTCGTCGATTGACGAAGAGCTAGCTCCCGCTTGGGGATGCCTTTTATCATCATATATGCTTTTTTCATGTTGTACCCCGTTCGGGGCCAGTATTTACAAAGGAAACTCTGCCGAAAATTTCAGAAAAGACTTGTGATTTTAAAAACGCATGATTCGGCCTATTTTAATAAAACACTTCTTTAAAATGGTTTTAGATTTCTGGGCTTTTGGCTTACTTGAATTAGATGTGGTCCTATAGACTTCATATGATTCAAGTGCCAGTCACGTGCCATTTCGGGTCGTGACAGCTTGGGATCTAAGTCCTCACCAAGAGGCAACTGAGTAGCTTCACTGCTCAGTCCATCCTTAATAGGCCTCTTACGACCCCTCCCGCGCTAAGGATCAAAAGCCCTCGCCAAGAGGTAGTCGGGCGGCTACCCTGCTCGGCTATCCCTGGCTGGTAGTTCCCTACCTCGCAGCACCAGGGATCGAAAGCTCTCGCCAAGAGGCAACCGGGCCTGCCCTTGCTCGGTTTTCCCTGGCTGGTAGCTCCTTACCCCCACAACGCCAGGGATCAAAGCCCTCGCCAAGAGGCACCAGGCAGCAACCCTGGCTGGCCCGTCCTTAAAGATCAAAGCCCTCGCCAAGAGGCACCGGGAAGTAACCCTGCTCGGCCCGTCCTTAGTAGGCCTTTTGCGGCCCTTCCCGCGCTAAGGATCAAAAGCCCTCGCCAAGAGGCAACTGAGCCCGCCCTTGCTCGGTTATCCCTGGCTGGTAGCTCCCTACCCCCACAACGCCAGGGATCAAAGCCCTCTCCAAGAGGCACCGCGCAGGAACCCTGTAAGTCTACGGTAGCACCCCGACCGTCTTTCCGAAGCCAAAATGCGGAAACAAAACTTTTTCAAAACTAGAAACCGGCGCTATCGTATGCTTAAAATCCGGATCGAACCATTAACCTACAACTAGCAACTAGAGAAGGGTTGGAAAGGCTATACCGATCGATCCGTGTCCATCGGTCTTTGGCCACCATCCCAAGCTCCTCGCGGCATCTCCGGTCTCGATCTCCTCGTCGGAAAGGGCACCACATCATCGATTCCTTTTATGGCCTCCCGCTTCATCCGAAGCAACTCGGGCACGAAGTGTGCTAGCCGACGTGTCCAAGGTGTTGTAGAGAATGTTTGTGATCACTTTGTCTCTTGCATCCATGGCTTGGATGGAGGTTAGAGGTGTTGCCATTGATGGAGATAAAGAGCTAGAGGAGGAGGAAGAAGAAGAGGTTTCTTTTTCCTTTTCTTTTTGCTATTCTATGATATGATCAAAAGAGAGAGTATGAGATAATAATATGAGAGCTCACCTCCCCTTGGCAGCCCCTCTCTCTCTCTCTCTCCTCATCATATCAACACCAAAACATCATATAATGTGACATTAACACATAAAAAGAGACCATGAGTCACTAATGTGTCCATGTCACATTTTAATGCATGTCATGATGAAATCTAGCTCATTATTTCCAAATGCAAACATTAATCCAAATGTTTGCAACAATAAAAAGATATGGCAACATCTAAAGTAAACTCGTGACGGATCACAAGGATACCCCTCACCTGTATATACATACCTGCACCCGCATTCTGACTGAATGCGAATGCGATGAGACTAAAGTAATCCAATAAATCTAATACTAGGATCCGGCTTAAACCAAAGCCCACTAGTATGATCCGCCCGATCATGATGCGTGCAATACCGCACGTATATGATCGAACCCTACCATATATCATACGGCCTCTACAAAGTTTCACCCGAAACTTGAGAAACTGTCTGTGGGGGACTCTAAAGACTCGTCAATACACCGGCTGTGGATTTAACTACTAGCACGTCAGTGGTACTAGCTGTACGTAACGGGCTACCAGGTATTTACCACAAGGGAGGTCGATGAGCGAACTCATCCTGACACCCTACTGAGCATGTTAGTGACAATATCCGTACAGTCCGGTCCGTTCGTCTATGAGCATCGCATGGCGGGCCTAGGGGGTTGGTAAAAGTAAGACCCATAAAAGCGGTACAAGTCGTGTCGGAGTGTAGCCCAGAACACTCTGAGATACTACTGGAATACCTACCAGTAAATCTTCTGCCTTGGCCAAGGACTTTCGTGTAATGGCTCTCCTAGACACAGCGCGATCTCACCCCCAATACCGGGAGAGACGAAACCCCTGCCGATCCGCTCACTGCCTCCATATGGCTCGGGACTGTACCCAACTAAAACCTGTTTGCACGACTCCTTTGAGCCGTGGTAGGGTAGTAATCAAAGCACAGTGGGAACTCACACGAGACAAATGACGACCTCAGGTCGATGAACTAACCTGTACACATGTCACCAGGGAACTGCTATCTGACGTCAGGTATAATACCAACTAGCATGTTCCCGGCGAGTCCTGTCCGGTGTACTCATAACCCAATGAGCACCTATATACATCTTAGGTGAACCAACTGACACCAATGACTTGTGAGACCGGCCACCACCCCTCGTCGGGGTCTCGACTGTATACACTAGTCTACTCCGGAGTATCGATGCCCTGTCTCGAAAACTCCCACGACTAGGGGCCACTTTAAGGATGTGCTTATAGACCCCAGCTCCCACGTATATGATTGCCATCATACCGTTGGCCGTCAAGCAAGAATCCTAAGGGCTCTACCAACGTGCAATAGTGATCTATAATGTCACCTAAAGCAGTACACGATGATAAAGATAAACCAGATAGCATACTATCATCTTGAGTAAGACTGTCCTACCAGCATAGGTCCTCCCTCAATCATTGCAATCACGTGCCTGTGATCCAATAATTGACTCTTAGGACACTATATCCAACAATCACCCACTTGCACTCAAGGCTAATTATTGCGATGTCGCATACTCACAGCCCGTGTGATGCCGAACACCCAACTCCTCTACTAATCAGTCTCACAAAGCCCGTTTGCGAAACTATTGCGTTCGAGGAATAGCCTCAGTGAGTGGATCCTCCATGATGTTTCTTTCTATGTCTCTCTTTATCTCAAGTTTGCGGAGAAATCCATCTCCCGAAATGAGTAATACCTGTCTTAGAATATGTCTGGATATCTGATGGGACCTAGCTCATAAATGAACTCCAAATCCAAACTTCTTAGACTGTATCGTCAACTGAACTTAATCTGTATCCCGCGCCATACCTTCCTCAGTATCCGCTTGGACCTCCTGTCCAAACTACTGCCCCTCGTCAGAGGGAAAACTATAACTCTGACAGTCACTCTGTCATCCAGGTCACCTTGGAAGCCTGGAATGATAACCGTCTCCCGAAAGAGGCTGCCGTTATCATTTCCCTATAACATCCACTTATGTTCTAAAACTGCTTCCGAACGTTTCTCCAGGATAAGATTAATATCAACTTACCGTATCTCGTGCAAAAACAATATCTGGTGTGGTACTTGACATCTCATGATTGACTCAATTGCCCAAGCAAGTGATTTGCCAACCATGCACATCCCTCCTCCCTTTAGTCTGTAAGACACCTTTAGAGAGGGTGACTCCATCATCTGCAGGTATACTACCGTGCCAGGAGTCGTCCATTCTAAAACACCTGTAGAATGTTGTCTAAGTACCTAGATTGGGAAACTACCCAAATCTAGATCTAAAACCATAGATCTAGTAACCAGAATGTCTGATATAATATCCATATCTTATGTGGAGAAACCACCGTATGACAACCAAAGCATAACCGATCGTAGTGCAGGAATATCACTTCCTACTATGTGTATGTCATCCGAATACCAGGACATCACACCCTACTACCTTCTTAACAGATCCATCCCCTATTCTGATGACGTCAAACCTATGACTGTCACATCAGAAATAGATGATCTATCTCCGCTATATCTACTTTAGTCTATAAATAGACATAAGCCACTTGTCCACTATGCTTCCGCTGCTCCCACTGACTACGACAACCCTCTGGCAGAATAATATACACGTACACTTTTAAAGCTAGTTTAGAACGACGTTATACTCATCCTCCTGCCGGGTCTCACAGTCTGGAACAACAGCAATGGCAAGTCTGGGTAAACAAGAACCTCCCTGTCACCGTCTTTGAGCATACCGAAGTACCTCTCGAGCGCCTGAGGTTACCCACCATATCTGCGGAGTGGCTAATGGAATGTCAAACCAGATTGAATCTTTAGGTACTTATCAAATTTTCAGTAATCGTTTGCGGTTCTGGAATCACTTCCAGTTCTACCATACTCCCACTACTGTTTTCTGAAAAAATCCATTTTACTAAAACCGTGGCGAGTCAAGAACAATATCACTATTGATCATCCAGATGGTAGAAAGTCAACCCTCGTCATAGCCCGGGTCAACCCACAAACAGCCATTACAGAAACGTGCCTTGAGTTATCCAGAGTCTGGTTTTAAGCATGAGCCGGACAACTCCCCGTACCTTAACATTGTTAAGATATGAACTATTCTATATCCAATATAGAAACAGAGGCACTGATTTAATTGGAACCAGATTCAAATCATGCAGCTGTCTCCAGTGCATGTCAACTAAATGAAGAGAGGCCGATCAGCATTACTCAACTTAGGAGTGCTTCCAATTATGAGTAACCTGAAAGAGAAGCAAGTTCTCTTAATCATTACTATCAACTGAATACCATACACAAATATCTACATCTTCGATCACCTTGAAGAATCCTGATACTTGCAACACCTGGTTCTCTACTTTACTCTTATACCTATAACTTCTCAAAACTATGACCTTGTGTTTCTACGAAACACGTGTCTAAGAACTAGAGAAGTCACAAGTAAACAGAATATAGTACGAGTACCAACCCCTCTGTCCAAATGGACACTGGACAACATACAATACTCTGTATAAGTCCCTTGAGTCTAATAACTCATTCCCTCTGTGTCGTAGGTTGAAAACTGTACTTATGGTTAAGAAGAATTACACCGCTGTTCAATGCTCCTTACCTAACCATCCACTGATATAGGTAAATGTCATAGACATAATTTCAAAAAGGCATATCTCACTCTATAAAAATAGACGTACAGATATATCAATTTGAAATTGGTGCATAACAACGGATATTCAAAACCAAATATTTGCCGTCCGGCAAACAACCCAGGTGATTTCCTCAAATATCACCAATTACAACGAATCCCGATATAATGAGGACAATCACCTAATTCCCAATAACTTACTCTCACTCATCATCTGTAAAACCATACAGATGTGAGAATCATACCTGGTAAATACATACCCTGGAGCAAGTGTCTAATTGGGAAATCAGTTTTCTTTTAACAATACACAGTGAAACTGAAACATGTAAATGTTTCGAAAGGGTATCCGGGTATTCTTAGTAATGCCTCTTCCATTATCAGATTCACAACTGTAACCGTATATTTCTTTGCCATCTCTCCAAATCCCTTTATATGTCTTTAGTCATTACCTTCTGTACACCTTCGTTAGGCTAATCGGTTTTCTTCATTCCCTACCGTTTGGCACCTACCTATGGTTTGGAAGAAGACTATCCAATAAGCATAATGGTTGTACTGTCCTAATCCTAGGAGCACTCGCAACCCGAGAGAAGGTAAAGATAAAAGACAACTGAATAAAACCTTATTCCTATTTCTCCCGAACCAGAATCCATCCCTGAACTGGAACAAGTCCCTTCGAGTTCGTATATAACCATATGATGGAGTATCCAATAAACTGTGGATCTTCGTAGTGATACGGAGTATTCTGGAGAAATACAAAGGTGATGTAGGATTGGCGAAGAAATACTTGGTTTGGTCGTGAATAGCAGTCGCAATTTACTTTGCCCTCTTACTAATCCCTTTATATGTCTTTACTTAATACCTTCTGTACACTTTCGTTAGGCTAATTGGTTTTCTTCATTCCCCACCGTTCGGCACCAGCCTATGGGTTGGAAGAAGACTATCCAATAAGCGTAATAGGTGTACTGTCCTAATCCAAGGAACACTCCCAACCTGAGAGAAGGTAAAAGGAAAAGACAACTGAATAATCCTATTCGTTTTCTCCAGAACCGGAAACCATCCTCGAATAAGTTCCTTCGAGTTCGTATATAACCATACGATGGTTTTATCCAATGGAAGTGGATGTTCGTAATAATACGGGGTGTCCTGGAGAAAAGGGTAAAAGTAGGAGTGGCAATGAGGTATGCAACTCAGACAATCCAAAAGCCAGTGTTTTAAGAAGGTTCGGTTAACTTGGTCACTGAGTCATAATATAGGGTCGGGCCATGGTCGCTGCCAAGGAGAGAGAGAAAAGAAACACTCTGCGTACACTCTAACCTAGATCAGAATGGTTATCACTTTATCCAATCAGGAAACCTCCCACTGTAACCTCAAATTCTCCTCTAAACCTGAAAGAAGAATTAGTCGGGATCACCCGAGGAGTAAACCAACTCATCAGTGGGAATCGGGATCCAACTATCATCGCATGATAATGTGATGGAATCCACTCACATTATCACATTCCAGAAGGTATATGCATATCTGGCAAGTTTCAGTTTCTTTAGAAACTCCCGATGTGATTTTTACCCTATGCTCTTATGACCTTGACGAAGGTCAACAAATCATAAGTCACATGTCAAGTTCTACCCATCATTGTCCAGGTTAATTTGAACCCACCTGTACAAGCCCTTGACGAAGGTCAACAAGGCTATACGACTATCCCAAACCAACGCATCTATCTATGCAACAGAAAGGTAACAAGCAGCTACCATTCACTATGCCTTGACGAAGGTCAACAAACATAGCATGAATACTAAGTACTACCCGTCAGAAATGACGGAGGGCTACGAATGGTTTTTGGCGAAAACCTTTAACGTAATGAACTTGATATCGTTGAAGGAACCAGATAGCTTTTTATAAAAATATAGTGGCGAAAACCTTTGCTAAAGAGGTCACTCCCGGTGAAGGGATCTCGTCTCTTTCCCTGTAGAATGAGGTGCAGGATATTCCAACTGAATACCACGATGCAAAGCAAAAAGGCAATCGGCTATAGTAAAGTTATTACCCTGACGCAAACTTCTGTCCAAGGGGTCACTCCCGGTGAAGGGATCTCGGCCCTTGCCTCGTTGACTGAGGTGCAGGATATTCCAACTGAATACCACTATGCAAAACAAAAGAAAACGTCCTTGCAATAACAGCTTTTTGAAAAATGTTCTAACAACATCAGAATAGGTTTGTTTAGCTTGCATTGATCCGAATCAACGCAGTCCCATCAATTAATCACACCACAAAAGAACGAAAATACGATGTACGTATATGCCATCCGCATTCGCCACTGGGTCCCGTCATCACCCGTTAGATTACTTAACTAACGACAGAGCGGGGACTGGACTAGCATGGGTGTAAAACATATACAACATCTAATAGTATATATATCAATATATAATATTCGCTCAAGGCGTGATAAAATGCAACATCACAGAAATGTAATAAGCATCACAGAACAATATAGATAATCTGGGATCCCCGGGTTTCATAGAGCCGCTACTGAAACCCGACGTTCCCATGGTCGTGTGGATAGCCTGTGCAATGAAATCCTAGACCCCTACGGGCGCGGCAAGTTACCCGCCAAAACCTGAAGCGAGGTAGCCCCTTTCAATAACGTGAATGGACCACCCAACACTTCACGGAATACGGTAACTTGAGCACCCTTCCTTGGGTCAACCTGTACCCCCTACGAGTGCGGCGAATAGCCCGCCAATTCTAGAGTGAAGCCCCCTCCGTCTTAAAGCCATGAGATGCGGGCTCGTTGCCCTCTAGAACCCGGCTATCCGTGCACCCCACCGCGGGGTAATCCTAGTACAGAGAGTAAAATATATACAATGGGTACATTGACCTCAGCCCGGTCGTGCCCCAAAAAGAATAATATACAAACAGGCAATGACGGCAGTCCACATGTCGGACGCTCGCCCCGCAATATCAAATGTACAAATATAACCAAACTGTACTACCATTGCATCCAGGCTATCCACCACGACAAATCCGCAACATCACAGCACAACACAGAACATCAACGTGAATGTCACGTTCGCAAATCCATCTAAAAGGACTATAGCAATTAGACAGGATTTACCGCTCGAATGACATTCACGGTCGCAGATATAATGTAAATACTGTGAACTAACATGTTTAAAATTTTCGATCGACAAAATTTCCCGAAGTGGGCCCCAAGCACAATTCCCAGTACTCAAAGAAATCTGGGCCCAAAAAAAAAATACCAGAAACCACATTTCCAAGTTAGAGACCACCTCAGAAAATTTGGTGCACTGTGGCTACAGTACGGCGGCGGATCCGCGGCCAAAACGTGGTTACGGCCGCTGATCGGCCGCACTACAGTGAAATCAGCCCTCCAAATTTTCTCAGTTCTCTTAAAAAACCCTGCCTGATTTTTTGACATACACAAAATAATTTTTTGACGACAATAAAAATTCGACAGAAAGTTCGTGATTGGAAATGCAATTTTTGGAAATTCCATCCGATCGAAGTTCTAAACACGTTAGAGCAAGCTAGTAAAGGTTAATGGCGTGGCTCTGATACCATGTAAGTCTACGGTAGCGCCCCGGCCGTCTTTCCGAAGCCAAAATGCGGAAACGAAACTTTTTCAAAACTAGAAACCGGCGCTATCGTATGCTTAAAACCCGGATCGAACCATTAACCTACAACTTGCAACTAGAGAAGGGTTGGAAAGGCTATACCGATCGATCCGTGTCCTTCGGTCTTTGGCCAACATCCAAAGCTCCTCGCGGCATCTCCGGTCTCGATCTCCTCGTCGGAAAGGGCACCACATCATCGATTCCTTTTACGGGCTCCCGCTTCATCCGAAGCAACTCGGGCACGAAGTGTGCTAGCCGACGTGTCCAAGGTGTTGTAGAGAATGTTTGTGATCACTTTGTCTCTTGCATCCATGACTTGGATGGAGGTTAGAGGTGTTGCCATTGATGGAGATAAAGAGCTAGAGGAGGAAGAAGAAGAAGAGGTTTCTTTTTCCTTTTCTTTTTGCTATTCTATGATATGATCAAAAGAGAGAGAGTATGAGATAATAATATGAGAGCTCACCTCCCCTTGGCAGCCCCTCTCTATCTCTCCTCATCATATCAACACCAAAACATCATATAATGTGATATTAACACATAAAAAGAGACCATGAGTCACTAATGTGTCCATGTCAAATTTTAATGCATGTCATGATGAAATCTAGCTCATTATTTCCAAATGCAAACATTAATCCAAATGTTTACAACAATAAAAAGATACGGCAACATCTAAAGTAAACTCGTGAAGGATCACAAGGATACCCCTCACCTGTATATACATACCTGCACCCACATTCTGACTAAATGTGAATGCGATGAGACTAAAGTAATCCAATAAATCTAATACTAGGATCCGGCTTAAACCAAAGCCCACTAGTATGATCCGCCCGATCATGATGCGTGCAATACCGCACGTATATGATCGAACCCTACCATATATCATACGGCCTCTACAACGTTTCGCCCGAAACTTGAGAAACTGTCTGTGGGGGACTCTAATGACTCATCAATACACGGGCTGTGGATTTAACCACTAGCATGTCAGTGGTACTAGCTGTACGTAACGGGCTACCAAGTATTGACCACAAGGGATGTCGATGTGCGAACTCATCCTGACACCCTACTGAGCCTGTCAGTGATAATATCCGTACAGACCGGTCCGTTCGTCTATGAGCATCGCATGGCGGGCTTAGGGGGTCGGTAAAAGTCAGACCCCTAAAAGCGGTACAAGTCGTGTCGGAGTGTAGCCCAGAACACTCTGAGATACTACTGGAATACCTACCAGTAAATCTCTTGCCTTGGACAAGGACTTTCGTGTAATGGCTCTCCTAGACACATCGCGATCTCACCCCCAATACCGGGAGAGACGAAACCCCTGCCGATCCGCTCACTGCCTCCATGTGGCTCGGGACTGTACCCAACTAAAACCTGTTTGCACGACTCCTTTGATCCGTAGTAGGGTAGTAATCAAAGCACAGTGGGAACTCACACGAGACAAATGATGACCTCAGGTCGATGAACTAACCTGTACACATGTCACCAGGGAACTGCTATCTGATGTCAGGTATAATACTAACTAGCATGTTCCCGGCGAGTCCTGTCCGGTGTACTCATAACCCAATGAGCACCTGTATACATCTTAGGTGAACTAACTGACACCAATGGCTTGTGATACCGGCCACCGCCCCTCGTCGGGGTCTCGACTGTATACACTAGTCTACTCCGGAGTATCGATGCCCTGTCTCGAAAACTCCCACGATTAGGGACCACTTTAAGGATGTGCTTATAGACCCCAGCTCCCACGTATATGATTGCCATCATACCGCTGGCCGTCAAGCAAGAATCCTAAGGGCTCTACCAACGTGCAATAGTGTCTATAATGTCACCTAAAACAGTACACGATGATAAAGATGAACCAGATAGCATACTATCATCTTGAGTAAGACTGTCCTACCGGCATAGGTCCTGCCTCAATCATTGCAATCACGTGCCTGTGATCTAATAATTGACTCTGAGGGCACTATATCCAACAAACCCTGCCCGGCCCGTCCTTAAGGATCAAAGCCCTCGCTAAGAGGCACCGGGCGGTAACCCTGCTCGGCCCATCCTTAGTAGGCCTCTTACGGCCCCTCCCGCTAAGGATCAAAAGCCCTCGCCAAGAGGCAACCGGGCCCTCCCTTGCTTGGTTATCCCTGGCCGGTAGCTCCCTACCCCATAACGCCAGGGATCAAAGCCCTCGCTAAGAGGCATCGAGCAGCTACCCTGCTCGGCCCGTCCTTAGTAGGCCTCATGCGGCCCCTCCCGCGCTAAGGATCAAAAGCCCTCGCCAAGAGGCAACCGGGCCCGCCCTTGCTCGGTCCTCCCTGGCTGGTAGCTCCCTACCCCACAACGCCAGGGAGCAAAGCCCTCGCCAAGAGGCAACCGGGCAACAACCCAGCTCGGTTATCCCTGGCTGGTAGCTCCCTACCCCATAATGCCAGGGAGCAAAGCCCTCGCCAAGAGGCAACCGGGCAACAACCCTGCTCGGTTATCCCTGGCTGGTAGCTCCCTACCACACAACTCCAGGGATCTAAGCCCTCGCCATGAGGCGACCAAGCAGCTTCCCTGCTCGGTCCATCCTTAGCACGCCTCTTTGTGCCTCCCACGCTAAGGAGCAAAGCCCTCACCAAGAGGCATCCGGTCTATATACGTCTGAGCGATCTCCACCTCGACTTCGGGGCCATGGAGATACCGTCTTCCCGCCGATCTTTGTACACTTGCCAAATAAACAGATTCAACTCGGCGTGTGATCACTAGATGAAGAACCGACCTAACATGAAGACAGTACTGTCCATATACAAGTGTTTACCGACAAAAGAAAATACACGTGCAAGTACTACTGCAAAAAGGATTTATTCCCAAAATCAAAGTCTTTACAAGGGTATTGTGGGCTCCCCAGCCTTACAAAATTGCCGGAGGCCTACAAAATTCCCGATGCAACAAAAGAAAAGAAACAAGAGGACAAGGGGTTTCAGGCCTCAGGGCCGGACACAACCCCGGGGAGCTCGATGTCCACCACGACTTGGGCTGCGTCTGGAGGATCAGTGCCCATCACAGGAGCCTCGGCATCGCCCTCACCGGGAGTCCCTTCCCCGGCCGCGCTCCCGGGGGCGTCCCCATGTTCGTCATCCCCGTGAGGATATTCAGCTCGGAGCTCTGCGTTAGAGAACTCCGGCATCCGAGCCTTGACGGTGTCGAGGGCCTCGTGCCAGATGAGGGTAGTGGATGTGGCTAGGTCGGTGTAAAAATGGTTCGAATTTTTGTAGTTCGCCACCGCCTTCGCCGCTCTGAGCTTGGCCCGCTTCATCCCCTCTACCGCCGCCTCCAGCTCCTTCCGGAGGGTGCTCGCCGACTTCTTCAGGGTGCCGACGAGCACCTTGGAGTCCTAGAGCTTGGCCTGGGCGGCCTCACGGTACCTGGAGACTTCTTGCTTCCCGGCCGCCACCTCCTGCTTCCCGGCCGCCACCTCGCCCTTGAGGACGGCGGCCCTCGCCATCGCCGCCTCCAGCTCCAACTTTGATCTCTCCTCCAGCAAGGAGAACTCGCCCGCGGCTCGCATCGCCGGGGCAATTTCCTCGTCCTCCATCTGGAAAACGAGAGCAACGTGCTGGAGGACCTGAAGAAATCAGAAGGGGGTCAGCAAGAAAAGGGAGGCACCAAATCTCACGAATGGCAAGACGCTGAGTGAAAAACCAAGTATGGGGCGAGCACTAACCTGCACGGCCTCTAGGACGATGGACGCCATCTGCGCCCTGAGAGTCCCCCGAGGGACCTTGCCCCCGGCCAACCTCTCCATGTCTGCCAGCAAGCTGTCAGCAACGGAGAGCCCCGAGGGCACCTCAAAGCGGAGGTCTCCCTCGTCCACCAAGATCGGAGAGGACGGGGTCCGCGGATCCGTCCGGGGGAACCTCTTAAGAGGCGACGCCGGGGAGCCAGTCTCCATCTCCGAGGCCCGGGCCTCTTCTTCCCGAACCCGCTTTTGGCTCGACGCCTGGCCGGGCTCCGGGGCACGGGCCGCACTTCCGCGCCTAAGTGGAGCGGCTACCGGGGGAGCTTGGGCCGACGTCGGACGGGAAGAGCCGGCACCTCCAGCCTTCTAAAAGGTTCTTAGGCACTAGAACAAGGTTCTACAAGGCATCAAACATGCCGTATTAAAAATTTTCAAGTGCCAAACAACTTAAGCAAGGATCTTAACTAGAGAATTAGGGTTAGAAACTTAAAGCAAATATCTTTACTACTAAGTGATAGGGATTACAACCTTTGTAGTCCGTACCTTCGCTTCATAAGCTCCGAGTTGTGGTCCCTTCGCTGCGATCATCATGCTCCCGGACTCTAGAGAGGCTTCATGAGGTGAATGATCCATGCTAGCTTGAAGTCTTCACAATCAAAGATGATCTACCTTGAGGAATCACAAACCCAAGCTATTACTTCACCAATTAGAGATTAGTGAAGCCAACACACTAAACTATAAGGCTAGTATATAAGAGGATGATGCAGTATGAATTTTGCTCTCTTTATTTTTCTATTTCTCACGATCTTTCATCACTTGGAAAAAATCAAGCAAGCTTTTTTGTGAAGAAGAAGAAGAAGAAGAACAAGTGATGAATGAATTATTCTTATGAGGTTAGAAATGCAACCTTGGGTTAAATGTGTCATGGCTAACTCATGTAGAGAATAAACTATGGGATAGGGTTAAAGGTTAGGTTAATAAATATCTTAGAAATATCAAGAAGGGTGGACTAAGTTAACACAAGAAAATATCTCAAGATTAATCCACTCAATTAGAATTAACTAAGATAATTAAAAACCCTAACCATAAACCTAGCCATGGTATTAATCTCATAAACCCTAGTTGCATTTATAACCTAGCATGTTATAATATTATATATCACATATATAATATTTAATGTAACAAAGAAAAGAATACAATAAACATATATCACATATATGTTAAATGTATCCAAAATGAGAAAATGAAATACTTAAGTGAGCAATATATTAGTTAATGTAATTTAATATATCTAATATATAATTCTACATTAAATTATTAAATCAACAATTGATTTAATAATCCGGTTATATTACATATAACCGACTAATATAATATGTATCATTTTATCGAATCAACACTTGGTCCGATTTTCCCGGCTATATCACATATACCCGGCCGATATCACATATCGCGAGAATCGAATACGGTATCAACTATTGTATTAATCTCGGTCCCGCGCATATCACATATGTGCTCCTACTCCTTTTCGCCTGAGCCAGGAAACCTCTGTGTAGGACTCTAAAGACTCGTCAATACACCGGCAGTAGGTGATGATCATATCAAACACCCACAAGCTGCAAGCGGTCAGCTAAACGTAACTGTAAGTGTACGGTAGCGCCCCGGCCGTCTGTCCGAGGCCAAAATGCCGAAACAAAAACTTTTTCAAAACTTTAAACCGGCGCTATCGCAGACTTTTATCCCGGATCGAACCATTAACCTATAACTAGCAAACTAGAGAAGGGATAGAAAAGCTATACTGATCGATCCGTGTCCTTCGGTCTTTGGCCACCATCCCAAGCTCCTCGCGACATCTCCGATCTTCGGTCTCCTCGTCATAAAGGGCACCACATCTTCGAATCTTTTTACGGGCTCCCGCTTCATCCGAAGCAACTCGGACACGAAGTTCGCTAGCCGACGTGTCCAAGGTGAAGTAGAGAATGTATGTGACAACTTTGTCTCTTGCATCCATTGTATAGATGGAGGTTGAAGATGAAGCCATCAATGGAAATGGTGAGCTAGAGGAGGAAGAAGAAGAAGAGCCTTTTCTTTCCTTTTGTTATCTATGATAAAATGAGAGAGTGAGCTCAAAAATACAAGAGCAAAACTATCATTTGGCTGCCCCTCCTCTCTCCTCTTATCATATCAACCATAAATCAATCAAATAATGTGACACATGCACAAAGAAAGAGAACATGAGTCACCACTTGTGCATGTGTCACAATTAATGCTCCTAATCATGACATTTAGCTCATTATTTCCATTTGTAAACATTAACCCAAATGTTTACAACAATAAAAATGATACGGCAACATCTAAAGTAAACTCGTGACGGATTATAAGGATACCCCTCACCTGTATATACATACCTGCATTCGCATTCCGACTGAAGCGAATGCGATGAGACTAAAGTAGCCCAACAAATCTAATACTAGGATCCAGCTTAAACCAAAGCCCACTAGCATGATCCGCCCGATCATGATCCGTGCACTACTGCACGTATATGATCGGACCCTGCCATATATCATACAGCCTCTACAACGTTTCGCCCGAAACTTGAGAAACTGTCTGTGGGGGACTCTAAAGACTCGTCAATACTCTGGCTGTGGATTTAACCACTAGCACGTCAGTGGCACCAGCTGTACGTAACGGGCTACCAGGTATTGACCAAAAGGGAGGTCGATGAGCGAACTCATCCTGACACCCTACTGAGCCTGTCAGTGACAATATCCGTACAGTCCGGTCCGTTAGTCTATGAGCATCGGATGTCGGGCCTAGGGGGTTGGTAAAAGTCAGACCCCCAAAAGCGGTACAAGTCGTGTCGGAGTGTAGCCCATAACATCCTGAGATACTACTGGAATACCTACCAGTAAATCTCCTGCCTCGGCCGAGGGCTTTGCGTAATGGCTCTCCTAGACACAGCGCGACCTCACCCCCAATCTCCTGCCTTGGCCAAGGACTTCGTGTAATGGTTCTCCTAGACACAACGCGATCTCACCCCCATTACCAGGAGAGACGAAACCCCTGCCGATCCGCTCACTGCCTCCATGTGGCTCGGGACTGTACTGTTAGTTATATGTATGCCCTAGAGGCCATTGCTATACATAGGATGTATATTGTAGTGGATGCTTGGACATATATAGGGATGACTTTCTTGCTCGATATGATAGTATGCTATCTGGTTATTCTTTACCTTAATGTGTACACTGATTGTCTCTCTATTACATGTTGGTAAAGCCCTTAGGATGTGTACTTGACTACCTGGACTATGATGCGGATCATACTAGTGGGGACATGGTAGTCCATAAGTACATCCTTCAAAGTCCCTAGTCGTGGGTGTATCGAGACGGGGCATCGATATACCAGAGTAGACTAGCGTGTAGCTTCTCGAACCATATAGATGGGCGATGGATGATCCCATATCCATTGGTGTTTGACATCAGAGATGATATACGGGTGCTCAGTAGAGACTGGGTACACTGGACGGACTCGCCGAGAACTCCCAGATGGTATTATACCTCATGTTAGATGGCAGTTCTATGGTGACACTGGTACATGTTAGTCTGTAGACCCGAAATCGTCATAGAGTCTTGTATGATTCCCACTGTGCTTTGATTTCCACCTTACCACATCCAAGAGGGCATGCAAAACGGTGGTTTTTGGGTACAGTCCCGAGTCACATGGAGGCAATGAGCGATAGGAGGGGATTCGTCTCTCCCGGTGTAGGGAGTTGATGTTGCGCTGTGTTCGATTGGCTATAACCGGAAATCCCTGGCCAGGGTTGCTGAGATTTACTGGTAAGTGTTACCAGCAGTATCTTGAACTGTTATAGACCTCATATCGACACGACTTATCGAGCTACCGTGGTCTGACGTTTACCACCCCTAGGTGAGATATGCGACATATCAGACGAACAGACCGGACTGTACGGTAAGTGTTACTGCTTGGATTCACAGGAGTGTGAGTGGGCTTGCTCGTCGATCTTCTGATCGCTCAATACCCGGGTGGCCGTTACGTTTAGCAGACCGCTTGCGGCTTGTGGGTGTTTGATATGATCATCACCTGCTGCCGGCGTATTGACGAGTCTTTAGAGTCCTACACAGAGGTTTCCTGGCTCAAGCGAAACGAAATAGGAGCGCATATGAGATATGTGCGGGACCGAGAATAATGTGTGTATGTGATACCGTATTCTATTCTCACGATGAATGTATTGAATGGTTGTATGCGATATAACCTAGTTATCGAATCGAAGAATGATTCGATAAGTCGATACATTGGATATTAGTCGGTCATATGCGATATGACCAGATCGTTAAATCAAGTGTTGATTTAATGATTTAATATATAATTATATATTTGATATATTACTTTACATTAACTAGTATATGTTCACTTAAGATGGATTTTCTCACTTGTTGTGCACATTGTATATATTATATAGTTTTGTGCACTAGTTTGTATCATGTTTGATGATACATGCAAACTTGGGTATGTGTATACTTTGAACCAAGATTAGTTTAATGGTTAGGGTTTGAATTATTTATTTATTTATTCATTTTGGAAAAGATGAAACGGTGGCTTTATTTTTCTTTCTTTGCTTGAAGCTTCTTGAAGCTTCAAAGCACCTTTGAAAGTCCACCACTTTGTCTTCATCCTAAACCTAACCATTATACCTAACCCTAGTTTATTCTCTACACTTAACCAAGGTTGCATTATGATAATTTCACTTGATTTATCATTTGAATGATGATTCTCTCAATATATTCTTTCTTCTTCTTCTTCTTCTTCAAGAAGAAGAAACCTTGCTACCATTAATGGTGTTTTGAGAAAAAGAGTGAGAAATCCAAATCCAAAGTGAACCCACTTCCTATTTCTTCATCCTCTACCACTTGCCAAGTAGTATAGGGTGTTTTCTTCACAAGTTTCATGACCTGGTGAAGTTGGAGCTTGATCTTGAGTTGCCTCGACGTAGATCATCTTCGGCATCGAAGTCGACGACCTAGCTCGATCATTTCTTCGACGAAACCATCGCTAGAGTCCGGGATACGATGATCGCAGCGGAGGGACATCATCATGGAGCTATGGAAGTGGAGGACCGGATCTACAAAGGTTGTATTTTCGTTCACTTAGCAGTTAAGTTGTTAACTAGCTCGTAGTTTCTCTTAATCTCTAGTCAACGATCACGTTAGGGTTTCTCAGCACCGGAATTTTTTGAATTTGGCATGGTTGATGCCTTGTGGAACCTCCTTAGAGTGCCTAGGAACCCTACAGTGGTATCAGAGCCTAGCTAGAGCCTTAGGCGATGCGTAGACAAAGTTAGAAACCCGATCGAACCCGAAACCCTAACTCAAAATCACTCTCTGGAAATTTTCTGGAATTTTGGATTTTTGTGAAGTAAAAATTACCAAAAAAATACAGCAGGGTTTTCTAGGAGTTACTGTAAAGCACGTGCACCTAACTCGACTATAGCGCCGCGGAACCGCGGCCCCACCCTAGCATGTGCGGCGGTTCCGCGGCCAAAAAGTTGCTTCTTGGCACGTGCTTTGCACAGTAATGTCCTATATTGATTGCTGTATTTTCTGGGAATTTTTAAAGTTTACTCAACAGTTGAGTTTTCTGGGTTGTATTGGGGACTCGGTGTTTCGATCGGGATGTTTAACTTCGTCTATTGGTTTTTCCAGGTAATTTTAGAATATGTTGAAAAGTTCGACCGGATAAAAATACCCATTTTTTCCCCTGCCGGGAAATTTCCAAGTGTTGGATCTTTCCGTGGTTTAATAACGTTCTAAGTAGTGCAAGTAACGCGATGGACCCTCTAGAAGACAACAAACCTTAACTCGATTATGTGACCGTCTTGAACTGCCCTTTGAACCTTCGGGTTTGGGGCAGCACGGCGTGCCACATGTGAGGCGTTGGCTTGACCCTTCTACGGCTGAACCGTTGGTACTGAGGCATGAAGTGAATGTTTTTTAAACTTATTTCATGTGTTGAGCTGTTTCGGGAAAAACTTGGGTGTTTGACTGTTCGATCGGAAAGTTTAATATTTTCTGTTTATCTGGAATGTGATACAATATTTGGAATCCACAAGTAGTTATGAGATAACTGATTTGGATGTTATAAACATAGCAGTTTAGTCTCAAATGATCGGTTGCCACAGAATTTTGATGCGATCAAAAGTCCGTCGCAATCACGTAGCGTACGCGGATATTCGCCGGTAAACTTAATAGACAGCCACGCCCCATAGCCCAGACCAAGTGACTGTAGGAGAACCCCGTCGCCGAAAGCATCCGTTCGGGTGCTCGCGGTAGCGGTGTTCCGCCTTGGTGCACTTCGTCGACGGCATCAGGGGTGCGGCTGCCTACTAAATTTTGCGACGAGCATTCGATCAAAATGTCGGGAATCTTGCTGAATTGCCCGACTTGATATTGAAAAGTGTTTTCGATAATGAGACTAAAATGCGGGGTTTATAATCGTTAGGCATGTGATGTCTAAGGAATTCATTGGTTTAGGCATGCGATGTCTAAGGAGGTTGCGGATTCCAACTGTTGTAGTTTTACACTTTCTTTTCTGTGACCGTAAGTGTAATATGTGATATCTCCGGTTTCGTTGCTATATGTCAACGACAATTGGGATACGCATGTTTACTTACGTTGATGACATGTGATGTTATGTGTTGCTGGATATGTTATATTGGATCGTCGTGTATGAATAACCGGGTTTTTTTTATGTGAGATGAGTGTTTTTCATTTTCATTCATGTAAAAACTTGTATGTAATATTCTTTTATTGGGGCACTTCCAGGTTGCGGAAGATGTCACCCATTGTATATTATTTACTTTTCCGCACTAGGATAGACCCAAGGAGGAGGGTACAAGTAACCAGGTTCTGGAGTCCAGAGGGAGACCAACTCGAGGAGTCGAGTCCGGGTCTCCTAACTCTAGAATTGGTAGGGTTGCTTGCCGCTCTCGTAGGGGTCTAGGGGTGTGGGTTTGGCTATTCATCACGACCGTGGAATCCGTGTTTTATACTGGCTCGTATTGAAAACATGGACGTCCTAGTATATCCAATGTTTCATATGTTTCTTCTGCTGCGATATCTGTGATGTGATCATTTGATGTTCTGTGATAGATACTGTATATAGTATATATGATATATTATATAGATGTTACTTATGTTTTACACCCGCGCTAGCCCTGCCCCGCTCTGCCGTTAGTTACCTAACCTAACGGTGCACGAGGGGACATCGAGGCGAATGCGGATGGCATAAGTGTACGTCGTATTTATCTGTGATGTTTAGGTGATTTAAATGATGAGACTTCATTAATATGATTAATGAAATAAAAGAAACCTAAAGATGTTGTGGAATCGAATTTTCAAAAACAGGTAGCTACAGTTCTTGCTTTGCATCGCGGTGTTCCTTGTAGAACATCCTGCACCTTATTCGATAAGGAAAGGGCCGAGATCCCTTCACCGGGAGTGACCCCTTTAGCAATAACTGGCAGATGCTGCAACCCTCGGTTTGTCTTTTGATTGCTTCTATAGTTTTTATATTGCACATCGGTATATATGATATATCCTGCACCTTATTCGATGAGGAAAGGGCCGACGATCCCTTCACCGGGAGTGACCCCTTTAGCAAAACTAGAAAAGCCTAAAAAAACTCCATTTTAAAATCATTTTATTCTACAACGATATCAAGTTCATTACGCAATAGGTTTTCAGAAAAACCTGTCATAGCCCTCCGTCATTTCAGATAAGTACTAGTTAGTATTCGTGCTACGTTTGTTGACTATGTTAATGTAGCGTTTTGAAAATCGTTTCGGAAAATCGGTAAAATAAGGGGGTTTTCTGTAAAAAGTCAAAATGCAAATACCTTATTATAAAAATTAAATATACATATTCTAGCTATGTAATTGCTATTATTTGGTGTTTATTGAGCTGCTGGTGAAAGTTCAAATTTTCTGAAAAAAATATTATTTTATTATTATTTTAAGCCGTCACTAATACATTTAATTAGGGAAAATTACAAATTGGAATGAGTTGAACCAAATTTTGTGCAACATAAAACATTAAATAAAATTTTATCATGTGGTTTTTGGAACGAAATCATTTGCCAAAACGGTTTAGAAATTATTGAAGAAAAAAAGGCTTTTTTTAGCGTAAATGGATGTTTGGGGTATTGTATTTATCATTTTTCATCACCCCACACCCGTACCCACACCCACACACCCCCATTCACTTCTCCCCTTGGCTGAATTCAGCAGCCCTCTCTTGTCCCCACTTGGTTTGCAAAAGAAAGAAAAGAAAAGAAAAGTGTAGAAAATGGATAAATGAGGTGGACTTTTGACTTTGGTTGACCTTGACTTTCACCCCCACTTTCTCTACCTCCCTCTCTCTCCTCTCCCCCTCCCATTCCAGCAGCCCCCCTCTCCTACAACAGCAGCCCCCCCTCCATTTTCCCTTCTCTTTTCTCTTCAAAACTTCATCAAAAATTGCCCAAAATCCATCAAAAAAAATCCCAAAACCCAAATCCGACTCCTACCCATTTTAGCTTAGCCCGTATAGCATGGATCTTTGTGAGAAGAGAGCATTTTGGAGGGCCATGGATGCTTGTGGATCTTCAAATGTTTTTGGGTATAATTCTAAACCTTTTTGCTTAGTTTGTTACTAATTTCTTAAAGCTAATTTAGTTAAGTGTTAATTTGGTTTATGTGAGTTTAATTGCATGATTTAAGATTTCAAGTTAGGGTTTGTTGTGGAAATGAGTTGTGTTTGATTGTGCATGGTTTGTGATGTGAGCTAACATCTTGAAAACTTGTTAAAATTTATCTAGTTGCATATTACAAGTTGTTACTTGAAAAATGTCCAAATTAAGCTTTTGTGCAAACTAGGGTTTTATGAAATGCATTTATATGTGAGATTAAAAATATGGTTAGGGTTTTAATCATATTATTAACTTTATTAAGTGTAGTTTAACACTTTAGTTCATGGAAATCCAACCTAAATTGTAGTTTGTGCATTTTTGCTATGAAATTGTTAAAAAAGGTATTTTGTAAACTAGAATATTAGGGTTTTTGGAATTTAATGAGATTAAATTCCGGAAATTGTTTCTATGACTTATTTAAGATATTTAATAAGTATATTGGCCGCTACATTCATTTAAACATCATGTTTTGTGCAAAAACGGCGAATTGTGCTTGCTAGATTTTCGGAAAAATGACTTTTTAAGTGAAATTGGGGTTTTTGTGAGTTTTAACCTAGTTTATATTAAAATTAGTGTTCGTGAATGTGCAAATGAGTGTGATTGGGTTTTTCTCGATGGTTTGACGTTTGTACATCGACATCGAGGGTTGGTTTGACTATTCTTGCATGCGTAGGCGATAGGTTTGGACCTATGCGTGATACGCGTGCCGATTTGATTTTGGTATGCCGTTTCGATTTCGAATTTAGTTTTAATGCGATACAGTGCGTTATGAAATGTAGGTACCCCCATGTAGACTTCGAGACGACAAGCAAGCGCGTGGCGACGTCGGCACCGGCTAGCGAGGACCAGGTGAGTAGATTTATATCTACGGGGAGAAGTCGGATGGATGGCGTATAGCACCCCCGCAGTCCGTGGTGGTGTATACGGATGCGTATACACACCAACAATTATTATATGTTATTTGTGATTAATAACAATGCTTAGAATGGATATTGGTGTGTTGGATTATTTTAGCGTTGCGAACCCTAGGGTAGTGTTGCACTACACATACACACATACATACTTGCATACTTTCTTATTGATATGTGCTCATGGGATTCTTTATCGTTATGTGTTCACATGGGTATGGGACTATGTGTTCACATACTGATTTTAGGATGATACTTGGGATTGAGCTGAGTCGATGAGATTTGATTTGAGGCCGTGAGATCGGTGATATAGCAGGGTTCATATCTTAGATACGACATGACGTTGTAGCGGGTCCTTGATGTAGTTTTTACACACGTGCATGCATACTTTGGCGATATCAGTATGGTACTAGACGTAGATCAGTACCGTGATCATGATATTTGATAAAGAGGATACCAGGTGAATAGTATGATGAATGTGATATTGACCCGTACCCAGATTTGGGATGCCGTACGACGGATTTACGTACGAGCTATATCTTGATGATTGCTCCGCACTCTTGACTTGGGATGTCTGATTTTAGATATGGTATTGGATATGATATTATTGAGGCGGGATCACCGACTAATATATATACAGGTATGTATATGTATCGACTCAGATGTTAGGCGGTTTCCTTACCTGTAGTTCAGCTTGTTAGCTTAGCCCTTTAGTTTAGTTTAGTTATTAGATTAGATTCGATTCTTACCTATTTCAAAAACTAACGAATCGTGGGCATTTTTAAAGACAGCCCAAGGGATCCTACGGATATTTCAAAAGACGTATCTTTTCATAAAAACACCGTAGCCCTTATTTTCAAAACCCCATGATTCGTGTTATTTCAAAAGGCACCAATTTGTAGGACTTATATTAGATTAGTGCATATTAGTTTTAGTTGCGTCTAGTATTCAGCTCCCGCTCATTTTTACTGTTCGCTCCGCATCGCATACTTATATTATAATTTCTTATTGCATTATTAATATCATGCTGTTAGGACACCAGCACCATTACCGATGACGCGTATGTACCACGTACACTTACTTGCCGGCTCACACACATCTTCATCGGTAATTGACATGTCACGAACACTTTAGAAAATACTATTTCATTTGACATAGGTTGTTAGCTAATAGTTTAGACATGATATTAGTGTACTTGCCTTATATGCCAGTTAGACATTGTAGTTATTGCCTACTACTTCATGCATGTTATTATTCACTGTTGTGTCGCATTCATGGATTCTCATGCCTATATTCACTGTTTACAAGCTATTGATGACTTGGATTCGGATTTCATGAGATTTCTTGGATTTGGAGGAAAACCGCAAAAACATAAATAAACCTTTTCTCCCTTTTAAAATAAAAAGTGCGGTTTTCCCATGATGTATGAGTCGTCCACCATGAGTTTGCTGATGGATTTCGAGACCCGATTCGAGGAGTGGAGGAACCGTTTCGGGTACATGGTGGGCCCGGTGCGGTACCCCGGGGCAAGATGAATGTGGTGTTGACGTTGAGCCCGGCAGGGGAGCACTACCGACCGGTGATATTACCCGACGCGTCGGATATCCGGAGGATACCGTCGTGGTCTTGAGATGGATGGTAGGGGCCGGTCTGGACTGACGGCGCCCTAGATATTGAGATTGAGACATTGATATTTCGAGACATTGAGATTTATGTTTTGTGTCGATGCTAGACACTGTTGATACTGATTTCATTTATGATACCTCAGTTTAAAAATACCAAGGAAATCTCACTAATTTATGTAAACAGTTTCTTCATTTACATGTATTCTGTTTCATGCATGCATACCTCATTCATATGATATATTGCTACCTGAGGCACTGACACGGGCACATGAGTTTACACTCGGGTTAGATATTTACCCTAGCCATTGTTATAGGCTGCATGTTATATACATTTTTGAGGATATATTATGATCATTGACCCAGGATTGCGTTATTTATCCGATTTCTGTGCGTAGATATTTTTCTATTCACGAGTTGGTAACTCACCCCCGTTGTGCCCCAGTTTCTTGCAGGTTTTGCCGTACAGGTTTAGTTACGGCTTTGCGGGCTCAGTTTCATTCGGATGACTTGCTAGTAGGTGGGTTTTTCTTGTATCGTACTCATCATATTACCTTGTATAATATTATTCCGTTGTATCTAGTAAATTCCATCAACCAAACATGTATTTATCGTGATAGAGACCAGTGTTGTTTACTCTTTCGACCTTAGAGTCACTCGTTATATTTCTGGTGGTTTTGAGTTTCCTTTTGAGTTTTGATCCTCGCCGTTGGCGTTGTATATTTTATTGCTTGTGTGGTTGTGACCGTCGATTGACGAAGAGCTAGCTCCCGCTTGGGGATGCCTTTTTCTTGATTTCGTATACTATTCATGTTGTATCCCGTTTGGGGGCCAGTATTTACAAAGGAGACTCTGCCGAAATTTTCATCAAATTTTTGATGTTTTAAAAACCGCATAATTCGGCTTATGCTATTGAAATTACTTGCTTTAAGTTGGTTTTTCCTGCACTCTACTACTTTTCTTGGTTTGGATTTCTGGGTTTTCGGTTTACTTAGATGACGTACGCCTCGAGACGTTCGTAGTTTAAGTGCCGGTCATGTTCCGTACTTTCGGGTCGTGACAAAGTTGGTATCAGAGCGTTAGGTTTTAACCTTCGGAGCGTAGGATGACCCTTGGTTGATGGAATAGGTGACTAAAATAGAGTGACGTACCGTTGATATGTTCTGCGGCATATTTACGACACGCCACTCCACTTATGAAGCCTTAGGATGTACATTTCCTTGTTCAGTATTATATTCCTTCCTGATCTAGCCTCATCGGTACCAGTTTGGTTTTGCTACTACGGTTACGGGCAGGGAGAGCTACGGCTAGAGTTGCGGTCAGCACACGCTCGTCACGAATGAGGACTGACCAGGGCGAAATTCCGGCGACACACGATTGCAGAGATGTGTCTTCTTACTGTGTTTCCGCGCCACGAGCGTTTGGCGGATCGCCTTTATGAGGTTACTCGGAGGTGCTGATCGACACTAGAGAATTGAGCCAATGATGGAGGCCAGCCAGATTTTGATGACCGTTGGTGTGTTGCTTACTCCTGATGATCGAGGCACTGTTCAGCGTGCAGACGAGCGAGCCAGTTATTGCCGCGAACGACGAGGTATTGCCCCAGATGCTGGAGTTAGTGCAGAACGAGTTGTACTAAGAGATGATAGAAGGTCGCTAGTCACCCTAGGAGGAATGACTAGGACATGTGGTTCGTTCGCCTACCCCGATGCGAGGTCATCAGATAGATTGCTTCCATCTAGAGACGACTTCACGCGGAGACGTTGGGAGTCGACAGAGACGATCGAATGTCAGAAACCTATTATTCCAAGTTTAAAGTAGTCGGAAAGACATGCAGGCAATTCTATGGTCCCTCTAGAAGAATGAAACCCTAACTCGACTTAATGACCATATGAAAGCCTTTGAACCTTCGGGTTTGCGGCAGTTCTACGGCGCCATTAGTGAGGCTTGGGTTTGCCCTTCTACGGCTGGACCACCGATGCTGTGGTATGTACTCGATACTATTAAACTGTGCCCAAGAGGTTGAGCTCTTAGGGGATTATGAGGTTTTGACGATTCGATCGGATGGCTCGACTTAATTCGGATGCTAGGTGGTGAGATGCATTCTTGGGAGACTCCAGATACGAGGATAGTCGTTGGAGCTCAGTCCATGCAGCCGCGACGAGACGAGTCCAAAGCAGACGACATTAGAGAAAAGTGAAGTAAGAGGTTCATACCAGATCTAGATGAGATGACGTTCCACTCCGCCGACATCAGAGATGCGATGCGCATGCCGAGGCAGAGTACTGGATATACCTTCCAGAAGGAGTCGCGATGGGTATGCAGCCGTTACAGAGCAAGATGCAGATATAGGAAAGGATAATGACTTCCGGACAGTTGGCAGAGACAAGACATGGAAGGGACCGTGAGCAGGATTCCTTCCAGGACACTGCTGCAATGATACTTGCACCCAGGATCAGATGTTTCACGTACATTTAGAGAGCCAGAGGCCGACGCCAGTGATATGCTGTCTTACGAGTGGTCGCGAGGATTGACCAAGAGATGACCAGAGAAGTGCCAGAACGGAATCGTCCCCGTTAGCACACCTGACAGGGCCGATGAGCCGATGGACCGAAAGATTGGTAATTCACAGTGAAGACCTTGACCCAGGAGTGGTCATGGTTACGCACGCCAGCAGGACAGAGTTCATGATCATCGACGAGACGTCCCACTAGTGACCGCGACAGTTGGCCGAGATTCTTAGAGGATGCGCTTGAGCAGTACTATTCCGCCATTATTGATTACGATGTTTTGGGTGATTTATTCGTATGATTTGATTTTGATGATTGAGGATTTACGATTTTCACACAGTCGTTGCACTTGATATCGTTTTCATGCTTTAGTTTCACATGTTTGTGATTTTACGGTTTTAGACATTTGAGTTGATTTTGTGCGTATGCACGCACACGATTTGGTTCCTGCACTCTGTATAGTTATTATATGCTTGCAGTGCAGTGATACGCCTTTTGTGCACTCAGATGTGCTGGACTTCGATTTCGATTGTGATACTCGATGTTTGTTTTATGCACCTTGTGCACCTGATTTGATTTTACGCATGTTCGGCGCTTGATATTGGATTTGATGATTTCGTGCATGATGGATGCCCCTGGTTTTGGGTTTTCGCGCATGATTGAGCGCAGGTTTTGAGATACGATTTTGGTGCACACTAGATGCACTAAATCAAGATTCTTCGTGCATGTCAGATGCACCTGTTTTGCGGTCAGGCACACATGTTGCCTACGACAGATGTTTCGTGCACACCCGATGCACTTAGATGTTGTTTCTGTGCGCATGTATGGCACATTCATGGATTTTAATTTCCGTGCGCACCAGATGCACGTAGCATTCATGTGCATATTTTGGGATTGATTTCGTATAGATCAGTACGTTTTTATGATATTGCTATGTGTTTTCGTACTGAGCAGGACTAGTCAGAGGACAGTACCTGAATATATTTTACATGTATAGTTTCGAGTTATATCATATTGAATTTCATTTCGGATTTGGACATTGTGTCTTCACCATGACTCCGATGATTGCGGGATGCTGGATAGAGTTTTGATTTGAGTTATATGCTTATTTTTCATGCGCATGCGCTGCGCTACAATTTGTTTTATGTATTTATGATTTCGGAGCCCCGACGACTTGATAGTTTTGCTTAGATGTTTTAGTATTTGGGGGGAGTTTTAATTTAAATTCGGGGACCGAATTTCTTTAAGGGGGGAAGATTGTAGCGTTTTGAAAATCGTTTCGGTGAAATTTCGGAAAATCGGTAAAATAAGGGGGTTTTCTGTAAAAAGTCAAAATGCAAATATCTTATTATAAAAATTAAATATACATATTCTAGCTATGTAATTGATATTATTTGGTGTTTATTGAGCTGCTCGTGAAATTTCAAATTTTCTGAAAAAAATATTATTTTATTATTATTTTAAGCCGTCACTAATACATTTAATTAGGGAAAATTACAAATTGGAATGAGTTGAAACAAATTTTGTGCATCATAAAACATTAAATAAAATTTTATCATGTGGTTTTTGGAACGAAATCATTTGCCAAAACGGTTTAGAAATTATTGAAGAAAAAAGGCTTTTTTTAGCGTAAATGGATGTTTGGGGTATTGTATTTATCATTTTTCATCACCCCACACCCGTACCCACACCCACACACCCCCATTTACTTCTCGCCTTGGCTGAATTCAGCAGCCCCCTCTCTTGTCCCCACTTGGTTTGCAAAAGAAAGAAAAGAAAAGAAAAGTGTAGAAAATGGATAAATGAGGTGGACTTTTGACTTTGGTTGACCTTGACTTTCACCCCCACTTTCTCTACCTCCCTCTCTCTCCTCTCCCCCTCCCATTCCAGCAGCCCTCCCTCTCCTACAACAGCAGCCCCCCCTCCATTTTCCCTTCTCTTTTCTCTTCAAAACTTCATCAAAAATTGCCTAAAATCCATCAAAAAAAATCCCAAAACCCAAACCCAAATCCGACTCCTACCCATTTTAGCTTAGCCCGTATAGCATGGATCTTTGTGAGAAGAGAGCATTTTGGAGGGCCATGGATGCTTGTGGATCTTCAAATGTTTTTGGGTATAATTCTAAACCTTTTTGCTTAGTTTGTTACTAATTTCTTAAAGCTAATTTAGTTAAGTGTTAATTTGGTTTATGTGAGTTTAATTGCATGATTTAAGATTTCAAGTTAGGGTTTGTTGTGGAAATGAGTTGTGTTTGATTGTGCATGGTTTGTGATGTGAGCTAACATCTTGAAAACTTGTTAAAATTTATCTAGTTGCATATTACAAGTTGTTACTTGAAAAATGTCCAAATTAAGCTTTTGTGCAAACTAGGGTTTTATGAAATGCATTTATATGTGAGATTAAAAATATGGTTAGGGTTTTTATCATATTATTAACTTTATTAAGTGTAGTTTAACACTTTAGTTCATGGAAATCCAACCTAAATTGTAGTTTGTGCATTTTTGCTATGAAATTGTTAAAAATGGTATTTTGTAAACTAGAATATTAGGGTTTTTGGAATTTAATGAGATTAAATTCCGGAAATTGTTTCTATGACTTATTTAAGATATTTAATAAGTATATTGGCCGCTACATTCATTTAAACATCATGTTTTGTGCAAAAACGGCGAATTGTGCTTGCTAGATTTTCGGAAAAATGACTTTTTAAGTGAAATTGGGGTTTTTGTGAGTTTTAACCTAGTTTATATTAAAATTAGTGTTCGTGAATGTGCAAATGAGTGTGATTGGGTTTTTCTCGATGGTTTGACGTTTGTACATCGACATCGAGGGTTGGTTTGACTATTCTTGCATGCGTAGGCGATAGGTTTGGACCTATGCGTGATACGCGTGCCGATTTGATTTTAGTATGCCGTTTCGATTTCGAATTTAGTTTTAATGCGATACAGTGCGTTATGAAATGTAGGTACCCCCATGTAGACTTCGAGACGACAAGCAAGCGCGTGGCGACGTCGGCACCGGCTAGCGAGGACCAGGTGAGTAGATTTATATCTACGGGGAGAAGTCGGATGGATGGCGTATAGCACCCCCGCAGTCCGTGGTGGTGTATACGGATGCGTATACACACCAACAATTATTATATGTTATTTGGGATTAATAACAATGCTTAGAATGGATATTGGTGTGTTGGATTATTTTAGCGTTGCGAACCCTAGGGTAGTGTTGCACTACACATACACACATACATACTTGCATACTTTCTTATTGATATGTGCTCATGGGATTCTTTATCGTTATGTGTTCACATGGGTATGGGACTATGTGTTCACATACTGATTTTAGGATGATACTTGGGATTGAGCTGAGTCGATGAGATTTGATTTGAGGCCGTGAGATCGGTGATATAGCAGGGTTCATATCTTAGATACGACATGACGTTGTAGCGGGTCCTTGATGTAGTTTTTACACACGTGCATGCATACTTTGGCGATATCAGTATGGTACTAGACGTAGATCGGTACCGTGATCATGATATTTGATAAAGAGGATACCAGGTGAATAGTATGATGAATGTGATATTGACCCGTACCCAGATTTGGGATGCCGTACGACGGATTTACGTACGAGCTATATCTTGATGATTGCTCCGCACTCTTGACTTGGGATGTCTGATTTTAGATATGGTATTGGATATGATATTATTGAGGCGGGATCACCGACTAATATATATACAGGTATGTATATGTATCGACTCAGATGTTAGGCGGTTTCCTTACCTGTAGTTCAGCTTGTTAGCTTAGCCCTTTAGTTTAGTTTAGTTGTTAGATTAGATTCGATTCTTACCTATTTCAAAAACTAACGAATCGTGGGCATTTTTAAAGACAACCCAAGGGATCCTACGGATATTTCAAAAGACGTATCTTTTCATAAAAACACCGTAGCCCCTATTTTCAAAACCCCATGATTCGTGTTATTTCAAAAGGCACCAATTTGTAGGACTTATATTAGATTAGTGCATATTAGTTTTAGTTGCGTCTAGTATTCAGCTCCCGCTCATTTTTACTGTTCGCTCTGCATCGCATACTTATATTATAATTTCTTATTGCATTATTAATATCATGCTGTTAGGACACCAGCACCATTACCGATGACGCGTATGTACCACGTACACTTACTTGCCGGCTCACACACATCTTCATCGGTAATTGACATGTCACGAACACTTTAGAAAATACTATTTCATTTGACATAGGTTGTTAGCTAATAGTTTAGACATGATATTAGTGTACTTGCCTTATATGCCAGTTAGACATTGTAGTTATTGCCTACTACTTCATGCATGTTATTATTCACTGTTGTGTCGCATTCATGGATTCTCATGCCTATATTCACTGTTTACATGCTATTGATGACTTGGATTCGGATTTCATGAGATTTCTTGGATTTGGAGGAAAACCGCAAAAACATAAATAAACCTTTTCTCCCTTTTAAAATAAAAAGTGCGGTTTTCCCATGATGTATGAGTCGTCCACCATGAGTTTGCTGATGGATTTCGAGACCCGATTCGAGGAGTGGAGGAACCGTTTCGGGTACATGGTGGGCCCGGTGCGGTACCCCGGGGCAAGATGAATGTGGTGTTGACGTTGAGCCCGGCAGGGGAGCACTACCGACCGGTGATATTACCCGACGCGTCGGATATCCGGAGGATACCGTCGTGGTCTTGAGATGGATGGTAGGGGCCGGTCTGGACTGACGGCGCCCTAGATATTGAGATTGAGACATTGATATTTCGAGACATTGAGATTTATGTTTTGTGTCGATGCTAGACACTGTTGATACTGATTTCATTTATGATACTTCAGTTTAAAAATACTAAGGAAATCTCACTAATTTATGTAAACAGTTTCTTCATTTACATGTATTCTGTTTCATGCATGCATACCTCATTCATATGATATATTGCTACCTGAGGCACTGACACGGGCACATGAGTTTACACTCGGGTTAGATATTTACCCTAGCCATTGTTATAGGCTGCATGTTATATACATTTTTGAGGATATATTATGATCATTGACCTAGGATTGCGTTATTTATCCGATTTCTGTGCATAGATATTTTTCTATTCACGAGTTGGTAACTCACCCCCGTTGTGCCCCAGTTTCTTGCAGGTTTTGCCGTACAGGTTTAGTTACGGCTTTGCGGGCTCAGTTTCATTCGGATGACTTGCTAGTAGGTGGGTTTTTCTTGTATCGTACTCATCATATTACCTTGTATAATATTATTCCGTTGTATCTAGTAAATTCCATCAACCAAACATGTATTTATCGTGATAGAGACCAGTGTTGTTTACTCTTTCGACCTTAGAGTCGCTCGTTATATTTCTGGTGGTTTTGAGTTTCCTTTTGAGTTTTGATCATCGCCGTTGGCGTTGTATATTTTTTTGCTTGTGTGGTTGTGACCGTCGATTGACGAAGAGCTAGCTCCCGCTTGGGGATGCCTTTTTCTTGATTTCGTATACTATTCATGTTGTATCCCGTTTGGGGGCCAGTATTTACAAAGGAGACTCTGCCGAAATTTTCATTAAATTTTTGATGTTTTAAAAACCGCATAATTCGGCTTATGCTATTGAAATTACTTGCTTTAAGTTGGTTTTTCCTGCACTCTACTACTTTTCTTGGTTTGGATTTCTGGGTTTTCGGTTTACTTAGATTACGTACGCCTCGAGACGTTCGTAGTTTAAGTGCCGGTCATGTTCCGTACTTTCGGGTCGTGACAGTTAAGGCGTAGTGTGCGGTAGCTAATTAGTGCTTATCTGTATAAGCATATGATGCGATTGGATTAGGGTAGTCGTGCGACTTTGTTGACTATGTTAAGGGTCGTGCGGGTGGGTTTAATTCAATCGGGAAATGACGGGTTGAACTTGACTAGCACTTATGATTTGTTGACTGTGTTAAGTCATATAGCTGCTAGGGGTAAAATATTATCGGGAATTTCAAGTGTTGAAATTTGCAATGAGATTGCATACCTTCTATAAGATAGTTGGATCCCGATACCCGCTGCGAGTAAGAGTTACTCCTGGGAGAGTTTTACACATTACAATTAGCCGATCAAGTAGGTGTCTAGAAAGGTGTCAACGGGGTTATGCCTCTGGGAAAACGAGGTTTACATTAATTAGGTTCGTGCGAAAGCACGGGGGACCTCCCTCAAAGTATCGACACTGGCCTGGCTGAAAGATTGGCGAACTTGTAGCGTGTAATTAATCCCGGCTAGTCTTTCCTTTTAGGGTTTGAAGGAAGATTTGATAAAAACAGTGGGAGCCATCCAGATTAGATAAAATAATAACCAATCTGATCTTGCAAGAGCGCACACAGAGTGTTTTCTTCTCTCTCTCTCCAGGTAGCGACCATGTCACGCCTTAATCAAGATAATAAAACGGATATATTGACCGAACCCGCTTGTTATACTGAGCTGGGGAACGTTGGTCCCGCTCCAACTTATAAATGTTATAAGATAGAGCAGGAATTAGGGGATTACCAGAATTCCCGTGCCGCCCAAACGAAGAAAGTGCATACCGATGCATCATCTTCGGGTGTGTTCATTACAGAGAACTGTTTCTCAAATGTCCTTTACGTCCTGGGTATATGATACCGGATCAGGATCCCAGATAAGTAATATATTACATGGGCTACAGAAAGGTAGAGAACTGAGAACGGGTGATAAGTTTCATGAGGTAGAAAACGGTGCAAGTGTTGCAGCCAAGTCTGTTGGTCACTGTCACCCTGTATTACCTGAATACATTGATTCTGAACAAATGTCATTAGATACCGAACCTGATATACGAAATCATATCAGTCTCTTTATTAGTAAAGAAGGATATAATTTTGTAAAGTTGGATAATGTTTTGAACATTTCCTACATCAATAGTTGATCGGTTCAGGCACGTTATCTAAAAGCATTGACGTTCTAAATCAAACTACAGTTCTTAGTATATAAAACACATACAAGAGGAAGAGTTCAGATTTGAACGAATCCTTATTGAGGTATTGTAGACTAGGTCATATCAATGCGACCCGACTGGCTGAAGTTACATTTAGATGCATATTTAAATCAGTTTGAATTTACATCTTATGGAACTTGCTAGTCATGTCACTAAGATAAGATGACCATAGCTCTGTTTATTGGAAACAGAGAAAGAGTTAATGAACTCTTGGGATTGATACATGCTGATGTATGAAGGTCCCCTGTCTACACATGCCTAGACCGGTTCTTTGTACTTTATTACATTCTCTGATAATCTCTCAAGATTCAGACATATGTTCCTGTTGAAACACAAGTCCGAAATTTTTGAGATATTCACAGAATATAAGTTAGAAGTAGAGAACCAAAATACGGGTAAAAGTATTATGTCCTTTGATGTGATCAAGGAGGGGAATACTTGAGCACGGAAATCCTAGATTATTCTAAAGGAGAATGAGATTCTCTCTCAGCATTACTCCTCCGTATACACCATAGCACAATGGTATATCGGGACGGAGCAACAGCACCCTATGTGATATGGTGTGCTCTATGATGAGTACTACTGAGTTTCTTATTTCCTTTTAGGGAGTTATGCACTTATGAAGTTGCATACCTATTGAATAGGGTTCCGATCAAATCAGTTGACTACCACTTCATATATGATATGGAAAGGGAAGAGCCCATCTCTTAAGTTAGTTAAGATTTGGGGTTGTCCAGCCTATGTCTAAAAGCATAATCCGGACAAGCTCGAGGCAAAGTCAGATCTGCGGAAGTTTGTTGGATATCCCAAGCATACGCAAGGGAATAACTTCTACCTAACCGAGGAACAAAAATGTTTTGTTTCTCAGCATGCCACCTTTGTGAAAGGGAATTTCTTGTGAAGAAATTATTGGTCATGAGGTAGAACTGGAATAAGTTCCATCTATACAAACTGCAGCTGATGATTTGGTAGAACCAAAGGATTCAATAGTAACCAACGAACCTCAGCCTCTCGGCCGATCTAGTAGGGTTTCTCACCCACCTGAGAGATATTTTGGTTTCTCTATGACAGTGGGAGCGAGAATTGCATCATGAGATGATGGCCCAACTAGTTTCGAGCTGGCCATCAGGAGTGGGACTCTGTAAGAATGGCTGGATGCTTATCGATCTGAGATGGAATCCTTATACACCAACGAAGTATGGACTTTGGTTGCTTTATCTGAAGGGTTAAATCCCCATCAGGAGCAAGTATATCTTGAGAAGATTACTTGGTGTACATGGAAAGGTTGAGACTTTCAAAGCTAAACTTATTAAAGGTTTGCATCATTGACCAGGTATGGATTATAATGAAACCTTTTCTAAGTACCTATGCTTAAGTCCATCCAGATCCTACTTGCCACGGCTACATACCATGACTACGATATCTGGCGGTTGGGTGTCATGACTGCTTTTCTAAATAAAGATTTAGAAGAGAGAGTCTATAAGTACACAGTCAGAGGGCTTCGTAGACAGTGGGAGCAGCGGAAACGTGTGCAAGATGTTTTATGTGATAAAGCAGGCATCGCGGAGTTGGAACATCTGTTTTGATGAGATTAGTCAAAGAGTTTGACATCTTCAAAATGGTAGATGAACCTTGTATATACAAAAAGGTAGTAGGGAGTATACTGGTGATCCTCGTAGAGTACGTGGATGGCATACTCTTGATAGGAAAGGAGTTTCCTCTGCTACGCTCGGTCAATCTCCGCTTATCACAAGGATTCTCCATATAGGATCATAATGATACCTCCTGAATCCTGGATTTTGGATCTATGAGATAGATCTAATTGGATGTTAGGATACTCACTAGTTGTAGTGAGTTGGTATCAATCGATCCTGGGGAGAATCACTGGAAAGGTTCCAGGGTGATAAAGATGACTGAATGTCAGTCGCAGGCATTGTCTTTACCCTCAGCGAAGGGACGGTATGTTGGAAGAGTTCCAAGCTAGATACCGTGGCATACTAGAGGATAAATGCTGGACACATCGCTACCAAAGATGCTACCAAAGAGGAAGTCTGGGTGTATATTAGTTCATGAGATGAACTTTGTTCCTCCCATTGTGTGACAATGGAGTTGTGGCTTATGCCAAGGAACGCCCGTCCCATCAGTGATCCAGACATATTCTAAGGCAGTATCACCTGATCATGGAGATGGCTGATCTCCAAGGTGATCGAGGTCAGGAGAGCAGACTCAGAGGATAACACGGCGAATCCACTCACGAAGGCCTATTCCCAGAGAGAGACTTTTATGGGATGGTTGAGTATGAGATACTACAACCACTGCTATCAGATGGCCCTAGTGCAAGTGGGAGATTGTTAGTTATATGTATGCCCTAGAGGCCATTACTATACATAGGATGTATATTGTAGTGGATGCTTGGGCATATATAGGGATGACTTTCTTACTCGATATGATAGTATGCTATCTGGTTACTCTTTACCTTAACGTGTACACTGATTGTCTCTCTATTACATGTTGGTAAAGCCCTTAAGATGTGTACTTGACTACCTGGACTATGATGCGGATCATACTAGTGGGGACATGGTAGTCCATAAGTACATCCTTCAAAGTCCCTAGTCGTGGGTGTATCGAGACGGGGCATCGATATACCAGAGTAGACTAGCGTGTAGCTTCTCGACCCATATAAATGGGCGATGGATGATCCCATATCCATTGGTGTTTGACATCAGAGATGATATACAGGTGCTCAGTGGAGACTGGGTACACTGGACGGACTCGCCGAGAACTCCCAGATGGTATTATACCTCACGTCAGATGGCAGTTCTATGGTGACACTGGTACATGTTAGTCTGTAGACCCGAGATCGTCATAGAGTCTTGTGTGATTCCCACTGTGCTTTGATTTCCACCTTACCACGTCCAAGAGGGCGTGCAAAACGGTGGTTTTTGGGTACAGTCCCGAGTCACATGGAGGCAATGAGCGATAGGAGGGGATTCGTCTCTCCCGGTATAGGGAGTTGATGTTGCGCTGTGTTCGATTGGCTATAACCGGAAATCCCTGGCCAGGATTGCTGAGATTTACTGGTAAGTGTTACCAGTAGTATCTCGAACTGTTATAGACCTCATATCGACACGACTTATCGAGCTACTGGGGTCTGACGTTTACCGCCCCTAGGTGAGATATGCGACATATCAGACGAACAAACCGGACTGTACGTTAAGTGTTACTGCTTGGATTCACAGGATTGTGAGCGGGCTTGCTCGTCGATCTTCTGATCGCTTAATACCCGGATGGCCGTTACGTTTAGCAGACCACTTGCGGCTTGTGGGTGTTTGATATGATCATCACCTGCTGCCGGCGTATTGACGAGTCTTTAGAGTCCTACACAGAGGTTTCCTGGCTCAAGCGAAACGAAATAGGAGCGCATATGAGATATGTGCGGGACCGAGAATAATGCGTGTATGTGATACCGTATTCTATTCTCGCGATGAATGTATTGAATGGTTGTATGCGATATAACCTAGTTATCGAATCGAAGAATGATTCGATAAGTCGATACATTGGATATTAGTCGGTCATATGCGATATGACCGGATCGTTAAATCAAGTGTTGATTTAATGATTTAATGTATAATTATATATTTGATATATTACTTTACATTAACTAGTATGTGTTCACTTAAGATGGATTTTCTCACTTGTTGTGCACATTGTATATATGATATAGTTTTGTGCACTAGTTTATATCATGTTTGATGATACATGCAAACTTGGGTATGTGTATACTTTGAACCAAGATTAGTTTAATAGTTAGGGTTTGAATTATTTATTTATTTATTTATTCATTTTGGAAAAGATGAAATGGTGGCCTTATTTTTCTTTCTTTGCTTGAAGCTTCTTGAAGCTTCAAAGCATCTTTGAAAGTCCACCACTTTGTCTTCATCCTAAACCTAACCATTATACCTAACCTTAGTTTATTCTCTACACTTATCCAAGGTTGCATTATGATAACTTCACTTGATTTATCATTTGAATGATGATTCTCTCAATATATTCTTTCTTCTTCTTCTTCTTCTTCAAGAAGAAGAAACCTTGCTACCATTAATGGTGTTTTGAGAAAAAGAGTGAGAAATCCAAATCCAAAGTGAACCCACTTCCTATTTCTTCATCCTCTACCACTTGACAAGTAGTATAGGGTGTTTTCTTCACAAGTTTCATGACCTGGTGAAGTTGGAGCTTGATCTTGAGTTGCCTCGACGTAGATCATCTTCGGCATCGAAGTCAACGACCTAGCCCGATCATTTCTTCGACGAAACCATCGCTAGAGTCCGGGATCCGATGATCGCAGCGGAGGGACATCATCACGGAGCTAAGGAAGTGGAGGACCGGATCTACAAAGGTTGTATTTTCGTTCTCTTAGCAGTTAAATTGTTAACTAGCTCGTAGTTTCGCTTAATCTCTAGTCAACGATCGCATTAGGGTTTCTCGGCACCGGAATTTTTTGAATTTGGCATGGTTGATGCCTTGTGGAACCTCCTTAGAGTGCCTAAGAACTCTACATGTACCCAACTAAAACCTGTTTGCACGACTCCTTTGAGCCGTGGTAGGGTAGTAATCAAAGCACAGTGGGAACTCACACGAGACAAATGACGATCTCAGTGTTAGTTGTATGTATGCCCTAGAGGCCAGTATTGTACAGATGATGTATATTATATTGGATGCTTGGACATATATAGAGAGGACTTTCTTGCTCGATATGACAGTATGCTATCTGGTTGCATTTTACTTTAACATGTATACTTGTCTCTTTGTACTGTTTTAAAGTTACATGTTGGTAAAGCCCTTAGGATGTGTACTTGACTACCTGGACTATGATGCGGATCATACTAGTGGAGACATGGTAGTCCATAAGTACATCCTTCAAGGTCCCTAGTCGTGGGTGTATCGAGACGGGGCATCGATATACCAGTGTAGACTAGCGTATACGCTTCTCGACCCATGAGATGGGCGATGGATGATCCCATATCCATTGGTGTTTGACATCAGAGATGGTATACGGGTGCTCAGTCGAGACTGGGTACACTGGACAGACTCGCCGAGAACTCCCAGATGGTATTATAACTCACGTTAGATGGCAGTTCTCTGGTGACACTTGTGCAGGTTAGTCTGTAGACCCGAGATCGTCATAGAGTCTTGTGTGATTCCCACTGTGCTTTGATTTTCACCTTACCACGTCCATGAGGGCGTGCAAAATGGTGGTTTTTGGGTACAGTCCCGAGTCACATGGAGGCAATGAGCGATAGGAGGGGTTTCGTCTCTCCCGGTATTGGGGGTTGATGTTGCGCTGTGCTCGATTGGCCGTAACAGGGAAGTCCCTGGCCAGGGATGATTTAGAGATTTACTGGTAAGTGTTACCAGTAGTTTCTCTACCCGTTATGAGCCTCACATCGGCACGACTTATCGGTTATTGGGGTCTGACGTTTACCACCCCTAGACTTGATATGCGACTTATCAGACGAGGAGACCGGACTGTACGGCAAGTGTTACCGGTAGGCTTTTATAGGAGTTGGAGCGGGCTTGCTTGCTGATCTTCTGATCGCTCAATACCCGGGTAGCCGTTACGTCCAGCTAGTGTTGGAGATAGTGCCCTCATAGGCAATTATTGGATCACAGGTACGTGATTGCAATGATTGCGGAGGACCTATACCGGTAGGACAGTCTTACTCGAGATGATAGTATGCTATCTGGTTTGCCTTTATCAGTCGTGTACATGATCAGGTGACTGATTACATGTTACACTTTGATAGAGCCCTTAGGATCTTGCTTTACTACCAACAGTATGAGGGCGATCATATACGTGAGAGTTGGGTAGTTTATATGCATATCCTTAATTGTGGTCCCTAGTCATGGGAGTTTCGAGACAGGGCATCGATACTCCGGAGTAGACTAGTGTGTACAGTCGAGACCCCGACGAGGGGCGGTGGCCGGTCTCACAAGCCACTGGTGTCAGTTGGATCACCTAAGATGTATACAGGTGCTCATTGGGTTATGAGTACACCGGACAGGACTCGCCGGGAACCTGCTAGTTGGTATTATACATATCGTCAGATAGCAGTTCCCTGGTGACATGTGTACAGGTTAGTTCATCGACCTGAGGTCGTCATTTGTCTCGTGTGAGTTCCTACTGTGCTTTGATTTCTACCCTACCACGGCTCAAAGGAGTCGTGCAAACAGGTAGCTTTTCGGTACAGTCCCGAGCCATATGGAGGCACGTGAGCGGATCGGCAGGGGATTCGTCTCTCCCGGTATTGGGGGCGAGGTCGTACCGTGTCTAGGAGAGCCATTACACAAAGTCCATGTCCATAGCAGGAGATTTACTGGTAGGTACTCCAGTAGTATCTCAGGGTGTTATTGGGCTTCACTCCGACATGACTTATACTGCTATTGGGGGTCTGACGTTACTAGCCCCCTAGGCAGATATGCGATACTCATAGACGAATGGACCGGACTGTATATACATTGTCACTGTTAGGCTCAGTAGGGTTTCTGGATGAGTTCGCTCATCAGCCTCCCTTGAGGTCAGTCCATGGGCAGCCGTTACGCATAGCTAGTGCCGCTGACGGTTTGTGGTTAAACCCACTGCCAGGGTACTGACGAGTCATTAGAGTCCCCCACAGACAGTTTCCCAAGTTCGGGCGAAACGTTGTAGAGGCCGTATGGTTTTATGGCAGGGTTTGGAAAATACACGTGTGTTTACGCACGTGTTATTTTTCGGGCAGATGATACTGGTCGGTTTTGGTTTAAGCCGGATCCGAGTATTATATTGAGTAGGTATAATATCTTTGTCTCAGTTGCATTTGTATTCGGTCGTAATACAAATGCGGGTATATTTATACAGTTTCGGGGTTATCCTGAAAGTCGTTTCAGGATCACTTTTGGAAGTTGCCAGTTTCCAGTTTTCTATCAGCCGTCTTTTAACATTTGGTTAAAGACGGATTTATCTTTTCTTGGATGAGAGTGAGTTAAGCTTCTAGAAGGTTCTAGAAAGGGTGACTTGACATGGTGAGTCATTAGAGCTTTAATTGTGCTTTTAATGAAAGGATGACTAAGGTTAATGAGTCATCCTTTACATTAATTCCTTTTGTTTTTGCTTTGATATTTTGATTAAGATCTTTTTGCTTACACTCACCCCCTTTGCTCCTACACTCACCCTCCTCATTCTATATATTGTGGCCGGCCACCCTTGAGAGAGAGTGAGAGAATGATTTCATTTTAGAGAGAAAAGACTATGGTTTTGGGTGTATGGAAATTTCATATCTCGTTTCGTTCCATCACCCGATTAAAATGGCAACTTCATTTACCGATTGTCCACGGACTTGGACGAAGTGAGACAAAGTTATCTACTCATTCTCTACATCAATCTTGGTCGTCTCTTTTAGCAAACTTGACGATCGAGTTGCCTCAAGTCAGAGGCGGGAGCCCGTTTAAAGAATCAGTGACGTGGTGCCACCTGGACGAGGAGATCGGAGATCGACGAGATCGGAGCAGTCGCAACGGAGCGTGGGATGATGGTTAAAGAACGAAGGACTCGGATCGTTCGGTATAACCTTTCTACACTCTTTACAGTTTGTTAGTTTAGCAATAATGGCAGATCCGGGTTAAAGTATACGATAGCGCCAGTTAAAAGTTTTTAGTTCCGCATTTGGCGTCTGTAGACTGCCTGGGCGCTAGCGTAGACTTACAGTGGTATCAGAGCCTCACCATTTTGCTTTACTAACTTGTGCTAACGCGTTTAAAACATCGATCGAACCGGAAATCAAAAACTGCAAAATCCAAATTCTGAGTTTCTGTCGATTTTAAAAGGGTTCCAAAATTAATTTTACACATCACAGAAAATTCAGCAGGCTTTTCTAAGAACACAGTAGAAATTTGGGCACGTGATTCGATAATACTGCCGCGGAAACGCGGTCAAACCTATGGTTTGACCGCGCTTCCGCGGCCATACAGTGAGATCGTGGCCCCAAATTTTCACAGTGGGTTCTTGTTTGGAATTTGGGGTTTTTGGTATATATCTTTTGGGCCCAGATTTTGTTACTGTTCACCAGTAAGTCGTGGGGCCCACTTTGTGATATTTAGTCGATCGAAATTTAAACACGTTAGTTTACAATGCTTACATTATATCTCCGACCGAGAATGTCATTTGATCGGTAAACCGCGTTTGATTGCTATAGTTCTTTTAGACGGGTTTGCGAACGTGACATTCGCGTTGATGTTCTGTTTTGTGCTGTGATGTTGCGGATTTGTCGTGGTGGATAGCAGTGTGCAATGATAGTACAGTTTGTGTTTATTTGTACATTTGATATTGCGGGGCGAGCGTCCAACTTGTGGACTGCCGTCACTGCCTGTTGTATAATATTCTTTTGGGGCACGACCAGGTTGCGGTCGATGTACCTATTGTACTATTTTTCATTACTGTACTAGGTTTTGCCCCTAGACGGAGTGCACGGATAGCCGGGTTCTGAGAAGCAACGGGTCCACATCTCATAGCTTTGAGAGGCAGAGGGGCCCCACTCTAGAATTGGCAGACTATTCGCCCACTCGTAGGGGGTACAGGTTGACCCAAGGAGGGATGCCCAAGATTACCGGATTCCGTGAAGTGCTGGGTGGTCCATTCACTATGCTGTAGGGGGCTGCCTCGCTTCAGGTTTTGGCGGGTAACTTGCCGCACCCGTAGGGGTCTAGGTTTCATTGCACAGGCTATCCACACGACAGGGGAACGTCGAGTTTCAGCAGCGGCTCTGTGAAACTCGGGGATCCCAGATTATCTGTATTGTTCTGTGATGCTTATTACTTTTCTGTAATGTTGCATATTATCACGCCTGGAGCGATTATTGTATATTGGTTTATATACTATTAGATGTTGTATATGTTTTACACCCGCGCTAGTCCAGTCCCCGCTCTGTCGTTAGTTAAGTAACCTAACGGGTGATGACGGGACCCAGTGACGAATGCGGATGGCATATACGTACATTTTAATTTCGTTCTTTTCTGGTGTGTTTAATTGATGGGACTGTGTTGATTCTGATCAATGCAAAATAAAACAAACATGTTTACAGTTGTTGGAACAAATTTAAAAGTGTTATTGCAAAGACGTTTCCTTTTGTTATGCATAGCGGTATTCAGTGGAATATCCTGCACCTCATTCGACGGGGCAAGGGCCGATATCCCTTCACCGGGACTGACCCCTTGGACAGAAGTTTGCATCAGGGTAATAACTTCACTATAGTCGATTACAAGTTGCTTTGCATAGCGGTATTCAGTGGAATATCCTGCACCTCATTCCACGAGGAAAGAGCCGAGATCCCTTTACCGGGAGTGACCTCTTTAGCAAAAGGTTTTCGCCACTATATTTTAAAAAGCTATCAGGTTCCTTCAGCGATATCAAGTTCACTACGTTAAAGGTTTTTCACCAAAAACCAGCCGTAGCCCTCCGTCATTTCATATGAATGGTCAGTAGTATTCAAGCTATGTTGGTCTGGCCCTTAGCTAGGACATAGTGATTGGTAGCTGCTGGGGTGTTCACATGTTGCATAGATAGATGCGTTGGTTTGGGACAGTCGTACAGCCTTGTTGGCCCTTAGTCAAGGGCGAGTACGGGTGGGTTCAAATTAACAAGATAATGATGGGAAGAACTTGACATGTGACTTATGATGGGTTGGCCCTTAGTCACGATCATAAGAGCATGGGGTAAAAATCATATCGGGAGTTTCTAAAGAAACTGAAACTTGCCAGGCATGCGCATACCTTCTGGAGTGTGATAACGCGAGTGGATTCCGTCACGTTATCATGCGATGAGAGTTGGATCCCGATTCCCACTGATGAGTTGGTTTACTCTTCGGGTGATCCCGATTGATTCTTCTTTAGGTTTGGAGGAGAATTTGACAGGACAGTGGGAGGTTTCCGGATTAGATAAAGTGATAACCATTCTGATCTAGGTTAGAGTGCACGCAGAGTGTTTCTTTTCTCTCTCTCTTTGGCAGCGACCTTTGACCGACCCTAGACTATGACTCAGTGACCAGGTTGACCGAACCTTCTTAAAATACTGGCTTTTGGATTGTCTAAGTTGAATAAGTCATTGCCACTCCTTCTTCTACCGTTTGAATTTCTCAGAACACCCGTATTACTACGAATATCCACTTCCATTGGATAGATCCATCGTATGGTTATATACGAACTCGAAGGGACTTCTTCGAGGATGGATCCAGGTTCAGGAGAAATAGAATTGGTTTATTCAGTTGTCTTTTATTATCACATTCTCTCAGGTTGCGAGGGCTCCTTGGTTTAGGAGAGTACACCTATTACGCTTATTGGATAGTCTTATTCCAAACCATAGGCTGGTGCCGAAAGGTAGGGAATGAAGAAAACCAATTAGCCTAAGTAGGGTGTGCAGAAGGTAATATGTAAAGACAAAATAAAGGGATTAGAAAGAGGGCAAAGTAAATTGCGACTGATATCATTCACGACCAAAACCGCGTACTTCATCGCCACTCCTATTTCACCTTTAAAAGAATAAGGTATTATTCAGTTGTCTTTTATCATCACCTTCTCTCGAGATGCGAGTACTCCTTGGTTTAGGAGGGTACACCTATTATGCTTACTGGATAGTCTTCTTCCAAACCATAGGCTGGTGCCGAACGGTAGGGAAGGAAGAAAACCATTTAGCCTAACAATGGTGTACAGAAGGTAACGACTAAAGACAAATAAAGGGATTTGGAGAGATGGCAATAAAATATATGGTTGAAGTCATGAATTGGATTATGGAAGAGGCATTGCTATGAATACCAGGATACCCCTACGAAACATTTTCATGTTTCAGTGCATTGTTAAAGGAAAACTGTTTTCCCGATTAGATACTTACTCCAAGGGTATGTATTTACCAGGTTTCATTCTCATATCTGTATGGTTTTACAGATGATGAGTGGGAGTAAGATATTGGGAATTAGGTGATCATCCTCGTTATATCGGAATTCGTTGTAATTGGTGATATTTGAGGAAATCGCCAGGGTACAGTTTTCAACCTACGACGCACAGGTTTTGAGTTGTTTAACTCAGCGGACTTATACAGAGTATTGTATGTTGTCCAAGTGTCCATCAGGACAAAGGGGTAGGTCCTCGTACTATGTTCTGTTTACTTATAACTTCTCTAGTATTTAGACGAGTGTTTCGTAGAAATACAAGGTCTAAGTTTTGAGAAGTTGTGGGTATAAGAATAAAGTAGAGAACCAGGTGTCACAAGTATCGGGATTCTTCAAAGAGATCGAAGATGTAGATTCTTGTGATTGGTATTCAGATGATAGTGATGGTTTTGAGAAACGAGTTTTCTCTTTCAGGTTACTCATAATTGGATGGATTCCTAAGTTGAGTAATGCTGATTAGCCTCTTTCCATTAAGTTGATATGCACTGGGGACAGTTGCATGATTTGAATCTGGTTCCAATTAAATTAGTGCCAAAGTTTCTATATTGGATATAGAATAGTTCATACCTTAAAAGATATTAAGGTACGGGGAGTTGTCCAGCTTATGCTTAAAACCAGACTCTGGATAACTCAGGGCACGTTTCTGTAATGGCTGTTTGTGGGTTGACCCTGGCTATGACGAGGGTTGATATTCTACCATTTGGAAGATCAATAGTGATATTGTTCTTGACTCGCCACAGTTTTAGTAAAATGGATCTTTTTCAGAAAACAGTAGTGGGAGTATGATAGAACTGGAAGTGATTCCAGAACCGCAAACGATTACGGAAAATTTAATAGGACCTATATATTCAATCAGGTTTGACATTCCAATAGCCACTCCGCAGATATGGTAGGTAACCACAGACACCCGAGAGGTACTTCGGTAGGCTCAAGGACGGTGACAGGGAGGTTCTTATCTACCCAGACTTGACACTACTGTTGTTCAAGGCTATGAGACCCGGTAGGAGGGTTTTCGTAGTCAGTGGGAGCATCGGAAGCATAGTGGGCAAGTAGCTTATATCTATTTATAGACTTGAGCAGTTATAGCGGAGATAGATCATCTAATTTTGATATGACAGTCATGGTTTTGACTTCAATCAGAATAGGGGATGGATCTGTTAAAGAAGGTAGTAGGGTGTGATGTCATGGTATCAGATGACATACACAGAGTAGGAAGTAAAATTCCTATACTACGATCGGTTGTACTGTGGTCGTCACACAGTTATTTCTCCAGATAGGATATGGATATAATATTTGACATTCTGGTTTCTAGATCTATGGTTTTAGATCTGGATTTGGGTAGTTTCCCAATGTGGGTACTTTGACAGATATTCTAATGGTTTTTAGAATAGTTGACTCCTAGCATGGTGGTGTACCTGCAGGAGATGGAGTCACCCTCTCTAAAGGTGTCTTACAGACTAAAGGGGAGAGGGATGTGCATGATTGGCAGATCACTTGCTTAGGCAATTGAGTCAATCATGAGATGTCAAGTACCACACCAGATGTTGTTTTTGCACTAGATGCAATAAGTTTGTATTAATCCAATCCTGGAGAAACATAAGGAAGCGGTTTTAGAACATAAGTACATGTTCTACGGATTTGATGACGGCAGCCTCCTTCGGGAGACGGTTATCATTCCAAGCTTCAAAGGTGACATGGTTGACAGAGTGATTGTCAGAGTTATAGTTTTTCCCTCTGACGAAGAGGGACAGTATTATGGACAGGTGGTTCAAGAGGATACTGTGGGTGGCATGGTGCCGGATACTGATTAGGTTCAGTGATCGATACAGTCTAAGAAGTTTGGATTTGGAGTTCATTTATGAACTAGGTCCCATCAGATATACAGACACATTCTAAGACAGGTGTTGCTCGATTTGGGAGATGGCTTTCTCCGCGAACTTGAGATTTAGAGAGATATAGAAAGAAACTTCTAGGCGGATCCACTCACTAAGGCTATTTCTCGAACACAATAGTTTTACAAACGGGCTTTGTGATACTGATTAGTAGAGGAGTTGGATGTTCGGTTTCACACGGGCTGTGAGTAGTCGACATCACAATAATTAGCCTTGAGTGCAAGTGGGAGATTGTTGGAGATAGTGCCCTCATAGTCAATTATTGGATCACAGGTACGTGATTGCAATGATTGCGGAGGACCTATACCGGTAGGACAGTCTTACTCGAGATGATAGTATGCTATCTGATTTGCCTTTATCAGTCGTGTACATGATCAGGTGACTGATTACATGTTACACTTTGATAGAGCCCTTAGGATCTTGCTTTACAACCAACAGTATGATGGCGATCATATACGTGAGAGTTGGGTAGTTTATATGCATATCCTTAATTGTGGTCCCTAGTCATGGGAGTTTCGAGACAGGGCATCGATACTCCGGAGTAGACTAGTGTGTACAGTCGAGACCCCGACGAGGGGCGGTGGCCGGTCTCACAAGCCACTGGTGTCAGTTGGATCACCTAAGATGTATACAGGTGCTCATTGGGTTATGAGTACACCGGACAGGACTCGCCGGGAACCTGCTAGTTGGTATTATACATATCGTCAGATAGCAGTTCCCTGGTGACATGTGTACAGGTTAGTTCATCGACCTGAGGTCGTCATTTGTCTCGTGTGAGTTCCTACTGTGCTTTGATTTCTACCCTACCACGGCTCAAAGGAGTCATGCAAACAGGTAGCTTTTCGGTACAGTCCCGAGCCATATGGAGGCACGTGAGCGGATCGGCAGGGGATTCGTCTCTCCCGGTATTGGGGGCGAGGTCATACCGTGTCTAGGAGAGCCATTACACAAAATCCATGGCCATGGCAGGAGATTTACTGGTAGGTACTCCAGTAGTATCTCAGGGTGTTATTGGGCTTCACTCCGACACGACTTATACTGCTATTGGGGGTCTGACGTTACTAGCCCCCTAGACAGATATGCGATACTCATAGACGAACGGACCGAACTGTATATACATTGTCACTGTTAGGCTCAGTAGGGTTTCTGGATGAGTTCGCTCATCAGCCTCCCTTGAGGTCAGTCCATGGGCAGCCGTTACGCATAGCTAGTGCCGCTGACGGTTTGTGGTTAAACCCACTGCCAGGGTACTGACGAGTCATTAGAGTCCCCCACAGACAGTTTCCCAAGTTCGGGCGAAACGTTGTAGAGGCTGTATGGTTTTATGGCAGGGTTTGGAAAATACACGTGTGTTTACGCACGTGTTATTTTTCGGGCAGATGATACTGGTCGGTTTTGGTTTAAGCCGGATCCGAGTATTATATTGAGTAGGTATAATATCTTTGTCTCAGTTGCATTTGTATTCGGTCGTAATACAAATGCGGGTATATTTATACAGTTTCGGGGTTATCCTGAAAGTCGTTTCAGGATCACTTTTGGAAGTTGCCAGTTTCCAGTTTTCTATCAGCCGTCTTTTAACATTTGGTTAAAGACGGATTTATCTTTTCTTGGATGAGAGTGAGTCAAGCTTCTAGAAGGTTCTAGAAAGGGTGACTTGACATGGTGAGTCATTAGAGCTTTAATTGTGCTTTTAATGAAAGGATGACTAAGGTTAATGAGTCATCCTTTACATTAATTCCTTTTGTTTTTGCTTTGATATTTTGATTAAGATCTTTTTGCTTACACTCACCCCCTTTGCTCCTACACTCACCCTCCTCATTCTATATATTGTGGCCGGCCACCCTTGAGAGAGAGTGAGAGAATGATTTCATTTTAGAGAGAAAAGACTATGGTTTTGGGTGTATGGAAATTTCATATCTCGTTTCGTTCCATCACCCGATTAAAATGGCAACTTCATTTACCGATCGTCCACGGACTTGGACGAAGTGAGACAAAGTCATCTACTCATTCTCTACATCAATCTTGGTCGTCTCTTTTAGCAAACTTGACGATCGAGTTGCCTCAAGTCAGAGGCGGGAGTCCGTTTAAAGAATCAGTGACGTGGTGCCACCTGGACGAGGAGATCGGAGATCGACGAGATCGGAGCAGCCGCAACGGAGCGTGGGATGATGGTTAAAGAACGAAGGACTCGGATCGTTCGGTATAACCTTTCTACACTCTTTACAGTTTGTTAGTTTAGCAATAATGGCAGATCCGGGTTAAAGTATACGATAGCGCCAGTTAAAAATATTTAGTTCCGCATTTGGCGTCTGTAGACTGCCTGGGCGCTAGCGTAGACTTACAGCTAGTACCGCTGACGGCTTGTGGGTGCTTGATGTGATCATCACCTACTGCCGGCGTATTGACGAGTCTTTAGAGTCCTACACAGAGGTTTTACTGGCCCAGGCAAAACGAAATAGGAGCGCGTATGTGATATGTGCGGGACCGAGAATAATGCGTGTATGTGATACCGTATTCTATTCTAGCGACTTTTTGTATCATTCGGTTATATATGATATAGCCGGGTTATCGAATCAAGTGTTGATTCGATAAGTCGATACATTGGATGTTAGTCGGTTATATGTGATATGACCGGATTATTAAGTCAAATGTTGATTTAATAATTTATTGTATAATTGTATATTTGATATACTAGTTTACATTAATTAACACTTGTTCACTTTAGGTTTTTTCTCACATGTACACAACTTTAATATATATGTGATATATATTAAAATTGTGTTTTCTTGTTGTATCATGGTTGATGATACACATGACTTGGGTGTATGAGACTTACACCATGCTATTTATTTATGTTGGATTTTAATATTCAAAGTAATTACAAAATTAGTGTAGGATTAGCTAAATGCATGAAGCTTGTGGATGCATTGACTAATTCCACTAAATTTGTTTTTACTATGGATATTTCTTAACCCAACCATAATTATTAGCCATGGTTATGTCTCTACATGAGTTAGTATACGATACTCACCCACCATGGTTAGCTTTCTCACTCTAATAAGGCATGGTTGATGCATTGTAGAACCTTATTAGAGTGCCTAGTAACCCTACACTCAGGTCGATGAACTAACCTGTACACATGTCACCAGGGAATTGCTATCTGACGTCAGGTATAATACCAACTAGCATGTTCCCGGCGAGTCCTATCTGGTGTACTCATACCCAATGAGCACCTGTATACATCTTAGGTGAACCAACTGACACCAATGGCTTGTGAGACCGGCCACCGCCCCTCGTCGGGGTCTCGACTGTATACACTAGTCTACTAATAGAGTATCGATGCCCAGTCTCGAAACTCCTTCGACTAGGGACCTTTTAAGGATGTTCTTATAGACCCCAGCTCCCACGTATATGATCGCCATCATATTGCTGGCAGTCAAGCAAGAATCCTAAGGGCTCTATCAACGTGTAATAGCGACCTGCAAGGTCACCTAAACCAGTACACGATGATAAAGATAAACCAGATAGCATACTATCATCTTGAGTAAGACTGTCCTACCGGCATAGGTCCTCCCTCAATCATTGCAATCACGTTCCCGTGATCCAATAATTGACTCTGAGGGCACTATATCCAACAATCTCCCACTTGCACTCAAGGCTAATTATTGCGATGTCGCATACTCACAGCCTGTGTGATACCGAACACCCAACTCCTTTACTAATTAGTCTCACAAAGCCCGGTTGTGAAACTACTGCGTTCGAGGAATAGCCTCAGTGAGTGGATCCGCCCTGATGTTTCTTTCTATGTCTCTCTTTATCTCAAGTTCGCGGAGAAAGCCATCTCCCGAAATGAGCAATACCTGTCTTAGAATATGTCTGGATATCTGATGAGACCTAGTTCATAAATGAACTCCAAATCCAAACTTCTTAGATTGTATTGTCAACTGAATTTAATCAGTATCCCGCGTCATGCCTCCCTCGGTATCTGCTTGGACCACCTGTCCAAACTACTTCCCTTCGTCAGAGGGAAAACTACAACTCTGACAGTCACTCTGTCATCCAGGTCACCTTGGAAGCCTGGGATGATAACCGTCTCCCGAAGGAGGATGCCGTTATCATATCCCTAGAACATCCACTTATGTTCTAAAACTGCTTCCGAATGTTTCTCCAGGATTGGATTAATATCAACTTATTGCATCTAGTGCAAAAACAACATCTGGTGTGGTACTTGACATCTCGTGATTGACTCAATTGCCTAAGCAAGTGATATGTCAATCATGCACATCCCTCTCACCTTTAGTCTGTAAGACACCTTTAGAGAGGGTGACTCCATCACCTGCAGGTACACCACCATGCCAGGAGTCGTCCATTTTTAAATACTTTTAGAATACTGTCTAAGTACCCAGATTGGGAAACTACCCAAATCTAGATCTAAAACCATAGATCTAGTAACCAGAATGTCTGATATTATATCTATATCCTATGTGGAGAAACCACTGTGTGACAACCAAAGTACAACCAATCGTAGTGTAGGAACTTCACTTCCTACTTTGTGTATGTCATCCGAATACCAGGACATCACACCCTACTACCTTCTTAACAGATCCATCCCCTATTCTGATGAAGTCAAAACCCATGACTGTCATATCAAAAATAGATGATCTATCTCCGCTATATCTGCTTTAGTCCATAAATAGACATAAGCTACTTGTCCACTATGCTTTCGCTGCTCCCACTGACTACGACAACCCTCTGGCAGAGTCATATACAAGTACACTTCTAAAGCTAGTTTAGAACGACGCTATACTCATCCTCCTGCCGGGTCTCATAGCCTGGAACAACAGTAGTGTCAAGTCTGCGTAAACAAGAACCTCCCTGTCACCGTCTTTGAGCATACCGAAGTACCTCTCGAGTGCCTGAGGTTACCCACCATATCTGCAGAGTGGCCAATGGAATGTCAAACCAGATTGAATCTTTAGGTCCTATTAAATTTTCAGTAATCGTTTGCGGTTCTGGAATCACTTCAGTTCTACCATACTCCCACTACTGTTTTCTGAAAAAAAATCCATTTTACTAAAACTGTGGCGAGTCAAGAACAATATCACTATTGATCTTCCAGATGGTAGAAAGTCAACCCTCGTCATAGCCCGGGTCAACCCACAAACAGCCATTACAGAAACGCGCCTTGAGTTATCCAGAGTCTGGTTTTAAGCATAAGCCGGACAACTCCCCGTACCTTAACATCGTTAAGATATGAACCGTTCTATATCCAATACAGAAAGAGAGGCACTGATTTAATTGGAACCAGATTCAAATCATGCAGCTATCTCCAGTGCATGTCAACTAAATGGAGAGAGGCCGATCAGCATTACTCAACTTAGGAATACATCCAGATATGAGTAACCTGAAAGAGAAGCAAGTTCTCATAATCATTACTATTAACTGAATACCATACATAAGTATCTACATCTTCGATCACCTAGAAGAATCCTGATACTTGCAACGCGTGGTTCTCTACTTTATTCTTATACCTATAACTTCTCAAAACTTGGATCTTGTATTTCTACGAAACACATGTCTAAGAACTAGAGAAGTCATAAGTAAAAAGAATATAGTACGAGTACCAACCCCTCTGTCCTAATGGACACTGGACAACATACAATACTCTGTATAAGTCTCTTGAGTCTAATAACTCATTCCCTGTGTGTCGTAGGTTGAAAACTGTACTTATGGTTAAGAAGAATTACACCGCTGTTTAATGCTCCTTACCTAACCATCCACCGATATAGGTAAATGTCATAGACATAATTTCAAAAAGTTATATCTCACTTTACAAAATAAATGTACAGATATATCAATTTGAAATTGGTGCATTACAACGGATATTCAAAACCAAATATTTGCCGTCCGGCAAACAACCCAGGTGATTTCCTCAAATATCACTAATTACAAAGAATCCCGATATAATGAGGATGATCACCCAATTCCCAATAACTTACTCCCACTCATCATCTGTAAAACCATACAGATGTGATAATCAAACCTGGTAAATACATACCCTGGAGCAAAGGCTAATTGGGAAATCAGTTTTCTTTTACCAATACACAGTGAAACTGAAACATATAAATGTTTCGAAGGGGTATCCGGGTATTCATAGTAATGCCTCTTCCATTATCAGATTCACAACTGTAACCGTATATTTCTTTGCCATCTCTCCAAATCCCTTTAAATGTCTTTAGTCATTACCTTCTGTACACCACCTTTAGGCCAAATGGTTTTCTTCCTTCCCTACCGTTCGGCACGAGCCTATGGTTTGGAAGAAGACTATCCAATAATCATAATGGGTGTACTCCCCTAATCCTAGGATCACTTGCAACACGAGAGAAGGTAAAGATAAAAGACAACTGAATAGACCTTATTCCTATTTCTCTTGAACCAGAATCCATCCCCGAACTGGAACAAGTCCCTTCGAGTTCGTATATAACCATATGATGGAGTATCTAATAAACTGTGGATCTTCGTAGTGATACGGAGTGTTCTGGAGAAATACAAAGGTGAAGTAGGAGTGGCGATGAAATACTTGGTTTGGTCGTGAATAACAGTCGCAGTTTACTTTTCCCTCTAACTAATCCCTTTATTTGTCTTTACTTAATACCTTCTGTACACCTTCGTTAGGCTAATTGGTTTTCTTCATGCCCTACCTTTCGGCACCTGCCTATGGTTTGGATGAAGACTATCCAATTAGCGTAATAGGTGTACCGTCCTAATCCAAGGAGTACTCGCAACCTGAGAGAAGGTAAAAGGAAAGGACTACTGAATAGTCCTATTCATTTTCTCCAGAACCGGAAACCATCCTCGAATCTGGAATAAGTTCCTTCGAGTTCGTATATAACCAGACGATGGTTTTATCTAATGGAAGTGGATATTCGTAATAATACGGGGTGTCCTGGAGAAAAGGGTAAAAGTAGGAGTGGCAATGAGGTATGCAACTCAGACAATCCAAAAGCCAGTGTTTAAGAAAGTTTGGTTAACTTGGTCACTGAGTCATAGTCTAGGGTCGGGCCATGGTCCCTGCCAAAGAGAGAGAGAAAAGAAACACTCTGCGTGCACTCTAACCTAGATCAGAATGGTTATCACTTTATCTAACCAGGAAACTCCCACTGTATCCTCAAATTCTCCTCCAAACCTGAAAGAAGAATTAGTCGGGATCACCCGAGGAGTAAACCAACTTATCAGTGGGAATCGGGATCCAACTATCATCGCATGATAACGTGACGATACCACTCACGTTATCACACACCATAAGGTATGCGCATGCCTGGCAAGTTTCAGTTTCTTTAGAAACTCCCGATATGATTTTTACCCCTAGGACCCAAGTGACCTTGACTGAGCCAACATATCAAAAGATCCTAGCCAAGTTCAACCCGTCATTATCTTGATTGCATTAGACCCACCCGCACGAGTCCTTGACTGAGCCAAAATAACCGTACGACTGTCCTAACCAATCACATATCCATAAGACAGAAAAGTATTACAGAGCTACCGCACACTACGCCTCGGATGAGCACGACATACGTAGCACGAATACTAAGCAATACTAATTTGAGATGACGGAGGGCTACAGTTGGTTTTTGTCGAAAAACCTTTAACGTAATGAACTTGATATCATTGAAGGAACCGGATAGCTTTTTATAAAAATATAGTGGCGAAAATCTTTGCTAAAGAGGTCACTCCCGGTGAAGGGATCTCGGCTCTTTCCCCGTAGAATGAGGTGCAGGATATTCCAACTGAATACCACGATGCAAAGCAAAAGGTAATCGACTATAGTGAAGTTATTACCCTGACGCAAACTTCTGCCCAAGGGGTCACTCCCGGTGAAGGGATCTCGGCCCTTGCCTCGTCGACTGAGGTGCTGGATATTCATAATCGAATACCACTGTGCAAAGCAAATGAGAACGTCCTTGCAATAACAGCCTTTTGAAAAGTGTTCCAACAACATCAGAATAGGTTTGTTTAGCTTGCATTGATACGAATCAATGCAGTCCCATCAATTAATCACACCACAAAAGAATGAAAATATGATGTACGTATATGCCATCCGCATTCGCCACTGGGTCCCGTCATCACCCGTTAGGTTACTTAACTAACGACAGAGCGGGGACTGGACTAGCGCGGGTGTAAAACATATACAACATCTAATAGTATATATACCAATATACAATAATCGCTCCAGGCATGATAATATGCAACATCACCGAAATGTAATAAGCATCACAGAACAATACAGATAATCTGGGATCCCCGGGTTGTAACACCTTAGAATGTGTTTTGTAGCTAATTATATTTTAATATGTGGTTTTTAATAAAAAGTTTACCAAACTAAGTTTTAAATATTTTATCCTATTTATTGGGTATTTTATTTGAATTTTGTTAGGCACACACACACTTGTGCATGTAAACTAGGATGTTAATTGTGGTTTAACCATTGCTTAATCTAGTGTTAAGTTTGGTTTAGGTGTTTTGGGTTGTTAGGAGTGTCATGGTTGTTTTTATTTAAAATGAATTTAAAAGGTTTTTTTTATATGGTTTGACTTTGTGTGAGAGAGAGAGGGCATGGGAGCATGGTGTGACCATGCCTCATTAGTGAGGAAAGAGAGTGAGAAGGGGGAGGGGTCCTTGTTGTTTCACTCATTCTCCCTCTCATTTTCCTTCTCTCATTATCTCACTCCCATTCTCTCTCAACACACACACACACTTTCAGCAGCAGCAGCAGCTGTCCCAGCAGCAACAACAACAACAAAAACAATAGCAACAGCAGCAGAAGACAGCAGCAGCAGCAATAGCCACAGCAACAACAGCAATAACAACAACAACAGCATCATCATCATCATCTTCAGCAACAGCAGCAGCTTCATCAACACACACACACACTCACCTGAAGCTTCAGCAGCAGCAAAGCAAGCAACAGCAGCAGCAGCAGAAGCAGAAGCAGCTTCAGAGGCAATAGCAGCAGCAGCTTGAGCACCAGCAACTTGGAGCAGCTCCTCACACTCCTTCTCCTGCTTCTTATGATCCTTGTGGGTATATTTTCTAAACCCTATTTCTTGTTTGCTTAGTTGTGTGTTAGTTTAACTTCGGCTAGTGTTAATTAGCTAGTTTAGAGCTAGTTTTGGTGATTTGTGAGTTGTGATGGCAAATTGTTGATTTTGTTAGCTACCTTAGGTTAATTTAGTGTTAATAGGGCCACTTCAACTGAGAAATCCCCAGATTACACTAAAATACCATAAGGTTTCTAATTTGTGCAAATTGGTGTTTTAAAGCGATATTTGTGACTTTTGAAATCTGCTTTTGACCCGGACCCTACAGAATAAAATTGAGAAGACTAGAGCATGTACACTAAGTTTAGAGCACACCACATGAACACGAGCCACCCTACCCCTACCCAGGCCGCCAATTTTATCATTCTGGCCGTAATTTGCGGCCAGGAAGGGGAGTGGGGTTCTGGGATTTTGGGAATGGTAGTCTGCTGTGTAGTGTAGTGTTTTGGCATGTCTAGTTTTGTAAGTTTTGGCCTGTAGGAAAATCTGGGACCAAATACCTATTTTGCCGTTTTTCTAAACCTTCGCGACACGCGTGATACGTGAGTAGGTTTGGGTTTCTGCGTATCGCGACGCGTCGGGGTGGTTTTAGACGCGTACACACGCGATTCAGCGTATCGTGCACACGCGCATTTAGTTCGCGACGCGAGTTTCTCGTTTTGGTTCGATATCGCGTTTCGCGGAATATCTTGACTTATATATGATTGCATTGTCGTATTTGCAGGGTTGCTGGCAGGAACTACGGACACGGCTACAGGGGGAGCAGATGGTAGGATTCACCTAGCGTGGAGTGTAGGTGAGTAGATTTAACATCTACAGGGGAATCGCCCGCATGGCGTTATGCGTCTGGGCTAGGAATCAATTACCTGTCGCACATTCTACGTCATTGTAGAATTGCGCCTTTACTGTATTCCTTGATATAGTTATATACTGTGACTAGCAGCCGTAGGACACTGCACACATTATTGACGGTTCAGGTTGCACGAGCACGGATTGTATGCTACACACACACCGTCAATAATTGCCATGTCACACACTACCCCTTATAGCTACTATTGCTTACCATACATGACATCTAGCTACCGGTATACCTATAGTGTATCATACCTTTAGTGATAGGTACATTACACCTTGCGATACAGCTACAGGTATACGTTTTAGATATTTTACTTATACCCAGGGGGGTATATTGTAGGGATCCTAGGCACTCAAGTGAGGTCTCACAAGACATCGATCATGCCAAATTCAAAAATTATGGGTGCCGAGAGACTCGACTACGGATCGTGGACTAGATGTCTAGGCGAAAAAGAAACTAGTTAACACTTAACTACGAGTTTAACGGAAATACAACCTTTGTAGATCCGGTGCTCCACCTCCACGGCTCCGCAACGAAGTCATCTCCGCTGTCCAAAAGGAATCCGGGCTCTAGAGTCGGCTTCGTCGGAGAAAAAGCGAGCTAGGTCGTCGATGTCCATGCCGAAGATGATCTACGTCGAGGCATCGCTAGATCAAGCTCCACCTTCACTTTGCCATGATAACTTGTGAAGGAAACACACTCTACTACTTGGCAAGAGGTAGATGATGAAGAAATAGGAAGTGGGTAGACTTTAGTTTTGGATTTCTCACTCTTTTTATCACTTCACCATTGATGAAGTGAAGGTTTTCTTCATGAAGATGAAGAAGAAGAAGAAGATCTATTATGATAAGAATAATAGAATAGAATATCAATAATCATTTCTTATCATAATTAAACTATAGTAATGTGTAGAGAGTTGACCATAGTTAAATGAATGGTTAGGGTTTAATAGATGAAGACAAAAGGGTTTGATTGGTCAAAGCTTCATGAAGCTTCACTTAGCTTCATGAAAGAAACCCTTTTGTTTTCTTTTTCTCATTTATCTTTTAAATCCAAATGAAAAGATAAATGAATGAAAAAAAGAAAACCCTAATTATTTATTTAACTTAGGTTTACTTCATTACACAAACCCTAGCATTCTTGCATCATCAAACATGATACAAACAAGTGCACAAAAACATATCGCATATGCAATGCGCACACCCGAGCGAGAAAATCCATTTAAAGTGAACCGATACTAGTTAATGAAAAGTAATATATCAAATATATAATTATACATTAAATCATTAAATCAACACTTGATTTAACGATCCGGTCATATCGCATATAACCGACTAGTATCCTATGTATCGGCTTATCGAATCAACGCTTGAATCGATAACTAGGGTATATCGCATATAACCTAATCGATACATTCATCGCGAGAATGGAATACGGTATCACATACACGCATTATTCTCGGTCCCGCACATATCTCATATGCGCTCCTATTTCGTTTCGCTTGAGCCAGGAAACCTCTGTGTAGGACTCTAAAGACTCGTCAATACGCCGGCAGCAGGCGATGATCATATCAAACACCCATAAGCCGCAAGCGGTCTGCTAAACGTAACGGCCACCCGGGTATTGAGCGATCTGAAGATCGACGAGCAAGCCCGCTCACACTCCAGTGAATCCGACCAGTAACACTACCGTACAGTCCGGTCTGATCGTCTGATATGTCGCATATCTCGCCTAGGGGTGGTAAACGTCAGACCCCAATAGATCGATAAGTCGTGTCGATATGAGGTCTATAACAATTCGAGAAACTACTGGTAACACTTACCAGTAAATCTCAGCAACCCTGGCCAGGGATTTCCTGTTATAGCCAATCGAACACAGCGCAACATCAACTCCCTATACCGGGAGAGACGAATCCCCTCCTATCGCTCATTGCCTCCATGTGACTCGGGACTGTACCCAAAAACCACCGTTTTGCATGCCCTCTTGGACGTGGTAAGATGGAAATCAAAGCACAGTGGGAACCACACAAGACACTATGACGATCTCGGGTCAACAGACTACTCTGTACCAGTGTCACCAGAGAACTGCCATCTGACGTGAGGTATAATACCATCTGGGAGTTCTCGGCGAGTCCGTCCAGTGTACCCAGTCTCTACTGAGCACCCGTATATCATCTCTGATGTCAAACACCAATGGATATGGGATCATCCATCGCCCATCTGTATGGGTCGAGAAGGTACACGCTAGTCTACTCTGGTATATCGATGCCCCATCTCGATACACCCACGACTAGGGACTTTGAAGGATGTACTTATGGACTACCATGTCCCCACTAGTATGATCCGCATCATAGTCCAGGTAGTCAAGTACACATCCTAAGGGCTTTACCAACATGTAACAGAGAGACAATCAGTGTACACGTTAAGGTAAAGATCAACGAGATAGCATACTATCATGTCGAGCAAGAAAGTCCTCCCTATATATGTCCCAGCATCCACTACAATATACATCCAATGTACAGTAATGGCCTCTAGGGCATACATATAACTAACAATCTCCCACTTGCACTAGGGCCATCTGTAGCAGTGGTTGTAGTATCTCATACTCAACCATCCCATAAAAGTCTCTCTCTGGGAATAGGCCTTCGTGAGTGGATCCGCTGCGTTATCCTCTAAGTCTGCTCTCCTTGCCTAGATCAACCTGGAGATCAACCATCTCCATGATCAGGTGATACTGCCTTAGAATATGTCTGGATCACTGATGGGACGGGGGTTCCTGGCATAAGCCACAACTCCATTGTCACACAATGGTAGGAACTAAGTTCATCTCATGAACTAATATACATCCAAACAACCTCTTTGGTAGCATCTTAAGTAGCGATGTATCCTGCCTTTATCGTCTAGTATGTCACGGTATCTAGCTTGGAACTCTTCCAACATACTGTCCCTTTACTGAGGGTAAAGACAATGCCTGTGACTGACATTCAGTCGTCTTTATCACCCTGGAACACTTCCAGTGATTTTCCTCAGGGTCGATTGATACCATCTCACTACTACTAGTGAGAATCCTAACATCCAATTAAATCTATCTCATAGATCCAAAACTCAGGATTTAGGAGGTATCATTTTGATCCTACACGGAGAATCTTTGTGATAAGCGGAGATTGATCGAGCGCAGCATAGGAAACTCCTTCCCTTTCATGAGTATGTCATCCACGTACTCTACGAGGATCATCACCATACTCCCTACTACCTTTTTGTTTATACAAGGTTCATCTACCATTTTGATGATGTCAACTTCTTTGACATATCCATCAAAACAGATGTTCCAACTCCGCGATGCCTGCTTTATCCTATAAAGCATCTTGCACACGTTTCCGCTGCTCCCACTGTCTACGAGGCCCTCTGGCTGTGTACTTATAGACGCACTCTTCTAAATCGGTATTTAGAAAAGCAGTCATGACACCCAACCGCCAGATATCGTAGTCATGGTATGTAGCCGTGACAAGTAGGATCTGGATGGACTTAAGCATAGGTATTGGAAAAGGTTTCATCATTATCCACGCCTGGTTGATGACGAAAACCTTTAACAAGTCTAGCTTTGAAAGTCTCAACTTTTCCATTTACACCAAGTAATCTTCTCAAGATATACTTGCTCCTGATGGGGATTTAACCCTTCAGATATAGCAACCAAAGTCCATACTTTGTTGGTGTACATGGATTCCATCTCAGATCACTAAGCATCCAGCCATTCTTACAGAGTCTTACTCCTGATGGCCAGCTCGAAGCTAGTTGGGTCATCATCTCATGATGCAATCCTCGCTCCCACTGTCATAGAGAAACCGAAGTATCTCTCAGGTGGGTGAGGAACCCTACTAGATCGGCGGAGAGGCTGAGGTTCATTGGAATCTACTGAATCCTTCGGTTCTACCAAATCATCAACTCCAGTTTGTATAGCTGGAACGTTTCCAGTTCTACATAACAGACGTTGCCTCGAGCTTGTCCGGATTTTGCTTTTAGACATAGGCCGGACAACCCCAAATCTTAACCAACTTAAGATATGGGCTCTTCCCTTTCCATATCACATATGAAGTGGTAGGCAATTGATTTGATTGGAACCCTATTCAATAGGTATGCAGCTTCTCAAGTGCACAACTCCCTTAAGGAAAAAGGTAACTCAGTAGTACTCATCATAGAGCACACATTATCAAATAGGGTGTATCTGCTCCGCCCCGACATACCATCTTGCAATGGTGTATTCGGAGGAGTAATGCTGAGAGAGAATCTCATTCTCCTTTAGAATAGTCCAGGAATTCCATGCACAAGTATTCTCCTCCCTGATCTCATCATAGGACATAATACTTATACCCGTATTTTGGTTCTCTACTTCTAACTTATATTCTGTGAATATCTCAAAAGGTTCGGACTTATGTTTCAACAGGAACATATGTCTGAATCTAAAGAGATCATCAGAGAACGTAATGAAGTATAAAGAACCGGTCTTGGTATGTGTAGACAGGGGACTTACATACATCATCATGTATCAGTCCCAAGAGTTCACTAACTCTTTCTCTGCTTCCTATAAACGGAGCTATGGTCATCTTATCTCTGTGACATGACTGGCGAGTTCCACAAGATGTAAATTCAAACTAATTTAAATATGCATCTTTATGTAACTCCAGCTAGTCGGGTCGCATTGATATGACCTAGTCTACAATACCTCAAGAAGAATTCGTTCATTTCTGAACTCTTCCTCTTGTGTGTGTTCTATATACTAAGAACTGTAGTTTGATTTAGAACATCAATGCTTTTAGATAACGTGCCTGAACCGATCAACTTTTGATATAGGAAATGTTCAAAACATTATCCAACAATACAAAATTTTATCATTTCTTTACTAATAAAGAGAGTGATATGATTTTGTATATCAGGTTCGGTATCTAATAACATACGTTCAGAATCAATGTATTCTGGTAATACAGGGTGATAGTGACCAACAGACTTGGCTGCAACTCTTGCCCCGTTTTCTGTCTCATGAAACTTATCACCCGTTCTCAGTTTTTCTACCTTTTTGTAGCCCTATGTAACAGATTACATATCTGGGATCCTGATCCGGTATCATATACCAAGGATGCGGAGGATACTGAGAAACAGTTCTGTATAATGAACATACCCGAAGATGATGCATCAGCATGCACTCTCTTCGTTTGGGCGGCACGGGAAATCTGGTATTCCCCAATTTCCTGCTCTGTCTTATAACAATTATAAGTTGGAGCGGGACCAACGTTCCCCAGCTCAGTATAACAAGCGGGTTCGGTCAATAATCCGTATTATTATCTCGATTAAGGCGTGATATGGTCGCTACCAGGAGAGAGAGAGAAGAAAACACTCAGCGTGCGCTCTTTCAAGAATAGATTGGTTATTATTTTATCTAATCAGGATGGCTCCCACTGCTTTTTATCAAATCTTCCTTCAAACCCTAAAAGGAAAGACTAGCTGGGATTAATTACACACTACAAGTTCGCCAATCATTCAGCCAGGCCAGTGTCGGTACTTTGAGGGAGGTCCCCCGTGCTTTCGCACGAACCTAATTAATGTAAACCTCGTTTTCCCAGAGGCGTAACCCCGTTGACACCTTTCTAGACACCTACTTGATCGGCTAATTGTAATGTGTAAAACTCTCCCAGGAGTAACTCTTACTCGCAGCGGGTATCGGGATCCAACTATCTCATAGAAGGTATGCAATCTCATTGCAAATTTCAACACTTGAAATTCCCGATAATGTTTTGCCCCTAACCTCCTATGACCTTGACAAAGGCCAACAAACCATAGGATGCTAGTCAAGTTCAACCCGTCATTTCCTGATTGAATTAAACCCACCCGCACGGCCCTTGACAAAGGCCAACAAGGTCGCACGACTACCCTAACCCAATCTGCATCATATGCATAAGCAGATAAGCACCAGTTAGCTACCGTACACTGCGCCTTGACAAAGGCAAACAAACACAGCACGAATACTAACTACTACTTATCTGAAATGACGGAGGGCTACGATAGGTTTTTCTGAAAACCTATTGCGTAATGAACTTGATATCGTTGTAGGATCGAATGAATTTTGAAATGGAGTGTTTTTGAGGCTTTTCCAGTTTTGCTAAAGGAGTCACTCCCGGTGAAGGGATCGTCGGTCCTTTCCTCATCGAATGAGGTGCGGGATATATCATATATATCACTGTGCAAAGCAAAAACTCTTAAAAGCAATCAAAAGACAAACCGAGGGTGTAGCATCTTCCAGTTATTGCTAAAGGAGTCACTCCCGGTGAAGGGATCTCGGTCCTTTCCTTATCGAATAAAGTGCAGGATATATCATATATATCGCTGTGCAAAGCAAGAACTGTAGCTACCTGTTTTATTTTGAAAGTCGATTCTACAACATCTTTAGGTTTCTTTTATTTCATTAATCACATTAATGAAGTCCCATCATTTAAGTACCTAAACATCACAGATAAATACGACGTACACTTATGCCATCCGCATTCGCCTCGATGTCCCCTCATGCACCGTTAGGTTAGGTAACTAACGACAGAGCGGGGCAGGGCTAGCGCGGGTGTAAAACATAAGTAACGTCTATATCATATATCATATATCATATATACTGTATCTATCACAGAACATCACATGATCACATCACAGATATCGCAGCAGAAGAAACATATGAAATATTGGATATACTAGGACGTCCGTGTTTTCAATACGAGCCAGTATAAAACACGGATTCCACGGTCATGATGAATAGCCAAACCCACACCCCTAGACCCCTACGAGAGCGGCAAGCAACCCTACCAATTCTGGAGTTAGGAGACCCGGACTCGACTCCTCGAGTTGGTCTCCCTCTGGACTCCAGAACCCGGTTACTTGTGCTCCCCTCCTTGGGTCTATCCTAGTGCGGAAAAGTAAATAATATACAAAAGGTGACAACTTCCGCAACCTGGAAGCGTCCCAATAAAAGAATATTACATACAAGTTTTTACATGAATGAAAATGAAAAACACTCATCTCACATAAAAACCCCCGGCTATTCAACACGACAATCCAATATAACATATCCAGCAACACATAACATCACATGTCATCAACGTAAGTAAATATGTCCATCCCAATTGTCGTTGACATATAGCAACGAAACCGGCGATATCACATATTACACTTACGGTCACAGAAAAGAAAGTGTAAAACTACAACAGTTGGAATCCGCAACCACCTCAGACATCGCATGCCTGACCAAATGAATTACTTAGACATCACATGCCTAACAATTATAAACCCCGCATTTTAGTCTCATTATCGAAAACACTTTTCAATATCAAGTCGGGCAATTCAACAAGATTCCCGACATTTTGATCGAATGCTCGTCGCAAACTTCAGTAGGCGGCCGCACCCCCGATACCGTCGACGAAGTGCACCAAGGCGGAACACCGCCACCGCGAGCACCCGGACGGATGCTTTCGGCGACGGGGTTCTCCTACAGTCACTTGGTCGGGGCTATGGAGTGAGGCTGTCTATTAAGTTTACCCGGCGAGTATCCGCGTACGCTACGTGATTGCGACGGACTTTTGATCACATCAAAATTCCGTGGCAACCGATCAAGTGAGACTAAACCGCTATGTTTATAACATTCATTCAGTTATCACATAACTACTTGTGAATTCCAATTATTGTATCACATTCCAGATAAACAGAAAATGTTAAACTTTCCGATCGAACAGTCGAATACCCAAGTTTTCCCGAGACAGCTCAACACATGAAATAAGTCTAACAACATTCAGTTCGTGCCTTAGTACCGACGGTCCAGCCGTAGAAGGGTCAAGCCAACGCCTCACATGTGGCACGCCGTACTGCCCCAAACCCGAAGGTTCAAAGGGCAGTTCAAGACGGTCACATAATCGAGTTAAGGTTTGTTGTCTTCTAGAGGGTCCATCGCGTTACTTGCACTACTTAGAACGTCGTTAAACTACGGAAAAATCCAACACTTGGAAATTTCCCGATAGGGGAAAAATTGGGTATTTATATCCGGTCGAACTTTTTAACATATTCTAAAATTTATCTGGAAAGCCACACAGACAAAATTTGAAACCCCGATCGAAACACCGAATCCCCAAAACAACTCCAGAAATTTCAACTCTTGAAAAAATATTAAAAATACGCAGGAAAACCAGTACTGTTAAATAGGAGTTACTGTGCAGCCATTACCTCACAACACGACAAAACGGCCGCGGTTCCACCGCACGAGCCATGCTCGTGCCGCGGAAACGCGGCTCTTTAATGGAATTAGGGCTTACGACTTCACAGTAACTCTTAGATATTCCTGCATGTTTTTCTGCATATTTTTAATACTGAAAAATCCCAGAATTTAAAAAATGTACAGAGAGCATATAAAGGGTTGGGTTTTCGGGTCGTTCGGACTTCAAATTCCGTCTGGACTTCCCCTAAGGCTCTAGCTAGGCTCTGATACCACTGTAGGGATCCTAGGCACTCAAGTGAGGTCTCACAAGGCATCGATCATGCCAAATTCGAAAATTATGGGTGCCGAGAGACCCGACTACGGATCGTAGACTAGATGTCTAGGCGAAAAAGAAACTAGTTAACACTTAACTACGAGTTTAACGGAAATACAACCTTTGTAGATCCGGTGCTCCACCTCCACGGCTCCGCAACGAAGTCATCTCCGCTGTCCAAAAGGAATCCGGGCTCTAGAGTCGGCTTCGTCGGAGAAAAAGCGAGCTAGGTCGTCGATGTCCATGCCGAAGATGATCTACGTCGAGGCATCGCTAGATCAAGCTCCACCTTCACTTTGCCATGATAACTTGTGAAGGAAACACACTCTACTACTTGGCAAGAGGTAGAGGATGAAGAAATAGGAAGTGGGTAGACTTTAGTTTTGGATTTCTCACTCTTTTTATCACTTCACCATTGATGAAGTGAAGGTTTTCTTCATGAAGATGAAGAAGAAGAAGAAGATCTATTATGATAAGAATAATAGAATAGAATATCAATAATCATTTCTTATCATAATTAAACTATAGTAATGTGTAGAGAGTTGACCATAGTTAAATGAATGGTTAGGGTTTAATAGATGAAGACAAAAGGGTTTGATTGGTCAAAGCTTCATGAAGCTTCACTTAGCTTCATGAAAGAAACCCTTTTGTTTTCTTTTTCTCATTTATCTTTTAAATCCAAATGAAAAGATAAATGAATGAAAAAAAGAAAACCCTAATTATTTATTTAACTTAGGTTTACTTCATTACACAAACCCTAGCATTCTTGCATCATCAAACATGATACAAACAAGTGCACAAAAACATATAGCATATGCAATGCGCACACCCGAGCGAGAAAATCCATTTAAAGTGAACCGATACTAGTTAATGAAAAGTAATATATCAAATATATAATTATACATTAAATCATTAAATCAACACTTGATTTAACGATCCGGTCTATCGCATATAACCGACTAGTATCCTATGTATCGGCTTATCGAATCAACGCTTGAATCGATAACTAGGGTATATCGCATATAACCTAATCGATACATTCATCGCGAGAATGGAATATGGTATCACATACACGCATTATTCTCGGTCCCGCACATATCTCATATGCGCTCCTATTTCATTTCGCTTGAGCCAGGAAACCTCTGTGTAGGACTCTAAAGATTCGTCAATACGCCGGCAGCAGGCGATGATCATATCAAACACCCACAAGCCGCAAGCGGTCTGCTAAACGTAACGACCACCCGGGTATTGAGCGATCTGAAGATCGACGAGCAAGCCCGCTCACACTCCAGTGAATCCGACCAGTAACACTACCGTACAGTCCGGTCTGATCGTCTGATATGTCGCATATCTCGCCTAGGGGTGGTAAACGTCAGACCCCAATAGCTCGATAAGTCGTGTCGATATGAGGTCTATAACAATTCGAGAAACTACTGGTAACACTTACCAGTAAATCTCAGCAACCCTGGCCAGGGATTTCCTGTTATAGCCAATTGAACACAGCGCAACATCAACTCCCTATACCGGGAGAGACGAATCCCCTCCTATCGCTCATTGCCTCCATGTGACTCGGGACTGTACCCAAAAACCACCGTTTTGCACGCCCTCTTGGACGTGGTAAGATGGAAATCAAAGCACAGTGGGAACCACACAAGACTCTATGACGATCTCGGGTCAACAGACTACTCTGTACCAGTGTCACCAGAGAACTGCCATCTGACGTGAGGTATAATACCATCTGGGAGTTCTCGGCGAGTCCGTCCAGTGTACCCAGTCTCTACTGAGCACCCGTATATCATCTCTGATGTCAAACACCAATGGATATGGGATCATCCATCGCCCATCTGTATGGGTCGAGAAGGTACACGCTAGTCTACTCTGGTATATCGATGCCCCGTCTCGATACTCCCACGACTAGGGACTTTGAAGGATGTACTTATGGACTACCATGTCCCCACTAGTATGATCCGCATCATAGTCCAGGTAGTCAAGTACACATCCTAAGGGCTTTACCAACATGTAACAGAGTGACAATCAGTGTACACGTTAAGGTAAAGATCAACCAGATAGCATACTATCATGTCGAGCAAGAAAGTCCTCCCTATATATGTCCCAGCATCCACTACAATATACATCCAATGTACAGTAATGGCCTCTAGGGCATACATATAACTAACATATATGACATCAGTTCTTATAGGTAGATACCTATACATTGCTACACCTGTATGTTAGACACATATTCAGTTGCTGTCGCATATTTACATTTACTGATGTTACTTAGATGTACCTTATCTTGATTTCGCATACATCTGGTTCAGCTATATACTTTTGTTTACCTGCTCGCATTCAGATATATCGCATACATTTATTCCTGGATTTGCGCATTGTTTATCTGGATTTTATATGATGTTTTCGGGATTTGGGAACCGCGGGAGTTCATGAAATTATGCATACATTGAACAACCCGGTTTCCTTGATATGATATTTGAGCATCCCCCATGAGTTTTATCGGTGCTGATTATATACTCCATACGAGGTGTGGTTGCCGTATGAGAGTACATGGTGGGGCCCGGTATGGTTCCCCTCGGCAAGAAGATCGATGGGTTTGCCGATTGAGCCTGGAGGCGGGCGAGTACCTACCAGTGATTGGTTGGACCTGGCAGTTGTCCGGAGGATACTGGCCAGAGTCGAGAGATGGATGCGGGATGATCTGTACTGTCGGGGCCGAGGGCCGACACCGCAGACGGACCCCGTGGGCCGATCTGGACTGACGGAGCCCGATATACGAGGATTTCTGTGTCGATGCTTGGCACACTGTTTTCATGATATTTCTTTAACCCCTTTTTGTATATATAACAGGGGATTTAGCCGTTGTTATATATACCCTTACACCAATATTAGTGGAATGGGACGCTAATATATGTGTATTGCCCCCATCATACTTATTTCTATGTATTTACCTTTAGGATGTTAGAAACTTACTTGGGATTCGACTTGGGATATAGGTGATTCATTGAGATTGGATATTGGATATGAATTAGATTGTTGAATTGTACATTCGAGATATAGGAGAGCTATTCGATATTGTACATTGAGGTGATGTGAGACTTATATATTGTGACAGCCCAATGTGGGGGCTGATTTGAGGATTTGGGATTTGAGTGTCTTGATGGATTGTGATCCTGCCACGATGTCAGGTTTCCGTGGAAATGACATATTCCACCCTATACCTCACCCTTACCTATTTTTATGCACAGATTCATATAGTGGTAGTACCTGTTAGTGTACCCTTATGATAAGTTGCATATCTACATTCTCATACCCTTTTTGCATGGTTATTGCATACTATTGTCATGTTACTATTGCTTCACATATTGATTGTACCTGCTAGTGTACTCTCCTTTATTCAGCATTTGCATGACATGTTATTACTGTAATCGCATACCTTAGATTCATGCTGTACGTGCATTCCTGCGATTACCTGCATATGTTTTATACTATTCACGAGTTGGCAACTCACCCCCGTTGTGCCACAGGTGTTTCAGGTTGTTTCCCAGAGTAGTCGAGGCATGCTATTCTTCTATTCAGCTATCCAGCTATCATCTTTTGCTACAGATACCGCATCAGCTCACAGTACCTTTTTGCTTAGGTGGGTTAGATGATTATCTGTATTTCTCATTGTACATTCATTGTATTTGTACTCTCCATCTACTATTGTATTGTTGACTTAGAGACTTGGTGAGGACGATATGTGTATTACTGTGGATTTGTTGTCTTTTATATACAGCTTTCTCTCTATTGTCTTTATTTCTTCGCTATAGCTTCATATTTTTGTGTTGTATTCATCTTGGGTTAGTTTTTACAAAAAGGGGTGTTGCTAAAACTTTAAAGAAATAAAGTAGGACTTTTAAAGAATTTGGGTTGCGATTTCAATGTTTCAAAATCTTATATTATCTTTTCCGTATTTTTATGGTTTAGATTTCTGGGTTTTGGCTTTCTTTTACTACGTTACGTCTTAGGGCGTTGCGTAGTATTAGGGCCGTCACGGGCCAATTTTAGGTCGTGACACGGGTTTCATAGACGCTACTGAAACCCGACGTTCCCCCGGTCGTGTGGATAGCCTGCGCAATGAAATCCTTGACCCCTACGGGCGCGGCAAGTTACCCGCCAAAACCTGAAGCGAGGCAGCCCCCTACAGCAAAGTGAATGGACCACCCAGTACTTCACGGAATCCGGTAACTTGAGCACCCCTCCTTGGGTCAACCTGTACCCCCTACGAGTGCGGCGAATAGCCCGCCAATTCTAGAGTGAAGCCCCCTCCGTCTCAAAGCCATGAGATGCGGGCCCGTTGCCCTCTAGAACCCAGCTACCTGTGCACCCCTCCGCGGGGTAATCCTAGTACATAAAGTAAAATATATACAATGGGTACATCGACCTCAGCCCGGTCGTGCCCCTAAAGAATAATATACAAACAGGCAGTGACGGCAGTCCACATGTCGGACGCTCGCCCCGCAATATCAAATGTACAAATACAACCAAACTGTACTACCATTGCATCCAGGCTATCCACTATGACAAATCCGCAACATCACAGCACAACACAGAGCATCAACGTGAATGTCACGTTCGCAAATCCGTCTAAAAGAACTATAGCAATTAGACAAGATTTACCGCTCGAATGACATTCACGGTCACAGATATAATGTAAGCACTGTGAACTAACATATTTAAAATTTTCGATCGACAAAATTTCCCGAAGTGGGCCCCAAGTACAAATCCCAGTACTCAAAATAATCTGGGCCAAAACTAAATTATCCAGAAACCCCAATTCCAAGTTAAAGAGCACGGTAGAAAAATTGGTGCAGAGATGCTACAATACCGCGGCGGAACCGTGGCCAAAACGTGGGTAATGCCGCGGTTTCGCGACGCTATGGTGGAAATACACCTCCAAATTTCTACAGTGTTCTTAGAAAAGCCTGCCTGATTTTCTGAAACACTCAAAATAATTTTTCGACAACAAAAATTTTTTGACAGAAACTGTAGAATTGGAAATGCGGTTTTTGAAAATTCGGTCGATCGATGTTTTAAACAAGTTAGAACAAGCTAGTAAAGGTTAACAGCGTGTTTCTGATACCATGTAAGTGTACGGTAGCACCCCGGCCGTCTGTCCGAGGCCAAAATGCGGAAACAAAAACTTTTTCAAAACTTGAAACCGGCGCTATCGCAGACTTTTATCCCGGATTGAACCATTGACCTATAACTAGCAAACTAGAGAAGGGATAGAAAAGCTATACCGATCGATCCGTGTCCTTCGGTCTTTGGTCACCATCCCAAGCTCCTCGCAACATCTCCGATCTTCGGTCTCCTCGTCGGAAAGGGCACCACATCTTCGATTATTTTTACAGGCTCCCTCTTCATCCGAAGCAACTCGGACACGAAGTTTGCTAGCCGACGTGTCCAAGGTAAAGTAGAGAATGTGTGTGACAACTTTGTCTCTTGCATCCATTGTATGGATGGAGGTTGAAGATGAAGCCATCAATGGAAATGGTGAGCTAGAGGAAGAAGAAAAAGAAGAGCCTTTTCTTTCCTTTTGTTATCTATGATAAAATGAGAGAGTGAGTTCAAAAATACAAGAGCAAAACTATCATTTGGCTTCCCCTCCTCTCTCCTCTTATCATATCAACCATAAATAATTCAAATAATGTGACACATGCACAAAGAAAGAGATCATGAATCACCACTTGTGCATGTGTCACAATTAATGCTCCTAATCATGACATTTAGCTCATTATTTCCATTTGTAAACATTAACCCAAATGTTTACAACAATAAAAAAGATACGGCAACATCTAAAGTAAACTCGTAACGGATCATAAGGATACTCCTCACCTGTATATACATACCTGCATTCGCATTCCGACTGAATGCGAATGCGATGAGACTAAAGTAGCCCAACAAATCTAATATTAGGATCCGGCTTAAACCAAAGCCCACTAGCATGATCCGCCCGATCATGATCCGTGCACTACTGCACGTATATGATCGGACCCTGCCATATATCATACGGCCTCTACAACGTTTCACCCGAAACTTGAGAAACTGTCTGTGGGGGACTCTAAAGACTCGTCAATACTCTGGCTATGGATTTAACCACTAGCACGTCAGTGGCACTAGCTGTACGTAACGGGCTACCGGGTATTGACCAAAAGGGAGGTCAATGAGCGAACTCATCCTGACACCCTACTGAGCCTGTCAGTGACAATATCCGTACAGTTCGGTCCGTTCGTCTATGAGCATCGCATGTCGGGCCTAGGGGATTGGTAAAAGTCAGACCCTCAAAAGCGGTACAAGTCGTGTCGGAGTGTAGCCCAGAACACCCTGAGATACTACTGGAATACCTACCAGTAAATCTCCTGCCTTGGCCAAGAACTTCGTGTAATGGCTCTCCTAGACACAGCGTGATCTCACCCCCAATACCGGGAGAGACGAAACCCCTGCCGATCCGCTCACTGCTTCCATGTGGCTCGGGACTGTACCCAACTAAAACCTGTTTGCATGATTCATTTGAGCCGTGGTAGGGTAGTAATCAAAGCACAGTGAGAACTCACACGAGACAAATGACGATCTCAGGTCGATGAACTAACCTGTACATATGTCACCAGGGAACTGCTATCTAACGTCAGGTATAATACCAACTAGCATGTTCCCGGCGAGTCCTGTCCGGTGTACTCATAACCCAATGAGCTCCTGTATACATCTTAGGTGAACCAACCGACACCAATGGCTTGTGAGACCGGCCACCGCCCCTCGTCGGGGTCTCGACTGTATAGACTAGTCTACTAATGGAGTATCAATGCCCAGTCTCGAAACTCCTTCGACTGGGGACCTTTTAAGGATGTGCTTATAGACCCCAGATCCCACGTATATGATCGCCGTCATATTGCTGGCAGTCAAGCAAGAATCCTAAGGGCTCTATCAATGTGTAATAGCGACCTGTAAGGTCACCTAAAATAGTACACGATGATAAAGATAAACCAGATAGCATACTATCATCTTGAGTAAGACTGTCCTACCGGCATAGGTCCTCCCTCAATCATTGCAATCACGTGCCTGCGATCCAATAATTGATTCTGAGGGCACTATATCCAACAGTAACAGCCATCTGGGTATTGAACAATCAGAAGATCAACAAGGAAGCCTACTTATACTCCTGTGAATCCAATCAGTAACACTACCGTACAGTCCGGTCTCTTTGTCTGATATGTCGTATATCCAGTCTAGGGGTGGTAAACGTCAGACCCCAGTAACCGATAAGTCGTGTTGATGTGAGGCTCATAATGGGTCTAGAAACTACTGATAACACTTACCACTAGGTCTTTATATCATCCCTGCCTAGGGACTTCCAGTTATAGCCAATCGAACACAGCGCAACATCAACCCCCAATACCGGGAGAGACGAAACCCCTCCTATCTCTCATTGCCTCCATGTGATTCAGGACTGTACCCAAAAGCCACCGTTTTGCACGTCCTCATGAACGTGGTAAGGTGGAAATCAAAGCACAGTGGGAATCACACAAGACTCCATGACGATCTCGGGTCTACAGACTAACCTGTACCAGTGTCACCAGAGAACTGCTATCTGACGATAGGTATAATACCATCTAGGAGTTCTTGGCGAGTCCCTTCAGTGTACCCAGTCTACACTGAGCACCCGTACACCATCTTTGATGTCAAACACCAATGGATATGGGATATGGGATCATCCATCGCCCATCATATGGGTCAAGATGCGTATACGCTAGTCTACTTGGGAGTATCGATGCCCTGTCTCGATACACCCTCGATTAGGAATAGTTATAGGATGTACTCTTGGACTACCCTGGCCCCAATAGTATGATCTGCATCATAGTCCTAGTAGTCAAGTACATATCCTAAGGGATTTATCAACATGTGAGAGTAAGACAGTAAACCAATACAAGTCAACATGTTAAGACAAAGTGAAACCAGATAGTATACTATCATATCGAGCAAGAAAGTCCTCTCTATATATATCCAAGCATCCACTATAATATACATCATATGTACAACAATGGCCTCTAGGGCATATACATAACTAACAATCTCTCACTTGCACTAAGGTCAGCTGTTGTAGTATCTCATACTCAACATCCTGAAGAGTCTCTCAAATTGTATCAGGGGTATGGCCTTCGTGAGTGGACCCGCAGTGTTGTCCTTCATGTCAACTCTCCTGACCTCGATCTCTCGGCGATCAACTATCTCCCGGATCAGGTGATACCGCCTCAGAATATGCCTGGATCTCTGATGGGACCTGGGTTCCTTGGCCAAAGCCACAGCTCCATTGTTATCACAATACAAAGGTATTGGATGCACAATGGAAGGAACCACATCAAGTTCAGTGATGAACTTCTTCATCCAGACAGTCTCTTTGGCAGCGATGTATTTAGCCTCCATCGTCGAGTCTGCCACGGTTTCCTGTTTGGAACTCTTCCAAATAACCGCCCCTCCATTGAGGGTAAAGACAAATCCCGAGTGCGACTTAGAGTCGTCCTTATCACTTTAGAAGGTCGAATCGGTAAAGGACTCTACTTGGAGTTCTCCGTTACCATACACTAAGAACATCTCTTTAGTCCTTCTCCAGTACTTGAGAATGTTCTTCACAGCTGTCTAGTGACTCTCTCCACGATCTGCTTGATACCTACTCACTACACTTAGTAAGTATGCTACATCGGGTCTGGTACATAGCATTGCGTACATGATAGAGCCTATTGCCGAAGCATAGGGTATCTTTTGCATGCGAGCTCTCTCCAAATCAGTCTTGGGAGACATCTCTTTGGAGAGAGTGAGTCCAGAGATCATGGGTTGGTTCCCACGCTTGCATTCTTCCATACTAAACCTCTTTAGTATAGTGTCAATGTACCTGGATTGGGACAATCCCAGTATCCGCTTAGATCTATCTCTATAGATCTTAATCCCCAGTATGCAGGAGGCATCACCTAGATCTTTTATTGAGAATCTATGTGATAAGAAGAGCTTGACCGAGTGCAGCATAGGAACATCATTTCTTATCAAGAGTATGTCATCCACGTACAATACGAGGAAGACAACCTTACTCTCTGCCACCTTCTTGTAAATACAAAGTTCATCTACGTTCTTGATGAAGTCAAACTCTTTGACTACAACATCAAAACAGATGTTCCAACTCCGCAATGCCTGCTTTAACCCGTAGATGGATTTAAGCAGCTTGCACACCTTCCTGCTGCTCCCACTGTCTACGAAGCCCTCTGGCTAAGTCATGTATACGCACTCCTCTAAATCACCATTTAGAAAGGCGGTCTTAACATCCATTTGCCAGATTTCGTAGTCATGGTATGCAGTAATAGCAAGTAGGATCCGGATGGACTTAAGCATAGCCACTGGAGAAAAGGTTTCGTCATAATCCACACCTGGTCGTTGACGAAAACCCTTTGCAACAAGTCTAGCTTTGAAAGTCTCAACTTTTCCATCTACACCAAGTTTCTTCTTAAAGATCCATTTGCTCCCAATGGGTTTTACCCTTTCAGGAGCAACTTCCAAAGTCCATACTTTGTTGGTGTACATGGATTCCATCTCAGATCGCATTGCATCCATCCATTTCACAGAGTCACCACTCGTGATGGCCTGCTCGAAGCTAGTCGGGTCATCATCTTCCATGATGAAATCCTCGCTCCCACCATCGATGAGAAAACCGTAGTATCTCTGAGGTGGATGAGGAACCCTACTAGATCGGCGGAGAGGCTGGGGTTCGTTGGGAACTACTGAATCCTATGGTTCTACCAAATCTTCTGTCGTAGTTTGTATAGATGGAACGTCTTCCAGTTCTACCTCAATGCCACTAATTTCTTTCATAAGAAAACCCTTTTCTAAGAAAGTGGCATGTCGAGAAACAAACACCTTTTGTTCCTCGGAGTGGTAGAAGATATACCCTCGCGAATGCTTGGGATATCCTATAAACTTGCACAGAACTGACCTTGCCTCGAGCTTGTACGGATTTTGTGTTTTCACATATGCCGGACAACCCCATATCTTAACATAATTAAGATATGGTCTCTTTCCTTTCCATATCTCATATGGAGTGGTAGGCACAGATTTGGTGGGAACCATATTCAATAGGTCTGCGGCTGTCTCCGGTGCATATCCCCAAAAGAAAATAGGCAACTCAGCAGCGCTCATCATAGATCGCACCATATCTAATAGGGTGCGATTCTTCCGTTCCGATACACTGTTGTGCTGTGGTGTATAAGGAGGAGTAAGCTGAGAGAGAATCCCATTCTCTTTTAAATAGTCCAGGAACTCATTGCTCAAGTATTCTCCTCCTCGATCAGATCGAAGGATCTTAATACTTTTACCCGTTTTGGTTCTCAACTTCGCGTTTATATTCTCTGAATTTCTCAAAAGCTTCAGACTTGTGTTTCAATAGGAACACATGTCCGTATCTTGAGAGATCGTCAGTGAATGTAATAAAGTACGAAGAACCATTCCTGGCATGTGTAGACATGGGACCTGATACATCACTATGTATCAGTCCCAAGAGTTCCGTAACTCTTTCTCTGTGTCCACTAAACGGAGTTTTGGTCATCTTGACTTTGAGACATGAATGGCAAGTTTCATAAGATGATAGTTCGAACGGATTCAAATATCTATCTTTATGTAACTTAGCTAGTCGTGTCGCATTGATATGACCTAGTCTACAATGCCACAAGTAGGATTCATTCATTTATGAACTCTTCCTCTTGTGTGTGTTTTGTACATTAAGAACAATGGTTTGATCTAGAACGTATATGCCATTATTTAACGAGCCTGATCCAATCAACTTTTGATTCAGGAAGATGTTCATACCATTATCATGTACTACAAAATTAAATCCTTCTTTACTTAATAAAGAAACTGATATAACATTGCATATCAGGATCGGAATGTAATAGCATTCGTTCAGAATCACTGTATTACCATTTGGTAATACAAAGTGATATTCGCCAACTGCTTTGGCTGCAACATTTGCACCATTTGCACCATTCCCTACTCTTACGGAATGATCACCCTCTCCTAGTTCTCTACCTTTACGTAGTCCATGTAACATATTACATATGTGGGACCCCGATCCGGTATCTAATACCCAGGACGTAGAGTGAACTGAGAAACACTTCTCAATAACAAACACACCCGAAGAAGATGCATCAACATGCTTGTTCTTCGTTTGGGCAGCATGGGAATCCGGATATTCCCCTATTTCCTGTTCAGTTTTATAAAAATTATAAGAAAGAACGGAACCAACGTTCCCCTGCTCAGTATAACAAGCGGGTTCGGTCAATACATCCATATTATTATCTTGATTAAGGTCTGACATAGTCGCTACCTGGAGAGAGAGAGAGAAGAAAACACTTTAGCGTATGCTCTTGCAAGATTAGATTGGTTATTATCTTATCTAATCAGGATATCTCCCACTGTTTTTATCAAATCTCCCTTCAAACCCTAAAAGTTAAGAGTAGCCGGGATTAATTACACTTTACAAGTTCGCCAATTTTTCGGCCAGGCCAGTGTTGGTACTTTGAGGGAGGTTCCCTGTGCTTTCGCACGGACCTAATTAAAATAAACCTCGTTTTCCCATAGGCATAACTCCGTTAACACCTTTCTTGACACCTACTTGATTGGCTAATTGTCATGTGTAAAACTCTCCCAGGAGTAACTTTTACTCGCAGTGGCTATCGGGATCCAACTATCTCATAGAAGGTATGCAATCTCATTGCAAATTTCAACACTTGAAATTCCCGATAATCATTTTACCCCTAACATCCTATGACCTTGACGCAGGCCAAACAACCCATAGTCCGCTAGTCAAGTTCAACCCGTGCATTTCCTGATTGAATTAGACCCACCCGTATGACCCTTGACGTAGGCCAAATAACGCCGTAGGAATACCCTAATCCAATCGTATCTCATGCTACAAATAAGTACTAATCAGCTACCGTACACTACGCCTTGACGCAGGCCAAACTATCGTAGCCCGAATACTAAATATTACTTATCTGAAAAGACGGAGGGTTATGACAGGTTTTTCAGAAAACCTTTTGCGTAATGAACTTGATATCATTGTAGAAACAAGTGATTTTGAAAAGGAGTGTTTTTTAGGCTTTTACTAGTTTCGCTAAAGAGGTCACTCCCGGTGAAGGGATCTCGGCTCTTTCCTTATCGAATAAGGTGCAGGATATTTCACAAATATCGCTATGCAAAGCAAGAACTATAAAAGCAATCAAAAACAAAACCGAGTGAGTTTGTAGCATCTGCTAGTTTCGCTAAAGAGGTCACTCCCGGTGAAGGGATCTCGGCTCTTTCCTTATCGAATAAGGTGCTGGATATTCTATAAGGAATATCGCTATGCAAAGCAAAAACTAGAGCTACCTTTTTTATGAATTTGATTCTACAACATCTTTTAGGTTTATTTTCTTTCATTAATCTCATTAATGACGTCCCATCATTTATGCTGCCTAAGTATCACAGAAGAAACGAAAATACAACGTACGCTTATGCCATCCGCATTCGCCACAGTGTCCCGTTATGCACCGTTAGGTTACTTAACTAACGGCATGCCGGGGCGGGACTAGCGCGGGTGCAAAACATAAGCACCGTTTATTATATATCATATATACAATAATAAAGCATTCGTCTCATCCATATAAAATGATCACATCACAGAATATCAGCAGCAGCAGAAGATAACATATGAAATATTGGATACACTAGGAGGTCCGTGTTTTATTTTGAGCATGTATAAAACACGGATTCCACGGTCGCGATGAATAGCCAAACCCACATCCCTAGACCCCTACGAGAGCGTCAAGCAACCCTCCCAATTCTAGGGTTAGGAGACCCGGTCTCGACTCCTCGAGATGGCCTCCCACTGGATCCTAGAACCCGACTACTTGTGCTCTCCTCCTTGGGTCTATCCTAATGCGGAAAAGTAAATAATATACAATGGTGACATCATCCTCAACCCGGAAGTTCCCCAATAAAAGAATATTACATACAATGAATTTTACATGAATGAAAATAAAAACCCTCATCTCACATAAAACCTCGGCTATTCAAAACATGACGATCCAATATAACATATCACAACAACACATAACATCACATGTCATCAACGTAAGTAAATATGCGTATCCGATTGTCGTTGACGTATAGCAACGAAATCGGTGATACTCCGCATACTACACTTACGGTCGCAGAAAAGAAAAATGAAAAACTACAACAATTGGAATCGTAACTGCCCTTAGACAACACAAACCCGGGATATCACATATCCAAGATTTCATGCCTAACAATGTAAAGCTCGCATTTAGGTCTCACCCATGAAAACAGTTTTTCAAAATAAGTAGGATAATTCAACAAGATTTCCGATTACACCCGAGACCGAAATGTTAGATTTACACGCAACAAACAAATTTGTAGATTCCAATTATTGTATCACATTTTAGAAAGCTAGACGATGTTAAAAAATTCGATCGAATCAATGAATTCCCAAAATTCCCAGAAAGCTCAACACTTGAGCACTGTTAAAGTTAACCGGAGACATACAACAGCACCTACGGACCTACAGCTGAAGGGCTTGACCCAAGCCTCTTAAGTGGCGCCGCGGATCCGCCGCCAAAACCATGTTTTAGCCGCGGATCCGCAGTCACTTAGACGAGTTAGGGTTTCATTCTTCAGGTGTGTCTATAGAATTCCCTGCATGTTTTTCTGAATATTTTTAACATGAAAAAATCCAACTTTTGGAAAAATTTCCAGAAAGTGGGAAAATTTGGTTATTCGGAGTTCGTTCGGACTTTTAATTTCGCCTACGCAACGCCTAATGCTCTAGCTAGGCTCTGATACCACTAAAAGGTTCTTTGGCACTAGAACAAGGTTCTACAAGACATCAAACATGCCGTATTTAAAATTTTCAAGAACCAAACAACCTAAGCAAGGATCTTAACTAGAGAATTAGGGTTAGAAACTTAAAGCAAACATCTTTACTACTATGTGATAGGGATTACAACCTTTGTAGTCCGTCCCTTCGCTTCATAAGCTCCGAGTTGTGGTCCCTTCGCTGCGATCATCATGCTCCCGGACTCTAGAGAGGCTCCATGTGGTGAATGATCCATGCTAGCTTGAAGTCTTCACAATCAAAGATGATCTACCTTGAGGAATCACAAACCTAAGCTATTACTTCACTAATTAGAGATTAGTGAAGCTAACATACTAATCTATATGGCTAGTATAGAAGAGGATGATGAAGTAGGAATTTTGCTCTCTTTATTTTTCTATTTCTCACAATCTTTCATCACTTGGAAAAAATCAAGCAAGCTCTTTTGTGAAGAAGAAGAAGAAGAACAAGTGATGAATGAATTATTCTTATGAGGTTAGAAATGCAACCTTGGGTTAAATGTGTCATGGCTAACTCATGTAGAGAATAAACTATGAGCTAGGGTTAAAGGTTAGGTTAATAAATATCTTAGAAATATCAAGAAGGATGGACTAAGTCAACACAAGAAAATATCTCAAGATTAATCCACTCAATTAGAATTAACTAAGATAATTAAAAACCTTAACTATAAACCTAGCCATGGTATTAATCTCATAAACCCTAGTTGCATTTATAACCTAGCATGTTACAATATTATATATTAATATTTAATGTAACAAAGAAAAGAATACAATAAACATATATCACATATATGTTAAATGTATCCAAAGTGAGAAAATGAAATACTTAACTGAGCAATATATTAGTTAATGTAATTTAATATATCTAATATATAATTCTACATTAAATTATTAAATCAACAATTGATTTAATAATCCGGCTATATTACATATAACCGACTAATATAATATGTATCATTTTATCGAATCAACACTTGATCTGATTTTCCTGGCTATATCACATATACCCGGCCGATATCACATATCGCGAGAATCGAATACGGTATCACATATCGTATTAATCTCGATCCCGCGCATATCACATATGTGCTCCTACTCCTTTTCGCCTGAGCCAGGAAACCTCTGTGTAAGACTCTAAAGACTCGTCAATACGCCGGCAGTAGGTGATGATCATATCTGTAACATTTCAAAATAATAAAATATTATTTTTGGGAGATTTTATAATTTAATATTACTTTATTGAATATTTTAATAATTCGGTATAATTAAATACAAAAAAAATGGGGAAATTTTTTGGAAAATTATGGAAAATTCTAAAAATAGGTTATTTTATGGAATTATGCCATTTTTAAGTTGTTATGATTAGTTATATGCTAATTTAGTGCTAATCGCGATTAAAAATCGCTAATCGGTTTTTTAGCAATTTTGTGCAAAACATGCACATATCTTTTTCCACATTTGTGTTACATTTTTCTTGCCATGGTTTTATTTTGGGGTTACTATTCTTGTGAGAAAGGAAAAAGAAAGGAAAAGAAAAAGAAATGAGAAAGGAATAAAATATAAGGTATGGTGTGAGAGAGAAAAGAGAGGGGTTGCTTTGACTTTGTCATTTGTCCCCATTCCTTCACCTTCATCATCTCTCCCTCTTCTCTTTTCTGAGATGCTGCTGCTCCTCCTCCATCCCCTCTTCAATAGCCCCAAATCACCATGAAAACTACACCAAAACCCTATCTTCATTTCACAAAAAAATGTGCACAAGCTCAAGATCTACACATTGGACCAAGAAAGCAAGGATTTTGGCCACTAGGGGCAACTCAAGAAAATTCTTGAGTTGCCAAATGAGGTATTTACCGAACCCTTAGCTTAGTTTTAGTATTTCTTATACCCCATGTTTAGTTTAGAACCGATATTGTGTGTTTTGTGGACTTAAGGAAAACCTAGTTAGGGTTTGAGGGAATTTGTGTTGTAATGTGAAATTGAGCTCAGTAGAGGCTATACCAACACCTTAGTACTATAATTGAGACCCAAACCTGAAGCTTAAACCCAAAATACAGATTTATAGAAACCGGTATCAGAAAATTTAAGGAATCTGTGAAGGTTATATAAGATCTGCTATCAACCCGAGACTCTGAAAAATATTTTGGTTGGACAGTGAGATGTGCAGGCAACCAGGAAGATACCACCAGAACCCTAGCCCCTAAGTCCCTACCCCGGCCGCAAATATATCCTTTCTGACCGCAAATTGCGGCCAGACCAGAGAGGAATTGGCTCGTTTTTGTTTTGGTACCCCCTTGTCAGTAGATTAGACCCCTGGTATGTGTAGATTTGTCTAATTTGACCTAGGGTGAAATCTGGAGCTTATTCCCTTAGTTGCTGTTTTGGATTCGTGTTTCCGTATGCCGTATTTTTTTTAGTTCTGAAATTTTGTATTGTGTTCTACCTCGACTATTTGGCGTGTATACGACGATACCGAGGATTGATTGATGGTTTTGGAAGGCGTTGTCCATAGGTTCTAACCTATAGATCATAGCGTATCGTTTTGAGATTCGTATGCCGTTTTAGTTGGAATTGGTTTTGATACGCATTTGCGATACGTTAATGTGTAGGTACCCCATGAAGACTTCGGGACGACAAGAAAACGCGTGGTGACGTCGACAATGAAGACGCAAGGTGAGTAGATTATATCTACAGGGGAAGTCGGGTGGATGGCATATAGCACCCCTGCAGTCCGTAGTTGATATACTATATATATATATGATAGTTATAGTGCATCGTGGATAATTGTGTTAGGTGTATTATGGATAGTTAGGATTAGAAGCAACTAGAGTAGTTCATAGTCGCGACCCCTAGAATAGATTTACACCTACACGTACACCCTTGCATATTCATTATACTTGCACTGTGTTTGATGATATTGGATGACATTGGAGATGAGTCGATGATATTGGGCATAGTGCCGTGGGGTCGGTTATTAGATATGATTCGTATTTGGGATACGACCTGTGATCTTAGCGGGCCTTTGGGCATGTGTTTTACCCCCGCATTCATACTTATATAGATGGTATCGATTTATACTAGACTTAGATCAGTACCCCAGATCATGTGATGTGATGATAAGAATACCAGGTAATTGATGAGATGATGCGATATTGACCCGTACCCAGCTAATGGGATGCCGTACGACGATTTACCGTACGAGATTTATATTGATGATAGATCCGCACTCACGACTTGAGGATTGTCATATGGTATATTGTATCGTACGCGATACTACTGAGGCGGGATCACCGACTATTATACTTATATATATTTATATCGACTAAGATTTAGGTGGATTCCATACCCCTCCCGGTTGACTTGATACTTAGTTCTGTAGTTTGCATAGTAGATGTTAGACTAGACCCGAGTCATACCTATTTCAAAAACTAACGAATCGGGAATATCTTAAAAACACTGTAGCCCTTAGTTTACTAAAAACCCCGATTTGTCTTATTTCAAATGGCAAGCTGCATTACTATTCATTTACCATTTACTCTACGGCTCGCATTGCATTGCATGCTTATATGTTATTGATTCATATTCCTTTGTGCATATGCCTTTACATAGTTGCATGCTCATATTAGTGTTCATGTTGCATGTATTATAATTCATGGATTTCGCACTGTGATATGGTTGCATATGATGATTCTGGATTGTTTTACTCCTGCGTATATATATCAATGGTATGGGACGCTGAAATATATATGTATATCCATAGAGTATATATATATTAGTGGTATGGGACGCTGATATATATATATATACGCCTACTTAATATATCATCATGATGATATATGCAAACTTATATATATGTATGCCCGATATATGAGAGTGGGGGCTGATCCGGACTGACGGATGCCCGATATATGAGAGTGGGGGCTGACCCGGACTGACGGATGCCCGATATATGAGAGTGGGGGCTGACCCGGACTGACGGATGCCTGGTATATGAGAGTGGGGGCTGACCCGGACTGACGGATGCCCGATATATGAGAGTGGGGGCTGACCCGGACTGACGGATGCCCGATATATGATAGTGGGGGCTGACCCGGACTGACGGATGCCCGTTATATGAAAGGAGCCTATGTGCTCGGAGCCTATGTGCTCGATATGAGAGGAGCCTTTATGGTCGATGACATATTATATCTCCTCTACCCCACATTTATTTTATATGCATTGCATCATGTATTAGTAGTACTTGATAGAGTACCTTCATGAATGTTGCATACATATCGGATACACGATATATGGGATTTACTTGATATTGAGAAATATATTTGTGTCGATGCTCGACACTGATTTTCTGATGACTTCATTCGTGATACCTTTTGTTTTCATTTTACCGCAAACATACATCATATTTATGATATGTTATTACGCGAGGCACTGGCACGAGTCCTTGGCACTACACTTATGTTCAAATGTTACATTGCCACTTTACCATGCTTCAGACTTATTCATTTGAGGTTTATAGTATATCTGATCGTTTTGACTTAGGATTATGTCATGCTTTCAATTTCTGCTTGTAGATATTTTCTATTCACGAGTTGGCAACTCACCCCCGTTGTGCCACAGTTCTTGCAGGTTTTGCCGTACAGGTTCCATAGCAGCATTTCCGGCACGTTGCTTCCTTCGCGGGTGATTTGCTTGGTAGGTGGGTTCTTTGCATCAGAACCACCCTTGTATATGTATTACTCATTGTATCTAGAAATTCCATCAACCAAAACTTGTATATTGTTTCAGACTCAGACACTAGTAATGTATTATTTCGACCTTAGAGTCGCGCTTAGTAGTGTTACGGTTTTCATGCTTATTTGAGTTTCCTTTGAGTTTTGATCCTCGCCATTCGGCGTTGTATATCATATTGCTTGCGTGGTTGTGACAAAGTTGGATTTCTGGGTTCTCTTTATTTACTCCTTATATGGTTTTAGATTTCTGGGCTTGGCTTACTTGGATCAGATGGAGTCCTATAGACTTCATATGGTTCAAGGGCCAGTCACGTGCTCTTTCGGGTCGTGACAAAGTTGGTATCAGAGCGCTAGGTTAACCTTGGTTCGAGTCTATGTTTGACTATGTGGATCCTAAGGCGTCTATATATACACGGAACTTAGGCTTGACCTTACGAAACTTAGACTTAGTCGAGGGGGTATTAGACCCGAACTTTCGTCGCGTAGGATGACCCTTGGTTGATGGAATAGGTGACTAAAGTAGAGTGACGTACCGTGGGTATGTTCCGCGGCATACTTAAGATACGCTACTCCGCTTAAGGAACCTTAGGATGCATATATTTTCGAGATCAGTGATTCTCTTCATATCCATGATTATACATCCATTTGAGATCCTCGATTCTATTAGTTCCATGATCATACTTTCATTGATGTTGTTCCTTCTTATGGTCATGTACCCACTCTGGATCTGTTGTTTTCTTTCTTGCCATTGATCTGCTCTCTTCGATACTCGATTGAGGTTCCTGTCGCCATTGTATGAGCACAGTTTGGGCTGCTGCTAGGGTTACGATCAAGGCGAGCTTGTCTGGTACGAAGGCCGACCATTGTGTTTTCTGGTGACATGGGAACATCTCGAGTTAGTATTGGTGATTGTGACCTCTAGTGGAGGCGAGTGCTTGGTTTTGCACCGGATGATCGGGCCATTGTTAGAGCTGTCAGTTGAGAGAGGACTGTTGATGTATAGCATACCTCAGAGTTTATGATGTCGCCTACCGTGCAGACAGATGGACCAGTTGTTACTGAGATTCATAGAATGTCGCTTCCGGAGCTTACGAGCTGAGATCGCCGGAGGTTCCAGGCGGATATGAGACAAATGATAGCTAGTCTACCCGATTTGAGAGACGAAGGTGATTCGTTCGATTTATGCGCCGGAGCAGGCCCAGTTGAGTTGGAGATTTCCAGTGTGGAGAGTCTTACTCAGATCTAGAGCAGACCAATTTAGAGATGACCGCCAATGTATCGCCTTTCCTGGAGGATTGAGGCGCTGTTCAGCGTACAGGAGAATGAGCCAGTTGTTGCCGCGAACGACGAGATATCGCCCCAGATGTTGGAGCTATTGCGGTACGAGTTGTACTAGGAGATGATAGAAGGTCGCTAGTCATCGAGGACGAATGACTAGGACACGTGGTTCGTTCTCTTACCGATGCGAGGTCATCAGATAGATTGATTCCAGCTAGAGGCGACTTCACGCAGATTCGTTGAGAGTCGATGGAGACGATCGAATGTCAGGAGCCCATTTTCCTAGTTTAAAGTATTCGGAAAGACATGCAAGCAATTCTATGGACCCTCTAGAAGAATGAAACCCCAACTCGACTTAATGACCGTGTGAAAGCCTTTGAACCTTAGGGCTTGCGGCAGTTCCGCGACGCCATTAGTGAGACTTGGGTTTGCCCTTCTACGGCTGGACCACCGACGCTGTGACATGTACTCGATACTATTAAACCGTACCCAAGATGTTGATCTCTTGGGGGATTATGAGGGTCTGACGATTCGGTCGGATGATTCGACATCATTCGGATATCATGTGATGGGACACACTGCTTGGGAGACTCCAGATACGAGCATAGCCGTTGGAGCGCAGTCCATGCAGCCACGATGAGATGAGTCCGAATCAGTCGACATTGAAGCAGAGTGAAGTAAAGGGTTCGCAAGAGATTTTGACGCGATGGTGTCCTACTCCGCTGACATCAGTGATGCGATACGCACGCAGAGGCATTGTATATGGATATACCTTCCAGAAGGAGTTGCGACGAGTATGCAGCTATTCCGGAACAAAAATTTAGCTTCAGCAATGGACGGTGACTTCCGGGCAATTCGGCAGGAATGAGATTTGAGAGAGAGACCTCGACAGGACCTTTCTGGAATACTATACGAGAAGTCCTGGACCCAGGAGTGGTCATATTGCGCACACCCAGCAGGCCAGAGTTCGGCATCGTCGACGAGGTAGTTGACCAGGTTCGGATAAAGGACCTTACCCAGATGCGTTGCGAGTTGATCGAGGACGGACGAGTATTGAGTATTCCTCCGATGGTTGGGACGCGTTCCCGAGGACCTGTTCGGCCAGACATCATCTACAGAATGATGAAGCTATAGAGTACGCGATTTCGAGTCCGTACGAGAGACTTCGGATTGACCGTGGCCGAGAACAGTGCAGTGCGTAGATAGCATGGCGTGACGTCATAGTGGACGACGATAGAGACAAGAGGAACCAGAGGTTCGTGCGAGACGGTGACGAGCTGTCATTACTTTCTGTCGAGGCTAAAGACCTGATATGCCTACAGAGGCGTTGGGATGCGACCAATTTCCGAGAAAATGCTGTGCTGAAGACACAGATGTCCATCGAGTGAGAAGAGATTATGCAAGAGAGTCAGCCTCCGTACAGTTCGGCATAGGCAAGATTGGAAGAGACCTTGAGCGGGATTCCTTCCAGGACACTGCTGCAATGATAATTGCACCCAGGATCAGATGTGTCACGTGCATTCAGAGAGCCAGAGGCCGACGCCAACGACTTGCTGCTTTATGAGTGGTCGTGATGATTGACCGAGAGATGACTAGAGAAGTGCCAGAACGGAATCGTTCCCGTTAGCACACCTGACAGGGCCGATGAGCCGATTGATTGCAAGATAGGTAATCCGCAGAGAAGATAAGGACCCAAAGACAGATGACGCCAGACCGTGAGCAAGAGGTAAGTAGATATCTTGCGCTGCTAGCATTGGATGCACCGACACCTTCTCGACTTTGAAGGAGGGAATACCGACAACGGTATTTATGATTTGTGATTCGATTATCACGTATCCGACAACTTGGATTTTTACTGAATGTTTTAGTAGTTGGGGGTTTAAATTAAAATTCGGGGACCGAATTTATTTAAGGGGGTAGATTGTAACATTTCAAAATAATAAAATATTATTTTTAGGAAATTTTATAATTTAATATTACTTTATTGAATATTTTAATAATTCGGTATAATTAAATACAAATAAATGGGGAAATTTTTGGAAAATTATGGAAAATTCTAAAATAGGTTATTTTATGGAATTATGCCATTTTTAAGTTGTTATGATTATTTATATGCTAATTTAGTGCTAATCGCGATTAAAAATCGCTAATCGGTTTTTTTGCAATTTTGTGCAAAACATGCACATATCTTTTTCCACACTTGTGTTACATTTTTCTTGCCATGGTTTTATTTTGGGGTTACTATTCTTGTGAGAAAGGAAAAAGAAAGGAAAAGAAAAAGAAATGAGAAAGGAATAAAATATAAGGTATGGTGTGAGAGAGAAAAGAGAGGGGTTGCTTTGACTTTGTCATTTGTCCCCATTCCTTCACCTTCATCATCGCTCCCTCTTCTCTTTTCTGAGCTGCTGCTGCTCCTCCTCCCTCCTCACTTCAATAGCCCCAAATCACCATGAAAACTACACCAAAATCCCATCTTCATTTCACAAAAAAATGTGCACAAGCTCAAGATCTACACATTGGACCAAGAAAGCAAGGATTTTGGCCACTAGGGGCAACTCAAGAAAATTCTTGAGTTAGAAAATGAGGTATTTACTGAACCCTTAGCTTAGTTTTAGTATTTCTTATACCCCATGTTTAGTTTAGAACCGATATTGTGTGTTTTGTGGACTTAAGGAAAACCTAGTTAGGGTTTGAGGGAATTTGTGTTGTAATGTGAAATTGAGCTCAGTAGAGGCTACACCAACACCTTAGTACTATAATTGAGACCCAAACCTGAAGCTTAAACCCAAAATACGGATTTATAGAAACCGATATCGAAAAATTTAAGGAATCTGTGAATGTTATATGAAATCTGCTATCAACCCGAGACTCTGAAAAATATTTTGGTTGGACAGTGAGATGTGCAGGCACCCAGGAAGCTACCACCAGAACCTTAGCCCCTAACTCCCAACCCTGGCCGCAAATATTTCCTTTCTGACCGCAAATTGCGGCCAGACCAGAGAGGAATTGGCTCGTTTTTGTTTTGGTGCCTCCTTGTCAGTAGATTAGACCCCTGGTATGTGTAGATTTGTCTAATTTGACCTAGGATGAAATCTGGAGCTTATTCCCTTAGTTGCTGTTTTGGATTCGTGTTTCCGTATTCCGTATTTTTTTTAGTTCTGAAATTTTGTATTGTGTTCTACCTCGACTATTTGGCGTTTATACGACGATACCGAGGATTGATTGATGGTTTTGGAAGGCGTTGTCCATAGGTTCTAACCTATAGATCATAGCGTATCGTTTTGAGATTCGTATGCCATTTTAGTTAGAATTGGTTTGGATATGCATTTGCGATACGTTAATGTGTAGGTACCCCATGAAGACTTCGGGACGACAAGAAAACGCGTGGTGACGTCGACAATGAAGATGCAAGGTTAGTAGATTATATCTACATGGGGAAGTCGGGTGGATGGCATATATCACCCCCGCAGTCCGTAGTTGATATACAATTTATATATATGATAGTTACAGTGCGTCGTGGATAATTGTGTTAGGTGTATTATGGATAGTTAGGTTTAGAAGCAACTAGAGTAGTTCATAGTCGCGACCCCTAGAATAGATTTACACCTACACGTACACCCTTGCATATTCATTATACTTGCACTGTGTTTGATGATATTGGATGACATTGGAGATGAGTCGATGATATTGGGCATAGAGCCATGGGGTCGGTGATTTGATATGATTCGTATTTAGGATACGACCTGTGATCTTAGCGGGACTTTGGGCATGTGTTTTACCCCCGCATTCATACTTATATAGATGGTATCGATTTATACTAGACTTAGATCAGTACCCCAGATCATGTGATGTGATGATAAGAATACCAGGTAATTGATGAGATGATGCGATATTGACCCGTACCCAGCTAATGGGATGCCGTACGACGATTTACCGTACGAGCTTTATATTGATGATAGATCCGCACTCACGACTTGAGGATTGTCATATGGTATACCGTATTGTTAGTAATATGTATGCCCTAAAGGCCATTATATGGATAGTGGAAACTTGGACATATTATCTATGGAGATAGATGAATTTCTTGCTCAACATGATAGTACGCTATCTGGTTTACTTTATCTGTACATGTAGATTTGATCTTTTACACATGTTGATAAAGCCCAAAGGATATTTGCTTGACTACTATGATTATGATGCGGATCATACTAGTGGGGCACATGTAGTCTATAAGCATATCCTTGAACTGTTCCTAGTCGAGGGTGTATCGAGACAGGGCATCGATATTCCAGAGTAGACTAGAGTATACCATTCTTGTCCCATATGATGGGCGATGGATGATCCCATATCCATCTGGTGAGGAGACACCAAAGATTGTATGCGGGTGCTCAGTGGAGACTGGGTACACTGAACGGACTCGCCGAGAACTCCTATGTGGTATTATATCTATCGTCGGATAGCAGTTCTCAAGGAACACTGGTACAGGTTAGTCTGTAGACCCGAGATCGTCATAGAGTCTTGTGTGTCCTCCCACTATACTTTGATCTCCACCCTACCACGGCTCTACTGAGTCGTGCAAACAGGTGGTCTTTGGGTACAGTCTCGAGGCGCATAGAGGCAATGAGCGATAGGAGGGGTTTCGTCTCTCCCGGTATTGGGGGTTGATGTTGTGCTATGCTCGATTGGCTATAACATGAAGTCCCTGGCCAGGGCTGCTGAGATTTACTGATAAGAGTTATCAGTAGTTTCTCAATCTGTTATGAGCCATATACCAGCATGACTTATTGAGTTACCGGGGTCGACGATACCATCCCTAAACTCGATATGCAGCATATCTGACGAAGAGACCGGACTGTACGGTAAGTGTTGCCAGTTGGCTCGACGGGAGTTTTTACAGCTTCGCTGGTTTTCTTCTGATCGTTTCAATACCCGGGTGGCCGTTATGTTTAGCTGACCTCTTGCGGCTTGGAGATGTTTGATATGATCATCATCTACTGCCGGCGTATTGACGAGTCTTAGAGTCCCACAATGAAGTTTCCTGGCTCAGGCAAAAAGATGTGGTGTGCATATGAGATATGCGCGGGACCCGATTAAATACGGTTATGTGATAACGTATATTAATCGGGCATTTTCTATTTGACGGATCGTATGAGATATGACCGGTTTGCTAAATCAAGTGTTGATTTAACAAATTACATTTAGATTAAATCTTTAAGTAAATCCTTTTGTATGCATGCATGTATGCACATGATGATGTGCATGGACACATACATGCATACATAGTATCATGGTTGTTGATACAAGAATGGTGGCAATATAAGACTTATATTGAAGCTTTTAATTTGTATTTATCATTTTAAGTTAATGTAAAGAATATCCACTCATGCTCCTTTATTCTTTAGTGGGTAAGCTTTACTTAACTTAATGAAAAGAATTTCCACCCATGCTTAATTCTTTAGGAAAAGAATTTCCACTCACAATTATGGTGGTAATGGAATAATGGTGATTATTCCTTCTCATCACTATAAATAGCTTCATATGTGATATGAAACAAGGTGTACAAACAAGCACACAACAAGGGAAAAATTGAGTGCAAGGGTGTGAAAGAATACAAGCTATCATATGTGATATGATAGAAAGCTCAAGCCACCATTATCTTCTTCTTCCTCTCTTGATTTCTCTCTTGAGTGAAAGTTGATAAAAGAAAGGATTTCAATTGAAGAACATAAACCACATTATCATACTACACACATTTAGCCGATTTGTGTAGGGTGTTTACTCTACTTCGTTTGCGAAACAAGTAAGGTAAGGAGCTTTGGGCAAAGGGACTTCGGGTGGATCATCGTGGACAAGGAAGGCTTCCATCGATCCGTTTCAAACTCTCATAGTGCCAAGGAGTCACCGAGGGAGATCTACAAAGGTTGTAATCTTTCCTCTTAGTGATAGTTTTACATTTGCATGTGATGCTTATTTGTATGAATCCCTAAAACTTCTAGGTTCGATTCTTGTCGAGTTAACTTAGCACCTCTAAAATTTTGATTATGCATGTGTGATGCTACCGAACCCTTGACGAGGTGCTAGGCTATCCCTTCAGTGGTATCAGAGCCAGGCTAGAGCTTTAGGCGATGCGTAGGCGATGTTAAAAGTCCGATCGAACCACGAAACACCAATTTGGACCGCTCTCTGGAAATTTTTTGAAAATTGGATTTTTCCAAATTAAAAGGTCTTAAAAAATTCAGCAGGCATGTTTAAAAATTACCATAAAAAAGTTTTTACTCATCACTCCAAAGAGCCGCGGATGGGCGGCCAAAGCATGGCTTTGGCCGCGCATCCGCGGCCGTACAGGGGGCTCAGTTAATTTTTTTTTGCACAGGACCTGATTTAATATGTACATTCCTCTGAGATATTTTAAACTTGCTCAAGTGTTGAGTGTTCTGGAGATATATTGGATTTGGTGATTCGATTGGAAAAGTTTAATTTCGTTCAGATTTTCAGAATTTTAGAACGTGTTAAAATGTTTGAACGAATATTAGAAACGCAATTTTTCCCGTATTGGAAATATTCCAAGTGTTGGATTTTTCCCTAGTTCGAAATTTTCGAAAAACATGCAAGCGTATTTGTGGACACTCTAGAAGAACATAACCTTAACTCGATTATGTGACCGTAAAAACTATCACTGAACCTTAGGGTTTGTGGTAGTTTAGCGTTGCCACATGTGAGGCGTTGGTTTGGCCCTTCTACGGTTGGTCCATAAGGGGCTGTGGCATGTTCTAGAAATTTTTGAACTCGGCTCAAGTGTTGTGCAGTTTGGGAAATCTTGGGTGTTTGTTTATTCGATCGAAGAGTTTAACATTGTCTATTTATCTGAAATGTGATACAATATGTGGAATTCATATAGTTAGGCATGAAATACGAAGTATGTGATATTTCGAATTTATGATGTCTAAGGTGATTGTGGATTCCAAATGTTGTAGTGTTTTTCATTTTATTTTCTGCGACCGTAAGTGTAGTATGTGGTGTATCGCCGTTTTCGTTGCTATACGTCAACGAAAATCGGGATACGCATACTTACTTACGTTGATGATATGAGATATTATGTGTTGCTGAGATATGATGAGTAGGATTGTCGCGACTGAATAGCCGGGGGTTTTTATGTGAGATGAGAGTTTTATTTTCATTCATGTAAAATCAATTGTATATTATTTATTTTTCCGCATTAGGATAGACCCAAGGAGGGGAGCACAAGTGACCGGGTTCTAGGGTTCAGTGGGAGGCCATCTCGAGGAGTCGAGACCGGGTCTCCTAAACTCTAGAATTGGCGGGGTCACTTGCCGCTCTCGTAGGGGTCTAGGGTGTGGGCTTGGCTATTCATCACGACCGTGGAATCCGTATTTTCTATTGTTGGCTCGATACAAAATACGGACATCCTAGATATCCTTTTATATGCTTCTGCTGTTGATATTCTGTAATGTGATTACTTAGTATCTGAGACGAATGGATTATTATTATATATATGATATATAATAAACGTTGCTTATATTTTACACCCGCGCTAGTCCCGCCCCGCTATGCCGTTAGTTAAGTAACCTAACGGTGCATAACGGGACACTGTGGCGAATGCGGATGGTATAAGTATTCGTTCTATTCTGTGTTGGCTTAGGAACTTAAATGATGGGATCACATTAATGAGATTAATGTAAAGAAAAGAAACCTAATGATGTTGTAGAATCGGATTTGAAACAAACTCGGCTTTTTATGAAAAATGCAAGTTTCAAGAAGATGCGGAGCTTAAGCCACTCCTTTTCTTAACCGTTTGATTCTACAACGAGATCAAGTTCAAAGCGTTAAAGGTTTTCTTAAAAACCATCCGAAACCCTCCGTCATTTTAGGAAGCAGAGTACTTAGTATTCGTGCTGCGTATGTTGATTATAGTCAAGGCGTAGTGTACGATAGCTAAGTGATGTCTTCCTACAAAGCATATGATGCGATTAGTTAGGACATTCATGTGATTATGTTGATCATAGTCAAGGGTCATATGGGTGGGTCTAGTTAATCACGAAATGACGGGTAGAATTTGACTAGTACTTATGATATGTTGACCATAGCCAAGGTCATAAGTGACTAGGGGTAAAAACCATATCGGGAATTTCAAGAGTTGAAATTTGCAATGAGATTGCATACCATCTATGTGATAGTTGGATCTCGATCTCACTGTGAGTAAGTGTTACTTCCAGGAAAATTATTCCTGGCTAGTTTTCTTTTCAGGTTTTGAAAGAAAATTTGATAAAAGCAGTGGGAGACATTGATTAGATAAAATAATAACCAATCTAATTCTTTGCAAGAGCAATTCGCTAAGTGTATCCTTTTCTCTCTCCGAATGGCAGTTACAGATGTCAGGACTTAAGCTTCTACTTGAGAAAAATAAACTGACAGGACCAAATTATAAAGAATGGTTGAGGAACTTGAACATTGCACTTTCATATGATAAGGTATCATATGTCCTCAATACCGATGCCCCACCCGTCCCAGGACCTGAATCATCTGTCTCGGATAGGGAGATCCGAAAAACTTGGGAAAATGACTGCAACACGGCCAAATGCCTCGCGCTCACTTCTATGGACAATGTCCATCAGAAGCAACACGAGAATATGGATGTGCAATCCATCTTTCTTCACACAAAGGAGTTGTATGAAGAGCAATCTCGTACCTTGAGATACGAGGCATCTAGAAAGCTGTTTCAGATGCGAATGGCCCCTGGTGCATCAGTTGGAGACCATGTTTTGAAAATGATTGGTCTTATTGAAGAACTAGAGGGACTGGGATGGACTATGGATAATGAGCAATATACGGATATTGTTCTACAGTCTCTCCCCCCTGCCTTTGCTCCGTTCATAGTAAATTTCAATATGAATGGTTTGGAGAAATCATTGCCTGAACTTCTCAATATGTTGAGAAGTGCAGAGAACACGTTGAAAACAGCAAGGACTCCTGCTCTGCTTGCTGGGCCATCTTCCTCTTCATTCCCAAAAGCTAAGGCCAAGGGAAAGAAAAAGAAGAAGTCCATCAAACAGAAAGGTGGAGTTAGAAAGGCGAAGGGGAAAGACAAAGCCGGGGCTGTGGGAAGTGGAAAAGGAGAATGTTTTTACTGTAAAAAGTCAGGACATTGGAAACGCAACTGTGCTGAATATCTTGCTGATCTCAAGAAGAAGAAGCATGCTGATGCTTCCACTTCAGGTGTGTTTGTAACTGAAAACTGTTTTTCTTTAAACTCTGCATCCTGGGTATTGGATACCGGTTCTGGTTCTCACATCTGCAATTGTATGCAGGGATTGAGAAATAGTAGAGTTTTAAAAATTGGAGATCATACTCTGCGGGTTGGAAATGGTTCCAATATACATGCTGTATCCGTGGGAGAGTATCATCTAGGGTTGCCTTCAGGAAGTATTTTGGTTTTGAACCCGTGTTATTTTGTACCAAGTATGCTGTGTAATATAATATCCGTTTCTTTGTTGGACAATGAAGGATATCATTTTATATTGCAAAATAATGTTATGAACATTAACCTGAATCAAGAGTTGATTGGGTATGGTACACTAAATAACGGTATTTACATCCTGAACCAACACACAGTTTTAAATATACAACATACTAGTAAAATAAAGTTTTCAGATATAAATGAAGCTTTTCTTTGGCATTGTAGACTTGGTCATATTAATGAAACAAGACTAAACAAGCTACATAAAGATGGATATTTAAATCCGTTTGAATATAAATCTTATGCGACTTGCCAGTCTTGTATCAAAGGTAAAATGACCAAAACTCCGTTTAGTGGACACGGAGAGAGAGCTGGTGAACTCTTAAGCCTCATACATAGTGATGTATGCGGACCAATGTCTACACTTGCAAGAGGTTGTTTTTCATACTTCATCACTTTTACTGATGATTTCTCAAGATTCGGACACGTGTTTTTGATAAAGCACAAATCTGAAGCCTTTGAGAAATTCAAGGAGTATAAACTTGAAGTAGAGAAGCAAACAGGCTTGAGCATCAAGAAACTTCGATCGGATCGAGGTGGAGAGTATTTAAGTACAGAGTTTCTAGACTTCTTAAAAGAGAATGGGATTCTCTCTCAGCTCACTCCTCCTTACACACCGCAGCACAATGGTGTGTCAGAACGGAGGAATCGTACCTTATTGGATATGGTACGATCCATGATGTGTGATGCTGAGTTACCGCTTTCCTTTTGGGGACATGCATTGGAGACAACAATGTATCTATTGAACAGGGTTCCAACCAAGACCGTGTCTACCACTCCATATGAGATGTGGAATGGAAAGAGACCATCTCTTAAAAGGTTTAGGATTTGGGGTTGTCCGGCTTTTGTTAAAAAGCAGAATCCAGACAAACTCGAGACACGATCGGTCATGTGTAAATTTGTGGGGTATCCAAAACATTCGTATGGATATCTATTCTACCACAAAGAGGAACAAAAGGTGTTTGTTGCTCAGCATGCCACATTTTTGGAAAATGAGTTCTTTACGGAAAGTACTAATGGCAATATGGTAGAACTAGGAGAGGTTCTAGAGACACAAATTACTCAGGAGGAATTGGTTGAAACTGATGTTGCAGTAGAACTTCAAGAACCTCAGCCGCTCAGGAGGTCTAGTAGAACTTCTCACCCACCAGAGAGATACTATGGATTTCTCATAGATGGTGATAGAGAAGATTGCATCATGGATGATGATGACCCTACTAGTTTTCAGCAAGCTATCACGAGTGGTGACTCAGTGAAATGGCTGGAAGCAATGAGATCCGAAATGGAGTCAATGTACACCAACAAAGTATGGACTTTGGACGTTGCGCCTCCTGGGATAAAACCCGTTGGGTGCAAATGAATCTTTAAGAGAAAGATTGGTGTAGATGGACAGGTGGAGACCTATAAAGCAAGGCTTGTAGCGAAAGGTTTTCGTCAAAGACCAGGCTTGGACTATGATGAAACTTTCTCTCCAGTAGCAATGCTTAAATCCATTAGGATCCTACTTGCTATTGCTGCTCACTATGATTATGAAATCTGGCAGATGGACGTGAAAACTGCATTTCTAAATGGTGATTTAGAAGAATGTGTTTTTATGGATCAGCCAGAGGGCTTCATTGATAGTGGGAGCAGCGGGAAAGCATGTAGATTGCTTAAATCCATTTATGGATTAAAGCAGGCCTCAAGGAGCTGGAACATCTGCTTTGATGATACAATCAAAGAGTTTGATTTTGTCAGAAATGAAGATGAACCATGTATTTATAAGAAGATTGTAGGGAGTACTGTCACATTCCTCGTATTGTACGTAGATGACATTCTCCTGATAGGAAATGATGTTCCTATGCTACAATCGGTCAAACTATTCTTATCACAAAGGTTCTCCATGAAGGACCTGGGTGATGCCTCGCGCATTTTGGGCATTAGGATCTATAGAGATAGATCCAAGAAGTTATTGGGACTGTCCCAATCAAAGTACATAGACACCATTCTAAAGAGGTTTAGTATGGAAGATTCCAAGCGTGGTGCCTTGCCTGCTAGTCATGGAATCACTCTCTCTAAGGACTTCTGTCCGAAGACTGATGAAGAGAGAGCTCGCATGAGCGTTATACCCTACGCTTCAGCCGTGTGATCTATAATGTATGCGATGTTGTGTACTCACCCTGATATAGCTTATGCACTGGCTGTAGTAAGCAGGTATCAATCCAACCCAGGGGAGAAACATTGGATAGCAGTGAAGAACATTATTAAGTACTTGCGAAGGACTAAAGAATTGTTCTTGGTGTATGGTAATGGGGATCTCCAGATGGAGGCCTTTACCGATTCAAGCTTCCAAAGTGACAAGGATGACAGTAAATCAATCTCAGGGTTTGTATTTACCCTAAATGGAGGAGCGGTTAGTTGGAAGAGTTCCAAACAGGACACCGTTGCAGACTCCACGATGGAAGCTGAGTATATTGCTGCAAGTGATGCTGCTAAGGAAGCCGTCTGGATGAAGAAGTTCATTGCGGAACTAGGAGTCCTAGTTCCAACCATTGTTGATCCAATACCATTGTATTGTGATAATAATGGAGCTATAGCATTAGCCAAAGAACCAAGGTCCCATCAGAAGTCCAGACACATCCTAAGGAGATATCATCTGATCCGGGAGATAGTAGATCGCCAGGAGATCGAGATTCGGAGAGTAGATACAAAGGATAACACAGCGGATCCATTCACCAAGGCACTTCCACAGCCTCAGCATGAGCGACTGTTTGAAATGTTGGGTATGAGATACACCAATAACTGGCCTTAGTGCAAGTGGGAGATTGTTAGTAATATGTATACCCTAAAGGCCATTATATGGATAGTGGAAACTTGGACATATTATCTATGGAGATAGATGAATTTCTTGCTCAACATGATAGTACGCTATCTGGTTTACTTTATCTATACATGTAGATTTGATCTTTTACACATGTTGATAAAGCCCAAAGGATATTTGCTTGACTACTATGATTATGATGCGGATCATACTAGTGGGGCACATGTAGTCTATAAGCATATCCTTAAACTGTTCCTAGTCGAGGGTGTATCGAGACAGGGCATCGATATTCCAGAGTAGACTAGCGTATACCATTCTTGTCCCATATGATGGGCGATGGATGATCCCATATCCATCTGGTGAGGAGACACCAAAGATTGTATGCGGGTGCTCAGTGGAGACTGGGTACACTGAACGGACTCGCCGAGAACTCCTATGTGGTATTATATCTATCGTCGGATAGCAGTTCTCAAGGAACACTGGTACAGGTTAGTTTGTAGACCCGAGATCGTCATAGAGTCTTGTGTGTCCTCCCACTATACTTTGATCTCCACCCTACCACGGCTCTACTGAGTCGTGCAAACAGCTGGTCTTTGGGTACAGTCTCGAGGCGCATGGAGGCAATGAGCGATAGGAGGGGTTTCGTCTCTCCCGGTATTGGGGGTTGATGTTGTGCTATGCTCGATTGGCTATAACATGAAGTCCCTGGCCAGGGCTGCTGAGATTTACTGATAAGAGTTATCAGTAGTTTCTCGATCTGTTATGAGGCATACACCAGCATGACTTATTGAGTTACTGGGGTCGACGATACCATCCCTAGACTCGATATGCAGCATATCTGACGAAGAGACCGGACTGTACGGTAAGTGTTACCAGTTGGCTCGACGGGAGTTTTTATAGCTTCGCTGGTTTTCTTCTGATCGTTTCAATACCCGGGTGGCCGTTATGTTTAGCTGACCTCTTGCGGCTTGTAGATGTTTGATATGATCATCATCTACTGCCGGCGTATTGACGAGTCTTAGAGTCCCACAATGAAGTTTCCTGGCTCAGGCAAAAAGATGTGGTGTGCATATGAGATATGCGCGGGACCCGATTAAATACGGTTATGTGATAACGTATATTAATCGGGCATTTTCTATTTGACGGATCGTATGAGATATGACCGGTTTGCTAAATCAAGTGTTGATTTAACAAATTACATTTAGATTAAATCTTTAAGTAAATCCTTTTGTATGCATGCATGTATGCACATGATGATGTGCATGGACACATACATGCATACATAGTATCATGGTTGTTGATACAAGAATGGTGGCAATATAAGACTTATATTGAAGCTTTTAATTTGTATTTATCATTTTAAGTTAATGTAAAGAATATCCACTCATGCTCCTTTATTCTTTAGTGGGTAAGCTTTACTTAACTTAATGAAAAGAATTTCCACCCATGCTTAATTCTTTAGGAAAAGAATTTCCCTCACAATTATGGTGGTAATGGAATAATGGTGATTATTCCTTCTCATCACTATAAATAGCTTCATATGTGATATGAAACAAGGTGTACAAACAAGCACACAACAAGGGAAAAATTGAGTGCAAGGGTGTGAAAGAATACAAGCTATCATATGTGATATGATAGAAAGCTCAAGCCACCATTATCTTCTTCTTCCTCTCTTGATTTCTTTCTTGAGTGAAAGTTGATAAAAGAAAGGATTTCAATTGAAGAACATAAACCACATTATCATACTACACACATCTAGCCGATTTGTGTAGGGTGTTTACTCTACTTCGTTTGCGAAACAAGTAAGGTAAGGAGCTTTGGGCAAAGGGACTTCGGGTGGATCATCGTGGACAAGGAAGGCTTCCATCGATCCGTCTCAAACTCTCACAGTGCCAAGGAGTCACCGAGGGAGATCTGAAAAGTTGTAATCTTTCCTCTTAGTGATAGTTTTACATTTGCATGTGATGCTTATTTGTATGAATCCCTAAAACTTCTAGTTTCGATTCTTGTCGAGTTAACTTAGCACCTCTAAAATTTTGATTATGGCATGTGTGATGCTACCGAACCCTTGACGAGGTGCTAGGATATCCCTTAACGTATCGTACGCGATACTACTGAGGTGGGATTACCGACTATTATACTTATATATATTTATATCGACTCAGATTTAGGTGGATTCCATACCCCTCCCGGTTGACTTGATACTTAGATATGTAGTTTGCATAGTAGATGTTAGACTAGACCCGAGTCATACCTATTTCAAAAACTAACGAATCGGGAATATCTTAAAAACACTGTAGCCCTTAGTTTACTAAAAACCCCGATTTGTCTTATTTCAAATGGCAAGCTGCATTACTATTCATTTACCATTTACTCTACGGCTCGCGTTGCATTGCATGCTTATATGTTATTGATTCATATTCCTTTGTGCATATGCCTTTACATAGTTGCATGCTCATATTAGTGTTCATGTTGCATGTATTATAATTCATGGATTTCGCACTGTGATATGGTTGCATATGATGATTCTGGATTGTTTTACTCCTGCGTATATATATCAGTGGTATGGGACGCTGAAATATATATGTATACCCATAGAGTATATATATATTAGTGGTATGGGATGCTGATATATATATATATACGCCTACTTAATATATCATCATGATGATCTATGCAAACTTATATATATGCATGCCAGATATATGAGAGTGGGGGCTGACCCTGACTGACGGATGCCCGATATATGAGAGTGGGGGCTGACCCGGACTGACGGATGCCCGATATATGAGAGTGGGGGCTGACCCGGACTGCCGGATGCCCGATATATGATAGTGGGGGCTGACCCGGACTGACGGATGCCCGTTATATGAAAGGAGCCTATGTGCTCGATATGAGTGGAGCCTTTATGGTCGATGGCATATTATATCTCCCCTACCCTACATTTATTTTATATTGAAAGGTTTACCTAGCACCTCATGAAGGGTTTGGAAGCATCACATGTACCAAAGGTGGAGTCTTTAGGGTGCTAAGTTAACAAACATCGGATCGTTCCTAGAAAATTAGGGTTTCTAAAACTTGCATATCATCATATGAAAGAAAAGCTAGGGTTTAGAGAGTACAACCTTTGTAGCTCCCTACTCTAGACTCCTCGGCTACTTGGGGTTTGAAAAACCTCCTCTTGAACTCCTCTAGGCCACCGATGATCCACCCGGAGTCCGCTTTGTCCAAGCTAGCAACCTCACCCGGTCAAGAGAACGAAATGAAGCTAACACTCCAAACAAGTGGGCTACACTTGTGTAGAATGGTGTTGTGGTTCTCTTTCTCACTTCAAAATCCTAACTTGATGAATATATTGCTCACTACAAAAATCTAGTGAGCAAATGAGAGAGGAAGAAGAAGATGATGGCTATATTTTTTAACAAGAGTGAAAAGAATAACCCTTGTTCAAGGAAAAAGAAAATATATCAATATATATTTTCTTGTTCTCATCTCAAATCATGGTTTAAACAATGAATATATTATTAAACTTGAGTTAAAACACAAAAGGAAAGTTTACCCAAGGTTAAAAGGTGGGTGAGAATGGTTAGGTCAAAAGAAGAGTGTAGAAACAAAACAATCATAACCATTTCCTTTTTCCTTTTTGTTTTAAATCAAATGTAATAAAATCCATATTTAAAACCATGGTGTGAGTCTTATATTGCCACCATTTCCTTGTATATACAACCATGAAGGATGTATGTATGTGTGAATGTACATCCATATGTGCATGAATCTAAAAAGAGAACATACATGCATGCATACGTTCATCAAGTATGAGAAAGGATTTCTAGTGAGAAACTAATGGTTAAATGATAAATCAACACTTGATTTATCAATCCGGTCATATCACATATGACCCTAACCAAAAGCAAGCCGCCCGATCAATATACGGTATCATATACTCGTATTTTAATCGGGTCCATGCGCATATCGTATACGCGCACCACAACGTTTCGCCTGGACTAGGTAACTCCATTGTGGGACTCTAAGACTCGTCAATACGTCGGCAGTGGGTGATGATCATATCAAGCACCCCCAAGTCGCAAGCGGTCAGCTAAACGTAACGGCCACCCGGGTATTGAGCGGTCAGAAGAGAACAAGCGAACCTGCTATAACTCCCGTCGAGCCAACCGGCAACACTTCCCGTACAGTCCGGTCTCCTCGTCTGATATGTCGCATATCAAGTCTAGGGGTGGTAAACGTCAGACCCCAATAACCGATAAGTCGTGCCGATGTGAGGCTCATAACGGGTCGAGAAACTACTGGTAACACTTACCAGCAAATCTCTGAATCAGCCCTGGCCAGGGACTTCCTTGTTACGGTCAATCGAGCACAGCGCAACATCAACCCCCAATACCGGGAGAGACGAAACCCCTCCTATCGCTCATTGCCTCCATGTGACTCGGGACTGTACCCAAAAACCACCGTTTTGCACGCCCTCATGGACGTGGTAAGGTGGAGATCAAAGCACAGTGGGAATCACACAAGACTCTATGACGATCTCGGGTATTCAGACTAACCTGCACAAGTGTCACCTGAGAACTGCCATCTGACGTGAGGTATAATACCATCTGGGAGTTCTCGGCGAGTCCGTCCAGTGTACCCAGTCTCCACTGAGCACCCGTATACCATCTCTGATGTCAAACACCAATGGATATGGGATCATCCATCGCCCATCTCATGGGTCGAGAAGCGTATACGCTCGTCTACACTGGTATATCGATGCCCCGTCTCGATACAACTATGACTAGGGACCTTGAAGGATGTACTTATGGATTACCATGTCCCCACTAGTATGATCTGCATCATAGTCTAGGTAGTCAAGTACACATCCTAAGGGCTTTACCAACATGTAACTATAAGACAGTTCAAAGAGACTAGTATACATGTTAAGATAAAGAGCAACCAGATAGCATACTATCATATCGAGCAAGAAAGTCATCTCTATATATGTCCAAGCATCCAATATAATATACATCATCTGTACAATACTGGCCTCTAGGGCATACATACAACTAACAATCTCCCACTTGCACTAGGGCCAGCTACTGTAGTATCGCATACCGAGCATCCCGAAGAGTCTCTCAAACTGTATCTGGGGAATGGCCTTCGTGAGTGGATCCGCTGTGTTATTCTTCGTGTCAACCCTCCTGACCTCGATCTCCCGGCGATCAACTATCTCCCGGATCAGATGATACCGCCTCAGAATATGCCTAGATCGCTGATGGGACCTGGGTTCCTTGGCCAAAGCCACCGCTCCATTGTTATCGCAATACAAAGGTATTGGATGCTCAATGGATGGAACCACTCCAAGTTCAGTAATGAACTTCTTGATCCAGACAGCCTCTTTAGCAGCATCGTTGGCAGCGATGTATTCAGCCTCCATCGTCGAGTCTGCCACGGTTTCCTGCTTGGAACTCTTCCAGCTAACCGCCCCTCCGTAAAGGGTAAAGACAAATCCCGACTGCGACTTAGAGTCGTCCTTATCACTCTGGAAGCTCGAATCTGTAAAGGACTCCACTTGGAGTTCTCCATTACCATACACCAAGAGCATCTCTTTAGTCCTTCGTAAGTACTTGAGAATGCTCTTCACAGCTGTCCAGTGACTCTCTCCAGGATCAGCTTGATACCTACTCACTACACTTAGTGAGTATGCTACATCGGGTCTGGTACATAGCATCGCATACATGATAGAGCCTACAGCCGAAGCATAGGGTATCTGTTGCATGCGATCTCTCTCCAAATCAGTCTTGGGAGACATCTCTTTGGAGAGAGTGACTCCAGAGATCGTGGGCAAATTCCCACGCTTGGATTCTTCCATACTAAACCTCTTTAGTATGGTGTCAATGTACCTGGATTGGGACAATCCCAATATCCGTTTGGATCTATCTCTATAGATCCTAATTCCCAATATGCAGGAGGCATCACCAAGATCTTTCATTGAGAATCTTTGTGATAAGAAGAGCTTGACCGATTGCAGCATAGGAATATCATTTCCTGTCAAGAGTATGTCGTCCACGTACAATACGAGGAAGACAACCTTACTCTCTGCTACCTTCTTGTAAATACAAGATTCATCTACGTTTTTGACGAAATCAAACTCTTTGATAACGACGTCAAAGCAGATGTTCCAACTCCGCGATGCTTGCTTCAATCCATAAATGGATTTAAGCAGCTTGCACACCTTCCCGCTGCTCCCACTATCTACGAAGCCCTCTGGCTGAGTCATGTACACGCACTCTTCTAAATCACCGTTTAGAAAGGCGGTCTTAACATCCATTTGCCAGATTTCGTAATCATGATATGCAGCGATGGCAAGCATGATCCGGATGGATTTAAGCATAGCCACTGGAGAAAAAGTTTCGTCATAGTCCACTCCTGGTCTTTGACGAAAACCCTTTGCAACAAGTCTAGCTTTGAAAGTCTCCACTTTCCCATCTACACCAAGTTTTTTCTTGAAGATCCACTTGCTCACAATGGGTTTTACCCCTTCAGGAGCATTTTCCAAAGTCCATACTTTGTTGGTGTACATGGATTCCATCTCGGACCGCATTGCATCCAGCCATTTCACTGAGTCTCCACTCGTGATGGCCTGCTCGAAGCTAGTTGGGTCATCATCCTCCATGATGCAATCCTCGCTGCCACCATCAATGAGAAAACCGTAGTATCTCTCAGGTGGGTGAGAAACCCTGCTAGGTCGGCGGAGTGGCTGGGGTTCGTCAGGTACTACTGAATTCCCTGGTTCTACCAAGTCTTCTGTTATAGTTTGTGTCGCTGGAACCTCTTCCAGTTCTACCTCAATGCCACTGATCTGTTTCATAAGAAAACCCTTTTCTAAGAAGGTGGCATGTCGAGAAACAAATACCTTTTGTTCCTCGGGGTGGTAGAAGATATACCCTTGTGAATTTTTAGGATATCCTATAAACTTACATAAGACAGATCTTGCCTCGAGTTTGTCCGGATTTTGTCTTTTGACATAGGCCGGACAACCCCATATCTTAACATACTTAAGAGATGGTCTCTTCCCTTTCCATATCTTATATGGAGTAGTAGGCACTGATTTGGTAGGAACCATATTCAATAGGTGCATGGCTGTCTCAAGCGCATACCCCCAGAAGGAAATAGGCAACTCAGAAGTGCTCATCATGGAGCGCACCATATCTAATAGCGTGCGATTTCTCCGTTCCGATACACCGTTGTGCTGTGGTGTATAAGGAGGAGTGAGCTGAGAGAGAATCCCATTCTCTTTTAAATAATCCAGAAAATCATTGCTCAAGTATTCTCCTCCTCGATCAGATCGAAGGATCTTAATACTTTTGCCCGTTTGGTTCTCTACTTCGTGCTTATATTCTCTGAATTTCTCAAAAGCTTCAGACTTGTGTTTTATCAGGAACACATGTCCGTATCTAGAGAGATCGTCAGTGAATGTAATGAAGTAGGAAGAACCGTTCCTGGTATGTGTAGACATGGGACCGCATACATCACTATGTATCAGCCCTAAGAGTTCCGTAACTCTTTCTCCGTGTCCTGTAAACGGAGTTTTGGTCATTTTACCTTTGAGACATGACTGGCAAGTGTCATAAGATGAAAATTCAAACGGATTCAAATATCCATCTTTATGCAACTTAGCTAGTCGTGTCGCATTTATGTGACCTAGTCTACAATGCCACAAGAAGGATTCGTTCAGTTCTGAACTCTTCCTCTTGTATGCGTTTTGTAAATTGAGGACTGTATTTTGATTGAGAATGAATATGCCATTATGTAACGAGCCTGATGCAATCAACTTTTGATCTAGGAAGATGTTCATAACATTATCCTGTACTACAAAATTATATCCTTCTTTACTCAGTAAAGAAATTGATATAATGTTGCACATCATGTTCGGTATATGATAGCACTCATTCAGAACCAGTGTATTACGACTTGGTAATACAAGGTGATATTCGCCAACTGCTTTGGCTGCAACACTTGCACCATTCCCTACTTGAACGGAATGATCACCCTTTCCTAGTTCTCTACCTTTCCATAGCCCATGTAATTGTTTACATACGTGGGATCCTGATCCGGTATCTAATACCCAGGACGTAGGGTGAACTGAAAAACAGTTCTCAATGACAAACACACCCGAAGAAGGTGCATCAACATGCATGTCCTCCGTTTGGGCGGCGTGAGAATCCAGACATTCTCCTGTTTCCTGTTCAGTCTTATAACACTTATAAGATAGAACGGGTCCAACGTTCCCCTGCACAGTATAACATGCGGGTTCAGTCAATACATCCATATTATTATCTTTATTAAGGCATGACATGGTCGCTACCTGGAGAGAGAGAGAAGAAAACACTTTAGCGTATGCTCTTGCAAGATCAGATTGGTTATTATCTTATCTAATCTGGATGGCTCCCACTGTTTTTATCAAATCTTCCTTCAAACCCTAAAAAGAAAGACTAGCCGAGATTAATTACACCCTACAACTTCGCCGATCTTTCAGCCAGGCCAGTGTCGGTACTTTGAGGGAGGTTCCCCGTGCTTTCGCACGGACCTAATTAACGTAAACCTCGTTTTCCCAGAGGCGTAACCCCGTTGACACCTTTCTAGACACCTACTTGATCGGCTAATTGTCCTGTGTAAAACTCTCCCAGGAGTAACAATTACTCGCAGTGGGTATCGGGATCCAACTATCTCATAGAAGGTATGCAATCTCATTGCAAATTTCAACTCTTGAAATTCCCGATAATGCTTTTGCCCCTAACGTACTATGACCTTGACGAATGCCAAACAACCCATAGTGCGCTAGTCAAGTTCAACCCGTACATTTCTTGATTGAATTAAACCCACCCGCACGACCCTTGACGAATGCCAAACAACGTCGTACGAATACCCTAATCCAATCGCATCATATGCTACAGATAAATAGTAAATAGCTACCGTACACTACGCCTTGACGAATTCCAAACAACCGTAGCACGAATACTAAGTAATATCTATCTGAAATGTCGGAGGGCTACGCAGGTTTTTTAGAAAAACCATGAGCGTAATGAACTTGATATCGTTGTAGAATCAAGTAAATTTTTGAAATGGAGAGATTTTAAGGCTTTCATTAGTTTTGCTAAAGAGGTCACTCCCGGTGAAGGGATCTCGGCTCTTTCCTCATCGAATAAGGTGCGGGATATATCATATATATCACTGTGCAAAGCAAAACTCCAAAGCAGTCAAAAGTCAAACCGAGTGTTGTAGCATCTGCCAGTTTTGCTAAAGAGGTCACTCCCGGTGAAGGGATCTCGGCTCTTTCCTCATCGAATAAGGTGCAGGGTATATCATATATACCACTGTGCAAAGCAAAACTGTAGCTACCCTGAAAATTTGATTCTACAACATCTTTTAGGTTTCCTTTCTTTCATTAATCACATTAATGAAGTCCCATAATTTAATTCACCTAAACATCACAGATAAATACGACGTACACTTATGCCATCCGCATTCGCCTCGATGTCCCCTCGTGCACCGTTAGGTTAGGTAACTAACGGCAGAGCAGGGCAGGGCTAGCGCGGGTGTAAAACATAAGTAACGCCTATATAATATATCATATATACTATATATACTGTATCCATCACAGAACATATCTAATGATCACATTACAGATATCGCAGCAGAAACATAGATATAATGTGGGATATACTAGGACGTCCGTATTTAGTATTTAGCCAACAATAGAAAATACGGATTCCATAGTCGCGATGAATAGCCAAGCCCACACCCTGGACCCCTACGAGAGCGGAAAGCGACCCTACCAATTCTGGAGTTTAGGAGACCCGGTCTCGACTCCTCGAGATGGCCTCCCACTGAACCCCAGAACCCGGTCACCTGTGCTCCCCTCCTTGGGTCCATCCTAATGCGGAAAAGTAAATAATATACAACACAGGTGGCATCGACCTCAACCCGGAAGTGCCCTAAATAAAAGAATATTACATTACATTTGAATTTACATGAATGAAAATATAAAACTCTCATCTCACATAAAACCCCCTGGCTATTCAATCGCGACAATCCTGCACATCATATCTCAGCAACACATAATATCTCATATATCATCAACGTAAGTAAGTATGCGTACCCCAATTATCGTTGATGTGTAGCAACGAAATCGGCGATATCGACATACTACACTTACGGTCACAGAAAAGAAAGTGTAAAACTGCAATATTTGGAATCCACATCCTCTTTAGACATCGTAAATGCGAAATATCACGTACTTCGTATTTCATGTCCAACTATATGAATTCCAGATATTGCATCACATTCCAGATAAATAGACGGTATTAAATTTTTCGAACGAACGATCAAATACCCAAGATTCGCTAAAGCTCAACACTTAAGCGGAGTTCAAAAACCCGGAGTGTGACACAGTGGTAGCGGTCCAGCCGTAGAAGGGTCAAGCCAACGCCTCACATGTGGCACGCCGTACTGCCCCAAACCCTAAGGTTCAAAGGGCAGTTCAAGACGGTCACATAATCGAGTTAAGGTTTGTTGTTTTCTAGAGGGTCCACCACAAACAAACTTGCACGTATTTCCGAAAGATTTTAAACCCCGTGAAAAGTGAGCAAATGATACTCGTTCAAACACTTCAATACATACTAATTTATCCGGAAAAATCACGAAATCAAAATTCCGATCGAATCGACGAGTCCAAAACCATCTCCAGAATTTACAGAACTAAATTCAGATTAAAAATACTCCAAAAACATAAACAAGCAGAGTCATGAGTTACTGTACAAAAACCAGACCATGATTCAACAGAACGGCCGCGGAACCACGGCCTAAGCAGGCTATTGCCGCGGTTCCACGCTCATATTTACTGTTCATGGTCTCGTTTTTCACAGTAACTCTTATATTTACCTGCTGAATTTTTTGCATATTTTTAATTCTGAAAATAATCAGATTTTAAAAAATGTCCAGAGAGCATTCTAAAAGGCCGTATTTCGGTTCGATCGGAGTTTTAACTTCGTAAAATTGTCGCCTAATGTTCTAGGTCGGCTCTGATACCAATGAAAGGTTTACCTAGCACCTCATGAAGGGTTTGGAAGCATCACATGTACCAAAGGTGGAGTCTTTAGGGTGCTAAGTTAACAAACATCGGATCGTTCCTAGAAAATTAGGGTTTCTAAAACTTGCATATCATCATATAAAAGAAAAGCTAGGGTTTAGAGAGTACAACCTTTGTAGCTCCCTACGCTAGACTCCTCGGCTACTTGGGGTTTGAAAAACCTCCTCTTGAACTCCTCTAGGCCACCAATGATCCACCCGGAGTCCGCTTTGTCCAAGCTAGCAACCTCACCCGGTCAAGAGAACGAAATGAAGCTAACACTCCAAACAAGTGGGCTACACTTGTGTAGAATGGTGTTGTGGTTCTCTTTCTCACTTCAAAATCCTAACTTGATGAATATATTGCTCACTACAAAAATCTAGTGAGCAAATGAGAGAGGAAGAAGAAGATGATGTCTATATTTTTTAACAAGAGTGAAAAGAATAACCCTTGTTCAAGGAAAAAGAAAATATATCAATATATATTTTCTTGTTCTCATCTCAAACCATGGTTTAAACAATGAATATATTATTAAACTTGAGTTAAAACACAAAAGGAAAGTTTACCCAAGGTTAAAAGGTGGGTGAGAATGGTTAGGTCAAAAGAAGAGTGTAGAAACAAAACAATCATAACCATTTCCTTTTTCCTTTTTGTTTTAAATCAAATGTAATAAAATCCATATTTAAAACCATGGTGTGAGTCTTATATTGCCACCATTTCCTTGTATATACAACCATGAAGGATGTATGTATGTGTGAATGTACATCCATATGTGCATGAATCTAAAAAGAGAACATACATGCATGCATACATCCATCAAGTATGAGAAAGGATTTCTAGTGAGAAACTAATGGTTAAATGATAAATCAACACTTGATTTATCAATCCGGTCATATCACATATGACCCTAACCAAAAGCAAGCCGCCCGATCAATATACGGTATCATATACTCGCATTTTAATCGGGTCCATGCGCATATCGTATACGCGCACCACAACGTTTCGCCTGGACTAGGTAACTCCATTGTGGGACTCTAAGACTCGTCAATACGCCGGCAGTGGGTGATGATCATATCAAGCACCCCCAAGCCGCAAGCGGTCAGCTAAACGTAACGGCCACCCGGGTATTGAGCGATCAGAAGAGAACAAGCGAACCTGCTACAACTCCCGTCGAGCCAACCGGCAACACTTCCCGTACGGTCCGGTCTCCTCGTCTGATATGTCACATATCAAGTCTAGGGGTGGTAAACGTCAGACCCCAATAACCGATAAGTCGTGCCGATGTGAGGCTCATAACGGGTCGAGAAACTACTGGTAACACTTACCAGCAAATCTCTGAATCAGCCCTGGCCAGGGACTTCCCTGTTACGGCCAATCGAGCACAGCGCAACATCAACCCCCAATACCGGGAGAGACGAAACCCCTCCTATCGCTCATTGCCTCCATGTGACTCGGGACTGTACCCAAAAACCACCGTTTTGCACGCCCTCATGGACGTGGTAAGGTGGAGATCAAAGCACAGTGGGAATCACACAAGACTCCATGACGATCTCGGGTCTACAGACTAACCTGTACCAGTGTCACCAGAGAACTGCTATCTGACGATAGTTATAATACCATCTAGGAGTTCTCGGCGAGTCCGTTCAGTGTACCCAGTCTACACTGAGCACCCGTACACCATCTTTGTTGTAAAACACCAATGGATATGGCATCATCCATCGCCCATCATATGGGTCGAGAAGCGTATACGCTAGTCTACACTGGTATATCGATGCCCCGTCTCGATACACCTACGACTAGGGACCTTGAAGGATGTACTTATGGACTACCATGTCCCCACTAGTATGATCTGCATCATAGTCTAGGTAGTCAAGTACACATCCTAAGGGCTTTACCAACATGTAACTATAAGACAGTTTAAAGAGACTAGTATACATGTTAAGATAAAGAGCAACCAGATAGCATACTATCATATCGAGCAAGAAAGTCATCTCTATATATGTCCAAGCATCCAATATAATATACATCATCTGTACAATACTGGCCTCTAGGGTATACATACAACTAACATATATGCATTGCATCTGTATTAGTAGTACCTGATAGAGTACCTTCATGAATGTTGCATACATATCAGATACATGATATATGGGATTTACTTGATATTGAGATATATATTTGTGTCGATGCTCGACACTGATTTTCTGATGACTTCATTCGTGATACCTTTTGTTTTCATTTTACCGCATACATACATCATATTTATGATATGTTATTACGTGAGGCACTGGCAGGAGTTCTTGGCACTACACTTATGTTCAAATGTTACATTGCCACTTTACCATGCTTCAGACTTATTCATTTGAGGTTTATAGTATATCTGATCGTTTTGACTTAGGATTATGTCATGCTTTCAATTTCTGCTTGTAGATATTTTCTATTCACGAGTTGGCAACTCATCCCTGTTGTGCCACAGTTCTTGCAGGTTTTGCCGTACAGGTTCCATAGCGGCATTTCCGGCACGTTGCTTCCTTCGCGGGTGATTTGCTTGGTAGGTGGGTTCTTTGCATCAGAACCACCCTTGTATATATGTTACTCATTGTATCTAGAAATTTCATCAACCAAAACTTGTATATTGTTTCAGACTCATACACTAGTGATGTATTATTTCGACCTTAGAGTCGCGCTTAGTAGTGTTACGGTTCTCATGCTTATTTGAGTTTCCTTTGAGTTTTGATCCTCGCCATTCAGCGTTGTATATCATATTTCTTGCGTGGTTGTGACAAAGTTGGATTTCTGGGTTCTCTTTATTTACTCCTTATATGGTTTTAGATTTCTGGGCTTGGCTTACTTGGATCAGATGGAGTCCTATAGACTTCATATGGTTCAAGGGCCAGTCATGCCCTCTTTCGGGTCGTGACAATATCAAACACCCACAAGCTGCAAGCGGTCAGCTAAATGTAACAGCCATCCGGGTATTGAACAATCAGAAGATCAACAATGAAGCCTTCTCACACTCCTGTGAATCCAATCAGTAACACTACCGTACAGTCCGGTCTCTTCGTCTGATATGTCGCATATCCAGTCTAGAGGTGGTAAATGTCAGACCCCAGTAACCGATAAGTCGTGTCGATGTGAGGCTCATAACGGGTCGAGAAACTACTGATAACACTTACCAGTAGGTCTCCATATCAGCCCTGGCAAGAGACTTCTAGTTATAGCCAATCGAATACAGCGCAACATCAACCCCTAATACCGGGAGAGACGAAACCCCTCCTATCGCTCATTGCTTCCATGTGATTCGGGACTGTACACAAAAGACACCGTTTTGCACGTTCTCATGAACGTGGTAAGGTGGAAATCAAAGCACAGTGGGAATCACACAAGACTCCATGACGATCTCGGGTCTACAGACTAACCTGTACCAGTGTCACCAGAGAACTGCTATCTGACGATAGGTATAATACCATCTAGGAGTTCTCGGCGAGTCCGTTCAGTGTACCCAGTCTACACCGAGCACCCGTACACCATCTTTGTTGTCAAACACCAATGGATATGGCATCATCCATCGCCCATCATATGGGTCAAGATGCGTATACGCTAGTCTACTCTGGAGTATCGATGCCCTGTCTCGATACACCCTCGACTAGGAACAGTTATATGATGTACTCTTGGACTACCCTGGCCCCACTAGTATGATCTGCATCATAGTCCTAGTAGTCAAATACATATCCTAAGAGCTTTATCAACATGCGAGAGTAAGACAGTAAACCAATACAAGTCAACATGTTAAGACAAAATGAAACCAGATAGCATACTATCATATCGAGCAAGAAAGTCCTCTCTATATATATCTAAGCATCCACTATAATATACATCATATGTTTAACAATGGTCTCTAGGGCATATACATAACTAACACCTTCGATCCCTTCTTCGGCTCGCGCATGGCCGCTCGAAGTTTGCTCAAGTCCATGGGTTCTGCACAAGACAAGGTACAATGGAGTCAGCAACACAAGTAAAAATGAAAATAAACGCAAGTCTAACAGATCGCCTACAAACTCAACCAACGAACTGGGCGGGGATGAGCCCAGCCCAACTAAGAGCCCGCTCAGAAAGCAGCACGTCGGCCCGGGGAATAGGCTCCCACTCTGCCACTCTCACCGCATCGGGATCATTGGACTGACTCTCCCGCCGGCAACGGTCCCTAGACCATTAGGTGGGCACGGGCCAGTCCTCACCCTCCGGCGGCCCAACAAAGAAAAACTTCTTCTTCCAATCGTGGATGGAAGAAGGTACGACGACTCCCGACCCGGCAGCACACCCCCGCTATTTCCTAAAGGAGATGTAAACCCACCTCGGCTCGCCCGCGCGAGTGCCGGGGTGACTTTGTAAATGAGAGAAGAGGAAAGGGTGGACAGCCTGAAACGCATCGACTGCAACTTCAAACGGACCAGAAACCCAAGGAGAATACTCCAGGAGTTCGGCACTAGCTGGCCCGGGGCTCACCCGAAAAGATTCAGCGCTCTAACAACCTCGGGGGAGAAGGGCAGGCGCATTCCGGCCCAAAAGGCTTCCAAGTACAGGGCAATCTCCTTGCCCCGTACCTGATATGCCCTCTCCTTTTCCTCGGCCAAACGCAGCGTGTAGCCGGGAGGAATGTGGAAACGATTCCGGACGGTGGCGAGCTCTTCCTCATACCTCACCGCGGATGACACGCCAGGTGCATCCGCGACCTCTGCCCTGAGAACCGCCCTCGTCGTGCGACCCTGGGAAGAGGATCTGACCTTAACTCCCTCGGAGGACTCCGATCCGGAAGAAGAAGAAGAAGGGTAAGAATCTACAGAGGGCTCCCCAGACTCTACCCTAACTACATCTACAGACTCTTCAGAGGAAGACATCTAACTTGATGAAGAGGAGTCCTCGGAAGAGAAAACGCGGCAATCCCGACCTAAAGAGGAGAACACCGAGCTGATAAGACCAAGGACGAGGAAAATTATGAAGAAGTATGGGCGCTCATGGGGACCCCACCTCTATTTATAGCCATCGGCGTACTCATCCAACGTCGACAGTCATCTCCCTCCAAAACGACTCTTCGCACTCGACGGCCACCATCGCTTCACCTGTCATGCGCACATTGGCTGCACCCTATCGAGCGCAGGAAAACTGCAGCCCGTCGCGTCAGCCAACTTGCGCCCGACACGTGGGTTGTCGTTTCGGTGAAAGTAGGCCCGATCCGGCGCATCCTCTTTAATGGAAGATTTGATCCCTGATTCGCTGACGTCATCGAGAGAATACGACAGATTTCCCGGGAACACGCCCCGACGATATCTTCAGAAAGGAGCTCACCTTGGGTGACCCGGCAGACCACTCTCGACCCGACCTATGAGCTGGTCGGGATGAGAGTGGGGGGCTAATGATGATGCTCGATATCGGTGATCTCCAAGATCATGACACATGGCAGATAATGTGTCACGAAGCTCACAAGAAAGGACATACAGTGGCCGACCAGACTACTCCTATGCCCATCCTACAGACAACCGCTGGCTCACATCTGAGCCCCCTGCATAATTGGCCTCCTCGGCCCTATCAGCTCGTCTCCAGGCTACCGCAGAACCAAGGTACCTCGGCTCTCCCGCTTGTCCGCGAGCTCTCCCGCCGAGGTCATCTTCCTCGGTCTCATTGACCGACCAACAACACCACTTGCAGGCGCAACCGCCTCACTCCCGCGAATCTCGCCATTCGCGAGATATCCGCCAGCCACGTACCGCGTTCCACGCCATCACGATCCCCCCATTAACAATCCCGTTTCTCCATTAATGCGGGATCCCGCTCATCACGCAGACATGACGCCGGGTGCGTAACGGCCGGCGTGATTCTCGCGCCTGCCTACCTGCTGCCACCGCTATATAAACCCCTCTTTCAGACGGTTCAAGTAAGTCTTTTTCTCCCCACTAAGCCGTTACTCTGCTCGGATCTCTAGTTTAACTTGATCGTCGGAGGGTTCTCGGTAGTACAACCACCCCGGGACTTCCTTGCAGGTAGCTCGGCCACAACAACCTCAAACCCATTGAGACCCACACCCTTCAGGAGATAGCCTCCAACTCTAATCTCAACCGTCCATCATCGCCAACAGCAGATCTACGGAAGGTAACATCTTGATGTGATCTGACATCCATCAGTGGTCACATGAGAAGATATATGGGGAAGTTATGGGGATATTGGAAGTTCCAAATTTGTTTTGAATATGGAGAGTTTGTTAGGACATGTGTTGTAACAGTAAAGCCTAAAATTCTTTAATTTCTTTTTTTAATTTTAGTTTAAATTAAAATTAAAATTCTTATATTTTGACACACCAGTATTGCAGACATGGCAAAAAATTAGAGGGGTTTCTTTTGCACGTGTTCCGTACCCCCTCCTTTGGGACGTGCGCGCGTTCGCGCGCGCGCGCGTACACACACACATATATATAGAGAGTGTGAGTGACTGAGTTTATATTTTCAAATTACTAAGGGAAAAAAGTATACCATCATCTTATAATAGTTATAAAAAAGGCTTAATTTCCAAAAACTGCAAAAAACTTAGGGCATGTGACAAGTAACTATCAAATTCTCTAAAAACTACAAAAGACTACCAAAGTTTATGAACATCCTTAAAGTTTTTTAAATTACTTTGGTAGCTTATTGAATATATAGTAAACAAATTTGGTAGTTTATTTTCACTAAACAAGTTTGGTTGTTTATTGTTTATTAATTTTACAAGTTTCCGTACATTTGGTAGTTTACGGTGATTTTCAAATAATTTGGTAGTTATTTGACATAGCCCTAAGGTTTTGGTGTTTTTTAAGAATTAAGCCTAAAACAGACATTTGGTTAGGACCGATCGAGTCAAGCCGGCCAAAATTTGGCCTATATGAGAAAATCAAATATATAATTAGTTGAGGGGTGATAAGGAAACTAATCAATTGCGTGACTTTAGCATGAACTAAATGCGTAATTGATATTTAATTAGGAAAACCTATGGTTTTAAACGGTTTCCTTAACAAACTCCTAACCCTATAAAATATCCAGAGTCCCGAACGAAGCAATGGATCAATCCCTCGAATCATCTAATCTATTGTTATTTTTATCTTAGAACTCCTATAACCTAGTTTTATGGTAACTTTGGACTCTGGCGGTCACATCGGCATCCCTCGAGGCCCTGTTGATATCGAGAAGTCCACCCCTCATCGAATATGTATGCCTCTGTCGTCTTCTCCGATTGAAATAACTAACAACTAAGAGAAAATAGATGCATACATGTGTTAGTGTATATGCCCTAGAGGCCATTACTGTATCATACTAGTTTGTATATTACTTGATGGAAGCTTGGGATATTCACAGTTGTATATACAATCTTGCTCGAAATGGTAGTATGGTACTTGGTTTGTCTCTACTTCAATATGTGCATGTGTTTCTTTTAGTATATCACTTATATACATATTAGTAGAGCCCTTAGGATTATTGCTTGATTACCAGCGTTGTGATGGCGCTCACACTCGTGGGGGCTGGGTAATCCATAAGTACATCCTTATACTGGTCCCTAGTCGTTGGACTATCAAGACAGGGCATCGATACTCCGGAGTAGACTAGCGTATGCGCTTCTCATCCCAGCGTGGTAGACGGTCTATCCCACAGCCGTCAGTACGTCGTACTTGAGATAGTATGCGGGTGCTCGTTAGGTTACGAGTACACTGGACATGACTCGTCGGGAACTGTTGGTTGGTATTATACCTATCGTCAGTTATCAGTTCCCAGGTGACATGAGTATAGCTTAGTCCGCTGACTTGACATTGTCACTTCGCCTCGAGTGTGTTCCCACTGCACTTTGATTACTACCCTACCACGGCTCAAAGGAGTCGTGCAAACAGGTAGTTTTTGGGTGCAGTCGCGAAGCACTTGGAGGCAGTGACGGTTAGACAGGATTCGTCTCTCCCGGTATTGGGGGTTGACATCGCGCTGTGTCCAGGAGAGCCATTACACAAGTAGTCCCTGGCCAGGGCAAGCGAGATATACTGGTAGGTTTCCAGTGTTATCTCAGGGTGTTCTGGGCTACACTCCGACACGACTTGTACCGCTATTAGGGGACTGACGTTCACCGGCCCCCTAGGCCCGCCATGCGATGTATCAGACGTACAGACCGGACTGTACGGAGACTGTCACATACAGGCTTAGTAGGAGTTCAGATGGGGTCACCTCGTCAGTCTTCTTATCGGCATCTACCTGGGGACCGTTACGTACAGCTAGTGCCGCTTGCGGTCTATGGTTAAACCCACTGCCAGCGTAGTGTCGAGTCTTTAGAGTCCCACACAGAGAGCTATTCGCCTTTAGGCAAAATGAGTAGAGGTCGCATGGTTTTGCGACAGGGTTCGTTAACATCCGCGCACTTGTGCACGTTTGCTGTCCGGACAGCTTATACTAGCAGGCTTTGGTTTAAGCCAGATCCTAGTATATGATTTGGGATTGGTTTTATCTCATTGTATTCGTGTTCCTCGGATCACGAATACGGGTGCGTAAGCACAGTTGATTGAGACAGAGGGAGAGGACTTTGATTAGGGTTAATGACCATTGTCATTTTATTAACCCTAATGCTTATGTGTGTATTATGATTAATTGATATTAGTTTAATATAATTGTGCATGGTTAGGGTTGTTGACCATTTGACATTCTTGACTTGTTGACCTAGGTTGACAATTTGACCATCATCATTTCATTTGAAAGATGCTATTTGATCCTTGCAATTTGCATTAAAAATGAAATGATAATGGTCATGTCTTGATTAAGCCATGACAATTATCTCACTAATTTTCAATTTACAATAATTCACACATATATGTGAGAATGCTTCATTATTCTCTCATTCTATCATATGCTTTCTCTCTCCTCCTCTTCCTCTCTCTCAAGCTCTTCCCTCTCATGTGTTGAGAAACACTTGAGCTTGAGAAATACCTCTTCTTGATAATCTCTACTTTCATCTAAGGTTCTAGGATTAGCACTTCTAGCACTTTAGTTACTTCTAGCTTGAAGTTGAACCCAAAGGTTGAGGCTCTCGGGTGGATCCTTCTTCGACGAGAGAAGACGACAAGGAGATCACTTCCGTTCATTACAAGGAGCAAGGAGAGAAGGAAATAAAGCCCTAGGTATAACCATTCTTCCATTTAGCTAATTTCTAGTTAGCTTTAGTTAGTTTTTGTTTAGAAAAGATCCCGACTTTGTCTAGTCCATGTTGCCTAGAGTAGTAAAAATCCGATTTTTATTCCGTTTTCCGTCTCCCCGCAAGCACTGGGGTGGGCAACATGGACTTATAGTGGTATCAGAGCCTAACTAAACATAAACTAGCTAGGTAGTAAAGTGTATGGAAGTTCAATCGGAAAAAATCACAAAACTAAAAATACAAAACCCTAAGTTTCTGTTGAAATTTTTTCTGCTCTAAAAATAAAAAATCATACGTCAAAAATCATCTCAGGGTTTTGTTAAGAAACTCACCAAACCCGGTCCAGTAAATCGTTCAAAGAGCCGCGGTTCCGCGGCAAGCTATTGCCGCTCAACCGCGGCCGAGTTGACTCGGTTCTGGGTCGAGTTTGGTGCAGTATTCTTCTGACATGGTTTTGAGATTTTTAAGATGGTTTATTTGTGCCCAGGTTTTCCAGAAAAGAAATTTGTTTTTGGGGGCCTATAAATCCGTATTTTTGATCGAACTTCACTACACTTTGACTAATGGGATATATCTGTGATGTTTATATGTATTGAACGTCGGCTAATCGCTATATGTCGATTAGTGGGGGTTATACATATATGTGATCTATGTTTGATGATGGTATGTGTATATGAATGCGTTGGATTGTCGCGGGTGAATAGCCGGGGTGGATGTGAGATGAGTGTTTCTTTTTCTTTCATTCATGTAACATGTAAATTGATGTATTATTATTTATTTGGCCGCACAACCGGGTCGGGGTTGTAGCCGTCATTGTATAATTCTTTTTACTGTTTTTGCTCCTAGGATAGACCCATGGAGGGGGTGCACAAACTACCGGGTACCTCGAAGTGCCGAGTGGCCTACTCACGGTGTTGAGGGAGGTTGCTTCGCTTCGGGTACTTGGCGGGTAGTTTGCCGCACCCGTAGGGGTCTTGGGTGGGGTATTGGCTATTCACCACGACCGTGTAATCTGCTTTTCGTTGCAGGCTCGAACGGATTGCGGATTCCTAGTATATCCAATGTATTCATCTGTGATCTGTAATGTCTATCATTGCTATAGTTGCTTATGTTTTACAGCCGCGCTAGCCTAGCCCCCACTCTGTCGTTAGTTAAGTAACCTAACGGGTGATGACGGGGCTCCGTGGCGAATGCGAATGGCATAAGCGTACGTCATATTTTGGTTGTTTTCTGCAATGGTAGGATTAAATGATGGGACGCATTAAAAAAACTAATGCAAGAAAATAAACCAAGTAAAAGTCGATTGGAACACTTTGAAAACCACTCGGTTCTTTTCAAAACTAAACTTTTAAACGCGGAGCTTGAACCACTCCTTTTAAAAGCTATCTCGTTCCATCGATTATATCAAGTTCACTACGTTCACGGTTTCGCCAAAACCATTCGTAGCCCTCCGTCATTCCACATGAATGGTCAAAAAGTATTCAAGCTATGTATTTTGGCCAAAGTCAAGGCATAGTGATTGGTAGCTATTGGGTATTCATGTGCAGCATAGATAGATGCGTTGGTTTGGGACAGTCGTGCTGCCATTTTGGCCAAAGTCAAGGGTAGGTACGGGTGGGTCCAAATTAACCAGGAGAATGACGGGTAGAACTTGACATGTGACTTATGATATTTTGGCCAAAGTCAAGGTCATAAGAGCATGGGGCAAAAATCCACATCGGGAGTTTCATAAGCACTGAAACTTGCTAGCGCTGCATACCATTTGGAGTGTGATGATTCTGGTAGGATTCCTTCGGTTTTATCACGCGATGATATTTGGATCCCGATCCTACTGTGAGTATATCCTACTCCTCGGGAAAACTCTGACTTAACGATCAATGCTATAAACCTAGTAGGTGTCTAGAAAGGTGTTAGCGGGTCTACGCCCACAGGGAAAAGAGGTTACTTAATTAAGGAACTTCGCGAAAGCGTTGGAAAACCTCCCTCGAAGTACCGACACTGGCCTGGCTGAACGGTTAAGCAAGTATTGTACGGTGAGATTGATCCCGACTAATTCTTTCTTTACGGTTTGAGAAGGGATTCGAGAGACAGTGGGAGCCATCCTGTTTAGACAAACTAAAAACCACTCTAAACTTGCAAGAGTATCATGCTAAAGTGTTTCTTTTCTCTCTCCTAATTGCAGCGACCATTCAACATGACCGGACTTAAGTTATTACTAGATAAAAACATACTGACAGGGCCAAACTACAAAGATTGGCTCAAGAATGTCAAGATGGCAATCACTTACGACAAGTTGGGGTATGTCCTTACCACCAAAGCTCCCCCTGTCCCAGGTCCCACCTCCAGCGTCGCGGATAAAGAAATCCGTAAGACATGGGAGATCGATTGCGCGGAGGCCAAATGCCTCGTGCTTGCCTCGATGGACAACGAACATCAGAGGAGGCATGAGAATATGGACCTGGAGTCCATATTTCTCCATACAAAAGAACTGTATGGAGAGCAGTCTTGTATCGCAAGATACGAAGTGTTGAAGAAGCTATTTTCGGCAAGAATGGCCGTCGGATCATCGGTAGCGGAACACGTGCTTAAGATGATTAGCTACATAGAGGAGCTCGCGGACCTTGGGACCACGTTGGAGAATGAACTCTATACTGATTTGATTCTCCAGTCCCTTCCTTCCACTTACGCCCAGTTTATCTTTAACTTCAACATGCAAGGAAAGGAGGTTGAACTTTCCGAACTTCTGAATATGTTGAGGAGTGCTGAGGGCACCCTACAGAAAGGTAGGGAGACATCCACTTTGTTTGTAGGAGGATCTTCCTCTTCTAGGTCCAGGGCGAAAGACAAGGGTAAGAAGAAGAAAGCCCCCGCCAAACCAAGAGGCGGTGTCAGTAAAGTGGATACGAAGGGAAAAGGAAAGGCAACAAAGGTAGCGGGAAAGCTGGTGGGGAAGGAAGAATGCTTCTATTGTCACAAAAGTGGACACTGGAAACAGGATTGCAAGTCTTGGAAGGCCAGAACCCAGGATCTGAAGCGAGTTGCGGCTTCAGCTTCAGGTGTGTATGTTATTGAAAACTGTCTATCGATAAACTCTACATCCTGGGTATTGGATACCGGATCAGGATCTCATATCTGTAATTCTTTGCAGGCGTTGAGAAAGCGTAGAGTTTTGAAGGCAGGTGACATGACCCTCAGAGTTGCAAACGGAGCTAGCATGGATGCTGAGGCCGTGGGGGACTATCACCTGGGATTGTTAGATGGACACTTTTTGGTTTTGCGTAGTTGTTATTATGTACCAAATGCAACCTGTAATATCATTTCTGTATCTTTATTATCTAAAGAAGGTTATGAATTTGCATTTGTAAGTAATGTAGTGAACATTCACCTTAATCAAGTTTTGATTGGGTCAGGTACATTAAACAACGGTATATACGTATTAAACCAACCACAGATTTTCAATGTCCAGAATACACACAAAAGAAAGTCTCCAGAAATCAATAAAACTTTCTTATGGCATTGTAGACTGGGTCACATCAATGAGAGAAGGTTGACGAAGTTACATACAGAAGGATATTTGGATCCGTTCGAATATCAATCGTATGCAACTTGTCAATCCTGTCTCAAAGGAAAGATGACAAAGACTCCGTTCACTGGACACGGAGTAAGAGCGAGCGAGCTCTTGGGACTCGTACACAGCGACGTGTGCGGTCCAATGTCTACACATGCACGAAGCGGTTATTCTTACTTCATTACTTTTACGGATGACTTTTCAAGGTACGGTTATGTCTTCTTAATGAAACATAAATCCGAGGCTTTTGAAAAATTCCAGGAATACAAGAATGAAGTAGAAAAACAAACAGGCAAAAGTATCAAGGCACTGAGATCTGATCGAGGTGGTGAATACTTGAGTGCCGAATTCCTGGGTTACTTAAAAGAGAATGGAATTCTCTCTCAGCTTACTCCTCCATACACTCCGCAACATAACGGTGTATCGGAGAGACGGAACCGAACCCTATTGGATATGGTACGGTCCATGATGAGTAACGCTGAGTTACCGCGATCGTTCTGGGGATATGCGCTAGAATCAGCTGCATACCTTTTGAACCGAGTTCCAACTAAGACTGTGCCTACTACACCATATCAGATGTGGTGTGGGAAGAGACCCTATCTTAATCACATTAAGACATGGGGATGTCCAGCTTTTGTAAAAAAGCAGCATGCGGACAAGCTCGAGGCACGCTCAGTACAGTGCAAGTTTGTGGGATATCCAAAGAGCTCCAAGGGATATTTCTTCTATTGCGAAGAGGAACAAAAGGTTTTTGTTTCTCGCCATGCCCACTTTCTAGAACACCAGTTCATAGAAAAAGAAATAAGTGGGAGCGCAATAGAACTGGAAGAAATTCCAGAACCACGAGCTATTACTGAAAGCTTAGTAGGACCAGAGGGTTCGAAAGATTAGGACATTCCCACGCCACTCCGCAGGAGTAGTAGGCAGTCTCATCCGTCCGAGAGATACTACGGTTTTCTCATAGACGGGGATAGAGAGGATTGCATCATAGATTGTGATGAGCCTACTAGCTTCCAGCAAGCCATTCAGAGCGTCGACTCGGTAAAATGGCTGGATGCAATGCGGACCGAAATGGAGTCCATGTACACCAACAAAGTATGGACGTTGGACATTGCTCCAGATGGGGTAAAACCCGTAGGATGCAAGTGGATCTTCAAAAGAAAGATTGGTGTAGATGGACAGGTTGAGACCTATAAAGCTAGACTGGTTGCAAAGGGTTTTCGTCAGCGACCTGGTTTGGACTATGACGAAACCTTTTCTTCAGTAGCTATGCTGAAATCCATTCGGATCCTTCTTGCCATTGCTGCCTTCCACGATTATGAGATTTGGAAGATGGACGTAAATACCGCTTTTCTAAATGGACATTTAGAGGAGTGTGTCTATATGGACCAGCCAGAGGGTTTCATTCAGAGTGGGAGCAGCGGAAAGGTGTGCAAGTTGCTTAAGTCCATTTATGGACTAAAGCAGGCATCGCGGAGTTGGAACATCTATTTTGATGAGACGGTCAAGGAATTTGGCTTTATCAAAAATCCAGATGAACCATGCATCTATTGTAGATTTGTAGCGAGAACTGTAGTATTCCTCGTTTTATACGTGGATGGCATTCTCTTAATAGGAAATGACATTCCTATGCTACAATCTGTCAAGGGGTTCTTGTCACACAGGTTCTCCATGAAAGACCTGGGTGATGCCTCATACTGTAACATTTTCAAAAGATATAAAATATTAATTTTGGGAATTTTTATAATTTAATATTATTTTATTGATTATTTTAATATTAAATGCAAATAAATAGGAAAAATGTTAGAAAAATTATGAAAAATTATGGAAAATTCTAAAATAGGGTAAATTAGTGAATTATGACATTTTTAAGTTTTTGTGATTAGTTTGACACTAATTTAGTGCTAATCGCGATTAAAATCGCTAATCGGGTTTTTTGGCAATTTTGTGCAAAACTTGCACATACCACTTTTTTCTACACTTGTGTATTTTTCTTGCCATGATTTATCATTTGGGTTTACTATTGAGGTGAGAAGGTTTGGATTAGGGATTAAAAGAAAAGGGAAAAATAAAAGAAAAGAAAATGAGGGTAGGTGAGAGAGAGAGGTGGACTTTGACTTATACCCTAGCCATTCCCTTGATTCTCCCATCATTTTTTTCCCTCCCTCTTCTTCCTCTAGCTGCTGCTGCCCCTTCCTCATCTCCCTCCCCTCTTCAAATCCCCAAAAACACCTCTAAAACTACACCAAAATCCAATGTCGGTTTCATTAAAAATGTGCACGAACCCGAGATCTACAAGATGGACCAAGAAAGCTTGGATTGTGGCCACTAGGGGCAACTCAAGAAAATTCTTGAGTTACCAATTGAGGTAATTTCTGAACCATTATCTTAGTTTTAGCATTTCCTATACCCCTATGCAAGTTTTGAATCGATATCGGGTGAATTGTGGATTTTTGGAAAAACTAGTTAGGGTTTGAGGGAATTGTGAGTTGTGATGGGGAATTTGAGTTCAGTGGAGACCATGAGGACACCCTAGTGCATGAATTGAGACCCTAACCTGAGAACCAAACCACGGAATACGGATTGTAGAAACCAATATCGGGGAAAAAAACTGGAATCTGCCACTGTTATTTAGAATCTGCTAACACCCCGAGAACCCTAAAATAATATTGACTGGAAATTGAGATGTGCAGGCACCATAGAGGCAACACCCAAAACCCTAGCTCCCCACTCCACCTTGAGGCCGCCAAAATCTCCATTCTGGCTGCAAATTGCGGCCAGACCAGTGAGGAATCGCCTCGTTTTCTGTGCATAGCCCCAATTCCTCAATTCTTGGCCCTGGGTACTTCTAGTTTTGACAGATTCTTTCTAGGGTGAAATCTGGAACACATTTCATGAGTTGCTGTTTTGGACTTTAGTTTCCGTATTCCGTATTTTCATTTCTGAAATGGTGGAATGTGTTTTGCCTCGACTATTTGTCGTTTATACGACGATATAGAGGATTTGTTGATGGTTTTGAAGGCGTGCCATAGGTTCTCACCTATAGGCCCGCTTATCGTATCGTTTTGGATTTCATGCGCCGTTTTAGCTTGGATTTGGTTTTAATGCGCATATACGATATTTGATGTGTAGGTACCCATGAAGACTTCCGGACGACAAGCAAATACGTGGTGACGTCCGCAAATGATGATGCAGGTGAGTAGATTATATCTACAGGGGGAAGTCGGGTGGATGGCGTATAGCACCCCCGCAGTCCGTAGATAGATTACTATGTAGTTTAATTGTGATATTAGGTGTATTATGGATAGTATAGGGTTAGAAGTGACTAGTGCAGTTCATAGTCGCGAACCCTAGGATAGAATTACACCTATACACACACCCTTGCTTATCACTTGTACTTGCACTGTGATTGATGATATGTGATGACTTTGGGGATGAGTCGATGATGTGGGCTTGGTGCCCTGGGATCGGTGATTTGATACGATTCATATGTGGGCTATGACTTGTGATTCTTGCGGGCTTGGGATATGTGTTTACCCCCGCATGCATACTTACTGATGTTACCGTTTTGTACTAGACATAGAGTAGTACTCCAGACTGTATGATCTGATGATGGTGATATCTGTTGTGTGATGAGACAGTGAGATTTGACCGTACCCAGCTTTTGGGGATGCCGTACGATGATTTACCGTACGTGCCGATATTGATGATAGATCCGCACTCATAACTCGAGGATATCTTATGATATGACATTGAGGCGAGATCACCGACTATATATCTTTATATATATACCGACTCAGATTTGGGTGGTTTCCACACTTACCCCTCCTGATTGACCTGATACTTAGGTGTAGTTTGCATAGTAGATACTTCACTGTGATGTTGACTACTAGATTTCTGCATCTTCATGCTATTCATATTGCTGGCATATGTTCATTGCTATATTATTATTATGCTGTTAGGACACCAGCACTATTATCGATGATGCGTATGTTCCACGTACACTATTTGCCGGCTCACACACCTCATCATCGATAATTGCCATGCCACTACACTGTAGTACTATTGCATTCATGAGATGATTCTTCCTTCGACTTATGCACATTACTATTCCATGTTGCATGATTCCCGATATGATTACCTTTCTTTATATGTCGCATACATCATGGGTTGATTGCATAGCACATTGCATTGGATTTGCTTCCCGATGTTGGATTTTCATGTGATTTCTGGATTTGGGAACCGTAGCCTTTTCCAATAAGAAACCATTTAAAAACCCGGTTCCCTTGACATGATATTTGGGGCGTCGCCCCGTGTTTTCTCGGTGCTAGAGGATGCATTGAGAGAGGGATGATCCGGAATGACGGATGCCCGATGGATTGATATAGGGCATGATCCGGAATGACGGATGCCCGATGCATTGAGAGAGGGATGACCCGGACTGACGGATTCCCGATATATACCTTGATATAGGGCATGATCCGGAATGACGGATGCCCGATGGATTGATATAGGGCATGATCCGGAATGACGGATGCCCGATGCATTGCGAGAGGGATGACCCGGACTGACGGATTCCCGATATGTACTTTGATGTAGGGCATGATCCGGAATGACGGATGCCCGATACAGGAGGATTTACGTGTCGATGCTAGGCACGGGTTTCATGATGTTTTTCCATGATTTTGTTTATATCCTCACATTGCATACATGATGCTTATTGTCATTGGTTGACGGGTGGACGGGTTCCACATACATACAGACATGGATTATATACAGACTGGATTTACACTTATCATACTTCATTTGTATATATATAACAGGGCATGAGGGCGCTGTTATATATACCCTTACACCAATATTAGTGGTATGGGACGCTAATATATGTGTATTGATATCATTGATATTTCATCATAGTTACTTCATGCAGACATACCTTACACTGATGACATGTGATTACCTGAGTACCTGGCACTACATACATGATTAGATGTTACCCTGCCACCTTATTACACTCAGATGTACTCTTGTGGATTGTATTACTGATTGTTGACTTAGGTTATGTCTTGCATTCGGTTTCTGCTTGTAGATATTTCTATTCACGAGTTGGCAACTCACCCCCGTTGTGCCACAGTTCTTGCAGGTTCTGCCGTACAGGTTCTATTGCGGCATTTCGGGCACACTTTCTTCTTGCGGGTGATTTGCTTTGGTAGGTGGATTCTTTCGCATCAAGAACCGCCATTGTATTTATTTATTTCATTGTATCTAGAAATTGTCCATCAACCAAAACTTGTATATTCTTTCCGAATTAGAGACAGTGTTGTATTATTCGACCTAGAGTCGCGCTTAGTAGTATTGCGGTTTTCTTGTTGCTTTTGAGCTTTCTTTGGATTTGATCCTCGCCACTTGGCGTTGTATATTATCATATCATTGCGTGGTTGTGACCGTCGATTGACGAAGAGCTAGCTCCCGCTTGGGGATGCCTTTATCATTGCATATATATCGTTATTCTTGTTTTACCCCATTCGGGGCCATTTTTACAAAAGAAACTCTGCCGAAATTTCTGGAAAAGATTGTACTGTTTTTAAAATGCACATTCGGCTTAGTTATTTAAAAACCTTGATTTCAAACATGTTTTCTTCACTTCTTTAAACCAGTTTCTTTACTTATTCTTCAAAATGGTTTTAGATTTCTGGGCTTTTGGCTTACTTGAATCAGATGGAGTCCTATAGGCTTCATATGGTTCAAGGGCCAGTCACGTGCTCTTTCGGGTCGTGACAAAGTTGGTATCAGAGCGCTAGGTTGACCTTGGTTCGAGTCTAAGTTTGACTATGTGGAGCCTAGGGAGTTGTTTATATACGGAACTTAGGCTTGACCTTACGGAACTTAGACTTGGTCGAGGGGGTGTAAACCCGAACTTTCGTCGTTTTAGGATGACCCTTGGTTGATGGATTAGGTGACTAAAGTAGAGTGACGTACTGTTGGTATGTTCCGCGGCATACTTACGACACGCCACTCCGCTTAAGGAACCTTAGGATGTACATATTTGTGAGAACAGTGATTCTCTTCATATCCAGGATTATTCGTCCATTTGAGATTCCCGATTCTATTAGTTTCATGATCATACCTTCATTGATGCTGTTCCTTCCTATGATCATGTATCCACTTTGGATCTGTTGTTTCCCTTCTTGCCATTGATGTGCTCTTCTTGATACTCGATTGAGGTTCCTGTCACCGTGTTTGAGCGCAGTTTGGGCTGCTGCTAGGGTTACGGCCGGTGTGAGCTCGTTTAGTACGAGGGCCGACCATTGTATTTTCTGGTGATATGGGAAACGTCTCGAGTTAGTATTGGTGATTGTGACCTCTAGTGGAGACGAGAGCTTGGTCTTGCACCGGATGATCGGGCCATTGTTAGAGCTGCCAGTTGAGAGAAGACTGTTGATGTACAGCATACCTCAGAGATTGTGATGTCGCCTATCGTGCAGACAGATGGACCAGCTGTTGCTGAGATTGACAGGATGTTGCTTTCGGAGCTTACGAGCTGAGATTGCCGGAACTTTCAGGCAGATATGAGGCAGATGATAGCTAGTCTACCCGGGTTGAGAGACAAAGGTGATTCGTCCGATTTTGCGCCAGAGCGGGCCCAGATGAGTTGAAGATTTCCAGTGTGGAGAGTCTTACTCAGATCTAGAGCAGACCGACTCAGAGATGACCGCTTATGTATTGCCTTTCCTGGAGGATTGAGGCATTGTTCGGCGTACAGGCATATGAGCCAGTTGCTGCTGCAAATGATGAGATATCGCCCAGATGGTTGGAGCTACTGCGGCATGAGCATGTTCTTGGAGATATGATAGTGAGTCGCTAGTCACCAAGGATGAATGACTAGGACGTGTGGTGAGTTCGCTTACCCCGATGCGAGGTCATCAGATAGATTGTTTCCAGCGAGAGACGACTTCACACAGGTTCGTTGAGAGTCGATAGAGACGATCGAATGTCAGGAGCCTATTTTCCAAGTTTAAAGTATACGGAAAGACATGCAGGTGATTCTATGGACCCTCTAGAAGAATGCAACCCTAACTCGACTTAATGACCGTGTGACAGCCTTTGAACCTTAGGGTTTACGGCGGTTCCGCGGCGCCATTAGTGAGGCTTGGGTTTGCCCTTCTACGGCTGGACCACCGACGCTGTGGCATGTACTCGATACTATTAAACTGTACCCGAGATGTGAGCTCTTGGGGGATTATGAGGATCTGACGAGTCGATCGGATGGTTCGACATCTTTCGGATATCGTGATGGGACACTGCTTGGGAGACTCTAGATGCGAGCGTAGCCGTCGGAGCGCAGTTCGTGTAGCCACGATGAGGCGAGTCCGAATCAGTCGACATTGACGCAGAGTGAAGAAAAGAGTTCGTACGAGTTTTTGAAGAGATGACGTCCCACTCCGCTGACATTAGAGATGTGTTATGCACCCCGAGGTGTGGTATATGGATATATCTTCCAGAAAGAAGCGCGATAAGTATGCAGCCGTTCCGGAATAAGCTTGAGCTTCAGCATTGGATGATGATTTCCGGGCCATTCGGCAGGATTGAGATTTGAGAAAGGGACCTCGACAGGACCCTTCGGGAAATGATATGAGAAGACCTAGACCAGGAGTGGTCGTATTGCGCGCACCCAGCAGGCCAGAGTTCGGCATTGTCGATGAGGTAGTTGACCAGGATCGGATAAAGGAACTTACCCAGATGCGTTGCGAATTGATCAAGGACGGACGAGAGATGAGTATTCCTCCGATGGTTGGGACGTGCTCCCGAGGACCAGTTCGGCCTGACATCTGCTACAGAATGATGAAGCTACAGAGTACGCGGTTTCGGGTCCGTGTGAGAGACTTCAGATTGGCCGTGGCCGAGGACAGTGCAGTGCATCGTAGCTTGGCGTGACGTCATAGTGGACAACGATAGAGACAGTTGGAACAGGAGGTTCGTGTGAGACACTGACGAGCTGTCATTGCTTCCCGTCGAGACTAGAGACCTGATATGCTTACAGAGACGTTGGGATGTGACCAGTTTCTGAGAAAATGTTGTGCTGAGGACACAGGTGTCTTTTGAGCGAGAAGAGGTTGTGCAGGAGAGCCAGCCTCCGTACAGATCGGCATAGGCATGATCGGAAAAGACCTTGAGCAGGATTCCTTCCAGGACATTGCTGCAATGATGTTAGCACCCAGGATCAGATGTGTGACGTGCTTTCAGAGAGCCAGAGGCCGACGCCAGTGATATGCTGCCCTACGAGTGGTCGTGAGGTTTGACCGAGAGGTGACCAGAGAAGTGCCAGAACGGAATCGTTCCCGTTAGCACATCTGACAGGGCCGATGAGCCGATTGACTGTGAGATTGGTAACCCACAGAGAAGATAAGGACCCAGGGAGTCAGAGGATGCCAGACCGTGAGCAAGAGGCAGGTAGATATCCTGCGCTGCTAGCAGTGGATTGCACCGACTCCTTCTCGACCTCGAAGGAGGAACTACCGAAGACGGTATTTATGATTTGTGATTTTGTGATTCGATTATCACGTATCCGTCATTTTGGATTTCGGTATTTTGGGCGTTCTGTTGCATGATTTAGTTTTGATGACTGAGTTTCATGATATTGGTTTCATGCACCCACTGGATATTTATATATTTTGCGCTGAGCTATTACATTTGAGATATTGATTGAGATTTCATGCCTATTGTATTCAGTGATTAGATTTACACTTCCAGCAAAGTTTTCATGTACCTGTAGTGTTTTGATATACGATTTTGGTGCACGCCAGATGCACTAAATCGGAATTCTTCGTGCATGTCACATGCACCTGATATTTCTTCTGTCAGGCACACACGTTGCCTACGACAGATGTTTCGTGCACACCCGTTGCACCTAGATGCTGTTTTCTACACCTGTTTGACACATATATGGATTTTGATTCCTTGCGCACCAGACGCATAGAATATTCTTATATATGCATTTTGGGGATTGATTTCTAGTAGAGCAGTATATTTTTATGATATTCTTATGTGTTGATGCTTTCGGAGCCCCGACAAAATGGACTATACTGAAATTGTTTTAGTAGTGGGGGTTTAAATTTAAATTTAAATTCGGGGACCGAATTTCTTTAAGGGGGTAGATTGTAACATTTTCAAAAGATATAAAATATTAATTTTGGGAATTTTTATAATTTAATATTATTTTATTGATTATTTTAATATTAAATGCAAATAAATAGGAAAAATGTTAGAAAAATTATGAAAAATTATGGAAAATTCTAAAATAGGGTAAATTAGTGAATTATGACATTTTTAAGTTTTTGTGATTAGTTTGACACTAATTTAGTGCTAATCGCGATTAAAATCGCTAATCGGGTTTTTTGGCAATTTTGTGCAAAACTTGCACATACCACTTTTTTCTACACTTGTGTATTTTTCTTGCCATGATTTATCATTTGCGTTTACTATTGAGGTGAGAAGGTTTGGATTAGGGATTAAAAGAAAAGGGAAAAATAAAAGAAAAGAAAATGAGGGTAGGTGAGAGAGAGAGGTGGACTTTGACTTATACCCTAGCCATTCCCTTGATTCTCCCATCATTTTTTTCCCTCCCTCTTCTTCCTCTAGCTGCTGCTGCCCCTTCCTCATCTCCCTCCCCTCTTCAAAGCCCCAAAAACACCTCTAAAACTACACCAAAATCCAATGTCGGTTTCATTAAAAATGTGCACGAACCCGAGATCTACAAGATGGACCAAGAAAGCTTGGATTGTGGCCACTAGGGGCAACTCAAGAAAATTCTTGAGTTGCCAATTGAGGTAATTTCTGAACCATTATCTTAGTTTTAGCATTTCCTATACCCCTATGCAAGTTTTGAATCGATATCGGGTGAATTGTGGATTTTTGGAAAAACTAGTTAGGGTTTGAGGGAATTGTGAGTTGTGATGGGGAATTTGAGTTCAGTGGAGACCATGAGGACACCCTAGTGCATGAGTTGAGACCCTAACCTGAGAACCAAACCACGGAATACGGATTGTAGAAACCAATATCAGGGAAAAAACTGGAATCTGCCACTGTTATTTAGAATCTGCTAACACCCCGAGAACCCTAAAATAATATTGAGTGGAAATTGAGATGTGCAGGCACCATAGAGGCAACACCCAAAACCCTAGCTCCCCACTCCACCTTGAGGCCGCCAAAATCTCCATTCTGGCCGCAAATTGCGGCCAGACCAGTGAGGAATCGCCTCATTTTCTGTGCATAGCCCCAATTCCTCAATTCTTGGCCCTGGGTACTTCTAGTTTTGACAGATTCTTTCTAGGGTGAAATCTGGAACACATTTCATGAGTTGCTGTTTTGGACTTTAGTTTCCGTATTCCGTATTTTCATTTCTGAAATGGTGGAATGTGTTTTGCCTCGACTATTTGTCGTTTATACGACGATATAGAGGATTTGTTGATGGTTTTGAAGGCGTGCCATAGGTTCTCACCTATAGGCCCCTTTATCGTATCGTTTTGGATTTCATGCGCCGTTTTAGCTTGGATTTGGTTTTAATGCGCATATACGATATTTGATGTGTAGGTACCCATGAAGACTTCCGGACGACAAGCAAATACGTGGTGACGTCCGCAAATGATGATGCAGGTGAGTAGATTATATCTACAGGGGGAAGTCGGGTGGATGGCGTATAGCACCCCCGCAGTCCGTAGATAGATTACTATGTAGTTTAATTGTGATATTAGGTGTATTATGGATAGTATAGGGTTAGAAGTGACTAGTGCAGTTCATAGTCGCGAACCCTAGGATAGAATTACACCTATACACACACCCTTGCTTATCACTTGTACTTGCAATGTGATTGATGATATGTGATGACTTTGGGGATGAGTCGATGATGTGGGCTTGGTGCCCTGGGATCGGTGATTTGATACGATTCATATGTGGGATATGACTTGTGATTCTTGCGGGCTTGGGATATGTGTTTACCCCCGCATGCATACTTACTGATGTTACCGTTTTGTACTAGACATAGAGTAGTACTCCAGACTGTATGATCTGATGATGGTGATATCTGTTGTGTGATGAGACAGTGAGATTTGACCGTACCCAGCTTTTGGGGATGCCGTACGATGATTTACCGTACGTGCCGATATTGATGATAGATCCGCACTCATAACTCGAGGATATCTTATGATATGACATTGAGGCGAGATCACCGACTATATATCTTTATATATATACCGACTCAGATTTGGGTGGTTTCCACACTTACCCCTCCTGATTGACCTGATACTTAGGTGTAGTTTGCATAGTAGATACTTCACTGTGATGTTGACTACTAGATTTCTGCATCTTCATGCTATTCATATTGCTGGCATATGTTCATTGCTATATTATTATTATGCTGTTAGGACACCAGCACTATTATCGATGATGCGTATGTTCCACGTACACTATTTGCCGGCTCACACACCTCATCATCGATAATTGCCATGCCACTACACTGTAGTACTATTGCATTCATGAGATGATTCTTCCTTCGACTTATGCACATTACTATTCCATGTTGCATGATTCCCGATATGATTACCTTTCCTTATATGTCGCATACATCATGGGTTGATTGCATAGCACATTGCATTGGATTTACTTCCCGATGTTGGATTTTCATGTGATTTCTGGATTTGGGAACCGTAGCCTTTTCCAATAAGAAACCATTTAAAAACCCGGTTCCCTTGACATGATATTTGGGGCGTCGCCCCGTGTTTTCTCGGTGCTAGAGGATGCATTGAGAGAGGGATGATCCGGAATGACGGATGCCCGATGGATTGATATAGGGCATGATCCGGAATGACGGATGCCCGATACATTGAGAGAGGGATGACCCGGACTGACGGATTCCCGATATATACCTTGATATAGGGCATGATCCGGAATGACGGATGCCCGATGGATTGATATAGGGCATGATCCGGAATGACGGATGCCCGATGCATTGCGAGAGGGATGACCCGGACTGACGGATTCCCGATATGTACTTTGATGTAGGGCATGATCCGGAATGACGGATGCCCGATACAGGAGGATTTACGTGTCGATGCTAGGCACGGGTTTCATGATGTTTTTCCATGATTTTGTTTATATCCTCACATTGCATACATGATGCTTATTGTCATTGGTTGACGGGTGGACGGGTTCCACATACATACAGACATGGATTATATACAGACTGGATTTACACTTATCATACTTCATTTGTATATATATAACAGGGCATGAGGGCGCTGTTATATATACCCTTACACCAATATTAGTGGTATGGGACGCTAATATATGTGTATTGATATCATTGATATTTCATCATAGTTACTTCATGCAGACATACCTTACACTGATGACATGTGATTACCTGAGTACCTGGCACTACATACATGATTAGATGTTACCCTGCCACCTTATTACACTCAGATGTACTCTTGTGGATTGTATTACTGATTGTTGACTTAGGTTATGTCTTGCATTCGGTTTCTGCTTGTAGATATTTCTATTCACGAGTTGGCAACTCACCCCCGTTGTGCCACAGTTCTTGCAGGTTCTGCCGTACAGGTTCTATTGCGGCATTTCGGGCACACTTTCTTCTTGCGGGTGATTTGCTTTGGTAGGTGGATTCTTTCGCATCAAGAACCGCCATTGTATTTATTTATTTCATTGTATCTAGAAATTTTCCATCAACCAAAACTTGTATATTCTTTCCGACTTAGAGACAGTGTTGTATTATTCGACCTAGAGTCGCGCTTAGTAGTATTGCGGTTTTCTTGTTGCTTTTGAGCTTTCTTTGGATTTGATCCTCGCCACTTGGCGTTGTATATTATCATATCATTGCGTGGTTGTGACCGTCGATTGACGAAGAGCTAGCTCCCGCTTGGGGATGCCTTTATCATTGCATATATATCGTTATTCTTGTTTTACCCCATTCGGGGCCATTTTTACAAAAGAAACTCTGCCGAAATTTCTGGAAAAGATTGTACTGTTTTTAAAATGCACATTCGGCTTAGTTATTTAAAAACCTTGATTTCAAACATGTTTTCTTCACTTCTTTAAACCAGTTTCTTTACTTATTCTTCAAAATGGTTTTAGATTTCTGGGCTTTTGGCTTACTTGAATCAGATGGAGTCCTATAGGCTTCATATGGTTCAAGGGCCAGTCACGTGCTCTTTCGGGTCGTGACACATACATTCTGGGTATCCGGATCTACCATGACAGATCCAAGAGGATATTAGGACTTTCACGGTCCAGGTACATCGACACCATACTGAAAAGATTCAGTATGGAAGATTCCAAGCGCGGTAATCTACCGGGTTGTCATGGGATCACCCTCTCCAAAGAGATGTCTCCCAAGACTGATTTGGAGAGGGATCGCATGTCTATTATACCCTACGCTTCTGCGGTAGGCTCTATAATGTATGCGATGTTGTGTACCAGACCAGATGTGGCTTATGCACTGAGTGTGGTAAGCAGGTATCAGTCAAACCCTGGGGAGAAACATTGGATAGAGGTAAAGAACATTCTCAAGTACCTGAGAAGGACTAAGGAGATGTTCTTGGTGTATGGCGGAAAAGACCTCCAGATTGAGGCCTTTGCTAACTCCAGCTTCCAGAGTGACAAGGATGATTCCAATTCCATGTCGGGTTTTGTCTTTACCCTCAATGGAGGGGCGGTGTGTTGGAAGAGCTCCAAACAGGAAACCGTTGCTGACTCGACTATGGAAGCGGAATACATCGTTGCATCTGATGCCGCAAAAGAAGCTGTCTGGATGAGGAAGTTCATGAAAGAGCTTCAGGTGGTTCCGTCCATTGTTGACCCAATACCTCTGTGTTGCGACAACAACAGGGCTATAGCTTTAGCGAAGGAACCCAGGTCCCATCAGAAATCCAGACACATCTTGAGGCGGTATCACATGATCAGGGAGATCGTGGATCGCCAGGAGATCGAGGTTCGGAGGGTTGCTTCAGAAGATAACACTGCAGATCCATTCACCAAGGCCTTGCCCCAGACTCAGTTCGAGCGGCTGATCGAGATGATAGGTCTTCGATACGCCAGTACATGGCCTTAGTGCAAGTGGGAGATTGTTATTGTATATGTCCTAGAGGCCATTACTGTATCATACTAGTTTGTATATTACTTGATGGAAGCTTGGGATATTCACAGTTGTATATAAAATCATGCTCGAAATGGTAGTATGCTACTTGGTTTGTCTCTACTTCAATATGTGCATGTGTTTCTTTTAGCATATCGCTTATATACATATTAGTAGAGCCCTTAGGATTATTGCTTGATTACCAGCGTTGTGATGGCGCTCACACTCGTGGGGGCTGGGTAATCCATAAGCACATCCTTATACTGGTCCCTAGTCGTTGGACTATCGAGACAGGGCATCGATACTCCGGAGTAGACTAGCGTATGCGCTTCTCATCCCAGCGTGGTAGACGGTCTGTCCCACAGCCGTCAGTACGTCGTACTTGAGATAGTATGCGGGTGCTCGTTAGGTTACGAGTACACTGGACAGGACTCGTCGGGAACTGTTGGTTGGTATTATACCTATCGTCAGTTATCAGTTCCCAGGTGACATGAGTACAGCTTAGTCCGCTGACTTGACACTGTCACTTCGCCTCGAGTGTGTTCCCACTGCACTTTGATTACTACCCTACCACGGCTCAAAGGAGTCGTGCAAACAGGTAGTTTTTGGGTGCAGTCCCGAAGCACTTGGAGGCAGTGACGGTTAGACAAGATTCGTCTCTCCCGGTATTGGGGGTTGACATCGCGCTGTGTCCAGGAGAGCCATTACACAAGTAGTCCCTGGCCAGGGCAAGCGAGATATACTGGTAGGTTTCCAGTGTTATCTCAGGGTGTTCTGGGATACACTCCGACACGACTTGTACCGCTATTAGGGGACTGACGTTCACCGCCCCCCTAGGCCCGCCATGCGATGTATCAGACGAACAGACCGGACTGTACGGAGACTGTCACATACAGGCACAATAGGAGTTCAGATGGGGTCACCTCGTCAGTCTTCTTATCGGCATCTACCTGGGGACCGTTACGTATAGCTAGTGCCGCTTGCGGTCTGTGGGTAAACCCACTGCCAGCGTAGTGTCGAGTCTTTAGAGTCCCACACAGAGAGCTATTCGTCTTTAGGCAAAATGAGTAGAGGTCGCATGGTTTTGCGACAGGGTTCGTTAACATCCGCGCACTTGTGCACGTTTGCTGTCCGGACAACTTATACTAGCGGGCTTTGGTTTAAGCCAGATCCTAGTATATGATTTGTGATTGGTTTTATCTCATTGTATTCGTGTTCCTCGGATCACGAATACGGGTGCGTAAGCACAGTTGATTGAGACAGAGGGAGAGGACTTTGATTAGGGTTAATGACCATTGTCATTTTATTAACCCTAATGCTTATGTGTGTATTATGATTAATTGATATTAGTTTAATATAATTATGCATGGTTAGGGTTGTTGACCATTTGACATTCTTGACTTGTTGACTTAGGTTGACAATTTGACCATCATCATTTCATTTGAAAGATGCTCTTTGATCCTTGCAATTTGCATTAAAAATGAAATGATAATGGTCATGTCTTGATTAAGCCATGACAATTATCTCACTAATTTTCAATTTACAATAATTCACACATATATGTGAGAATGCTTCATTATTCTCTCATTCTATCATATGCTTTCTCTCTCCTCCTCTTCCTCTCTCTCAAGCTCTCCCCTCTCATGTGTTGAGAAACACTTGAGCTTGAGAAAAACCTCTTCTTGATAATCTCTACTTTCATCTAAGGTTCTAGGATTAGCACTTCTAGCACTTTAGTTACTTCTAGCTTGAAGTTGAAGCCAAAGGTTGAGGCTCTCGGGTGGATCCTTCTTCGACGAGAGAAGACGACAAGGAGATCACTTCCGTTCACTACAAGGAGCAAGGAGAGAAGGACATAAAGCCCTAGGTATAACCATTCTTCCATGTAGCTAATTTCTAGTTAGCTTTAGTTAGGTTTTATTTAGAAAAGATCCCGACTTTGTCTAGTCCATGTTGCCTAGAATAGTAAATATCCGATTTTTATTCCGTTTTCCGCCTCCCCGCAAGCACCGGGGTGGGCAACGTGGACTTACAACATGTCTGTATATCTAGTAGGGGACCTCGGCCACCTGAGAGATACTGTCACGCCCCGCTTCCCAGAATACATCTGGGAACGCAATAAATCTAGCCATGCTACCTACGATAAGGAATCATCCTTCCATACTTACATTAAGGCTGTCATGTAGTAAATCAAGCATATATATATATATATATATATATATATATATATATATATAATCATGTCCACCATTCCACAATAACAATAATAGAATCAATAGCCGAAGCAATAAGTAGAATAGCGAGTCTCAATGATCCGAGGGAATAAAAATACGAACATGACAATATTGTCCCTTATGAGCTCACAAATAAAGTTACGAATAAAAGTTCAATACTAGAAATAAACTAGACCATAAATAACTAGATCAATAATAATCCTCACTGCTCGGTGAACTTTTCGAAGTACTCTTTGTCTGTCGTTCTAAAGCCAAAGAATCTGGGCCATGCAAAACCCAGACGTCAGAGCGTCATCGTTGGCTATAGTGCCCTCAAGTCAATTATTGAATCGCATGCACGCGATTGTGATGATTGAGAGAGGACCTATACCGGTAGAACAGTCTTACTCGAGATGATAGTACGCTATCTAGTTTGTCTTTATCATCATGTACAGCATTAGGTGACATTACAGATCACTATTACATGTTGATAGAGCCCATAGGATTCTTGCTTGACTACCAGCATTATGATGATGATCATATACGTGGGAGCTGGGTGGTCTATAAGCACATCCTTAAATGTCCCTATTCGTGGGAGTATCGAGACTGGGTATCGATACTCCAGAGTAAACTAGTGTATACTTATCGAGACTCCGACGATGGGCAGTGGCCGGTCTCACAATCCATTGGTGTCAGTTAGTCACCTAAGATAGTATACAGGTGCTTATTGGGTTATAAGTACACTGGACGGACTCCCCGGGAACCTGCCAGATGGTATTATACCTATTGTCAGATTGCAGTTCCCAGGTGACATCAGTACAGGTTAGTCTGTCGACCTGAGATCGCCATTTGTCTCGTGTGAGTTCCCACCGTGCTTTGATTACTACCCTACCATGGCTCAAAGGAGTCGTGCAAACAGGTTTTAGTTGAGTACAGTCCCGAGCCACATGGAGGCAGTGAGCGGATCATCGGGGATTCGTCTCTCCCGGTATTGGGGGTTGATGTCGCGTTGTGCATGGGTGGCCATCACCAGAAATCCTTGGTGAAGGTAGTCGAGAATTACTGATCTAGGATCAGTAGTTTCTCAGGTGGTGATGGGTTTCATACCGACACGAAATGTCGCGTTATTAGGGGTCTGACTTTATCCACTCCCTAGACTTGATATACGATACTCTTAGACGAACAGACCAGACTATATGGAGATTTTCATGGATAGGCTCAGTAGGGGTTTGTATGAGTTTGCTCGTCGGCCTTCCTTTCGCTCAATACCTGGGTAGCCGTTACGTACAGCTAGTGTCGCTGACGTGCTTGTGATTAAACCCACTGCCAGCGTATTGACGAGTTTTTAGAGTCCCACACAGAGGGTTTTCACGGTTCGGGCGATATGGTGTAGATGAAGTATGTTGGTACATACAGGTGTCCGGTTAAATAGACTTTGATCAGACGGTTGATAATACTAGCGGCTTAGGATTAAGCCGGATTATTTAATGAGGTTTTGATTTAATAATTTATATATATTTTATATATGTATTCTAGTATTATTGTTCACTATTCATTTTCTCTCTTGGCTATTCGTATTTTTGTACGAATACGCGTATATGTATTTCGATACATATACCAGGTTGTATTCCGTATTTATACGGAATAACTTCTAGAAGATGGACACCTCATTATTTGATTTTCACTTTAAAAAATCATTTAGGAAACGATGTGGAGGGGTGAGTTGGCATGAGCATAGGATAGCATGTAGAGAGGCATGGCTCTTGGTTTTTTATTTGAAAAAATGATGGGAGATATTTTCATTGCATGGTTGAAAATGATTAGCCATTCTTTACATGCCATCCGTTCATTCTTTTCATTCTTGACTTCCTTCACGCTCTCACACTCTCTTGGGTGAGACACTTAGCCATTTTTCCATGGTTGCTCATGCCACATGGTTTCCTCACCTCCTCCTTCTTCTTCTTGAGTTGCTCTTTTGAGCATTAGTGATGAAAGAAAATTATAGTGAGATAATCCTACACCTCCATTCTCCATTGCAAGCTACCTTAGAGGGTCGGTTGGTTCGCTAGGCGAACCTGGAGCTTGCGTCGTTTCCCTTGGGTGGATTATCATTGATGAAGGAAGACCGGTAACCAAATTCGATCCGCAACCCCTAGGAGCTAAAGAAGGTGGTAGAAGACCGAAGGACTTGGTTCATTCGGTATAACCATCTCTATCCTAGTAGTTTAGCACTCTCTTGTTAGCTAGTATGGTTTATGGTTTCGATCTTGGGGAGGGTTTTGTTTGCGCTAAAATTTTTGAACGCCAGTTTTTGTTCCGCATCGGCCACGGTAGATGGCCAGGGCGCCGGTAAAACCCAGCAGTCATATGTAATATAATAAGGATATAGCCAAAAATGTGATGTATCACGTCATTATATAAGAACTAATGTCATAAGAATAAATAAGAACAATAGGAATACCAAAGGATGCAGCAAGTAAGATATAATTAATGCAATCATGTCATGAAAATCCTAGATGTCCATGTCTTTAAGTTATCTACCCTGCAGGTATTTGAAACCAATTAATGCATTCCTCTTTGTAACTCAATAGTATCGTATGTGTCCAGGACCATGATGCCATGGCTCTCGGGGCTGAATCCGAGACGTGTCGCTAGATAGTAAAACAAGGTCGAGATGGACGAATGATGTCAGCATCACCATTCTGGAGCCCGAAGCTCGTGTCAATTGATCAGTCTCTAGCAATCAATATACCATTGAGTTACAATTTGGTTTCCATTCTTGATTTCCCCTTTTCCTCCAGGTTTCAAGTTCATGTCAAGTATCAATAGCATATGTTACCTAATACCATCATAGGAACAAGAAGATACAAGTCATGTCTAACTAAACAACATGGCAATCAAGTCAATATCATGGATTGTTGGCAATTCGGTGAGCATTACGTTATAAGTAAGGTTGACATGATAACAATATCAATACAATATCAATATTAGGATAACATGGATACATGAGAACAATCTGTATACTATCATGTCAGGAATAACATTATCATATCAATAACATGCCATAAATATCATAGTACAAGTCAGGTAACATGATCAGGCAATACATCTCAATCTGTGTAAAACGATGCAACATAACAGGTCCATATCAGATTTGAATCTTAGGTTGAGACGGCTCGGGGATGTCTGAGACGGCTTGAGTATGTTAAAGACGACTCTCAAGTGGTTAAGATGTCTCATAAGTTGTTTTAATTCGTTATTTATTCTCTAGGTATGAGAGATGGCTCATGATAGTCTTGAGCCGGCTCGAAGCCTGTCTTGAGATGGCTCAATTCATTTTAAGACGGCTCAAAGTCGTCTGGGAAGTTATATTTTATTCTCTATTTACATGAGACGGCTCAAAGTAATATTGAGCCAGCTCAAACCCCCTCGTTCAGACGACCAGGTTTATTTTAAGTTTTGATTCTTTACCCGATCCAGGTACTATAAACAAACATGAATTATCCAATTCTACATTTTTATTATATCTATAAATGATCGTCACTTTTAGGGTTTGGTGATACAAAACATGTCCAAATTAGATTTATCAATATGTCGTGATTCTGATCTTGACACATCGTTACTCAAGTTAGAACTTAGGCTTTCCAAGTTGATCTATATCAATAATGCAAGATTATAATGATGTCCAACAAGATCTCAATCATGTCATCATGTATACAATCAACAACAACCACAAGAATCAAATAAAGGAAATAACATGCATATGTGATGAAGGTTTAGAAGTTGTTTACCATGATATATATATATTGAAGAGATCTAATCTCGCTATAGCATGTAGCAAGAACCAAGTACTTGCCTCGATTAATAGGGTGCAAGACGTGGAAGACGACAAAGACGCAAGAACACGGCCTGAACTGCAACAGAGAAGAAATGAAACCCGCGACGACGATTATCTCGCTGCAAGAGGAAGAAGACAAAAACGATGGTGATGATGATCGTGTTGAATATAGGTGCCTTTAAGGCAATTATTGGAATTGTGCAAGGACCTATATATGAGAGAATAGTCTTGCTCAAAATGATAGTATGCTATTTGGTTTAACTTTATCATTTATATTAATCACCTGATCATGGAGATGGTTGATCTCCAGGGGATCGAGGCAAGGAAAGTAGACTCAGAGGACAACACGGCGGATCCACTCACAAAGGCCTTTTCCCAAGAGAGACTTTTATGGGATGGTTGAGTATGGGATACTACAACCACTGCTGATTCTTAGGTATTGGATACTACAACATATGGCCCTAGTGCAAGTGGGAGATTGTTAGTTATATGTATGCCCTAGAGGCCATTATTGTACATATGATGTATATTATAGTGGATGCTTGGACATACATAGGGAGGACTTTCTTGCTCGACATGATAGTATGCTATCTGGTTGCTCTTTATCTTAACATGTACACTTGATGTCTCTATGTTACATGTTGATAAAGCCCTTAGGATGCGTACTTGACTTCCAGGATTATGATAGAGATCATACTAGTGGGGTCTGGGTAGTCTGAGAGTACGTCCTTTAATTGTTCCTAGTCGAGGGAATATCGAGACAGGGCATCGATATTCCTGAGTAGACTGGCGTATAGCTTCTCGACCCATGTGATGGGCGATGGATGATACCATATCCATTGGTGTTTGACATCAGAGATGGTATACGGGTGCTCAGTGGAGACTGGGTACAATGAACGGACTCGCCGAGAACTCCTAGATGGCATTATACCTCACGTCAGATAGCAGTTCTCTGGTGACACTGGTACAGGTTAGTCTGTCGACCCGAGATCGTCATAGAGTCTTGTGTGTCTTCCACTGTGCTTTGATTTCCACCCTACCACGGCTCTACCGAGTCGTGCAAACAGGTGGTTTTTGGGTACAGTCCCGAGTCACATGGAGGTAATGAGCGATAGGAGAGGAATCGTCTCTCCCGGTATTGGGGGTTGATGTTGCGCTGTGGTCAAATACCCATAACAGGAAATCCCTGGCCAGGGTTGCTGAGATCTACTGGTAAGTGTTATCAGTAGTTTCTCGAACAGTTATGGACCTTACATCGGCATGACTTATCAAGTTACTGGGGTCTACGTTTACCAACCCTAGACTAGATATGCGACATATCAGACGAACAGACCAGACTGTACGGTAGTGTTACTAATTGGATTCGCAGGAGTGTGAGCAGACTTGCTTGTTGATCTTCTGTTCGCTCAATACCCGGGTGGCCGTTACGTTTAGCAGACCGCTTGCGGCTTGTAGCTAACTGATATGATCACCACCTACTACCGGCGTATTGACGAGTCTTTAGAGTCCTACACAGAGGTTTCCTGGCTCAAGCGAAACGGAGTAGGATCACATATGTGATATGTGCGGGACCGAGATTAATACGTGTATAAGATACCGTATTCTTATCTCGCGATATGTGATATCGGTTGGTTATATGTGATATAGCCGGGTTATCGAATCAAGTGTTGATTCGATAAGTTGATATAAATAATATTAGTCGGTTATATGTGATATAGCCGGATTATTAAATCAAGTGTTGATTTAATAATTTAATGTATGATTATATATTTGATATATTAATAAACATTAACTAATATTAGCTCACTTGACCATTTATTTCCCACTTGTGTTTACATGACATATATGTGATATATATCATTGTATCATACAAGGTTATATATGCAACTTGGGTGTGTGAGAATCACACCATGACCATGATTATGTTAGGGTTTTAATTGATTAAGTAATGCAAAATTGGTTGAAATTGTGTCATGGCTAGAAGCTTGGAGAAGCTTGTAATGTTCATTGACTTTTCAACTCATTTTGTTTTACTTAAGATATTTGTTAACCCAACCATAGTCACATAGCCATGGTTTATTCTCTACAAGGTTTAGCACATAACACTAACTCACCCATGGTTACAATTCTAACCTCACTCTCATTCTCTTGTTGATTTCATGTTCATCTTCTTCCTCATCTCTTCAAGCTCTCTAGGGTTTTGAGAGATGATGAATCCAAGTGAGAAAATCAAATCCAAAGTGAGCAAAATTCCTACTTCATCATCCTCTCCCACTTGCCATTTAGTTTAGGGTGTTTGCTTCACAAAGTTCATCACTTTGTGAAGAGGTACCTTGTGCTTGAGTTTTCTCGACGTAGATCATCTTCGGCCTCGAAGACATCTAGCATGCTTGCTCACTACGCTTTATGGAGTCCAACTTGAGTCCAGGAGATCGATGCTTGGAGCGAAGGGACGACTACACGGAGCTTTAGAAGTGAAGGACCGATCTACAAAGGTTGTATTTCTTATTCACTTCTCATTGTAATGTTTGATTACAAAGTTTTGTTACCCTAACTTTCTAGTATGATTCCTAGGATGTTTGCTTAGCACCCCTAAAATTTTTGTTGTGGCATGTTTGATGCTTGAAAACCCTAGGCATGGTGCTAATGAAACCCTACAGTGGTATCAGAGCCAAACTAGAAACTTATACAATGTTAGAAACATTACGAAACCGAAACAATTCCGTAAAACACGATTTCTGAAACCCTGCAAATTTGCTCTCTGTCGATTTTTCAAAGGTCTGTAAAAATTATTTAAACAACTACAGAAGCATGTATGTGATATATGTAGTGCACAGAACAAATTTGAGACCCATTGCTCGGATTTCACCCGAGCACTCTCCTCAAAAAACCGAGGAGGCCGGCCTTTTTGGCTCCTTTTCATCTCGAATTTCTTCTGTGCTTTGTACTGTAGGATTTGGGGTTTCAGGTATTGTTTGTTTAGTCCAAAATTTCATGTGATGTAAATTTTGATATGGACTAATACGGAGTGTTTCGTAGTCGTATATTTTTAACATTGAAATGGTAACCTTGATGATGTTTTAACACTTCGAACGATCTTCAAACATCATCACATGACCCCCTCTGAAATTCTCCAAGAGTTGGAATTTTCTAAGTTGAGTATATTCAATGGTCGTGCAAGTAAGTCTATGAACCCTCTAGAAGAACAAGAACCTTAACTCGATTCTATGCCCACGGAACCGCGATCGAACCCTAGGGTTTGTCGTAGTTCCACGGTGCCATCGGTGAGGCATTGGTTGACCCTTCTACGGCTGGTCCATAGGTACTGTGACACGTTTTGGGTATTTCAACTTTGCTCAAGTGTTGAGTTCTTAGGGAGATGAGGGTGTTTGTTGATTTGATCGAAACGTTTAACATCGTCTTGTTGATTGTGATGGGATACAATACTTAGAATCCATAATATTTGAATTTTATAAATCTGGTAATTTAGTCTCATTTGATCGGTTGTCAGGGGATTTTGATGTGATCAAAAGTCCGTCGCAATCACGTAGAGTACGCGAATACTCGCCGGATAACTTTACTAGATAGCCACGCCCCATAGCCCCGAACAAGTGACTGTAGGAGAACCCCGTTGCTAAAAGCATCCGTCCGGGTGCTCGCGGCCGTGGTGTTCCACCTAAGTGCACTTCGTCGTCAGTATCGGGGGTGCGGCTATCTACTAAAGTTTCCGACGAGCATTCGAACGGGATGTCGGGAATCTTGTTGAATTACCCGTCTTATTATTGGAAAGTGTTTTCAATATCGAGACTAAAATGCGGGGTTTATAATTGTTAGGCATGCGATGCCTAAGGAATTCAAATTGTTAGAAATCCGCAATATGAGATATTTCGGGTTTAAGATGTCTAAGGTGGTTGCGGATTCCAACTGTTGTAGTTTTCACTTTTTTTTCTGCGACCGTAAGTGTAATATGCGGTGTATCTCCGGTTTCGTTGCTATACGTCAACGACAATTGGGATACACATATTTACTTACGTTGATGACATGTGATGCTATGTGTTGCTGTGATATGTTATATTGGATTGTCGTGTTTGAATAGCCGGGTTTTTTTTATGTGAGATGAGAGTTTTTCATTTTCATTCATGTAAAAACTTGTATGTAATATTCTTTTATTGGGGCACTTCCAGGTTTAGGAAGATGTCACCATTGTTGTATATTATTTACTTTTCCGCATTAGGATAGACCCAAGGAGGGGAGCACAAGTAATCGGGTTCTAGAGTTCAGCGGGAGACCATCTCGAGGTGTCGAGTCCAGGTCTCCTAACTCTAGAATTGGTAGGGTTGCTTGCCGCTCTCGTAGGGGTCTTGGGATGTGGGTTTGGCTATTCATCACGACCGTGGAATCCGTGTTTTATACAGGCTTAAATTAAAACCCGGAAATCCTAGTATATCCAATATTTCATATGTTGTCTTCTGCTGCTGATATTCTGTGATGTGATCACTTTATATTTTGTGATAGACACTTTACATATTATATATGAGATATATAATAGACGTTGCTTATATTTTTCACCCACGCTAGCCCTGTCCCGCTCTGCCGTTAGTTGCCTAACCTAACGGTGCACGACGGGACTTCGAGATGAATACGGATGGCATAAGCGTACGTTGTATTTATCTGTGATGTTTAGGTAACTTAAATGACGGGACATTCATTAATGAGATTAATGAAAGAAAATAAACCTAAGGATGTTGTAGAATCGAATTTGAAACCCATTCGGCTTTTTACGAAAAAGCAAAGTTTCAAAAAACGGAGCTTAAGCCACTCCTTTTAAAACCATTTGATTTTGCAACGATATCAAGTTCAAAGCGTTAAAGGTTTTATTAAAAACCATCCGCAACCCTCCGCCATTTTAGGAAGTAGAGTACTTAGTATTCGTGCTGTGTATGTCGACCATAGTTGAGGCGTAGTGTACGGTAGCTAAGTGATGTCTTCCTACACAGCATATGATGCGATTAGTTAGGACAGTCATGTGATTATGTCGACCATAGTTGAGGGTCATATGGGTGGGTCTAATTAATCACGAAATGACGGGTAGAACTTGACTAGTGCTTATGATATGTTGACCATAGTTAAGGTCATAAGTGCTAGGGGTAAAAACAGTTATCGAGAGTTTCAAGTGTTGAAATTTGCAATGAGATTGCATACCTTCTATGAGATAGTTGGATCCTGATACCCACTGCGAGTAATTGTTACTCCTGGGAGAGTTTTTCACTTTACAATTAGCCGATAAAGTAGGTGTCTAGAAAGGTGTCAACGAGGTTACACCCCTGGGAAAATGAGGTTTATTTTAATTAGGTCCGTGCGAAAGCACGGGGAACCTCCCTCAAAGTACCGGCACTGGCCTGGCTGAAAGATTGGCGAACTTGTAGGGTGTAATTGATCCTGGCTAGTCTTTCCTTTTATGGTTTGAAGGAGGATTTGATAAAAACAGTGGGAGCCATCCTGATTAGATAAAATATATAACCAATCTAATCTTATAAGAGTGCACACAGAGTGTTTTCTTCTTTCTCTCTCCAGGTAGCGACCATGTCACTCCTTAATCAAGATAATAATATGGATGTATTGACCGAACCCGCTTGTTATACTGTGCTGGGAAACGTTGGTCCCGCTCTACTTTATAATTGTTATAAGACCGAGCAGAAAATAGGGTATTACCATGATTCTCGTGCCACCTGAACAAAGAAAGTACATGTTGATGCATCTTCTTCGGGTGTGTTCATTACCGAGAACTGTTTTTCAGTATCCTCTACGTCCTGGGTATGAGATACCGGATCAGGATCCCACATATGTAATCTGTTACATGGGCTACAGATAGGTAGAGAACTGGGAATAGGTGATATGTCTCTAAGTATAGAGAATGGTGCAATTTTTGCAGCCAAGGTGTTGGCAGTTATCACCCTGTATTACCAAACACATTGATTCTGAACGAATGTTATTAAATACCAAACCTGATATGCAACATTATATCAGTCTCTTTATTAAGTAAAGAAGGATATAATTTTGGATTGCTGGATAATGTTTTGAACATTTCCTATATCAAGTGTTGATAGGTTTTATCTAATGGCATATACGTTCTAAATCAAACCATAGTTCTTAACGTACAGAACACACACAAGAGGAAGAGTTCAGAAATGAACGAATCTTTCTTGTGGCAATGTAGACTAGGTCATATCAATGCAACCCGACTAGCGAAGTTACATTAAGATGCATATTTAAATCAGTTTGAATTTACATCTTGTGAAACTTGCCAGTCATGTCGCAAAGATAAAATGACCATAAATCCGTTTACTGGAAATGGAGAAAGAGTCAATGAACTCTTGGGATTGATACATGATGATGTATGTGGTCCCCTGTCAACACATGCCAGGACTGGTTCTTTGTACTTCATTACATTCACTGATACTCTATCAAGATTCGCATATGTGTTCCTGTTGAAACACAAGTCTGAAGCTTTTGAGAAATTCAAAGAATATAACTCAGAAGTAGAGAACCAAAATCGGGTATAAGTATTTAAGTCCTTTGATGTGATCAGGGAGGAGAATACTTGAGCACAGAGATCCTGGATTATTCTAAAGGAGAATAAGATTCTCTCTCAGCATTACTCCTCCGTATACACCACAGCACAACGGTGTATCGGGGCGGAGCAATCATACCCTATTATATATGGTGCACTCTATGATGAGTACTACCGAGTTACCTGTTTCTTTTTGGGAGTTATGCACTTATGAAGATTCATACCTATTGAATTGGGTTCCAACCAAATCAGGTGCCTACCACTCCACTGTAAGTGCACGGCGGCGCCCCGGCCGTCAATCCGACGCCAGAGTGCGGAAGCGGTGATTTACTTTAACTTTTTAAACCGGCACCACCGCGCACTATAAACCCAGATCGTGCCATTAATCTAGTCCTAGCTATCAAGAGAGGGGTAGAGAGATATACCGAGCGATCCGTGTCCTTCGGTCTTCTCGTCGTCGTCCCGATCTCCCCGCGGAATCTCCGGTCTCCACCAAGTCGCCGGAAGGGCACCACGTCGCCTGCTTCTTTTACGGGCTCCCACCTCTAGACCGAGGAAACTCGGGCACGAAGTTGGCGAGCCGACGTGCCCAAGGTTTGCTGTAGAATGTGTGTAGAACTTATGTCTCATTTGGGGTTGTGGAAGTTGCCTTTTTGTGGAGGAAAAGAACTTAGACTTTTGGAGATGAAACTTGGGATTTTTGTGAAGCCAAAAGACCAAAAATCCCACTTGCAAAATTTGGACAGCCCCACCCTCTCCTTTGGCCGGCCAACTCTAGAGGAGGAGAAGAGAGAGGAATGTGTATTGGTCAAAAAATGAGAGTGTGCCCCTCATGCAAGAGAGAGGTCAAAATGATATCATGAAAAGAAAAAGATCACCAAACCAAACCCACACTCCACAACCATCTCCCATCATCAAGTCAAAAAGTCAAGCAATCATGAAGCATAATCATGAAGAAAGAAAGTCAAGGAAGAAAGAACCATCATGATACAAAGAAGTCAATATGATGGTGGAACTATCATGATACAACAAGATGAAAATAACACCCTCCACAAATGCTTATTTTCACAAATTCAAATAAGCCCTCCTCCACCAATCTTCAGCCAATGAAAGATACAAAGAAATATGGCTGAAACGGAAAACAAACTGGCAACTCCAGAAAACTGATCCCGTAATAAATTACAGGAAAACCCCGATACTGTGTACACACACCCGCATCTGTATTCCGACCGAATACAAATGCAATGAGACAAAAATCTACACTGTACTATACTAGGATCCGGCTTAAACCAAAGCCGGCTAGTATTATCCGTTCGATCCTGATCCGTGCAATACCGCACGTATCTGATCGAACCCTGCCATATCTCCATACGGTCTCTACAGCGTTTCGCCCGAAACTTGAGTAACTGTATGTGGGGAACTCTAAAGACTCGTCAATACTATGGCTGTGGATTTAACCACTAGCACGTCAGAGGTATTAGCCATACGTGACGGGCTACCAGCTATTGACCAAAAGGGACGTCGATGAGCGAACTCATCCTGACACCCTACTGAGCCTGTCAGTGAAAATATCCGTACAGTCCAGTCCGTTCGTCTATGATCATCGCATGGCGGGCCTAGGGGGTTGGTAAAATTCAGACCCCCAAAAGCGGTACAAGTCGTGTCGGAGTGTAGCCCAGAACACCCTGAGATACTACTGGAATACCTACCAGTAAATCTCCTGCCTTGGCCAAGAACTTCGTGTAATGGCTCTCCTAGACACAGCGCGACCTCACCCACAATACCGGGAGAGACGAACCCCTGAAGATCCGCTCACTGCCTCCATGTGGCTCGGGACTGTACCCAACTAAAACCTGTTTGCACGTCTCCTTTGAGCGTGGTAGGGTAGTAATCAAAGTACAGTGGGAACTCACACGAGACAAATGACGATCCTCAGGACGATGAACTAACCTGTACACATGTCACCAGGGAACTGCTATCTGACGTAAGGTATAAGACCAACTAGCATGTTCCCGGCGAGTCCTGTCCGGTGTACTCATAACCCAATGAGCACCTGTATACATCTTAGGTGATCCAACTGACACCAGTGGCTTGTGAGACCGGCCACCGCCCCTCGTCGGGGTCTCGACTGTATACACTAGTCTACTCTGGAGTATCGATGTCCTGTCTTGAAACTCCCACGACTAGGGACCTTTTAAGGATGTGCTTATAGACTACCAGCTCCCACGTATATGATCGCCCTCATACTGCTGGCAGTCAAGCAAGAATCTTAGGGGCTCTATCAACGTGCAATAGTGACCTGTTAGGTCACCTAAAGCAGTACACGATGATAAAGATAAACCAGATAGCATACTATCATCTTGAGTAAGACTGTCCTACCGGAATAGGTCCTCCCTCAATCATTGCAATCACGTGCCTGTGATCCAATAATTGACTCTGAGGGCACTATCTCCAACAATCTCCCACTTGCACTCAGGGCTAATTATTGCGATGTCGCATACTCACAGCCCGTGTGATACCGAATACCCAACTCCTCTACTTGTCAGTCTCACAAAGCTCATTTGCGAAACTATTGCGTTCGAGGAATAGCCTCAGTGAGTGGATCCGCATTGATATTTCTTTCTATGTCTCTCTTAATCTCTTCGCGGAGAAACCCATCTCCCGAAATGAGCAATACCTGTCTTAGAATGTGTCTGGATGTCTGATGGGACCTAGCTCATAAATGAACTCCAAATCCAAACTTCTTAGACTGTATCGTCAACTGAACTTAATCAGTATCCTGCGCCAAGCCTCCCTCAGTATTGCCTTGGACCACCTGTCCAAAATACTGCCCCTCGTCAGAAGGAAAACTATAACTCTGACAACCTCCTTGTCGTCCAGGTCACCTTGGAAGCCTGGAATGATAACTGTCTCCCGAATGAGGCTGTCGTTATGATATCCCTAGAACTTCCACTTATGTTCTAAATCTGCTTCCGACTGTTTCTCTAGGATAGGATCAATGTCAACTTATTGCATCTAGTGCAAGAACAACATCTGGTGTGGTACTTGACATCTCATGATTGGCTCAATTGCCTAAGCAAGTGATCTGCCAATCATGCACATTCCTCTCCCCTTTAGTCTGTAAGACACCTTTAGAGAGGGTGACTCCATCACCTGCAGGTACACTACCGTGCCAGGAGTCGTCCATTCTAAATACTCTTAGAATGCTGTCTAAGTACCCTGATTGGAAAATCACCCAAATCTAGATCTAAAACCACAGATCTAGTAACCAGTATGTCTGATATAATGTCCAAGTCCCATATGGAGAAACCACTGTGTGACGACCAAAGTATAACCGATCGTAGTATAGGAATATCACTTCCTACTCTGTGTATGTCATCCAAATACCAGGACATCACATCCTACTATCTTCTCAACAGATCCATCCCCTATTCTGATGAAGTCAAACCTATGACTGTCACATCAGAAATTGATGATCTATCTCCGCTATATCTGATTTAGTCTATAAATAGACATAAGCCACTTGTCCACCATGCTTCCGCTACCCCTACTGACCATGACCACCCTCTGGCAGAGTCATATAGGCGTACACTTCTAAAGCCAGTTTAGAACGACGCTATACTCATCCTCCTGCCGGGTCTCACAGTCTGGAACAACAGCAATGGCAAGTGTGGCTAAACAAGAACCTCCCTGCCACCGTCCTTGAGGCTACCGGAGTACCTCTCGGGTGCCTGAGGTTACCCACCAAATCTGCGGAGTGGCCAATGGAATGTCAAACTAGATTGAATCTTTAGGTTCCTATCAAATTTTCAGTAATCGTTTGTGGTTCTGGAATCACTTCCATTTCTACCATACTCCCACTACTGTTTTATGAAAAAATCCATTTATATTAAAACTGTGGCGAGTCTAGAACAATATTACTATTGATCTTCCAGATGGTAGAAAGTCAACCCTCGTCATAGCCTGGGTAAACCCACAAACAGCCATTACAGAAACGCGCCTTGAGTTATCCAGAGTCAGGTTTTAAGCATAGGCCGGACAACTCCCCCGTACCTTAACATCGTTAAGATATGAACTGTTCTATATCCAATATAGAACCAGAGGCACTGATTTAATTGAACCAGATTCAAATCATGCAGCTGTCTCTAGTGCATGTCAACTAAATGGATGGAGGCCTATCAGCGTTACTCAACTTAGGAATGCTTCCAATTATGAGTAACCTGAAAGAGAAGCAAGTTCTCTTAACCATTACTATCAACTGAATACCATACACAAGTATCTACATCTTCGATCACCTTGAAGAATCCCGATACTTGCAACACCTGGTTCTCTACTTTATTCATATACCTATAACTTCTCAAAACTTGGACCCTGTGTTTCTACGAAACACCTGTCTGAAAACTAGAGAAGTCATAAGTAAAATGAATATAGTACGAGAACCAAGCCCTCTGTCCTCATGGACGCTGGACAACATACAATACTCTGTATAAGTCCCTTGAGTCTAATAGCTCAATCCATGTGTGTCGTAGGTTGAAAACTGTGCTTATGGTTAAGAAGAATTACACCGCTGTTCAATGCTCCTTACCTAACCATCCACTGATATAGGTAAATGTCATAGACATAATTTCAAAAAGGTATATCTCACTCTATAAAAATAGACGTACAGATATATCAATTTGAAATTGGTGCATAATAGCGGATATTCAAAACCAAATATTTGTCGTCCGGCAAACAACCCAGGTGACTTCCTCAAATATCACCGATTACAACGAATCCCGATATAATGAGGATGATCACCTAATTCCCAATAACTTACTCCCACTCATCATCTATAAAACCATACAGATGTGAGAATCATACCTGGTAAATACATACCCTGGAGTAAGTATCTAATCGGGAAATCAGTTTTCCTTTAACAGTACACAGTGAAACTGAAACATTGAAATGTTTCGAAAGGGTATCCTGGTATTCCTAGTAATGCTTCTTCCACTATCCAGATTCACAACTGTAACCGTGTAATTCTTTGCCATCTTTCCAAATCCCTTTCTATGTCTTTAGTCATTACCTTCTGCACACCCTCTTAGGCTAAATGGTTTTCTTCCTTCCCTACCGTTCGGCACCAGCCTATGGTTTGGAAGAAGACTATCCAATAAGCATAATGGGTGTACTGTCCTAATCCTAGGAGCACTCGCAATGCGAGAGAAGGTGAAGATAAAAGACAACCGAATAAACCTTATTCCTATTTCTCCTGAACCAGAATCCATCCCCGATCTGGAACAAGTTCCTTTCGAGTTCGTATATAACCATACGATGGGGTATCCAATAAACTGTGGATCTTCGTAGTGATACGGAGTGTTCTGGAGAAATACAAAGGTGATTTAGGATTGGCGAATAAATACTTGGTTTGGTCGTGAATAGCAGTCGCAATTTACTTTGCCCTCTTACTAATCCCTTGTTATGTCTTTACTTAATACCTTCTGTACACCATCGTTATGCTAATTGGTTTTCTTCATTCCCCACCGTTCGGCACCAGCCTAAGGTTTGGAAGAAGACTATCCAATTTGCGTAATAGGTGTACTATCTCCTAAACCAAGGAGTACTCGCAACCTGAGAGAAGGTAAAAGGAAAAGACAACTGAATAGTCCTATTCGTTTTCTCCAGAACCGGAAACCATCCTCGAATAAATCCCTTCGAGTTCGTATATAACCATACGATGGTTTTGTCCAATGGAAGTGGACATTCGTAGTAATACGGGGTGTCCTGGAGAAAAGGGTAAAAGTAGGAGTGGCAATGAGGTATGCAACTCTGACAATCCAAAAGCCAGTGTTAAAGAAGGTTCGGTAAATTTTGGTCACTGGGTCATAGTCTTAGGGTCGGGTCAATGGTCGCTGCCAAAGAGAGAGAGAAAAGAAACACTCAGCGTGCACTCTAACCTAGATCAGAATGGTTACCAATTTATCTAATCTGGAAACCTCCCACTGTAACCTCAAATTCTCCTCCAAACCTGAAAGAAGAATTAGTCGGGATCACCCGAGGAGTACACCAACTCATCAGTGGGAATCGGGATCCAACTATCATCGCATGATAACGTGACGGAATCCGCTCACGTCATCACACTCTAGAAGGTATGCGCATATCTGGCAAGTTTCAGTTTCTTTAGAAACTCCCGATGTGATTTCTGCCCCATGCTCTTATGACCTTGACGAAGGTCAACAAATCATAAGTCACATGTCATGTTCTACCCGTCATTGTCCAGGTTAATTTGAACCCACCCGTACAAGCCCTTGACGAAGGTCAACAAGGCTATACGACTGTCCCAAACCAACGCATCTATCTATGCAGCAGAAAAGTAACAAGCAGCTACCATTCACTATGCCTTGACGAAGGTCAACAAACATAGCATGAATACTACGTGCTACCCGTCTGAAACGACGGATGGCTACGAATGGTTTCTGGCGAAAACCTTTAACGTAATGAACTTGATATCGTTGAAGGAACCAGATAGCTTTTAAAATATAGTGACGAAAACCTTTGCTAAAGAGGTCACTCCCGGTGAAGGGATCTCGGCTCTTTCCCCGTAGAATGAGGTGCAGGATATTCCAACTGAATACCACGGTGCAAAGCAAAAGTAATCGGCTATAGTGAAGTTATTGCCCCGACGCAAACTTTTTGTCCAAGGGGTCACTCTCGGTGAAGGGATCTCGACCCTTGCCTCGTCGACTGAGGAGCAGGATATTCCATCTGAATACCACGATGCAAAACAAAAGAGAACGTCCTTGCAATAACAGCTTTTTGAAAAGTGTTCGAACAACATCAGAATAGGTTTGTTTTTAACTTGCATTGATCCGAATCAACGCGGTCCCATCAGTTGATCACACCAATAAAGAACGAAAATAATGATGTACGTATATGCCATCCCCATTCGCCACTGGGTCCCGTCATTACCCGTTAGGTTACTTAACTAACGACAGAGCGGGGACTGGACTAGCGCGGATGCAAAACATATACAACATCTACCAGTATATATATCAATATATAATATTTCGCTCAAGGCGTGATAAAATGCAACATCACAGAAATGTACAGCATCACAGAACAATACAGATATCTCGGATCCCCGGGTTTCACAGAGCCGCTACTGAAACCCGACGTTCCCCTGGTCGTGTGGATAGCCTGTGCAATGAAATCCTAGACCCCTACGGGCGCGGCAAGTTACCCGCCAAAACCTGAAGCGAGGCAGCCCCCTTCAGCAACGTGAATGGACCACCCGGCACTTCACGGAACCCGGTAACTTGGGCACCCCTCCTGGGTCAACCTGTACCCCCTACGAGTGCGGCGAATAACCCGCCAATTCTAGAGTGAAGCCCCCTTCATCTCAATGCCATGAGATGCGTGCTTGTTGCCCTCTTGAACCCGGCTATCCGTGCACCCCACCTTGGGGTAATCCTAGTACAGAAAGTAAAATATACATACAACGGGTACATCGACCTCGACCTGGTCGTGCCCCAAAAGAATAATATACAATCAGGCAGTGACGACAGTCCACATGTCGGATGCTCGCCCCGCAATATCAAATGTACATAATACAACCAAATCTGTACTAGCATTGCATCCAGGCTATCCCCCACGACCAATCCGCAACATCACAGCACAACATAGAACATCAACGTGAATGTCACGTTCGCAAATCCGTCTAACCGGGCTATAGCAGTTAGACAGGATTTACCGATCAAGTGACATTCACGGTCGCAGATATAACGTAAATACTGTGAACTAATGTGTTTTAAAATATTCGATTGATCAAATTTTACCAAGTGGGCCCCAAGCACTACTGTAGCACACAAAGGAATCTGGGCCCAAAAAATAACATTCCAAAAACCCTATTTTCAAGTCAGGAGGCCTCTGTAAAATTTTGGGGCCATGAACAGTGAAAAGTGCGGCGGAACCGCGGCCCAAGCATGGGTTTGGCCGCGGTTCCGCGGTGGTATAGACTGTTCACGAGACCAAATTTTCCCAGAACTCTTATAACACCTTGCACATCATTCTGAAACAACCTGAAAAATTTTTAGACTCCAAAAAAATTTCGACAGAAACTGTGCAACTTGAAATCGGGTTTTCGGGATTTTGTTCGATCGAAATAGTAAACACATTAAACCAAGCTAGACTAGGTTAATGGCGAGGCTCTGATACCACTGTAAGTGCACGGCGGCGCCCCGGCCGTCAATCTGACGCCGGAGTGCGGAAGCGGTGATTTACTTTAACTTTTTAAACCGGCACCACCGCGCACTATAAACCCGGATCGTGCCATTAATCTAGTCCTAGCTATCAAGAGAGGGGTAGAGAGATATACCGAGCGATCCGTGTCCTTCGGTCTTCTCGTCGTCGTCCCGATCTCCCCGTGGAATCTCCGGTCTCCACCAAGTCGCCGGAAGGGCACCACGTCGCCTGCTTCTTTTACGGGCTCCCACCTCTGGACCGAGGAAACTCGGGCACGAAGTTGGCGAGCCGACGTGCCCAAGGTTTGCTGTAGAATGTGTGTAGAACTTATGTCTCATTTGGGGTTGTGGAAGTTGCCTTTTTGTGGAGGAAAAGAACTTAGACTTTTGGAGATGAAACTTGGGATTTTTGTGAAGCCAAAAGACCAAAAATCCCACTTGCAAAATTTGGACAGCCCCACCCTCTCCTTTGGACGGCCAACTCTAGAGGAGGAGAAGAGAGAGGAGTGTGTATTGTTCAAAAAATGAGAGTGTGCCCCTCATGCAAGAGAGATGTCAAAATGATATCATGAAAAGAAAAAGATCACCAAACCAAACCCACACTCCACAACCATCTCCCATCATCAAGTCAAAAAGTCAAGCAATCATGAAGCATAATCATGAAGCAAGAAAGTCAAGGAAGAATGAACCATCATGATACAAAGAAGTCAATATGATGGTGGAACTATCATGATACAACAAGATGCAAATAACACCCTCCACAAATGCTTATTTGCACAAATGCAAATAAGCCCTCCTCCACCAATCTTCAGCCAATGAAAGATACAAAGAAATATGGCTGAAACGGAAAACAAACTGGCAACTCCAGAAAACTGATCCCGTAATAAATTACAGGAAAACCCCGATACTGTGTATACACACCCGCATCTGTATTCCGACCGAATACAAATGCAATGAGACAAAAATCTACAATGTACTATACTAGGATCCGGCTTAAACCAAAGCCAGCTAGTATTATCCATCCGATCCTGATCCGTGCAATACCATCATCCATATGACTCACTAATCACATTCATTGCATATGCCACCTTAACCCCCTTAGTCACCACCTTCTAGAAGCTTCTCGCGCAATTACGAGAACGCCCCTCCTTTTAGCAAAAATACGGAAAAACTTTAGACTGTATAAATCCAATAACCGGATACCAGTAACTGGCTTAAACCAAAGCCGACTGGTAAAAACTGTCCGAAAGTCGTACGCGCGTAAACGCACGTATAGTATAAGTCGTGTCGGAGGGAAGCCCATTACACCCTGAGAATCTACTGGAACCTACCAGTAAATCTCGCTTGCCCTGGCCAGGGACTTTGCGTAATGGCTCTCTGACACAGCGCGATATCAACTCCCAATACCGGGAGGGACGAATCCTGTCTAACCGCCACTGCCTCCAAGTGCTCGGGACTGCACCCAACTGCTACCTGTTTGCACGACTCCTTTGAGCCGTGGTAGGGTAGCAATCTAAGAACAGTGGGACACACTCGAGGCGAAGTAGCAGTGTCAATTCTTCGGACTATGCTGTACTCATGTCACCTGGGAACTGTTCACTGACGACTGGTATAAAACCAACCAACAGTTCCCTGTGAGTCCTGTCCGGTGTACCCGTAACCTAACGAGCACCTGTATACTATCTCCAGTACGACGTACTGACGGATGTGGGACAGACCATCTCCCCAACTGGGATGAGCAGCACATAACCCCAATAAGGATTCTACTGGAACTACTGGAATGATGTATGCGGTCCAATGTCTACACATGCAAGAGGTGGTTTTTCCTATTTCATTACTTTCACGGATGATTACTCAAGATACGGATTCATTTATCTGATGAAACATAAATCCGAGGCTTTTGAGAAATTCCAAGAGTATAAGAATGAAGTAGAAAACCAAACCGGCAAAAGTATCAAGACACTTAGATCTGATCGAGGTGGTGAATACTTGAGTGCCGAGTTCCTAGGTTACCTAAAAGAGAAAGGAATTCTCTCTCAGCTTACTCCTCCATACACTCCACAGCATAATGGTGTATCGGAGAGACGGAATCGAACCCTATTAGATATGGTACGATCCATGATGAGTAATGCTGAGTTACCGCGATCTTTTTGGGGTTATGCGCTAGAATCAGCGGCATATCTTTTGAACATGGTACCTACCAAGACTGTGCCTACCACTCCATATCAGATGTGGAGCGGGAAGAAACCCTATCTTCAGTATCTGAAAATATGGGGATGTCCAGCTTTTGTTAAAAAGCAGCATGTGGACAAGCTCGAGGCACGATCAGTAAAGTGTAAGTTTGTGGGATATCCAAAGAACTCCAAGGGGTATCTATTCTATTACGCAGAGGAACAAAAGGTGTTTGTTTCTCGTAATGCCCATTTTCTAGAATATCAGTCTTTAGAAAAGAAAAGAAAAGAATTTAGCAACCATACTTGATAATATCTAGTGATGATTCACTCCATGAGTCATTAAGCATTTATCATGCATTAATGACATGGATGAATCATCCATATGACTCACTAATCACATTCATTGCATATGCCACCTTAACCCCCTTAGTCACCACCTTCTAGAAGCTTCTCGCGCAATTACGAGAACGCCCCTCCTTTCCGCAAAAATACGGAAAAACTTTAGACTGTATAAATCCAATAACCGGATACCAGTAACTGGCTTAAACCAAAGCCGACTGGTAAAAACTGTCCGAAAGTCGTATGCGCGTAAACGCACATATGCGTCCGAACCCTTGTCGTAAAACCATACGACCTCTATATCGTTTCGCCTGAACACCCAAATACTTGTGGGGAGGCGGAATTTTCAAAAACGAACTTGTTTAGTGAACAAACATCGACTAACCGCTTGAATCGAAGCTAAACGATAACTAACAACAAACATATAGTTTCTATGCTACTATGTTCTAGGATTATACCTAACGAATCGTGTCCTTCGTCTTTGTGAACTCCTCCTCCTCCTCGGCCTTCTCGAAGTAGTAGACGATCCACCCGAGAGCTTTACTCCAAGCATAGCCTCAAAACTTGAGGCAACTAAACTTCTCTAAGTGCTAATCAAAGAAGCTAGGTGTAATATAGAGAGGGTTATGTATTAATTAGTCTTACTAATCCTTGTACTCAACTCATGAGAGGGGAGGATTAGTCTTTGAAGAGGGAGAGCTTGAGGAGAGAGAAGATGATGATAATAATGAAGTGAGAATAATGAGTTATGAAAATATATATCAAGCATTTCTTTTATCAAGAAAAGAATAAGAAATGAATTTAGCAACCATGCTTGATAATATCTAGTGATGATTCACTCCATGAGTCATTAAGCATTTATCATGCATTAATGACATGGATGAATCATCCATATGACTCACTAATCACATTCATTGCATATGCCACCTTAACCCCCTTAGTCACCACCTTCTAGAAGCTTCTCGCGCAATTACGAGAACACCCCTCCTTTCCGCAAAAATACGGAAAAATTTTAGACTGTATAAATCCAATAACCGGATACCAGTAACTGGCTTAAACCAAAGCCGACTGGTAAAAACTGTCCGAAAGTCGTACGCGCGTAAACGCACGTATGCGTCCGAACCCTTGTCGTAAAACCATACGACCTCTATATCGTTTCGCCTGGAGTAGGGAAACTCTCTGTGTGGGACTCTAGAGACTCGACTACTACGCTGGCAGTGGGTTTAACCACAGACCGCAAGCGGCACTAGCTGTACGTAACGGTCCCCAGGTAGATGTCGATAAGAAGGCCGATGAGGGAACCCATCCGAACTCCTACTGAGTCTGATGTGACAATCTCCATACAGTCCGGTCCGTTCGTCCAAGACTATCGCATATCGGGCCTAGGGGGCGGCAAGCGTCAGTCCCCTAATGGCGGTATAAGTCGTGTCGGAGGGAAGCCCATTACACCCTGAGAAACTACTGGAACCTACCAGTAAATCTCGCTTGCCCTGGCCAGGGACTTTGCGTAATGGCTCTCTGACACAGCGCGATATCAACTCCCAATACCGGGAGGGACGAATCCTGTCTAACCGCCACTGCCTCCAAGTGCTCGGGACTGCACCCAACTGCTACCTGTTTGCATGACTCCTTTGAGCTGTGGTAGGGTAGCAATCTAAGAACAGTGGGACACACTCGAGGCGAAATAGCAGTTTCAAGTCTTCGGACTATGCTGTACTCATGTCACCTGGGAACTGTTCACTGACGACTGGTATAAAACAAACCAACAGTTCCCTGTGAGTCCTGTCCGGTGTACCCGTAACCTAACGAGCACCTGTATACTATCTCCAGTACGACGTACTGACGGTTGTGGGACAGACCATCTCCCCAACTGGGATGAGAAGCGTACACACTAGTCTACTCCGGAGTATCGATGCTCTGTCTCGATAATCCAACGACTAGGGACCTGAATAAGGATGTGCTTGTAGACTACCCAGCCCCCACTAGTGTGACTGCCATCACAACGCTGGTGGTCAAGCAAGATCCTAAGAGCTCTATCAATACGTATACTCACACATTAAGATAGAGAAAACCAAGTAGCATACTACCATGTTTAGCAAGACTGTTATATACATGTGAATATCCCAAGTTTCCATTAAGTAATATACAAACTAGTATGATACAGTAATGGCCTTCTAGGGCATAAACACTAACAATCTCCCACTTGCACTAGGGCCATGTACTGGCATATCGAAGACCAATGATCTCGAGTAGCCTCTCAAACTGCGTCTGAGGTAGGGCCTTCGTGAATGGATCAACAATGTTCTCTTCTGAAGCAACTCTCCGAACCTCGATCTCCTGACGATCAATGTTCTCCCTGATCAGGTGATACCGCCTCAAGATGTGTCTGGACTTCTGATGGGACCATGGTTCCTTCGCTAAAGCTATAGCTCCGTTGTTGTCGCAATACAGAGGTATTGGATCAACTATGGTAGCAACCACCCGAAGTTCTGTTAGGAACTTCTTCATCCAGACTGCTTCTTTTGCGGCATCGCAAGCAGCTATATACTCCGCTTCCATCGTCGAGTCAGCAACGGTGTCCTGCTTGGAGCTCTTCCAGCACACCGCCCCTCCATTGAGGGTAAAGACATAACCCGACATGGACTTGGAATCGTCCTTATCACTCTGGAAGCCGGAATCAGCAAAGGCTTCCAACCTGAGGTCTTTTCCGCCGTAAACCAAAAACATCTCCTTAGTCCTTCTCAGGTACTTGAGAATGTTCTTTACTGCTATCCAGTGCTTCTCCCCTGGGTCTGACTGATACCGGCTTACCACGCTCAGTGCGTAAGCTACATCTGGTCTGGTACACAATATTGCATACATTATAGAGCCTACCGCAGAAGCGTAGGGTATAATAGACATGCGTTCCCTTTCCAAATCAGTCTTAGGAGACATCTCTTTGGAGAGGGTGATTCCGTGACAAGCCGGTAGATTACCACGCTTAGAATCTTCCATACTGAATCTTTTCAGTACAGTGTCGATATACCTGGACTGCGAAAGTCCCAACATCCTCTTGGATCTATCACGATAGATCCGGATCCCCAGAATGTAAGAGGCATCACCCAGGTCTTTCATGAAGAACCTGTGTGACAAGAATCCTTTGACAGATTGTAGCATAGGAATGTCATTTCCTATCAATAGAATGTCATCCACGTACAAGACGAGGAATACGACACTTCTGGCTACAACTTTACTATATATGCACGGTTCATCTGGATTTTTGATAAAGTCATATTCTTTGACTGTCTCATCAAAACAGATATTCCAACTCCGCGATGCCTGCTTTAGTCTATAAATGGACTTAAGCAGCTTGCATACTTTCCCGCTGCTCCCACTCTGATTGAAACCCTCTGGCTGATCCATATAGACGCTCTCTTCTAAATTTCCATTCAGAAAAGCCGTCTTTACGTCCATCTGCCAGATTTCATAATCATGGAAGGCAGCAATAGCAAGAAGGACCCGAATGGATTTGAGCATAGCCACTGGAGAAAAAGTTTCGTCATAGTCCAAACCAGGTCTTTGACGAAAACCCTTTGCAACAAGTCTAGCCTTATAGGTTTCCACCTGTCCATCTACACCAATCTTTTTCTTGAAGATCCATTTGCATCCTATGGGTTTTACCCCATCTGGAGCAAAGTCCAAAGTCCATACTTTGTTGGTGTACATGGACTCCATTTCGGTCCGCATTGCATCTAGCCATCGTACCGAGTCCCCGCTCTGGATGGCCTGCTGGAAGTCAGTAGGTTCATCATCATCTATGATGCAATCCTCTCTATCCCCATCTATGAGAAAACCGTAGTATCTCTCAGGCGGATGAGACGGCCTACTACTCCTGCGGAGGGGTGCGGGAATGTCCTGTTCTTCTTGAACTTCCGGTTCTACCAAACTTTCAGTAGCAGTTTGTGGTTCTGCAATTTCTTCCAGTTCTATTTCGCTCCCACTTATTTCCTTTTCTAAAAACAGATGTTCCAGAAAATGGGCATTACGAGAAACAAAGACCTTTTGTTCCTCTGCGTAATAGAAATAATATCCCTTGGAGTTCTTTGGATATCCCACAAAGAAACATTTTACTGATCGTGCCTAGAGCTTGTCCACATGCTGCTTTTTAACAAAAGCTGGACATCCCCAAATCTTCATATGCTGAAGATGGGGTTTCTTCCCAGTCCACATCTGATATGGAGTGGTAGGCACAGTCTTGGTAGGAGCCCTGTTCAGAAGATATGCCGTTGATTCTAGCGCATAACCCCAGAAAGATCGCGGTAACTCAGCATTACTCATCATGGATCGTACCATATCTAATAGGGTTCGATTTCGTCTCTCCGATACACCGTTATGCTGTGGAGTGTATGGAGGAGTAAGCTGAGAGAGAATTCCTTTCTCTTTTAGGTAACCTAGGAACTCGGCACTCAAGTATTCTCCACCTCGATCAGATCTTAGTGTCTTGATACTTTTGCCGGTTTGGTTTTCTACTTCATTCTTATACTCTTGGAATTTCTCAAAAGCCTCGGATTTATGTTTCATCAGATAAATGAATCCGTATCTTCAGTAATCATCCGTGAAAGTAATGAAATAGGAAAAACCACCTCTTGCATGTGTAGACATTGGACCACATACATCGCTGTGTATGAGTCCTAAGAGCTCGCTCGCTCTTACTCCTTGTCCAGTAAATAGAGTCTTTGTCATCTTTCCTTTGAGACAGGATTGACAAGTGTCATAAGATTGATATTCGAACGAGTCCAAATATCCTTCTCTATGCAACTTAGTCAACCTTCTCTCATTGATGTGACCCAGTCTACAATGCCATAAGAAAGCTTTATTCAAATCTGGAGACTTTCTTTTTAGTGTGTTCTGGACATTGAAAATTTGGAGTTGGTTTAAAACATATATACCGTTATTTAATGTACCGGACCCAATCAAACCATGATTAAGGTGGATGTTAACAACATCTCTTACAAACGTGAAATCATAACCTTTATTTGATAACAAGGAAACTGATATGATATTACACGTTAAGCTTGGTACAAAATAACAGTTATGTAAAACCAAAATATGTCCACTCGTCAATCCTAGGTGATAATCCCCGACGGACGCAGCTCCCACGCTAGCTCCGTTAGCAACCTTTAGGGTCATATCACCTTCCTTCAGCACTTTACGGTTTCTCAGTGCCTGCAATGAATTGCAAATATGAGATCCTGATCCGGTATCCAATACCCAGGAAGTAGAGTTGATCGACAGACAATTCTCAATTACAAACACACCTGAAGTCGAAGCCACAGCTTGCTTCGGTTCCTGGTTCTTGGCGTTCCACGCCTTGCAATCCTTCTTCCAGTGCCCTTTCCTGTGACAATGGAAGCACTCATCCTGGCCAACTACCGGTACCGCAAACTTTTTCTTTCCCTTCCCTCCCACCTTACTAACACCTCCTCTAGGTTTGGGTGCGGCCTTCTTCTTCCTTCCTTTGGCTCTTGCCTTGGACCCGGAAGAAGATGCACCGCCAACAAACATAGCGGGTGTTTCCCTTGTATTCTTCAAGGTGCCCTCTGCACTCCTTAACATGTTCAGGAGTTCCGGAAGTTCAACTTCTTTTCTTTGAATGTTGAAGTTCAGGATAAACTGGGCGTAGGTGTGAGGAAGGGACTGGAGAATAAGGTCTGTATAGAGCTCATTATCCAAAGTCGTCCCAAGGTCTGCGAGCTCTTCAATATAGCCGATCATCTTTAGGACATGTTCTCCTACCGATGACCCGACAGCCAACCTCGCTCGAAACAAGTTCTTAGAGGTCTCGTATCTTGCTATACGAGATTGCTCTCCATAAAGTTCCTTTGTATGGAGAAATATGCCATCAAGGTCTATATCCTCGTGCCTCCTCTGATGTTCATTGTTCATCGAGGCAAGCACGATGCACTTGGCTTTCGCGCAATCTAAACCCCAGGTTTTGCGGATTTCCTTATCCGCATTACTGGATTTGGGACCAGGGACAGCAGGTGCTGTAGCGGTGAGGACGTACCCCAATTTGTCATAGGTCAAAGCCATTTTGACATTCCGCAGCCAATCTTTATAGTTTGGCCCTGTCAGTATATTTTTCTCTAAAAGTAACTTAAGTCTAGTCTTTTTCAGGGTCGCTGCAATTAGGAGAGAGAGAAGAAAACTCTTTAGCATGATGCTCTTGCAAGTTTTGAGTGGTTTTTAGTTTATCTAAACTGGATGGCTCCTACTGTTTCTCGAATCCTTCCTCAAACCATAAAAGAAGAATTAGCCAGGACTATTCTTACCGTACAATACTTGCTTAACCGTTCAGCCAGGCCAGTGTCGATACTTCGAGGGAGGTTTTCCAACGCTTTCGCGAAGTTCCTTAATTAAATAACCTCTTTTCTCTGGGGGCGTAACCCCGCTGACACCTTTCTGGACACCTACTAGGTTTATAGCATTGATCGTTAAGTGACGAATATCCTGATAAGTAGCATATACTCACAGTAGGATCGGGATCCAAATATCATCGTCTGATAATGTTGTAGGAATGCTACCAACATTCATCAAACTCAAAATGGTATGCATCTCTTTGCAAATTTCAGTTTCTTTAGAAATTCCCGATATAAGTTTTTGCCCCATGCTCTTATGACCTTGGCTTTGGTCAAAGTGTCATAAGTCACATGTCAAGTTCTACCCTTCATTATCTTGTCAATTTGAACCCATCCGTATATACCCCTGACTTTGGTCAAATGGTAATACGACTGTCCCAAACCAACTCATCTATCTTATGCAACAAATGAAAACCCAGCAGCTACCAAACACTATGCCTTGACTTTGGCCAAAATGCATAGCTTGAATACTACTGAATACCCAAATGAAATGACGGAGGGCTACGAATGGTTTTGGCGAAACCGTGAACGTAGTGAACTTGATATAACCGAAGGAACCTGATAGCTTTTAAAAGGAGTGGTTAAGGCTCCGCATTTAAAAATATCTGTTTTAAAATTAACCGAGTGGTTTCTTTTAAATTGTTCCAACGATTAAAACTTTGGTTTATTTTCTTTGCATTATAGATAATGCGTCCCATCATTAACCTATCATTGCAGAAAACAACGAAAATACAACGTCCTCTTATGCCATCCGCATTCGCCACGGGGTCCCGTCATTACCCGTTAGATTACTTAACTAACGACAGAGCGGGGGCTGGGCTAGCGCGGGTGTAAAACATAAGTGACGTCTAAATAGCTATCATATATATAGATATTTTACATTCGTCTGACGCAATGATATTCATTCCAGATCACAGATGAACTTAATTGGATTTGCAAGCAATCCGTGTTTGTTTTGAGCCTGCAACAAAATACGGATTACACAGTTGTGATGAATAGACATTACCCCACCCACGACCCCTACGGGTGCGGCAAACTACCCGCCCGGCAGTTTGTGCACCCCACCTTGGGTCTGTCCTAGGAGCAAAAACAGTAAAATGAAATAATACAACGGTGGCTACAACCGCAACCTGGATGTGCCCCGCAAAATAATATTACAACAAATTACATTTACATCAAATGAATTAACTGATAACCCATCACAAAACCCCGGCTATACACCACAACAGTCCAACACAGTTCATATGCACAAACAGATAAAATCCATTTCAGAAATGTGCAACCCCCTGCCAACTGACATACTAGCAGTTAGGGGAGGTTTACGAACACATTAAACAATCACAGATATAATCCAACAAGCAAATACTATATAATTTCGATCGATTAAACACTTTTAATCTTGCTCCAATACTGCTCTGCAAATCTGAAATCTGAGCAAAAATTAAATATTCCAGAAAATCCCAAATATTACAGAGAACCAACACAAGAAAAATGGGTCCCTGGATCGTCAACTCGGCGGCGGAAGCGCGGCGGATCGGTGCTATCCGCCGCGGTTCCGCGGCGCCGTAGGCGATTCAGGGGACCAAATTTTTTGTGTGTTCTTCTGGTGTCTTTTCAAGCTTTCTGAACTTCCCTGAAAAATTTTTAGACTTCATTTTAAAAACGACAGAAACTTGATATTTTAGGGTTTTCCGGTTTCGCTTTTTCCGTTCGAAATTCATACAAATTTGCAAGTAAGTTATTTATTGTTTAGCGAGGCTCTGATACCACTGTAAGTCGATGTAGAACACCCCAATACTTGTGGGGAGGCGGAATTTTCAAAAACGAACTTGTTTAGTGAACAAACATCGACTAACCGCTTGAATCGAAGCTAAACGATAACTAACAACAAACATATAGTTTCTATGCTACTATGTTCTAGGATTATACCTAACGAATCGTGTCCTTCGTCTTTGTGAACTCCTCCTCCTCCTCGGCCTTCTCGAAGTAGTAGACGATCCATCCGAGAGCTTTACTCCAAGCTTAGCCTCTAAACTTGAGGCAACTAAACTTCTCTAAGTGCTAATCAAAGAAGCTAGGTGTAATATAGAGAGGGTTATGGATTAATTAGTCTTACTAATCCTTGTACTCAACTCATGAGAGGGGAGGATTAGTCTTTGAAGAGGGAGAGCTTGAGGAGAGAGAAGATGATGATAATAATGAAGTGAGAATAATGAGTTATGAAAATATATATCAAGCATTTCTTTTATCAAGAAAAGAATAAGAAATGAATTTAGCAACCATGCTTGATAATATCTAGTGATGATTCACTCCACGAGTCATTAAGCATTTATCATGCATTAATGACATGGATGAATCATCCATATGACTCACTAATCACATTCATTGCATATGCCACCTTAACCCCCTTAGTCACCACCTTCTAGAAGCTTCTCGCGCAATTACGAGAACGCCCCTCCTTTCCGCAAAAATACGGAAAAACTTTAGACTGTATAAATCCAATAACCGGATACCAGTAACTGGCTTAAACCAAATCCGACTGGTAAAAACTGTCCGAAAGTCATACGCGCGTAAACGCACGTATGCGTCCGAACCCTTGTCGTAAAACCATACGACCTCTATATCGTTTCGCCTGGAGTAGGGAAACTCTCTGTGTGGGACTCTAGAGACTCGACTACTACGCTGGCAGTGGGTTTAACCACAGACCGCAAGCGGCACTAGCTGTACGTAACGGTCCCCAGGTAGATGTCGATAAGAAGGCCGATGAGGGAACCCATCCGAACTCCTACTGAGTCTGATGTGACAATCTCCATACAGTCCGGTCCGTTCGTCCAAGACTATCGCATATCGGGCCTAGGGGGCGGCAAGCGTCAGTCCCCTAATGGCGGTATAAGTCGTGTCGGAGGGAAGCCCATTACACCCTGAGAAACTACTGGAACCTACCAGTAAATCTCGCTTGCCTGGCCAGGGACTTTGCGTAATGGCTCTCTGACACAGCGCGATATCAACTCCCAATACCGGGAGGGACGAATCCTGTCTAACCGCCACTGCCTCCAAGTGCTCGGGACTGCACCCAACTGCTACCTGTTTGCACGACTCCTTTGAGCCGTGGTAGGGTAGCAATCTAAGAACAGTGGGACACACTCGAGGCGAAGTAGCAGTGTCAAGTCTTCGGACTATGCTGTACTCATGTCACCTGGGAACTGTTCACTGACGACTGGTATAAAACAAACCAACAGTTCCCTGTGAGTCTCCAGTACGACGTACTGACGGCTGTGGGACAGACCATCTCCCCAACTGGGATGAGAAGCGTACACACTAGTCTACTCCGGAGTATCGATGCTCTGTCTCGATAATCCAACGACTAGGGACCTGAATAAGGATGTGCTTGTAGACTACCCAGCCCCCACTAGTGTGACTGCCATCACAACGCTGGTAGTCAAGCAAGATCCTAAGAGCTCTATCAATACGTATACTCACACATTAAGATAGAGAAAACCAAGTAGCATACTACCATGTTTAGCAAGACTGTTATATACATGTGAATATCCCAAGCTTCCATTAAGTAATATACAAACTAGTATGATACAATAATGGCCTTCTAGGGCATAAACACTAACAATACCGCACGTATCTGATCGAACCCTGCCATATCTCCATACGGTCTCTACAGCGTTTCGCCCAAAACTTGAGTAACTGTATGTGGGGAACTCTAAAGACTCGTCAATACTATGGCTGTGGATTTAACCACTAGCACGTCAGAGGTATTAGCCATACGTGACGGGCTACCAGCTATTGACCAAAAGGGACGTCGATGAGCGAACTCATCCTGACACCCTACTGAGCCTGTCAGTGACAATATCCGTACAGTCCGGTCTTTTCGTCTATGAGCATCGCATGGCTGGCCTAGGGGGTTGGTAAAAGACAGACCCCCAAAAGCGGTACAAGTCGTGTCGGAGTGTAGCCCAGAACACCCTGAGATACTACTAGAATACCTATCAGTAAATCTCCTGCCTTGGCCAAGGACTTCGTGTAATGGCTCTCCTAGACACAGCACGACCTCACCCCCAATACTGGGAGAGACGAACCCCTGAAGATCCGCTCACTGCCTCCATGTGGCTCGGGACTGTACCCAACTAAAAACCCGTTTGCACGTCTCCTTTGAGCGTGGTAGGGTAGTAATCAAAGTACAGTGGGAACTCACACGAGAAAAATGACAATCCTCAGGTCGATGAACTAACCTGTACACATGTCACCAGGGAACTGCTATCTGACGTCAGGTATAAGACCAACTAGCATGTTCCCGGCGAGTCCTGTCCGGTGTACTCATAACCCAATGAGCACCTGTATACATCTTAGGTGATCCAACTGACACCAGTGGCTTGTGAGACCGGCCACTGCCCCTCGTCGGGGTCTCTACTGTATACACTAGTCTACTCTGGAGTATCGATGCCCTGTCTCGAAACTCCCACGACTAGGGACCTTTTAAGGATGTGCTTATAGACTACCAGCTCCCACGTATATGATCGCCCTCATACTGCTGGCAGTCAAGCAAGAATCCTAGGGGCTCTATCAACGTGCAATAGTGACCTGTCAGGTCACCTAAAGCAGTACACGATGATAAAGATAAACCAGATAGCATACTATCATCTTGAGTAAGACTGTCCTACCGGAATAGGTCCTCCCTCAATCATTGCAATCACGTGCCTGTGATCCAATAATTGACTCTGAGGGCACTATCTCCAACATCCATATGTGATATGGTATGGGAAGAGCACATGTCTTAAGCAAGTTAAGATTTGGGGTTTTCCGACCTATGTCAAAAGCAAAATCCGGACAAGTTCAAGGCAAGGTCAGTTCTGTAGAAGTTTGTTGGATATCCCAAGCATTCGCAAGGGAATATCTTCTACCGCACCAAGGAACAAAAGCTGTTTTATTTCTCGGCATGCCATCTTTTTAGATAAAGGAATTTTTATGGAAAGAAATTTATGGTCATGAGGTAGAACTGGAATAAGTTTCAGCTATACAAACTGCAGCTGATGATTTGGTAGAACCGGAGGATTCAATAGTTCCCGACGAACCTCAGCCTCTCCGCCGATCTGGTAGGTTTCCTCATCCGCCTGAGAGATACTTCGGTTTTCTCGATGACAGCCGGAGCGAGGATTGCATCATGAGATGATGACATAACTAGTTTCGAGCAGGCCATCAAGAGAGGCGACTCTGTAATAATGGCTGGATGCTAAGCGATCTGAGATGGAATCCATGTACACCAACAAAGTATGGACTTTGTATGCTACGTCTGAAGGGTTAAATCCCCATCATGAGCAAGTATATCTTGAGAAGATTACTTGGTGTAGATGGAAAAGTTGAGACTTTCAAAGCTAGACTTGTTGTAAAAGGTTCTCTTCATGAACCGGGTATGGATTATGATGAAACCTTTTTCTCCAATAGCTATGCTTAAGTCCGTCCGGATCCTACTTGCCAATGCTGCATACCATGACTACGATATCTGGCGGTTGGGTGTCATGACTGCTGTTTCCCCCAATTAGAGCAAAGCTCTGTTTTGAATTTCAAAATTCAAAAATTGAAGCAAACCTTCAGATCCCGTGCGCTGCGCGCCACGTGTCAAAAGCAGACACGCCAGCGCCAGGAGCGCTGCGCTCTAGGCAGCACACCCCCAATCAGAGCAAAGCTCTGTTTCAAAATTCAAAATTTAAAAGTTGAAGAAACGCTTCAGATCCAGCACTCTGCGCTGCGCGCCACGTGTCAAATACAGGTGCGCTAGCACAGTTGCGCTGCGCTCTGCGCTTACAGGTGCGCTAGCGCAGTTGCGCTGCGCTCTGCGTTGCGCGCCACGTGTCTGACACAGGTGCGCTAGTGCAGTTGCGCTGCGCGCTACGTGTCTGACATAGGTGCGCTAGCGCAGTTACGCTGCGCTCTGCGCTGCGCACCACATGTCGAACGTAGGTGCGCCAGCGCAAGGTGCGCCAGCGCTGGAATTAAAAATTCCCCCATCGTCAGATCAAAAGATCTACTAATAATAAATTATTAATTAATCAGAACTAAAATTCTGTTATGGAAACATTTTTCAATCTTATTAAAACAAGAAGATTATCTTCTGTAAAACAGAAGCCTTAGGATCAAAGATCCAACGGTGGGAAAGATTCCAAATCAATCAGAGAAAGATCTCTTAAAACTGATTTAACAAATCATTTGGCCCTATATAAAGGACCCTAGATTTCAAGTCTAAAAAAAAGAAAAAAGAAGACAGAGGATAGAGATATAGAGAATACAGAAGAAGAAAGAGAAAAACCCTCTGCAAAAAAGAGCAAGCTCTTAAGAAAAGAAGATTTTTCTTCATATTCAAGGTAAAAAAAAGAATTATGTTCTTGAAAAACATAGATGAAATCATCTCATAAAAAGAAAAACCCTCTTCTAAAGAGATCATAGATCTGAAAAAAGACCAAGGTCTTTGATGATAAGAAAAAAGATCAAAAGATCTAATTATAAAAAAATAAAAGAAGTATTTTTACTTCGTCCACGGATCTTTGATCTATAAAGGCAGAGCCTTTTATCAAAACAAGAACTTTTGTTCTTGGATCTTGAGGAAAAGCCTCCTTTGAAGAACATAAAAGTTGTTCTGTGATCTTAAAATTGATCAGATGCGCTTTGCGCTATTGGAAAGTGCCTTGCACTCATGAACTGCGCCTTTGCGCTCCTTGGATTGGCGCATAGCGCCATAACTTGCCACGTGTCAACCATAGACACCACTTGCGCCTTGCGCTTTTGAAACTGAGCGCTGCGCTCATGGACCGACGCTTAGCGCTAAGTGCGCCACGTGTCACTCACTGGTGCGCCAACAAACTAGCGCAAAGCGCTCATAAATGGAAAGCACAAATGCGCTAATGAACCGACGCTTAGCGCTAAGCGCGACACGTGTCACCTTCACGTGCTATAGCACAATGCGCTCTTCAGTTGGCGCAAAGCGCCTGACGCGCCACGTGGCGCACTGTCAGAACATGCTCTGTTCTAATAAAGACAAAAATGACAGAGCCCAATGCTTAGCATTATTAAAAAGGGCCGAGCCCAAATAAAGGCTTAATAGCCAGAACAAAAAATAAAATGTTAAAACATTTGAATTGGACTTAGCCCAATTCTGGCCATAAGTCCTCAACTTATTTTGAATTGAGCACATCTGCTCTTTCAACCAACTCACCTCGGTTCAAGGGTACATCTCTTCACTCCTTTGATATTTGTCGTTGTAATTCCTCAACGTCTTCAAAGAGATGACGGGTCCCGATAACCACACATTTCATAGACTATAACGTCTCTAAACTACGGACTGTGGAGTCCTTAAAGCCATGGACTATGATGTCCTTAACCTCGACCGTGATGTCTTTAAACTAACATGGGACTGTGGGGGTCCTTAAACCCACGGACTATGATGTCCTTAACCTTGACCGTGATGTCTTTAAACTAACACCGGACTGTGGGGTCCTTAAATCCATGGACTATGATGTCCTTAACCTTGGACTGTGGGGTCCTTAAACCTATGGACTATGATGTCCTTAACCTCGACCGTGATGTCTTAAAACTAACATTGGACTGTGGGGTCCTTAAACTCATGGACGATGATGTCCTTAACCTCGACCGTGATGTCTTAAAACTAACATTGGACTGTGGGGTCCTTAAACTCATGGATTATGATGTCCTTAACCTCGATCATGATGTCTTTAAACTAACATCGGACCGTGGAGTCCTTAAATCCACGGACTATGATGTCCTTAATCTCGACCGCGATGTCTTTAAACTAACAATGGACCCCCATGTCCTTAAACTGGCAATCGACCGCAATGTCACTAAACTAAACAATAGAGCCCAATTGCTTTCTTGTCGGATCTAAATGGTCCCGTTAAGTTGACCTTAGTCTAAAATTAGACTAACGTATCCTTAACAACCGTTTAAGTTGATCTTAGTCTCAAATGAGGCTAATGTATCCTTAAACCCAACCCCCAAACACAAATCTAAGAAAGATACGAATTTGGACTAGTCCATGCCCTACGGGCGACAACATAACTTAGTCTCCGTATACAATCCACGGGCAACCAAACACAAAACAAACACCCACGACACAAAGTGACCATATGGAGAAGGAGAAAGTTGTTACCGCGATGCGGTAGCGTAATTAACTGCAGGGGCTTGCGCCTGCAGGGAAGAGCGTCCCCACAATCAAAAACCCCTCAGATGAGTGGGAATCTGACGAAGTCTGATGTTGGAGATAGTGCCCTCAAAGTCAATTATTGGATCGCAGGTACGTGATTGCAATGATTGAGGCAGGACCTATACCGAAATGACAGTCTTGCTCAAGATGATAGTTTGCTATCTGGTTTGTCTTTATCATCGTATACAAGCTTTAGTTCACTATTGCATGATGATAGAGCCCATAGGATTCTTGCTTGACTACCAGCGGTATGATGGCGATCATATACGTGGGAGCTGGGGTCTGTAAGCATATCCTTTAAGTGTCCCTAGTCGTGGGAGCTTCGAGACAGGGCATCGATACTCCAGAGTAGACTAGTGTATACAGTCGAGACCCCGACGAGGGGCGGTGGCCGGTCTCACAAGCCACTGGTGTCAGAAGGATCACCTAAGATGTATACAGGTGCTCATTGGGTTATGAGTACACCGGACAGGACTCGCCGGGAATCTGCTAGTTGGTATTATACATATCGTCAGATAGCAATTCCCTGGTGACATGTGTACAGGTTAGTTCATCGACCTGAGATCATCGTTTGTCTCATGTGAGTTCCCACTGTGCTTAGATTACTACCCTACACGCTCAAAGGAGTTGTGCAAACAGGTTTTAGTTGGGTACAGTCCCGAGCCACATTGGAGGCAAGTGAGCGGATCGTCGGGGATTCGTCTCTTCCGGTATTGGGGGTTGATGTCGCGCAGTGCACGGGTGGCCATCAGTAGGAATCCTCGGCCGAGGTAGTGGAGAATTACTGATTTGGATCAGTAGTTTCTCAGGTGGTGATGGGCTTCATGCCGACACGATTTATCGCGTTATTAGGGGTCTTACTTTATCCACCCCCTAGACTCGATATGCGATACTCTTTAGACGAACGGACCGGACTGTATATACATTGTCACTGTCAGGCTCAATAGGGTTTATAGATGAGTTCGCTCGTCAGCTTCCCTTCCAATCAATGCATAGGCAAAACGTTACGTGCAGCTTGTACCTCTGACGTGCTAGTGGTTATACCCAGTGCCAGTGTGTTGATGAGTCATTAGAGTCCCCCACAGACACATTCCCAAGTTCGGGCGAAACGTTGTAGAGGCTGTATGGGTTTATGGCAAGGTTCGGAAAAAGCACGTGCGTTTTCGCACGTGTCTTTTTTCGGGCAGATAATACTGGTAGGCTTTGGTTTAAGCCGGAACCCAGTATTATACTGTGTAGATATAATATCTTTGTCTCAGTTGCATTTGTATTCGGTCGTAATACAAATACGGGTATGTTTATACTGATACGGGGTTATCCTGAAATTCGTTTCAGGATCACTATTGGAAGTTGCCAGTTTCCAGTTTTCTATCAGCCGTACTTTGACATTCGGTTAAATGCAGATTTATCTTTTCTTGATGAGGTGAGTCAGTGTTCTAGAAGGTTCTAGAGAGGGTGACAAGGCTTGTGAGTCATTAGGTCATTAATGGTGCATTTAATGACAAGGTGACTAGGTTAATTATGATTGGTTTGCTTTAAATAAGTTCATACAAGGTGTCTTGTGACTCATTCATTTGTATTAGTGCTAATGGTCACTCTCTTGTTTCCTACACTCACCTCTCTCCCTTTATAAGTGGCCGGCCTCCCCCCTCTCTTGGCTAATGGTTGTTGTTCACTAGGAAAAAGATTATGATAGATTCGGGTTCATGAAAATTAGATAGCCTCTTTCTCATTTCACCCGATCCAAAAGGCTACTTCCATAATCGCTCGTCCGTGACTTTGGACGTAACGAGACAAAGTGTTCTACTCATTCTCTACTTCATCTTGGTCATCTCTTTTAGCAAACTTGACGATCGAGTTGCCTCGGTTCAGAGGCGGGAGCCCGTTTAAAGATCCGTCGATGTGGTGCCACCTGGACGACAAGACTGGAGATCGAGGAGATCAGAGCAGCCGCAACAAGCGTGGGATGATGGTTGAAGACTGAAGGACTCAGATCGTTCGGTATAACTCTTCTACCCACTTTGTAGTTTGTTAGTTTAGCTTTAATGGCAAATCCGGGTTACGGTACACGATAACGCCAGTTGTAAAAAGTTTTTGTTCCGCATTTGGCGTCTGTTAGACGGCCGGGGCGCTACCGTAGACTTACAGTGGTATCAGAGACTCACCATTAAGATATACTAACTTGTGCTAACACGTTTAAAAGATTGATTGAACGGAATTTCCGAAATCGCAATTTCTTCCACACTGAGTTTCTGTCGATTTTTCAAAGGGCCTAAAAATAATTTTGCATGTCACAGAATATTGTGCAGGTGTTTTTAAGCATTACTGTAAAATTTGAGCACGTGATCCAACAGTAGAGCCGCGGATCCGCGGTCAAAGCTATGGTTTGACCGCGGAACCGCGGCAGCACTGTTGGAACAGTGCACTAAATTTTTCCAGTGAACTTCTACGAGGAAATTGTGGGTTTTTGTATAGTTCTTTTTGGCCCAGATTTTGTTACTGTACAGCAGATGTACGTGGGTCCTACTTCGGGAAATTTAGTCGATCGAAATTTTAAACTTGTTAGTTTACAGTATTTACATTATATCTCCGACCGGGAATGTCATTTGATCGGTAAACCGCGTCTGATTGCTATAGTTCTTTTAGATGGGTTTGCGAACGTGACATTCGCGTTGATGTTCTGTGTTGTGCTGTATTTTTGCGGATATGTCGTGGTGGATAGCAGGGTGCAATGATAGTGCAATTTGTATTTATTTGTACATTTGATATTGCGGGGCTAGCGTCCAACATGTGGACTGCCGTTACTGCCTGTTTGTATAATATTCTTTTGGGGCACGACCGGGTCGAGGTCGATGTACCCGTTGTACATATTTTTATTTTTGTACTAGGTTTATCCCACGAAGGAGTGCACGGATAGCCGGGTTCTGGAGGGCAACAGGTCCGTATCTCATGGCTTTGAGAGGCAAAGGGACCTCACTCTAGAATTGGTAGACTATTCGCCGCACTCGTAGGGGGTACAGGTTGACCCAAGGAGGGGTATTCAATTTACCGGATTCTGTGAAGTGCCGGGTGTTCCATTCACTATGCTGTGGGGACTACCTCGCTTCAGGTTTTGGCGGGTAACTTGCCGCACCCGTAGGGGTCTAGGTTTCATTGCACAGGCTATCCACACGACCAGAGGAACGTCAAGTTTCAGCAGCGGCTCTGTGAAACCCGGGGATCCCAGATTATCTGTATTGTTCTGTGATGCTTATTACTTTTCTGTAATGTTGCATATTATCATGCCTGGAGAGATTATTGTATATTGGTATATATAGTATTAGATGTTGTATATGTTTTACACCCGCACTAGTCCAGCCCCCGCTCTGTCGTTAGTTAAGTAACCTAACGGGTGATGACAGGACCCAGTGGCGAATGCGGATGGCATATACGTACATTTTATTTTCGTTCTTTTCTGGTGTGATTGATTGATGGGACTGCATTGATTCTTATCAATGCAAGGATAAAACAAACCTATATTTGATGTTGTTGGAACAAATTTTAAAAGGTGTTATTACAAAGATGTTTCCTTTTGTTTTGCATAGTGATATTCAGTTGGAATATCCTGCACCTCATTCGACGAGGCAAGGGCTGATATCCCTTCACCGGGAAAAACCCCTTGGGCAGAAGTTTACGTCAGGGTAGTAACTTTAATATAGTCGATTACAAGTTGCTTTGCATCGCGGTATTCAGTTGGAATATCCTGCACCTCATTCCACGAGGAAAGAGCCGAGATCCCTTCACCGGGAGTGACCTCTTTAGCAAAGGTTTTTTCGCCACTATATTTTTATAAAAAGCTATCAGTTTCCTTCAACGAGATCAAGTTCATTACGTTAAAGGTTTTTCGCCAAAAACCAGCCGTAACCCTCCGTCATTTCTTATGGATAGTCAGTAGTATTCAAGCTATGCATTTGACCAACGCCAGGGCATAGTGTTTGGTAGCTGCTGGGGTATTTCATTTGTTGCATAGATAGATGAGTTGGTTTGGGACAGTCGTTCTGCCATTTGGCCAACGTCAGGGGCATGTGCGGGTGGGTTCAAATTAACCTGGACAATGACGGGTAGAACTTGGCATGTGACTTATGATATTTTGACCAACGCCAAGGTTATAAGAGCATGGGGCAAAAATCACATCGGGAGTTTCAAACATACAGCAAACTTGCCAGGCATGAGTATACCTTCTGGAGTGTGATAACTTGAGTAGGCTTCCATCAAGTTATCATGCGATGATAGTTGGATCCCGATTCTCACTGATGAGTTAGTTTACTCTTCGGGTGATCCCGACTAATTCTTCTTTCTGGTTTGGAGGAGAATTTGAGATAACAGTGGGAGGTTTCCTGATTAGATAAAGTGATAACCATTCTGATCTAGGTTAGAGTGCACGCAGAGTGTTTCTTTTCTCTCTCTCTCTTTGGCAGCGACCTTTGACCGACCCTAGACTATGACTCAGCGACCAAGTTGACCGAACCTTCTTAAAATACTGGCTTTTGGATTGTCCAAGTTGCATAAGTCATTGCCGCTCCTTCTTTTACCCTTTGCATTTCTCAGAACACCCCGTATCACTACGGATATCCACTTCCATTGGATAGATCCATCGTATGGTTATATACGAACTCGAAGGGACTTCTTCGAGGATGGATCCAGGTTCAGGAGAAATAGAATTGGTTTATTCAGTTGTCGTTTATTATCACCTTCTCTCAGCTTGCGAGGGCTCCTTAGTTTAGGAGAGTACACCTATTACGCTTATTGGATAGTCTTATTCCAAACCATAGGCAGGTGCCGAAAGGTAGGGAATGAAGAAAACCAATTAGCCTAAGTAGGGTGTACAGAAGGTAATATGTAAAGACAAAATAAAAGAGATTAGAAAGAGGGCAAAGTAAATTGCGACTGTTATCATTCACGACCAAACCGCATACTTCATCGCTACTCCTATTTCACCTTTGTTTTTCCCCCAGTTCGAGAGAAATAGAATAAGGTATTATTCAGTTGTCTTTTATCATCACCTTCTCTCAAGATACGAGTACTCCTAGGTTGAGGAGGGTACACCTATTATGCTTACTGGATAGTCTTCTTCCAAACCATAGGCTGGTGCCGAACGGTAGGGAAGGAAGAAAACCATTTAGCCTAAAGATGGTGTACATAAGGTAACGACTAAAGACAAATAAAGGGATTTGGAGAGATGGCAAAGAAATATACGGTTACAGTCATGAATTGGATTATGGAAGAGGCATTACTAAGAATACCAGAATACCCCTACGAAACATTTTCATGTTTTAGTTTCACCGTGCATTGTTAATTGTAAAACTGATTTCCCGATTACATACTTACTCCAGGGTATGTATTTACCAGGTTTCATTCTCATATCTGTACAGTTTTACAGATAATGAGTGGGAGTGAGTTATTGGGAATTAGGAGATCATCCTCATTATATCGGAATTCGTTGTAATTGGTGATATTTGAGGAAATCGCCTGGGTATAGTTTTCAACCTGCGATGCACAGGTTTTGAGTTATTCAACTCAGCGGACTTATACAGAGTATTGTATGTTGTCCAGTGTCCGTCAGGACAAAGGGGCAGGTCCTCGTACTATGTTCTGTTTACTTATAACTTCTCTAGTTTTTAGACAAGTGTTTCGATGAAATGCAATGTCTAAGTTTTGAGAAGTTGTGGGTATAAGAATAAAGTAGAGAACCAGTTGTCATAAGTATCGGGATTCTTCAAAGAGATCGAAGATGTAGATACTTGTGATTGGTATTCAGTTAATAGTAATGGTTTTGAGAAATTTGTTTCTCTTTCAGGTTACTCATAATTGGATGGATTCCTAAGTTGAGTAATGATGATTAGCCTTTTTCCATTAAGTTGTCATGCACTGGAGACAGCTGCATGATTTGAATCTGGTTCCAATTAAATTAGTGCCTCTATTTCTATATTGGATATAGAATGGTTCATATCTTAACGTTGTTAAGATACGGGGAGTTGTCCAGCTTATGCTTAAAACCAGACACTGGATAACTCAAGGCACGTTTCTGTAATGTCTGTTTGTGGGTTGACCCTGGCTTTGACGAGGGTTGACATTTCTACCATCTGGAAGATCAATAGTGATATTGTTCTTGACTCGCCACAGTTTTAGTAAAATGGATATTTTTTCAGAAAACAGTAGTGGGAGTATGGTAGAACTGGAAGTAATTCCAGAACCGCAAACGATTAACGGAAAATTTAATAGGACCTATATATTCAATCAGGTTTTACATTCCATTAGCCACTCCGCAGATATGGTGGGTAACCTCAGACACCCAAGAGGTACTCCGGTAGCCTCAAGGACGGTGACAGGGAGGTTCTTGTTTACCCAGACTTGACACTACTGTTGTTCCAGACTATGAGACCCGGCAAGAGGATAAGTATAACGTCGTTCTAAACATGCTTTAGAAGTGTACGTAGATATTATTCTGCCAGAGGGTTGTCGTAGTCAGTGGGAGCAGCGGAAGCATAGTGGGCAAGTAGCTTATGTCTATTTATAGGCTTGAGCAGATATAGCGGAGATAAGATCATCTAATTTTGATGTGACAGTCATGGGTTTGACTTCATCAGAATAGGGGATGGATCTGTTAAGAAGGTAGTAGGGTGTGATGTTCTGGTATTTGGATGATATACAAAAAGAAGGAAGTAAAATTCCTATACTACGATCGGTTGTACTATGGTTGTTACACAGTTGTTTCTTCATAAAGGACATGGATATAATATCAGACATTATGGTTAATAGATCTATGGTTTTAGATCTAGATTTGGGTAGTTTCCCAATGTGGGTACTTTGAAAATATTCTAATGGTATTTAGAATAGATGACTCCTGGCATGGTGGTGTACCTGCAGGTGATGGAGTCACCCTCTCTAAAGGTGTCTTAGAGACTAAAGGAGAGAGGGATGTGCATGATTGACAGATCACTTGCTTAGGCAATTGAGTCAATCATGAGATGTCAAGTACCACACCAGATGTAGTTTTTGCACTTGATGCGATAAGTTTATATTAATCCAATCCTGAAGAAACATAAGGAAGCAGTTTTAGAACATAAGATGCATGTTCTACGGATTTGATGACGACTGCCTCCTTCGGGAGACGGTTATCATTCCAGGCTTCCAAGGTGACATGGATGACAGAGTGATTGTCAGAGTTATAGTTTTCCCTCTGATGAGGGACAGTGTTATGGACAGGTGGTCCAAGAGGATACTGTGGGAGGCATGGTACTGGTTACTGATTAGGTTCAGTTATCGATACAGTCTAAAAAGTTTGGATTTGGAGTTTATTTATGAACTAGGTCCCATCAGATATTCAAACATATTCTAAGACAGGTATTACTCGATTCGGGAGATGGCTTTCTCCGCGAACTTGAGATTAAGAGAGATATAGAAAGAAGCATCAGGGCGGATCCACTCACTGAGGCTATTTCTTGAACACAAGAGTTTTACAAACTAGCTTTGTGAAACTGATTAGTAGAGGAGTTGGATGTTCGGTATCACACGGGCTGTGAGTATGCGACATCGCAATAATTAGCCTTGAGTGCAAGTGGGAGATTGTTGGAGATAGTGCCCTCAAAGTCAATTATTGGATCGCAGGTACGTGATTGCAATGATTGAGGCAGGACCTATACCGATATGACAGTCTTGCTCGAGATGATAGTTTGCTATCTGGTTTGTCTTTATCATTGTATACATGCTTTAGTTCACTATTGCATGATGATAGAGCCCATAGGATTCTTGCTTGACTACCAGCAATATGATGGCGATCATATACGTGGGAGCTGGGGTCTGTAAGCACATCCTTTAAGTGTCCCTAGTCGTGGGAGTTTCGAGACAGGGCATCGATACTCCAGAGTAGACTAGTGTATACAGTCGAGACCCCAACGAGGGGCGGTGGCCGGTCTCACAAGCCACTGGTGTCAGAAGGATCACCTAAGATGTATACAGGTGCTCATTGGGTTATGAGTACACCGGAAAGGACTCGCCGGGAATCTGCTAGTTGGTATTATACATATCGTCAGATAGCAATTCCTTGGTGACATGTGTACAGGTTAGTTCATCGACCTGAGATCGCCGTTTGTCTCATGTGAGTTCCCACCGTGCTTAGATTACTACCCTACCACGCTCAAAGGAGTTGTGCAAACAGGTTTTAGTTGGGTACAGTCCCGAGCCACATTGGAGGCAAGTGAGAGGATCGTCGGGGATTCGTCTCTCCCGGTATTGGGGGTTGATGTCGCGCAGTGCACGGGTAGCCATCACTAGGAATCCTCGGCCGAGGTAGTGGAGAATTACTGATTTGGATCAGTAGTTTCTCAGGTGGTGATGGGCTTCATGCCGACATGATTTATCGCGTTATTAGGGGTCTGAATTTATCCACCCCCCTAGACTCGATATGCGATACTCTTTAGACGAACGGACCGGAATGTATATACATTGTCACTGTCAGGCTCGGTAGGGTTTATAGATGAGTTCGCTCGTCAGCTTCCCTTCCAATCAATACATAGGCAAAACGTTACGTGCAGCTTGTACCTCTGACGTGCTAGTGGTTATACCCAGTGCCAGTGTGTTGATGAGTCATTAGAGTCCCCCACAGACACTTCCCCAAGTTCGGGCGAAACGTTGTAGGGGCCGTATGGGTTTATGGCAAGGTTCGGAAAAAGCACGTGCATTTTCGCACGTGTCTTTTTTCGGGAAGATAATACTGGTAGGCTTTGGTTTAAGCCGGAACCCAGTATTACACTGTGTAGATATAATATCTTTGTCTCAGTTGCATTTGTATTCGGTCGTAATACAAATACGGGTATGTTTATACTGATACGGGGTTATCCTGAAATTCGTTTCACGATCACTATTGGAAGTTGCCAGTTTCCAGTTTTCTATCAGCCGTATTTTAACATTCGGTTAAATGCGGATTTATCTTTTCTTGATGAGGTGAGTCAGTGTTCTAGAAGGTTCTAGAGAGGATGACAAGGCTTGTGTCACGCCCCGCTTCCCAGAGTACGCTAAGATGGGCACGTGACATAGCCAACCATGCTACCTGTAGATAGGAAAAATCCCTCCACAGTCACATTACGGCTATAGAGATATCAAGAACAGGAAAGTAAACTAAACTATCTAGTACATGTCCATGAGCCAGAATGAATGAGTCAAGAAATAATGATATGCGGAAGCTAAAGATACAATAATGAAACACCTGGAAAGTAAAACTACATACCGACAGGAACTTCACCGCTCGGTCTAACAGCGGCAATACTCCTGATCAGTCTGCAACAAAGGTAAAAGGATCTGGGCCATGCAAAACCCAGACGTCAGCGCGTCATAACATCAAGAAACAATATGTAAACATGGTAGCAAGACATGCAAGTATAATCATAAATAGTAAAGCAGGTGTAAAGCAATCTAAATCAGGGCAGTGAAAGGTAGCGTGCAGCGAGTAAACTAAACTGGTCAATTGGTTATCTACTCTCAAGTCTTTGAAATCAATTTGATGAATCATCGATGTAACTCAATAGTATCCCGTGCATGCCCGGGACCACGGTCTAAGACTCTCGGGCTGAAACCGAGACGTGCCGCTAGGCACTAACAGGAAAAGGGTACAAACCAACGATGTCAGCAACATCGTCACGAGGCGGGCCTAGCCTCTAAAACTGATCAGTATAAGCAAGCAACTGCCGAGTTACAAGTCAGGATTTCATCATTGATTTCCCCATGCCCCCAAGTTATAAGTGTCTAGTCAGGTATTTTAAGTAATCAAGAACTAATGCCAACTCAGGATCAGGTAGGTGCAGGTTTTTCTGGATAGACAACAGGAACGGTCCGTAAGGACTACATGTTAGGTTTGTTGGCATTAGACACAAGATCAGGTAACAGGTCAAGCCATGGTACATCAGGTCAAGTCAAGTAGTGTATTTAGGTGTCGGGTCATGTCAAGAGTGTACGGTACCATGTCCTATCAGGTAAGAAGTGCAACAGGTCATGTCAGGAAGCACAAAATGTTATGTGGGTGCTCATAATCAACTAGCATAAGCATGGGTATACAAAACAAGCATGGGTACTAATAGCACAATAAAATGGAACATTGTAATGTGATATGCAATCAGGTATAGATTAAGGCATACAGATGCACAGTTATCGATTAGGGTTACATTTATAGTTTCAATATTAATTAGGATGCAATTTATTAAATATGGAGTGTTAATATCACAGTATTATGTAGTAATGTGATATATGGATGCAATTATATGTATCTTAAATGCGATGGATGCAAACGGGTATCCGAAAAGTTATAAAACTATAAAATGGTAATGTGGGATGTACAACTAAGCAATATTTGATATAAATATTGATATAATAATATTAATATGGATAGCATATTCAAAGCGATTAATAACTATAAAAGTGGTATTGATTAACCATGCACAAGAAAGTTCCGTTCAGAAATTCAGCGTCACCCTGATTTGTAAAATAGATTAAAAATAACAAACGTTCTCCAAAAGGGACGTGTCTTATACCAAAACAAAGATAATTCAATAAGGTTTTCCTTTTTATAAGTATAAGTATCTCAGGTTATCTCTACAAAAAGCTATGGACATTCGAAGTTGAAAGTTTGCTGCTGGAATTTCCCTGGACAGCAGTTTAGAGACATATTCATTTGCATTTTACGTTATTTAAACAATTTATTTTGTAAGTAAATATTTCATAGAGTTATATTACTCTGAGTTAGCTTCGTAACGAACTAAAGAACCTATACTAATGATTTTTCTATGATTTATAATGAATTTCATAAGGTAAGGTGTACAGTAAATTTCAGATTTGTCGTATTCGCTTTGCGATGACGTTTCATGCGTAAACTATAATATTTTCAAATGTATAACATTATAAAATGCAGATTATAAACTAATTAAAGATAATAATAAGAAATATTACGACGATATATATTTTAAATGATATGGATGCAGTATAATGTAAACTAGTATGTCACAAGATAAGTTTTCATGATCTAGATTTAAAATGATATAAACGGAACATCGAAACGTTATAAAATTAAACATGGGGTACTAGATTTAAACTATAGGTATGGTATTTATTTAAATAGGTATAAAATGAATTATATAGCATGTAGCAAAATTAACTTGCCAAGACGGAACAAGAACGGATGTGTACGGAACGTCCTTCGTCGGCGAAATGTCGCGATGCGCGCACGGTACACGGAACGGTTCCAAACAACGCACGAGGGTGATCACGCAAGTTAGGTACGTTCAGTGGATCACTCGAATCGTCAGCGATGAGCACGGCTCCGGTGGTGATCACCGGAATCAAGAAACAAGATCAAGAAAAAGAAAGAATAAAGAAGAAGAAGAGGCTATGTATTAAATAAGGAAAGAAAAATTAAATAAATAATATATATATAATATATATATGCAGAGGAGAGAGAGAGAGAAAGGAGTTGTTAGTTTGTTAGGAAATTAGATTTAAAATATTAAAAGATTTTTAGATTTAAAATTTTAGATAAGAGGTTTCAGTTTGTTAAAGAAATCGTATGAAAATATTTAAACTAAAATTTAAAATTAAATAAATTGAATTTTGGCGGGATACCAAAATATTTCAAAATGCGCCCGGGTCGGGTCTAAAACTTCAGATTTAAAATACGAAAAGTATGTGCGACTTTCAAAATAAAAAATGAATGCTCAGGTAACGAAAATGCATACCCCTAAGAACGGATGCACGTACATGCGCGTAGCCATCCAAACACGTCCGTTTCACTGAACGGGACGAGAACAAGATGCGTGGATGCTACCACGGGGTTAGGGGTATCATGCAGGCTATGAAATGCAATTTTAAATTATTTTACATGACCTAAAATGTTATATGGTAAAATGCCAGTATGCAGTATACATGAGATGCACGTGTCTATATAACAAGTCAGGGTAATCTATAAATATGAATCAACAGGTTCAAGCAAGCGGGTCGGGTCGAATGCAATATAAAATGTAAAATACTATTCGCACCCAAAATACGATAAATCAGGAAAATACCACAATTAAGGAAATACGAGAACTGGAATTGGTATAAATGAACTAGGGTGTTACAGCTTGTGAGTCATTAGGTCATTAATTGTGCATTTAATGACAAGGTGACTAAGTTAATTATGATTTGTTTGTTTTAAATGAGTTCATACAAGGTGTCTTGTGACTCATTCATTTGTATTAGTGCTAATGGTCACTCTCTTGTTTCCTACACTCACCTCTCTCCCCTTTATAAGTGGCCGGCCTCCCCCCTCTTTTGGCTAATAGTTATTGTTCACTAGGAAAAAGATTATGATAGATTCGGGTTCATGAAAATTAGATAGCCTCTTTCTCATTTCACCCGATCCAAAAGGCAACTTCCATAACCGTTCGTCCGTGACTTTGGACGTAACGAGACAAAGTGTTCTACTCATTCTCTACTTCATCTTGGTCGTCTCTTTTAGCAAACTTGACGATCGAGTTGCCTTGGTTTAGAGGCGGGAGCCCGTTTAAAGATCCGTCGACGTGGTGCCACCTGGACGACAAGACTGGAGATCGAGGAGATCGGAGCAGCCGCAACAAGCGTGGGATGATGGTTGAAGACCGAAGGACTCGGATCGTTCGGTATAACTCTTCTACCCACTTTGTAGTTTGTTAGTTTAGCTTTAATGGCAGATCCGGGTTACGGTACACGATAGCGCCAGTTGTAAAAAGTTTTCGTTCCGCATTTGGCGTCTGTTAGACGGCCGAGGCGCTACCGTAGACTTACATCTGCTACATCGGCCGCATCCGTTTAAACCTTCGATACATGGTGCCATAAATCAACTTGGCATCTTCAGAGAGGTGGATGGATAGCACCAATTAGTATCTTCCCCGAATTTCAGGCAAGATGGACCTACGCGGTCGTGTCTCCGTGATTCAGAGGGGAACAGATTCTGGCATGCCCGGTGGGACACTTTCCTCTTTCCACTCCACACTTCATGTGTCGTGTTCGCGAACCAATCGCGATTTGCTAATGGTTGCCCTTGGGTTTCGAGGTACTAAGATTTGGCGTTTTGCTTGGTGCAGAAAGCAAAGATCAATGGCGTTCACCTACTCGAAGTGTTCCACATGCAACTGAAACCCACGTTCTGCCTCAACTGGGGGCAAAGCTTACAGGCCCCAGGCGGCCTCCATCTTCGCTATGCCGGTGGAACAGGTGACTCAGGCCACCACTGGGCTATTCTTCGGGACCATGCTCCCACCAATGAGCTTCAACGCCCCCATTACCATCGCAAGAAGCTCCAAAGAAGTTGGTCTTTGATCGGCTTATAACTACCGCGGCCCCTCTCAACGGGTCGCCCAAATCCAGTGTCTCAGTTTTCAACAGACTGGAATAAAGCTCAAGTGGGCTCATGAAAAAGCCCGCAATATCTGAAGCGTCCATCCCGAAGTGGATAGCCATTCCTGCTCCTGAAGTCGTCAAGGCAGCTTCTCCTACTAAAGGGTCGGTCTTCACAAGACTGGCCGTTTCAGCTACTACTCCACGCGAAGTCACAAAGGCTGCTTCCCCTGTTCGAAAGTCGGCCTTCGCAAAACTGACTATCCCCTTTCAACGGACGTCAGTCTTCGACCGGCTAGCGCCAATAACAGTCTCTCCTCAAAACAGGGGGCAAGACAAAGCCATCCCCAGCGCGGAAGTCATCCCAACAGCTCGACACGCTCTACGTCACCACTGGCGCCGAGTAAGGAAGGCTAGGGGCAACTCCCCCTCTGGGATAACTCCACCATCCCCAACGGTGGAAGTCAACGCTGCTATTCCAACTGGGAACAGTTTTGAACTGCTCAACAAGGTGCGCAGAAGCTCTCCTACTGCAGTGCTGAAGAGATCTCCTCCACCTGTGGAGATTGCTTCAGAGAAGAAGCCGGAGCAGCCCCCTCAGCGGTTGTCCTCCAAAATTTACAAGGTTTGGCGTCAAGTCCAAGACTCGGTGATTGATGAAGATTACTCTTGCAGACAGAAAAAGATGAAAGTTCAGCAAGAAGACGGCCACCCTGTCAAGCCACAGAAGGCGACAACTACTTGGGTGCCCACTGCAATGGCCCCCTCAACTTCGACCACCCACAAGAGGAGAAGGCCGGAGAAAATCCCTGAGTCTGTAGCGCGTCGCAAGACCACTGAACCCAAACGCCCCAAGGCTGGGGGCATGGTAGTGCATACCGTCTATATGGCATCCGGAAAAGAGGATAGCCGTATCTCCACAAGTCGTCGACCGCTTACGCGATCAGCGACTAAGGCTTAGGATCAACAACAACAAAAGCTTCAAGAGATGCTTACAGCTATGGCCGCACTGTTGGATATAGTGCCCTCAGAGTCAATTATTGGATCACAGGCACGTGATTGCAATGATTGAGGGAGGACCTATACCGGTAGGACAGTCTTACTCAAGATGATAGTATGCTATCTGGTTTATCTTTATCATCGTGTACATGCTTTAGGTGACCTTACAGGTCGCTATTACACGTTGATAGAGCCCTTAGGATTCTTGCTTGACTGCCAGCAGTATGATGGCGATCATATACGTGGGAGCTGGGGTCTTTAAGAACATCCTTAAAGTGGTCCCTAGTCGTGGGAGTTTTCGAGACAGGGCAACGATACTCCGGAGTAGACTAGTGTATACAGTCGAGACCCCGACGAGGGGCGGTGGCCGGTCTCACAAGCCATTGGTGTCAGTTGGTTCACCTAAGATGTATACATGTGCTCATTGGGTTATGAGTACACCGGACAGGACTCGCCGGGAACATGCTAGTTGGTATTATACCTGACGTCAGATAGCAGTTCCCTGGTGACATGTGTACACGTTAGTTCATCGACCTGAGATCGTCATTTGTCTCGTGTGAGTTCCCACTGTGCTTTGATTACTACCCTACCACGGCTCAAAGGAGTCGTGCAAACAGGTTTTATTGGGTATAATTTCGAGCCACATGGAGGCAGTGAGCGGATCGGCAGGGGTTTCGTCTCTCCCGGTATTGGGGGTGAGATCGCGCTGTGTCTAGGAGAGCCATTACACGAAGTCCTTGGCCAAGGCAGGATATTTACTGGTAGGTATTCCAGTAGTATCTCAGGGTGTTCTGCGATATACTCTGACACGACTTGTAACGCTTTTGGGGGTCTGACTTTTACCAACCCCCTAGGCCCGCCATGCGATGCTCATAGACTAACGGACCGGACTGTACGAATATTGTCACTGACAGGCACAGTAGGGTGTCAGGATGAGTTCGCTCATCGACCTCCCTTTTGGTCAATACCTGGTAGCCCGTTACGTACATCTAGTACCTCTGACGTGCTAGTGGTTAAATCCACAGCCAAAGTATTGACGAGTCTTTAGAGTCCCCAACAGACAATTTTCAAGTTTCGGGCGAAACGTTGTAGAGGCCGTATGATATATGGCAGGGTTCGATCATATACGTGCAGTAGTGCACGGATCATGATCGGACGGATCATACTAGTAGGCTTTGGTTTAAGCCGGATCCTAGTATTAGATTTGTTGGATTACTTTAGTCTCATCGCATTCGCATTCGGTCGGAATGAGGATGCATGTATGTATATACAGGTGAGGGGTACTCTTGTGATCCTTCACGAGTTTACTTTAGATGTTGCCGTATCTTTTTGTTGTTGTAAACATTTGGATTAATGTTTACAAATGGAAATTATGATCTTATTTCATCATTTTGTGCATTAAATGAGACATGTACTTCATGGGTGACTCATGGTCTCATTTCTTGTGCAAATGTCACCTTATGTGATTGTTTTGTGAGATGAAATGAGACGGAGAGAGAGAAGGGAAGCCATGTTATGAGCTAGCTCTTGTATTATTGTACTCTCACTCTCTCATTTTCATCATAAGAAACTCAAGAAAGAAAAGGCTTCTTCTTCTTCCTCTTGCTATAGCTCACAACCTCCATTAATGGCATCATCTCTAACCTCCATCCATACACTCTCATGTGATGAGAATCAATGAATGCTTGAGACAAAGTTGTCACACACATTCTCTACATCGCCCTGGACACATCGGCTAGCGAACTTCATGCCCGAGTTGCTTCGGACGAAGCGGGAGCCCGTAAAAAGACTCGAAGATGTGGTGCCCTTTCCGACGAGGAGATCGAGACTGGAGATGCCGCGAGGAGTTTGGGATGGTGGCCAAAGACCGAAGGACATGGATCGATCGGTATAGCTTTCCAACCCTTTCTCTAGTTGCTAGCTATAGGTTAATGGTTCGATCCGGGATTTAAGCATACGATAGCACCGATTTCTAGTTTGAAAAAGTTTTCGTTTCCGCATTTTGGCCTCGGACAGACGGCCGGGGCACTACCGTTGACTTACATGGTATCAAACCCACGCCATTAACCTTTACTAGCTTGCTCTAACGTATTTAGAACTTCGATCGAACGAAATTTTCCAAAACTGCATTTCCAAAACTGCATTTCCAATCATGAAGTTTCTGTCGAATTTTTATTGTCGTCAAAAAATTATTTTGAGTATTGTAGAAAATCAGGCAGGCTTTTCTAAGAAAACTGCAGAAATTTTGTAGGCAGATTTCACTGTAGCGTGGCGGAACAGCGGCCGTACCCACGTTTTGTCCGCGGTTCCGCCACCGTACTGTAGCATCAGTCCACCAAAATTTCCACAGTGGTCTCTGACATGGAAATAGGGTTTCTTGTATTTTTTGTTTGGGCCCAGATTTGTTTGAGTACTGGGAATTGTGCTTAGGGCCCACTTCGAGGAAATTTTGTCGATCGAAAATTTAAATATGTTAGTTTACAGTATTTACATTATATCTGTGACCGTGAAGGTCATTTGATCGGTAAATCCTGTCTAATTGCTATAGCCCTTTTAGACGGATTTGCGAACGTGACATTCACGTTGATGTTCTGTGTTGTGCTGTGATGTTGCGGATTTGTCGTGGTGGATAGCCTGGTACAATGGTAGTACAGTTTGGTTATATATGTACATTTGATATTGCGGGGCGACCGTCCGACATGTGGACCGTCACTGCCTGTTTGTATATTATTCTTTTGGGGCACGACCGGGCTGAGGTCGATGTACCCGTTGTATATATTTTACTTTCTGTACTAGGATTACCCCGCGGTGGGGTGCACGGATAGTCGGGTTCTAGAGGGCAACGGGCCCGCATCTCATGGCTTTGAGACAGAGGGGGCTTTACTCTAGAATTGGCGGGCTATTCGCCGCACTCGTAGGGGGTACAAGTTGACCCAGGGAGGGGTGCTCAAGTTACCGGATTCCGTGAAGTGCTGGGTGGTCCATTCACGTTGTTGAAGGGGGCTGCCTCGCTTCAGGTTTTGGCGGGTAACTTGCCGCGCCCGTAGGGGTATAGGATTTCATTGCACAGGCTATCCACACGACCAGGGGAACGTCGGGTTTCAGTTGCGGCTCTATGAAACCCGGGGATCCCAGATTATCTGTATTGTTCTGTGATGCTTATTACATTTCTGTGATGTTGCATTTTATCACGCCATGAGCGATTATTATATATTGCTAAATATATACTAGTAGATGTTGTATATGTTTTACACCCGCGCTAGTCCAGTCTCCGCTCTGTCGTTAGTTAAGTAACCTAACGGGTAATGACGGGACCCAGTGGCGAATGCGGATGGCATATACAAACATCGTATTTTCGTTCTTTATTGGTGTGATCTATTGATGGGACTGCATTGATTCGGATCAATGCAAGCTAAACAAACCTATTCTGATGTTGTTGGAACATTTTTCAAAAAGCAGTTGTTGCAAGGAAGTTTTCTTTTGTTTTGCACGGTGGTATTCGGTAATGAATATTCAGCACCTCAGTCGACGTGGCAAGGGCCGAGATCCCTTCACCGGGAGTTACCCCTTGGACAGAAGTTGGCGTCAGGGTAATAACTTCACTATAGTCGATTACTTTTTGCTTTGCATCGTGGTATTCAGTTGGAATATCCTGCACCTCATTCTACGGGGAAAGAGCCGAGATCCCTTCAACAGGAGTGACCTCTTTAGCAAAGGTTTTCGTCACTATATTTTTATAAAAGCTATGCAGTTCCTTCAACGATATCAAGTTCATTACGCTAAAGGTTTTTCGCCAAGAACCTGCCGTAGCCCTCCATCATTTCAGATTAGTATTGCTTAGTATTCGTGCTACGTATGTCGTGCATTGCCGAGGCATAGTGTTCGGTAGCTCTGTAATGCTTTTCTGCCGCATGGATATGTGGATTGGTTATGACAGTCATACGGTTATGTTGGCATTGCCAATGACTCGTACGGGTGGGTTTAACGCAATCAAGATAATGACTGGTTGAGCTTGACTAGGACTCTTTGATATGTTGGCATTGTCAAGGTCACTTGGGTCCTAGGGGTAAAAACATACATCAGGAGTTTCTAAAGAAACTGAAACTTGCCAGGCATGCGCATACCTTCTGGAGTGTGATAACGTGAGTGGATTCCATCACATTATCATGCGATGATAGTTGGATTCCGATTCCCACTGATGAGTTGGTTTACTCCTCGGGTGATCCCGACTAATTCTTCTTTCAGGTTTGGAGGAGAATTTTACGATACAGTTGGAGGTTTCCTAATTAGATAAATTGATAGCCATTCTGATCTAGGTTAGAGTGCACGCTGAGTGTTTCTTTTCTCTCTCTCTTTGGCAGCGAACATGTCCCGACCCTAGACTATGACTCAGTGACCAAGTTAACCGAACCTTCTTGAACACTGGCTTTTGGATTGTCAGAGTTGCATACCTCATTGCCACTCCTACTTTTACCCTTTTCTCCATAACACCCCGTATTACTACGAAAATCCACTTCCATTGGATAAAACCATCGTATGGTTATATACGAACTCGAAGGAACTTGTTCCAGATTCGATGATGGTTTCCAGTTCTGGAGAAAATGAATAGGACTATTCAGTTGTCTTTTCTTTTTACCTTCTCTCAGGTTGCGAGTGCTCCTTGGATTATGACAGTACACCTATTATGCTAATTGGATAGTCTTCATCCAAACCATAGGCAGGTGCCAAACGGTAGGAAATGAAGAAAACCATTTAGCCTAGAAGGTATACAGAAGGTATTAAGTAAAGAAAAATAAAGAGATTAGTAAGAGGGCAAAGTAAATTGCGACTGTTATTCACGACCAAACCAAGTATTTCATCGCCACTCCTACTTCACCTTTGTATTTCTCCGGAACACCCCGTATCACTACGAAGATCCACAGTTTATTGGATACTCCATCGTATGGTTATATACGAACTCGAAGGAACTTGTTCCAGTTCGGGGATGGATTCTGGTTCAGGAGAAATAGGAATAAGGTTTATTCAGTTGTCTTTTATCTTTACCTTCTCTCGGGTTACGAGTGCTCCTAGGATTAGGACAGTACACCTATTATGCTTATTGGATAGTCTTCTTCCAAACCATAGGCTGGTGCCGAACGGTAGGGAAGGAAGAAAACCATTTAGCCTAAGGGGGTGTACAGAAGGTAATGACTAAAGACATATAAAGGGATTTGGAGAGATGGCAAAGAAATATACGGTTACAGTCATGAATCTAGATAATGGAAGAGGTTTTACTAGGAATACCCGGATACCCCTTCGAAACATTTACATGTTTCAGTTTCACTGTGTACTGTTAAAAGAAAACTGATTTCCCAATTAGTCCTTGCTCCAGGGTATGTATTTACCAGGTTTGATTATCACATCTGTATGGTTTTACAGATGATGAGAGGGAGTAAGTTATTGGGAATTGGGTGATCATCCTTATTATATCGGGATTCGATGTAATTGGTGATATTTGAGGAAATTGCCTGGGTTGTTTGCCGGACGAAAAATATTTTGTTTTGAATATCTTTTGTTATGCACCAATTTCAAATTGATATATCTGTACGTTTATTTTTTATAAAGTGAGATATAACTTTTTGAAATTGTGTCTATGACATTTACCTATATCAGTGGATGGTTAGGTAAGGAGCATTAAACAGCGGTGTAATTCTTCTTAACCATAAGTGCAGTTTTCAACCTACGATACACGGGGAATGAGTTGTTAGACTCAGGGGACTTATACAGAGTATTGTATGTTGTCCAGTGTCCATGAGGACAGAGGGGTTGGTACCCATACTATATTCTGTTTACTTATGACTTCTCTAGTTCTTAGACATGTGTTTCGTAGAAACACAAGGTCTAAGTTTTGAGAAGTTATAGGTATAAGAATAAAGTAGAGAACCAGGTATTGAAAGTATCGGAATTCTTCAAGGTGATCGAAGATGTAGATACTTGTGTATGGTATTCAGTTGATAGTAATGATTATGAGAACTTTCTTCTCTTTCAGGTTACTCATAATTGGAAGCACTCCTAAGTTAAGTAATGCTGATCAGCCTCTCTCCATTTAATTGACATGCACTGGAGACAGCTGCATGATTTGAATCTGGTTCCAATTAAATCAGTGCCTCTGTTTCTATATTGGATATAGAATAATTCATATCTTAACAATGTTAAGGTACGGGGAGTTGTCCGGCTTATGCTTAAAACCAGACTCTGGATAACTCAAGGCGCGTTTCTGTAATGGCAGTTTGTGGGTTGACCCAGGCTATGACGAGGGTTGACTTTTTACCATATGGAAGATCAATAGTAATATTGTTCTTAACTCGCCACAGTTTTAATAAAAAATGGATTTTTTCAGAAAACAGTAGTGGGAGTATGGTAGAACTGGAAGTGATTCCAGAACCGCAAACGATTAATGAAAATTTGATAAGAACCTAAAGATTCAATCTGGATTGACATTCCATTGGCCACTCCGCAGATAAGGTGGGTAACCTCAGGCACTCTAGAGGTACTTCGGTATGCTCAAAGACGGTGACTGGGAGGTTCTTGTTTACCCAGACTTGCCATTGCTGTTGTTCCAGACTGTGAGACCCGGCAGCAGGATGAGTATAGCGTCGTTCTAAATTAGCTTTAGAAGTGTACGTGTATATGACTCTGCTAGAGGGTTGTCATAGTCAGTGGGTGCAGCGGAAGCATAATGGACAAGTAGCTTATGTCTATTTATGGACTAAAGCAGATATAGCGGAGATAGATCATCTATTTCTGATGTGACAGTCATAGGATTGACTTCATCAGAATAGGGGATGGGTTAGTTAAGAAGGTAGTAGGGTGTAATGTCCTGGTATTTGGATGACATACACAGAGTAGAAAGTGAAATTCCTATACTACGATCGGTTATACTTTGGTTGTCACGCAGTGGTTTCTCCATATGGGAATTGGATATTATATCAGATATTCTGGTTACTAGATCTATGGTTTTAGATCTAGATTTAGGTAGTTTCCCAATCTGGGTACTTAGACAGCATTCTAAAGGTGTCTTAAAATGGACGACTCCTGGCACGGTAGTGTACCTGCAGGTGATGGAGTCACCCTCTCTAAAGCTGTCTTACAGACTAAAGGGGAGAGGGATGTGCATGATTGGCTGATCACTTGCTTAGGCAATTGAGTCAATCATGAGATGTCAAGTACCACACCGGATGTTGTTTTTGCACTAGATTCAATAAGTTGATATTAATCCTATCTTGGAGAAACGTTCGGAAGCAGTTTTAGAACATAAGTGGATGTTCTAGGGAAATGATAACAACAGCCTCTTTTAGGAGACGGTTATCATTCCAGGCTTCCAAGGTGACCTGGATGACATAGTGACTGTCAGAGTTATAGTTTTCCCTCTGACGAGGGGCAGTATTTTGGACAGGTGGTCTAAGTGGATACTGAGGGAGGCATGGCGCAGGATACTGATTAAGTTCAGTTGACGATACAGTCTAAGAAGTTTGGATTTGGAGTTCATTTATGAACTAGGTCCCATCAGATATCCAGACATATTCTAAGACAGGTATTGCTCATTTCGGGAGATGGCTTTCTCCGCGTACTTGAGATAAAGAGAGACATAGAAAGAAACATTAGGGCGGATCAACTCACTGAGGCTATTCCTCGAACGCAATAGTTTCGCAAACGGGCTTTGTGAGACTGATTAGTAGAGGAGTTGGGTGTTCGGTATCACACGGGCTGTGAGTATGCAACATCGCAATAATTAGCCTTGAGTTCAAGTGGGAGATTGTTGGATATAGTGCCCTCAGAGTCAATTATTGGATCACAGGCACGTGATTGCAATGATTGAGGGAGGACTTATGCCGGTAGGACAGCCTTACTCAAGATGATAGTATGCTATCTGGTTTATCTTTATCATCGTGTACATGCTTTAGGTGACCTTACAGGTCGCTATTACACGTTGATAGAGCCCTTAGGATTCTTGCTTGACTGCCAGCAGTATGATGGGGATCAAATATATAGGAGCTGGGGTCTATAAGCACATCCTTAAAGTGGTCCCTAGTCGTGGGAGTTTTCGAGACAGGGCATCGATACTCCGGAGTAGACTAGTGTATACAGTCGAGACCCCGACGAGGGCCGGTGGCCGGTCTCACAAGCCATTGGTGTCAGTTGGTTCACCTAATATGTATTCAGGTGCTCATTGGGTTATGAGTACACCGGACAAGACTCACCGGGAACATGCTAGTTGGTATTATACCTGACGTCAGATAGCAGTTCCCTGGTGACATGTGTACAGGTTAGTTCATCGACCTGAGATCGTCATTTGTCTCGTGTGAGTTCCCACTGTGCTTTGATTACTACCCTACCACGACTCAAAGGAATCGTGCAAACAGGTTTTAGTTGGGTACAGTCCCGAGCCACATGGAGGCAGTGAGCGGATCGGCAGGGGTTTCGTCTCTCCCGGTAATAGGGGTGAGATCGCGCTGTGTCTAGGAGAGCCATTACACGAAGTCCTCTGCCAAGGCAGGAGATTTACTGGTAGGTATTCCAGTAGTATCTCAAGGTGTTCTGGGCTACACTCCGACGTGACTTGTACCACTTTTGGGGGTCTGACTTTTACCAACCCCCTAGGCCCTCCATGCGATGCTCACAGACGAACGTGCCTGTAACGTTTTGAAAATCGTTTCGGTGAAATTTCGAAAAATCGGTAAAATAAGGGGGTTTTCTGTAAAAAAGTCAAAATGCAAATATCTTTATTATAAAATTAATTATACATATTCTAGCTATATAATTGCTAGTATTTGGTGTTTATTGAGCCACTGGTGAAATTTCAAATTTTCTGAATTTTTTTCCAAAATAAATTATTTTAATATTATTTTAAGCCATTATTAATACATTTAATTAGGGAAAATTACAAATTGGAATGAGTTGAAACAAATTTCGTGCATCATAAAACATTAAATAAAATTTTATCATGTGATTTTTGAAACGAAATCGTTTTCCAAAACGGTTTAGAAAATTATTGAAGAAAAAGGCTTAAATGGTGAAAATAAGTTAAATGGAGATTTGGGGTATTATATTTATCATTTTCCCTCACCCCCCACACACACCCACACTCACACAACCCCATATTTAGCAGCCCTCTCCAAGTGTTCCTCACTTATTGATAGAAGAAAAGAAATCATGAGAAAGAAAACAAAGGAAGTGAGAAAATAGTAAAAAGAGTATAGTCTTTTGTTGACTGGGTCTTCTTTTCTCCCATTGACTTCACCCACCCCCACACCACACCTCACTCCTCTCCTCCCTTGGCCGAATCTGAACTGTTGGCAGCCCCCCCATTTTTCTCCAAGTCCTCATCTTCCTTCACCTCCAAATTTATTCAAAAATCAACCAAAATCAACACAAATCAAAGCAAACTCAAAATCTAATCCCTACCCATTTCTCATTAGCCAAACTTGCATGGATCTAGGGAATAAGCTGGCATTTTAGAGGCTTTGATTTCCATATTTGATCTCTTGATCATGTGGTATAATTCTAACCTTTTTCTTAATTTGTTGGTTATTCTTTTAATTTAGCTTAATTAGGAAATTAATTATGGTTCTAATTGAAAGATTTGAGTTTCAAGAGAAGGATTAATTTATAGTTAGGTTTTTTTTTATTGTGTGTTTATGGATGCATAGTGTAATTCATCATATTGTGAAATGAAAAAAACCTAATCTAATTGCTAGTTTGCAAATTGTTAGGTTGAAATTATGGTAATTACACTAATTTGCAAACTAGGTTTTGGAATTTAATTCGAAATGTTAGATTAAAAATCTAAATATGTTTTTCATGACTTCATTAACATTTTAAAGTGTAGTTTAATGTTATAGATCATGCAAATCCAAGCTAGATTGTAGTTTGTGCATTTTTGGTATAAAATTGTTAAAATTGGTTATGTATGCAAACTAGATTTTTTTTGAGATTAATATTAAGAGTTAAGTTTAAAATCAAATTAAAATTGGTATGACTTAATTAAGATGTTTAATAAGTATTATGGCCATTAGATTTGCTTAAACGTCGAGTTTTGTACTAAAACGGGTAATTTGTGCTTGCTAGATTTTCGGAAAAATGGCTTTTAAAGTGAATTTGGGGTTTTTTGAGAATTTTAAGCTATTTTATATTATAATTAGTGCTTGTGATTGTACAAATGAGTATGTTTGGATTTTTCTCGATGGTTTGGCGTTTGTACACCGACGTCGAGAGTTTTTGGGTTGATTTGTGAAAGCAACCATAGGTTTTGACCTATGTGCGATTCGTGTGTCGTTTTGGTCATGAGTCGGATTTTAATGCGATACGATGCGTTGTGATATGTAGGTGCCCCCATGTGGACTTCGAGACAACAAGCAAGCGCGTGGCAACGTCGGCATCGGCGAGCGAGGACCAGGTGAGTAGACTTATATCTATGGGGAGAAGTCGGGTGGATGGCGTATAGCACCCCCGCAGTCCGTAGTGTAGCTCATATATATATGTTTATATAGGTGTTTTCTGATACGAGAATGTTCATTCATGTTATGTTTATGTATTCATGGAGTACCTTTGGGTTAGTTGCGAAACCCTAGAGTAGTTGTTATACCCGCATACGCACACACAGACTTGCGTACTTGACTTTCTTGTGCGCAGATTGGGATGCGTATATATGTATATATGCGTGGGTATGGGACTATGCATATGTACATTCATATACGCATGCATGGATAATGAGGATAGTACTTGGGATTTAAGATGAGTCGATGAGATTTGATTTGAGGCCGTGAGATCGGTGATATAATAGGGTTCGTATTTGAGATACGACATGACGTTGTAGCGGGTCCTTGACGTAGTGTTTCACACACGTCCATGCATACTTAGGCGGTATCAGTATTGTACTAGACGTAGATCAGTACCCCGATCATGATATTTGATAAAGAGGATACCAGGTGAATAGTATGATGAATGTGATATTGACTCGTACCCAGATTTGGGGATGCCGTACGACGGATTTACGTACGAGCTATATTTTGATGATTGATCCGCACTCTTGACTTGGGATGTCTGGTTATAGATATGGTATCGGATATGATATTATTGAGGCGGGATCACCGACTAATATATATATACAGGTATGTATATGTATCGACTCAGATGTTAGGCGGTTTCCTTACCTGCAGTCCAGCTTGTTAACTTAGTCCTTTAGTTTAGTTTAGTTGTTAGATTAGATTCGATTCTTACCTATTTCAAAAACTAACGAATCGTGGGTATTTTAAAAGACAGCCAAAGGGATCCTACGGATATTTCAAAAGACGTATCTTTTCATAAAAACACCGTAGCCCCTATTTTCAAAACCCCATGATTCGTGTTATTTCAAAAGGCACCATTTGTAGGATTTATATTAGGGTAATGCAGATTAGTTATCGTTGTGTTTAGTATTTAGCTCCCGCTCATTATTACTGTTCGCTCCGCATCACATACTTATATTATAATTTCTTATTGCATTGTTGATATCATACTGTTAGGACACCGGCACCATTACCGATGATGCGTATGTACCACGTACACTTGCTTGCCGGCTCACACACATCTTCATCGGTAATTGCCATGTCACGCACACCTTAGAAAATATTAACGCCTAATGTAGCTTGTTAACTAGTATTTTTGACATGATGATTAGTTGCTTGCATTATATGCTAGTTTAAACATTTTAGTTGTTACTTGTCACTTCGTGCATACTGTTATTCATTATATGTCGTATTCATGGATGCGCATGATTATATTCATGGTTTTACATGCTTTTGATGATTCGGATTTCCATGATATTTTCTGGATTTGGAGGAAAACCGCAAAACATATATAAACTGCTTTCTCTCTTTTTAAATAAAAAAATGCGGTTTTCCCATAATGTATGAGTCGTCCACCATGAGTTTGCTGATGGATTTCGAGACCCGATTCGAGGAGATGGATGAACCGTTTCGGGTACATGGTGGGCCCGGTAAGGTACCCCGGGGCAAGAAGCTCATGGTGATGACGATGAGCCTGGCAGGGGGAGACTACCTACCGGTGATTTTACCCGACGCGTCGGATATCCGGAGGATACTGTCGTGGTCTTGAGATGGATGGTAGGGGCCGGTCTGGATTGACGGCGCCCTAGATATTGTGATTGAGATATTGAGATTTTGAGATATTGAGGTACATAGATTGTGATACAGAGATATCGAGATATTTGGACACTTGTTTTGTGTCGATGCTGGGCACTGTTTTATGCTGATTTCATTTATGGTACCTCACTTTTAAAATACAGAAATCTCACTGGTTTATGAAAGCGGTTTTCTTCAGTACATGCATTCTGTTCCATGCATTCATACATCATCCACATGATACATTGCTACCTGAGGCACTGACACGGGCACATGGAATTACACTTGGGTTAGATATTTGCCCTAACCATTGTTATGGGTTGCTGGTTATATATTTGAGGATATATTATGATCATTGACCTAGGATTGCGTTATTTATGCGATTTCTTTTCGTAGATGTTTTTCTATTCACGAGTTGGCAACTCAACCCCGTTGTGCCCCAGTTTCTTGCAGGTTTGCCGTACAGGTTTCATTACGGCTTGCGGGCATAGTTTCCTTCGGGTGATTTGCTAGTAGGTGGGTTTACCTGTATCGTACCCCCATTATATATCTTGTATATTATTATTCTGTTGTATCTAGAAGTTCCATCAACCAAACATGTATTTATTTGAGATAGAGACCAGTGATGTTATTCCTTCGACCTTAGAGTCGCGCGTTATATTTCTGTGGTTTTCTTGTGGTTTTGAGTTTCCTTTTGAATTTTGATCCTCGCCCTTGGCGTTGTATATTATATTGCTTGTGTGGTTGTGACCGTCGATTGACGAAGAGCTAGCTCCCGCTTGGGGATGCATTTTTATTGATTTTGTATACTATTCATGTTGTATCCCGTTTAGGGGCCAGTATTTACAAAGGAGACTCTGTCGAAATTTTCAGGAAATATTTGATGTTTTTAAAAAGGCATAATTCGGCTTATGCTATTAAAACTACTTGATTTAAATTGGTTTTTCCTTCACTCTACTACTTTTCTTGGTTTGGATTTCTGGGTTTTCGGCTCACTTAGATTACGTACGCCTCGAGACGTTCGTAGTTTAAATGCCGGTCATGTTCCGTACTTTCGGGGCGTGACAAAGTTGGTATCAGAGCGTTAGGTTTTACCTTCGGAGCGTAGGATGACCCTTGGTTGATGGAATAGGTGACTAAAGTAGAGTGACGTACCGTAGGTATGTTCCGCGGCATATTTACGATACGCTACTCTACTTAAGAAGCCTTAGGATGTACATTTCTTTGCTCAGTATTATATTCATTCCGATCTAGCCTCATCAGCACCAGTTATGGTTTTGCTGCCACGATTACGGGCAGGGAGAGCTACAGCTAGAGTTGCGGTCAGCACGAGCTCGTCACGAACGAGGACTGACCAGGGCAAAATTCTGGCGACACACGATTGCGGAGATGTGTCTTTTTACTGTGTTTCTGCGCCACGAGCGTTTGGCGGATCGCCTTTATGAGGTTACCCGGATGTGCTGATCGACACTAGAGGATTGAGCCAAAGATAGAGGCCAGCCAGATTTTGATGACCGTTGGTGTATTGCTTACTCATGATGATTGAGGCACTGTTCAGCGTGCAGACGAGTGAGCCAGTTGTTGCTGCGAGCGACGAGATATCGCCCCATATGTTGGAGCTATTGCAGTACAGGTTGTACTAAGAGATGATAGAAGGTCGCTAGTCACCCGAGGATGAATGACTAGGACATGTGGTTCGTTCGACTAACCGATGAGAGGTCATCAGATAGATTGATTCTAGCTAGAGACGACTTCACGCGGAGACGTTGGGAGTCGACAGAGACGATCGAATGTCAGAAGCCTATTATTCCAAGTTTAAAGTATTCGGAAGGGCATGCAAGCAATTCTATGGACCCTCTAGAAGAATGAAACCCTAACTCGACTTAATGACCGTGTGAAAGCCTTTGAACCTTCGGGTTTGCGGCAGTTCTACGGCGCCATTAGTGAGGCTTGGGTTTGCCCTTCTACGGCTGGACCACCGATGCTGTGGTATGTACTCGATACTATTAAACTGTGCCCAAGATGTTGAGCTCTTGGGGGATTATGAGGTTTTGACGACTCGATCGGATGTCTTGACTTAATTCGGATGCTAGGTGGTGAGATGCATTCTTGGGAGACTCCAGATACGAGAATAGCCGTTGGAGCTCAGTCCATACAGCCGCGACGAGACGAGTCCAAAGCAGACGACATTAGAGAAAAGTGAAGTAAGAGGTTCGTACCAGATCTAGATGAGATGACGTTCTACTCCGCCGACATCAGAGATGCGATGCGAATGCCGAGGCATGGTACTTGGATTTACCTTCCAGAAGGAGTCGCGATGAGTATGCAGTCGTTCCAGAGCAAGATGCAGATATAAGAAAGGACGATGAATTCCGGACAGTTGGCAGAGACGAGACATGGAAGAGACCGTGAGCAGGATTCCTTCCAGGACACTGCTGCAATGATACTTGCACCCAGGATCAGATGTGTCACATACATTCAGAGAGCCAGAGGCCGACGCCAGTGATATGCTGTCTTACGAGTGGTCGCGATGATTGACCGAGAGATGACCAGAGAAGTGCCAGAATGGAATCATCCCCGTTAGCACACCTGACAGGGCTGATGAGCCGATGGACCGAGAGATTGGTAATTCACAGTGAAGACCTTGACCCAGGAGTGGTCATTGTTATGCACACCAGCAGGCCAAAGTTCATGATCATCGACGAGACGTCCCTCTAGTGACCGCGACAGTTGGCCCGAGATTCTTAGAGGATGCACTTGAGCGGTACTATTCCGCCATTATTGATTTCGATGTTTTGAGTGATTTATTCGCATGATTTGATTTTGATGATTGAGGATTTACGATCTTTGCACAGTGTTGCACTTGATATCGTTTTCGTGCTTTGGTTTCACGTGGTTGTGATTTTACGGTTTTAGACATTTGAGTTGATTTTGTGCGTATGCATGTACACGATTTGGTTCCTGCACTCTGTGTAGTTTATATATGCTTGCAGTGCAGTGATACGCCTTTTGTGCACTTAGATGCACTGGACTTCGATTTCGATTGTGATACTCGATATTTGTTTTGTGCACCTTGTGCACCTGATTTGATTTTGCGCATGTTTGGCGCTTGATATTGGATTTCATGATTTCGTGCATGATGGATGCCCCTGGTTTTGGGTTTTCGCGCATGGTGAGTGCATGTCTTGAGATGCGATTTTGGTGCACACCAGATGCACTAAATCAAGATTTTTTCGTGCATGTCAGATGCACCTGATTTTGCTGTCAGGCACACACGTTGCCTACGACAGATGCTTTGTGCACACCCGATGCACTTAGATCTTGTTTCTGTGCACTTGTATGGCACGTATATGGATTTTGATTGTCGTGCGCACCAGACGCACGTAGTATTCATACGCGTATTTTGGGATTGATTTCTTATAGAGCAGTACGTTTTTTTTATGATGATAATTGCGATGTGTTTTCGTACTAAGCAGGACTAGTCAGAGGACAGTACCTGAATGTATTTTGCATGCATTGATAGCTATTGAAGGGAATTCCAAAAAGCGAGCTATAGTCTCAGTATTTACCTACGTGTCTGATATGACGCGAAACGTTTAAAACAAGGAAAACCCTTCTAAATTGTTTCCCAAAACGGCGGAACGTACATTTCAAACAAAGGTATATATGTATATAGTTATTTTCTTATGATAGACGTCCGCCACTGTGCAGTGTTATGTGCATTGCACAGCAACTTAAAGGATTTGGCATGCATTTCCTCCTGATATTTGCATGTATAGTTCCGATTTATAGCATATCGGTCTTTCTTGAGATCCGGCATTCGTGTCTTCACCTTGACTCCAATGATTGCGGGATGCTTGACGGAGTTTTGATTTCGAGTTACCTACTCATTACTTATGCGCATGCATTGCGCTATGATGCGTTTTATGTACTTATGATTTCGGAGCCCCGACGACTTGATGGTTTTGCTTAGATGTTTTTGTATTTGGGGAGAGTTTGAATTTAAATTCGGGGACCGAATTTCTTTGAGGGGGGAAGATTGTAATGTTTTGAAAATCGTTTCGGTGAAATTTCGAAAAATCGGTAAAATAAGGGGGTTTTCTGTAAAAAAGTCAAAATGCAAATATCTTTATTATAAAATTAATTATACATATTCTAGCTATGTAATTGCTAGTATTTGGTGTTTATTGAGCTACTGGTGAAATTTCAAATTTTCTGAAATTTTTTCCAAAATTAATTATTTTAAAATTATTTTAAGCCATCACTAATACATTTAATTAGGGAAAATTAAAAATTGGAATGAGTTGAAACAAATTTTGTGCATCATAAAACATTAAATAAAATTTTATCATGTGGTTTTTGAAACGAAATCGTTTGCTAAAACGGTTTAGAAAATTATTGAAGAAAAAGGCTTAAATGGTGAAAATAAGTTAAATGGAGATTTGGGGTATTATATTTATCATTTTCCCTCACCCCCCACACACACCCACACTCACACAATCCCATATTCAGCAGCCCTCTCCAAGTGTTTCTCACTTATTGATAGAAGAAAAGAAATCATGAGAAAGAAAACAAAGGAAGTTAGAAAATAGTAAAAAGAGTATAGTCTTTTGTTGACTTGGTCTTCTTTTCTCCCATTGACTTCACCCACCCCTACACCACACCTCACTCCTCTCCTCCCTTGGCCGAATCTGAACTGTTGGCAGCCCCCCCCATTTTTCTCCAAGTCCTCATCTTCCTTCACCTCCAAATTCATTCAAAAATCAACCAAAATCAACACAAATCAAAGCAAACTCAAAATCTAATCCCTACCCATTTCTCATTAGCCAAACTTGCATGGATCTAGGGAATAAGTTGGCATTTTAGAGGCTTTGATTTCCATATTTGATCTCTTGATCATGTGGTGTAATTCTAACCTTTTTCTTAATTTGTTGGTTATTGTTTTAATTTAGCTTAATTAGGAAATTAATTATGGTTCTAATTGAAAGATTTGAGTTTCAAGAGAAGGATTAATTTATAGTTAGGGTTTTTTTTGTTGTGTGTTTATGGATGCATAGTGTAATTCATCATATTGTGAAATGAAAAAACCCTAATCTAATTGCTAGTTTGCAAATTGTTAGGTTGAAATTGTGGTAATTACACTAATTTGCAAACTAGGTTTTGGAATTTAATTGCAAATGTTAGATTAAAAATCTAAATATGTTTTTCATGACTTCATTAACATTTTAAAGTGTAGTTTAATGTTATAGATCATGCAAATCCAAGCTAGATTGTAGTTTGTGCATTTTTGCTATAAAATTGTTAAAATTGGTTATGTATGCAAACTAGATTTTTTTTGAGATTAATATTAAGAGTTAAGTTTAAAATCTAATTAAAATTGGTATGACTTAATTAAGATGTTTAATAAGTATTATGGCCATTAGATTTGCTTAATCGTCCATGTGGACTTCGAGACGACAAGCAAGCGCGTGGCGACGTCGGCACCGGCGAGCGAGGACCTGGTGAGTAGACTTATATCTACGGGGAGAAGTCGGGTGGATGGCGTATAGCACCCCCGCAGTCCGTAGTGTAGCTCATATATATATATGTTTATATAGGTGTTTTATGATACGAGAATGTTCATTCATGTTATGTTTATGTGTTCATGGAGTACCTTTGGGTTAGTTGCGAAACCCTAGAGTAGTTGTTATACCCGCATACGCACACACAGACTTGCGTACTTGACTTTCTTGTGCGCAGATTGGGATGCGTATATATGTATATATGCGTGGGTATGGGACTATGCATATGTACATTCATATACGCATGCATGGATAATGAGGATAGTACTTGGGATTTAAGATGAGTCGATGAGATTTGATTTGAGGCCGTGAGATCGGTGATATAGCAGGGTTCGTATTTGAGATACGACATGACGTTGTAGCGGGTCCTTGACGTAGTGTTTCACACACGTCCATGCATACTTAGGCGGTATCAGTATTGTACTAGACGTAGATCAGTACCCCGATCATGATATTTGATAAAGAGGATACCAGGTGAATAGTATGATGAATGTGATATTGACTCGTACCCAGATTTGGGGATGCCGTACGACGGATTTACGTACGAGCTATATTTTGATGATTGATCCGCACTCTTGACTTGGGATGTCTGGTTATAGATATGGTATCGGATATGATATTATTGAGGCGGGATCACCGACTAATATATATATACATGTATGTATATGTATCGACTCAGATGTTAGGCGGTTTCCTTACCTGCAGTCTAGCTTGTTAACTTTGTCCTTTAGTTTAGTTTAGTTGTTAGATTAGATTCGATTCTTACCTATTTCAAAAACTAACGAATCGTGGGTATTTTAAAAGACAGCCAAAGGGATCCTACGGATATTTCAAAAGACGTATCTTTTCATAAAAACACCGTAGCCCCTATTTTCAAAACCCCATGATTCGTGTTATTTCAAAAGGCACCATTTATAGGATTTATATTAGGGTAATGCAGATTAGTTATCGTTGTGTTTAGTATTTATCTCCCGCTCATTATTACTGTTCGCTCCGCATCGCATACTTATATTATAATTTCTTATTGCATTGTTGATATCATACTGTTAGGACACCAGCACCATTACCGATGATGCGTATGTACCACGTACACTTGCTTGCCTGCTCACACACATCTTCATCGGTAATTGCCATGTCACGCACACCTTAGAAAATATTAACGCCTAATGTAGCTTGTTAACTAGTAGTTTTGACATGATGATTAGTTGCTTGCATTATATGCTAGTTTAAACATTTTAGTTGTTACTTGTCACTTCGTGCATACTGTTATTCATTATATGCCGTATTCATGGATGCTCATGCTATTATTCATGGTTTTACATGCTTTTGATGATTCGGATTTCCATGATATTTTCTGGATTTGGAGGAAAACCGCAAAACATATATAAACTGCTTTCTCTCTTTTTAAATAAAAAAATGCGGTTTTCCCATAATGTATGAGTCGTCCACCATGAGTTTGCTGATGGATTTCGAGACCCGATTCGAGGAGATGAATGAACCGTTTCGGGTACATGGTGGGCCCGGGAAGGTACCCCGGGGCAAGAAGCTCGTGGTGATGACGATGAGCCTGGCAGGGGGAGACTACCTACCGGTGATTTTACCCGACGCGTCGGATATCCGGAGGATACCGTCGTGGTCTTGAGATGGATGGTAGGGGCCGGTCTGGATTGACGGCGCCCTAGATATTATGATTGAGATTTTGAGATTTTGAGATATTGAGGTACATAGATTGTGATACAGAGATATCGAGATATTTGGACACTTGTTTTGTGTCGATGCTGGGCACTGTTTTATGCTGATTTCATTTATGGTACCTCACTTTTAAAATACAGAAATCTCACTGGTTTATGAAAGCAGTTTTCTTCAGTACATGCATTCTGTTCCATGCATTCATACATCATCCACATGATACATTGCTACCTGAGGCACTGACACGGGCACATGGAATTACACTTGGGTTAGATATTTGCCCTAACCATTGTTATGGGTTGCTGGTTATATATTTGAGGATATATTATGATCATTGACCTAGGATTGCGTTATTTATGCGATTTCTTTTCGTAGATGTTTTTCTATTCACGAGTTGGCAACTCACCCCCGTTGTGCCCCAGTTTCTTGCAGGTTTGCCGTATAGGTTTCATTACGGCTTGCGGGCATAGTTTCCTTCGGGTGATTTGCTAGTAGGTGGGTTTACCTGTATCGTACCCCCATTATATATCTTGTATATTATTATTCTGTTGTATCTAGAAGTTCCATCAACCAAACATGTATTTATTTGAGATAGAGACCAGTGATGTTATTCCTTCGACCTTAGAGTCGCGTGTTATATTTCTGTGGTTTTCTTGTGGTTTTGAGTTTCCTTTTGAATTTTGATCCTCGCCCTTGGCGTTGTCTATTATATTGCTTGTGTGGTAGTGACCGTCGATTGACGAAGAGCTAGCTCCCGCTTGGGGATGCCTTTTTATTGATTTCGTATTCTATTCATGTTGTATCCCGTTTGGGGGCCAGTATTTACAAAGGAGACTCTGCCGAAATTTTCAGGAAATATTTGATGTTTTTAAAAAGGCATAATTCGTCTTATGCTATTAAAACTACTTGATTTAAATTGGTTTTTCCTTCACTCTACTACTTTTCTTGGTTTGGATTTCTGGATTTTCGGCTCACTTAGATTACGTATGCCTCGAGACGTTCGTAGTTTAAATGCCGGTCATGTTGTAAGTGCACGGCGGCGCCCCGGCCTCCATCCCGAGGCCAAAATGCGGAAGCGGTGATAAACTTTAATTTTGCGAACTTAGCAAACCGGCACCACCGCGCACTAAAACCCGGATCGAACCATTAACTAGTCCTAGCTAACTACAAGATAGGGAATAGAGATATACCGACTGATCCGAGTCCTCCGGTCTTCTCGTCATCGTCCCGATCTCCCGCGGAAACTCCGGTCGTCGCCTCCTCGCCGGAAGGGCACCACATCGTCTGCATCTTTTACGGGCTCCCACCTCAATACCGAGGCAACTCGGGCACGAAGCTGGCTAGTCGACGTGCCCATGGTTTGCTGTAGAATGTGTAGTGCTCATGTCTCACTTTGGGGTTCATGGAGTTGCCTTTGGTGGAGGAATGATACTTGGAGTTTTGGAGATTGATCTTGTGGGATTTTTGCAACTTGAAATGAGCCAAAAACCCACACCAAAAATTTGGGACAGCCCCCTATGAGCTTGGCCGGCCACAAGAGATGAGGGAGGGAGTAAAAATGAGAGTGTGACCAAAAGAATGAGATAGCCATCCAATAATCCAAGGGAGAGAGAGAAAGGTCATGATATCAAGAGATGATTACTAACCCAAACCCACACTCCACCAACCTCATCATCTCAACAAAGTCAAGCCATCAGGAAAACAAAGTCAAGGTATGGTCCACCCATCATGAACCATCATGAAGTCAAGAATATGCGAAGAACCCCTCCACAAATACTTATTTGCAACAATGCAAATAAGCCCTCCTCCACCAATCTTCGGCCAATGAACGATACAAAGGAAATTGGCCGAAACGGAAAGCAAACTGGAAACTCCAGAAAACTGGTCCCGTAATAAATTACAGGAAAACCCCGATACTGTGCATACACACCCGCATTTGTATTCCGACCGAAATACAAATGCAATGAGACAAATCCACACTGTACTATACTAGGATCCGACTTAAACCAAAGCCGGCTAGTAATATCCGTTCGATCCTGATCCGTGCAATACCGCACGTATCTGATCGAACCCTGCCATATATCCATACGGCCTATAGTACAGACTGTCCGATCCTGATCCGTGCAATACCGCACGTATCTGATCGGACCTTGCCATATCTCCATACGGCCTCTACAACGTTTCGCCCGAAATCTGAGTAACTGAATGTGGGGGACTCTAAAGACTCTTCAACACCTTGGTTGTGGATTTAACCACTAGCACGTCAGAGGTATAAGCCAATACGTAACGGGCTACCAGGTATTGACTAAAAGGGACGTCTGTGAGCGAACTCAGCCTGACAACCCTACTGAGCCTGTCAGTGACAATATCCGTACAGTCCGGTCCGTTCGTCTATGAGCATCGCATGGCGGGCCTAGGGGGTTGGTAAAATTCAGACCCCCAAAAGCGGTACAAGTCGTGTCGGAGTGTAGCCCAGAACACCCTGAGATACTACTGGAATACCTACCAGTAAATCTCCTTGCCTCGGCCGAGGGCTTCGTGTAATGGCTCTCCTAGACACATCGCGACCTCACCCCCAATACCGGGAGAGACGAACCCCTGAAGATGCGCTCACTGCCTCCATGTGGCTCGGGACTGTACCCAACTAAAACCTGTTTGCACGACTCCTTTGAGCCGTGGTAGGGGAGTAATCAAAGTACAGTGGGAACTCACACGAGACAAATGACGATCCCCAGGTCGATGAACTAACCTGTACACATGTCACCAGGGAACTGCCATCTGACGTCTGGTATATGACCAACTAGCATATTCCCGGCGAGTCCTGTCCGGTGTACTCATAACCCAATGAGCACCTGTATACATCTTAGGTGAACGAACTGACACCAGTGGCTTGTGAGACCGGCCACCGCCCCTCGTCGGGGTCTCGAATGTACACACTAGTCTACTCTGGAGTATCGATGCCCTCTCTCGAAACTCCCACGACTAGGGACCATTTAAGGATGTGCTTATAGACTACCAGCTCCCACGTATATGATCGCCCTCATACTGCTGGTGGTCAAGCAAGAATCCTAGGGGCTCTATCAACGTGCAATAGTGACCTGTCAGGTCACCTAAAGCAGTACACGATGATAAATATAAACCAGATAGCATACTATCATCTCGAGTAAGACTGTCCTATCGGGATAGGTCCTCCATCAATCATTGTAATCACGTGCCTGTGATCGAATAATTGAATCTGAGGGCACTATCTCCAACAATCTCCCACTTGCACTCAAGGCTAATTATTGCGATGTCGAATACTCACATCACGTGTGATACCGAACACCCAACTCCTCTGCTTGTCAGTCTCACAAAGCTCACTTGCGAAACTATTGCGTTCGAGGAATAGCCTTAGTGAGTGGATCCGCCTTGATGTCTCTTTCTATGTCTCTCTATATCACAAGTTCGTGGAGAAACCCATTTCCCGAAATGAGTAATACCTGTCTTAGAATGTGTCTGGATGTCTGATGGGACCTAGCTCATAAATGAACTCCAAATCCAAACTTCTTAGACTGTATCGTCAACTGAACTTAATCAGTATCCTGCGCCATGCCACCCTCAGTATTGCCTTGGACCACCTGTCCAAAATACTGCCCCTCGTCAGAAGGAAAAACTATAACTCTGACAACCTCCTTGTCGTCCATGTCACCTTGGAAGCCTGGAATGATAACTGTCTCCCGAATGAGGCTGTCGTTATCATATCCCTAGAACATCCCCTTATGTTTTATAACTGCTTCCGACTGTTTCTCCAGGATTGGATCAATGTCAACTTATTGCATCTAGTGCAAGAACAACATCTGGTATGGTACTTGACATCTCATGATTGACTCAATTGCCTAAGCAAGTGATCTGTCAATCATGCACATCCCTCTCTACTTTAGTCTGTAAGACACCTTTAGAGAGGGTGACTCCATCACCTGCAGGTACACTACCGTGCCAGGAGTCGACCATTCTAAATACTCTTAGAATGTTGTCTAAGTACCCTGATTGGGAAACCACCCAAATCTAGATCTAAAACCATAGATCTAGTAACCAGTATGTCTGATATAATATCCAAGTCCTGTGTAGAGAAACCACTGTGTGACGACCAAAGTATAACCGATTGTAGTATAGGAATGTCACTTCCTACTTTGTGTATGTCATCCAAATACCATGACATCACACCTTACTACCTTCTCAACAGATCCATCCCCTATTCTGATGAAGTCAAACCTATGACTGTCGCATCAGAAATTGATGATCTATCTCCGCTATAACTGCTTTAATCTATAAATAGACATAAGTTACCTGTCCACCAATGCTTCCGCTGCTCCCACTGACTACGACAACCCTCTGCCAGAGTCATATACACGTACACTTCTAAAACTAGTTTAGAATGACGCTATAATCATCCTCCCGCCGGGTCTCACAGTCTGGAACAACAGCAATGGCAATTGTGGGTAAACAAGAACCTCCCTGTCACCGTCCTTAAGGCTACCGGAGTATCTCTCGGGTGCCTGAGGTTACCCACCTTATCTGCGGAGTGGCCAATGGAATGTCAAACCAGATTGAATCTTTAGGTTCCTATCAAATCTTCAGTAATCGTTTGTGGTTCTGGAATCACTTCCAGTTCTACCATACTCCCACTACTGTTTTCTGAAAAAAAACATTTTTAATAAAACTGTGGCGTGTCTAGAACAATATCGCTATTGATCTTCCAGATGGTAGAAAATCAACCCTCGTCATAGCCTGGGTCAACCCACAAACAGCCATTACAGAAACGTGCCTTAAGTTGTCCAGTGTCTGGTTTTAATCATAAGCCGGACAACTCCCCGTACCTTAACAACGTTAAGATATGAACTGTTCTATATCCAATATAAAACCAGAGGCACTGATTTAATTGAACCAGATTCAAATCATGCAGCTGTCTCCAGTGCATGTGAACTAAATGGAAGAAGGCCGATCAGCGTAACTCAACTTAGGAATCCTTCCAATTATGAGTAACCTGAAAGAGAAGCAAGTTCTCTTAACCACTACTATCAACTGAATACCATACACAAGTATCTACATCTTCTATCACTTTGAAGAATGCCGATACTTGCAACACTTGGTTCTCTACTTTATTCAAATACCTATAACTTCTCAAAATTCGGACCCTGTGTTTCCAAGAAACACTTGTCTAAAAACTAAAGAAGTCATAAGTAAACCGAATATAGTACGAGGACCAACCCCTCTGTCCTGATGGACCCTGGACAACATACAATACTCTGTATAAGTCCCTTGAGTCTGATAACTCATTCACTGTGTGTCGTAGGTTGAAAACTGTACTTATGGTTAAGAAGAATTACACCGCTGTTTAATGCTCCTTACCTAACCATCCACTGATATAGGTAAATGTCGTAGACATAATTTCAAAAGGGTATATCTCACTCTATGAAAATAGACGTACAGATATATCGATTTGAAATTGGTGCATAACAACGGATATTCAAAACCAAATATTTGCCGACCGGCAAACAGCCCAGGTGATTTCCTCAAATATCACCGATTACAACGAATCCCGATATAATGTGGATGATCACCTAATTCCCAATAACTTACTCCCACTCATCATCTGTAAAATTATACAGATGTGAGAATCATACTTGGTAAATACATACCCTGGAGCAAGTGTCTAACTGGGAAATCAGTTTTTCGTTTAACAGTACACAGTGAAACTGAAATATTAAAATGTTTCGATAGGGTATCCCGGTATTCCTAGTAATGCCTCTTCCAAATTCACGACTATAACCGTATAATTCTTTGCCACCTCTCCAAATCCCTTTATATGTCTTTAGTCATTACCTTCTGCACACCCCTTTAGGCCAAATGGTTTTCTTCCTTCCCTACCGTTCGGCACCAGCCTATGGTTTGGAAGAAGACTATCCAATAAGCATAATGGGTGTACTGTCCTAATCCTAGGAACACTCGCATTGCAAGAGAAGGTGAAGATAAAAGACACCTGAATAAATCTTATTCCTATTTCTCCTGAACCAGAATCCATCCCCGAACTGGAACAAGTTCCTTTCGAGTTCGTATATAACCATACGATGGAGTATCCAATAAACTGTGGATCTTCGTAGTGATACGGAGTGTCCTGGAGAGATACAAAGGTGATTTAGGATTGGCGAAGGAATACTTGGTTTGGTCGTGAATAGCAGTCGCAATTTACTTTGCCCTCTTACTAATCCCTTGCTTTGTCTTAACTCAATACCTTTTGTACACCATCGTTAGGCTAATTGGTTTTCTTCATTCCCTACCGGTCGGCACCAGCCTAAGGTTTGGAAGAAGACTATCCAATTTGCGTAATAGGTGTACTACTCCTAAACCAAGGAGTACTCGCAACTTGAGAGAAGGTAAAAGGAAAAGACAAATGAATAGTCCTATCCGTTTTCTCCAGAACCGGAAACCATCCTCGAATAAATTCCTTCGAGTTCATATCTAACCATACGATGGTTTTGTCCAATGGAAGTGGACGTTCGTAGTAATACGGGGTGTCCTGGAGAAAAGGGTAAAAGTAGGAGTGGCAATGAGGTTTGCAACTCTGACAATCCAAAAGCCAGTGTTAAGAAGGTTCGGTCAACTTGGTCACTGAGTCATTGTCATAGGGTCGGGTCAATGGTCGCTGCCAAAGAGAGAGAGAAAAGAAACACTCAGCATGCACTCTAACCTAGATCAGAATGGTTACCAATTTATCTAATCAGGAAACCTCCCACTGTACCGTCAAATTCTCCTCCAAACCTGAAAGAAGAATTAGTCGGGATCACCCGAGGAGTATACCAACTCATCAGTAGGAATCGGGATCCAACTATCATCGCATGATAACATGACGGAATCCGCTCACGGTGTCATACTCCAGAAGGTATGCCCATATCTGGAAAGTTTCGGTTTCTTTAGAAACTCCTGACGTGATTTCTGCCCCATGCTCTTATGACCTTGGCGTGAGGTCAAAATATCATAAGTCATATGTCAAGTTCTACCCATCATTATCCAGGTTAATTTGAATCCACCCGTACATACCCTTGACGTAGGCCAAAATAGTAGTACGACTGTTGATCAGTCGAAAATATTGTATATTTTAGCCGGCAATTTCCTTAACATTTGCATACATTTAGAAGTGTTCGGCATTCATATTCTACATATTAGCAAATCTGTCACAAAATATGAGATTGCATGTGTTAGACTTTTAAACCGACACTTTAAAGGAAATTAACCGCATTTCATGGCATCGCATCATTTCTGTATTTGCGCAACACTTGTCTTGAGTCTGTGCAGGAAATACGGAAGAAAAGCAAAAGAGCTGATCAAAAAATACGCCAACTAAATCATTTCAGATCTGGTAGCAATTCAGAAGGAATTATACAATTCTACATATCAAACAAAGGCCCAAAAGTGAGCCCAAGTTCAACCCAGAAGTCCCAAGCCATAATCCCTCAAAAGAACCGCGGAACCGCGGCGGGAGCTGGCTTGCGCCGCGGTTCCGCGGCTGTTTGGACACGTCAGCATGGAATTTTTACTGCAGAATTTATATCTCTGGGCCCACAGTCCTTTATGATACTTCAAATTCCAGAATTACCTCGAAGCTACTGCCAGATCAGCAAAGAAGATTAAGAAGGCTAATCCTAATTAAGCTCCTAACTAATCCTCTTCTAGAAGCTCCCTCCTAACTAATTACATCTAGAAGCTTCTCCCCTAACTAACTTTTGGAGGGAAATTTGAATTTCTTCAACAAACTTTAGGAGGGAAACTTAGAATTTGAAATCCTAGATCTAGGGTTAGTTATCTATAAATAGGAACCTAGACCTAGGGTTAAAAGCTAATCAATCTTTAATCAATAATCAATAACCATTGGTTCATTCTACACCATCTTCTTCCACAAGTCTCGTGACAAGGCTTGTGCGAAACCCTAACCCAAATTCCACTCCAAATCCAAGATATTGAGTACCAATCGAGCAAGAAGCCTTCAACCTTTTAGGAGCCGAGCCGATCTTCAATCGGGCAAGTGATCCAAGCCGATCCGCGATCCACGGAGACGAGCGAAGCCAAGTCGACGATCAAGTTCTTCCTCTTGTAGTTCTTGAGCGAATGTAACTAAATTGTTGATATAAATAAAAGGTGAATTTCTTTAATCTTGCTTTCTTTTAATTCTTGCATCATGATTAGATCTCAATTTGTAATTGTTGTTCTTGTTGTGATGTGTGAGTGAAACTCCGCTCGTTAAGGAGTCGAGACGATTGTAGAATGATGATGTAACAAATCTTTAAACGATTTTTAAGTCCTACGAGTTTTGTAAACCCTAGCAAGTTCAAGAATCGATGACCTAGTTTCGTAGCGATGCTTTCTTGATTGTGATCGCTCGAAATTAGAGATCTACGATCGTTTCTTGAATTTACTAGAGGCTAGAATATGAATGATATCGATGAATGAACAAGGGATAAGATGAAACCCTAGTTTCACAAGAAATCCCTAATTCTCGTCGATCATCATCGATCTAGTATCAATTCATCGAAGGATAAGAATACGTAATTGTAAGATTACATCACATCTATAAATCCGATCGAATTCCTACGAGCCTCATTTCGATTCTTGAGATTTGGTTTGGAAAAAAATCATTAAACGATCAATTCTTGATTCTATCTTTTAATGCTTTCTTAGATCTAGTTTTTTCTCATTCTTGAACTTCAACTATAAATCTTGAATTGTTTTGTTTTCTTTCTTTAAAGTTTCAATTCATCTAATTCAAAAGACGAACGATTACACTTTCCCTGTGGACGATCCGCACTCACTAACAATCTACATCCGACACCGTAGTTGATTGCAGTCAAATAATTTTTGGTTGTGATTTCTTGACTATTTGATTCGATACACACAACGAGAATTCTTTTCAATCAAATGGCGCCGTTGCCGGGGACTATTTGATTCGATTTACACAACAAGAATTCTTAACAATCAAATGGCGCCATTGCCGGGGACTATTTGATTTGATAAACACAATCGGAATCCTTTACAATCAAATGGCGCCGTTGCCGGGGATAGTGCGCTAATAGTTCGTATTTTGAAATTTGAGTTGAACAATTTATTCCATTATAATTTTTAGATCAAAATTCGTGCAAACACTAATACGTGTGTTGTGATTTGTTGCGAGAAAATCTGGAATCATTGGAGCTGGAGAAAAAATTTTCTGAATTTTCCAGAGAGCTGAAGAGTTCAAGGTGAACAGTGTCAAGAATTTTGGTGCAGTGAACAGGCATTTTGACCGCCCTTCAGCGGAATTAGACCCTCATCCGCGGCGGATCCGCCGCAGTTCTAGCTCCTCTCTGCATAAATTTTGCTCTGTGAGTCCCTAACTTTCTTATTTCTTACCTCATCTGCTCCAATAACAATTTTGCTGCAGGTTTCTTTGCAAATAAATCGCAGCGCCGCAAAAGAAAAATAAAATTTGTGCGTGTTTTTGATTCTTGTGGTTGTTGCATATTAATACGGAATTTAAGGGGCACGACCAAATCCAAATTAGGTGGGGATTTCATTACCCTTCCTAGGCCCCGAAAACCACAAACTTGCATCCGCATTTACCCTCATTAATTAAAAGAAATCTAGAGATGACTCTAAGGACCGTCGCGCTCAATTAGGACAAGAGAAGGCCGTGGGTAATTCATTGCTTATCCGCGTTTTCTTGTGGTGCCTAAGGCGAGTGTGTCTAAGGCTAGTGGTTTTTAATTAGGCCCACTACTTACGTAGTGGAGTACCTTCCCACTTACCTGGCACTTATCCGGCCACAGGGGGACAAAGAGGCAGTGGAGGATTTATCCCGCGACTTGTCTTTTGGCAGTTAGGAGCGGTCTATAGTTTGACCTAGGTGACCACTAGATTTTTAGGGTTTTGTGTGCTGCATTTGTTTTGTTGCATCATATTTTCAAAAATACGTCCACTTTTCAAAACAAACACCGCATTCATCATTTCCCCTAATTATAAAATTCACGTTGCCACTTGTACTAACCCTTTTTAGTGCAAGATAGGCTGGACAACGGGTTTCTAGTGCCCGTTAGTCCGCGTTTCCCTCATCGACCCTAAAGTCGGTATTTCTACATTTACCTTTCTTTTACCCACCACCACACCCACATCGATGGATCCACCTCCATCGAACTTCTTTTCCACTACCCTGCCGCCGTCCGTTGGTGCGCAGAATCCACCTCGCATCTCTCTCCAAGAGAGGTGCTATCCAACACGAAGTCCACTTTCCACCCGTCTTTCCATTCCACCAGCCAACGGGGACAATTTTCAAATAAAACCCCAATACATCAACCTTCTACCAAAATTTCACGGTCTCGAGTCTGAAGACGCATACGTGTTTATTACGAAATTTGAAAATATATGCGCAATGATGGGTACTTCACAGCTTTCTGTGGATGCTTTACGTCTTCGTCTTCTCCCATTCACTTTGTGCGATTTAGCCGAGAAGTGGCTGTATAACACTACCGCACATTCCATTTCAAATTGGGAAGACTTCGTCAAAGCATTCCTTAAGAAATTCTACCCACACCAAAAGACAGCTCGAGTCCGTAGCGAAATCTATCAATTCACCCAGCTTCCAAATGAAACATTTTCAAAATGTCTTGACCGCTTCAAGGATCTGTTAGTCCAATGTCCACATCACGGCATCCCGAGATGGGAATTGTGCCGAATCATTTATGAGGGCATTACTTCTTACACAAGACAGTCCCTTGAATCCATGTGTCAATGCAACTTTATGACCAAAGATGATTGGGAAGCCTGGAAATTTCTAGAAGATTTCGCTGAAAAATCTTTACAGTGGGAGGGTGTGAGTCAATCGTCTAGGGATGGCAATGATATTTCAATAGAAGTTAGAGCTGACATTGCAGCTATCAATAAGAAACTCGAGAATATGGAAAATAAAATTTTAGCCGCCGCCCTAAGTCAAATATCACTCTCCAAAACTGTATGTGGTTGTTGTTCTGATCCGTCTCACTTGACGGAAGAATGTCCATTTCAAGGTCATGAGCTTACCAATGCCGCATTTCAAAGACCTAGAAACGATCCATCTTCCTCTACATATGATCAGGGTTGGAGGAATCACCCTAACTTTGATTGGAACCAATCACAATTTCAAAACACGGTTCCAACCCAAAACAATTTCCAAGGGGCCCCTCCACCACAACAGCACCCACAACTTCTTTTGAGTCAGCACCCCTTCCAAGCACAAAATTTCCAAAATCCGGCTAACACTTTTGCACCGTCTAGTCCTTTGCAATTGACCGGTACAGATAATACCTCTGCACTAGCACAAACCTTGGATACTTTCATGAAACAATCCATCCAAGGGACGGCAAGTTTGCAATCTTCCGTCGAGAATGTAATGAAGATCATTATCTCTCAAAATGAGAACATCAAATCGATGGAAGAACAAATTGCACAACTAAAGTCCGAAATGAGTGCACGAGAGAAAGGGAAACTTCCAGCTCAACCTTTACCCAATTCTAGCTATTCACATCATGTGGATGCACTCACGTTGAGATCTGGAAGAGTGCTTGACCATCACGTTGGGGAAGAGTTTGATGATACTGATAAATCAATCAATAACACCCCGGCTGAGACTTTTCCTCACACACACACTTCTTCTACCCTACCACCTTCTTCCGAGCCTATTCTCCATTTCCCAAAAGGCTCGCCACTTCAGCCCACCTCTTTTACTCCTCCTCGGACGATCCCCACTTCTATTCTGGGATCGGTTCCACACCCACTTCCTTCTCCTATGATGGACCCAGCGCTTATTGCTAAAGCACCTTACCCTAATCGGTTAAGGGCTAACACACCGAGTCCACATATGGAGAAGATTATGAACATTTTTAAGCAAGTAAACACCAACATCCCTCTCCTAGATGCCATCCAACAAGTTCCGTCTTATGCAAAAACTCTTAAGAACTTGTGCACTAGGAAGAGGAAGAATCCAGTGCCCAAGAAGATTTTCATGGAAAAAACAATAGACACGGCTTTCCCCCAACAATTACCGAGGAAACGTAAGGATCCAGGATATCCTACTATTTCCGTTTCTATTGGGGAAAAACACATTAACCGTGCTCTACTAGACCTTGGCGCTAGTGTTAACTTGCTTCCATACTCAGTCTATGAGCAATTAGGAATCGGAGAGTTGAAGCCAACCAATTGCACTCTCCAGATGGCTGACCGATCAATCACCAAACCTAGGAGTGAACTGGAGGATGTGTTAATAAAAATCGGAGAATTTATATTCCCGGTAGATTTTATTGTAATTGATACACAACCTGTAGCGAACCCACGGAATCAAATTCCGGTGATTTTAGGTCGCCCCTTTTTGGCCACTTCCAATGCAATAATCAACTGTCGTAATGGTTCTATGACCCTATCCTTCGGGAATAGGTCAATAGAGCTGAACATTTACAAGTTGGGAAGTGTACCCTCCGAACCTACTGCTCAGGTCTGTTCTGTCGACTTAATGGATGTCGACAGCAGCGAATTTGATGATCCTCCTGATATTGATCTAGACTCTTTTCATATGTTATTGTTTGACCCAACTATGTATCATACACATACGGACTCTTCCACCGAGTTGTCCGGGTCAACAATTAACACGGATTATGAACTGTTCTTAGAGTCTGAAGATCACCCCGCACTTTGTGATGACATTATTCATCGGGGTATAGATGGAACTTTTGAGGAAATCTTCGCTGATGAACTCGCATTTTTAAATGACACGGGTGTTGAGATGAATCATTTACTCAATGAAATTGAACCTCCACCCCTTCTTTTGACTTGTAAAAAGAATGCGAGTAATCCATCACATTCACTGCATCGTCTCTCCAAAATGAGACGCACACACATTCTATTCCACCACTTACCCTTTCCCCACTTCTTCTTCCACCAACCCGAGCACTGCATGGATAAAATTTTCGAATGGTTGGTGTTGACATTCGGTCTTTGCAAAGCTTGGCATCGACCACTGATTTTTGACCCCCTCTTGTGATTTTCAAAGCTTAACATTGCATAACTCAAGTTTGGGGGGGGTATAATCGGGCTCTTGAAAATAAAATTTTTACAAAATTTTGAGCCAAAAATAAGTTTGGGGGAGGATCTTCACTTAAATATTTTGCCCCCACTAATAAATTCCTCCCAAGCTTACAGGTTTTTCGAGATTTAGCAGATGGCAACAGTGAGGACACTGTTGAAAACAAGTTTGGGGGAGGTTTGTGCTTATTTTCGCATCATTTGCATATCATTTGCATAAGCACAAAACATTTTCAAAAACCTATAAAAATTTAAAAATTTTCAAAATTATAAAAATATTTTTTATCTACAATCAGATTTTATCACCCGATAAAAACCAACGCATCTATCTATGCAACAAATAAATACCCGGCAGCTACCAATCACTATGCCTTGGCGTGAGGTCAAAATACATAGCTTGAATACTACCGAATATTTAACTGAAATGATGGAGGGCTACGAATGGTTTCTGGCGAAAACCTTTAACGTAATGAACTTGATATCGTTGAAGGAACGGATAGCTTTTAAAATATAGTGACGAAAACCCTTGCTAAAGAGGTCACTCCCGGTGAAGGGATCTCGGCTCTTTCCCCGTAGAATGAGGTGCAGGATATTCCAACTGAATACCACGGTGCAAAGCAAAAGTAATCGGCTATAGTGAAGTTAATGCCCTGACGCAAACTTTTGTCCAAGGGGTCACTCTCGGTGAAGGGATCTCGGCCCTTGCCTCGTCGACTGAGGAGCAAGATATTCCAACTGAATACCATGATGCAAAACAAAAGTGAACGTCCTTGCAATAACAGCTTTTTGAAAAGTGTTCCAACAACATTAGATTAGGTTTGTTTTTAACTTGCATTGATCCGAATCAACGCAGTCCCATCAATTGATCACACCACAAAGAACGAAAATATACTGATGTACGTATATGCCATCCGCATTCGCCACTGGGTCCCGTCATTACCCGTTAGGTTAGCTAACTAATGACAGAGCGGGGACTGGACTAGCGCGGATGCAAAACATATACAACATCTACTAATATATATACCAATATATTATATTTCGCTTAAGGCGTGATAAGAAATGCAACATCACAGAAATGTACAACATCACAGAACAATACAGATATCTGGGATCCCCGGGTTTCACAGAGCCACTACTGAAATCCGACGTTCCCCTGGTCGTGTGGATAGCTTGTGCAATGAAATCCTAGACCCCTACGGGCGCGGCAAGTCACCTGCCAAAACCTGAAGCGAGGCAGCCCCCTTCAGCAATGTGAATGGACCACCCGTCACTTCACGGAATCCGGTAACTTGGGCACCCCTCCTGGGTCAACCTGTACCCCCTACGAGTGCGGCGAATAGCCCGCCAATCCTAGAGTGAGGAGGGGCCCCTCCGTCTCAATGCCATGAGATGCGGGCCCGTTGCCCTCTGGAACCCGGCTATCCGTTCACCCCACCTTGGGGTAATCCTAGTACAGAAAGTAAAATATACATTCAACGGGTATATCGACCGCAACCTGGTCGTGCCCCAAAATAATAATACAATCAGGCAGTGACGGCAGTCCACATGTCGGACGCTCGCCTCGCAATATCAAATGTACATAATACAACCACAACTGTACTAGCATGGCATTCAGGATATCCCCCACGACCAATCCGCAACATCACAGTAATACATAGAACATCAACGTGAAAGTCACGTTCGCAAATCCGTCTAACCGGGCTATAGCAGTTAGAATGGATTTACCGATTAAGTGACATTCACGGTCGCAGATATAATGTAAATACTGTGAAATAATGTGTTTAAAATATCCGATCGATCAAAAATTAACAAGTGGGCCCCCAAGCAATACTGTAGCACTCACAGAAATTCTGGGCCCAAGTTTAATATTCCAAAACCCCTAAAACACCCCAGAAAGAGACTGTAGAAAATTGATGCAGCAAACCCAACATATTGCGGCGGAACCGCGGCCCAAGCGGGGGTTTGGCCGCGGTTCCGCGCTCCTGTAGTGGAATTAGTGCATCGAATTTCTACAGAACTCTTATAACTTCCAGTACATAACTTTTCTGCAACCTGAAAAAATTTTCGACTCCAAAAAATTTCAACAGAAAACTGATGTGAACAAAAATGCGGATTTTGGAATTTTGGTCGATCGGAAATGTAAAACACATTAAACAAAGCTAGACTAAGTTAATGGCGAGGCTCTGATACCACTGTAAGTGTACGGCGGCGCCCCGGCCTCCATCCCGAGGCCAAAATGCGGAAGCGGTGATAAACTTTAATTTTGCGAACTTAGCAAACCGGCACCACCGCGCACTAAAACCCGGATCGAACCATTAACTAGTCCTAGCTAACTACAAGATAGGGAATAGAGATATACCGACTGATCCGAGTCCTCCGGTCTTCTCGTCATCGTCCCGATCTCCCGCGGAAACTCCGGTCGTCGCCTCCTCGCCGGAAGGGCACCACATCGTCTGCATCTTTTACGGGCTCCCACCTCAATACCGAGGCAACTCGGGCATGAAGCTGGCTAGTCGACGTGCCCAAGGTTTGCTGTAGAATGTGTAGTGCTCATGTCTCATTTTGGGGTTCATGGAGTTGCCTTTGGTGGAGGAATGATACTTGGAGTTTTGGAGATTGATCTTGTGGGATTTTTGCAACATGAAATGAGCCAAAAACCCATACCAAAAATTTGGGACAGCCCCCTATGAGCTTGGCCGGCCACAAGAGATGAGGGAGGGAGTAAAAATGAGAGTGTGACCAAAAGAATGAGATAGCCATCCAATAATCCAAAGGAGAGAGAGAAAGGTCATGATATCAAGAGATGATTACTAACCCAAACCCACACTCCACCAACCTCATCATCTCAACAAAGTCAAGCCATCATGAAAACAAAGTCAAGGTATGGTCCACCCATCATGAACCATCATGAAGTCAAGAATATGCAAAGAACCCCTCCACAAATACTTATTTGCAACAATGCAAATAAGCCCTCCACCAATCTTCGGCCAATGAACGATACAAAGGAAATTGGCCGAAACGGAAAGAAAACTGGCAACTCCAGAAAACTGGTCCCGTAATAAATTACAGGAAAACCCTGATACTGTGCATACACACCCGCATTTGTATTCCGACCGAAATACAAATGCAATGAGACAAATCCACACTGTACTATATTAGGATCCGACTTAAACCAAAGCCGGCTAGTAATATCCGTTCGATCCTGATCCGTGCAATACCGCACGTATCTGATCGAACCCTGCCATATATCCATACGGCCTATAGTACAGACTGTCCGATCCTGATCCGTGCAGTACCGCACGTATCTGATCGGACCTTGCCATATCTCCATACGGCCTCTACAACGTTTCGCCCGAAAGCTGAGTAACTGAATGTGGGGGACTCTAAAGACTCGTCAACACCTTGGTTGTGGATTTAACCACTAGCACGTCAGAGGTATAAGCCAATACGTAACGGGTGTAAGTCGATGTACTTCACCCCAGTACTTATGGGGAGGCGGAATTTTCAAAAACAATCAAGTTTAAACAACGAACATCGACTAACCGCTTGAATCGAAGCTAAACTATAAATAACCGTATCTTATGAGTTTCTTTTCACAAGTGATTAGGGATTATACCTAATGAAACCGGTCCTTCTTCTTTACGTCCTCCTTTGTTCTCCTCGACCTTCTCTAGGTAGTAGACGATCCACCCGAGAGCAAAACACCAAGCTAAACCTCTAACTTGAGGTAACTAATCAACTTTGATTGCTAATCAAAGATGAAAGGATGATAAAGAGTGAAGGTTATGGATTGTTTAGTCTAACTAATCCTTTGATCTCAACACATGAGGATTAAGGATTAGGGTTTGAAGATGAGAGCTTGAGGAGAGAGAATGTGAGATAAGATAATGAGAGAAGAGAGAGAGTGTATCATAATATTATGAAGCATTCTTATTTTAGAATAATCAATAAAGGAAATGAATAAGCATGCTTCATAAAATATCTTGTGGTGATTCATTAGCATGAGTCATTAAGCAATAAATGTGCATTAATGAAGTGAATGAATCACCACCATGACTCACTCTCTTATCCAAAAGAAACCTCCTTAGTCACATCTTCTAGAAGCTTCTCGAGTAATTACGAGAACGCCCCTCCGATCCGTAAAAATACGGAAAAACTTTAGACTGTATAAATCCAATAACCGGATACCAGTAACTGGCTTAAACCAAAGCCGACTGGTAAAAACTGTCCGAAAGTCGTACGCGCGTAAACGCACGTATGCGTCCGAACCCTTTGTCGCAAAACCATGCAACCTCTATATCGTTTCGCCTGGAGTAGGAAACTCTCTGTGTGGGACTCTAGAGACTCGACTACTACGCTGGCAGTGGGTTTAACCACAGACCGCAAGCGGCACTAGCTGTACGTAACGGTCCCCAGGTAGTTGTCGATAAGAAGGCCGATGAGTAAACCCATCCGAACTCCTACTGAGTCTGATGTGACAATCTCCATACAGTCCGGTCCGTTCGTCCAAGACTATCGCATATCGGGCCTAGGGGGGCGGCAAGCGTCAGTCCCCTAATAGCGGTATAAGTCGTGTCGGAGTGAAGCCCATTACACCCTGAGAAACTACTGGAACCTACCAGCAAATCTCGCTTGCCCTGGCCAGGGACTTTGCGTAATGGCTCTCTGACACAGCACGATATCTACTCCCAATACCGGGAGGGACGAATCCTGTCTAACCGCCACTGCCTCCAAGTGCTCGGGACTGCACCCAACTGCTACCTGTTTGCACGACTCCTTTGAGCCGTGGTAGGGTAGCAATCTAAGAACAGTGGGACACACTCGAGGCGAAGTAGCAGTGTCAAGTCTGCGGACTACGCTGTACTCATGTCACCTGGGAACTGTTCACTGACGACTGGTATCAAACCAACCAACAGTTCCCTGTGAGTCCTGTCCGGTGTACCCGTAACCTAACGAGCACCTGTATACTATCTCCAGTACGACGTACTGACGGCTGTGGGACAGACCATCTCCCCAACTGGGATGAGAAGCGTACACACCAGTCTACTCCGGAGTATCGATGCTCTGTCTCGATAATCCAACGACCAGGGACCTGAACAAGGATGTGCTTGTAGACTACCCAGCCCCCACTAGTGTGACTGCCATCACAACGCTGGTAGACAAGCAAGATCCTAAGAGCTCTATCAATACGTACACTCACATATTAAGATAGAAAAACCAAGTAGCATACTACCATGTTTAGCAAGACTGTTATATACATGTGAATATCCCAAGCTTCCATTAAGTAATATACAAGCTAGTATGATACAGTAATGGCCTTCTAGGGCATAAACACTAACAATCTCCCACTTGCACTAGGGCCATGTACTGGCATATCGCAGACCAATGATCTCGAGCAGCCTCTCGAACTGAATCTGAGGAAGGGCCTTCGTGAATGGATCAGCAATGTTCTCTTCTGAAGCAACTCTCCGAACCTCGATCTCCTGACGATCAATGATCTCCCTGATCAGGTGATACCGCCTCAAGATGTGTCTGGACTTCTGATGGGACCTTGGTTCCTTCGCTAAAGCTATAGCTCCGTTGTTGTCGCAATACAGAGGTATTGGATCAACTATGGTAGGAACCACCTGAAGTTCTGTTAGGAACTTCTTCATCCAGACTGCTTCTTTTGCGGCATCGCAAGCAGCTATATACTCCGCTTCCATCGTCGAGTCAGCAACGGTGTCCTGCTTGGAGCTCTTCCAGCACACCGCCCCTCCATTGAGGGTAAAGACATAACCCGACATGGACTTGGAATCGTCCTTATCACTCTGGAAGCCGGAATCAGCAAAGGCCTCCAACCTGAGGTCTTTTCCGCCGTAAACCAAGAACATCTCCTTAGTCCTCCTCAGGTACTTGAGAATGTTCTTTACTGCTATCCAGTGTTTCTCCCCTGGGTCTGACTGATACCGGCTTACCACGCTTAGTGCGTAAGCTACATCTGGTCTGGTACACAACATCGCATACATTATAGAGCCTACCGCAGAAGCGTAGGGTATAATAGACATGCGTTCCCTTTCCAAATCAGTCTTGGGAGACATCTCTTTGGAGAGGGTGATTCCGTGACAAGCCGGTAGATTACCGCGCTTAGAATCTTCCATACTGAATCTTTTCAGTACAGTGTCGATATACCTGGACTGTGAAAGTCCCAACATCCTCTTGGATCTATCACGATAGATCCGGATCCCCAGAATGTAAGAGGCATCACCCAGGTCTTTCATGGAGAACCTGTGTGACAAGAATCCTTTGACAGATTGTAGCATAGGAATGTCATTTCCTATCAATAGAATGTCATCCACGTACAAGACGAGGAATACGACACTTCTGGCCACAATTTTACTATATATGCACGGTTCATCTGGATTTTTGATAAAGTCATATTCTTTGACTGTCTCATCAAAGCAGATGTTCCAACTCCGCGATGCCTGCTTTAGTCCGTAAATGGACTTAAGCAGCTTGCATACTTTCCCGCTGCTCCCACTCTGATTGAAACCCTCTGGCTGATCCATATAGACGCTCTCTTCTAAATTTCCATTCAGAAAAGCCGTCTTTACGTCCATCTGCCAGATTTCATAATCATGGAAGGCAGCAATAGCAAGAAGGACCCGAATGGATTTGAGCATAGCCACTGGAGAAAAAGTTTCGTCATAGTCCAAACCAGGTCTTTGACGAAAACCCTTTGCAACAAGTCTAGCCTTATAGGTTTCCACCTGTCCATCTACACCAATCTTTTTCTTGAAGATCCATTTGCATCCTATGGGTTTTACCCCATCTGGAGCAAAGTCCAAAGTCCATACTTTGTTGGTGTACATGGACTCCATCTCGGTCCGCATTGCATCTAGCCATCGTACCGAGTCGCCGCTCTGGATGGCTTGCTGGAAGTCAGTAGGTTCATCATCATCTATGATGCAATCCTCTCTATCCCCGTCTATGAGAAAACCGTAGTATCTCTCAGGCGGACGAGACGGCCTACTACTCCTGCGGAGGGGTGCGGGAATGTTCTGTTCTTCTTGAACCTCTGGTTCTACCAAACTTTCAGTAGCAGTTTGTGGTTCTGGAATTTCTTCCAGTTCTATTTCGCTCCCACTTGATTCCTTTTCTAAAAACTGATGTTCTAGAAAATGGGCATTACGAGAAACAAATACCTTCTGTTCCTCTGCGTAATAGAATAGATATCCCCTGGAGTGCTTTGGATATCCCACAAACAAACACTTTACTGATCGTGCCTCGAGCTTGTCCACATGCTGCTTTTTAACAAAAGCTGGACATCCCCAAATCTTTATATACTGTAGATGGGGTTTCTTCCCACTCCACATCTGATATGGAGTGGTAGGCACAGTCTTGGTAGGTACCATGTTCAAAAGATATGCTGCTGATTCTAGCGCATGTCCCCAGAAAGATCGCGGTAACTCAGCATTACTCATCATGGATCGTACCATATCCAATAGGGTTCGATTCCGTCTCTCCGATACACCGTTATGCTGTGGAGTGTACGGAGGAGTAAGCTGAGAGAGAATTCCTTTCTCTTTTAGGTAACCTAGGAACTCGGCACTCAAGTATTCACCACCTCGATCAGATCTAAGTGTCTTTATACTTTTGCCGGTTTGGTTTTCTACTTCATTCTTATACTCTTGGAATTTCTCAAAAGCCTCGGATTTATGTTTCATCAGATAAATGAATCCGTATCTTGAGTAATCATCCGTGAAAGTAATGAAATAGGAAAAACCACCTCTCGCATGTGTAGACATTGGACCGCATACATCACTGTGTATGAGTCCTAAGAGCTCGCTCGCTCTTACTCCTTGTCCAGTGAATGGAGTCTTTGTCATCTTTCCTTTGAGACAAGATTGACAAGTGTCATAAGTTTGATATTCGAACGTGTCCAAATATCCTTCTCTATGCAACTTAGTCAACCTTCTCTCATTGATGTGACCCAGTCTACAATGCCATAAGAAAGCTTTATTTAAATCTGGAGACTTTCTTTTTAGTGTGTTCTGGACATTGAAAATTTGGAGTTGGTTTAACACATATATGCCGTTATTTAGAGTACCTGACCCAATCAAACCATGATTAAGGTGGATGTTGACAACATCTCTTACAAACGTGAAATCATAACCTTTATTTGATAACAAGGAAACTGATATGATATTACACGTTAAGCTGGGTACAAAATAACAGTTATGTAAAACCAAAATGTGTCCACTCGTCAATCCTAGGTGATAATCCCCGACGGACGCAGCTCCCACGCTAGCTCCGTTAGCAACCCTGAGGATCATATCACCTTCCTTCAGCACTCTACGGTTTCTCAGTGCCTGCAATGAATTGCAAATATGAGATCCTGATCCGGTATCCAATACCCAGGAAGTAGAGTTGGTCGACAGACAATTCTCAATTACAAACACACCTGAATTCGAAGCCACAGCTTGCTTCGGTTCCTGGTTCTTGGCGTTCCACGCCTTGCAATCCTTCTTCCAGTGCCCTTTCCTGTGACAATGGAAGCACTCATCCTGGCCAACTATCGGTACTGCTTTCTTTTGCTTTCCCTTCCCTCTCACCTTACTAACACCTCCTCTAGGTTTGGGTGCGGCCTTCTTCTTCCTTCCTTTGGCCCTAGCCTTGGACCCGGAAGAAGATGAACCGCCAACAAACATAGCGGGTGTTTCCCTTGCCTTCTGCAAGGTTCCCTCTGCACTCCTTAACATGTTCAGGAGTTCCGCAAGTTCAACTTCTTTTCCTTGAAGATTGAAGTTGAGGATAAACTGGGCGTAGGTGGGAGGAAGGGACTGGAGAACAAGGTCTGTATAGAGCTCATTATCCAAAGTCGTCCCAAGGTCTGCGAGCTCTTCTATATAGCCAATCATCTGTAGGACATGTTCACCTACCGATGATCCGACAGCCAACCTCGCTCGAAATAATTTCTTAGAGGTCTCGTATCTTGCTATACGAGATTGCTCTCCATAAAGTTCCTTTGTATGGAGAAATATGCCATCAAGGGACATGTCCTCGTGCCTCCTCTGATGTTCATTGTTCATCGAGGCAAGCACGATGCACTTGGCTCTCGCGCAATCTAAATCCCAGGTTTTGCGGATTTCCTTATCCGCATTACTGGATTTGGGACCAGGGACAGCAGGTGCCGTAGCGGTGAGGACGTACCCCAGTTTGTCATAGGTCAAAGCCATCTTGACATTCCGCAGCCAATCTTTATAGTTTGGCCCCGTCAGTATATTTTTCTCTAAAAGTAACTTAAGTCCAGTCATTTTCAGGGTCGCTGCAATTAGGAGAGAGAGAAGAAAACTCTTTAGCATGATGCTCTTGCAAGTTTAGAGTGGTTTTTAGTTTATCTAAACTGGATGGCTCCCACTGTTTCTCGAATCCTTCCTCAAACCATAAAAGAAGAATTAGCCAAGACTATTCTCACCGTACAATACTTGCTTAACCGTTCAGCCAGGCCGGTGTCGATACTTCGAGGGAGGTTTTCCAACGCTTTCGCGAAGTTCCTTAATTAAGTAACCTCTTTTCTCTGGGGGCGTAACCCCGCTGACACTTTTCTGGACACCTACTAGGTTTATAGCATTGATCGTTAAGTGACGAATATCCTGATAAGTAGCATATACTCACAGTAGGATCGGGATCCAAATATCATCGTCTGATAATGTTGTAGGAATGCTACCAACATTCATCAAACTCAAAATGGTATGCATCTCTTTGCAAATTTCAGTTTCTTTAGAAATTCCCGATATTAGTTTTTGCCCCATGCTCTTATGACCTTGGCGTTAGGTCAAAATGTCATAAGTCACATGTCAAGTTCTACCCATCATTATCTTGTCAATTTGAGCCCTCCCTATATATCCTTGACGTTCGGCCAAAATGATAATACGACTGTCCCAAACTAACTCATCTATCTATGCAACAAATGAATATCCAGCAGCTACCAAACACTATGCCTTGGCGTTAGGTCAAAATACATAGCTTGAATACTACTGAATACCCAGATGAAATGACGGAGGGCTACGAATGGTTTTGGCGAAACCGTGAACGTAGTGAACTTGATATAACCGAAGGAACCTGATAGCTTTTAAAAGGAGTGGTTAAGTCTCCGCATTTAAAAATATCTGTTTTTTAAAAATAACCGAGTGGTTTCTTTTAAATTGTTCCAACGATTTAAACTTTGGTTTGTTTTACTTTGCATTATTGATAATGCGTCCCATCATTAACCTATCATTGCAGAAAACAACGAAAATACAACGTCCTCTTATGCCATCCGCATTCGCCACGGGGTCCCGTCATCACCCGTTAGGTTACTTAACTAACGACAGAGCGGGGGCTGGGCTAGCGCGGGTGTAAAACATAAGTGACGTCTAAATAGCTATCATAATATAGATATTTTACATTCGTCTGACGCAATGATATTCATTCCAGAACACAGATAAACAATATTGGATTTGCAAGCAATCTGTATTTCTTTTGAGCCTGCAAGAAAAGACAGATTACACAGTTGTGATGAATAGCCGTTACCCCACCCTCGACCCCTACGGGTACGGCAAACTATGTAAGTCGATGTAGTACACCCCAGTACTTATGGGGAGGCGGAAATTACAAAAACTTATCAAGTTTAAACAACAAACATCGACTAACCGCAAGAATCGAAGCTAAACCCTAAAAACCGTATTCTTATGAGTTTCTTTACATAAGAGATTAGGGATTATACCTAATGAACCGGTCCTTCTTCTTTATGTCCTCCTTGGTTCTCCTCGGCCTTCTCTAGGTAGTAGACGATCCACCCGAGAGCGAAACTCCAAGCTAAACCTCTAACTTGAGGTAACTAACCAACTTTGATTGCTAATCAAAGGTGATAGAATGATAAAGAGTGAAGGTTATGGATTGTTTAGTCTAACTAATCCTTTGATCTCAACACATGAGGATTAAGGATTAGGGTTAGAAGATGAGAGCTTGAGGAGAGAGAATGTGTGATATGATAATGAGAGAAGAGAGAGAGTGTATCATATTATTATGAAGCATTCTTATTTTCAATAAATCAATAAAGGAAATGAATAAGCATGCTTCACAAAATATCTTGTGATGATTCATTAACATGAGTCATTAAGCAATAAATGAGCATTAATGAAGTGAATGAATCACCACTATGACTCACTCTCTTTCCAAAACAAACCTCCTTAGTCACATCTTCTAGAAGCTTCTCGAGTAATTACGAGAACGCCCCTCCGATCCGTAAAAATACGGAAAAACTTTAGACTGTAAAAATCCAATAACCGGATACCAGTAACTGGCTTAAACCAAAGCCGACTGATAAAATCTGTCCGAAAGTCGTACGCGCGTAAACGCACGTATGCGTCCGAACCCTTTGTCGCAAAACCATGCAACCTCTATATCGTTTCGCCTGGAGTAGGAAACTCTCTGTGTGGGACTCTAGAGACTCGACTACTACGCTGGCAGTGGGTTTAACCACAGACCGCAAGCGGCACTAGCTGTACGTAACGGTCCCCAGGTAGTTGTCGATAAGAAGGCCGATGAGTAAACCCATCCGAACTCCTACTGAGTCTGATGTGACAATCTCCATACAGTCCGGTCCGTTCGTCCATGACTATCGCATATCGGGCCTAGGGGGGCGGCAAGCGTCAGTCCCCTAATAGCGGTATAAGTCGTGTCGGAGTGAAGCCCATTACACCCTGAGAAACTGCTGGAACCTACCAGCAAATCTCGCTTGCCCTGGCCAGGGACTTTGCGTAATGGCTCTCTGACACAGCACGATATCTACTCCCAATACCGGGAGGGACGAATCCTGTCTAACCGCCACTGCCTCCAAGTGCTCGGGACTGCACCCAACTGCTACCTGTTTGCACGACTCCTTTGAGCCGTGGTAGGGTAGCAATCTAAGAACAGTGGGACACACTCGAGGCGAAGTAGCAGTGTCAAGTCTGCGGACTACGCTGTACTCATGTCACCTGGGAACTGTTCACTGACGACTGGTATCAAACCAACCAACAGTCCCCTGTGAGTCCTGTCCGGTGTACCCGTAACCTAACGAGCACCTGTATACTATCTCCAGTACGACGTACTGATGGCTGTGGGACAGACCATCTCCCCAACTGGGATGAGAAGCGTACACACTAGTCTACTCCGGAGTATCGATGCTCTGTCTCGATAATCCAACGACCAGGGACCTGAATAAGGATGTGCTTGTAGACTACCCAGCCCCCACTAGTGTGACTGCCATCACAACGCTGGTAGCCAAGCAAGATCCTAAGAGCTCTATCAATACGTACACTCACATATTAAGATAGAAAAACCAAGTAGCATACTACCATGTTTAGCAAGACTGTTATATACATGTGAATATCCCAAGCTTCCATTAAGTAATATACAAGCTAGTATGATACAGTAATGGCCTTCTAGGGCATAAACACTAACAATCTCCCACTTGCACTAGGGCCATGTACTGGCATATCGCAGACCAATGATCTCGAGTAGCCTCTCGAACTGAATCTGAGGAAGGGCCTTCGTGAATGGATCAGCAATGTTTTCTTCTGAAGCAACTCTCCGAACCTCGATCTCCTGACGATCAATGATCTCCCTGATCAGGTGATACCGCCTCAAGATGTGTCTGGACTTCTGATGGGACCTTGGTTCCTTCGCTAAAGCTATAGCTCCGTTGTTGTCACAATACAGAGGTATTGGATCAACTATGGTAGGAACCACCTGAAGTTCTGTTAGGAACTTCTTCATCCAGACTGCTTCTTTTGCGGCATCGCAAGCAGCTATATACTCCGCTTCCATCGTCGAGTCAGCAACGGTGTCCTGCTTGGAGCTCTTCCAGCACACCGCCCCTCCATTGAGGGTAAAGACATAACCCGACATGGACTTGGAATCGTCCCTATCACTCTGGAAGCCGGAATCAGCAAAGGCCTCCAACCTGAGGTCTTTTCCGCCGTAAACCAAGAACATCTCCTTAGTCCTCCTCAGGTACTTGAGAATGTTTTTTACTGCTATCCAGTGTTTCTCCCCTGGGTCTGACTGATACCGGCTTACCACGCTTAGTGCGTAAGCTACATCTGGTCTGGTACACAACATCGCATACATTATAGAGCCTACCGCAGAAGCGTAGGGTATAATAGACATGCGTTCCCTTTCCAAATCAGTCTTGGGAGACATCTCTTTGGAGAGGGTGATTCCGTGACAAGCCGGTAGATTACCGCGCTTTGAATCTTCCATACTGAATCTTTTCAGTACAGTGTCGATATACCTGGACTGCGAAAGTCCCAACATCCTCTTGGATCTATCACGATAGATCTGGATCCCCAGAATGTAAGAGGCATCACCCAGGTCTTTCATGGAGAACCTGTGTGACAAGAATCCTTTGACAGATTGTAGCATAGGAATGTCATTTCCTATCAATAGAATGTCATCCACGTACAGGACGAGGAATACGACACTTCTGGCCACAACTTTACTATATATGCACGGTTCATCTGGATTTTTGATAAAGTCATATTCTTTGACTGTCTCATCAAAACAGATGTTCCAACTCCGCGATGCCTGCTTTAGTCCATAAATAGACTTAAGCAGCTTGCATACTTTCCCGCTGCTCCCACTCTGATTGAAACCCTCTGGCTGATCCATATAGACGCTCTCTTCTAAATTTCCATTCAGAAAAGCCGTCTTTACGTCCATCTGCCAGATTTCATAATCATGGAAGGCAGCAATAGCAAGAAGGACCCGAATGGATTTGAGCATAGCCACTGGAGAAAAAGTTTCGTCATAGTCCAAACCAGGTCTTTGACGAAAACCCTTTGCAACAAGTCTAGCCTTATAGGTTTCCACCTGTCCATCTACACCAATCTTTTTCTTGAAGATCCATTTGCATCCTATGGGTTTTACCCCATCTGGAGCAAAGTCCAAAGTCCATACTTTGTTGGTGTACATGGACTCCATTTCGGTCCGCATTGCATCTAGCCATCGTACCGAGTCGCCGCTCTGGATGGCCTGCCTGAAGTCAGTAGGTTCATCATCATCTATGATGCAATCCTCTCTATCCCCATCTATGAGAAAACCGTAGTATCTCTCAGGCGGACGAGACGGCCTACTACTCCTGCGGAGGGGTGCGGGAATGTTCTGTTCTTCTTGAACCTCTGGTTCTACCAAACTTTCAGTAGCAGTTTGTGGTTCTGGAATTTCTTCCAGTTCTATTTCGCTCCCACTCTTCTGATTTTCCAAAAATTCAGTTTCTAAGAAGCGGGCATGACGAGAAACAAAAACCTTTTGTTCCTCTGCGTAATAGAAGCAATATCCTGTAGAGTTCTTTGGATATCCCACAAACTTACACTCTACCGAGCGTGCCTCGAGCTTGTCCGGATGCTGCTTTTTTACAAAAGCTGGACATCCCCACGTCTTCAGGTACTGAAGATAGGGTTTCTTCCCACTCCACATCTGATATGGTGTGGTAGGCACAGTTTTGGTTGGAACTCTGTTCAAAAGATGTATCGCTGATTCTAGCGCATACCCCCAGAAAGATCGCGGTAACTCAGCATTACTCATCATGGATCGTACCATATCCAATAGGGTTCGATTCCGTCTCTCCGATACACCGTTGTGCTGTGGAGTGTATGGAGGAGTAAGCTGAGAGAGAATTCCTTTCTCTTTTAGGTAACCTAGGAACTCGGCACTTAAGTATTCTCCACCTCGATCAGATCTCAGTGTCTTAATACTTTTGCCTGTTTGGTTTTCCGCTTCACTCTTGTATTCCAGGAATTTCTCAAAGGCTTCGGATTTATGCTTCATTAAGAAGACATGTCCAAACCTAGAGAAATCATCCGTGAAAGTAATGAAATAGGAATAACCACCTCTCGCATGTGTAGACATTGGACCGCATACATCGCTGTGTATGAGTCCTAAGAGCTCGCTCGCTCTTACTCCTTGTCCAGTGAATGGAGTCTTTGTCATCTTTCCTTTGAGACAAGATTGACAAGTGTCATAAGTTTGATATTCGAACGTGTCCAAATATCCTTCTCTATGCAACTTAGTCAACCTTCTCTCATTGATGTGACCCAGTCTACAATGCCATAAGAAAGCTTTATTTAAATCTGGAGACTTTCTTTTTAGTGTGTTCTGGACATTGAAAATTTGGAGTTGGTTTAACACATATATGCCGTTATTTAGAGTACCGGACCCAATCAAACCATGATTAAGGTGGATGTTGACAACATCTCTTACAAACGTGAAATCATAACCTTTATTTGATAACAAGGAAACTGATATGATGTTACACGTTAAGCTGGGTACAAAATAACAGTTATGTAAAACCAAAATGTGTCCACTCGTCAATCCTAGGTGATAATCCCCGACGGACGCAGCTCCCACGCTAGCTCCGTTAGCAACCCTGAGGATCATATCACCTTCCTTCAGCACTCTACGGTTTCTCAGTGCCTGCAATGAATTGCAAATATGAGATCCTGACCCGGTATCCAATACCCAGGAAGTAGAGTTGATCGACAGACAATTCTCAATTACAAACACACCTGAAGTCGAAGCCACAGCTTGCTTCGGTTCCTGGTTCTTGGCGTTCCACGCCTTGCAATCCTTCTTCCAGTGCCCTTTCCTGTGACAATGGAAGCACTCATCCAGGCCAACTACCGGTGCTGTAAACTTTTTCTTTCCCTTCTTTCCCACCTTACTAACACCTCCTCTAGGTCTGGGTGCGGCCTTCTTCTTCCTTCCTTTGGCCCTAGCCTTGGACCCGGAAGAAGATGAACCGCCAACAAACATAGCGGGTGTTTCCCTTGCCTTCTGCAAGGTGCCCTCTGCACTCCTTAACATGTTCAGGAGTTCCGCAAGTTCAACTTCCTTTCCTTGAAGATTGAAGTTGAGGATAAACTGGGCGTAGGTGGGAGGAAGGGACTGGAGAACAAGGTCTGTATAGAGCTCATTATCCAAAGTCGTTCCAAGGTCCGCGAGCTCTTCAATATAGCCGATCATCTGTAGGACATGTTCACCTACCGATGACCCGACAGCCAACCTCGCTCGAAATAGTTTCTTAGAGGTCTCGTATCTTGCTATACGAGATTGCTCTCCATAAAGTTCCTTTGTATGGAGAAATATGCCATCAAGGGACATATCCTCGTGCCTCCTCTGATGTTCATTGTTCATCGAGGCAAGCACGATGCACTTGGCTCTCGCGCAATCTAAATCCCAGGTTTTACGGATTTCCTTATCCGCATTGCTGGATTTGGGACCAAGGGCAGCAGGTGCTGTAGCGGTGAGGACGTACCCCAGTTTGTCATAGGTCAAAGCCATCTTGACATTCCGCAGCCAATCTTTATAGTTTGGCCCCGTCAGTATATTTTTCTCTAAAAGTAACTTAAGTCCAGTCATTTTCAGGGTCGCTGCAATTAGGAGAGAGAGAAGAAAACTCTTTAGCATGATGCTCTTGCAAGTTTAGAGTGGTTTTTAGTTTATCTAAACTGGATGGCTCCCACTGTTTCTCGAATCCTTCCTCAAACCATAAAAGAAGAATTAGCCAAGACTATTCTCACCGTACAATACTTGCTTAACCGTTCAGCCAGGCCGGTGTCGATACTTCGAGGGAGGTTTTCCAACGCTTTCGCGAAGTTCCTTAATTAAGTAACCTCTTTTCTCTGGGGGCGTAACCCCGCTGACACTTTTCTGGACACCTACTAGGTTTATAGCATTGATCGTTAAGCGACGAATATCCTGATAAGTAGCATATACTCACAGTAGGTTCGGGATCCAAATATCATCGTATGATAATGTTGAAGGAATCCTACCAACATTCATCAAACTCCAAATGGTATGCATTTCTTTGCAAATTTCAGTTTCTTTAGAAATTCCCGATATAGGTTTTTGCCCCATGCTCTTATGACCTTGACGTATGCCAACAAATCATAAGTCACATGTCAAGTTCTGCCCATCATTATCTTGTTAATTTGAACCCACCCGTATATACCCTTGACGTATGCCAACAAGGTAATGCGACTGTCCCAAACCAACACATCTATCTATGCAACAAATGAATACCCCAGCAGCTACCAAACACTATGCCTTGACGTATGCCAACAAGCATAGCTTGAATACTACTGACCATCCATAAGAAATGACGGAGGGCTACGACTGGTTTTGGCGAAACCGTGAACGTAGTGAACTTGATATAACCGAAGGAACCTGATAGCTTTTTAAAAGGAGTGGTTAAATCTCCGCATTTAAAAATATCTGTTTTTTAAAAAATAACCGAGTGGTTTCTTTTAAATTGTTCCAACGATTTAAACTTTGGTTTGTTTTACTTTGCATTATAGATAATGCGTCCCATCATTAACCTATCATTGCAGAAAACAACGAAAATATAACGTCCTCTTATGCCATCCGCATTCGCCACGGGGTCCCGTCATCACCCGTTAGGTTACTTAACTAACGACAGAGCGGGGGCTGGGCTAGCGCGGGTGTAAAACATAAGTGACGTCTAAATAGCTATAATAAATATAGATATTTTACATTCGTCTGACGCAATGATATTCATTCCAGAACACAGATAAACAATATTGGATTTGCAAGCAATCTGTATTTCTTTTGAGCCTGCAAGAAAAGACAGATTACACAGTTGTGATGAATAGCCGTTTACCCCACCCTCGACCCCTACGGGTACGGCAAACTACCCACCCGGCAGTCTGTGTACCCCACCTTGGGTCAGTCCTAGGAGCAAAAACAGTAAAACGAAATAATACAACGGTGGCTACGACCGCAACCTGGAAGTGCCCCGCAAAAATAATATTACAACAAATTACGTTTACAACAAATGAATAAATCAATAAACCATTGTTAACCCCGGCTATACACCACAACAGTCCAATACAGTTTATATGCACAAACAGATATAACCATTTCAGAAATGTGCAACCCCCTGCCAACCGACATACTAGCAGTTGGGGGAGGTTTACGAACACATCAAACAATCACAGATATAATCCAATACGCAAATACTGTATTTTTCGATCGAATAAACAACTTCAAAATTGCTCCAAAATCTGCTCTGTTAAACAGTAACCTGAGCAATAATTAAATATTCCAGAAAACCCCAAATGTCACAGGGGACCCACACAAGAAAGACGAGTCCATGACTCGGTCAAAGCGCCGCGGATGCGCGGCAGATCCCACCGATCCGCCGCGCTTCCGCGGCCGAGTTGCCGATTCATGGGCTCGAATTTCTTGGGTGTTCTCCTGGACTCCTTTCTAGCTCTCTGAACACTCCAGAAAAATTTTAGGACTTCATTTTCACTTCGACAGAAACTTAACAGAACTAGGGTTTTCCGGGATCGTTTTTTCGTTCGAAATTCGTACAAATTTGCGATTAAGTTATTTAGTGTTTAGCCAGGCTCTGATATCACTGTAAGTCGATGTAGTACACCCCAGTACTTATGGGGAGGCGGAAATTACAAAAACTTATCAAGTTTAAACAACAAACATCGACTAACCGCAAGAATCGAAGCTAAACCCTAAAAACCGTATTCTTATGAGTTTCTTTACATAAGAGATTAGGGATTATACCTAATGAACCGGTCCTTCTTCTTTATGTCCTCCTTGGTTCTCCTCGGCCTTCTCTAGGTAGTAGACGATCCACCCGAGAGCGAAACTCCAAGCTAAACCTCTAACTTGAGGTAACTAACCAACTTTGATTGCTAATCAAAGGTGATAGAATGATAAAGAGTGAAGGTTATGGATTGTTTAGTCTAACTAATCCTTTGATCTCAACACATGAGGATTAAGGATTAGGGTTAGAAGATGAGAGCTTGAGGAGAGAGAATGTGTGATATGATAATGAGAGAAGAGAGAGAGTGTATCATATTATTATGAAGCATTCTTATTTTCAATAAATCAATAAAGGAAATGAATAAGCATGCTTCACAAAATATCTTGTGATGATTCATTAACATGAGTCATTAAGCAATAAATGAGCATTAATGAAGTGAATGAATCACCACTATGACTCACTCTCTTTCCAAAACAAACCTCCTTAGTCACATCTTCTAGAAGCTTCTCGAGTAATTACGAGAACGCCCCTCCGATCCGTAAAAATACGGAAAAACTTTAGACTGTAAAAATCTAATAACCGGATACCAGTAACTGGCTTAAACCAAAGCCGACTGGTAAAATCTGTCCGAAAGTCGTACGCGCGTAAACGCACGTATGCGTCCGAACCCTTTGTCGCAAAACCATGCAACCTCTATATCGTTTCGCCTGGAGTAGGAAACTCTCTGTGTGGGACTCTAGAGACTCGACTACTACGCTGGCAGTGGGTTTAACCACAGACCGCAAGCGGCACTAGCTGTACGTAACGGTCCCCAGGTAGTTGTCGATAAGAAGGCCGATGAGTAAACCCATCCGAACTCCTACTGAGTCTGATGTGACAATCTCCATACTGTCCGGTCCGTTCGTCCATGACTATCGCATATCGGGCCTAGGGGGGCGGCAAGCGTCAGTCCCCTAATAGCGGTATAAGTCGTGTCGGAGTGAAGCCCATTACACCCTGAGAAACTGCTGGAACCTACCAGCAAATCTCGCTTGCCCTGGCCAGGGACTTTGCGTAATGGCTCTCTGACACAGCACGATATCTACTCCCAATACCGGGAGGGACGAATCCTGTCTAACCGCCACTGCCTCCAAGTGCTCGGGACTGCACCCAACTGCTACCTGTTTGCACGACTCCTTTGAGCCGTGGTAGGGTAGCAATCTAAGAACAGTGGGACACACTCGAGGCGAAGTAGCAGTGTCAAGTCTGCGGACTACGCTGTACTCATGTCACCTGGGAACTGTTCACTGACGACTGGTATCAAACCAACCAACAGTCCCCTGTGAGTCCTGTCCGGTGTACCCGTAACCTAACGAGCACCTGTATACTATCTCCAGTACGACGTACTGATGGCTGTGGGACAGACCATCTCCCCAACTGGGATGAGAAGCGTACACACTAGTCTACTCCGGAGTATCGATGCTCTGTCTCGATAATCCAACGACCAGGGACCTGAATAAGGATGTGCTTGTAGACTACCCAGCCCCCACTAGTGTGACTGCCATCACAACGCTGGTAGCCAAGCAAGATCCTAAGAGCTCTATCAATACGTACACTCACATATTAAGATAGAAAAACCAAGTAGCATACTACCATGTTTAGCAAGACTGTTATATACATGTGAATATCCCAAGCTTCCATTAAGTAATATACAAGCTAGTATGATACAGTAATGGCCTTCTAGGGCATAAACACTAACAAACTACCCACCCGGCAGTCTGTGTACCCCACCTTGGGTCAGTCCTAGGAGCAAAAACAGTAAAATGAAATAATACAACGGTGGCTACAACCGCAACCTGGAAGTGCCCCGCGAAAATAATATTACAACAAATTACATTTACAACAAATGAATTAAACTATAACCCATTGCTAACCCCGGCTATACACCACAACAGTCCAATACAGTTTATATGCACAAACAGATATAACCATTTCAGAAATGTGCAACCCCCTGCCAACCGACATACTAGCAGTTAGGGGAGGTTTACGAACACATTAAACAATCACAGATATAATCCAATACGCAAATACTGTACAATTCGATCGAATAAACAACTTCAATATTGCTCCAAAATCTGCTCTGTTAAACAGTAACCTGAGCAATAATTAAATATACCAGAAAACCCCAAATGTCACAGGGGACCCACACAAGAAAGACGAGTCCATGACTCGGCCAAAGCGCCGCGGAAGGGCGGCGGATCCCACCGATCCGCCGCGCTTTCGCGGCCGAGTTGCCGATTCATGGGCTCGAATTTCTTGGGTGTTCTCCTGGACTCCTTTATAGCTCTCTGAACACACCTGAAAAATTTTCTGACATCGTTTTAAATTCGACAGAAACTAGTATTTTTTAGGGTTTTCCGGTTTCGTTTTTCCGTTCGAAATTCGTACAAATTTGCAACTAGGTTATTTATTATTTAGCGAGGCTCTGATACCACTGTAAGTCGATGTACTTCACCCCAGTACTTATGGGGAGGCGGAATTTTCAAAAACAATCAAGTTTAAACAACGAACATCGACTAACCGCTTGAATCGAAGCTAAACTATAAATAACCGTATCTTATGAGTTTCTTTTCACAAGTGATTAGGGATTATACCTAATGAAACCGGTCCTTCTTCTTTACGTCCTCCTTTGTTCTCCTCGACCTTCTCTAGGTAGTAGACGATCCACCCGAGAGCAAAACACCAAGCTAAACCTCTAACTTGAGGTAACTAATCAACTTTGATTGCTAATCAAAGATGAAAGGATGATAAAGAGTGAAGGTTATGGATTGTTTAGTCTAACTAATCCTTTGATCTCAACACATGAGGATTAAGGATTAGGGTTTGAAGATGAGAGCTTGAGGAGAGAGAATGTGAGATAAGATAATGAGAGAAGAGAGAGAGTGTATCATAATATTATGAAGCATTCTTATTTTAGAATAATCAATAAAGGAAATGAATAAGCATGCTTCATAAAATATCTTGTGGTGATTCATTAGCATGAGTCATTAAGCAATAAATGTGCATTAATGAAGTGAATGAATCACCACCATGACTCACTCTCTTATCCAAAAGAAACCTCCTTAGTCACATCTTCTAGAAGCTTCTCGAGTAATTACGAGAACGCCCCTCCGATCCGTAAAAATACGGAAAAACTTTAGACTGTATAAATCCAATAACCGGATACCAGTAACTGGCTTAAACCAAAGCCGACTGGTAAAAACTGTCCGAAAGTCGTACGTGCGTAAACGCACGTATGCGTCCGAACCCTTTGTCGCAAAACCATGCAACCTCTATATCGTTTCGCCTGGAGTAGGAAACTCTCTGTGTGGGACTCTAGAGACTCGACTACTACGCTGGCAGTGGGTTTAACCACAGACCGCAAGCGGCACTAGCTGTACGTAACGGTCCCCAGGTAGTTGTCGATAAGAAGGCCGATGAGTAAACCCATCCGAACTCCTACTGAGTCTGATGTGACAATCTCCATACAGTCCGGTCCGTTCGTCCAAGACTATCGCATATCGGGCCTAGGGGGGCGGCAAGCGTCAGTCCCCTAATAGCGGTATAAGTCGTGTCGGAGTGAAGCCCATTACACCCTGAGAAACTACTGGAACCTACCAGCAAATCTCGCTTGCCCTGGCCAGGGACTTTGCGTAATGGCTCTCTGACACAGCACGATATCTACTCCCAATACCGGGAGGGACGAATCCTGTCTAACCGCCACTGCCTCCAAGTGCTCGGGACTGCACCCAACTGCTACCTGTTTGCACGACTCCTTTGAGCCGTGGTAGGGTAGCAATCTAAGAACAGTGGGACACACTCGAGGCGAAGTAGCAGTGTCAAGTCTGCGGACTACGCTGTACTCATGTCACCTGGGAACTGTTCACTGACGACTGGTATCAAACCAACCAACAGTTCCCTGTGAGTCCTGTCCGGTGTACCCGTAACCTAACGAGCACCTGTATACTATCTCCAGTACGACGTACTGACGGCTGTGGGACAGACCATCTCCCCAACTGGGATGAGAAGCGTACACACCAGTCTACTCCGGAGTATCGATGCTCTGTCTCGATAATCCAACGACCAGGGACCTGAACAAGGATGTGCTTGTAGACTACCCAGCCCCCACTAGTGTGACTGCCATCACAACGCTGGTAGACAAGCAAGATCCTAAGAGCTCTATCAATACGTACACTCACATATTAAGATAGAAAAACCAAGTAGCATACTACCATGTTTAGCAAGACTGTTATATACATGTGAATATCCCAAGCTTCCATTAAGTAATATACAAGCTAGTATGATACAGTAATGGCCTTCTAGGGCATAAACACTAACAACGGGCTACCAGGTATTGACTAAAAGGGACGTCTGTGAGCGAACTCAGCCTGACAACCCTACTGAGCATGTCAGTGACAATATCCGTACAGTCCGGTCCGTTCGTCTATGAGCATCGCATGGCGGGCCTAGGGGGTTGGTAAAAGTCAGACCCCCAAAAGCGGTACAAGTCGTGTCGGAGTGTAGCCCAGAACACCCTGAGATACTACTGGAATACCTACCAGTAAATCTCCTTGCCTCGGCCGAGGGCTTCGTGTAATGGCTCTCCTAGACACAGCGCGACCTCACCCCCAATACCGGCAGAGACGAACCCCTGAAGATGCGCTCACTGCCTCCATGTGGCTCGGGACTGTACCCAACTAAAACCTGTTTGCACGACTCCTCTGAGCCGTGGTAGGGTAGTAATCAAAGTACAGTGGGAACTCACACGAGACAAATGACGATCCCCAGGTCGATGAACTAACCTGTACACATGTCACCAGGTAACTGCCATCTGACGTCTGGTATATGACCAACTAGCATGTTCCCGGCGAGTCCTGTCCGGTGTACTCATAACCCAATGAGCACCTGTATAAATCTTAGGTGAACGAACTGACACCAGTGGCTTGTGAGACCGGCCACCGCCCCTCGTCGGGGTCTCGAATGTACACACTAGTCTACTCTGGAGTATCGATGCCCTATCTCGAAACTCCCACGACTAGGGACCATTTAAGGATGTGCTTATAGACTACCAGCTCCCACGTATATGATCGCCCTCATACTGCTGGTGGTCAAGCAAGAATCCTAGGGGCTCTATCAACGTGCAATAGTGACCTGTCAAGTCACCTAAAGCAGCACACGATGATAAAGATAAACCAGATAGCATACTATCATCTCGAGTAAGACTGTCCTATCGGGATAGGTCCTCCATCAATCATTGTAATCACGTGCCTGTGATCGAATAATTGAATCTGAGGGCACTATCTCCAACACATGTTCCGTACTTTCGGGGCGTGACAGTACCGGACTGTACGGATATTGTCACTGATAGGCTCAGTAGGGTGTCAGGATGAGTTCGCTCATCGACCTCCCTTTTGGTCAATACCTGGTAGCCCGTTACGTACAGCTAGTACCACTGACGTGCTAGTGGTTTAATCCACAGACAAAGTTTTGACGAGTCTTTAGAGTCCCCCACAGACAGTTTTCAAGTTTCAGGCGAAACGTTGTAGAGGCCGTATAATATATGGCAGGGTTCGATCATATACGTGCAGTAGTGCACGGATCATGATCGGACGGATCATACTAGTGGGCTTTGGTTAAAGCCGGATCCTAGTATTAGATTTGTTGGATTACTTTAGTCTCATCGCATTCGCATTCGGTCGGAATGAGAATGCAGATATGTATATACAGGTGAGGGGTACTCTTGTGATCCGTCACGAGTTTACTTTAGATGTTGCCGTATCTTTTTGTTATTGTAAACATTTGGATTAATGTTTTCAAATGGAAATTGTGAGCTTATTTCATCATTTTGTGCATTAAATGAGACATGTACTTCATGGGTGACTCATAGTCTCATTTCTTGTGCAAATGTCACCTTATGTGATTGTTTTGTGAGATGAAATGAGAGGAAGAGAGAGAAGGGCAGCCATGTTATCAGCTAGCTCTTGTATTATTGTACTCTCACTCTCTCATTTTCATCATAAGAAACTCAAGAAAGAAAAGTCTTCCTCTTCTTCCTCTTTCTATAGCTCACAACCTCCATCAATGGCATCATCTCTAACCTCCATCCATACACTCTCATGTGATGAGAATCAATGTATGCTTGAGACAAAGTTGGCAAACACATTCTCTACATCGCCTTGGACACGTCGGCTAGCGAACTTCGTTCCCAAGTTGCTTCGGACGAAGCGGGAGCCCGTAAAAAGACTCGAAGATGTGGTGCCCTTTCCGACGAGGAGATTGAGACCGGAGATGCCGCGAGGAGCTTGGGATGGTGGCCAAAGACCGAAGGACACGGATCGATCGGTATAGCTTTCCAACCCTTTCTCTAGTTGCTAGCTATAGGTTAATGGTTCAATCCAGGATTTAAGCATACGATAGCGCCGGTTTCTAGTTTGAAAAAGTTTTCGTTTCCGCATTTTGGTCTCGGACAGACGGCCGGGGAGCTACCGTAGACTTACACGCACTTACGGGACCGAAAGCAAGCCCGGAGACATCCTCGGAGCAGCGCCGCTAACAAGAAACCGATGCTGACTTCCTACGCAGAGTCCTCGAAAAGAAGGACAGAGAGGCCGCGGAACAAGCGACCAATATAAAACAAATGGCCCTTCTATTCCAAGATATGGTGGGCATGATGATCCAGACGGACCCTCCAGCTGAAGATCCTCCGATTATCCTCGAAGATGACCGAGCGGAGGCGTCAAATCCCCTTCCGGCTTTTCAGCAGCCAAAGAGGAGACCATCTCAAAAACCGCCCTGGATGACTATATCGCTCAACAGATACGAGCTCATCAGGCAAACGAAGCTGCCGGTCAAATTGTTAAGACTGGACGACCATATCCGGATTGGTACAACCAAATAAAGTACCCGCCGGGATATACGATCCCTAAATTCTATGTATATAAAGGGACGGGTAATCCGCATCAGCACGTCGCTCAGTTCAGGGCCTTGTGCGGCAACACTGGAGGCAACGACAAGCTACTGCTTTGCCAATTCGTCGGTAGCTTGGCGGAAATGGCCTTTGAATGGTATTCGGAGTTTCCCAACGACTCCGTCAAAACCTTTGTAGAAATGGAGTTGTTGTTCACCCAGCGATTCGCGAGCGCAAGTGAACGCACCCCGATAACAGCATTAATCAATGCAAGGGTAAAGCCGGGCGAAACTTGGGTTCAATATGCAATCCGATGGCGAAATCTGTGGTCAAAGTGCGAGCAGCGTATCGAAGAAGCACCGACGGTGGGTATGTTCATGGGCACTCTCGACCCTCACGCGACTATTTCCCAGTTCATTATGTTCTTCAAGACGACTACTTTCCAGGCCTTGATCGACAAACTGGCCCTAATGGACCAGATGGGCCATAGGCCTTCCCCTTCAAAGTCGGAGCCTCGGAATGAAAAGGGCAAAGGGAAAGCAATCTTCTTCGCCAACACTCAACAACAACCGAGTCGCCCGAGACCAGTTGTTCGCCAAAGCAACAAGCGGCAATCCCTCGATGAGAAGTTGAGACGTCTTTACTCGTTTCCTCGGGATAAAACAAGGAGACTGTTCAAACTTGCAGTGCACAATGGGCTCATCACTCTACCGGAGTCGAGACACCCACCGCAACCGAATGACGTCAACGATCCCAATTATTGCCCTTACCATCGAGTATTGGGCCATCCACTCGAAGATTGCTACGTCTTCAAAAACTGGGTTGAAGACCAATACCAGCAGGGCAAGTTCGCGCTATCCGAAAACTGGAAGGTGAATCCGCCACAACAGCACACTCCTAAAAGGTTGGACATACCGGGGGCATCGTGCTCTTTTATAGAAGAAGCTCCATGGGAGGTCACTCTTTCATCCAAGACGAAAAGAATGCTGAAGGATTTTCACACATGCCCGGCGATCAGGTGGAAAAACCCACTAGAGCCGGAGACCATCGAAGGGATGCTAAAACCACGCCCAACATTGGGAGTTAATAGTGATGGTTGACAAAATATTCGGGCCCAGCCGTCAAAGTCTTCGAAGAAAAAGAAGAAGATCAAAAAGCCCGCGCAGTTTGATGACAAGCGCACGGATCTGCAAAAACATATTGACGCGCTAGAGGAATATAACCAGAAGACGCGGACCCCGGTCACACTCCAAGAATTTCTCAACAATATCCTTGAGAGCGGAGATAACGACAATAACGACGGGGATGACTCGTCAGAAGAATCTGAGGACTATGTGGCAAGTTGCCACATGATTTCTCATTCAGCGTTAACTAACGAAGAAGCTCACTCGGCGATAGAAGACAGCATAAAAGAGCTGGGTGCAGGATCGAAGCCAACACCCTTGGAACCGTCTGACTAGATGATCGACTTGGTATTGAACGAATCCCGTCAGAAAAGAAAAGCCAATAAAGAGTGCGAACCGGGAAAAATCCAAATGCCGACGACTGAATGAAAAGGTTGAGGCACCCCAACCGGATCGAAGCATCCCTATCGTCAGCAAAAGCAAGCTTAAAGTAAGGAAACGATTCGCTAGAGCCCTGTCGATAGGAATGAAGTTGCCCTCTCTCGAAGGAGATTCTCCTGGCAATATACGTCTTGATGAAGTGGACATACAACCTAACTTCTGTCTATACCATCAGAAGATTGCACACCCTACCGAGGACTGCATAGCCTTCAAAAACTGGTGGCAGGGATATGTTTCCCATCGACGACATGTTCAACGAGTGAAGCGCAAGGCTCATCGAGAGCAGAAAAGCACGACAGATAAGCGCGAAGGAGCCGCTGGTAACTGTCACATAGCCGATGTTAGTTATATGTAGGCCCTAAAGGCCATTACTGCACATACGATGTATATTGTAATGGATGCTTGGACATATATAGGGAGGACTTTCTTGCTCGACATGATAGTACACTATCTGGTTATACTTTATCTTAACATGTACTTTGACTGTCTCTATGTTACATGTTGATAAAGCCCTTAGGATATGTACTCGACTACTGGGACTATGATGAGATCATACTAGTGGGGCCATGGTAGTCGACGAGTACATCCTATATCTGTTCCTAGTCGAGGGTGTATCGAGACAGGGTATCGATACACCAGAGTAGACTAGCGTATACGCATCTTGACCCATATGATGGGCGATGGATGATCCCATATCCATCGGTGTTTGACATCAAGGATGGTGTACGGGTGCTCAGTAGAGATTGGGTACACTGGACGGACTCGCCGAGAACTCCCAGATGGTATTATACCTTACGTCAGATGGCAGTTCTCCGGTGACACTGGTACAGAGTAGTCTGTTGACCCGAGATCGTCATAGAGTCTTGTGTGATTCCCACTGTGCTTTGATTTCCATCATACCACGTCCAAGAGGGCGTGCAAAAAGGTGGCTTTTGGGTACAGTCCCGAATTACATGGAGGCAATGAGCGATAGGAGGGGATTCGTCTCTTCCGGTATAGGGAGTTGATGTTGTGCTGTGTTCGATTGGCTATAACCGGAAATCCCTGGCCAGGGTTGCTGAGATTTACTGGTAAGTGTTATCAGTAGTTTCTCGAACTGTTATAGACCTCATATCGACACGACTTATCGAGCTACCGGAGTCTGACATTTACCACCCCTAGGCGAGATATGCGACATATCAGACGACGAGACCGGACTGTACGGGAGTGTTACTGATTAGATTCGCAGGAGAATGTAAATGCTTGCTTGTTGATCTTCTGATCGCTCAATACCCGGGTGGCCGTTACGTTTAGCAGACCGCTTGCGGCTTGTGGGTGTTTGATATGATCATCACCTACTGCCGGCGTATTGACGAGTCTTTAGAGTCCTACACAGGGGTTTCCTGGCTCAAGCGAAATGGAGTAGGAGCACATATGTGATATGTGCAGGATCGAGATTAATACGATATGAGATACCGTATTCTATTCTCGCGATTCGTAGCATTGATCGGTTGTATGCGATATAGCCGGGTTATCGGATCAAGTGTTGATTCGATAAGTTGTTACACATGATATTAGTCGGTCATAGCCGGGTTATTAAATCAAGAGTTGATTTAATAATTTAATGTATAATTATATATTTGATATATTACATTACATTAACTAGTATTAGCCCACTTAAGATTTATTTTCTCACTTGATTGTGCATAAGTGTATATGTGATATATATTTGTGTACAAATGATTGTGTCATGCTTGATGATACATCAAAGATGGGTGTATGAGATGTTGGAGTTAGTGCCCTCAGAGTCAATTATTGGATCACAGGCACGTGATTGCAATGATTGAGGGAGGACCTATCCCAGTAGGACAGTCTTACTCGAGATGATAGTATGCTATCTGGTTTACCTTTATCATCGTGTAATGTTTTAGGTGACCTGACATGTCGCTATTACACGTTGATAGAGCCCCTAGGATTCTTGCTTGACTACCAGCAGTATGATGGCGATCATATACGTGGGAGCTGGTAGTCTATAAGCACATCCTTAAAAGGTCCCTAGTCGTAGGAGTTTCGAGACAGGGCATCGATTCTCCAGAGTAGACTAGTGTATACAGTCGAGACCCCGACGAGGGGCGGTGGCCGGTCTCACAAGCCACTGGTGTCAGTTGGTTCACCTAAGATGTATACAGGTGCTCATTGGGTTATGAGTACACCGGACAGGACTCGCCGGGAACCTGCCAGTTGGGATTATACCTGATGTCAGATGGCAGTTCCCTGGTGACATGTGTACAGGTTAGTTCATCGACCTGAGGATCGTCATTTGTCTCGTGTGAGTTCCCACTGTGCTTTGATTACTACCCTACCACGGCTCAAAGGAGTCGTGCAAACAGGTTTTAGTTGGGTACAGTCCCGAGCCATATGGAGGCAGTGAGCGGATCTTCAGGGGTTCGTCTCTCCCGGTATTGGGGGTGAGGTCGCGCTGTGTCTAGGAGAGCCATTACGCAAAGCCCTCGGCCGAGGCAGGAGATTTACTGGTAGGTATTCCAGTAGTATCTCTGGGCGTTTTGGGCTACGCTCCGACACGACTTGTACCGCTTTTGGGGGTCTGACTTTTACCAACCCCCTAGGCCCGCCATGCGATACTCATAGACGAACGGACCGGACTGTACGGATATTGTCACTGACAGGCTCAGTTGGGTGTCGGGGTGAGCTTCCTCATCGACGTCCCTTTTAGTCAATAGCTGGTGGCCCGTCACGTATTGGCTTATACCTCTGACGTGCTAGTGGTTAAATCCACAGCCATAGTATTGACGAGTCTTTAGAGTCCACCACACTTACAGTTACTCAAGCTTTCGGGCGAAACGCTGTAGAGGCCGTATGGAGATATGGCAGGTTCCGATCAGATACGTGCGGTATTGCACGGATCAGGATCGGACAGTTTTGTACTAGTATCCATATAGTTATATGGCAGGGTTTGATCAGATACGTGCGGTATTGTACGGATCAGGATCGGACGGATATTACTAGCCGGCTTTGGTTTAAGCCGGTCCTAGTTTAGTACAGTGTAGATTTTGTCTCTTTGCATTTGTATCCGGACGGAATACAGATGCGGGTGTGTATGCACAGTATGGGGTTTTCCTGTAATTTATTACGGGACCAGTTTTGTGGAGTTGCCAGTTTGCATTCCGTTCCGGCCGGTTTTCCTTTGTTCTTTCCCGGCCGGACTTTTCTGATGGAGGGGGTAATTTGCAGTTTTGCAAATTACATTTGAGGAAGGGGTTTCTTGTAAGTTGATTTATTATGATAACTTATTTAGATACCATTCTTTTCATTCTTCTTTTCATGCTTTATGGAGATTAGAAGTGATGAGATAGGATTTGATCTTTGATTAGAGTTGTGATGATGAGGTTTGGATATGGTCACCTTTCTTTTGCTCCTACACTCACCTCCCTTTGCATTATGTTTCATTCCTCCACCACTCTTCTTCTCACTTGATGAAATGGATGATAAGTTTTTTCATGAGAGGAAAAAGAAAGAGAGAAGAAGAAGAAGAGAGCTTCATCTTGAGAGTTTCATCCATGATCTCTTTTTCTTGCTAGAAAAATGCAAGCACCATTTTTTCTATTCTTGATTCCTCCATCACCATGGCAACAAACCCCAAAGAGACATACCCTCTACACTACACATTCTACAGCATATCTTGAGCATGTCGAGTTGCTGGCTTCATGCGCGAGTTGCCTCGGTATTGAGGCGGGAGCCCGTAAAAGAAGAAGGCGATGTGGTACCCTTTCCGGCGAGGAGGCGACGATGTGGAGGCAACACTTTCCGCGGGAGATCGGGACGATGACGAGAAGACCGGAGGACTCGGATCACTCGGTATACTTCTTACCCTATCTCTAGTTAGCTAGCACTAGGTTAATGGTAAACGATCCGGGTTTTCATTGTCCGCGGTAGCGCCGGTTTCCGAGTAAGGAAAATTTTTATTCCGCATTTTGTCCTCGAGCAAGAGGCCGGGGCGCTGCCGTGGCGCAACATGGTATCAGAGCCACGCCATTAACCTTACCTAGCTTCGTTTGATGTGTTTGCGTTTCCGATCGACCGAAATTTCCAAAAACCGTATTTTTCTAGCACATCAGTTTCTGTCGAAATTGTTTGAAGTCCAAAAATTTTTCAGGTTGTCTCAGAATGATGTGCAGGGAGTTCTAAGAATACTGCAAAATTTTGGTAAAGCGATTCCTCCGTACGACCGCGGAAGGGCGGCCAAAAGCCCCTTTTGGCCGCGCTTCCGCCGCAGTAATGTGGGGTCGTGTGATCAATTTTTTGCAGTGGGCTTGTGGACTTAAATTAGGGTTTTGGAATGTTAAAATTGGGCCCAGGTTTTCTGTGTGTGCTACAGTTTTGATTGGGGGCCCACTTGTTAATTTTTTGGTCAATCGGAAAATTTTAAACACATTTTTCACAGTATTTACATTATATCTGCGACCGTGAATGTCACTCGATCGGTAAATCCGGTCTAACTGCTATAGCCCGGTTAGACGGATTTGCGAACGTGACTTTCACGTTGATGTTCTATGTTTATGCTGTGATGTTGCGGATCGGTCGTGGGGGATAGCCTGGATGCAATGCTAGTACAATTTTGTTGTATTATGTACATTTGATATTGCGGGGCGAGCGTCCGACATGTGGACTGCCGTCACTGCCTGTTTGTATTATTCTTTTGGGGCACGACCTGGTTGCGGTCGATGTACCCGGTGTATGTATATTTTACTTTCTGTACTAGGATTACCCCGCGGTGGAGTGCACGGATAGCCGGGTTCTAGGGGGCAACGGGCCCGCATCTCATGGCATTGAGACGGAGGGGGCTTCACTCTAGGATTGGCGGGCTATTCGCCACACTCGTAGGGGGTACAGGTTGACCCAGGAGGGGTGCCCAAGTTACCGGATTCCATGAAGTGCTGGGTGGTCCATTCGCGGAGCTGAAGGGGGCTGCCTCGCTTCAGGTTTTGGCGGGTGACTTGCCGCGCCCGTAGGGGTCTAGGATTTCATTGCATAGGCTATCCACACGACCAGGGGAACGTCGGGTTTCAGCAGCGGCTCTGTGAAACCCGGGGCTTCCAGATATCTGTATTGTTCTGTGATGTTGCATTTTATCACGCCTTGAGCGAAATATAATATATTGGTATATATATTAGTAGATGTTGTATATGTTTTACATCCGCGCTAGTCCAGTCCCCGCTCTGCCGTTAGTTAGCTAACCTAACGGGTGATGACGGGACCCAGTGGCGAATGCGGATGGCATATATGTACGTCAGTATATTTTCGTTCTTTGTGGTGTGATTAATTGATGGGACTGCGTTGATTCGGATCAATGCAAGATAAACAAACCTATTCTGATGTTGTTGGAACACTTTTCAAAAAGCTGTTATTGCAAGGACGTTCACTTTTGTTTTGCATCGTGGTATTCATTTGGAATATCCTGCTCCTCAGTCGACGAGGCAAGGGCCGAGATCCCTTCACCGGGAGTGACCCCTTGGACAGAAGTTTGCGTCAGGGCATTAACTTCACTATAGCTGATTACTTTTGCTTTGCATCGTGGTATTCAGTTGGAATATCCTGCACCTCATTCTACGGGGAAAGAGCCGAGATCCCTTCACCGGGAGTGACCTCTTTAGTAAAGGTTTTCGTCACTATATTTTTATAAAAGGCTATGCAGTTCCTTCAACGATATCAAGTTCATTACGTTAAAGGTTTTTCGCCAAAAACCATTCGTAGCCCTCCGTCATTTCTTATGAGTATTATTTAGTATTCGTGCTGCGTTTGTTGACTCCGTCAAGGCGTAGTGTACGGTAGCTAAGTGGTGCTTGTTTGTTGCATAAGTGGGATTGGTTAGGACATTCGTGCGGCCTTGTTGACTCCGTCAAGGGCACGTACGGGTGGGTTTAATGCAAACCAGATAATGACGGGTTGAACTTGACTAGGACTCTTTGATTTGCTGACTCCGTCAAGGTCACTTGAGTCCTAGGGGTAAAAATCACATCGGGAGTTTCAAAAGAACTGAAACTTGCCAGGCATGCGCATACCTTCTGGAGTGTGGTGACGTGAGTGGATTCCGTCACGTTATCATGCGATGATAGTTGGATCCCGATTCCCACTGATGAGTTGGTTTACTCCTCGGGTGACCCCGACTAGTTCTTCTTTCAGGTTTGGAGGAGAATTTGAGGTACAGTGGGAGGTTTCCAGATTAGACAAAGTGATAACCATTCTGATCTTGGTTAGAGTGCACACTGAGTGTTTCTTTTCTCTCTCTCTTTGGCAGCGACCATTGACCCGACCCTGGACTATGACTCAGTGACCAAGTCGACCGAACCTTCTTAACACTGGCTTTTGATTATCAGAGTTGCAGACCTCATTGCCACTCCTACTTTTACCCTTTTCTCCAGAACACCCCGCATTACTGCAAACGTCCACTTCCATTGGACAAAACCATCGTATGGTTAGATACGAACTCGAAGGACTTCGAGGATGGTTTCCGGTTTTGGAGAAAACGGATAGGATTATTCAGTTGTCTTTTCCCTTTCACCTTCTCTCAAGTTGTGAGTACTCCTTGGTTTAGGAGATAGTACACCTATTACGCAAATTGGATAGTCTTCTTCCAAACCTTAGGCTGGTGCCGACCGGTAGGGAATGAAGAAAACCAATTAGCCTAAACGGTGTGCAGAAGGTATTAAGATTAAGACAAAGCAAGGGATTAGTAAGAGGGCAAAGTAAAATGCGACTGATATTCACGACCAAACCAAGTTTTTCTTCGCCAATCCTAAATCACCTTTGTATTTCTCCAGGACACTCCGTATCACTACGAAGATCCACAGTTTATTGGATACTCCATCGTATGGTTATTTACGAACTCGAAAGGAACTTGTTCCAGTTCGGGGATGGATTCTGGTTCAGGAGAAATAGGAATAAAGTACATTCAGGTGTCTTTTATCTTCACCTTCTCTCGCATTGCAAGTGTTCCTAGGATTGGGACAGTACACCCTTTATGCTTTTTGGATAGTCTTCTTCCAAACCATAGGCTGGTGCCGAACGGTAGGGAAGGAAGAAAACCATTTGGCCTATTGGGGTGTACAGAAGGTAATAACTAAAGACATAGAAAGGGATTTGGAGAAGTGGCAAAGAATTATACGGTTACAGTTGTGAATCTGGATGATGGAAGAGGCATTACTAGGAATACCAGGATACCCCGACGAAACATTTCAATGTTTCAGTTTCACTGTGTACTGTTAATGGAAAACTGATTTCCCAGTTAGACACTTGCTCCAGGGTATGTATTTACCAGGTATGATTCTCACATCTATATGGTTTTACAGATGCTGGGTGGGAGTAAGTTATTGGGAATTGGGTGATCATCCTCATTATATCGGGATTCGTTGTAATCGGTGATATTTGAGGAAGTCACCTGGGTTGTTTGCCGGACGGCAATTATTTGGTTTTGAATATCCGCTGTTGTGCACCAATTTCAAATTGATATATCTGTACGTCTATTTTCATAGAGTGAGATATACCTTTTGATATTATGTCGATGACATTTACCTATATCAGTGGATGGTTAGATAAGGAGCATTAAACAGCGGTGTAATTCTTCTTAACCATAAGTACAGTTTTCAACCTACGACACACAGTGAAAGAGTTGTTAGACTCAGCGGACTTATACAGAGTATTGTATGTTGTCCAGTGTCCATTAGGACAGAGGGGTTGGTCCTCGTACTATATTCGGTTTACTTATGACTTCTCTAGTTTTTAGACAAGTGTTTCGTAGAAACACAAGGTCCGAATTTTGAGAAGTTATAGGTATTTGGATAAAGTAGAGAACCAGGTATTGCAAGTATCGGGATTCTTCAAAGAGATCGAAGATGTAGATACTTGTGTATGGTATTCAGTTGATAGTAATGATAAAGAGAAATTGCTTCTCTTTCAGATTACTCATAATTGGAAGCATTCCTAAGTTGAGTAACGTTGATCGGCCTCCTTCCATTTAGTTGACATGCACTGGAGACAGCTGCATGATTTGAATCTGGTTCAATTAAATCAGTGCCTCTGGTTCTATATTGGATATAGAACAGTTCATATCTTAACGATGTTAAGGTACGGGGAGTTGTCCGGCTTATGCTTAAAACCAGACACTGGACAACTCAAGGCACGTTTCTGTAATGGCTGTTTGTGGGTTGACCCAGGCTATGACGAGGGTCGACTTTCTACCATCTGAATGAACAATAGCAATATTGTTCTAGACTCGCCACAGTTTTTATTAAAAATGGTTTTTTCAAAAAAACAGTAGTGGGAGTATGGTAGAACTGGAAGTGATTCCAGAACCGCAAACGATTACTGAAGATTTGATAAGGAACCTAAAGATTCAATCTGATTTGACATTCCATTGGCCACTCCGCAAATGAGGTGGGTAACTTCAGGCACCCGAGAGGTGCTCCGGTAGCCTCAAGGACGGTGACAGGGAAGTTCTTGTTTACCCACACTTGCCATTGCTGTTGTTCCTGGCTGTGAGACCCGGCAGGAGGATGAGTATAGCGTCGTTCTAAACTAGCTTTAGAAGTGCACGTCTATATGACTCTCGCAGAGGGTTGTCGTAGTCAGTGGGAGCAGCGGAAGCATTGGTGGACATCAGGCTTATGTCTACTTATAGACTAAAGCAGATGTAGCGGAGATAGATCATCTATTTCTGATGTGACAGTCATAGGTTTGACGTCATCAGAATAAGGGGTGGATCTGTTGAGAAGGTAGTAGGAAGTGATATTCCTATACTACGATCGGTTATACTTTGGTCGTCACACAGTGGTTTCTCCACATAGGACTTGGATATTATATCAGACATACTGGTTTTAGATCTAGATTTGGGTGGTTTCCCAATCTGGGTACCTTGACAGCATTCTATGAGTATTTAGAATGGACGACTCCTGACACGGTAGTGTACCTGCAGTTGATGGAGTCACCCTCTCTAAAGGTGTCTTATAGACTAAAGGGGAGAGGGATACTCATGATTGGCAGATCACTTGCTTAGGCAATTGAGTCAATCATGAGATGTCAAGTACCACACCAGATGTTGTTCTTGCACTAGATGCAATAAGTTCATATTGATCCAATCCTGGAGAAACAGTCGGAAGCAGTCTTAGAACATAAGTGGATGTTCTAGGGATATGGTAACGACAGCCTCATTTGGGAGACAGTTATCATTCCAGGCTTCCAAGGTGACATGGACGACAAGGAGGTTGTCAGAGTTATAGTTTTCCTTCTGACGAGGGGCAGTATTTTGGACAGGTGGTCCAAGGCAATACTGAGGGTGGCCTGGCGCAGGATACTGATTGAGTTCAGTTGACGATACAGTCTAAGAAGTTTGGATTTGAAGTTCATTTATGAGCTAGGTCCCATCAGACATCCAGACGTTCTAAGACAGGTATTGCTCATTTCGGGAGATGGCTTTCTCCGCGAACTTGAGATATAGAGAGACATAGAAAGAAACATCACAGCGGATCCACTCACTGAGGCTATTCCTCGAACGCAATAGTTTCGCAAACGAGCTTTGTGAGACTGACTAGTAGAGGAGTTGGGTGTTCGGTATCACACGGGCTGTGAGTATGCGGCATCGCAATAATTAGCCTTGAGTGCAAGTGGGAGATTGTTGGAGTTAGTGCCCTCAGAGTCAATTATTGGATCACAGGCACGTGATTGCAATGATTGAGGGAGGACCTATCCCGGTAGGACAGTCTTACTCGAGATGATAGTATGCTATCTGGTTTACCTTTATCATCGTGTACTGTTTTAGGTGACCTGACATGTCGCTATTACACGTTGATAGAGCCCCTAGGATTCTTGCTTGACTACCAGCAGTATGATGGCGATCATATACGTGGGAGCTGGTAGTCTATAAGCACATCCTTAAAAGGTCCCTAGTCGTAGGAGTTTCGAGACAGGGCATCGATTCTCCAGAGTAGACTAGTGTATACAGTCGAGACCCCGACGAGGGGCGGTGGCCGGTCTCACAAGCCACTGGTGTCAGTTGGTTCACCTAAGATGTATACAGGTGCTCATTGGGTTATGAGTACAACGGACAGGACTCGCCGGGAACCTGCCAGTTGGGATTATACCTGATGTCAGATGGCAGTTCCCTGGTGACATGTGTACAGGTTAGTTCATCGACCTGAGGATCGTCATTTGTCTCGTGTGAGTTCCCACTGTGCTTTGATTACTACCCTACCACGGCTCAAAGGAGTCGTGCAAACAGGTTTTAGTTGGGTACAGTCCCGAGCCACATGGAGGCAGTGAGCGGATCTTCAGGGGTTCGTCTCTCCCGGTATTGGGGGTGAGGTCGCGCTGTGTCTAGGAGAGCCATTACGCAAAGTCCTCGGCCGAGGCAGGAGATTTACTGGTAGGTATTCCAGTAGTATCTCAGGGCGTTCTGGGCTACGCTCCGAAACGACTTGTACCGCTTTTGGGGGTCTGACTTTTACCAACCCCCTAGGCCCGCCATGCGATACTCATAGACGAACGGACCGGACTGTACGGATATTGTCACTGACAGGCTCAGTTGGGTGTCGGGGTGAGCTTCCTCATCGACGTCCCTTTTAGTCAATAGCTGGTGGCCTGTCACGTATTGGCTTATACCTCTGACGTGCTAGTGGTTAAATCCACAGCCATAGTATTGACGAGTCTTTAGAGTCCACCACACTTACAGTTACTCAAGCTTTCGGGCGAAACGCTGTAGAGGCCGTATGGAGATATGGCAGGGTCCGATCAGATACGTGCGGTATTGCACGGATTAGGATCGGACAGTTTTGTACTAGTAGCCGTATAGTTATATGGCAGGGTTCGATCAGATACGTGCGGTATTGTACGGATCAGGATCGGACGGATATTACTAGCCGGCTTTGGTTTAAGCCGGTCCTAGTTTAGTACAGTGTAGATTTTGTCTCTTTGCATTTGAATCCGGACGGAATACAGATGCGGGTGTGTATGCACAGTATGGGGTTTTCCTGTAATTTATTACGGGACCAGTTTTCTGGAGTTGCCAGTTTGCATTCCGTTCCGGCCGGTTTTCCTTTGTTCTTTCCCGGCCGGACTTTTCTGATGGAGGGGGTAATTTGCAGTTTTGCAAATTACATTTTTGGAAGGGGTTTCTTGTAAGTTGATTTATTATGATAACTTATTTAGATACCATTCTTTTCATTCTTCTTTTCATGCTTTATGGAGATTAGAAGTGATGAGATAGGATTTGATCTTTGATTAGAGTTGTGATGATGAGGTTTGGATATGGTCACCTTTCTTTTGCTCCTACACTCACCTCCCTTTGCATTATGTTTCATTCCTCCACCACTCTTCTTCTCACTTGATGAAATGGATGATAAGTTTTTTCATGAGAGGAAAAAGAAAGAGAGAAGAAGAAGAAGAGAGCTTCATCTTGAGAGTTTCATCCATGATCTCTTTTTCTTGCTAGAAAAATGCAAGCACCATTTTTTCTATTCTTGATTCCTCCATCACCATGGCAACAAACCCCAAAGAGACATACCCTCTACACTACACATTCTACAGCATATCTTGAGCATGTCGAGTTGCCGGCTTCATGCGCGAGTTGCCTCGGTATTGAGGCGGGAGCCCGTAAAAGAAGAAGGCGATGTGGTGCCCTTTCCGGCGAGGAGGCGACGATGTGGAGGCAACACTTTCCGCGGGAGATCGGGACGATGACGAGAAGACCGGAGGACTCGGATCACTCGGTATACTTCTTACCCTATCTCTAGTTAGCTAGCACTAGGTTAATGGTAAACGATCCGGGTTTTCATTGTCCGCGGTAGCGCCGGTTTCCGAGTAAGGAAAATTTTTATTCCGCATTTTGGCCTCGAGCAAGAGGCCGGGGCGCTGCCGTGGCGCAACATGAGACTTATACCAAGATTAGGGTAAAGATTAGGGTTTTGTTTATATCTTAAGAATAACAAAAGAGAAAGACTTTGTCAAAGTTCTCAAGCTTTCATGAAGCTTGTGGAAACATTGACAAAGTCAACTCTTTTGTCATTCTTAAGGATATTTAGTTAACCCAACCCTTAACCTCATGCTTTGGTTAATTCTCTTCATGAGTTAAGCATGATAGCTTAACTCACCCATGTCTATATTATTGAGAGGATAATAATTCATATGATGAGATTATTCTTTCTTTTTCTTCTTCTTCATCAAGCTCCATGAAAAGCTTACTAGCTCCAATGGTGTCATGAGAAAAAGTGTGAGAAAATCAATTCTAAAGTGAGCCCACTTCCTACTTCTTCATCCTCTACCACTTTCCATGTAGTAGAGTGTGTTCTCTTCACAAAGTTCATGACCTAGTGAAGGAATAGCTTGAGTTAGTGTCTCCCCGACGTAGATCATCTTCGGCCTCGAAGTCATCGAAGCAAGCACGTTCGTTCTTCTTGTGAAGCTTCTCAAGAGTCCGGAGTTCACGATCGCAGCGATGGGAACATCTACACGGAGCTAATGAAGTGAAGGATCGGATCTACAAAGGTTGTAATCCCTTTCACTTAGTGTTAAACTGTTTAACATGTTAGTATTCGCCTAAACCCTAGTTTAAAGATCCGGCTTTGGGTTGTTCGGCACGGCTAATTTTTTAATCGGGCATGGTTGATGCCTCGTAGACCCTTGTGCGGGTGCCTAGCAACCCTACAGTGGTATCAAGGCCAAGCTAGAGCTTTAGGCGAAGTCTGAGCGAAGTTTAAAGTCCGATCGAACCCGGAAACCCCGATGTTTACCCCTCTCTGGATAATTTTCAAAAAGTTGATTTTTTATGAATTAAAAATGCTCAGAAAAACAAGCAGGAAAAACTAAGAATTACTGTGAATTACAGTCCACTAAGTCAATTATTTGACCGCGGAACCGCGGGTTTGGCGGCGGTTCCGCGGCCAAAATTTTGACTTAGTCCCTCATATTTCATATATTCATTCTTAGGTCCTTTCTTGTTATTTTTTTCTGGGAATTTTTTAATTCCACTCAAATGTTGAGTTTTCTAGGGTTATATTGGGGACTCATTGATTCGATCGGATAATTTAACTTTGTTTACTTTGTCCGGGTAATTTTTAGAAACTGTTAAAAAGTTCGACCGGATATCAATAACTCACTTTTTCCCCAGTCGGAAATTTTTTCAAAAGTTGGATTTTTTCTCGAGTTTAAGAACGTTCTAAGTCATGCAAGTAACACGGTGGACTCTCTAGAAGACAACAAACCTTAACTCGATTATGTGACCGTCTTCAACTTCCTCTGAACCTTAGGGTTTGTGGCAGTACGGCGTGCCACATGTGAGGCGTTGGCTTGACCCTTCTACGGCTGGACCATTGGTACTGTGGCATGCGATGGATGTTTTTAAACTGATTTCAAGTGTTCAGATATATTGAGGAAATCTTGGGTGTTTGATTATTCGATCGGAAAGTTTAACATTGTCTATTTATCTGGAATGTGATACAATATTTGGAATCCACAGGTAGTTATGAGATATCTAATTTGAATGTTATAAACATAGCAGTTTAGTCTCAGATGATCGGTTGCCATGGAATTTTGATGTGATCAAAAGTCCGTCGCAATCACGTAGCGTACGCGGATACTCGCCGGGTAAACTTAACAGACAGCCACGCCCCATAGCCCCGACCAAGTGACTGTAGGAGAACCTCGTCGCCAAAAGCATCCGTTCGGGTGCTTGCGGAAGCGGTGTTCCGCCTTAGTGCACTTCGTCGACGGCATCCGGGGGTGCGGCCGTCTACTAAAGTTTGCGATGAGCATTCGATCAGGACGTCGGGAATCTTGTTGAATTTCCCGACTTGATATTGAAAAGAGTTTTCGATAATGACTAAAATGCGGGGTTTATAATTATTAGTCATGAGATGTCTAAAGAATTCATTGTGTTAGGCATGTGATGTCTAAAGAGGTTGCGGATTCCAACTGTTGTAGTTTTACACTTTCTTTTCTACGACCGTAAGTGTAATATGTGATATCGCCGGTTTCGTTGCTATATGTCAACAACAATTGGGATGCACATATTTACTTATGTTGATGACATGTGATGTTATGTGTTGCTGGATATGTTGTATTGGATCGTCGCGTTTGAATAGCCGGGGGTTTTATGTGAGATGAGAGTTTTTCCTTTTTCATTCATGTAAAATTCATATGTATGTAATATTCTTTTATTGGGGCACTTCCGGGATGAGGTTGCTGTCACCATTTGTATATTATTTACTTTTCCGCATTAGGTAGACCCAACGCGGGGAGAACAAGTAACCGGGTTCTAGGGTCCAGTGGGAGACCATCTCGAGGAGTCGAGACCGGGTCTCCTAACCCTAGAATTGGCAGTGTTGCTTGCCGCTCTCGTAGGGGTCTAGGGATGTGGGTTGGGCTATTCATCGCGACCGTGGAATCCGTGTTTTATACAGGCTCGTATTAAAACACGGACGTCCTAGTATATCCAATATTTCATATATGTTCTTCTACTGCAATGTTCTGTGATGAGATCATATTACTGCCTGAGACGAATGATTATATTATATATATGAGATATATGTTATATTGCAGATTTCATTTCAAATGTGATACTTGTGAAGCATAATAAAATGGGACTTCATTAATGAGATTAATGAAACTAAAAGAAACCTAAAAGATGTTGTGGAATCGAATTTTCAAAAACAGGTAGCTACAGTTCTTGCTTTGCATCGCGGTGTTCCTTGTAGAACATACTGCACCTTATTCCATAAGAAAAGGGCCGAGATCCCTTCGCCGGGAGTGACCCCTTTAGCAATGACTGGCAGATGCTACACCCCTCGGTTTTGTCTTTTGATTGCTTTTCTAGTTCTTGCTTTGCACAGTGATATATATGATATGTCCTGCACATCATTCGACGAGGAAAGAGCCGAGATCCCTTCGCCGGGAGTGACCTCTTTAGCGAAACTAGTAAAAGCCTAAAAAACACTCCATTTTAAAATCATTTGATTCTGCAACGATATCAAGTTCATTACGCAATAGGTTTTCAGAAAAACCTGTCGTAGCCCTCCGTCATTTCAGATAAGTAGAAGTTAGTATTCGTGCTGCGTTTGTTGGCCTTTGTCAAGGTGTAGTGTGCGGTAGCTGACTAGTGCTTATCTATTTATACATATGATGCAGATTGGGTTAGGGTAGTCGTAAGACCTTGTTGGCCTTTGTCAAGGGTCGTGCGGGTGGGTTTAATTCAATCAAGAAATGACGGGTTGAACTTTACTAGCATCCTATGGTTTGTTGGCCTTTGTCAAGGTCATAGGAGGTTAGGGGACAAATTATCGGGAATTTCAAGTGTTGAAATTTGCAATGAGATTGCATACTTTCTATGAGATAGTTGGATCCCGATACCCGCTGCGAGTAAGAGTTACTCCTGGGAGATTTTTACACATTACAATTAGCCGATCAAGTAGGTGTCTAGAAAGGTGTTAACGGGGTTACGCCCCTGGGAAAATGAGGTTTACTTTAATTAGGTCCATGAGAAAGCACGGGGAACCTCCCTCAAAGTACCGACACTGGCCTGGCTGAAAGATTGGCGAACTTGTAGCGTGTAATTAATCCCGGCCAGTCTTTCCTTTTAGGGTTTGAAGAAAGATTTGATTAAAACAGTGGAAGACATCCTGATTAAATATATTAGATAACCAATCTAATCTTGCAAGAGCATACGCTGAGTGTTTTCTTCTCTCTCTCTCCAGGTAGCGACCATATCACGCCTTAATCAAGATAATAAAACGGATAAATTAATCGAACCCGCTTGTTATACTGAGATGGGGAACGTTGGTCCCGCTCCAACTTATAATTGTTATAAGACAGAGCAGGAAATAGGGGATTACCAGAATTCCCGTGCCGCCCAAACGAAGAAAGTGCATGCTGATGCATCATCTTCGGGTGTATACATTACAGAGAACTGTTTCTCAGTATCCTTTATGTCCTGGGTATGAGATACCGGATCAGGATCCCACATATGTAATCTGTTACATGGGCTACAGAAAGGTAGAGAACTGAGAACGGGTGATAAGTTTCATGAGACAGAAAACGGTGCAAGTGTTGCAGCCAAGTCTGTTGGTCACTATCACCCTGTATTACCAGAATACATTGATTCTGAACAAATGTTATTAGATACCGAACCTGATATACAACATCGTATCAGTCTCTTTATTAGTAAAGAAAGGATATAATTTTGTATTGTTGGATAATGTTTTGAACATTTCCTATATCAAGAGTTGATCGGTTCAGGCACGTTATCTAAAAGCATTAACGTTCTAAATCAAACCATAGTTCTTAGTATACAGAACACACTCGAGAGGAAGAGTTCAGAAATGAACGAATCCTTCATGAGGCATTGTAGACTAGGTCATATCAATGCGACCCGACTAGTTGAAGTTACATTAAGATGCATATTTAAATTAGTTTGAATTTACATCTTGTGAAACTTGCCGGTCATGTCACAAAGATAAGATGACCATAGCTCTGTTTATTGGAAACAGAGAAAGAGTTAGTGAACTCTTGGGATTGATACATGTTGATGTATGAAAGTGTAATACCCGGTTCATTTGTATACGCCTATATCCGTATTTCTTTTAACCTATAAAATTTTATTTATAATTATTTATTATTTTAAACTCCCAATATATTTTAGTTCTTCCCCTTTTCTTTCTCAGACCCTAATCCCAATTCCTTGTGTTCTTGTCCTATTTATATAAACCTCAATTTATTTACGCCCATCCCTTTTCATATTTTTATTTAAACTCAAAACCCTAAAATTTTCCCTTCAACCCATTTCTTTTGCTCATTTAAAACTAAACCCAAATCACCACTTAATAACCCTCAGCCCATCCCAAAATTTTTCCCATTTTTAAAACCCTCTGGCCCAACTCCCCGAGCCCAGCCTATTCCATTTTTCCTATTAAAATTCTTTATTTTTTTGGCCCAGCCCATCTTACCGAGCCCATCTCCTCAACCATTTGTATAAAAAGAATTCTTTTTTTTTTCTCTCGCTGGCCCGGCCCAGTGCCCCTCTCCAAGCCCACTTCACTCTTAACCCACGCCCGTTCCCCAGCGAACTCGACCCGACCCGCCTCTACACCCCTCTTCCCTAAGGTAACCTCCCCATCCCGCTTCCTTCGCCGTAACCCACGCCGCCTCTTTCGCCCCTACCCACGCTCGCGCGTGCACCATTACTCCCCACGACGCGCAACCCTCATGACCCCGTCTCCCGCACCACTCTCTCCTCTTCACCACCCTCCTCGCCCGAGCCCCCTCACTCCCGTTCTCCCTCTCTCGAGCCCACGCCCACGCCTCCTCCGTCGCCATCACCCCACTCCGCCGGCCATCTCGTCGGGCCCTCATCACCGCCCTCATCTCCTCACCCCCCTCATCTCCTCACCTCCCTCCCTCGCTCTTCCCCGCAACCACCACCCAAACCCACCGAGCTCCCTCTTCTTCCTCCTCCCTGCATCTACCTCGGCCATCCCCTTGCATTCGACGCCGGCGACCCCATCTCTCTCTACCTCAACTACGCCGCCTTCCTCTCCCCAACTCCATCACCTACAACCTCCTTTCCCGACCACCCCTCACGAGCCACCTCCGGCCACCGCTACAACCCAACCAGATCCCCCTGCAACCTCTCTCTCTCTCTGTTTCTCTCTCTCCCTCTACAACTCTCTCTCTCTCTCTGTGTCCCTCTCACTCTCTCTTTCTCTACAACCCTCACTCTCTCCGTATCCCTCTCTCTCTCTCTACAACCCTCACTCTCTCTACAACCCTCACTCTCTCTGTCTCTCTCTGTTACATTCCTCTCTGTCTCTCAAATTCTAAAATCTCTCTCTCTCTCTCCGAGCTCTCTCTCTCACCCCATCAACTCCTTATCACCTCTCCTCCATCGACAACCCAACACAATCGAGCATCCACGCATCAACAGCAAGGCTGCGACGCAAACCCAAGCCGAGTCGAGCCCCGGCATTTCGTCGAGCACCTACAGAGATCGCCTTTGCCACTGCCGTGTATCACCAGAACGTCTCCAGGAAAGTTCTCTACTTGCTACATGCTAAATTATGTTGTTACAAACTAAAATTGTATAGATTCCGTAGTTACTTTTCCTGATAAAATTATATGACGTACCTGTTCGATACGTGATCCCAATGAGAATGCTTATCTAATTTGACGGAACTGGATTGTTTCCATTGGACCTTGTAGTGATGAATACCATGTACAAATTTCGCTGGAAAATACGACTATTAACGACTAAAACGACTACCCCCAAGTTTACCCGTAAAACTGGAAATTTCTTGTATCTGAAAACCATTAAAATCACCATAAATTATATACATATTGGAATGATTCGTTCGAGGGATCAAATCGAAGCCGACTCGACGAACTATAACCCTATATAAATTTCAAGTTGTTTCTGTACTTAAACTGTGACCATATTTGGATCGGAGTGCGACTCTGGACTGCATTCCAGAGCGACTCTGTTTACTGTGTGCTGTCCCGTAATGGGTACCACCTGGTTTCCTTAACTCGTAGGTTGCGGAACTCCACTGTTTATAAAAGGTGAAACTGTTAGACAGGTAACACAAGTGGTTCCATTCTGTTTCGTCATCGTTTGCTATTTAATCTGTAATTTAATAGATGGGGACGTATAACAGTCCCAACAGAATCAGAATTGACATACTGTTGAAAACCTTACTGAGAACCCTAGATTTCATTCAACTGTAGTGTTGCTAAATTCAAATCCCAAATGGGATTAAAATGCGTTGCGAAACGGACTTCCGATTCTGAAACTGGATTTCCAGCCGTGAACGCTTAAAAGGAAATGGCCATAACTAATGATCCTGAAACCCGATTGCCGTGAAACTAAATTCGTTGGTTAGATAACCAATCATACTATTTATTCCCCATTTATTGTTTCGCTAAACTGTACACGTTTGATTTATGATAAATATTGCAAGTGGTAGATTACTGTTTCATGACATCCTAATCTTGCTTTACATACTGCGCATCATATCATACACATGTCACTGCATCGATAACCTAGTGATAATGTGCATTACCCAGTGTTAGGTATTAGTGATGATTGTGGCAAGTACGTTAGTGTTCGTGTATAAGTGAATAAGTGAAAGTGATACGTACTTGTACACAATCAGTGAACCTTATGATTCTTTTGCATTGTCGACATCTGTGGGACGCGTGTACGTGTAACTATAAGTGGTATGGGACACTTATGGAAACTCTTGCATGGGTGTCACAGATAAGACATCAGACTCTGCCATTTATCTTAGGTATTAGTCGGGACGTGCTTGATGGAGGTCCTGCCTCCAATTCTCGCACAGACTTGTCACAGATCGACTGGTATTTAGGGTTATGGTTAGCGTTTGATGTAGACCACGGGGTGTGGGGTAGTTCGAGTGTGAATTCAACAGAATCTCGGGATTCCCTTGCCGGCTTATATATATGGAGATATATGAAGATATACAGGGTACATGATTATTATCGTGAGTTACATGTTGGGCCCGTGGTCCCTTGCCCTTGGGTTCTACCCTTGGGTGGAGGACACTCGCGAGTGGTTGACCCTCACACTTGGACTGACGATAGGTTTAGTGACCTGTACAGTGAGACTTAGAGACTGATAGGGATGATAGCATCGATATACATACTTACTGTGTTGACATACGTAGCATATCATTCTACTGCTTTTACTGTTCCACTGCATTGATTACTGCATGTTCATACCTATACCGTCATTGATTTACTGTTATATATATTTATTATCACTGTTAGAATTGTCACATGAATTTATATAATATATTGCTATTGTGTGGCTCTGACGACCTGAGTATGCATGCTCAGTGTGAGGAGAAGATTTAGCCTGGACCAGGACTAGATGTACATCACGGACATCTTGATTAGCTATCCAGGGTTATACCCTTCTGTTTCCCATCAGGTCAGTTCTTTATATTACTTTGTTCAGTTACTGCATTTCTCATTACCTGCGCATTATTTACTGATTGCCATGTAAAGCTAGAAGCCGAAGTGTGACTACGGCAGGACGTATCCTTGACCGTAGGAGCATGGCTGGCCTTGTCAACCCCTCGTATTCCGTATTTTGGGAAGCTGGGCGTGACAGAAAGTCTCCTGTCTACACATGCCAATACCGGTTCTTTGTACTTCATTACATTCTCTGATGATCTCTCAAGATTCAGACATATGTTCCTGTTGAAACACAAGTCCGAACCTTTTGAGATATTCACAGGATGTAAGTTAGAAGTAGAGAACCAAAATACAGGTATAAGTATTATGTCCTTTGATGAGATCAAGGAGGAGAATACTTGAGCACGGAATTCCTGGACTATTCTAAAAGAGAATGAGATTCTCTCTCAGCATTACTCCTCCGTATACACCACAGCACGTCGGTGTATCGGGGAGGAGCAATAGCACCCTATGTTATATGGTGTGCTCTATGATGAGTACTACTGAGTTTCCTATTTCCTTTTGGGAGTTATGCACTTGAGAAGCTGCATACCTATTGAATAGGGTTTGAATCAAATCAGTTTCCTACCACTTCATATGTGATATGGAAAGGGAAGAGCCCATATCTTAAGTTGGTTAAGATTTGGGGTTGTCCGTCCTATGTCTAAAAGCAAAATCCGGACAAGCTCGAGGCAAGGTCTGTTATGTAGAACTGGAATGATTCCAGCTATACAAACTGCAGCTGATGATTTGGTAGAAACAAAGGATTCAATAGTTTCCAACGAACCTCAGCCACTTCGCCGATCTAGTAGGGTTCCTCACCCACCTGACAGATGATTTGGTTTCTCTATGACAGTGGGAGCGAGGATTGCATCATGAGATGATGACCCAATTAGTTTCGAGCTGGCCATCAGGAGTGAGACTCTGTAAGAATGGCTGGATGCTTAGCGATCTGAGATGGAATCCTCATACACCAACAAAGTATGGATTTTGGTTGCTTTATCTGAAGGGTTAAATCCCCATCAGGAGCAAGTATATCTTGAGAAGATTACTTGGTGTACATGGAAAAGTTAAGACTTTCAAAGCTATGCTTAAGTCCATCCAGATCCTACTTGCCACGGCTACATACCATGACTACAATATCTGGCGGTTGGGTGTCATGATTGCTTTTCTAAATGATGTTTTAGAAGAAAGCGTCTATAAGTACACAGCCAGAGGGCTTCGTAGACAGTGGGAGCAGCGGAAATGTGTGCAAGATGTTTTATATGATAAAGCAGGCATCGCGGAGTTGGAACGTCTATTTTGATGTGGTAGTCAAAGAGTTTGACTTCATCAAAATGGTAGATGAACCTTGTATATACAAAAAGGTAGTAGAGAGTATGGTGGTGATCTTCATAGAGTACGTGGATGACATACTCTTGATAGGGAAGGAGTTTCCTATGCTACGATCGGTCAATCTCCGCTTATCACAAGGATTCTCCATATAGGATCAAGGTGATACCTCCTAAATCCTGGGTTTTGGATCTATGAGATAGTTCTAATTGGATGTTAGTATATTCACTAGTTGTAGTGAGATGGTATCAATCGATCCTGGGGAGAATTACTGGAAAGGTTCCATGGTGATAAAGACGACTGAATGTCAGTCGCAGGCATTGTCTTTACCCTCAGTGGAGGGACGGTATGTTGGAAGAGTTACAAGCTAGATACCGTGACTTACTAGACGATTAAAGGCAAGATACATCGTTTCCAAGGATGCTACCAAAGAGGCAGTCTGGATATATAAGTTCATGAGATGAACTTCGTTCCTACCATTGTGTGACAATGGAGTTGTGGCTTTTGCCAAGGAACCCCCCGTCCCATCAGTAATCCAGATATAATTCTTAGGCAGTATCACCTGATCATAGAGATGGTTGATCTTCAGGGAGATCGAGGTTAGGAGAGTAGACGCAGAGGACGACAGCGCTGATCCACTCACAAAGGCCTTTTTCCCAGAAGAGACGTTTATGGGATGGTTGAGTATGAGATACTACAACCACAGCTAATTGTTGGGTATGTGATACCACAACAGATGGCCCTAGTGCAAGTGGGAGATTGTTAGTTATATGTATGCCCTAGAGGCCATTACTGTACATACGATGTATATTGTAATGGATGCTTGGACATATATAGGGAGGACTTTCTTGCTCGACATGATAGTACGCTATCTGGTTATACTTTATCTTAACATGTACTTTGACTATCTCTATGTTACATGTTGATAAAGCCCTTAGGATATGTACTCGACTACTGGGACTATGATGAGATCATACTAGTGGGGCCATGGTAGTCGACGAGTACATCCTATATCTGTTCCTAGTCGAGGGTGTATCGAGACAGGGCATCGATACACCAGAGTAGACTAGCGTATACGCATCTTGACCCATATGATGGGCGATGGATGATCCCATATCCATCGGTGTTTGACATCAAGGATGGTGTACGGGTGCTCAGTAGAGACTGGGTACACTGGACGGACTCGCCGAGAACTCCCAGATGGTATTATACCTTACGTCAGATGGCAGTTCTCCGGTGACACTGGTACAGAGTAGTCTGTTGACCCGAGATCGTCATAGAGTCTTGTGTGATTCCCACTGTGCTTTGATTTCCATCATACCACGTCCAAGAGGGCGTGCAAAAAGGTGGCTTTTGGGTACAGTCCCGAATCATATGGAGGCAATGAGCGATAGGAGGGGATTCGTCTCTCCCGGTATAGAGAGTTGATATTGTGCTGTGTTCAATTGGCTATAACCAGAAATCCCTAGCCAGGGTTGCTGAGATTTACTGGTAAGTGTTATCAGTAGTTTCTCGAACTGTTATAGACCTCATATCGACACGACTTATCGAGCTACTGGGGTCTGACGTTTACCACCCCTAGGCGAGATATGCGACATATCAGACGACGAGACCGGACTGTACGAGAGTGTTACTGATTGGATTCGCAGGAGAATGTACAGGCTTGCTTGTTGATCTTCTGATCGCTCAATACCCGGGTGGCCGTTACGTTTACCAGACCGCTTGCGGCTTATGGGTGTTTGATATGATCATCACCTACTGCCGGCGTATTGACGAGTCTTTAGAGTCCTACACAGGGGTTTCCTGGCTCAAGCGAAACGGAGTAGGAGCACATATGTGATATGTGCGGGACCGAGATTAATACGATATGAGATACCGTATTCTATTCTCGCGATTCGTAATATTGATCGGTTGTATGCGATATAGCAGAGTTATCGGATCAAGTGTTGATTCGATAAGTTGTTACACATGATATTAGTCGGTTATAGCCGGGTTATTAAATCAAGAGTTGATGTAACATTTAAAAAATAATAATATTATTTTTGGGAATTTTCATAATTCAATATTAATTTTTAATAAATATTTTAATAATCGGTATAATTAAACACCGATAAATGGTGAAAATTCCGGAGGAAAATTTTGAAAATTCTAAAATAGGGTATTTTGCGGAAATATGTCATTTTAAAGATTTTATGGTTAAGTAAATGCTATTTTGGTGTTAATCGCGATCAAAAATCGCTAATTGGATTTTTGGCTTTTGTGCAAGAATGTGCACATAACTTTTTCTACACTTGTCACACTTGTTTCATGTTTTGGACTCATGTCAAACCTAGGGTTGAACCATGATAGATGACCATGGTGGGTGAGCCATGTTTAGCCACCCATGGTGGTTTAACCCATTTGGTAAGCTAATTGGGTTTAATTAAGGGTTTTAGTTTTAGATTTAAATTAGGGTAGGGGTTGACTAGTAGGTAGGAGAGAGAGAGAGAGCCATGATGGTTTTGGGCATGCTAACATCTAATGGAAAGATAAGGGTGAGGGGGGTTAGCTTGAGGTTATGCCTTAATCCATTGTTTTATCCACCCTCCCTCTCATTGATCACATCTCTCCCTCTCACTCACTCACACTCACATCTCTTCTCACACACATCACTCTCTCAAACCCTACACCATATAAGCACCAAGGCTGCTGCTACAAGCTGCCAAGTCTTGCAAAACAACATCCCGGCACAAAAACTCAGCCCCATTTGTATCAGCTCTGCAGCCACAGCAGCAACTTCCTTCAAACAACCCCACACCCTTATCATACCACACCTTAGCCCAACCCAAGAACACACCAACACAACACCAACCTCCGCAGCCACGAAAGCATCTGCTGCAATAAAACTGCATCAGCTCACAGCAACAGCAGCAGCTGCAAAGCAACCCCAACAGCTGTAACAACAATCCAGCAGTAGCACAACACTCCTCTTCACCTCCTCCTTCCCTTCTCCTACACCCTAGGACCATTTGGAGGTATAATCTTGCAACCCAACTCCTTTCTTGCTCAGTTCTAGTTATTTGCTGATAGTTTACTGTTATATTGAAGATTAGTGCTAGTTTAGGAGAAATTGAGTGAGACTTGACCAAGCGTTGGTTTTGATGATTGGTATGACCCTATTAGGTGTATTTGAGACTAGTTTAACCCAGAAAACCCCAGATCTCTAGTTAGTTACCAGAGTTGATCGACTTGGTGTAAATTAGCGTTTTCGTCGATTTTGTGACCTTTCTGAGACCTGCTTTCACCCAGGACCTCCTAGAGTAAAATTGACTTGGAAGTGAGCTGTGCAGGCACCCTGGAACCACTACCCAAAGCCCTATCCACCATCTCAAAGTCCCGGCCGCAAATTTAGTCCCCCTGGCCACAATTTGCGGCCATAGCAGGGTAAAACTGCCTCGTTTTGCGTGCACAACCCTATTTCATGTAAACTTGACCCCCGGTATGTCTAGTTTTGACTGTTTCCTGTTAGGGTAAAATCTGGGTTGAATTTCATGAGTTCCCGTATGATTTACGACTCGTTTTCGTATGGATTTTGATATTCGATGATTCGTATCTGTCGGGTGGCGTTTGGACGTCAACGACAGTGGTGATTGGCTGTGTTTGCACACAAGGTCACAGGATTTTACCTATGAGCGTAGCGTGCACCATTTTGGTTTCCGACATGGTTTTCATGAGTTTTAGCGTGTGATATCCTTGTAGGTACCCCACGTGGCGTCGAGGCGTTGGAGATGCAAACGGCGACATCGGCACCGGCACATATAACGAGGTGAATAGATTTATATCTACGGGGAGAAGTCGGGTGGATGGCGTATAGCACCCCCGCAGTCCGATGTTTAGTATAACATATAGGTTATATTTACAGATATATGCTAGCTTATGTGTGACTTAGTTGTTTAGGATGTGTTAGGTGGAATATGCATAGGATAGAGTTAAAAGTAACTAGTGTAGTTTCTAGTCGCGAACCTAGAATAGGTTTACACCCACACGCACACACGTGCGAATTTGCTAGGTTTATACGGTGACGATGAGGATATTGGAGGACATTGGAGATGAGTCGATGAGATATGTTCTGAGCTTATGATATCGGTGATATGGTAGGACTCATATTAGAGATACGCCCTGATAAGATAGCGGATCTTTAGACGACGATACATATCGGAGTGATTTACTTTGAATAATTGACATGTGGTCGTGATATGAGATATGTCAGGTTAGATATTTATAGTGGGTCGCATTGAGTGATATACCCTTCTCTATGACGATATGTGATGTTGATATCAGTGATTTGAGGCTGTAGGGTAGCAGCCAGATCATGATTTGGATTGATGATATTAGTGTTGTACTAGACAAAGGTCAGTACCCTGGATGATGATCTTGATAAAAGGGGATATCAGATAAATAGTGTGATGAACGTGATATTGACTTGTACCCAGCTATTGAGATGCCGTACGACGACTTACCGTACGAGCTGTATTTTGATGATTGATCCGCACTCATGACTCGAGGATGTCAGATGATATACGGTATCGTACGCGATACTATTGAGGCGGGATCACCGACTATTACATTTATATTTACATATATATATCGACTCAGATTAGGTGGTTTCCATACCCCTCCCGATTTATTTGATAGTTAGATCAGTAGTTAGTATAGTAGATGTTAGACTAGACCCGAGCCATACCTATTTCAAAACATACGAATCGGGAATATCTTAAAAACAAGTAAAGGGATTCTACGGATATTTTCAAAGGACGTATCTTACTTAAAAACTCCGTAGCCTTTATTTTACTAAAAATCCCGATTTGTCTTATTTCAAATGGCACAATTTCATGACATATACATATTGATGTAGACTCTTCACCGTTGCGTTGATTTATTCGATTCCGCATTTTCATTGCTATTCGCATTTCATTTCAAGAGCTATTGCTATATTATCATCATGCTGTTAGGACACCAGCACAATTATCGATGATGCATATGTCCACGTACACTATTTGCCGGCTCACACACTTCGTCATTGATAATTGCCATGTCACTACACTGTAGTACTGTTGCATTCAGGTTATGACCCTTGCATGGCATACTGGTACATATACTTATCGTACACTTATACTTGTGCACATACTTACTGTACACTCATATTTTTACACATACATATTTGCACATACATAGATGATAATTCTAGATTTGGAAACCGCAAGATACCCTTCAAAACTGATTCATTTTAAAAGAGCGGTTTCCCTCAATATGTGCATATTACTATTCCTGGTTGCATGATAAACATATATGCTTGCATTTATTTTACATGTTGCATATATCATGCTTCTGATTATACGCATTGAGATATATTGTTTCCATGATATTTCTGGATTTGGGAACCGTGGATATTTCAAAAGAAAATATGTAATTGTTTTAAAAACCCGGTTACCCTGGATATGATATTTCAGTGCGTCCACCATGTGTTTTCTCGGTGCTAGAGTGACATGTGGAACCCGATTCGAGGAGGCGGATGAGGCCGAATACGGGTACATGGTGGACCCGGTATGGTACCCCGGGGCGAGAACGGATCGCTGTGCGGTAGACGGTGAGCCTGGCAGAGGGACCACTACCTACCGGTGATCGTATTTGAGCTCGGCGGATATCCGGAGGACGCCGACCGGAGTTGAGAGATGGATATGGGCGTACTGCTGGGGCCGAGGGCCGATACCGCAGACGGAGCCCGTGGGCTGACCCAGACTGACGGGTGCCCGATATATGAAGATTTACGTGCCGATGCTGGGCACAGTTTTCATGGTGTTTTCGAGTGTCGATGCTGGGCACTCCGGTTCCATGATTTTGATTATATCCTCGTACTTCCATGCATATGCTTATGATATTTACGTGCATGATGCTTATTGCCATTGGGTGACGAGTGGACGGGATCCACGTTTATACAGACTTTGATTACATATAGACCTCGATTACATCGATCATACTTTATTTGTATAAATAACAGGGTATGAGGGCGCTGTTATATATACCCTTACACCAATATTAGTGGAATGGGACTCTAATATATGTGTATTGATATCATTTTAAAAACTTCATCATACTTTTCATGCATTCATACATCATCCATTTATACATTGCTACCCGAGGCACTGACACGGTCATATGGGATTATACTTGGGTTAGATATTTACCCTAGCCATTGTTATAGGTTGCTGGTTATATTTTTGAGGATTATATATTATGATTGTTAGTTGTATGTATGCCCTAGAGGCCAGTATTGTACAGATGTTGTATATTATATTGGATGCTTGGACATATATAGAGATGACTTTCTTGCTCGATATGATAGTATGCTATCTGGTTACTCTTTATCTTAACATGTACACTAGTCTCTTTATACTGTCTTATAGTTACATGTTGGTAAAGCCCTTAGGATGTGTACTTGACTACCTGGACTATGATGCGGATCATACTAGTGGGGACATGGTAGTCCATAAGTACATCCTTCAAGGTCCCTAGTCGTGGGTGTATCGAGACGGGGCATCGATATACCAGTGTAGACTAGCGTATACGCTTCTCGACCCATGTGATGGGCGATGGATGATCCCATATCCATTGGTGTTTGACATCAGAGATGGTGTACGGGTGCTCAGTAGAGACTGGGTACACTGGACGGACTCGCCGAGAACTCCCAGATGGTATTATACCTCACGTCAGATGGCAGTTCTCAGGTGACACTTGTACAGGATAGTCTGTAGACCCGAGATCGTCATGGAGTCTTGTGTGATTCCCACTGTGCTTTGATCTCCACCTTACCACGTCCATAAGGGCGTGCAAAACGGTGGTCTTTGGGCACAGTCCCGAGTCACATGGAGGCAATGAGCGATAGGAGGGGTTTCGTCTCTCCCGGTATTGGGAGTTGATGTTGCCCTGTGCTCGATTGGCCGTAACAGGGAAGTCCCTGGCCAGGGCTGATCAGAGATTTACTGGTAAGTGTTACCAGTAGTTTCTCGACCCGTTATGAGCCTCACATCGGCACGACTTATCGGTTATTGGGGTCTGACGTTTACCACCCCTAGACTTGATATGCGACATATCAGACGAAGAGACCGGACTGTACGGTAAGTGTTACTGGTCGGATTCGCAGGAGTGTGAGCGGGCTAGCTCGTCGATCTTCTGATCGCTCAATACCCGGATGGCCGTTACGTTTAGCAGACCGCTTGCGGCTTGTGGGTGCTTGATATGATCATCATCTGCTACCGGCGTATTGACGAGTCTTTAGAGTCCTACACAGAGGTTTCCAAGCTCAAGCGAAACGAAATAGGAGCGCATATGAAATATGTGCAGGACCGAGAATGATGTGTGTATGTGATACTGCATTTCATTCTCGCGATATATGTTTCGATTGGTTATATTCGATATGACCTAGTTATCGAATCATTGATTCGATAAATCGATGCATTTAATACTAGTCGGTTATGTAGGGTTTCTAGGCACCCTAGTGAGGTCTCCCAAGCCATCAACCATGGCAATTTCAAAAATTATGGTGCCTACAAACCCTAGTGTACGGATCTATAACTAGATGTCTAGGCGAAATAGAAACTAGCTAACAACTTAGCTAAAGAGAATACGGAAATACAACCTTTGTAGATCCGTTTGCTCCACCTCCATAGCTCCGCAACGATCTCCCTCCGCTGTCCAAATCAAATCCGGGCTCTAGGATCGGCTTCGTCGGAGAATGGGCAAGCTAGGTCGTCGATGTCCATGCCGAAGATGATCTACGTCGAGGCATCGCTTGATCAAGCTCACCTTCACCAAACCCTAAAATCTTGTGAAGGAAACACACTCTACTTCTTGGCAAGAGGTAGAGGATGAAGAAATAGGATGTGGGTAAACTTTGGAAATGGATTTCTCACTCTTAATCATCAATCACCATTGATGAGGTTTTGTTTTCTTCACTTGAAGAAAGGAAGAAGAAGAAGAAAATTATCATAAGAATAATTCTAAAATGATAAGAATAATACATTCTTATCATCTTAGAACCATGGTTTAGTGTAGAGAATTAATCATGGTTGAGTGGTATGGTTAGGCTTAAGGATGAGATAAGAATTGTGGACCAAGTCAAAGCTTCATGAAGCTTTAGCTAAACAACAAAAATGAAGCCACCATTCTATTCTCTTTCTTTTATTCATTTATCAAAAATAAATGGATAACTAAATAAGATAAATGAATAACAAATAATAAACCCTAACCATATCATTAACCAAGGTTTAATACTTTACACTTAACCAAAAAGCATGCATCATCAAACATGATACAAGCTAGTGCACAAAATCATATCACATATATAATGCGCACAACCCGAGTGAGAAAATCCATTTTAAAGTAAACCAATACTAGTTAATGCAAAGTAATATATCAAATATATAATTATGCATTAAATCATTAAATCAACACTTGATTCAATGATCCGGTCATGTCGCACACAACCGACTAGTATCTTTAGTAACAACTTATCGAATCAACACTTGATCCGATAACTCGGCTATATCGGATATAACCGATCATCGTCACATCGCGAGAATCAAATACAGTATCACATACTGGTATTATTCTCGGTCCCGCACATATCTCATATGCGCTCCTATTTCGTTTCGCTTGAGCCAGGAAACCTCTGTGTAGGACTCTAAAGACTCGTCAATACGCCGGTAGCAGATGATGATCATATCAAACACCCACAAGCCGCAAGCGGTCTGCTAAACGTAACGGCCACCCGGGTATTGAGCGATCTGAAGATCGACGAGCAAGCCCGCTCACACTCCAGTGAATCCGACCAGTAACACTACCGTACAGTCCGGTCTGATCGTCTGATATGTCGCATATCTCGCCTAGGGGTGGTAAACGTCAGACCCCAATAGCTCGATAAGTCGTGTCGATATGAGGTCTATAACACTTCGAGAAACTACTGGTAACACTTACCAGTAAATCTCAGCAACCCTGGCCAGGGATTTCCTGTTATAGCCAATCGAACACAGCGCAACATCAACTCCCTATACCGGGAGAGACGAATCCCCTCCTATCGCTCATTGCCTCCATGTGACTCGGGACTGTACCCAAAAACCACCGTTTTGCACGCCCTCTTGGACGTGGTAAGATGGAAATCAAAGCACAGTGGGAACCACACAAGACTCTATGACGATCTCGGGTCAACAGACTACTCTGTACCAGTGTCACCAGAGAACTGCCATCTGACGTGAGGTATAATACCATCTGGGAGTTCTCGGCGAGTCCGTCCAGTGTACCCAGTCTTTACTGAGCACCCGTATATCTCCTCTGATGTCAAACACCAATGGATATGGGATCATCCATCGCCCATCTGTATGGGTCGAGAAGGTACACGCTAGTCTACTCTGGTATATCGATGCCTCGTCTCGATACACCCACGACTAGGGACTTTGAAGGATGTACCTATAGACTACCTTGTCCCCACTAGTATGATCTCATCATAGTCCAGGTAGTCAAGTACACATCCTAAGGGCTTTACCAACATGTAACAGAGAGACAATCAGTGTACACGTTAAGGTAAAGAGTAACCGGATAGCATACTATCATGTCGAGCAAGAAAGTCCTCCCTATATATGTCCCAGCATCCACTACAATATACATCCAATGTACAGTAATGGCCTCTAGGGCATACATATAACTAACAATCTCCCACTTGCACTAGGGCCATCTGTAGCAGTGGTTGTAGTATCTCATACTCAACCATCCCATAAAAGTCTCTCTCTGGGAATAGGCCTTCGTGAGTGGATCCGCCGTGTTATCCTCTGAGTCTACTCTCCTTGCCTCGATCACCCTGGAGATCAACCATCTCCATGATCAGGTGATACTGCCTTAGAATATGTCTGGATCACTGGTGGGACCGGCGTTCCTCGGCATAAGCCACAACTCCATTGTCTCACAATGGTAGGAACGTAGTTCATCTCATGAACTAATATATACCCAAACATCCTCTTTGGTAGCTTCATAAGTAGCGATGTATCCAGCCTTTATCGTCTAGTATGTCACGGTATCTAGCTTGGAACTCTTCCAACATACCGTCCCTTTACTGAGGGTGAAGACAATGCCTGCGACTGACATTCAGTCGTCTTTATCACTCTGGAACACTTCCAGTGATTCTCCTCAGGGTCGATTGATACCATCTCACTACAACTAGTGAGAATCCTAACATCCATTTAGATCTATCTCATAGATCCAAAATCCAGGATTTAGTAGGTATCAATTTGATCCTATGTGGAGAATCATTGTGATAAGCGGAGATTGATCGAGCGTAGCATAAGAAACTCCTTTCTTATCAAGAGTATGTCATCCACGTACTCTACGAGGATCACCACCATACTCCCTACTACCCTTTTGTTTATACAAGGTTCATCTACCATTTTGATGATGTCAAACTCTTTGACTAAACCATCAAAACAGATGTTCCAACTCCGCGATGCCTGCTTTATCCTATAAAGCATCTTGCACACGTTTCCGCTGCTCCCACTGTCTACGAAGCCCTCTGGCTGTGTACTTATAGACGCTCTCTTCTAAACATCATTTAGAAAAGCTGTCATGACACCCAACCACCAGATATCGTAGTCATGGTATGTAGCCGTGACAAGTAGGATCTGGATGGACTTAAGCATAGCTACTTAGAAAAGGTTTCATCATCATCCATACCCGGTCAATGATGTAGACCTTTAACAAGTCTAGCTTTGAAAGTCTCAACTCTTCCATGTACACCAAGTAATCTTCTCAAGATATACTTGCTCCTGATGGGGATTTAACCCTTCAGATATAGCAACCAAAGTCCATACTTTGTTGGTGTATATGGATTCCATCTCAGATCGCTAAACATCCAGCCATTCTTACAGAGTCTCACTCCTGATGGCCAGCTCGAAGCTAGTTGGGTCATTATCTCATGATGCAATCCTCGCTCCCACTGTCATAGAGAAACCAGAGTATCTCTCAGGTGGGTGAGGAACCCTACTAAATCGGCGGAGAGGCCGAGGTTCGTTGGAATCTACTGAATCCTTTGGTTCTATCAAATCATTAGCTGCAGTTTGTATGGCTGGAACCCTAAATCTTAACTAGCTTAAGATATGGGCTCTTCCCTTTCCATATCTCATATGAAGTGGTAGGCACTGATTTGATTCAAACCCTATTCAATAGGTATGCAACTTCACAAGTGCATAATACCCAATAATAGGAAAAAGGTAACTCGGTAGTACTCATCATAGAGCACACCTTATCATATAGGGTGTGATTGCTCCGCCCCGATATACCAACGTGCTATGGTGTATGCGGAGGAGTAATGCCGAGAGAGAATCTCATTCTCCTTTAGAATAGTCCAGGATTTCCGTGCTCAAGTATTCTCCTCCTTGATCTCATCAAAGGACATAATACTTATACCCGTATTGTGGTTCTCTACTTCTATCTTATATTCTGTGAATATCTCAAAAGGTTCGGACTTGTGTTTCAACAAGAACATATGTCTGAATCTAAAGAGATCATCAGAGAACGTAATGAAGTATAAAGAACCAATCCTGGTATGTGTAGACAGGAGACCTACATACATCAACATGTATCATCCCAAGAGTTCACTAACTCTTTCTCTGTTTCCAATAAACAGAGCTGTGGTCATCTTATCTTTGTGACATGACTGGCGAGTTTCACAAGATGTAAATTCAAACAGATTTAAATATGCATCTAAATGTAACTCCAGCTAGTCAGGTCGCATTGATATGACCTAGTCTACAATACCTCAAGAAGGATCCGTTCATTTCTGAACTCTTCCTCTTGTGTGTGTTCTATATACTAAGAACTGTAGTTTGATTTAGAACATTAATGCTTTTAGATAACGTGCCTGAACCGATCAACTTTTGATATAGGAAATGTTCAAAACATTATCCAACAATACGAAATTTTATCGTTTCTTTACTAATAAAGAGACCGATATGATTTTGTATATCAGGTTCGGTATCTAATAACATTCGTTCAGAATCAATGTATTCTGATAATACAGGGTGACAGTGACCAACAGACTTGGCTGCAACACTTGCCCCGTTTTCTGCCTCATGAAACTTATCACCCGTTCTCAGTTTTTCTACCCTTTTGTAGCCCTATGTAACATCTTACATATCTAGGATCCTGATCCGGTATCATATACCAAGGATGCAGAGGATACTGAGAAACAGTTCTGTATAATGAACACACCCGAAGATGATGCATCAGCATGCACTCTCTTCGTTTGGGCGGCACGGGAAATCTGGTATTCCCCAATTTCCTGCTCTGTCTTATAACAATTATAAGTTGGAGCGGGACCAACGTTCCCCAGCTCAATATAACAAGCTGGTTCGGTCAATATTCCGTATTATTATCTTGATTAAGGCGTGATATGGTCGCTACCAGGAGAGAGAGAGAAGAAAACACTCAGCGTGCGCTCTGTCAAGAATAGATTGGTTTTATTTTATCTAATCAGGATGGCTCCCACTGCTTTTTATCAAATCTTCCTTCAAACCCTAAAAGGAAAGACTAGCCGGGATTAATTACACACTACAAGTTCGCCAATCTTTCAGCCAGGCCAGTGTCGGTACTTTGAGGGAGGTCCCCCGTGCTTTCGCACGAACCTAATTAATGTAAACCTCGTTTTCCCAGAGGCGTAACCCCGTTGACACCTTTCTAGACACCTACTTGATCGGCTAATTGTAATGTATAAAACTCTCCCAGGAGTAACTCTTACTCGCAGCGGGTATCGGGATCCAACTATCTCATAGAAGGTATGCAATCTCATTGCAAATCTCAACACTTGAAATTCCCGATAATATTTTGCCCCTAGCGTCCTATGACCTTGACGCAGGCTAACAAACCATAGTCCGCTAGTCAAGTTCAACCCGTCATTTCCTGATTGAATTAAACCCACCCGCACGACCCTTGACGCAGGCCAACAAAGTCGCACGACTACCCTAATCCAATCGCATCATATGCTTATGCAGATAAGCACCAGTTAGCTACCGCACACTACGCCTTGACGCAGGCCAACAAACGTAGCACGAATACTAACTACTACTTATCTGAAATGACGGAGGGCTACGACAGGTTTTTCTGAAAACCTATTGCGTAATGAACTTGATATCGTTGTAGGATCGAATGAATTTTGAAATGGAGTGTTTTTGAGGCTTTTCTAGTTTTGCTAAAGGAGTCATTCCCGGTGAAGGGATCGTCGGTCCTTTCCTCGTCGAATGAGGTGCGGGATATATCACATATATCACTGTGCAAAGCAAAAACTTAAAAGCAATCAAAAGACAAACCGAGGGCATAGCATCTGCCAGTTATTGCTAAAGGAGTCACTCCCGGTGAAGGAATCTCGGTCCTTTCCTTATCGAATAAGGTGCAGGATATATCATATATACCGCTGTGCAAAGCAAGAACTGTAGCTACCTGTTTTATTTTGAAATTCGATTCTACAACATCTTAGGTTTCTTTTATTTCATTAATCATATTAATGAAGTCCCATCATTTAAGTACCTAAACATCACAGATAAATACGACGTACACTTATGCCATCCGCATTCGCCTCGATGTCCCCTCGTGCACCGTTAGGTTAGGTAACTAACGGCAGAGCAGGGCAGGGCTAGCGCGGGTGTAAAACATAAGTAACATCTATATAATATATCATATATACTATATATTGTATCTATCACAGAACATCACATGATCACATCACAGATATCGCAGCAGAAGAATCATATGAAATATTGGATATACTAGGACGTCCGTGTTTTCAATACGAGCCAGTATAAAACATGGATTCCACGGTCGTGATGAATAGCCAAACCCACACCCCTAGACCCCTACGAGAGCGGCAAGCAACCCTACCAATTCTAGAGTTAGGAGACCCGGACTCGACTCCTCGAGTTGGTCTCCCACTGGACTCCAGAACCCGGTTACTTGTGCCCTCCTCCTTGGGTCTATCCTAGTGCAGAAAAGTAAATAATATACAAAAGGTGACTACTTCCGCAACCTGGAAGCGCCCCAATAAAAGAATATTACATACAAGTTTTTACATGAATGAAAATGAAAAACACTCATCTCACATAAAAACCCCCGGCTATTCAAACACGACGATCCAATATAACATATCCAGCAACACATAACATCACATGTCATCAACGTAAGTAAATATGTCCATCCCAATTGTCGTTGACATATAGCAACGAAACCGGCGATATCACATATTACACTTACGGTCACAGAAAAGAATGTGTAAAACTACAACAGTTGGAATCCGCAACCACCTCAGACATCGCATGCCTGACCAAATGAATTACTTAGACATCGCATGCCTAACAATTATAAACCCCGCACTTTAGTCTCATTATCGAAAACACTTTTCAATATCTAGTCGGGCAATTCAACAGGATTCCCGACATTTTGATCGAATGCTCGTCGCAAACTTCAGTCGGCGGCCACACTCCCAATACCGTCGACGAAGTGCACCAAGGCGGAACACCGCTGCCGCGAGCACCCGAACGGATGCTTTCGGCGACGGGGTTCTCCTACAGTCACTTGGTCGGGGTTATGGAGTGAGGCTGTCTATTAAGTTTACCCGGCGAATATCCGCGTACGCTACGTGATTGCGACAGACTTTTGATCACATCAAAATTCCGTGGCAACCGATCAAGTGAGACTAAAGTGCTATGTTTATAACATTCATTAAGTTATCACATAACTTTTTGTGAATTCCAATTATTGTATCCCATTCCAGATAAACAGAAAATGTTAAACTTTTCGATCGAACAATCGAACACCCAAGTTTTCCCGATACTGATCAACACATGAAACAAGTATAACAACATTCCGTTCGTGCCTCAGTACCAACGGTCCAGCCGTAGAAGGGTCAAGCCAACGCCTCACATGTGGCACGCCGTACTGCCCCAAACCCGAAGGTTCAAAGGGCAGTTCAAGACGGTCACATAATCGAGTTAAGGTTTGTTGTCTTCTAGAGGGACCATCGCGTTACCTGCACTACTCAGAACGTCCTTAAACCACGGAAAAATCCAACACTTGGAAATTTCCCGACAGGGGAAAAATCGGGTATTTATATCCGGTCGAACTTTTTAACATATTCTAAAATTTATCCGGAAAACACATAGACAGAATTAGACTTTCCGATCGAATGTATGAACTCCCAATACAACCCAAAATACTCAACTCTTGATTTCAGATTAAAAATTCCCAGGAAAACCAGCACTGAAAAATAGGAGTTACTGTGCAAAATTGAGTACCTAATAAGACAAAACGGCGGCGGAAGGGCCGCATTAGCACGCTAATGCGGCGGTTCCGCCGCACTTTAGAAAGATCATTAGGTAATTTTTGCATCGTAATTCTTATATTTACCTGCTGATTTTTCTGCATATTTTTAATTTGCAAAAATCCACATTTTACAAAAAAGTACAGAGAGCAATTTGGAAATCGGATTTCGGTTCGATCGGACTTCAAATTCCGTCTACGCTTCGCCTAAGGCTCTAGCTAGGCTCTGATACCACTGTAGGGTTTCTAGGCACCCTAGTGAGGTCTCCCAAGCCATCAACCATGGCAATTTCAAAAATTATGGTGCCTACAAACCCTAGTGTACGGATCTATAACTAGATGTCTAGGCGAAATAGAAACTAGCTAACAACTTAGCTAAAGAGAATACGGAAATACAACCTTTGTAGATCCGTTTGCTCCACCTCCATAGCTCCGCAACGATCTCCCTCCGCTGTCCAAATCAAATCCGGGCTCTAGGATCGGCTTCGTCGGAGAATGGGCAAGCTAGGTCGTCGATGTCCATGCCGAAGATGATCTACGTCGAGGCATCGCTTGATCAAGCTCACCTTCACCAAACCCTAAAATCTTGTGAAGGAAACACACTCTACTTCTTGGCAAGAGGTAGAGGATGAAGAAATAGGATGTGGGTAAACTTTGGAAATGGATTTCTCACTCTTAATCATCAATCACCATTGATGAGGTTTTGTTTTCTTCACTTGAAGAAAGGAAGAAGAAGAAGAAAATTATCATAAGAATAATTCTAAAATGATAAGAATAATACATTCTTATCATCTTAGAACCATGGTTTAGTGTAGAGAATTAATCATGGTTGAGTGGTATGGTTAGGCTTAAGGATGAGATAAGAATTGTGGACCAAGTCAAAGCTTCATGAAGCTTTAGCTAAACAACAAAAATGAAGCCACCATTCTATTCTCTTTCTTTTATTCATTTATCAAAAATAAATGGATAACTAAATAAGATAAATGAATAACAAATAATAAACCCTAACCATATCATTAACCAAGGTTTAATACTTTACACTTAACCAAAAAGCATGCATCATCAAACATGATACAAGCTAGTGCACAAAATCATATCACATATATAATGCGCACAACCCGAGTGAGAAAATCCATTTTAAAGTAAACCAATACTAGTTAATGCAAAGTAATATATCAAATATATAATTATGCATTAAATCATTAAATCAACACTTGATTCAATGATCCGGTCATGTCGCACACAACCGACTAGTATCTTTAGTAACAACTTATCGAATCAACACTTGATCCGATAACTCGGCTATATCGGATATAACCGATCATCGTCACATCGCGAGAATCAAATACAGTATCACATACTGGTATTATTCTCGGTCCCGCACATATCTCATATGCGCTCCTATTTCGTTTCGCTTGAGCCAGGAAACCTCTGTGTAGGACTCTAAAGACTCGTCAATACGCCGGTAGCAGATGATGATCATATCAAACACCCACAAGCCGCAAGCGGTCTGCTAAACGTAACGGCCACCCGGGTATTGAGCGATCTGAAGATCGACGAGCAAGCCCGCTCACACTCCAGTGAATCCGACCAGTAACACTACCGTACAGTCCGGTCTGATCGTCTGATATGTCGCATATCTCGCCTAGGGGTGGTAAACGTCAGACCCCAATAGCTCGATAAGTCGTGTCGATATGAGGTCTATAACACTTCGAGAAACTACTGGTAACACTTACCAGTAAATCTCAGCAACCCTGGCCAGGGATTTCCTGTTATAGCCAATCGAACACAGCGCAACATCAACTCCCTATACCGGGAGAGACGAATCCCCTCCTATCGCTCATTGCCTCCATGTGACTCGGGACTGTACCCAAAAACCACCGTTTTGCACGCCCTCTTGGACGTGGTAAGATGGAAATCAAAGCACAGTGGGAACCACACAAGACTCTATGACGATCTCGGATCAACAGACTACTCTGTACCAGTGTCACCAGAGAACTGCCATCTGACGTGAGGTATAATACCATCTGGGAGTTCTCGGCGAGTCCGTCCAGTGTACCCAGTCTTTACTGAGCACCCGTATATCTCCTCTGATGTCAAACACCAATGGATATGGGATCATCCATCGCCCATCTGTATGGGTCGAGAAGGTACACGCTAGTCTACTCTGGTATATCGATGCCTCGTCTCGATACACCCACGACTAGGGACTTTGAAGGATGTACCTATAGACTACCTTGTCCCCACTAGTATGATCTCATCATAGTCCAGGTAGTCAAGTACACATCCTAAGGGCTTTACCAACATGTAACAGAGAGACAATCAGTGTACACGTTAAGGTAAAGCGTAACCGGATAGCATACTATCATGTCGAGCAAGAAAGTCCTCCCTATATATGTCCCAGCATCCACCACTACAATATACATCCAATGTACAGTAATGGCCTCTAGGGCATACATATAACTAACAGGTTATGTGCGACATGACCGGATCATTGAATCAAGTGTTGATTTAATGATTTAATGTATAATTATATATTTGATATATTACTTTGCATTAACTAGTATTGGTTCACTTTAAACGGATTTTTCTCACTTGATGCACATTGTATATGTGATATACTTTTGTACACATTTTTGTATCATGTTTGATGATACATGATCTTGTTGTTAAGTATAAAGAATTAAACCATGGTTAAAAGTTGATTAGGGTTTTTCATTTTCATCTATTTATTTATTTATTTGTTTGAAAAGAATTATGATGAGAATGGTGGCTCTTTTTGTTTTAAGTTGAAGCTTCATGAAGCTTTGACTTTTGTAACCATCCTTATCTTCATGCTTAACCCTAACCCTCTTAAGTGACCATGGTTTATTCTCTACACTTAACCTAGGTTAGAACATGATAAGTATTTGTTTTTATTATTCTTTTTGATAATACTTATCATATTCTTTCTTCTTGATCTCCTTCTTCTTCAAGAGAGAAAACTAGTTGCCATCAATGGCAACATGAGCAAAAGTGAGTGAAATCCAAATCTAAAGTGTACCCACCTCCTATTTCTTCACCCTCTACCTCTTGCCAAGTTGTTTTGGGTGTTTACTTCACAAGTTTCACAAGTTTGTGAAGTCGGAGCTTGAACTAGTGCAACCTCGACGTAGATCGTCTTTGACACAAAGCCGACGACCTATTCCGCACATTATTCTGATGAAGCCGACGAATGAGTCGAGGGTTCGTGATGGACAGCGAGGTCATGATCACGTGGTGCTAAGGAGGTGGAAATCCGGATCTACAAAGGTTGTAGCATCTAACCCATAGTTAAATAGTTAACTAGTTTTCCGTTTCGCCTAAACATCTAGTCTAAAGATCCGTAGTCTAGGGTTTCTCGGCACCAAAAATTTTAAATTGGCATGTCCGATGCCTTGTGAGACCTTACTAGAGTGCCTAGGAACCTTTCACTGGTATCAGAGCCTAGCTAGAGCCTTAGGCGAAGTCCCGACGGATTTTGAAGTCCGATCGAACCCGAAAGTCCAAAATTTCCATGCTCTCTGTACTTTTTTGAAAACAGTGAGTTTTTCAACATTAAAAATGTTCAGAAAATCAAGCAGGGTTTTGTATGAATTACTGTAAAATACGGGGGCCTAATTCGAATAATCCAGCGCGGAACCGCGGCACGAGCTTGCCATGTGCGGCGGTTCCGCGGCCGTTTGGTCTTCCCTTGCGTTGACTTTTGTACAGTAATTTATATTTAACAGTGATGTGTTCTCTAGATATTTTTAATAATTATTCAAGAGTTGAATTTTCTGGGGTTGCTTTGGGGATTCGGTGTTTCGATCGGATTATCAAATTTCGTCTTTTGTGTATTTCCGGATAATTTCCAGAATATGTTAAAAAGTTCGACCGGATATAAATACCCAATTTTTCCCCTGTCGGGAAATTTCCAAGTGTTGGATTTTTCCGAAGTTTAACGACGTTCTAAGTAGTGCAAGTAACGCGATGGACCCTCTAGAAGACAACAAACCTTAACTCGATTATGTGACCGTCTTGAACTGCCCTTTGAACCTTCGGGTTTGGGGCAGTACGGCGTGCCACATGTGAGGCGTTGGCTTGACCCTTCTACGGCTGGACCGTCGGTACTGAGGCACGAACTGAATGTTGTTAGACTTATTTCATGTGTTGGACTGTATCGGGAAAACTTGGGTATTCGACTGTTCGATCGGAAAGTTTAACATTATCTGTTTATCTGGAATGTGATACAATAATTGGAATTCACAAACAGTTATGAGATAACTGCATGAATGTTATAAATCTAGCACTTTAGTCCTATACGATATTGAAAAGAGTTTTCGATAATGAGACTAAAATGCGGGGTTTGTAACTGTTAGGCATGTGATGTCTAAAGAAGTTGCGGATTCCAATTGTTGTAGTTTTACACTTTCTTTTCTGTGACCGTAAGTGTAGTATGTTCATATCGCCGGTTTCGTTGCTATACGTCAACGACAATTGGGGTATGCATACTTACTTACGTTGATGACATGTGATGTTATGTGTTGCTGGATATGTTATATTGGATTGTCGTATTTGAATAGCCGGGGGTTTTTATGTGAGATGAGTGTTTTTCATTTTCATTCATGTAAAAACTTGTATGTAATATTCTTTTATTTGGGGCACTTCCAGGTAGCGGAAGTTGTCACCCTTTGTATATTATTTACTTTTCCGCATTAGGATAGACCTAAGGAGGGGAGCACAAGTAACCGGGTTCTGGGGTCCAGTGGGAGACCAACTCGAGGAGTCGAGTCCGGGTCTCCTAACCCTAGAATTGGCAGGGTTACTTGCCGCTCTCGTAGGGGTCTAGGGGTGTGGGATTGGCTATTCGTTACGACCGTGGAATCCGTGTTTTATACTGGCTCGTATTGAAAACACGGACGTCCTAGTATATCCAATATTTCATATGATTATTCTGCTGCGATATCTGTGATGCGATTCTGTGATGGATTTAGTATATGATATATATGATATATTATATAGACGTTACTTATGTTTTACACCCGCGCTAGCCCTGCCCTGCTCTGTCGTTAGTTACCTAACCTAACGGTGCACGAGGGGACATCGAGGCGAATGCGGATGGCATAAGTGTACGTCATATCTATCTGTGATGTTTAGGTATTTAAATGATGGGACATCATTAATGTGATTAATGAAAGATAAAGAAACCTAAGATGTTGTAGAATCGAATTTTAAAATAAAAAGGGTAGCTACAGTTTTTTGCTTTGCATAGCGGTATATATGATATACCCTGCACCTTATTCGATGAGGAAAGGACCGAGATCCCTTCACCGGGAGTGACTCCTTTAGCAATAACTGGCAGCTGCTACACACTCGGTTTGCTTTTGACTGCTTTTGGGTTTTTGCTTTGCACAGCGATATATATGATATATCCTGCACCTCATTCGACGAGGAAAGGACCGAGATCCCTTCGCAGGGAGTGACTCCTTTAGCAAAACTAGAAAAGCCTCAAAATCACTCCATTTTAAAACTTCATTTGATTCTACAACGATATCAAGTTCATTACGCTCATGGTTTTATGAAAACCTGCGTAGCCCTCCGTCATTTCAGATAAGTACTAGTTAGTATTCGTGCTACGTTTGTTGACTATGTTAAGGCGTAGTGTGCGGTAGCTAACCAGTATTTATCTGCTTATGCATATGATGCAGATTGGATTAGGGTAGTCGTGCGACTTTGTTGACTATGTTAAGGGTCGTGCGGGTGGGTTTAATTCAATCAGGAAATGACGGGTTAAACTTGACTAGCACTTGTGATTTGTTGACTATGTTAAGGTCACATAGATGCTAGGGGCAAAATACTATCGGGAATTTCAAGTGTTGAAATTTGCAATGAGATTGCATACCTTCTATGAGATAGTTGGATCCCGATACCCACTGCGAGTAAGAGTTACTCCTGGGAGAGTTTTACACATTGCAATTAGCTGATCAAGTAGGTGTCTAGAAAGGTGTTAACGAGGTTACGCCTCTGGGAAAACGAGGTTTACATTAATTAGGTTCGTGCGAAAGCACGGGGGACCTCCCTCAAAGTACCGACACTGGCCTGGCTGAAAGATTGGCGAACTTGTAGTGTGTAATTAATCCCGGCTAGTCTTTCCTTTTAGGGTTTGGAGGAAGATTTGATAAAAAGCAGTGGGAGCCATCCTGATTAGATAAGATAATAACCAATCTGATCTTGCACGAGCATACGCTAAAGTGTTTTCTTCTCTCTCTCTCCAGGTAGCGACCAGTTCATGCCTTAATCAAGATAATAATATGGATGTATTGACCGAACCCGCATGTTATACTGTGCTGGGGAACGTTGGTTCCGTTCTTTCTTATAAGAGTTATAGGAATGAACAGGATATAGGGGAATACCAGGATTCCCATGCCACCCGAATGAAGAAAGTACATGTTGATGCATTTTCTTCGGGTGTGTTCGTTACTGAGAACTGTTTCTCCATTTGCTCTACGTCCTGGGTATTAGATACCGGGTCAGGATCCCATATATGTAATCAGTTACATGGGCTCAGGAAAGGTAGAGAACTTGGAGAAGGTGATAAAGACATTAGAGTTGGAAATGGTGCAATTGTTGCAGCTAAGACTGTCGGGGAATATCACCTTGTATTACCAACTGGTAATACATTGGTTCTGAACGAATGCTATTACATGCCGAACCTGATATGCAACATTATATCGGTTTCTTTATTAAGTAAAGAGGGATATAATTTTGTATTACAGGATAATGTTATGAACATTTTCCGTAACCAAAAGTTGGTTGGATCAGGCACGTTATGCAATGGCATTTATGTTCTAAATCAATCAACAGTTCTGAGCATAACAAACACACACAAGAGGAAGAGTTCTGAACTCAATGAATCCTTCTTGTGGCATTGTAGACTGGGTCACATCAATGTGACACGACTGGCTAAGTTGCATAAGGATGGATATTTGAAACCTTTCGAATTTTCATCTTATGACACTTGCCAGTCATGTCTCAAAGGAAAGATGACCAAAACTCCGTTTACGGGACACGGAGAAAGAGTTACCGAACTCTTGGGACTGATACATAGTGATGTATGCGGTCCTATGTCTACACATGCCAGGGATGGTTCTTCGTACTTCATTACATTCACTGACGATCTCTCTAGATTCGGATATGTATTCTTGATGAAACACAAATCAGAAGCTTTTGAGAAATTTAGGGAATATAAACAAGAAGTTGAGAACCAAACCGGAAAAAGTATTAAAATCCTACGATCTGATCGAGGAGGAGAATACTTAAGCAATGATTTCCTGGACTTCCTAAAAGAGAATGGGATTCTCTCTCAGCTGACTCCTCCATATACACCACAGCACAACGGTGTATCTGAACGAAGGAATCGCACCCTATTAGATATGGTGCGCTCTATGATGAGCACAGCTGAGTTACCTATTTCCTTCTGGGGTTATGCGCTGGAAACAGCAACATACCTATTGAATCAAGTTCCATCTAAATCTGTACCTACCACACCATATGAGATATGGAGTGGGAAGAGACCATATTTTAAACGAGTTAAGATATGGGGTTGTCCGGCCTATGTCAAAAGGCAAAATCCGGACAAGCTCGAGGCACGGTCAGTTCTTTGCAAGTTTGTGGGATATCCTAAGAATTCTCAAGGATATTTTTTCTACCATGCTGAAGAACAAAAAGTGTTTGTTTCTCAATATGCCACCTTTTTAGAAAAGGAATTCCTTGAAAAAGAAATTAGTGGCAAAGTGGTAGAGCTGGAAGAAATTCCAGATACACAAACTATAACTGAAGATTTAGTGGAACCAGAAGATTCGATAGTACCAGACGAACCCCAGCCTCTCCGCCGATCTAGTAGGGTTTCTCGTCCACCTGAGAGATACTACGGTTTTCTCATTGATGGTGGAAGCGAGGATTGCATCATGGAGGATGATGACCCAACTAGCTTCGAGCAGGCCATCACGAGTGGGGACTCAGTGAAATGGCTGGATGCTATGCGGTCTGAGATGGATTCCATGTACACCAACAAAGTATGGACCTTGGAAGTTGCTCCTGAAGGGGTAAAACCCATTGGGAGCAAGTGGATCTTCAAGAAGAAACTTGGTGTAGATGGGAAAGTGGAGACTTTCAAAGCTAGACTTGTAGCAAAGGGTTTTCGTCAAAGACCAGGTGTGGACTATGACGAGACCTTTTCTCCAGTGGCTATGCTTAAATCCATCCGGATCATGCTTGCCATCGCTGCATATCATGATTACGAAATCTGGCAAATGGATGTTAAGACCGCCTTTCTAAACGGTGATTTAGAAGAGTGCGTGTACATGACTCAGCCAGAGGGCTTCGTAGACAGTGGGAGCAGCGGGAAGGTGTGCAAGCTGCTTAAATCCATTTATGGATTAAAGCAAGCATCGCGGAGTTGGAACATCTGCTTTGACGTCGTTATCAAAGAGTTTGATTTCGTCAAAAATCCAGATGAACCTTGTATCTACAAGAAGGTGGCAGAGAGTAAGGTTGTCTTCCTCGTATTGTACGTGGACGACATACTCTTGATAGGAAATGATATTGCTATGCTGCAATCGGTCAAGCTCTTCTTATCACAAAGATTCTCAATGAAAGATCTTGGTGATGCCTCCTGCATATTGGGAATAAGGATCTATAGAGATAGATCCAAACGGATTTTGGGATTGTCCCAATCCAGGTACATTGACACCATACTAAAGAGGTTTAGTATGGAAGAGTCCAAACGTGGGAACTTACCCACGATCTCTGGAGTCACTCTCTCCAAAGAGATGTCTCCCAAGACTGATTTGGAGAGAGCTCGCATGCAAGGGATACCCTATGCTTCGGCAGTAGGCTCTATCATGTATGTGATGCTATGTACCAGACCCGATGTTGCATACTCACTAAGTATAGTGAGCAGGTATCAAGCTGATCCTGGAGAGAGTCACTGGACAGCTGTGAAGAGCATTCTCAAGTACTTGCGAAGGACTAGAGATATGTTCTTGGTGTATGGTAACGGAGAACTCCAAGTGGAGTCCTTTACCGATTCGAGCTTCCAGAGTGATAAGGACGATTCTAAGTCGCAGTCGGGTTTTGTCTTTACCCTTTACGGAGGGGCGGTTAGCTGGAAGAGTTCCAAGCAGGAAACCGTGGCAGACTCGACGATGGAGGCTGAATACATCGCTGCCAACGATGCTGCTAAAGAAGCTGTCTGGATCAAGAAGTTCATTTCTGAACTTGGAGTGGTTCCATCCATTGAGCATCCAATACCTTTGTATTGCGATAACAATGGAGCGGTGGCTTTAGCCAAGGAACCCAGGTCCCATCAGCGATCCAGGCATATTCTGAGGCGGTATCACCTGATCCGGGAGATAGTTGATCGCCGGGAGATCGAGGTCAGGAGAGTTGACACGAAGAATAACACGGCGGATCCACTCACGAAGGCCATTCCCCAGACGCAGTTTGAGAGACTCTTCGGGATGCTCGGTATGCGATACTACAGCAGCTGTCCCTAGTGCAAGTGGGAGATTGTTAGTTGTATGTATGCCCTAGAGGCCAGTATTGTACAGATGTTGTATATTATATTGGATGCTTGGACATATATAGAGATGACTTTCTTGCTCGATATGATAGTATGCTATCTGGTTACTCTTTATCTTAACATGTACACTAGTCTCTTTATACTGTCTTATAGTTACATGTTGGTAAAGCCCTTAGGATGTGTACTTGACTACCTGGACTATGATGCGGATCATACTAGTGGGGACATGGTAGTCCATAAGTACATCCTTCAAGGTCCCTAGTCGTGGGTGTATCGAGACGGGGCATCGATATACCAGTGTAGACTAGCGTATACGCTTCTCGACCCATGTGATGGGCGATGGATGATCCCATATCCATTGGTGTTTGACATCAGAGATGGTGTACGGGTGCTCAGTGGAGACTGGGTACACTGGACGGACTCGCCGAGAACTCCCAGATGGTATTATACCTCACGTCAGATGGCAGTTCTCAGGTGACACTTGTACAGGATAGTCTGTAGACCCGAGATCATCATGGAGTCTTGTGTGATCCCCACTGTGCTTTGATCTCCACCTTACCACGTCCATAAGGGCGTGCAAAACGGTGGTCTTTGGGCACAGTCCCGAGTCACATGGAGGCAATGAGCGATAGGAGGGGTTTCGTCTCTCCCGGTATTGGGAGTTGATGTTGCGCTGTGCTCGATTGGCCGTAACAGGGAAGTCCCTGGCCAGGGCTGATCAGAGATTTACTGGTAAGTGTTACCAGAAGTTTCTCGACCCGTTATGAGCCTCACATCGGCACGACTTATCGGTTATTGGGGTCTGACGTTTACCACCCCTAGACTTGATATGCGACATATCAGACGAAGAGACCGGACTGTACGGTAAGTGTTACTGGTCGGATTCGCAGGAGTGTGAGCGGGCTAGCTCGTCGATCTTCTGATCGCTCAATACCCGGATGGCCGTTACGTTTAGCAGACCGCTTGCGGCTTGTGGGTGCTTGATATGATCATCATCTGCTACCGGCGTATTGACGAGTCTTTAGAGTCCTACACAAAGGTTTCCTAGCTCAAGCGAAACGAAATAGGAGCGCATATGAGATATGTGCAGGACCGAGAATGATGTGTGTATGTGATACCGCATTTCATTCTCGCGATATATGTTTCGATTGGTTATATTCGATATGACCTAGTTATCGAATCATTGATTCGATAAATCGATGCATTTAATACTAGTCGGTTATGTGCGACATGACCGGATCATTGAATCAAGTGTTGATTTAATGATTTAATGTATAATTATATATTTGATATATTACTTTGCATTAACTAGTATTGGTTCACTTTAAACGGATTTTTCTCACTTGATGCACATTGTATATGTAATATACTTTTGTACACATTTTTGTATCATGTTTGATGATACATGATCTTGTTGTTAAGTATAAAGAATTAAACCATGGTTAAAAGTTGATTAGGGTTTTGCATTTTCATCTATTTATTTATTTATTTGTTTGAAAAGAATTATGATGAGAATGGTGGCTCTTTTTGTTTTAAGTTGAAGCTTCATGAAGCTTTGACTTTTGTAACCATCCTTATCTTCATGCTTAACCCTAACCCTCTTAAGTGACCATGGTTTATTCTCTATACTTAACCTAGGTTAGAACATGATAAGTATTTGTTTTTATTATTCTTTTTGATAATACTTATCATATTCTTTCTTCTTGATCTCCTTCTTCTTCAAGAGAGAAAACTAGTTGCCATCAATGACAACATGAGCAAAAGTGAGTGAAATCCAAATCTAAAGTGTACCCACCTCCTATTTCTTCACCCTCTACCTCTTGCCAAGTTGTTTTGGGTGTTTACTTCACAAGTTTCACAAGTTTGTGAAGTCGGAGCTTGAACTAGTGCAACCTCGACGTAGATCGTCTTTGACACAAAGCCGACGACCTATTCCGCACATTATTCCGATGAAGCCGATGAATGAGTCGAGGGTTCGTGATGGACAGCGAGGGCATGATCACGTGGAGCTAAGGAGGTGGAAATCCGGATCTACAAAGGTTGTAGCATCTAACCCATAGTTAAATAGTTAACTAGTTTTCCGTTTCTCCTAAACATCTAGTCTAAAGATCCGTAGTCTAGGGTTTCTCGGCACCAAAAATTTTAAATTGGCATGTCCGATGCCTTATGAGACCTTACTAGAGTGCCTAGGAACCTTTCACATCGTATGACCTAGGATTGCGTCATACATGCGATTTTCTGTTCGTAGATCTTTTTCTACTCACGAGTTGGCAACTCACCCCCGTTGTGTCCCAGTTTCTTGCAGGTGTTGCCGTACGGGTTTCATTACGGCCTTGCGGGCACATCTTCTTTCAGGTGTCTTGCTAGTAGGTGGGTTATTTGTATCATACCTATCATTATATATTGTATATTATATTCAGTTGTATCTAGAAGCTCCATCAACCAAACATGTACTTATTTGAGATAGAGACTAGTGATGTTTATTCTTTCGACCTTAGAGTCGCACGTTATATTTCTGTGGACTTCTTGTTGTTGGAGTTTCCTTTCTGTTGTGATCCTCTCCTTTAGGCGTTGTATATTATGTTGCTTCAGGTTGATTTGTTATGGTTCTTCCTACACTCTACTACTTTCTTGGTTTGGATTTCTGGGCTCGGCTTACTTAGAGTACGTACGCCTTGAGACGTTCGTAGTCTAGGTGCCGGTCATGTTCCGTACTTTCGGGACGTGACAAAGTTGGTATCAGAGCATTAGGTTTTACCTTCGGAGCGTAGGATGACCCTTGGTTGATGGAATAGGTGACTAAAGTAGGCGTACCATGGTATGTCCGTGGCATATTTACGATATGCCACTCCACTTAAGGAGCCTTAGAATGTACATTTCTTTGTCCCGTATCATATTCATTCCTGATCTAGCCTCATCGGTACCAGTTATGGTTTTGCTGCCATGATTATGGGCAGAGAGAGCTATGGCTAAGAGTTGCGGTCAGCATGAGCTCGTTGCGAACAAGGGCCGACCAGGGCATGATCCCAGCGACACACGATTGCAGAGATGTGTCTTTTGATTGTGTTTTCGCGCCACTAGCGTTGGATTGATCGCGGTATGAGATTTCTCGGACGTGCAGATCAGCACCAGAGGATCGGGCCATTGTTAGAGCTGCCAGTTGAGAGAGGACTATCGATATACAGCATACCTCAGAGATTGGTAGGATGTCGCTTCCGGAGCTTACGAGCTGAGATAGCTGGAGCTTCCAGGCAGATATGGGACAGGTGATAGCTAGTCTACCCCGATTTGAGAGGCGAAGGTGATTCGCCCGATTCATGCGCCGGAGCGGGCCAAGTTGAGTTGAAGATTTCCAGTTGGAGAGTCTTACTCAGATCTAGAGCAGCCCGGTTTAGAGATGACCGCCGATGTATCGCTTTTCCTGGAGGATTGAGGCGTTGTTCAGTGTACAGACGAATGAGCCAGTTGTTGCTGCAAGCGACGAGATATCGCCCCAGATGTTGGAGCTATTGCCGTACGAGATTATACTAAGAGATTATAAAGGTTGTTACTCACCGAGGGTGAGTGACTAGGACATGTAGTTTGTTCGCTATCCCGATGCGAGGTCATCAGATAGATTGATTCCAGCTAGAGACGTTGAGAGTCGACAGAGACGATCGAATGTCAGGAACCTGTTACTCTAAGTTTAAAGTATTCGGAAAGACGTGCAGGCAATTCTGTGGTCCCTCTAGAAGAATGAAACCCTAACTCGACTTATTGACCGTGTGAAAGCCTTTGAACCTTAGGGTTTGCGGCGGTTCTGCGGCGCCATTAGTGAGGCTTGGGTTTGCCCTTCTACGGCAGGACCACCGATGCTGTGGTATGTACTCGATACTCTTATACTGTACCCAAGATGTTGAGCTCTTGGGGGATTATGAGATTTTGACGAATCGATCGGATGGCTCGACTTAATTCGGATGCTAAATGGTGAGATACATTTCTTGGGAGACTCCAGATACGAGGATAGCCATTGGAGCTCAGTCCATGCAGCCACGACGAGACGAGTCCGAATTAGTTGACATTGGAGCCGAGTGAAGTGAAAAGTTCGACATCATCGACGAGATAGCTGACCAGGCTTGGATAAAGGACCTGTCACGACCCGAAAGTACGGAACATGACTGGCACTTAAACTACGAACGTCTCGAGGCGTACGTAATCTAAGTAAACCGAAAACCCAGAAATCCAAACCAAGAAAATAGTAGAGTGCAGGAAAAACAACTTAAAGCAAGTAATTTCAATAGCATAAGCCGAATTATGCGGTTTTTAAAACATCAAAATTTTACTGAAATTTTCGGCAGAGTCTCCTTTGTAAATACTGGCCCCCAAACGGGATACAACATGAATAGTATACGAAATCAAGAAAAGGGCATCCCCAAGCGGGAGCTAGCTCTTCGTCAATCGACGGTCACAACCACACAAACAATATAATATACAACGCCAACGGCGAGGATCAAAACTCAAAAGGAAACTCAAAACCACCAGAAAAATAACGAGCGACTCTAAGGTCGAAAGAATAACCAACACTGGTCTCTATCTCAATAAATACATGTTTGGTTGATGGAATTCTAGATACAACAGAATAATGATATACAAGGTAAATAATGGGGGTATGATACAAGTAAACCCACCTACTAGCAAATCACCCGAATGAAACTATGCCCGCAAAGCCGTAATGAACCTGTACGGCAACCTGCAAGAAACTGGGGCACAACGGGGGTGAGTTGCCAACTCGTGAATAGAAAAACATCTACGCACAGAAATCGCATAAATAACGCAATCTAGGTCAATGATCATAATATATCCTCAAAAATATGTATAACAGACAGCCTATAACAATGACTAGGGTAATATTTAACCCGAGTATAATTTCATGTGCCCGTGTCAGTGCCTCAGGTAGCAATATATCATATGAATGAGGTATGAATGCATGAAATAGAATACATGTAAATGAAGAAACTGTTTTCATAAATTAGTGAGATTTCCTTCGTATTTTTAAACTGAGGTATCATAATGAAATCAGTATCAACAGTGTCTAGCATCGACACAAAACATAAATCTCACTGTCTCGAAATATCAAAGTCTCAAGCTCAATATCTAGGGCGCCGTCAATCCGGACCGGCCCCTACCATCCATCTCAAGACCACAACGGTATCCTCCGGATATCCGACGCGTCGGGTAATATCACCGGTAGGTAGTGCTCCCCAGCCAGGCTCAACGTCAACACCACATTCCTCTTGCCCCGGGGTACCATACCGGGCCCACCATGTACCCGTGACGGTTCCTCCACTCCTCGACACGGATCTCCAAAACCACAGCAAACTCATGGTGGACGACACTTTACATCACTAGAAAACCGCAACATTTTATATTTTAAAAGATCATAAGTTGTAAATTTTGCGGCTTCCCCCGAAATCCAGAAATATCATAAATCTTAAGAAATCATCACAAGTGCATATGTCAATGATAATGAACTAGGCATGAACAACTGAATAACAGTATGCATGAAGTGGTAGGTAATAACTACAATGTCTAATATGGCATATAAGGGAAGTACACTAATATCATGTCAACACTACTAACTAACAATCTAAGTCAAGCAATTATATTCTCTAAAGTGTACGTGACATGGCAATTACCGATGAAGATGTGTGTGAGCCGGCAAGTAGGTGTACGTGGTACATACGCATCATCGGTAATGGTTCTGGTGTCCTAACAGCATGATATCAATAATGGAATATGCAGCAAAATAAATATGCGAGGCAGAGCGAACAGCAATAATGTGCGGGAGCTGAATACTAGACACAACGATAACTAATCTGCAATAATCTAATATAAGTCCTACAAATGGTGCCTTTTGAAATAACACAAATCATGGGGTTTTGAAAATAGGGGCTACAGTGTTTTTTTTTATGAAAAGATACGTCGTTTTTGAAATATCCGTAGATTCCCTTGAGCTGTCTTTAAAAATGCCCACGATTCGTTAGTTTTTGAAATAGGTAAGAAGTCTAATCTAATATAACAACTACACTAAACTATACGGCTGAACTACAAGCTGAACTACAGGTAAGGAAACCGCCTATCATCTGAGTCGATACATATACATACCTGTATATATACAGTCGGTGATCCCGCCTCAATAATATCATATCCATAACCAGACATCCCAAGTCAAGGGTGCGGATCAATCATCAAAATATAGCTCGTACGTAAATCCGTCGTACGGCATCCCCAAATCTGGGTACGGTCAATATCACATTCATTATACTATTCATCTGATATCCTCTTTACCAAGTATCATAATCGGGGTACTGATCTACGTCTAGTACAATATTGATACCACCTACGTACGCATGGACGTGTGTGAAACACTACGTCAAGGACCCGCTACAACGTCATGTCGTATCTAAGATACGAACCCTGCTATATCACCGATCTCACGGCCTCAAATCAAATCTCATCGACTCATCATAAATCCCAAGTACTATCATCCTCAATCCGTATGTGAACACATAGTCCCATATCCATGTGAACACGTAACTATATAATCCCGTAAGCACGAATGAAAGAAGTATGCAAGTATGGGTGTGTGCGTGCATGTGTGGTGCGACCACTACTCTAGGGTTTCGCGACACTAAATCATCCAAGAACACCAAATATCTATATCATCGATAATATCAACAAATTATAGTCAAAATATATATATGTGTGTGTATACGTATTCGTATACATCACCACGAACTGCGGGGGTACTATACGCCATCCACCCGACTTCTCCCCGTAGATATAAATCTACTCACCTGGTCCTCGCTCGCCGGTGCCGACGTCGCCACGCGCTTGCTTGTCGTCTCGAAGTCTACGTGGGGATACCTACATATCATAACGCACCATATCGCATTAAAACTAAATTCGAGATCGAAACGGCATACGAAAATCAAATCGGCACGCGTATCACGCATAGGTCCAAACCTATCGCCTACGCATGCAAGAATAGTAAAACCAACCCTCGATGTCGATGTACAAACGTCAAACCATCGAGAAAAAATCCAATCACGCTCATTTGCACATTCACGAACACTAATTTTAATATAAACTAGGTTAAAACTCACAAAAACCTCAAACTCACTTTAAAAGCTATTTTTCCGAAAACCTAGTGAGCAAACTTTTCCATTTTAGTACAAAACTAAATGTTTTAATGATTTTAGTGGCTACAATGCTCACTAAATATCTTAACTAAGCCACCCAAACCATTACTAGATTTTAAACTTACTCATTTCCATAAATCCCAAAATTCTAGTTTGCAATTTAGCTTAAATAGTAAAATTCTAAAATACAATTTGCAAACTAGCTACTAGGTTTGATTTAACATGCCTTAATATGATAAATTACACACTTAAACCATGTTCAAATGATATAAAACCCTAACTAGATTTAAATCTCACATTTGCAATTAAATTACAAAACCTAGTTTGCTAAAAACTTAATTTGGACATTTTAAATGTTACAATTAGCAAATTAGCAATCAGATTAGTTTTAGCATAGCATTAACATGTTAATCTACTCATCACAACCATAATCTAATGATAAACACACTAATTTGATCACAAACCATTTTCTTGAATTTCCAATCATGCAATTAGAACCAATTTAAAACCTAATTAAACACTAAACAACTAAATTAAAGTAATTAACTAACAATTTACCAAAGGGTTAGAATTTATACCCAACAATGTGAAGATCCCACAAGCAAACTTAGCCGTCCAAAATTAGCTTCTTTTCATCAAGATCTATACTAGATAGGCTAAGGAAAAATGGGTAGGGTTTTGATTTGGATTTTGTGGGATTTTTGGTGTTGATTTTTGGGAATTTTGTGAAGAATTTTGAGGTGAAATGAGAAGGAGAAGAGGGGAGGGGCTGTTGCAGCAGTGAAGAAGGGAAATTTCGGCTGGAATTGGGAGTGGGGGAGGAGAGAGAGGGAGGTAAAGAAAGTGGGGCAAAGTCAAGGTCAAAGAAAAGTCAAAGTCCACCTAATTCACCCATTTTCTTTTCTTTTCTTTCATTTCTTTTCCTTTGAAATCAAGTGGGGAAAAATTATGGTGGGTGCTGAATTCAGCCATGGGGAGGAGTAAGTGGGGGTGTGTGGGTGTGGGTACGGGTGTGGGGTGATGAAAAATGATAAATACAATACCCCAAATATCCATTTACGCTAAAAAAAAGCCTTTTTTCTTCAATAATTTCTAAACCGTTTTGGCAAATGATTTCGTTCCAAAAACCACATGATAAAATTTTATTTAATGTTTTATGATGCACAAAATTTATTTCAACTCATTCCAATTTGTAATTTTCCCTAATTAAATGTATTAGTGACGGCTTAAAATAATAATAAAATAATATTTTTTTCAGAAAATTTGAAATTTCACCAGCGGCTCAATAAACACCAAATAATAGCAATTACATAGCTAGAATATGTATATTTAATTTTTATAATAAGATATTTGTATTTTGACTTTTTACAGAAAACTCCCTTATTTTACCGATTTTTTCGAAATTTCACCGAAACGATTTTCAAAACGTTACAGGACCTCACCCAGATGCATGGTGAATTGATCAAGGACGGACCAGTATTTAGTATTCCTTTGATGGTTGGACGTGTTTCCGAGGACCTGTTCAGCCAGACATCTTCTACAGTATGATGGAGCTACATAGTACGCGATTTCGAGTCTGTGCGAGAGACTTCGGATAGACAGTAGCCGAGAACAGTTACAGTGCGTAGATAGCACGGTGTGACGTCATAGTGGATGACGATAAGACAAGCGGAACCAGAGGTTCGTGCGAGACGCTGACGAGCTGTCATTACTTTCCGTCGAGACTAGAGACCTGATATACTTACAGAGGCGTTGGGGTACAGCCAGTTTCTGAGGAAAGGTGTGCGGCACATGCAGATGTCCAAAAAACGAGAAAGGATTATATAAGAGTACCAGCTTCCGTACAGATCGGCATAGACGAGACTCGGAAGAGACCCTGAGCAGGATTCCTTCCAGAACACTGCTGCAATGATACTTGCACCCAGGATCAGATGTATCACGTGCATTCAGAGAGTCAGAGGCCGATGCCAGTGACATGCCGCTTTACAAGTGGTCGCGATGATTGACCGAGAGATGACCAGAGAAGTGCCAGAACGGAATCATCCCCGTTAGCACACCTGACAGGGCCGATGAGCCGACGGATCGTGAGATTGATAATCCACAAGGAAGACTTGGACCCAGGAGTGGTCATGTTGCGCACACCAGCAGGCCAGAGTTCAGAATCGTCGACGAGACGTCCTACGAGTGACCGCGACAGTTGGCCCGAGATTCTTGGAGGATGCGCTCGAGTGGGACTTTTCCGCCATACTTGATTTCGATGTTTTGGGTGATTATTCGCACGATTTGATCTTGATGATTGAGTATTTACGATTTTTGCACAGTTGTTGCACTTGATATCGTTTTCGTGCTTTGGTTTCACATGTTTGTGATTTATGGGGATTAGACATTTGAGTTGATTTTGTGCGTATGCACGCACACGATTTGGTTCCTGCACTCTGTATAGTTTATATATGCTTGCAGTGCAGTGACATGTATTTTGTGCACTTGGAGGCACTGGATTCGATTTCGAGGGTGATGCTCGACATTGTTTTGTGCACTTTATGCACCTGATTGGATTTTGCGCGTGTTCAACACTTGATATTGGATTTCATGATTTCATGCATGATGGATGCACCAGATTTGGATTTATAGCGCATGTTTTGCTCCTGTTATGAGATGTGATTTGGTGCACACCAGATGCACTAAATCGGGATTTTTGTGCATGTCAGATGCACCTGATTTTGCGGTCAGGCACACACGTTGCCTATGACCGATGTTGTGTGCACAACCGTTGCACCTTGATGTCGTTTTTGTGCACCTGCTTGGCACATGTATGGGTTTTGATTTCCGTGCGCACCGGACGCACAGGGTTTTCATATGCATTTTGGGGATTGATTTCTATGGAGCAGTACATTTTTATGATATTGCGATTGATTTTCGTACTGAGCAGGACTAGTCAGAGGACAGTGCCTGGATATATTTTGCATGCATTGACAGTTTTCAAGGGGATTTCCAAAAGCGAGCTATAGTCTCATTATTTACATACGTGTCTGATATGACACGAAGCGTTTAAAACAGGAAACCCTTCAAAGTTATTTTTTAAAAAAAAACGGCGGACCGTGCATATTAATCAAAAGATACATAAGTATATGGCTATTTTCTTATAGAGACGTCCGCCACTGTGCAGTGTTATGTGTATTGCACATCGATTTTTAAAGAAATTTGGCATGCATTTCCTTCAGATATTTACATGTACGGATTTGGTATTTTCGTGTGTAGTTCCGATTTATAGCATGTTGGCTTTGCCTTGGATTTGGCATTTGTGTTTTACCTTGACTCCGATGATTGCAAGATGCTTGACGGAGTTTTGTTTTCGAGTTATCTTCTCGCTACGCACGCGCAGGTATTGTGCTATGATGCATTCTATGGATTGATGATTTTGGAGCCCCGTCGACTTGGACATTTTATTGAAATGTTTTGGAATTTGGAGGTTTAAATTTAAATTCGGGGACCGAATTTCTTTAAGGGGGAAAGACTGTAACATTTCAAAAAAAATAATATTATTTTTGGGAATTTTCATAATTCAATATTAATTTTTAATGAATATTTTAATAATCGGTATAATTAAATACCGATAAATGGTGAAAATTCCGGAGGAAAATTTTGAAAATTCTAAAATAGGGTATTTTGCGGAAATATGTCATTTTAAAGATTTTATGGTTAAGTAAATGCTATTTTGGTGTTAATCGCGATCAAAAATCGCTAATTGGATTTTTGGCTTTTGTGCAAGAATGTGCACATGACTTTTTCTACACTTGTCACACTTGTTTCATGTTTTGGACTCATGTCAAACCTAGGGTTGAACCATGATAGATGACCATGGTGGGTGAGCCATGTTTAGCCACCCATGGTGGTTTAACCCATTTGGTAAGCTAATTGGGTTTAATTAAGGGTTTTAGTTTTAGATTTAAATTAGGGTAGGGGTTGACTAGTAGGTAGGAGAGAGAGAGAGCCATGATGGTTTTGGGCATGCTAACATCTAATGGAAAGATAAGGGTGAGGGGGGTTAGCTTGAGGTTATGCCTTAATCCATTGTTTTATTCACCCTCCCTCTCATTGATCACATCTCTCCCTCTCACTCACTCACACTCACATCTCTTCTCACACACATCACTCTCTCAAACCCTACACCACATCAGCACCAAGGCTGCTGCTACAAGCTGCCAAGTCTTGCAAAACAACATCCCAGCACACAAACTCAGCCCCATTTGTATCAGCTCTGCAGCCACAACAGCAACTTCCTTCAAACAACCCTACACCCTTATCATACCACACCTTAGCCCAACCCAAGAACACACCAACACAACACCAACCTCCGCAGCCACGAAAGCATCTGCTGCAACAAAACTGCATTAGCTCACAGCAACAGCAGCAGCTGCAAAGAAACCCCAGCAGCTGTAACAACAATCCAGCAGCAGCACAACACTCCTCTTCACCTCCTCCTTCCCTTCTCCTACACCCTAGGACCATTTGGAGGTATAATCTTGCAACCCAACTCCTTTCTTGCTCAGTTCTAGTTATTTGCTGATAGTTTACTGTTATATTGAAGATTAGTGCTAGTTTAGGAGAAATTGAGTGAGACTTGACCAAGCGTTGGTTTAGATGATTGGTAGACCCTATTAGGCGTATTTGAGACAAGTTTAACCCAGAAAACCCCAGATCTCTAGTTAGTTACCAGAGTTGTTCGACTTGGTGTAAATTAGCGTTTTCGTCGATTTTGTGACCTTTCTGAGACCTGCTTTCACCCGGGACCTCCTAGAGTAAAATTGACTTGGAAGTGAGCTGTGCAGGCACCCTGGAACCACTACCCAAAGCCCTAGCCACCATCTCAAAGTCCCGGCCGCAAATTTAATCCCCCTGGCCGCAATTTGCGGCCATAGCAGGGTAAAACTGCCTCGTTTTACGTGCACAGTCCTATTTCATGTAAACTTGACCCCCGGTATGTCTAGTTTTGACTGTTTCCTATCAGGGTAAAATCTGGGTTGAATTTCATGAGTTCCCGTATGATTTACGACTCGTTTTCGTATGGATTTTGATATTCGATGATCCGTATCTGTCGGGTGGCGTTTGGACGTCAACGACAGTGGTGGTTGGCTGTGTTTGCACACAAGGTCACAGGATTTTACCTATGGGCGTAGCGTGCACCATTTTGGTTTCCGACATGGTTTTCATGAGTTTTAGCGTGTGATATCCTTGTAGGTACCCCACGTGGCGTCGAGGCGTTGGAGATGCAAACGGCGACATCGGCACCGGCACATATAACGAGGTGAGTAGATTTATATCTACGGGGAGAAGTCGGGTGGATGGCGTATAGCACCCCCGCAGTCCGATGTTTAGTATAACATATAGGTTATATTTACATCTAGCTTATGTGTGACTTAGTTTTTTAGGATGTGTTAGGTGGAATATGCATAGGATAGAGTTAAAAGTAACTAGTGTAGTTTCTAGTCGCGAACCTAGAATAGGTTTACACCCACACGCACACACGTGCGAATTTGCTAGGTTTATACGGTGACGATGAGGATATTGGAGGACATTGGAGATGAGTCGATGAGATATGTTCTGAGCTTATGATATCGGTGATATGGTAGGCCTCATATTAGAGATACGCCCTGATAAGATAGCGGATCTTTAGACGACAATACATATCAGAGTGATATACTTTGAATAATTGACATGTGGTCGTGATATGAGATATGTCAGGTTAGATATTTATAGTGGGTCGCATTGAGTGATATACCCTTCTCTATGACGATATGTGATGTTGATATCAGTGATTTGAGGCTGTAGGGTAGCAGCCAGATCATGATTTGGATTGATGATATTAGTGTTGTACTAGACATAGGTCAGTACCATGGATGATGATCTTGATAAAAGGGGATATCAGATAAATAGTGTGATGAACGTGATATTGACCCGTACCCAGCTATTGAGATGTCGTACGACGACTTACCGTACGAGCTGTATTTTGATGATTGATCCGCACTCATGACTCGAGGATGTCAGATGATATACGGTATCGTACGTGATACTATTGAGGCGGGATCACCGACTATTACATTTATATTTACATATATATCGACTCAGATTAGGTGGTTTCCATACCCCTCCCGATTTACTTGATAGTTAGATCAGTAGTTAGTATAGTAGATGTTAGACTAGACCCGAGCCATACCTATTTCAAAACTTACGAATTGGGAATGTCTTAAAAACAAGTAAAGGGATTCTACAGATATTTTCAAAGGACGTATCTTACTTAAAAACTCCATAGCCCTTATTTTACTAAAAACCCCGATTTGTCTTATTTCAAATGGCACAATTTCATGACATATACATATTGATGTAGACTCTTCACCGTTGCGTTGATTTATTCGATTCCGCATTTTCATTGTTATTCGCATTTCATTTCATGAGCTATTGCTATATTATCATCATGCTGTTAGGACACCAGCACAATTATCGATGATGCATATGTCCACGTACACTGTTTGCCGGCTCACACACTTCGTCATCGATAATTGCCATGTCACTACACTGTAGTACTGTTGCATTCAGGTTATGACCCTTGCATGGCATACTGGTACATATACTTATCGTACACTTATACTTGTGCACATACTTACTGTACACTCATATTTGTACACATACATATTTACACATACATAGATGATAATTCTAGATTTGGAAACCGCAAGATACCCTTCAAAACTGATTCATTTTAAAAGAGCGGTTTCCCTCAATATGTGCATATTAATATTCCTGGTTGCATGATAGACAGATATGCTTGCATTTATTTTACATGTTGCATATATCATGCTTCTGATTATACGCATTGAGATATATTGTTTCCATGATATTTCTGGATTTGGGAACCGTGGATATTTCAAAAGAAAATATGTAATTGTTTTAAAAACCCGGTTACCCTGGATATGATATTTCAGTGCGTTCACCATGTGTTTTCTCGGTACTAGAGTGACATGTGGAACCCGATTCGAGGAGGCGGATGAGGCCGAATACGGGTACATGGTGGACCCGGTATGGTACCCCGGGGCGAGAACGGATCGCTGTGCAGTAGACGGTGAGCCTGGCAGAGGGACCACTACCTACCGGTGATCGTATTTGAGCTCGGCAGATATCCGGAGGATGCCGACCGGAGTTGAGAGATGGATATGGGCGTACTGCTGGGGCCGAGGGCCGATACCGCAGACCGAGCCCGTGGGCTGACCCAGACTAACGGGTGCCCGATATATGAGGATTTACGTGCCGATGCTGGGCACAGTTTTCATGATGTTTTCGAGTGTCGATGCTGGGCACTCCGGTTCCATGATTTTGATTATATCCTCGTACTTCCATGCATATGCTTATGATATTTACGTGCATGATGCTTATTGTCATTGGGTGACGGGTGGACGGGATCCACGTTTATACAGACTTTGATTACATACAGACCTCGATTACATCGATCATACTTCATTTGTATATATAACAGGGTATGAGGGCGCTGTTATATATACCCTTACACCAATATTAGTGGAATGGGACGCTAATATATGTGTATTGATATCATTTTAAAAACTTCATCATACTTTTCATGCATTCATACATTATCCATTTATACATTGCTACCTGAGGCACTGATACGGTCATATGGGATTATACTTGGGTTAGATATTTACCCTAGCCATTGTTATAGGTTGCTGGTTATATTTTTGAGGATTATATATTATGATCGTATGACCTAGGATTGCGTCATACATGCAATTTTCTGTTCCTAGATCTTTTTCTACTCACGAGTTGGCAACTCACCCCCGTTGTGCCCCAGTTTCTTGCAGGTGTTGCCGTACGGGTTTCATTACGGCCTTGCGGGCACAGCTTCTTTCAGGTGTCTTGCTAGTAGGTGGGTTATTTGTATCATACCCATCATTATACATTGTATATTATATTCAGTTGTATCTAGAAGTTCCATCAACCAAACATGTACTTATTTGAGATAGAGACTAGTGATGTTTATTCTTTCGACCTAACAGTCGCACGTTATATTTCTGTGGACTTCTTGTTGTTGGAGTTTCCTTTCTGTTGTGATCCTCGCTTTTAGGCGTTGTATATTATGTTGCTTCAGGTTGATTTGTTATGGTTCTTCCTACACTCTACTACTTTCTTGGTTTGGATTTCTGGGCTCGGCTTACTTAGAGTACGTACGCCTCGAGACGTTCGTAGTCTAGGTGCCGGTCATGTTCCGTACTTTCGGGATGTGACAGTTGATTTAATAATTTAATGTATAATTATATATTTGATATATTGTTAGTGTATATACCCTAGAGTCCATTACTGTATCATACTAGTTTGTATATTACTTAATGGAAGCTTGGGATATTCACCTTGTATATACAATCTTGCTCAAAATAGTAGTATGCTACTTGGTTTGTTTCTACTTCAATGTGTACATGTGTTTATTTTAGTATATCACCTATACATATTAGTGGAGCCCTTAGGATCTTTGCTTGATTACCAGAATTTTGATGGCAGTCACACTAGTGGGGGCTGGGTAATCTATAAGCACATCCTTATGCAGGTCCTTAGTCACAGGACTATCGAGATAGGGCATCGATACTCCGGAGTAGACTAGCGTATGCGCTTCTCATCCCAGAGTGGGAGATGGTCTGTCCCACAGCCATTAGTACGTCGTACTGGAGATAGTATGCGGGTGCTCGTTAGGTTACGAGTACACTGGACAGGACTCGTCGGAAACTGACCGGTTGGTATTATACCTATCGTCAGTTATCAGTTCCCAGGTGACATGAGTACAGCTTAGTCCGCTGACTTGATACTGTCACTTCGCCTCGAGTGTGTTCCTACTGTACTTTGATTACTACCCTACCACGGCTCAAAGGAGTCGTGTAAACAGGTAGTAGTTGGGTGCAGTCCCGAAGCACTTGGAGGCAGTGACGGTTAGACAGGATTCGTCTCTCCCGGTATTGGGGGTTGACATCGCGCTGTGTCTAGGAGAGCCATTACACGAGTAGTCCCTGGCCAGGGCAAGCGAGATATACTGGTAGGCTTCCAGTGTTATCTCAGGGTGTATTGGGCTTCACTCCGACACGACTTGTACCGCTATTAGGGGACTGACGTTTACCGCCCCCCTAGGCCCGCCATGCGATGTATCAGACGAACAGACCGGACTGTACGGAGACTGTCACAGTCAGACTCAGTAGGAGTTCAGATGGGTTTCACCTCGTCAGTCTTCTTGTCGGCATCTACTTGGGGACCGTTACGCACAGCTAGTGCCGCTTGCGGTCTGTGGTTAAACCCACTGCCAGCGTAGTGTCGAGTCTTTAGAGTCCCACACAGAAAGCTATTCGCCTTTAGGCAAAAGAGTAGAGGTCGCATGGTTTTGCGACAGGTCGCATGGTGTTGCGACAGGGTCTGGTCACATCCGTGCACTTATGCACGTACAGTGTCCGGACAGTTAACACTAGCGGGCTTTGGTTTAAGCCAGATCCTAGTGTACGTTTTGGTATTGGTTTTATCCAGTATGTATTCGTGTTCCTCGAAACGCGGATGCGGGTGTATATGCACAGTTGACAGAGAGACAGAGGCAGAGGATTCTCATTAGGGTTGTTGACCGTTGACTGTTGACTATTGACTTTTTGCTCAACCCTAATGAGAATATGATATGTAATTAACAATAATATTAATTAAGTATTATAGTGACATGGTTGTTGAGGGGTTGACTTTGTTGACTTGTTGACTTTGTTGACCGGTTGACTAGGTTGGACTAGTTGACCATCATGATGACAATGGCTATCATTTCATGGCAAAGACTTTTGCTTGCTTGTTCTCTTGTGCAAAATGAGTGCATGAAATGATATGGCTATTGTAGCTTAAACCATCACTAATACTTGATTGCTATTATTGGTTATGATGGTTTTGGATTATGAGAGCCAAGAGAGAAAAGTCTTGGTCATTCTTTCATTTCCTTTCTCTCTCTTGTGTTCTTGAGCTCTCATCTTCTTCCTCTTGCTCTCCCTCTCTCTAGTCTATGGTTCACTTGTCTCATGTGTTGAGAAGCAAGAACCATAGAGAAAAATCCCAACACACTCTTCTCTACTCACTCTAGTTCACAAGGTTTAGCAAACCGAGTGAACTAGTTTTTTCAAAGTTCGAAGAAGAAGCCAAAGGTAGAAGCTTTCAGGTGGATCGATCTTCGGCGCAAGGAGACGACGGGGTGAAGCCGATCCGGACAACCATCGAGGTTTGAAGACGAAGGAGTTCAAGAAAGAAAGGTATAACCCCCTAACCGAGAGTTAACAACTCCTAGTTAGGTTGTTAGTTAGATGTTTAACAAAGATCCGGTTTTGAGTCCATGTTACCGCCTCTAGAAAATTGTTTTTCATCAAATTCCGCATGCCCGAAAGTACCGGGAGAGGTAGCATGGACTTACTGTGGTATCAGAGCTTAGTTAAACTCTATATAACATGTTAGCATAGTAGCTAGAAATTCGATCGGAGAAAAAGTCCCGAAATGAACCCGAAATTCATGCTTGCTGTCGAATTTTTTCTCTGTTCCAAAAATGATAAATCATACTTTAAAATTCGGCTCAGGGTTTTTATAGAAAACTGCAAAAATTTCATCCACTGATCCGATCAAAGCGCCGCGGAAACGTGCTCCCGCCGCGGTTCCGCGGCCGAGTTGACTCGGCCGTGGGAAATTTTGGTTGCAGTTTGTTCAGTGGGGTATTTTGGGAATTTTGGTATATGTTTTTTCAGCCCAGATTTTCCAGAAAGAAAATTTTGTTTTTGGGGCTTTAAAAACCGTATTTTGATCGAGTTTCTAAAGACTTAAGCTGACGGGTATTTATCTGTGATGTGATATTTGTATTGAATGTCTGCTAATCGCTATATGTCAATTAGTGGGAGTTATACAAATCTGTGATCTGTAATGTTATTGGTTTGTGTATATGAATTCATTGGATTGTCGCGGGTGAATAGCCGGGGGTTGTGAGACGAGAGTTTTCTTTTCTTTTAATTCATGTAAATTTGTAAATTGATGTAATTATTATTTGTATGGCCGCACAACCGGGTCGGGGTTGTAGCCGTCATTGTATAATTTCTTTTTACTGTTTTTGCTCCTAGGATAGACCCATGGAGGGGGTGAACAAACTACCGGGTATCCCGAAGTGCCGAGTGGCCTACTCACGGAGTTGAGGGAGGTTGCTTCGCTTCGGATACTTGGAGGGTAGTTTGCCGCACCCGTAGGGGTCTTGGGTGGGGTATTGGCTATTCACCGCGACCGTGTAATCTGCTTTTCGTTACAGGCTCGTACGAATTGCGGGTTCCTAGTATATCCGATGTGTTCATCTGTGATCTGAAATAGCTATCATTGCAATATGTCTATATATGATATTATTTAGGCGTTGCTTATGTTTTACAGCCGCGCTAGCCCAGCCCCCGCTCTGTCGTTAGTTAAGTAACCTAACGGGTAATGACGGGGCCCCGTGGCGAATGCGAATGGCATAAGCGTACGTCATATTTTGGTTGTTTTCTGCAATGGTAGGATTAAATGATGGGACGCATTAAAAGAACTAATGCAAGAATATCACGCATTAAAAGAACTAATGCAAGAAAATAAACCAAGTAAAAGTCGTTGGAACACTTTCGAAAAACCACTCGGTTCTTTTCAAAACCAACTTTTAAATGCGGAGCTTGAGCCACTCCTTTTAAAAGCTATCTCGTTCCATCGATTATATCAAGTTCACTACGTTCACGGTTTTGCCAAAACCATCCGTAGCCCTCCATCATTTCAGTTAAATATTCGGTAGTATTTAAGCTATGTATTTTGACCTCACGCCAAGGCATAGTGATTGGTAGCTGCCGGATATTTATCTGTTGCATAGATAGAATGCGTTGGTTTGGGACAGCTGTACTGCCATTTTGGCCTACGTCAAGGGTAGGTACGGGTGGGTTCAAATTAACCTGGATAATGATGGGAAGAACTTGACATGTGACTTATGACATTTTGACCTCACGCCAAGGTCATAAGAGCATGGGGCAAAAATCCACATCGGGAGTTTCATAAGTACTGAAACTTGCTAGCGCTGCAAACCATTTGGAGTGTGATGATTCTGGTAGGATTCCTTCAGTTTTGTCACTCGATGATATTTGGATCCCGATCCTACTGTGAGTATATGCTACTCCTCGGGAAATTTCTCACTTAACGATCAATGCTATAAACCAAGTAGGTGTCAAGAAAGGTGTTAGCGGGGCTACGCCCCCAGGGAAAAGAGGTTCTTAAATTAAGGAACTTCGCGAAAGCGTTGGAAAACCTCCCTCGAAGTACCGACACTGGCCTGGCTGAACGGTTAAGCAAGAATTGTACGGTGAGATTGATCCTGACTAATTCTTCCTTTTTGGTTTGAGGAGGGATTCGAGAGACAGTGGGAGCCATCCTGTTTAGATAAACTAAAAACCACTCTAAACTTGCAAGAGCATCATGCTGAGTGTTTCTTCTCTCTCTCCTAATTGCAGCGACCAATCGACATGACTGGACTTAAGTTACTTCTAGATAAAAACATACTGACAGGGCCAAACTACAAAGATTGGCTCAGGAATGTCAAGATGGCAATCTCTTACGACAAGCTGGGGTATCTTCTTACCACCAAAGCTCCCCCTGTCCCAGGTCCCACCTCCAGCGTCGCGGATAAGGAAATCTGTAAGACTTGGGAGATTGATTGCGCGAAGGCCAGGTGCCTCGTGCTTGCCTCTATGGACAACGAACATCAGAGGAGGCACGAGAATATGGACCTCGAATCCATATTTCTCCATACAAAAGAACTGCATGGAGAGCAGTCTCGTATCGCAAGATACGAAGTGTCGAAGAAGTTATTTTCGGCAAGGTTGGCCGTCGGATCATCGGTAGCGGAACACGTGCTTAAGATGATTGGCTACATAGAAGAACTCGCGGACCTTGGGACCACGTTGGAGAATGAGCTCTATATGGACTTGATTCTCCAGTCCCTTCCTTCCACTTACGCCCAGTTTATACTGAACTTCAACTTACAAGAAAAGGAAGTTGAACTTTCAGAACTCCTCAACTTGCTGAGGAGCGCAGAGGGCACCCTACAGAAAGGTAGGGAAACATCCACTTTGTTTGTAGGAGGATCTTCCTCTTCTAGGTCCAAGGCGAAAGCCAAGGGAAAGAAGAAGAAAGCCCCCGCCAAACCAAGGGGCGGTGTTAGTAAAGTGGATACGAAGGGAAAAGCAAAAGTAACAAAGAAAGTGGGAAAGCTTGTGGATAAGGAAGAATGCTTCTATTGTCATAAGAAGGGACACTGGAAGAATGATTGCAGGGCTTGGAAGGCCAGAACATAGGAACTGAAGCAGGTTGCGGCTTCAGCTTCAGGTGTGTATGTTATTGAAAACTGTCTTTCAATAAACTCTACTTCCTGGGTATTGGATACCAGATCAGGATCTCATATCTGTAACTCTTTGCAGGCACTAGGAAAGCGTAGGGTTTTGAAGGCAGGTGATATGACCCTCAGAGTTGCTAACGGAGCTGGCATGGATGCTGAGTCCGTGGAGGACTATCACCTGGGCTTGTCAGATGGACATGTTTTGGTTTTGCGTAATTGCTATTTTGTACCCAATGCAACTTGTAATATCATTTCTGTATCTTTATTATCTAAAGAAGGTTATGAATTTGCATTTGTAAGTAATGTTGTGAACATTCACCTTAATCAAGTTCTGATTGGGTCAGGTACATTGAGCAATGGTATATACGTATTAAACCAACCACAGATTTTCAATGTCCAGAATACACACAAAAGAAAGTCTCCGGAAATAAATCAGACTTTCTTATGGCATTGTACACTGGGTCACATCAATGAGAGAAGGTTGACGAAGTTACATACAGAAGGATATTTGAATCCGTTCGAATATCAATCGTATTTGTCAATCCTGTCTCAAAGGAAAGATGACAAAGACTCCGTTCACTGGACATGGAGTAAGAGCGAGCTCGCTCTTGGGACTCGTACACAGCGACGTGTGCGGTCCAATGTCTACACATGCGCGAAGCGGTTATTCTTACTTCATTACTTTTACGGATGACTTTTCAAGGTACGGTTATGTCTTCTTAATTAAACATAAGTCCGAAGCCTTTGGAAAATTCCAGGAATGTAAGAATGAAGTAGAAAAACAAACCGGCAAAAGTATCAAGATTCTAAGATCGGATCGAGGTGGTGAATACTTGAGTGCCGAGTTCCTGGACTATTTAAAAGAGAATGGGATTCTCTCTCAGCTTACTCCTCCATACACTCCGCAACATAACGGTGTATCGGAGAGACGGAACCGAACCCTATTGGATATGGTACGGTCCATGATGAGTAACACTGAGTTACCGCGATCATTCTGGGGGTATGTGCTAGAATCAGCTGCATACCTTTTGAACCGAGTTCCGACTAAGACTATGCCTACCACACCATATGAGATATGGAGTGGGAAGAAACCCTATCTTCAATATCTGAAGATCTGGGGATGTCCGGCTTTTGTCAAAAAGCAGCATGCGGACAAACTCGAGGCACGCTCAGTACTGTGCAAGTTTGTGGGATACCCAAAGAACTCCAGGGGGTATCTCTTCTATTACGCAGAGGAACAAAAGATCATTGTTTCTCGTAATGCCCATTTTCTGGAACACCAGTTCTTAGAAAAGGAAACAAGTGGGAGCAAAATAGAACTGGAAGAAATTCCAGAACCACAGACTATTACTGAAAGCTTAGTAGAACCAGAGGGTTCAAAAGAACAGGACATTCCTACGCCGCTCCGCAGGAGTAGTAGGCAGTTTCATCCGCCCGAGAGATACTACGGTTTTCTCATAGACGGGGATAGAGAGGATTGCATCATAGATTATGATGAGCCTACTAGCTTCCAGCAGGCCATTCAGAGCGTTGACTCGGTAAAATGGCTGGATGCAATGCGGACCGAAATGGAGTCCATGTACACCAACAAAGTATGGACGTTGGACATTGCTTCAGATGGGGTAAAACCCGTAGGATGCAAGTGGATCTTCAAAAGGAAGATTGGTGTAGATGGACAGGTTGAGACCTATAAAGCTAGACTGGTTGCAAAGGGTTTTTGTCAAAGACCTGGTTTGGACTATGACGAGAACTTTTCTCCAGTAGCTATGCTGAAATCCATTCGGATCCTTCTTGCCATTGATGCCTTCCACGATTATGAGATTTGGCAGATGGACGTAAAGACCGCTTTTCTAAATGGAAATTTAGAGGAGTGTGTCTATATGGACCAGCCAGAGGGTTTCATTCAGAGTGAGAGCAGCGGAAATGTGTGCAAGTTGCTTAAGTCCATCTACGGACTAAAGCAGGCATCGCGGAGTTGGAACATCTGTTTTGATGAGACGGTCAAGGAATTTGGCTTTATCAAAAATCCAGATGAACCATGCATCTATAGTAGATTTGTAGAGAGAACTGTAGTATTCCTCGTTTTATACGTGGATGACATTCTCTTAATAGGAAATGACATTCCTATGCTACAATCTGTCGGGGTTCTTGTCACACAGGTTCTCGATGAAAGACCTGGGTGATGCCTCATACATCCTGGGGATCCGGATCCATCGTGATAGATCCAAGAGGATATTAGGACTTTCACAGTCCAGGTACATTGACACCATACTGAAAGGATTCAGTATGGAAGATTCCAAGCGCGGTAACCTACCGGCTTGTCACGGGATCACCCTCTCTAAAGAGATGTCTTCCAAGACTGATTTGGAGAGGGATCGCATGTCTATTATACCCTACGCTTCTGTGGTAGGCTCTATAATGTATGCGATGTTGTGTACCAGACCGGATGTAGCTTATGCACTGAGTATGGTAAGCCGGTACCAGTCAAACCCTGGGGAGAAACACTGGATAGCGGTAAAGAACATTATCAAGTACCTGAGAAGGACTAAGGAGATGTTCTTGGTGTATGGCGGAAAAGACCTCCAGATCGAGGCCTTTGCTGACTCCAGCTTCCAGAGTGACAAGGACGATTCCAAGTCCATGTCGGGTTTTGTCTTTACCCTCAATGGAGGTGCGGTGTGTTGGAAGAGTTCCAAACAGGAAACCGTTGCAGACTCGACGATGGAAGCAGAATACATAGCTGCATTTGATGCCGCAAAAGAAGCTGTCTGGATGAGGAAGTTCTTGAAAGAACTTCAGGTGGTTCCATCCATTGTTGATCCAATACCTCTGTATTGCGACAACAACGGGGCTATAGCTTTAGCGAAGGAACCCAAGTCCCATCAGAGATCCAGACACATCTTGAGGCGGTATCACCTGATCAGGGAGATCGTGGATCGCCAGGAAATCGAGGTTCGGAGGGTCGCTTCAGAAGATAACACTGCAGATCCATTCACCAAGTCCTTGCCCCAGACTCAGTTCGACGGCTGATCGAGATGATAGGTCTTCGATACGCCAGTACATGGCCTTAGTGCAAGTCGGAGATTGTTAGTGTATATGCCCTAGATGCCATTACTGTATCATACTAGTTTGTATATTACTTAATGGAAGCTTGGGATATTCACCTTGTATATACAATCTTGCTCAAAATAGTAGTATGCTACTTGGTTTGTTTCTACTTCAATGTGTACATGTGTTTATTTTAGTATATCACCTATACACATTAGTGGAGCCCTTAGGATCTTTGCTTGATTACCAGCGTTGTGATGGCAGTCACACTAGTGGGGGCTGGGTAATCTATAAGCACATCCTTATGCAGGTCCCTAGTCGCAAGACTATCGAGATAGGGCATCGATACTCCGGAGTAGACTAGCGTATGCGCTTCTCATCCCAGAGTGGGAGATGGTCTGTCCCACAGCCATCAGTACGTCGTACTGGAGATAGTATGCGGGTGCTCGTTAGGTTACGAGTACACTGGACAGGACTCGTCAGGAACTGACCGGTTGGTATTATACCTATCGTCAGTTATCAGTTCCCAGGTGACATGAGTACAGCTTAGTCCGCTGACTTGATACTGTCACTTCGCCTCGAGTGTGTTCCCACTGTACTTTGATTACTACCCTACCACGGCTCAAAGGAGTCGTGCAAACAGGTAGTAGTTGGGTGCAGTCCCGAAGCACTTGGAGGCAGTGACGGTTAGACAGGATTCGTCTCTCCCGGTATTGGGGGTTGACATCGCGCTGTGTCTAGGAGAGCCATTACACGAGTAGTCCCTGGCCAGGGCAAGCGAGATATACTGGTAGGCTTCCAGTGTTATCTCAGGGTGTATTGGGCTTCTTTCCGACACGACTTGTACCTCTATTAGGGGACTGACGTTTACCGCCCCCTAGGCCCTCCATGCGATGTATCAGACGAACAGACCAGACTGTACGGAGACTGTCACAGTCAGACTCAGTAGGAGTTCAGATGGGTTTCACCTCGTCAGTCTTCTTGTCGGCATCTACTTGGGGACCGTTACGCACAGCTAGTGCCGCTTGCGGTCTGTGGTTAAACCCACTGCCAGCGTAGTGTCGAGTCTTTAGAGTCCCACACAGAAAGCTATTCGCCTTTAGGCAAAAGAGTAGAGGTCGCATGGTTTTGCGACAGGTCGCATGGCGTTGCGACAGGGTTCGGTCACATCCGTGCACTTATGCACGTACAGTGTCCGGACAGTTAACACTAGCGGGCTTTGGTTTAAGACAGATCCTAGTATACGTTTTGGGATTGGTTTTATCCAGTATGTATTCATGTTCCTCGGAACGCGGATGCGGGTGTGTATGCACAGTTGACGGAGAGACAGAGGCAGAGGATTCTCATTAGGGTTGTTGACCGTTGACTGTTGACTATTGACTTTTTGCTCAACCCTAATGAGAATATGATATGTAATTAACAATAATATTAATTAAGTATTATAGTGACATGGTTGTTGAGGGGTTGACTTTGTTGACTTGTTGACTTTGTTGACCGGTTGACTGGGTTGGACTAGTTGACCATCATGATGACAATGGCTATCATTTCATGGCAAAGACTTTTGCTTGCTTGTTCTCTTGTGCAAAATGAGTGCATGAAATGATATGGCTATTGTAGCTTAAACCATCACTAATACTTGATTGCTATTATTGGTTATGATGGTTTTGGATTATGAGAGCCAAGAGAGAAAAGTCTTGGTCATTCTTTCATTTCCTTTCTCTCTCTTGTGTTCTTGAGCTCTCATCTTCTTCCTCTTGCTCTCCCTCTCTCTAGTCTATGGTTCACTTGTCTCATGTGTTGGGAAGCAAGAACCATAGAGAAAAATCCCAACACACTCTCCTCTACTCACTCTAATTCACAAGGTTTAGCAAACCGAGTGAACTAGTTTCTTCAAAGTTCGAAGAAGAAGCCAAAGGTAGAAGCTTTCAGGTGGATCGATCTTCGGCGAAAGGAGACGACGGGGTGAAGCCGATCCGGACAACCATCGAGGTTTGAAGACAAAGGAGTTCAAGAAAGAAAGGTATAACCCCCTAACCGAGTAGTTAACAACTCCTAGTTAGGTTGTTAGTTAGATGTTTAACAAAGATCCGATTTTGAGTCCATGTTACCGCCTCTAGAAAATTGTTTTTCATCAAATTCCGCATGCCCGAAAGTACCGGGAGAGGTAGCATGGACTTACATATATTACATTACATTAACTAGTATTAGCTCACTTAAGATTTATTTTCTCACTTGATTGTGCATAAGTGTATATGTGATATAAATTTGTGTACAAATGATTGTGTCATGCTTGATGATACATCAAAGATGGGTGTATGAGACTTATACCAACATTAGGGTAAAGATTAGGGTTTTGTTTATATCTTAAGAATAAAAAAAGAGAAAGACTTTGTCAAAGTTCTCAAGCTTTCATGAAGCTTGTGGAAACATTGACAAAGTCAACTCTTTTGTCATTCTTAAGGATATTTAGTTAACCCAACCCTTAACCTCATGCTTTGGTTAATTCTCTACATGAGTTAAGCATGATAGCTTAACTCACCCATGGTTACATTATTGAGAGGATAATAATTCATATGATGAGATTATTCTTTCTTCTTCTTCTTCTTCATCAAGCTTCATGAAAAGCTTACTAGCTCCAATGGTGTCATGAGAAAAAGTGTGAGAAAATCAATTCTAAAGTGAGACCACTTCCTACTTCTTCATCCTCTACCACTTGCCATGTAGTAGAGTGTGTTCTCTTCACAAATTTCATGACCTATTGAAGGAATAGCTTGAGTTAGTGTCTCCCCGACGTAGATCATCTTCGGCCTCGAAGTCATCGAAGCAAGCACGTTCGTTCTTCTTGTGAAGCTTCTCAAGAGTCCGGAGTTCATGATCGTAGCGATGAGGACATCTACACGGAGCTAATGAAGTGAAGGACCGGATCTACAAAGGATGTAATCCCTTTCACTTAGTGTTAAACTGTTTAACATGTTAGTATTCGCCTAAACCCTAGTTTAAAGATCCGGCTTTGGCTTGTTCGGCATGGCTAATTTTTTAATCGGGCATGGTTGATGTCTCGTAGACCCTTGTGCGCGTGCCTAGCAACCCTACAGCCGACACCAAGGGATCGCAAGTTGTTACCTTTGAAAGAGACTCTGACGAAGAAATCGCCCTCAGCCTCTCTTCAAGGAATCCACCTCCGACACAAAAAATGCGAAGATTTGCGAGAAAATCTAGTTGCGTAATCGTACGTTGTCCGAAAAATCTCGGACCTATGAACAAATGACCGAGACGTCTATAAACTACTATAGACCGCAGCATCCCAAGGCTGACAAAAAAAAAGAGAAAAAAACGGTATGTCCATAAGCAAAATAGGCACGGATGAAAACCCGAAAGGGCTCCGTGAGTAAAAACAGCAGGGCTACCGACGAGTTTTGTGAAAACCCGAAAGGGCTCAGCCTCGTTAAAATAAAAAAAAAGAAGAGAAAAGAAAAAGAAAACGGTATGTCCACAAGAAAAAAGAGCACGGATGAAAACCCGAAAGGGATCTGTGAGTAAAAACAGCGAGACTACCGGCGAGTTTTGTGAAAACCTGAAAGAGCGCAAGCTCGTCAAAAGACACTTGCAAGGTCCTCTCGACCCTGTAAGGAGAAACCACCTGCGTGAGATCCTTACGACTCACAAAGGAGAAACATACTTAGGGATCCCCACGATTCCTAAGGAGAAATTACACTTGCGAGATCCTCACGACTCGTAAGGAGAACCCTTTTATGAGACCCTTGCGGTTCATAAGATTCAAAAGCCTTAAGCTACAGGGATCTGAACCTGTTCTTCAGCAGTCATACCCCCCGATTTTTCCCTACAAGCGATTCAATATTGACCCTTGTATACAATCTACGGGCATGAATGAACATTTCCCTAACAGAGTCCCACCAGCGACTAGGGATAAGCTCACACGGTGAACAAACACTTGTAGGTCCTCTCGACTTGCAAGGAGAAAACACTCTTGTAAGATCCTTACGACTTCTAAGAGAACACACTAGGAATCCTCATGATTCCTAAGGAGAAAACGCACCTACGAGATCCTCACGACTCGTAGGGAGAAACACCTTTATGAGACCCTTACGGCTCATGAAGTCAAAAGCCTTAGTCGACGGGATCCTAACCCTGTTTGCTAAGCCACCTTTGTTCGACATCGACATAGGCAAATGATGATTCTCTCCTGGAAATATCCCAGTTGTAGCGGTGCTGATGCCGAAATCGGTGTCCAAATCCAAGCTTGCAACAAAAGCTAGCAAGCCACACATGCATACGAAATAGCCGAAATGATGGGGCAACTTGCAAACAAAATCAGCAAGTAAAAATGTATGCATGCAAAATATCCGAAATGATTGGGAAACTCGCAATAAAAAGCAGCGAGTAAAAATAAAAAATATATAGCCGAAATGATTGGGCACCGCGAAAAAATAGACGAAATGATTGGGCAATCACGACCTTCGCGATATAAAAGCTGAAATGATAGAGCATCGCGGAAAGAAATAAAAAAATGAATGAAATTTATGCCCTACAGGTGATATCACATCAATCCCTGTATACAATCCAGGGGCGCAAACAAAGAAGGAATCACACCTTCCCTCCTCAGGCTCCGTCAGAAAGAGAGCCAAGTCTCGACGGTCACATCTGCATCCCAGAAGACCAACAACAGCGCTCCTCCTTATGCCAACAAGGCATGAAAGTGACACAACGAAACAGAATCATGACAAAGCCCTCTAGTTCCAAATCTTGACGGTTCACAGACAACCAAGAGACTACCTCGGAGCCATGGCAGAGTCCCTAGTTCCAACTCTCGACGGCAACATCTACAGCCTAGAGATCACAACAGTGTTCCTCCTCATTCCAGCAGGATTCGAATGCGACAATCAATCACGGAGCCATGGCAGAGTCCCTAGTTCCAAGTCTCAACGGCCACATCTGCAGCCTGGAGACCAACAACAACGTTTCTTCTCACTACAACGGAATGCAGACGCGACATCAACAAGTGACCCTAAGGTCAAAACAACAGAGCCACGGCAAAGTCCCTAGTTCCAAGCCTCGACGGTTCATCAGCAATCTAGAGACCACCTCGACATTCGTCTCGATACAGCAGACGAGATGTCACCACAGCGTTCTTCCTCCAACAGGATTCAGACGCGATTCCACCAAACGGAGCCATGGCAAAGTCCCTAGTTCCATATTTCAACGGCAACATCTACAGCCTAGAGATCATCAACATCGTTCCTCCTCATTCCAGCAGGATACGGATGCGACATCCACCAAACGGAGCTATGGCAAAGTCCCTAGTTCCAGATTTCAACGGCGACATTTACAGCCTAAAAAACCAGCAACGGTGATCCTCCTCATTCCAGCAGGATTCAGATGCAACGTCAACAAAGCGGAGCCACGGCAAAGTCCCTAGTTCCAAGACTCTACGGTCCACAGACAACCTAGAGTCAACCAATGACCTCCCCGCCGGATCAACGCTCCGTCTTGGAAACAAGTCAACCAACCCGAGTAAATCAGTGTCCTTGGCAACCTCCTCGATTCAGGTAAATCAGCGTCCCTGACGAGAGAACTTCGATTCGCGTCAACCCGCAAGGAAATCAGTGTCTTTGCAGGAATACATCGATTCGTCTCAACCCAGGGAAATCAGTGTCCTTGGCAACCTCCTCGATTCAGGGAAATCAGCGTCCCTGAAGAGAGCACTTCGATTCGCGTCGAACCACAAGGAAATCAGTGTCTTTGCAGGAATACATCGATTCGTCTCAACCCAGGGAAATCAGTGTCCTTGGCAACTTCCTCGATTCAGGGAAATCAGCGTCCTTGACGAGAGCACTTCGATTCGCGTCGAACCGCAAGGAAATCAGTGTCTTTGCAGGAATACATCGATTCGTCTCAACCCAGGGAAATCAGTGTCCTTGGCAACCTCCTCGATTCAGGGAAATCAGCGTCCCTGACGAGAGCACTTCGATTCGCGTCGACCCGCAGAGAAATCAGCGTCTTTGCAGGAATACATCGATTCGTCTCAACCCGAGGAAATCAGTGTCCTTGGCAACCACCTCGATTCAGGGAAATCAGCGTCCTTGACGAGAGCACTTCGATTCACGTCGACCCGCAAGGAAATCAGTGTCTTTGAAGGAATACATAGATTCGTCTCAACCCATGGAAATCAGTGTCCTTGGCAACTTTCTCGATTCAGGGAAATCAGCGTCCTTGACGAGAGCACTTCGATTCGTGTCGACCCGCAGAGAAATCAGCGCCTTTGCAGGAATACATCGATTTGTCTCAACCCGAGGAAATCAGTGTCCTTGGCAACCACCTCGATTCAGGGAAATCAGCATCCTTGACGAGAGCACTTCGATTCGCGTCGACCCGCAAGGAAATCAGTGTCTTTACAGGAATACATCGATTCGTCTCAACTCAGGGAAATCAGTGTCCTTGGCAACTTCCTCGATTCAGGGAAATCAGCGTCCTTGACGAGAGCACTTCGATTCGTGTCGACCCGCAGAGAAATCAGCGTCTTTGCAGTGTTGGAGATAGTGCCCTCAGAGTCAATTATTGGATCACAGGCACGTGATTGCAATGATTGAGGGAGGACCTATCCCGGTAGGACAGTCTTACTCGAGATGATAGTATGCTATTTGGTTTACCTTTATCATCGTGTACTGTTTTAGGTGACCTGACACGTCGCTATTACACGTTGATAGAGCCCCTAGGATTCTTGCTTGACCACCAGCAGTATGAGGGCGATCATATACGTGGGAGCTGGCAGTCTACAAGCATATCCTTAAATGGTTCATAGTCGTGTGAGTTTCGAGACAGGGCATCGATACTCCATAGTAGACTAGTGTATACAGTCGAGACCCCGACGAGGGGCGGTGGCCGGTCTCACAAGCCACTGGTGTCAGCTGGATCACCTAAGATGTATACAGGTGCTCATTGGGTTATGAGTACACCGGACAGGACTCGCCGGGAACATGCCAGTTGGTCATATACCAGACGTCAGATGGCAGTTCCCTGGTGACATGTGTGCAGGTTAGTTCATCGACCTGGGGATCGTCATTTGTCTTGTGTGAGTTCCCACTGTACTTTGATTACTACCCTACCACGGCTCAAAGGAGTCGTGCAAACAGGTTTTAGTTGGGTACAGTCCCGAGCCACATGGAGGCAGTGAGCGCATCTTCAGGGGTTCGTCTCTCCCGGTATTGGGGGTGAGGTCGTGCTGTGTCTAGGAGAGCCATTACACGAAGCCCTCGGCCGAGGCAAGGAGATTTACTGGTAGGTATTCCAGTAGTATCTCAGGGTGTTCTGGGCTACACTCCGACACGACTTGTACCGCTTTTAGGGGTCTGACTTTTACCAACCCCCTAGGCCCGCCATGCGATGCTCATAGACGAACGGACCGGACTGTACGGATATTGTCACTGACAGGCTCAGTAGGGTTGTCAGGCTGAGTTCACTCGCAGACGTCCCTTTTAGTCAATACCTGGTAGCCCGTTACGTATTGGCTTATACCTCTGACGTGCTAGTGGTTAAATCCACAACAAAGGTGTTGACGAGTCTTTAGAGTCCCCCACATTCAGTTACTCAGCTTTCGGGCGAAAGGTTGTAGAGGCCGTATGGAGATATGGCAAGGTCCGATCAGATACGTGCGGTATTGCACGGATCAGGATCGGACAGTTTGTACTATAGGTCGTATGGATATATGGCAGGGTTCGATCAGATACATGCGGTATTGCACGGATCAGGATCGAACAGATATTACTAGCCGGTTTTGGTATAAGCCGGATTCTAGTATAGTACAGTGGAGATTTTGTCTCACTGCATTTGTATTTCGGTCGAAATACAGATGCGGGTGTGTATGCACAGTATCGGCGTTTTCCTGTAATTTATTACGGGACCAGTTTTTTGGAATTGCCAGTTTGCTTTCCGTTTCGGCCAATTTCCATTGTTCCGTTCATTGGCCGAAGATTGGTGGAGGAGGGTTTATTTGCATTGTTGCAAATAGGCATTTGTGGAGGGGGTCTTTGCATATTATCATGGCATGATACTTGTCACATCATTTGACTTCATATCTTCTTGATGGCTTGACTTTTAGTAACCATCATGGTTGTTGATTACTTGTTTTGGAGTGTGAGTTATGGTTGTGATCATTGGATACTTTCATCATCTCTTTTCATCATTACTTCCACCCACCCCCTTGACCTTGCTTTTCTCTCTCCAATCACACAAAGCAAAAGGGGGGGCCGGCCACTAAGGGAATGGGGAAGGATTTCATTTTTTGATGGGTGGCATTTTGTTTCTCATGTTTGCTAGAAAAGCCCTCTAGCTCATTTCCTAAAGTTGCTCTCTTTTCCTCCACCAATGGCAATTCCACAATCCCCAAAGTGAGACATGTTCTATACATATTCTACAGCATATCTTGGGCACGTCGAGTAGCCGGCTTCGTGCCCGAGTTTCCTCGGCATTGAGGTGGGAGCCCGTAAAAGAAGTAGGCGATGTGGTGCACTTCCGGCGACGAGGAGGAGACGGCACATTCCGCAGGAGATCGGGACGACGACGAGAAGACCGGAGGACTCGGATCTGTCGGTATACTTCTCTTCCCTTTCTTGTTAGTAGCTTAGACTTGTTAATGGTTACGATCCGGATGTTTAGTGCGCGGTGGTGCCGGTTTGCTAAGTCCGCAAAATTAAAGTTTATCACCGCTTCCGCATTCCGGCGTCGGATTAACTGCCGGGGCGCCGCCGTGCACTTACAGTGGTATCAGAGCCTCGCCATTAACTTGGTCTAGCTTTGTGTAATGTGTTTGCATTTCCGATCGATCAAAACGTTCCAAAACCATGTTTTTCATTGTGACAGTTTTCTGTTGGAATTTTTTAGTCTCCAAAAATTTTTCAGGTTGTAAAATATTGATGTACTGGAAAATCTAAGAGCTCTGTAAAAATTCGATGAGGTGACTCCACAGTGGGAGCGCGGAACCGCCGCGAAAACCCCCTTCCCGCCGCCCTTCCGCCGCACACTGTGGGGATCACTGCACCAATTTTTTACAGAGGCTTTCTGGGGTGAAAAGTGGGGTTTTGGAATAATAACATTGGGCCCAGAATTTCTTTATCTGCTACAGTAATACTTGGGGGCCCACTTGTTAAAGTTTGATTGATCGGATATTTTAAACACATTTTTCACAGCATTTACATTATATCTGCGACCGTGAATGTCACTTGATCGGTAAATCCGGTCTAACTGCTATAGCCCGGTTAGACGGATTTGCGAACGTGATTTTCACGTTGATGTTTTGTTTTTGCTGTGATGTTGCGGATCGGTCGTGGGGGATAGCCTGGATGCAATGCTAGTACAGTTGTGGTTGTATTATGTACATTTGATATTGCGGGGCGAGCGTCCGACATGTGGACTGCCGTCACTGCCTGATTGTATTATTATTTTGGGGCACGGCCAGGTTGCGGTCGATGCACCCGTTGTATGTATATTTTACTTTCTGTACTAGGATTACCCCGCGGAGGGGTGCACAGATAGCCGGGTTCTGGAGGGCAACAAGCCCGCATCTCATGGCATTGAGACGGAGGGGGCTTCACTCTAGGATTGGCGGGCTATTCGCCGCACTCGTAGGGGGTACAGGTTGACCCAGGAGGGGTGCCCAAGTTGCCGGATTCCGTGAAGTGCTGGGTGGTCCATTCACGGTACTGAAGGGGGCTGCCTCGCTTCAGGTTTTGGCGGGTGACTTGCCGCGCCCGTAGGGGTCTAGGTTTTCATTGCGCAAGCTATCGACACGACCAGGGGAACGTCGGGTTTCAGCAGTGGCTCTGTGAAACCCGGGGATCCCAGATATCTGTATTGTTTCTGTGATGCTGTTCATTCTCTGTGATGTTGCATTTCTTTCACGCCTTGAGCGAAATATAATATATTGGTATATATATTAGTAGATGTTGTATATGTTTTGCATCCGCGCTAGTCCAGTCCCCGCTCTGTCGTTAGTTAGCTAACCTAACGGGTAATGACGGGACCCAGTGGCGAATGCGGATGGCATATACGTACATCAGTATATTTTCGTTCTTTGTGGTGTGATCAATTGATGGGACTGCATTGATTCGGATCAATGCAAGTTAAAAACAAACCTAATCTGATGTTGTTGGAACACTTTTCAAAAAGCTGTTATTGCAAGGACGTTCACTTTTGTTTTGCATCATGATATTCAGTTGGAATATCCTGCTCCTCAGTCGACGAGGCAAGGGCCGAGATCCCTTCACCGGGAGTGACCCCTTGGACAAAAAGTTTGCGTCAGGGCATTAACTTCACTATAGCCGATTACTTTTGCTTTGCATCGCGGTATTCAGTTGGAATATCCTGCACCCCATTCTATGGGGAAAGAGCCGAGATCCCTTCACCGGGAGTGACCTCTTTAGCAACGGTTTTCGTCACTATATTTTAAAAGCTATCCGTTCCTTCGACGATATCAAGTTCTTTATGTTAAAGGTTTTCGCCAGAAACCATTCGTAGCCCTTCGTCGTTTCAGACGGGTAGCACGTAGTATTCATGCTATGTTTGTTGACCTTCGTCAAGGCATAGTGTATGGTAGCTACTTGTTACCTTTCTGCTGCATAGATAGATGCGTTGGTTTGGGACAGTCGTATAGCCTTGTTGACCTTCGTCAAGGGCTTGTACGGGTGGATTCAGATTAACCCTGGATAATGACGGGTAGAACTTGACATGTGACTTATGATTTGTTGACCTTCGCCAAGGTCATAAGAGCATGGGGCAGAAATCACATCGGGAGTTTCAAAAGAACTGAAACTTGCCAGATATGCGCATACCTTCTGGAGTGTGATACCGTGAGCGGATTCCGTCACGTTATCATGCGATGATAGTTGGATCCCGATTCCCACTGATGAGTTGGTATACTCCTCGGGTGATCCCGACTAATTCTTCTTTCAGGTTTGGAGGAGAATTTGACGGTACAGTGGGAGGATTCCAGATTAGATAAATTGGTAACCATTCTGATCTAGGTTAGAGTGCACGCTGAGTGTTTCTTTTCTCTCTCTCTTTGGCAGCAACCATTGACCCGACCCTAAGACTATGACTCAGTGACCAAATTGACCGAACCTTCTTAACACTGGCTTTTGAATTGTCAGAGTTGCAAACCTCATTGCCGCTCCTACTTTTACCCTTTTCTCCAGGACACCCCGTATTGCTACGAACGTCCACTTCCATTGGACAAAACCATCGTATGGTTAGATACGAACTCGAAAGAATTTATTCGAGGATGGTTTCCGGTTCTGGAGAAAACGGATAGGACTATTCAGTTGTCTTTTCTTTTCACCCTCTCTCAGGTTGCGAGTACTCCTTGGTTTAGGAGTAGTACACCTATTACGCAAATTGGATAGTCTTCTTCCAAACCATAGGCTGGTGCCAACCAGTAGGGAATGAAGAAAACCAATTAGCCTAACGATGGTGTACAGAAGGTATTGAGTTAAGACAAAGTAAGGGATTAGTAAGAGGGCAAAGTAAATTGCAACAGATATTCACGACCAAACCAAGTATTCCTTCACCAATCCTAAATCACCTTTGTATTTCTCCAGAACACTCCGTATCACTACGAAGATCCACAGTTTATTGGATACTCCATCGTATGGTTATATACGAACTCGAAAGGAACTTGTTCCAGTTCGGGGATGGATCCTGGTTCAGGAGAAATAGGAATAAGATTTATTCAGGTGTCTTTTATCTTCACCTTCTCTCGCATTGCGAGTGTTCCTAGGATTAGGACAGTACACCCATTATGCTTATGGGATAGTCTTCTTCCAAACCATAGGCTGGTGCCGAACGGTAGGGAAGGAAGAAAACCATTTGGCCTAAAGGGGTGTGCAGAAGGTAATGACTAAAGACATATGAAGGGATTTGGAGAGGTGGCAAAGAATTATACGGTTACAGTCGTGAATCTGGAAGAGGCATTACTAAGAATACCAGGATACCCCAACGAAACATTTCAATGTTTCAGTTTCACTGTGTACTGTTAAAAGAAAACTGATTTCCCAGTTAGACACTTACTCCAGGGTATGTATTTACCAGGTATGATTCTCACATCTGTATAGTTTTACAGATGATAAGTGGGAGTAGGTTATTGGGAATTGGGTGATTATCCTCATTATATCGGGATTCGTTGTTATCGGTGATATTTGAGGAAATCACCTGGGCTGTTTGCCGGTCGGCAAATATTTGGTTTTGAATATCCGCTGTTATGCACCAATTTCAAATTCATATATCTGTACGTCTATTTTCATAGAGTGAGATATACCTTTCTGAAATTATGTCTACGACATTTACCTATATCAGTGGATGGTTAGGTAAGGAGCATTGAACAGCGGTGTAATTCTTCATAACCAAAGGTACAGTTTTCAACCTACGACACACAGTGAATGAGTCTTCAGACTCAAGGGACTTATACAGAGTATTGTATGTTGTCCAGGGTCCATCAGGACAGAGGGGTTGGTCCTCGTACTATATTCGGTTTACTTGTGACTTCTCTAGCTTTTAGACAGGTGTTTCTTCGAAACACAGGGTCCGAATTTTTGAGAAGTTATAGGTATTTGAATAAAGTAGAGAACCAGGTATCGCAAGTATCGGGATTCTTCAAAGTAATAGAAGATGTAGATACTTGCGTATGGTATTCAGTTGATAGTAATGATAAAGAGATCTTGCTTCTCTTTCAGGTTATTCATAATTGGAAGCATTCCTAAGTTGAGTAACGCTGATCGGCCTCCTTCCATTTTGTTGACATGCACTGGGAACAGCTGCATGATTTGAATCTAGTTCAATTAAATCAGTGCCTCTGGTTCTATATTGGATATAGAACAGTTCGTATCTTAACGATGTTAAGGTACGGGGAGTTTTCTGGCTTATGATTAAAACCAGACTCTGGATAACTCAAGGCACGTTTCTGTAATGGTTGTTTGTGGGTTGACCCAGACTATGACGAGGGTTGACTTTCTACCATCTGGATGAACAATAGCGATATTGTTCTAGACTCGCCACAGTTTTATTAAAAATGGATTTTTTCAGAAAACAGTAGTGGGAGTATGGTAGAACTGGAAGTGATTCCAGAACCACAAACGATTACTGAAGATTTGATAAGGAACCTAAAGATTCAATCTGGATTGACATTCCATTGGCCACTCCGCAGATAAGGTGGGTAACTTCAGGCACCCGAGAGGTACTACGGTAGCCTCAAGGACGGTGACAGGGAAGTTCTTGTTTACCCACACTTACCATTGCTGTTGTTCCAGACTGTGAGACCCGGCAGGAGGATGAGTATAGCGTCGTTCTGAACTCGCTTCTGAAGTATACGTGTATATGACTCTGCCAGAGGGTTGTCGTAAACAGTGGGAGCAGCGGAAGCATTGGTGGACAAGTTGCTTATGTCTATTTATAGACTAAAGCAGTTATAGCGGAGATAGATCATCAATTTCTGATGTGACAGTCATAGGTTTGACTTCATCAGAATAGAGGATGGATCTGTTGAGAAGGTAGTAGGGTGTGATGTCATGGTATTTGGATGACATACACAGAGTAGGAAAAGAAACTCCTATACTACAGTCGGTTATACTTTGGTCGTCACACAGTGGTTTCTCCACAAAGGAAATGGATTTTATATCAGACATACTGGTTACTAGATCTATGGTTTTAGATCTAGATTTGGGTGGTTTCCCAATCAGGGTACTTGATAGCATTCTAAGAGTATTTAGAATGGACGACTTCTAGCACGGTAGTGTACCTGCAGGTAATGGAGTCACCCTCTCTAAAGGTGTCTTACAGACTAAAGGGGAGAGGGACGTGCATGATTGGCAGATCACTTGCTCAGGCAATTGAGTCAATCATGAGATGTCAAGTACCACACCAGATGTTGTTCTTGCAGTAGATGCAATAAGTTGATAATGATCCAATCCTGGAGAAACAGTCGGAAGCAGTTTTAGAACATAAGTGGATGTTCTAGGGATATGATAACGACAGCCTCATTAAGGAGACAGTTATCATTCCAGGCTTCCAAGGTGACATGGACGACAAGGAGGTTGTCAGAGTTATAGTTTTCCTTCTGATGAAGGGCAGTATTTTGGACAGGTGGTCCAAGGCAATACTGAGGGAGGCATGGCGCAGGATACTGATTAAGTTCAGTTGACGATACAGTCTAAGAAGTTTGGATTTGGAGTTCATTTATGAGCTATGTCCCATCAGACATCCAGACACATTCTAAGACAGGTATTGCTCATTTCGGGAGATGGGTTTTCTCCGCGAACTTGAGATTTAGAGAGACAGAGAAAGAAACATCTAGGCGGATCCACTCACTGAGGCTATTCCTCGACCGCAATAGTTTCACAAACGGGATTTGTGAGACTGACTAGTAGAGGAGTTGGGTGTTCGGTATCACACGGGCTGTGAGTATGCGACATCGCAATAATTAGCCTTGAGTGCAAGTGGGAGATTGTTGGAGATAGTGCCCTCAGAGTCAATTATTGGATCACAGGCACGTGATTGCAATGATTGAGGGAGGACCTATCCCGGTAGGACAGTCTTACTCGAGATGATAGTATGCTATCTGGTTTACCTTTATCATCGTGTACTGTTTTAGGTGACCTGACACGTCGCTATTACACGTTGATAGAGCCCCTAGGATTCTTGCTTGACCACCAGCAGTATGAGGGCGATCATATACGTGGGAGCTGACAGTCTACAAGTATATCCTTAAATGGTTCCTAGTCGTGTGAGTTTCGAGACAGGGCATCGATACTCCATAGTAGACTAGTGTATACAGTCGAGACCCCGACGAGGGGCGGTGGCCGGTCTCACAAGCCACTGGTGTCAGCTGGATCACCTAAGATGTATACAGGTGCTCATTGGGTTATGAGTACACCGGACAGGACTCGCCGGGAACATGCCAGTTGGTCATATACCAGACGTCAGATGGCAGTTCCCTGGTGACATGTGTGCAGGTTAGTTCATCGACCTGGGGATCGTCATTTGTCTTGTGTGAGTTCCCACTGTACTTTGATTACTACCCTACCACGGCTCAAAGGAGTCGTGCAAACAGGTTTTAGTTGGGTACAGTCCCGAGCCACATGGAGGCAGTGAGCGCATCTTCAGGGGTTCGTCTCTCCCGGTATTGGGGGTGAGGTCGTGCTGTGTCTAGGAGAGCCATTACACGAAGCCCTCGGCCGAGGCAAGGAGATTTACTGGTAGGTATTCCAGTAGTATCTCAGGGTGTTCTGGGCTACACTCCGACACGACTTGTACCGCTTTTGGGGGTCTGACTTTTACCAACCCCCTAGGCCCGCCATGCGATGCTCATAGACGAACGGACCGGACTGTACGGATATTGTCACTGACAGGCTCAGTAGGGTTGTCAGGCTGAGTTCACTCGCAGACGTCCCTTTTAGTCAATACCTGGTAGCCCGTTACGTATTGGCTTATACCTCTGACGTGCTAGTGGTTAAATCCACAACAAAGGTGTTGACGAGTCTTTAGAGTCCCCCACATTCAGTTACTCAGCTTTCGGGCGAAAGGTTGTAGAGGCCGTATGGAGATATGGCAAGGTCCGATCAGATACGTGCGGTATTGCACGGATCAGGATCGGACAGTTTGTACTATAGGCCGTATGGATATATGGCAGGGTTCGATCAGATACATGCGGTATTGCACGGATCAGGATCGAACAGATATTACTAGCCAGTTTTGGTATAAGCCGGATTCTAGTATAGTACAGTGGAGATTTTGTCTCACTGCATTTGTATTTCGGTCGAAATACAGATGCGGGTGTGTATGCACAGTATCGGGGTTTTCCTGTAATTTATTACGGGACCAGTTTTTTGGAATTGCCAGTTTGCTTTCCGTTTCGGCCAATTTCCATTGTTCCGTTCATTGGCCGAAGATTGGTGGAGGAGGGTTTATTTGCATTGTTGCAAATAGGCATTTGTGGAGGGGGTCTTTGCATATTATCATGGCATGATACTTGTCCCATCATTTGACTTCATATCTTCTTGATGGCTTGACTTTTAGTAACCATCATGGTTGTTGATTACTTGTTTTGGAGTGTGAGTTATGGTTGTGATCATTGGATTCTTTCATCATCTCTTTTCATCATTACTTCCACCCACCCCCTTGACCTTGCTTTTCTCTCTCCAATCACACAAAGCAAAAGGGGGGGCCGGCCACTAAGGGAATGGGGAAGGATTTCATTTTTTGATGGGTGGCATTTTGTTTCTCATGTTTGCTAGAAAAGCCCTCTAGCTCATTTCCTAAAGTTGCTCTCTTTTCCTCCACCAATGGCAATTCCACAATCCCCAAAGTGAGACATGTTCTATACATATTCTACAGCATATCTTGGGCACGTCGAGTAGCCGGCTTCGTGCCCGAGTTGCCTCGGCATTGAGGTGGGAGCCCGTAAAAGAAGTAGGCGATGTGGTGCACTTCCGGCGACGAGGAGGAGACGGCACATTCCGCAGGAGATCGGGACGACGACGAGAAGACCGGAGGACTCGGATCTGTCGGTATACTTCTCTTCCCTTTCTTGTTAGTAGCTTAGACTTGTTAATGGTTACGATCCGGATGTTTAGTGCGCGGTGGTGCCGGTTTGCTAAGTCCGCAAAATTAAAGTTTATCACCGCTTCCGCATTCCGGCGTCGGATTGACTGCCGGGGCGCCGCCGTGCACTTACATGCAGGAATACATCGATTCATCTCAACCCGAGGAAATCAGTGTCCTTGTCAACCACCTCGATTCAGGGAAATCGGCGTTCTTGACGAGAGCACCTCGATTGGCATCGACCTGCAAGGAAATCAGTGTCTTTGCAAGAATACCTCGATTCGTATCAATCCCGGGGAAATCAATGTCCTTGGAAACTTCCTCGATTCAGGGAAATCAGCGTCCTTGACGAGAGCAACTTGATTCGCGTCGACCCGCAGAGAAATCAACGTCTTTGCAGGAATACCTCGATTCGTCTCAATCCCAGGGAAATCAGTGTCCTCGACAACCTCCTCGATTCAGGGAAATTAGCTCCTTGACGAGAACATCTCGATTCGCGCCGATCAACAGAGAAATCAGTGTCTCTGCAGGAATATACGACATCAAGCAAAGCGGAACAGCGGCAACTCCCAGTTCCATGACTCGGCGGTGGACAGATGACCGAGAGTCAAACTCCGACTCCGTGAAATACGGATAAGGACAATTTCATCCATCACTTGCGGGTCCTCACGACTCGTAAGGGAGTAAATTCTCTTGTGAGATCCTTATGACTTTCAAGAGAAAACACACTTAGGAATCCTCACGATTCCTAAGGGGGAAAATACACCTATGAGATCCTCACGACTCGTAGGGAGAAAAGACTTTATGAGACCCTCACGACTCATGAAGTTGAAAAGCCTCAGGCAGCAGATCTGAACCTACTTCCTAAGCCATCGCTACCTCTCGAAGAATTCAAGACGGAATGCTCTCTATCAACTACAGGCTGCGCTTACTAAAGTAACATGCCGGTAACAAAGAAATGAGAAGAAGGCAAGAGATGACACAAAATAGTACGAAAGAAATGTATCTTTTATTCATAAATTCAATTGGGTACAAAATACATCATATGGAAGAATAAAAGATGGATACATGTTATTCAAAATTTACAAATTGGTACAAGAAAACTATTGGGAGGGAAGCGTTTTCAATAAGCCAATCAGTTGCTCGCGCACTCCCCTCAGCCCTTTTTCGCGGTCAGCTGCCGCGACCAACTCCGCTTCAACTTGAGCCCGTTGCTGCAAGTAAGATGAAAGTTGCTCGTCAACGACCCGCTGAGATGCCCCATGACTCTGCGCATCCCGCTCGACGATGTCAAACTTCTGCCTCAGTGATAGCCCGTCAGAGATGCATCGCATAAGGGTTTCAAAGATAGCTTTCAACTGTGCAGCATTTGCATCAACCTGAGCGTGCATCCGGGCAGATTCGCTTGAAGTCTTTTCGCACTCCTTATGCTTTAAGGTTGCCTCTTGTTCAAGGTGGCGGAAGTAGGGAGTGCTCTGCTTGATCCATGCAGCTCGTTAAGAATTCACAGCCAAGACATCGGGAGCAGGACATCCGACCTCGAGTTCATGTATGAAAGCCTCGATTTTCCTGCAGTGATTAACCCAAGACTCAACGACGCCCTCACTATGAAAGTTCATGAGCGTCGCCAGTATGGGATTAACCTCAGCAGCAAAATCTGCAGCAAGGGCAGGAGTCTCCGCGTCAAGTTCCTTGAGGTGATCGCTCAACATGCGCAGACTATTCACAGCGCCCTTTGAAGATAGACGTCTGGAAAAGGGGCCCGCTGGCATTATGATTCTGGACTCGGATGGAGCTGAAGTCGGTGTCACTGCTGCAAAATAAATCATAGTCAAATAAAGGTTTAAGAAATAGATAAGCTACATGAATAATAGGGTTTACTATACCAGCTACGGCAGAAGGCAAGGCTGGGAGTACCAGTGGCGCAACTGTTCTTTCGTTTCCTCCTTCAATCTGTAATGCTGCAGTCAAGACGAAGAAGAATTAGAAACGATTCGGCCGCCCGTGAAATAAAAGACATTAGCTAAAGACTGCACTCACCAGCGCCACTAGATGAGGAAATATACGACTGGAAGGAGAAATGCGGATGCAACACCCGATACAGGTGATCAAAAAGAACTCCTGCAAGGATGTGGTAATGCAATGTCAGTACATGGAGTATATTGCCTACAATGAAACCGATGGGTCACAAGTCCGTACCTTCCAGCATTTGGGAGGACACGAGAGATGGCAAAGGGGCTGCCCCCGTCAAAGCAGTAACTGGTGATGTTTCCTTGGGTAGCACGACATCAGCACTAGCCGCACCTGTATTAGAAACAAGATAAACCCTGTCAGGAAAAGTTACAGAATAAAAAGAAAGGCAGTAACCTAAAATTTACCTGATGAATCACCAGCCGGAATCGTGACGAGGGCGTCACTTGATACAACTACAACGTCTCCCCCCTCCATCGGGGTGGTCTCACCTCCCGTCGCCTCGTCCCCTGACTCCACGGGAGCCGTTGTCACGCTTGCGATGCCTGGAGACGATAAGGAACCGTAGGCAGGGAGAGCGGTGATCAGAGCAGTGCCCGACTCTTGAGAAAGAGCGGCCATCTCGGGCCCAGCTATTGTACCCGTTTCGCTCGCTACCACCTCAGGCTCGGCAGTGGTGGCTATCTCGGGCATAGCGAGCGTGACTATCTCGTCAGCCACTACCTCGGGTCCAGCAATTGCAGCCACATTGCCTACCGTCGCCCCGGGTTCGGGAATAGCGGCTACCTCCTCCACCGCTCCCTCAGGCTCAGCGGTCGCTGCCATCTCTTCAGGAAGACTCGGCTCTATAAAGATAAGATATATGAGAACTGATGGTTTAAAACTTTGAAAACGGAGCCTCAAGGCACATTACCTTGAGTTGATTTGTCGTTTGCTTCCCGAGCCGCGCGTGCCGCCCGTCTGTGAGCAGTGGACAAGGCAACCGGGAACTCCTCTGAAGGAGTAGCAGCAGGGGTAACGGCGCTTGAACCTGCTCCCGCAGCTAAAGCAGCACTACGCTCCCTTGCTGCGCACCTCAGGCGTTTCCTTTCCTCCCGAGCCATCAAAACAGACCTTTTAGAAGTCTCCTTCAACAGGACGTCGCCGTCCGTATTCAGGGTTACTCTGGAGCCATCAAGGCTTTCGTCATCAGTTTTTTAAGTAAGGCCTCTTGTGGCAATGCCGAAGAGGCCGGGACTTCGATAGCTGGCCTGGGGAGAATTTCCGCATCGGCTTGCTGGATAGGCATTGTGGTCCCTGCTATAAGACAAAGAAAGGGTCAGATTACTCATAAGAAACGGAAGCAGAAACATGGCGAACCGAAATGTACCAAGGCCTAAAGATGCTCGAAGTCGTTCCTCCTCCTCAAAAGTCTTGAGAGAGGCAGTGAGAGCTTCTTCGGTGGAAATGCCTAGTAAAGAAGGAAAAGCGTTAGTCAAAAAACAATGATAAAGATATGATACGATGGCGAAAAATACAACTAATGACTACCTGAGCGTGCGAGGTTAGCCAACCCCTCTTCGTGTCTTGCCAATCGCTCGGAAGCTGCGATGGCGGCCGCTAGATCAGTGTCATCTGTTGGCATGAATAGGCCCTCATTTGTCCTGTATTCACTTAAGCCCTCACTATAAGGAGCATGAGGCTCCTGACCAAGTACGACATTGGCAGAGAAGAGCGACTTCTTTTTCCTCTTCTGTGAGCGAGCTCCGGTCGCAGCCAGCACCAGCTTGCGTTTCGTAAACACTTTGGGACAGTGAGTCCCGATATCCGGGCCCACACCAGATTCGGGTGAAACTACGGTTACCATCTCCATGGGAGCATGGGGCGCTGATGGCACGTCCACCGTCTCCTCAGGATAACAGGGCAATCCACGCGTGGGTCTTAGCACACGTGGAGACTCAACTGCAGCGGCCTCTCTTAGCGGAGGGGGCACGGCAATCCGTCGCCTTAAAGGGACGTTGCGATCACTGGCAGGGGGTGCACTCTTGCGATCGAGCATCAACCGCCTCTCCTCCCTGATGACAGCACCCATCGCGTGCTGATACCAGGCGCCGTATACGTTAAGGGCCCTCGGGATACAACTTGGCTCGCTAATGAAGAAGTGGGAGCCTGTATTCAAGCGCATAAAGTGATGTAACGCACCCCGTATTCCCTCTCTGGTGGCAGCAGGTTCTTCCAAAAACGCCTCCAGTGGAACCCCCTGGTTATAACTCAGCTGCTGGGCAAAATGATGGGGGTTGTACCTCATAAAAAGCGCCGCATCATTTTGCCTGAATACGAGGAAGCCCGGCCTGATGGAGTATAGATGTAGAATCTCCTGGGCTTTCAACACGGAGGCCCCGTCCTTAAAATTGTCGCGCAATGCCAGCACCGTCTTGGAAGTTTCATGGCCAATCGTCAGGACTTTGTCTGTAAAAGACATACCAGCTCCGACCGTGTGCGGACGAAGAAGCAAACCCCTAGCCTCCCGTGGAGACAGATTCACGATGGAAGCGTCAACCAGCCGCATAATTCTGGGGAATTTGCACTTCTCGAAAAACGAGGGTCTTTTATGAATACCAAATACCCCGAGCACGTGCATTTCCATCCACGAAGTAAAGTAGTGCATCGGGAAGTTGGTAGCTTGCACCCCCGGTTCAGTTGTATCCGCTGCCACACTAAGACCATGGTACAGATGGGCCAGCCCGACAATCCCGATGGCCACTTGTATTCTGACCACCATTCTATGTGCTGGGTAGAAGACATACGACCTTATATAGAGAGGGTGCATGGGAAGCACGAACTAGCACAACCATAGCCCCAGAAACCCGAGAAAGAAAGTTTCCTCGTCAATGCCCGGAGTGGCGATTTCTGACAGAGGGATGATCGTGGCATCGGGGAGATAAAAGCTCTTATGATCATCTTCAAGTACTGGTCGACGGTCCGAGCCAAAACCGAAGGGATCGTCAAGCTTGGCATATTTTTCACCTCGTTGCGATAGAATCTCCGGTCGAAGAAACCGGGTAATGAAGTCTGCGAAACTGACCCCCCCGGCTTCCGGATTCTAAGAAAAGACTCTCGTACATATTCAGCACCTTTATCAGACTAGGAAACTGGTGCTGGATGGAGTTTTCCGATGTTAGGCCCATCACCACTGGCTTGGTAGTGAAAACGTACTCGTCCGGAGGAAGCAGCTCCTCATAGTGCTCCCCCCTCACCGGCAGACCAGAAATCTCAGCAAATTCTTCTAAAGAGATAGAAACTTCTCTGTCCATTAGAAGAAAGGTATGGGTTGGGATCTTCCATTGCTCCACGAACGCCTTAATCCATCATGTTGGAGGAGTAGAATATTGGAACAACGACGCGTAAACTGCAGGATATAGGCCGAGCTTCAGCAAGTGTGTTTTCTTCGCCGACAAGATGTACCTGGCCCACTGCAAATATCCGGCCGAATGTCTGGGAGTCAACCTGATGTTGTAAGGTTGTCCCCAAGGGCGCGACTCGCCCTGGCATATGCGTCGCCCCAGAGTATCGAAAGCCGCCGGCAGCTGCATGGGTATGGCGGCAATCAAAGGTTGGAGAAGACCCTCCGAAGTCCAATTGACAACCTCCACGGCATAGTTCACCGGGGGTGCATCTGCATACGAAATCGATGAGATCGGATCCGACGGCGCCGCACAAGAGAAGCTTCGACGACCTTTGATTATCTGGTCGTACCACCTACCCCACAGGTGAAGGTTTTTGTGTTCCGGATCATAATCTTTAATGAGCGCGAGAACCTCCCGGTCCACCGGTGCTTCAGGGAATCCTCCCTCTGAGTGGAAAAACGGGAAAGAAAGATCAGAAGACATGTCTCCTGCGAAAAAAGAACAGAATTCAATTATCAGTGTTACAATTTAATTTCAAAATTCTGACACTCGGCACTTTAAAATCCGTACCACACTGCAGCACAGAGGAAAGGGAACCTAAGGGGGACCCACAAAATCCAGATGACAATGCATCAATTAATAAAATAGCCTCATCATTGGATGAGACTATCAATTAATGAGGAAATCCTCAAGGAATATTCTCATTGAATGAGAAATCCCTCGAGAAAAGGAGAAAATCTCCCTTTGAGAGCAAAGCTCTATGACAGAGTGACACTTGTCAAACTCTTGTCAAGAAGGAATAAAATTCCTTAAAGAGCCTAGCTCTGTAATGATGATGGAAAATCCATTAAAGATTAATTAAAATTAATTCTTGAGAATTAAAATTCTGGGATCTTAAAGATCCATGAAAAAACTCTTAAGAGTTCTTCATCAAAAGATCAAAAGATCTACATACTATTAAAAGAGCAGAACTCTGATTCATGGGCTAAGAACCCCCAAGAAAAGATCTGTTTAGATCTATGAGTTCATGAGAGCAAGGCTCTATTAATGAAACCCTAAAAGGGTTTTCTTTAGATCGAAGATCTATGAAGAGCAAGGATCTGTTAATGGGTAAAATCCTTAATTTTATTAAAATTAAAATTTTAATTTTACCTAAGAGTTCTGACTCTTGAAGGTTCTTAACAAAATAGCAAGGCTTTGAATAAAATTCTTAAGAAGAAGATGATAATCATCTGAGGACCAAAGGTCCTATTTATAGGCACTGGACCACCTCTTCTACTTCTGAGTTGATCCAATGGCTCAGATGTTGCCACCGCTGCACTCACGTGTGCGCCACGTGAGTGCAACGGTAGGAGGGCATTTGTTTCCCCCAATCAGAGCAAAGCTCTCTTTTGAATTTCAAAATTCAAAAATTGAAGCAACGCTTCAGATCCCGTGCGCTGCGTGCCATGTGTCAAAAGCAGACACGCCAGCGCCAGGAGCGCTGCGCTCTAGGCAGCGCACCCCTAATCAGAGCAAAGCTCTGTTTCAAAATTCAAAATTTAAAAGTTGAAGCAACGCTTCGGATCCAGCGCTCTGCGCTGCGCGCTACGTGTCAAACACAGGTGCGCTAGCACAGTTGCGCTGCGCTATGCGCTGCGCGCGCAGTTACGCTGCGCTCTGCGCTGCGTGCCATGTGTCTGACACAGGTGCGCTAGTGCAGTTGCGTTGCGGTCTGCGCTGCACGCCACGCGTCAAACACGAGTGCGCTGCGCTGCGCGCTACGTGTCGAACGTAGGTGCGCTCGCGCAAGGTGCGCCAGCGCTGGAATTAAAAATTCCCCCACCGTCAGATCAAAAGATCTACTAATAATAAATTATTAATTAATCAGAACTAAAATTCTGTTATGGAAAGATTTTTCAATCTTATTAAAACAAGAAGATTATCTTCTGTAAAACAGAAGCCTTATGATCAAAGATCCAACGGTGGGAAGATTCCAAATCAATCAGAGAAAGATCTCTTAAAACTGATTTAACAAATCATTTGGCCTTATATAAAGGACCCTAGACTTCAAGTCTAAAAAAAAGAAAAAAGAAGACAGAGGATAGAGATATAGAGATTACAGAAGAAGAGAGAGAAAAACCATCTCCAAAAAAGAGCAAACTCTTAAGAAAAGTAGATTTTTCTTCATATTCAAGGTAAAAAAAAGAATTATGTTCTTGAAAAACAGAGATGAAATCATCTCATAAAAAGAAGAACCCTCTTCTAAAGAGATCATAGATCTGAAAAAAGACCAAGGTCTTTGATGATAAGAAAAAAGATCAAAAGATCTAATTATAAAAAAATAAAAGAAGTATTTTTACTTCGTCCACAGATCTTTGGTCTATAAAGGCAGAGCCTTTTATCAAAACAAGAACTTTTGTTCTTGGATCTTGAGGCAAAGCCTCCTTTGAAGAACATAAAAGTTGTTCTGTGATCTTAAAATTGATCAGACGCGCTTTGTGCTATTGGAAAGTACCTTGCACTCATGAACTGCGCCTTTGCGCTCCTTGGATCGGCGCACAATGACATAACTTGCCACGTGTCAACCATAAACACCACTTGCGCCTTGCGCTTTTGAAACTGAGCGCTGCGCTCATGGACCGGCGCTTAGCGCTAAGCGCGCCACGTGTCACTCTCTGGTGCGCCAACAGACTAGCGCAAAGCGTTCATAAATGGAAAGCGCAAATGCGCTAATGAACCGGCGCTTAGCGCTAAGCGCGACACGTGTCACCTTTAGGTGCGCTAGCGCAATGCGCTCTTCAATTAGCGCAAAGCGCCTGACGCGCCACGTGTCGCAATGTCAGAAAATGCTCTATTCTGATAAAGACAAAAATGACAGAGCCCAATGCTTAGCATTATTAAAAAGGGCCGAGCCTAAATAAAGGCTTAATAGCCAGAACAAAAAATAAAATGTTAAAACATTTTAATTGGACTTAGCCCAATTCTGGCCATAAGCCCTCAGCTTATTTTAAATTGAGCACATCTGCTCTTTCAACCAACTCACCTCGGTTCAAGGGTACATCTCTTCACTCTTTTGATATTTGTCGTTGTAATTCCTCAACGTCTTCAAAGAGGTGACGGGTCCCGACAACCACACATTTCATAGACTATAACGTCTCTAAACTACGGACTGTAGGGTCCTTAAACCCATGGACTATGATGTCCTTAACCTCGACCGTGATGTCTTTAAACTAACATGGGACTGTGGGGTCTTTAAACCCACGGACTATGATGTCCTTAATCTTGACCGTGATGTCTTTAAACGAACACCGGACTGCAGGGTCCTTAAACCCATGGATTATGATGTCCTTAACCTTGGACTGTGGGGTCCTTAAACCCATGGACTATGATGTCCTTAACCTCGACCGTGATGTCTTAAAACTAACATTGGACCGTGGGGTCCTTAAACTCATGGACTATGATGTCCTTAACCTCGACCGTGATGTCTTAAAACTAACATTGGACTGTGGGGTCCTTAAACTCATGGTTATGATATTCTTAACCTCGACCGTGATGTCTTTAAACTATCATCGGACTGTGGAGTCATTAAATCCATGGACTATGATGTCCTTAACCTCGATCGCGATGTCTTTAAATTAACAATGGATCCCCATGTCCTTAAACTGGCAATCGACCGCAATGTCACTAAACTAAACAATAGAGCCCAATTGCTTTCTTGTCGGATCTAAATGGTCCTGTTAAGTTGATCTTAGTCTAAAATTAGACTAATGTATCCTTAACAAACGTTTAAGTTGATCTTAGTCTCAAATGAGGCTAACGTATCCTTAAACCCAACCCCCAAACCCAAATCTAAGAAAGATACGGATTTGGACTAATCCACGCCCTACGGGCGACAACATAACTTAGTCTCCGTATACAATCCACGGGCAACCAAACACAAAACAAACACCCACGACATAAAGTGACCATATAGAGAAGGAGAAAGTTGTTTCCGCGATGCGGTAGCGTAATTAACTGCAGGGGCTTGCACCTGCAGGGAAGAGCGTCCCCACAATCAAAAATCCCTCAGATGAGGGGGAATCTGACGAAGTCTGCTACATCGGCTGCATCCGTTTAAACCTTCGATACATGATGCCATAAATCAACTTGGCATCTTCGGAGAGGTGGACGGATAGCACCAATAACATCTACCCCGAATTTCAGGCAGGACGGACCTACGCGGTCACGTCTCCGTGATTCGAAGGGGAACAACTGCTTTTCTAAATACTGATTTAGAAGAGAGCGTCTATAAGTACACAGCCAGAGGGCTTCGTAGACAGTGGGAGCAGCGAAAACGTGTGCAAGTTGCTTTACAGAATAAAACAGGCATCACGGAGTTGGAACATCTGTTTTGATGTGATAGTCAAAGCGTTTGACTTCATCAAAATGGTTGATGAACCTTGTATATACAAAAATGTAGTAGAGAGTAAGGTGGTCTTCCTCGTATTATACGTGGATGACATACTCTTGATAGGGAAGGTGTTTCCTATACTACGCTCGGTCAATCTTCTCTTATCACATTGATTCTCCATACAGGATCTAGGTGATACCTCATAAATCCTGGGTTTTGATCTATGTGATAGATCTAAGTGGATGTTAGGATTCTCTCTAGGTGTAGTGAGATGGTATCAAATGATCCTAGGGAAAATCACTGGATAGCTTTAGATAACCTTCTTAAGTACTTGAGAAGGACAAAAGAACTGTTCTCGGAGTTTGGTAACGGTGAACTCCAGTAGGAGTCCTTTGCTGACTCGACCTTCCAAGGTGGTAAGGTTGACTGAAAGTCAGTCACAGGCACTATCTTTACCCTCAGTGGAGGGACGGTATGTTGGAAGAGTTCCAAGCTAGATACCATGGCAAACTAGACGATAAGGCTGGATACATCGCTACCAAAGATGCTACCAAAGAGGAAGTCTGGATGTATATTTGTTCATGAGATGAACAACGTTCCTACCATTGTGTCACAATGGAGCTGTGGCTTTTGCCTAGGAACCCCCGTCCCGTCAATGATCCAGACATATTCTAAGGCAGCTTAACCTGATCATGGAGATGGTTGATCTCCAGGGGATCAAGGCAAGGAAAGTAGACTCAGAGGACAACACGGCAGATCCACTCACAAAGGCCTTTCCCCAAGAGATACTTTTATGGGACGGTTGAGTATGGGATACTACAACCGCTGCTGATTGTTGGGTATTGGATACTAAAACATATGGCCCTAGTGCAAGTGGGAGATTGTTAGTTATATGTATGCCCTAGAGGCCATTATTGTACATATGATGTATATTATAGTGGATGTTTGGACATACATAGGGAGGACTTTCTTGCTCGACATGATAGTATGCTATCTGGTTGCTCTTTATCTTAACATGTACACTTGATGTCTTTATGTTACATGTTGATAAAGCCCTTAGGATGTGTACTTGACTCCAAGATTATGATAGAGATCATACTAGTGGGGTCTGGGTAGTTTGAGAGTACGTCCTTTAATTGTTCCTAGTCGAGGGAATATCGAGACAGGGCATCGATATTCCAGAGAAGACTAGCGTATAGCTCCTTGACCCATGTGATGGGCGATGGATGATCCCATACCCATTGGTGTCTGACATCAGAGATGGTATACGGGTGCTCAGTGGAGACTGGGTATACTGAACGGACTCGCCGAGAACTCCTAGATGGTATTATACCTCACGTCAGATAGCAGTTCTCTGGTGACACTGGTACAGGTTAGTCTGTCGACCCGAGATCGTCATAGAGTCTTGTGTGTCTCCTATTGTGCTTTGATTTCCACCCTACCATGGCTCTACTGAGTCGTGCAAACAGGTGGTTTTTGGGTACAGTCCCATGTCACATGGAGGTAATGAGCGATAGGAGGGGATTCGTCTCTCCCGGTATTGGGGGTTGATGTTGCGTTGTGCTCGATTAACCATAACAGGAAATCCCTGGCCAGGGTTGCTGAGATCTACCGGTAAGTGTTATCAGTAGTTTCTCGAACAGTTATGGACCTTACATCGTCATGACTTATCTAGTTACTGGGGTCTGACGTTTACCAACCCTAGACTAGATATACGACATATCAGACGAACAGACCGGACTGTACGGTAGTGTTACTGATTGGATTCGCAGGCTTGCCTGTTGATCTTCTGATCTCTCAATACCCTGGTGGCCGTTACATTTAGCAGACCGCTTGCGGCTTGTGGGTGACTGATATGATCACCACCTACTGCCGGCGTATTGACGAGTCTTTAGAGTCCTACACAGAGGTTTCCTGGCTCAAGCGAAACAGAGTAGGAGCACATATGTGATGTGCGGGACCGAGATTAATACGTGTATAAGATACCGTATTCTTATCTCGCGATATGTGATATCGGTCGGTTATATTTGATATAGCCGGGTTATCGAATCAAGTGTTGATTCGATAAGTTGATATAAATGATATTAGTCGGTTATATGTGATATAGCCGGATTATTAAATCAAGTGTTGATTTAATAATTTAATGTATGATTATATATTTGATATATTAATAAACATTAACTAATATTAGCTCACTTGACCATTTATTTCTCACTTGTGTTTACATGACATATATGTGATATATATCATTGTATCATGAAAGGTTATATATGCAACTTGGGTGTGTGAAAATAACACCATGACCATGATTATGTTAGGGTTTTAATTGATTAAGTAATTCAAAATTGGTTGAAATTGTGTCATAGCTAGAATCTTGTAATATTCATTGACTTTTCAACTCATTTTGTTTTACTTAAGATATTAGTTGACCCAACCATAGTCACATAGCCATGGTTTATTCTCTACAAGGGTTAGCACATGACACTAACTCACCCATGGTTGCAATTCTAACCTCACTCTCATTCTCTTGTTGATTTCATGTTCATCTTCTTCCTCATCTCTTCAAGCTCTCTAGGATTTTGAGAGATGATGAATCCAAGTGAGAAAATCAAATCCAAAGTGAGCAAAATTCCTACTTCATCATCCTCTACTACTTGACATTTAGTTTAGGGTGTTTGCTACACAAAGTTCATCACTTTGTGAAGAGGTAGCTTGTACTTGAGTTTTCTCGACGTAGATCATCTTCGGCCTCGAAGACATCTAGCATGCTTGCTCACTACGCTTTGTGGAGTCCAACTTGAGTCCGGAAGATCGATTCTTGGAGCGAAGAGACGACTACACGGAGCTTTAGAAGTGAAGGACCGATCTACAAAGGTTGTATTTCTTATTCACTTCTCATTGTAATGTTTGATTACAAAGTTTTGTTACCCTAACTTTCTAGTATGATTCCTAGGATGTTTGCTTAGCACCCCTAAAATTTTTGTTGTGGCATGTTTGATGCTTGAAAACCCTAGGCATAGTGCTAATGAAACCCTATATATATATATATATATATATAGAGAGAGAGAGAGAGAGAATAATGGAGGAAAGAGGCTATAGAAGGCTTTTTTCGTTAGGTGGCGTCGAAATGTACATCCTCCACCATTTTATTTGATGATCAGCACAACCCATCTTGATCTTCATCATCTAATATGTCGAAACACCAAATTTCATATGATTTTAGCACTTTTTCACTGTTGATTTAGCAATGTAAAAAGTTCTATTGTCTGTAAACCGTTAATTTTGTACCCACTAAATCAACGGTGAAATAGTATTAAAATCACATGAAATTTGGTGTAACGACATATTAGACGATGAAGATCTAGAAGGGTGGCTGATTATCGAATAAAATGGTGGAGGATGTAGATTTTGATGCCACCTAACGAAAAAAGCCTCCTAGGTCCTCTTTAGTCCATTATTCTCATATATATATATATATATATATATATATATATATATATCATTTCTCTTTATTACATGTCATATAATGAAGTGGAAGCTTACATGCTTTCAACTCTCATTAAAATGACAAGTGGATGAGAGGAGAAAAGGATGGTTAATATGATAGAATGAGGGTTTTATCCTCTCAAATCAACCATACAATTTCTCTCTCATCTTAAGCCTAGAGACATATAGAGGAGAGGAGAGGAAAAGAAAGAGAGTAGAGAGAAACCATTTTTACTACACCATCTTTCACTTTTTATTTAGCAAGTAACAAGTGAGAGTGTCTTCAACATTCATTTGAAGAGAAGCTAGAAGGAAGGAGCTCTCAAGTGGATCATCTTCAACAATAGAGGTCTATGACCAAGCTCGATCCGGAGTACTCGATTCTAGCCGGAGTTTACAACGACCGCATTATCACACTACTGTTGGATATAATGCCCGCAAGGCAATTATTGTAATTGCAGGTAGGCGATTATGATAATTGAAGGAGGACCTATACAGGTAGAACAGTTTTACTCGAGATGATAGTATGCTATCTGGTTTGTTTTTATCATTGATGTGCATACATTTTACTGGTTATTAAGTGCCGCAAATACATAATGATAAAGCTCGTAGGATTCTTGCTTGACTACCAGCATTATGATGGCGATCATATACATGGGAGCTGGGTAGTCCATAAGCACATCCTTAAATATCCCTAGTCGAAAGAGTATCGAGACTGGGCATTGATATTCCAGAGTAGACTAGTGTATATGTTTCTAGACCCCGACAAGGGATGGTGGCCGGTCTTACAAGCCATTGGTGTTTTGGCACCTAAGATAGTATACAGGCGCTCATTGGAGGTGAGTATACCGGACAGACTCGCCGAGAACTTCTAGATGGTATTATACCTATCGTCAAATAGCAGTTCTCAGGTGACATGAGTACATGGCAGTCTTTTGAGCTGAGATCGTCATTTATCTCGTGCGAGTTCCCATTGTACTTTGATTACTACCCTACCACAGCTCAAAGGAGTCGTGCAAACAAGTTTTAGTTGGGTACAGTCCCGAACCATATGGAGGCAATGAGCGATCATCAGGGATTCTTCTCTCCTGGTATACGAAGTCGATGTCACGCTATGTTTGGTTGGCTATCACTATAAATCCTTGGCCAAGGTGGATGAGATTTACTGATGGGAGATCAGTAGTTTCACGGTGTGTCACGCCCCGCTTCCCAAAAGAAGGTGAAATGTGACGTAGCATGGTCCGCAACCAAACTGTATTGAAAGTGGTTTATCCAATACAGTTACCTTAAGCGTATGAATATATATAACATGCAGGATGTGTACTAAAACAAAATAATAAAAGCAAAAGGCATTTATTTCCATCAACCAAACTTTATTACATCCCAAGGAAAGAGTAAAAGAGACTAAATAGTTTAATTACATCGAAAGAGAAGAAAAGCCCTAAACAGGCGGGCAACAAAAAAACTAGCTAATCTTCCGTTTTCAAGTCTGCATAATCTTCATTAGTTGGCTCCACACCTTGATCCTCGTCATAATACTCATTCCCATCTGACGGACATTCCAAACATAAGGGAAGAAAAGGAAAGTCCGTCAGTGAGTTATACTCGGGTAGGATTTCCTCATAAGGAAGTAAAGGTAGAGAAACGAACGAGTATATATAGGTATGATGCGTATGTGCAGATATGATGTATGTAGGTATGAGGTGTATACAAATAAGACATGTTGACAAAGGTATATATGAATATGAATATGTTTGTATGAGGTATACGTTAATAAGGGTATGTTGCATGAGGTATATGGGAATATGAGTATGTTTGTATGGTGTATAAGTGAAGGTAAAAGTTTGCATTAGTTTGTTAAACAAGGGTCCGGATACTCGCGATTATTCCGTTGTGTCCACGAAACAACTGTGGAAGTGAAATGTACCGTTTCACTTCCCGGGATCATGATCGAGTAGTAGGGGAATCCGAGTTCCGCATCTCCTTACCTAATCAAACTGCCCATCCCCGATATTCAGTGTAAAGGTATTGACGAATTAGAATTAGTGAGTATACATCTAGGCATGGAATTTCCACATTGTATGTCATCCACATATTGAATTATTCGCCCTCAAAGTAGGTTTAGTATCCGTCCACACATTGGACCATTCACCCTCAAGTAGGGTTAGTATTCGCCCGAATATCGGGTTAGTATTCGTCCACATTTTGGATTGTTCACCCTATCTGCAGAGATCTTCATTTATAAGTATTCCATACCTAGGTCCGCACATTCTAACCCTAACCATATCATGTGTCATATATGTCAGAAACTTGTGTTCAAAAGTTGATCTCATTTAACATGGCCTTTCACAACCACTCATTTTTTCTTGTTATTTTTTAAAGTTGGTAAGGTGCTTCATATCATTTTAAAAAAATACTTAGTAAAAAAATAATAGTGTTTAATGATAATTATTGTTTATAAGGAAAGCCCTGATATTTAGAGTATTTAACATTTTGGAAACCCATGGTATTTTAATGAGAAAATATCCTTTTAATGAAAGTTTATGGTATTTATTTGAAATTATCTTTTAATAAAAATTCAGGCATTCTCTTTGAACAATATCATTTATTAAAGTTATGGTTTTAATTTGGGGGTAACATTTTAGAAATACACCCGTGTTGGCAACCGCTGCACATGGACGGCAGGATTTGTGTCCTTTTCAGGGACGATTACCTATCAACTATGAGGTATTTACGTAAAACATTACCCTATTATTAGGGTATTTTATTAGAGGTGCTATTCTACAAGAACAACTCCGCATTAACAACCGCTGCACATGGGCGACAGGATTTGTGTCCTTTTCAGGGACGATTGTCTAATAACCACGGGACGATTCATGTAAAACATTGCCCTATTAAGATACCTTATTAAACCTTAGTAAATAAACCAAGAAAGATTTTATATAAAAATATTCCCCCTAAGTGGAAGGGGGGTAAGTTGAAAACCATAGCATAATTGTTTAAATTAGTATTAACCATTTTCAAAAGGAAAAGGGATTTTAACAAAGCTAGGTTAATTGGTGAATAAAGGTGCAAGCACAAGCACATCGTTTTAAGGCGTCTAAAGTATTTGATCAAAACATCTCATATCATAGGGGTATTTTCAATACGTACCACATTTTAATAAAATGAGAGTATTTTGTGGAAGTAACCTATTTCGAGATCTTATTGGTAACATGGGTAAGTGGGTGTACACATAGGGTGGATTTATACTCCATGAGTTATAACGTCAAGTATATCATATTCCATGTAGGATGAGGGTGCAATATTTACGTATATGGAAGCAATTAATTAAACCATTTTAAATATGGGTCAAATTTACTTATCAGGAGGTACCATAATAGGCATGCAGAAATATTTTTAACGTCATTTTAATATAAGGTTGGGATTAGGAGGATTTGAAACTAAGATCATTTAAAAGAAAGAAGGTGACAGACAGGTGGAAGGAGGTGGATCCTACCTTTGGTTTGAGTTGGATGTCGAGGGGTCGAAAATGTAGACCCGTACTAAATCCTCAATAGCTCTGCGCTCGAATTTTTTCTCGATGCTTGGGTAGAACCACAGCGTCGGCATCGTTGAAACGAAGGCCTGGGTATTTTTTCAGAATTTTTGGAGTTCTGAGGTGTGAGAAATTAGTGTTTGAAGGTCTCTATTTATAGGGTCTTTTTCTTAACCATAAAATCCAAAAATCTGTCAAATCCCCCCAAAAATCTGCACCCAATGATTTTTCCCATGATTTCTGCCGCCACCGCCACGATTCGTGTCCATCGGATTTGAATCCAACGGCCCAGAGGCCGCTCGCCACATGGCCACGAGGCGTGATCTCACGCGCTAGCGGCGCACGCGCGTGGTCCCACCCTCGTGGGCAGCCGCCATCGCTCCTGGCCGTTGGATCTAGCATCCAATGGTCCAGGTTATATATATATATATATATATATATATATATATATATATATATATATATATATATATATATATAAAAAATCTAACTTTTTATATTTTTTAAAAAATCGAATTTGGTTTAAAAAAATTGTTAAAAATATTGAAAAATACGGGGAAATTATGAGAAAATTCCAGAAAATATATTTTATTATTATCTTCAGTTTAAAAATGATTTTGGGCTAAAACTAAATAATATTCCCATATCTATTATTTATTTGTTAGTTACCATAACTATAAAAATTCATTTTATTCTCGAAAAATATTTTAATTACGAAATAATTATTTTGAGTTATAAAAACAAAATACGTAAATTATTTTGGCATTACAAAATTCATTTAAAACGTTTTTAGCCCAGGAACATATAAACAGACCTTTTTTTATTTTTTTTATTTTTGAAAATTCCTTTAATATTTTTACAATTTCTCGCATCACTAAAAATAAAATCATTTAGATAAAATATGTTTCCATCAAGCAAATTTTCACAGTTAAATACTCGGTACTAAATAAAAGACTTTTTATTAGAAAAAACACATGGTTGTTACAATCTACCTTTCTTAAACAATTTCATACTCGAAATTATGAAGGTAGACGAAAGAGGAAAATTTTACATAAGGGAAAACCCAAATAGGTAAGGATATCGTTCTCTCATCTCATTTTCTCTTTCCAAAGTGGACTCGCCCGGAGAGTCCTTCCTCCACATGACGCTAACTAACTTGATCGTCTTGTCCCTCAAGATCTTCTCCTTCCGGTCCAAAATCTCAACCGGTTGTTGTTCATAGGTTAAGTCAGCCCCTACGATGATTTCAGAATGATCCAAAACGTGACCAGGGTCGCCAATATATCTCCTCAACTACGAGATATGGAAAACGCTGTGTACGCCTTCCAGAGAAGGTGGTAAGGCTAGGCGATACGCAACCTCCCCAACTCGTTCGAGAATGTCGAAAGGGCCTATAAACTATGGGCTGAGTTTTCCGCGTTCCCAAAAACGTATCACTCCCCGGTTAGGAGAAATCTTCAAAAACACGTGCTCCCCTGGTTGAAATTCTAGTGGCTTTCTCTTCGTATCAGCCTAATGTTTCTGCCGATCTTATGCTATGCGTAATTGTTCCCTGATTGATCTTATCACCTCCACTATCTCGACAATCATTTCGGGGCCCAAAAGTTCTCGATCCCCAATATCGTCCCAACTTAACGGTGATCTACACTTCCGTCCATACAAAGCGGTAAAATGCGCCATGCCGATATTAGACTGGTAGCTATTGTTGTAAGCAAACTCCACTAAGTGTATATGATCTTCCCAAGATCCTTTAAAATCCAACATACAGGCCCGGAGCATGTCTTTGAGAATCTGGATAACCCTTTCTGATTGGCCATCGGTCTGAGGATGGTAGACAGTACTGAAACTCGGATTCGTGCCCAGACTCTCTTGTAGACTTTGCCAAAACTAAGATCTGAAACGCGTATCTCGGTCGGACACAATGCAAATTGGCACTCCATGCAATCTGACAATCTCCTCCATATACTTCTTGGCGAGGCTTTCGGTTGATTGGCCGACTCGAAACGGAATGAAATGTGTTGACTTGGTGAGTCAATCCACTATCACCCATACTGCGTCGTTTCCCTTGGGGCTACGATGGAGTGCGGTCATAAAATCCATTGTGATGTGTTGCCATTTCCATTCGGGAATCGGTAAGGGCTGTAATAGACCTGCCACCCTGTGTTGTTTGGCCTTTACTTGTTGACAAACCAGGCAATTGGACACACTCTTAGCTATCTCTCGCTTCATCCCATGCCACCAATAGTTTTGTCTGAGTTCCTTGTACATCTTTGTCCCTCTCGGATGAACAGAGTATGGAGAACTATGTGCTTCTCTTAATAATTCTTCTCTTATTTCTTCCTTAGGCACACAAATTCTTCTTCCGTACCTTAAAGAACCATCTTCGTGGATGATGAAGTCCGCCCGCAGATTCGTTTCCACTTGTTCTCTGATCCTTTACAATCCAGTGTCCTCAATTTGAGCTGTCTTGATTCGTTAGACTAACGTGGAACGAATTTGCAGATTCATGAAGGATGTGAGCATTCCTGGCATAATCATCTCAATCTCTAGTTCATTGAGGTCTTGACGATTCCTCCAATGAACAGTCAGACTTGAAACCATTGGTTGGCGACTCAAAACGTCCGGGACTACATTCACTTTCCCCTGACGGTACTGCAAATTTACGTCGAAATCTGCCATTAATAATATCCATCTTCGCTGTCTCATGTTGAGTTCCTTTTGGGTGAAAATATACTTCAAGCTCTTATGATTGGTGTAAATATCTACCCTCTGCCCCAATAAGTAGTGCCTCTAGATTTTGAGTGCGAAAACAACTGCGACAAGCTCTAAATTGTGCGTTTGGTAATTTTGTTCATGCACCTTTAACTTCCTTGATGCATAAGCCACCACCCTTCCATGCTGGTGCAAAACACATCCCAAACCTTTTCCCGAGGCATCGCAATGTATGTCGAAACCTCCAGTTCTGTCGGGAATTGTAAGAATGGGTGCTGAGATTAAATGAGCCTTCAATTCTGCGAATGCTTCCTCGCAACCCTTGGACCATATATACGGCACATCCTTCCGAGTCAAGGTAGTCAGTGGTTCTGCAATCTTGGAGAAGTTCTTAATAAAATGGCGGTAATATCCGGAAAGTCCTAAGAAGCTTCTGATCTCTGTAACTGTTCTTGGTATTGGCCATGTCTGAACTGCGACAATCTTGGCCGGGTCCACTGAAATCCCTTTACCTGACACAATATGTCCCAAGAACGCTACCCGCCTTAACCAAAACTCGCATTTGCTGAGGTTTGCATATAGCTAGTGTTGACGCAAGGTTTCGAGCACCGCACGTAAATGTTCTACGTGTTCTTCTTGATTCTTCGAATACGCAATATCGTCGATGAAGATAACGACAAACTTGTCTAGGTATTCATAAAACACTTGGTTCATCAAATTCATAAATACCACTGGAGCATTGGTTACTCGAAAAGGCATCACTAGGAATTCATAGTATCCATACCTAGTCCTGAAAGCCGTCTTAGGTATATCAAACGCTTTCACTTTGAGTTGATGATAGCCTGTCCCCAAATCCAACTTTGAGAACACTTGAGACCCCTCCAATTGATCGAACAGATCGTCTATCCTCGGTAAAGGATACTTATTCTTGATTGTTACCTTATTTAACTCCTGGTAGTCGATACACATCCACTTGGTTCCATCCTTCTTAGGTACCAACAGAACTGGGGCACCCCAAGGTGACGAGCTCGGTCTAATAAATCCCTAATTGAGATGTTCTTCAATTTACGTCCGAAGCTCCTTCAATTCTGCTGGCCCCATCGGTACGGTGTTTTCAATATGGGTTGAGTCCCCGGCATCAAGTCTATAGTGAACTCAATTGCACGATCTGGTGGTAAACCCGACACATCTGCAGACACGTCTTCAAATTATCGCATAACCATCGGCATACTCTCCTCCCCCTGTACTGTGTATAACATCTTTTCCCTTCTCGGTACAGCTCGGTAAGTTGCTGGGTCCAAGGACTTACTTCCACTCTCGAATATGAACATTGGGTGGCCAGGTATTTCGAACACTACCCTCCTTTGACGACAGTCGATGGTAGCGTAAAAAGTGCTCAACCAGTCCATACCCAAGACCACGTCGAAATTTGGCATATCTATCACCATAAAGTTAGTGTAGAAACCCCGACCGCGGATCACCATGGGACACAGATCGTATCCCATAGTAGACTTGATCACTCCGTTTCCCGTATTGACATTCCACTCAGTGATGAGAGGTGTCACTTGAATGGAACTAGCGGTCACAAACTTTTGTGCCATAAAGCAGTGCGATGCGCCCGAGTCAAAAAGTGTAAGTGCAGGTGTAGAGGCTACTAGTAGGGCACCTACGTTTTATACGAAAATAGGGATGAGCCTAACAAGACATGCATGCATGAAAAAGAGGGTAACATGAAAGTATGACAGCCATAAAAAGTAGCAGTACCTGTATAACTTCCCCCGTTGCTTCAGCCTCTTCCATGGTCATAGTGAAGGCCTGACGCTTTGGGCCATTGCGCTGAGCTTGCTGGAAGAACCGTTTCTGAGAGGGTGGTCCCCTAGCTGGCGGACCGTGTCCGATTTGCTTATTAGTGGGGGTGGCCGGGCTCTCAGTTGATGCGCTCCATGATTGGCTGGTTTGTTGTCAGGGACTAGTTGTCGTCTTCTCTGAGGACAATCCCCCATAGCATGGTCTGGTGACCCACAGATTATGCAAAGTTTATTCAACACGTGGCAATCCCTCATGTAATGTCCGGCCCTACCGCAATGGTTGCATACGACGGCTGGTTTTCTAAAGACAGTTGGTCCTGCTGGCCTCTTGGGTTGCTGTCTTCCGTTGAATCTGGAAGATGACCCCCCAAGAATTTGGTTGGCGGGTCGCTTAGTGCCAGACAAACGGTCATCCTTCCTTATGCATCTCTGAAGATCTTCAAAGTTCTGCGCCGCCTCTAAGATTTCATCATAGGTTGAAAGGGTAGCAGAAGACATGGAGGACCGTGTCTTCAAATCTAGCCCTTGTCGGAATCTTTTAGCATAAAGTTTTGGGGTTGTCACCAGGTGATGCGCGAACCGACTTAATCTCGAGAACTCCGAAGCGTACTCGTCCACCGACCTATCCTACATGCTCCCTTATTGGAATTGTAAACTCTCTTTCAATCTTTAGGTGTGCCACGACTGGAAAGTATTGAATATCAAAACGATGTTTGAACGTTTCCCAGTCGATGGGCTCTTTCAGTCTACTTTCCTCGGCCTCCCACCATAATCTGGTATTATCCGTGTGTTGTAGTTTGGCGACATTCACCCACGCGTCCTTAGGAATTTGCGCGGCACCGAGATCATTGACTGTTCCTTTGAGCCATTCCTCAGCTTCTAAGGGAGTTTCCTTCTCTGAAAAGGTCTTAGGGTGAAGAGATCTGAATTGCTTCACTCCCGCTGAACCTTGAGGAACTGGGGCTAGTGCATTTCTTAAAATCTCTGCTTGTTGTTGCCTACTTTCTCACAGCTCCTGATGAAGGGTAGCTGTCTGCTGCTGATGTTGCTCCAGTAGTCCTTGCATCATTTGTAGCATAGCTTCTTGCTGAGCAGCGGCTTTATTACCCCCATTTCCCCTTCTGTTGTGGTTATGGTGTCGTCCGGCCATGATGGTCTGAATTAGAAGGGGTTAGGTTACAAACAGGCTGAGAATGTCATAGGATAGTAGCTTGCATGAGAAGTGACAATTAATGCAAGAGGAAAAACTAATAAGGAAAAAGCGAGAGGCACAAAGGCGAAATTGTCTGAAGTTAAGATTTTATTAATAAAAGCTAAAAGAGATACAATGAAGATTATATATGACCCTACTGTTATACATAGCTTATTTGGTCCACTGAGGAACTAAGAAACTAAACATGACACGAACTAATCATAAACGTTTCGGTCGTCGTCCATCAATTATACGGCGGAAACTGTGCGTTGTTGGCCTGACGTTTGTTGACCTTTCTTGTAAAACTGTAAAAGAAGGGTGGGCCTGGTACATCCCGACGATAGAGTGGTGGAGGGGTACGGCGAACACATCGATAAGCATGTCCCCGAATATAGAGTGTCTCCCTAATAAACCACATGTGTGGACCGTATTCCCTTGGTTCCTCCTCTTCCACAGGAATCTCCTCCTCAGCGGGGGCCTCCTCCTCGGGCTCTTCCTCTTTCTCTGGTTCTTCCTCCTCAACGGGATCTTCCTCTTCAGCAGGATCGTTCTCCTCAGGCTCTTCTTCCTTCGCATGAGCTTCCTCTACTGGGGCTTCTCTTTCTCCATCTTCTAAATCGCCATTGTAAATACTTGTTTGTGGACCTATTACTTCGTCGTCCGAATATCCAAGCGCAGCCTCAAAGGTGATGCCCGACATGTTGTCCTCATCCGAAAGATTTTCCATGACCTGAAAGGAAAGACCATGGTTAGGATACAGAATGTCAAGGAAGGTGCGGGGAATATGAAAATTTTGAAATTGATACAAGTGGATGAGATTCACAAATATAATAAGTCAGTTAACAGTTTCATTTTAGTACACAAGAGAAGGACCTGCATGGGCCACCACTAAAACCCATCACGCTCCGCTTCCCAAAAGAAGGTGAAGGGTGACGTGGCATGGTCCGCAACCTAACTGTATTGAAGGTGGTCTATTCAATACAGTTACATTAAGCGTATGCATATATATAACATGCAAGATGTGTACTAAAATAAAATAATAAAAGTGAAAGGCATTTATTTCCATCAACCAAACTTTATTATATCCCAAAGGAAAGAGTAAAAGAGACTAAATAGTTTAATTACATCGAAAGAGAAGCAAAGCCCTAAACAGCTGGGTAACAAAAAAACTAGCTAATCATCCATTGTCAAGTCTGCATAATCTTCATTAGTTGGCTCCACACATTGATCTTCGTCATAATACTCATTCTCATCTGACGGACATTCCAAACATAGGGGGAGAAAAGGAAAGTCCGCCAGCGAGTTATACTCAGGTAGGATTTCCTCATAAGGACGTAAAGGTAGAGAAACGAGCGAGTATATATAAGTATGATGCGTATGTGCAGATATGCTGTATGTGGGTATGAGGTGTATACAAATAAGACATGTTGACAGAGGTATATGTGAACATGAATATATTTGTATGAGGTATACATTAATAAGGGTGTTAGTTGTATGTATGCCCTAGAGGACATTATTGTACATGATTGTATATTATAGTGGATGCTTGGACATATATATAGAGAGGATTTTCTTGCTCGACTTGATAGTATACTATCTGGTTACTCTTTATCTTAACAGGTAGACTTGTATTATGATACTGTCTTTCTCTCATATGTTGATAAAGCCCTTAGGATGTATACTTGACTACCGGGATTATGATGCAGATCATACTAGTAGGGACAGGGTAGTCCATAAGTTCATCCTTTAATTGTTCCTAGTCGAGGGTGTATCGAGACGGGGCATCGATATTCCGGAGTAGACTAGAGTATACGTTTCTTGACCCATATGATGGGCGATGGATGATCCCACATCCATTGGTGTTTGACATCAATGATTGTATATGGGTGCTCAGTGGAGATTGGGTACACCGAACAGGACTGGCCGAGAACTCTTAGATGGTATTATACCTATCGTCAAATAGCAGTTCTTTGGTGACACTGGTACATGTTAGTCTGTAGACCTGAGATCGTCACGGAGTCTTGTGTGATTCCCACTGTGCTTTGATTTCCACCCTACCACGTTCAAGAGAACGTGCAAACAGGTGGTTTTTGGGTACAGTCCTGAGTCACATGGAGGCAATGAGCGATAGGAGGGGTTTCGTCTCTCCCGGTATTGGGGGTTGATGTTGCGCAATGCTCGATTGGCCATAACAGGAAGTCCCTGGCCAGGGATGATTATGAGATTTACTGGTAAGTGTTATCAGTAGTTTCTCGACCCGTTAAGAGCCTCATATCGGCATGACTTATCAAGTTATTGGGGTCTGAAGTTTACCACCCCCAGACTAGATATGCGACATATCAGACGAAGAGACCGGATTGTACGGTAGTGTTGCTTATTGGATTCACGGGAGTATGAGCAGGCTTGCTTGTTGATCTTCTGATCGCTCAATACCCGGGTAGCCGTTACTTCCAGCTAGTACCGCTGACGGCTTGTGGGTAACTGATATGATCATTACCTACTGCTGGCGTATTGACTAGTCTTTAGAGTCCTACACAGAGGTTTCCTGGCTCAAACGAAACGAACTAGGGCACATATGTGATATTTGCGGGACCGAGATTAATACGTGTATAAGATACCGTATTCTTATCTCGCGATATGTTATATGGGTCGGTTATATGTGATATAGCCGGGTTATCGAATCAAGTGTTGATTCGATAAGTTGATATAAATGATATTAGTCGGTTATATGTGATATAGACGGATTATTAAATCAAGTGTTGATTTAATAATTTAATGTATGATTATATATTTGATATATTAATAAACATTAACTAATATTAGCTCACTTAAGGATTTCTTTTTCTCACTTATACATTTAATATATATGTGATATATATTAATGTATTTGTTCTTTGTGTCATGCTTGATGATACATTGTACATGGGTGTATGAGACTCATACAATACTTAAGATAATTAGGGTAAATATTTATTTAGAGAATATACAAAATTAGGTGGAATTTGTCATGGCTTATGAAGCTTGGAGAAGCTTGTGGAAACCATTGCCTTAGTCCACTAATTTTGTTTTACTTTAGATATTTATTAACCCAACCATTATCTTTAGCCATGGTTAAGTCTCTATATGAGTTATATATGATATTTTCTCACCCATGGTTGCCATTCAATTCTTGACTTCATCTTCTTCTTCATCTCCATTGAGCTCTCTAGGTTTTCTTGAGGTGAAGAAAAAGAGTGAGAAAAATAATTCTAAAGTGAGCAAAATTCCTACTTCATCAATCTACACTAAACTAGCCATTTAGTATAGGTTGTTTGATTCACTAATTCTTAATTAGTGAAGAGCTAGCTTTAGTTGGAGATTCCTCGACATATATCATCTTCGGCCTCGAAGTTCTTCAAGCAAGCTTGTTCCTTTCGTTTAGTGGAGCCTAATGAGAGTCCGGGAGACCACTACTTGGAGCGAAGGGACTACTACACGGAGCTTTAAAAGTGAAGGACCGGTCTACAAAGGTTGTATTCCTTGTTCACTTAGTGTAAAGTTGTTTACATGCTTATGCTTAACCCTAATTCTCTAGTTAGATCCTTGGCCCAGGTTTCCTAGCACTCTAGATTTTTTAAAATTGCATGCTAGATGCCTTAGAAAACATAGTGAGGGTGCTAAGTAACCCAGCAGTGGTATCAGAGCCAGGCTAGAGAATTATACGATGCGTTAGAATTACGAAACCGAAACAACTCCGAAACCTGGAATCTGAAACCTTAGATTCTGTTGGGTTCCTTAGCAAAGGGTATGTTGCAAGAGGTATATGAGAATATGAGTATGTTTGTATGGTGTATAAGTGAAGGTAAAAGTTCACATTAGTTTGTTAAACAAGGGTCCGGATACTCGTGATTATTCCGTTGTGGCCACGGAACAACAACTGGAGAAGTGAAATGTACCGTTTCACTTCCCGGGATCATGATCGAGTAGTAGGGGAATCTGAGTTCCGCATCCCCTTGAGTAATCAAACTACCCATCTCCGATATTCAGTGTAAAGGTTTTGACGAGTTATAGTTAGTGCGTATATATCCAGGCATGGAATTTCCACATTGTATGTCATCCATATATTAGATTATTCGCCCTCAAAATAGGGTTAGTATTCATCCACACATTGGATCATTCACCCTCAAGTAGGGTTAGTATTGTAGGGTTCCCATCGATGCAACAAGGTTTCGGGAGGCATCGTCCATGCCATTTAAAAATTTTTGTCGTTTCAAGGAACTCTAAACTAGAATCGTTAACTAGAATATAATACGGAAACTAATGTAAACAGTTTTACATCTAAGTGAACTAGAAATACAACCATTGTAGATCGGTCCTTCACTTCATAAGCTCCTTGTAGTAGTCCCTTCGCTGCGTTGATGGAACTCCCGGACCCTTGCATGGCTTCACAAGGCGAATGGAACGTTCTTGCTTGAAGTCTTCGAGGCCGAAGAAAATCTACGTCGAGGGAATACTAACTCAAGCTACTACTTCACTAACTAAAGGATTAGTGAAGCTAACACCCTATACTAAAGTGCTAATCTAGTAGAGGATGATGAAATAGGAAGTGGGTTCACTTTAGAATTCTTTTTCTCACAATACTTTCTCACTTTTTTCAAACCGTAGAGAGCTTTTTCTTTTGGAGGAAGAAGATGAAGAAAGAAGAAGAGAAAAATGATCAAGTGAGAGAGTAAACCATGGGTGAGTGAGTATCATATACAAACTCATGTAGAGATATAACCATGGCTAATTTTGATGGTTAGGTTACTATATATCTTAAGTAAAACAAAACCAATGGACTTAGTCAATGCATCCGCAAGCTTCCACTAGCTTCATGCATTTTTCCAATAATCCACTAATTTTTTAATTACTTTAAATATTAAACCAACATCATAATTATCATGGTGTAAGTCTCATACACCCATGTATGTTGTATCAACAACCATGATACAAAACAAAACACTGTTTAATATATATCTCATATATAATAAATGTGCACATATGAGAAAAAAATGCTTAAGTGAGCAAATGTTAGTTAATGTAAATTAGTATATCAAATATACAATTATACACTAAATTATCAAATCAACACTTGACTCAATAATCCGGCTATATCACATATAACCGACTAACATCCAATTTATCGACTTATCGAATCAACCCTTGATTCGATAACCCGGCTATATCACATATAACCGACCGATACAAAAAGTCGCGAGAATAGAATACGGTATCTCATACACGCATTATTCTCGGTCCCGCACATATCACATATGTGCTCCTATTTCGTTTTGCCTGAGCCAGTAAAACCTCTGTGTAGGACTCTAAAGACTCGTCAATACGCCGGCAGTAGGTGATGATCACATCAAGCACCCATAAGCCGTCAGCGGTACTAGCTGGACGTAACGGCTACCCGGGTATTGAGCGATCAGAAGATCAGCAAGCAAGCCCGCTCCAACTCCTGCAAAAGCCTGACGGTAACACTTGCTGTACAGTCCGGTCTCCTCGTCTGATATGTCGCATATCAAGTCTAAGGGTGGTAAACGTCAGACCCCAATAACCGATAAGTCATGCCGATGTGAGGCTCATAACAGGTCGAGAAACTACTGGTAACACTTACCAGTAAATCTCTAAAACAGCCCTGGCTAGGGACTTCCCTGTTATGGCCAATCGAGCACAGCGCAACATCAACCCCCAATACCGGGTGAGACGAAACCCCTCCTATCGCTCATTGCCTCCATGTGACTCGGGACTGTACCCAGAACCACCGTTTTGCATGCCCTCTTGGATGTGGTAAGATGGAAATCAAAGCACAGTGGGAATCACACAAGACTCTATGACGATCTCGGGTCTACAGACTAACCTATACAAGTGTCACCAGAGAACTGCCATCTTACGTGAGGTATAATACCATCTCGGAGTTCTCGGCGAGTCCGTCCAGTGTACCCAGTCTCCACCGAGCACCCGTATACCATCTCTGATGTCAAACACCAATGGATATGGGATCATCCATCGCCCATCTCATGGGTCGAGAAGCGTATACACTAGTCTACTCTGGTATATCGATGCCCTGTCTCGATACACCTACGACTAGGAACATTAAAGGATGCACTTATGGACTACCATGGCCCCACTAGTATGATCTACATCATAGTCCTGGTAGTCAAGTACACATCCTAAGGGCTTTACCAACATGTAACCATAAGACAATATCAAGAGACAAGTATACATGTTAAGATAAAGAGCAACCAGATAGCATACTATCATATCGAGCAAGAAAGTCCTCTCTATATATATCCAAGCATCCAATATAATATACATCATATGTACAATACTAGCCTCTATTGCATACATACAACTAACAAGTATTCGCCTGAATACCGGGTTAGTATTCGTCCACATTTTGGACTGTTCACCCTGCTTGCAGGGATCTTCATTTATAAGCATTCCATACCTAGGTCCGCGCATTCTAACCCTAACCGTATCATGTGTCATGTATGTCATAAACTTGTGTTCAAAAGTTGATCTCATTTAACACGGCCTTCCACAACCACTCATTTTTTCTTGTTATCTTTTAAAGTTGGTAAGGTGCTTCATATCATTTTATAAAAATACTTAGTAAAAAAATAATAGTGTTTAATGATAATTATTGTTTATAAGGAAAACCCTGATGTTTAGAGTATTTATCATTTTGGAAACCCATGGTATTTTAATGAGAAAATATCTTTTTAATGAAAGTTTATGGTATTTATTTGAAAGAGAATAATGGAGGAAAGATGCCATAGGAGGGAATTTTCCTCCTATGGCATCGAAAAAGTATGCCTTCCATCGTGTTTTCCGACGATCGGCACCCATCATCTTCATCGTTATCATTTAAGATATGGGTACACCAAATTTCATGTGATTCTACAACTTTTTCACCGTTGAATTGGTGGGTTCAAAATTAACGGTTTACTGACAATAGAACTTTTTGCATTGCTAAATCAACGGTGAAAAAGTTGTAGAATCACATGAAATTTGGCATACCCACATCTTAGATGATAACGATGAATTTGATGGATTCCGATCGTCGGAAGATATGACGGAGGGCGTACTTTTTCGACGCCATAGGAGGAAATTCCCTCCCATGGCCTCTTTCCTCCATTATTCTCTATTTGAAATTATCTTTTAATAAAAATTCAGGTATTCTCTTTGAAAAATATCATTTATTAAAGTTATGGTTTCAATTTGGGGGTAACATTTTAGAAATACGTCCGTGTTGGCAACCGCTGCACATGGACGGCAGGATTTGTGTCCTTTTTAGGGACGATTGCCTATCAACCACGAAGTATTTTCGTAAAACATTACCCTATTATTAGAATATTTTATTATTGGTGCTATTCTACAAGAACATCTCCGCGTTGACAACCGCTGCACATGAGGGGCAGGATTTGTGTCCTTTTCAGGGACGATTGTCTAATAACCACGGGGAGATTCATGTAAAATATTACCCTATTAAGGTACCTTATTAAACCTTAGTAAATAAACCAAGAAATATTTTATATAAAAATATCCCCCTAAATGGAAGGGTGTTAAGTTGAAAACCATAACATAATTGTTTAAATTATTATTAACCCTTTTCAAAAGGAAAAGAGATTTTAACAAAGTTAGGTTAATTGGTGAATAAAGGTGCAAGCACAAGCACATCGTTTTAGGGTGTCTAAAGTATTTGATCAAAACATCTCATAGCATAGGGGTATTTTCAATACGTACCACATTTTAATAAAATGAGGGTATTTTGTGGAAGTAACCTATTTCGAGATCTTATTGGTAACATGGGTAAGTGGGTGTAAACATAGGGTGGATTTATACCCCACGAGTTATAACGTCAAGCATATCATATTCCATGTAGGTTGAGGGTGCAATATTTACGCATATGGAGGTAACTAATTAAACCTTTTTAAACATGGGTCAAATTTAATTATCAGGAGGTACCACAATAGGCATGGAGAAATATTTTTAACATCATTTTAATATAAGGTTGGGGATTAGGATTTGAAACTAAGATCATTTAAAAGAAAGAAGGTGACAGACAAGTGGAGGGAGGCGGATCCTACCTCTGGTTTGAGTTGGATGTCGAGGGGTCGAAAATGTAGACTCGTACTAAATCCTCAATAGCTCCACGCTCAGACTTTTCCTCGATGCTTGGGTGGAACCACAGCGTCGGCGTCGTCGAAACGAAGGCCTGGGTATTTTGTCAGAATTTCTGGAGTTCCGAAGTGTGAGAAATCAGTGTTTGAAAGTCTTTTCCCAACCATAAAATCCAAAAATTTGTCAAATCCCCCCAAAAATCCACGCCCAATGATTATTTCAATGATTTCTGCCGCCGCAGCAACGATTCGTGGCCGTTGGATTTGAATCCAACGGCCCAGAGTCCGCCGCCGCTCGCCACGAGGCGTGGTCTTACGCGCTTGCGCCGCAAGCGCGTGGTCCCACCCTCGTGGGCAGCCGCCATCGCTCCTGGGCCATTGGATCTAGCATCCAACAGTCCAGGTTATATATATATATATATATATTATAAAATATCTAACTGTTTATATTTTTAAAAAAATCGAATTTGGTTTTAAAAAATTGTTAAAAATATTGAAAAATACGGGAAAAATATGAGAAAAATTCCAGAAAATATATTTTATTATTATCTTCAGTTTAAAAATGATTTTAGGGTAAATCTAAATAATATTCCCATATCTATTATGTTTTGTTCTTTATCATAACTATAAAAATTCATTTTATTCTCGAAAAATATTTTAATTACGAAATAATTATTTTGAGTTATAAAAACAAAATACGTAAATTATTTTGGTATTACAAAATTCCCTTAAAACATTTTTAGCCCAGGAATATATAAATAGACCCTTTTTTATTTTTTTATTTTTTGAAAATTCCTTTAATACTTTTACAATTTCTCGGATCACTAAAAATAAAATCATTTAGATAAAATATGTTTCCATCAAGAAAATTTTCGCAGTTAAATACCTAGTACTAAATAAAAGGCTTTTTATTAGAAAAAAACACGGTCGTTACATAGTGGGTGATGAGCTTGACACCGGTACGACTTATCAGGTTATTAGGGATCTAACATTATCCACCCTAGACTCGATATGCGATACTCTCAGACGAAAAGACCGGACTGTATGAAGATTGTCACTTACAGACTCAGTAGGGATACAGACGAGCTTGCTTGTCAACCTTCCTTTCGACAGATACTCGGGTAGCCGTTACGTACAGGTAGTGCCCTTGTGGTTACGAATTTATCCAGTAACTCACTGCCAGCCTATTGTCGAGTCTTCAAAGGCCCACAAAGAGGGTTTTTCGCGGTTCAGGCGAAACGATGTAGATGCCGTATATTGATACGTGCAGGGTTCCGATTAAATAAGTGTACTAGCTACACGGATTTTTAATCGAACGATGGTAATACTAGCTGGCTTAAGATTAAGCCGGATTATTAAATCAAGTATTGATTTAATAATTTACGCACACACACACATATATATTCTAGTATTATGTTCATTGTATTTTTCTATCTCTTGGGGTATTTGTATTTTTATACGGATACGAGTATGTATATACGGCAGAATGTATTTTGTATTTACACAAAATACATTCTTGAAAGAGGAAACCTTATTTCCATGCATTTTTCTTTTATGGAAATTATAAAATAAGGTGGAGGGGTGAGGTGGAATGAGAAATAGTGAGAGGGATGGAAAAATGAATTTTTAATTCATTTGCGATCACTATTGAGGCATGGCTAGGATTTTTTATTTGAAATTTATTTTTATCAAAACTAAAAAAAATGTTATGCCTCATTCTCATTTATGCTATCATTCTCATACTTAGCTTCTCTCTCCTCACTTTCCTCCTTCATTCTTCTCCTTTCTCATGTGTTGAGCACAAAGGAGAAAAGCTCTCTTGATAATTAGTTCAAGAGTGAAAAGAGATAGGAAAATTACTAGAACACTACTCTACATCACTAGCACCACAATAGCCTTTAGTTGCTTCGCTAGATTCCTAGGTAAAGCTAGAGCCTTGGACTGTTTCTCTCGGATGAATCATCTTCGGCGAAGGAAGATCGTCTTGCAAGAGTGTTCCGAAGCTCTCGAGAGCCTTGCTAGAGTCTACAAGATCACCGTATCGTCACAAGCTCGCTACAAGTTGATTTGGATGCTACAACGACTACCGGCATACAAGCGCTTTCCCGGAAGCCTAAGAACGAAGGAGGGGGTCTTCCACAAGTAGGCGGACATGCTACGAAGGTAGCTAGCCCCTCTAACTCGTAGAATAGATAATCTAGTTTGCTAGCTTAGTGTTCGGAATCAATTTTAGGTCGTAGTTGCTAGCCCTTGCAAGAAAATTTTTGTTTTGGATTCCGTCTCAGTCGCAGGTTAGCGGCGTGGGTGCTAGCAACTTCTAACATAGCATCAGAGCCGTGCTAAACACTATGTAGGGTTCCTAGGCACTCTTGTGAAGGTTCATAAGGCATCAAACATGCCCGGATTAAATTTTAGACGTGCCGAACAGCCCAAAGCCGGGATCTTTGCTAGATTATTAGGGTTTAATATGCAAGAAGATAACTTTTATCTAAGTGTGAGGGATTACAACCTTTGTAGTCCGCTCCTTCACTTCACAAGCTCCGAGTAGAAGTCCCTTTGCCGCGATCCACGATCTCCCGGACTCATGAGAGGCTCCACGACTCGAACAATCCATGCTAGCTCGAAGTATTCCAAATCTCCGATGATCTACCTTGAAGTTGCTACGACTCAAGCTTTCTCACTCTAAAGAGATGAACACACTAATCTCATGGGCTAGATGAGATGAGGATGAGAGAGTAGTAATTTTGCTTTCTTTTTATATCATTTTCTCATATTTATTCATCACTTAAGGATTTTCTAGCAAGCTTTCTTGAAGAGAGAAGAAGATGATAATGGAAAAACAATAATCATATTAATCCTTTTGTGATGAATGGAATATAAACCATATGATTGAATTGCAAACCATGGTCAAGGATGAGTGGTCAAGATTTTGTAGAGAAATAACTAGAGTTAGGGTTTGGTTGAGTTAAAGAAAGTGTCATCCAAAATATCTTAAGAATGACAAAAGGAAAAGCTTCTAGAAGATGCATGAAACATCTAACCCAAATCAAACCCTAACCTCAATTAATCATCCTTAAACATGTTTAACAATTAATCATATCATGTCACAATAATATATATCACATATATATATATTATATATTTGCAACAAAAGAAAATAATACAATTAACATATATCGCATATATATCAATGTATCATCCAATGAGAAAATGAAATAATAAAACGAGCCAATATTAGATAATGTAATACAATATATCATATATATTATTATACATTAAATCATCGACTCAACACTTGATTCGACGATCCGGCTATATCGAATATTACCGACTAATATATCATGTACCGATTCATCGAATCAACACTTGATCCGATGACCCAGTTCATATCTAAATATCGCGAGAATATAATACGGTATCCCATATCGCATTATTCTCGGTCCTGCACATATCACATATGTGCCTCTACTCCGTTTCGCCTGAGCCAATAAACCTCTGTGTAGGACTCTAAAGAATCGTCAATACGCCGGTAGCAGGTGATGATCATATCAAACACCCACAAGCTGCAAGCGGTCAGCTAAACGTAACAGCCACCCAGGTATTGAGCGATCAGAAGATCAACAAGCTAGCCTGTGCGTTCTCCTGTGAATCCGATCAGTAACACTCCCGTACAGTCCGGTCTGTTCGTCTGATATGTCGCATATCAAGTCTAGGGGTGGTATACGTCAGACCCCAGTAATAGATAAGTCGTGTCGATGTATGGCTCATAACGGGTCGAGAAACTACTAGTAACACTTACCAGTAAATCTCTATATCAGCCCTGGCCAGGGACTTCCAGTTATAACCAATCGAACACAGCACAACATCAACTCCCTATACCGGGAGAGACGAATACCCTCCTATCGCTCATTGCCTCCATGTGATTCGGGACTGTACCCAAAAGCCACCGTTTTGCATACCCTCTTGGACGTGGTAAGGTGGAAATCAAAGCACAGTGGGAATCACACAAGACTCTATGACGATCTCGGGTCTACTGACTACCCTGTACCAGTGTCACCGGAGAACTGCCATCTGACGTGTGGTATATCACCATCTGGGAGTTCTCGGCGAGTCCGTCCAGTGTACCCAGTCTCCACTGAGCACCCGTACACCATCTCTGATGTCAAACACCGATGGATATGGGATCATCCATCGCCCATCATATGGGTCAAGATGCGTATACGCTAGTATACTCTGGTGTATCGATGCCCTGTCTCGATATACCCTCGACTAGGAACAGTTATAGGATGTACTCGTCGACTACCGTGGCCCTACTAGTATGATCTCATCATAGTCCCAGTAGTCGAGTACAGATCCTAAGGGCTTTATCAACATGTGAGAGTAAAACAGTAAACCAATACAAGTCAACATGTTAAGATAAAGTGAAACCAAATAGCATACTATCATGACGAGCAAGAAAGTCCTCTCTGTATATATCTAAGCATCCATCATAATATACATCATATGTACAACAATGGCCTCTAGGGCATATACATAACTAACAATCTCCCACTTGCACTAAGGCAAGCTGCTGTAGTATCTCATACCTAGCATCCCGAATAATCTCTCAAACTGTATCTGGGGAATATCCTTCGTGAATGGATCCGCAGTGTTGTCCTTCGTATCTACACTCCTGACCTCGATCTCCCGGCGATCAACTATCTCCCTGATCAGGTGATACCGCCTCAGAATATGTCTGGACTTCTGATGGGACCTGGGTTCCTTGGCCAAAGCCACAGCTCCATTGTTATCACAATACAGAGGTATTGGATGCTCAATGGATGGAACCACACCAAGTTCACTAATGAACTTCTTTATCCAGACAGCCTCTTTGGCAGCATCGTTGGCAGCGATGTATTCAGCCTCCATCGTCGAGTCTGCAACGGTATCCTGTTTGGAACTCTTCCAACATACCGCCCCCCCATTGAGGGTAAAGACAAAACCCGAATGCGACTTAGAGTCGTCCTTATCACTTTGGAAGCTGGAATCGGTAAAGGACTCCACCTGGAGTTCTCCGTTGCCATACACCAAGAACATCTCCTTAGTCCTTCGCAAGTATTTGAGAATGTTCTTTACAGCTGTCCAGTGACTCTCTCCAGGATCTTCTTGATACCGACTCACTACACTTAGTGAGTATGCTACATCGGGTCTGGTACATAGCATCGCATACATGATAGAGCCTACTGCCGAAGCATAGGGTATCCCTTGCATGCGAGCTCTCTCCAAATCAGTCTTGGGAGACATCTCTTTGGAGAGAGTGAGTCCAGAGATCGTGGTTGGTTCCCACGCTTGGATTCTTCCATACTAAACCTCTTTAGTATGGTGTCAATGTACCTGGATTGGGACAATCCCAGTATCCATTTAGATCTATCTCTATAGATCATGATTCCCAATATGCAGGAGGCATCACCTAGATCTTTCATTGAGAATCTCTGTGATAAGAAGAGCTTGACTGATTGCAGCATAGGAATATCATTTCCTATCAAGAGTATGTCATCCACGTACAATACGAGGAAGACAACCTTACCCTCTGCTACCTTCTTATAGATACAAGGTTCATCTATATTTTTGATGAAGTCAAACTCTTTGACTACAACATCAAAACAGATGTTCCAACTCCGCGATGCTTGCTTTAACCCATAAATGGATTTAAGCAGCTTGCACACCTTTCCGCTGCTCCCACTATCTACGAAGCCCTCTGGCTGAGTCTTGTACACGCACTCTTCTAAATCACCGTTTAGAAAGGCGGTCTTAACATCCATTTGCCAGATTTCGTAGTCATGGTATGCAGCAATGGCAAGTAAGATCAGGATGGACTTAAGCATAGCCACTGGAGAAAAGGTTTCGTCATAGTCCACACCTGGTCTTTGACGAAAACCTTTTGCTACAAGTCTAGCTTTGAAAGTCTCAACTTTTCCATCTACACCAAATTTCTTTTTAAAGATCCACTTGCTTCCAATGGGTTTTACCCCTTCAGGAGCATTTTCTAAAGTCCATACTTTGTTGGTGTACATGTATTCCATCTCAGATCGCATAGCATCCAGCCATTTCACAGAGTCACCACTCGTGATGGCCTGCTCGAAACTAGCTGGTTCATCATCATCCATGATGCAATCCTCGCTTCCACCATCAATGAGAAAACCGTAGTATCTCTCAGGTGGACGAGAAACCCTACTAGATCGGCGGAGAGGCTGGGGTTTGTCGGGTACTAGTGAATCCTCTGGTTCTAAAAAATCTTCAGTTGCAATTTGTGTTTCTGGAACCTCTTCCAGCTCTACCTCTTTGCCACTAATTTCTTTTGCAAGAAATTCCTTTTCTAAAAAGGTGGCATATTGAGAAACAAACACTTTTTGTTCCTCAGCGTGATAGAAAATATATCCTTGAGAATTCTTAGGATATCCCACAAATTTGCAAAGAACTGATCGTGCCTCGAGTTTGTCTGGATTTTGTCTTTTGACATAGGCCGGACAACCCCATATCTTAACTCGTTTAAAATATGGTCTCTTCCCACTCCATATCTCATATGGTGTGGTAGGTACAGATTTAGATGGAACTAGATTCAATATGTATATGGCTATCTCAAGCACATACCCCCAGAAGGAAATAGTTAACTCAGCTTCGCTCATCATAGATCGCACCATATCTAATAGGGTCCGATTCCTTCATTCCGATACACCGTTGTGCTGTGGTGTATAAGGAGGAGTAAGCTGAGAGAGAATCCCATTCTCTTTTAGATAATCTAAAAACTCACCGCTTAAGTATTCGCCTCCTCGATCAGATCGAAGAATCTTAATACTTTTGCCCGTTTGGTTCTCTACTTCGTGCTTATATTCTCTGAATTTCTCAAAAGCTTCAGACTTGTGTTTCATCAGAAACACATGTCCGTATCTAGAGAGATCGTCAGTGAATGTAATGAAGTAGGAAGAACCGTTCCTGGCATGCGTAGACATGGGACCGCATACATCACTATGTACCAGTCCTAAGAGTTCGGTAACTCTTTCTCCGTGTCCACTAAACGGAGCTTTGGTCATTTTTCCTTTGAGACATGAATGGCAAGTATCATAAGATGATAATTCGAACGGATTCAAATAACCATCTCTATGTAACTTAGCCAGTCGTGTCGCATTGATATGACCAAGTCTACAATGCCACAAGTAGGATTCGTTCATATCTGAACTTTTCCTTTTGTGTGTGTTTTGTATATTTAGGACTGTATTCTGATTCAGAATGAATATGCCATTATGTAACGAGCCTGATGCAATCAACTTTTGATCTAGGAATATGTTCATAACATTATCCTTTACTACAAAATTATATCCTTCTTTACTTAATAAAGAAACTGATATAATATTGCACATCATGTTCGGTATATAATAACACTCATTTTGAATCAGTGTATTACGATTCGGCAATACAAGGTGATATTCGCCAACTGCTTTGGCTACAATACTTGCACCGTTCCCTACTTGAATGGAATGATCACCTTTTCCCAGTTCTCTACCTTTTCGTAGCCCATGTAACAATTTACATATGTGGGATCCTGATCCGGTATCTAATACCCAGGACGTAGGGTGAACTGAGAAACAGTTCTCAATAACTAACACACCCGAAGAAGATGCATCATCATGCATGTTCTTTTGGGCGGCTTGAGAATCCAGATATTCTGCTGTTTCCTGTTCAGTCTTATAACTCTTATAAGATAGAACGGGTCCAACGTTCCCTTGCTCAGTACAATAATTAGGTTTAGTCAATACATCAATATTATTATCTTGATTATGGCCTGACATGGTCGCTACCTGGAGAGAGAGAGAAGAAAACACTTTAGCGTATGCTCTTGCAAGATTAGATTGGTTATTATCTTATCTAATCAGGATGTCTCCCACTGTTTTTATCAAATCTATCTTCAAACCCTAAAAGGTTAGATTAGCCGGGATTAATTACACCCTACAATTTCGTCAATCTTTCAGCCAGATCAGTGTCGGTACTTTGAGGGAGGTTCCCCGTGCTTTCGCATGGACCTAATTAAAGTAAACCTCGTTTTCCCAGAGGCGTAACCCCGTTAACACTTTTCTAGACACCTACTTGAATGACTAATTGTCCTGTGTAAAACTCTCCCAGGAGTAACTCTTACTCGCAGTGGGTATCGGGATCCAACTATCTCATAGGAGGTATGCAATCTCATTGCAAATTTCAACACTTGAAATTCCCGATATTATTTTGCCCCTAGCGATCTATGACCTTAACTAAGTCAACAAACCATAAATCGCAAGTCAAGTTCAACCCGTACATTTCCTGATTGAATTAAACCCACCCGCACGACCCTTAACTGAGTCAACAAAGCCGTACGAATACCCTAATCCAATCTCATCTCATGTTTTAGCAGATAAACATTACTTAGCTACCGTACACTATGCCTTAACAAAGTCAACAAACATAGCACGAATACTAAATAATATCTATCTGAAATGACGGAGGGCTACGCATGTTTTTCAGAAAACCCTAAGCGTAATGAACTTGATATCGTCGTAGAGTCATGTAGTTTTTGAAAAGGAGTGTTTTGAGGCTTTTCTTAGTTTCGCTAAAGGGGTCACTCCCGGTGAAGGGATCGTCGGCTCTTTCCTCATCGAATAAGGTGCAGGATATATCATATATACCGCTGTGCAAAGCAAAACACTAAAAGCAATCAAAAAACAAACCGCGTTTTGTAGCATCTGCCAGTTTCTCTAAAGGAGTCACTCCCGGTGAAGGGATCTCGGTCCTTTCCTCATCGAATAAGGTGCAGGATATATCATATATATCGCTGTGCAAAGCAAAACTGTAGCTACCCTTTTTATAAAGTTTTGATTCTACAACATCTTTAGGTTTCTTTTCTTTTTATTAATCTCATTAATAAATATCCCATCAGCTTATGCTTCCTAAGCATCACAGAAGAAACGAAAGCAGTAATATTTATATATCAGCATATATATATAGTATAAGCATTCGTCTCAGGCAGTAATATGATCTCATCACAGAACATTGCAGCAGAAGAACATATATGTAATATTGGATATACTAGGACGTCCGTGTTTTCAATACGAGCCTGTATAAAACACGGATTCCACGGTCGCGACGAATAGCCAAACCCACATCCCAAGACCCCTACGAGAGCGGCAAGTAACACTGCCAATTCTAGGGTTAGGAGACCCGGTCTCGACTCCTCGAGATGGCCTCCCACTGGACCCTAGAACCCGGTTACTTGTGCTCCCCTCCTTGGGTCTACGTAATGCAGAAAAGTAAATAATATACACTGGTGACATCAACCGCAACCTGGAAGTTCCCCAAATAAAAGAATATTACATTACAAATGAATTTTACATGAATGAAAATAAAAACCCTCATCTCACATAAAACCCCCGGCTATTCAGAACGCGACGATCCAATATTACATATCACAGCAACACATAATATCTCATATCATCAACGTAAGTAAATATGCGCATCCCAATTGTCGTTGACATATAGCAACGAAACCGGCGATATCACATATTACACTTACGGTCACAGAAAAGAAAGTGTAAAACTACAATATTTGGAATCCACAATCACTTTAGACATCGTAAATTCGAAATATCACATACTCCGTATTTCATGCCTAACTCTATGAATTCCACATATTGTATCACATTCCAGATAAATAGACAGTATTAAACTTTCCGAACAGATAATCAAATACCCAAAATTTCCCAAAGTGCTCAACTCTTGAGCGGAGTTCAAATAATCCTAGAATATGTCACAGTACCGGTGATCCAGCCGTAGAAGGGTCAAGCCAACGCCTCACATGTGGCACGCCGTACTGCCCCAAACCCGAAGGTTCAAAAGGCAGTTCAAGAAGGTCACATAATCGAGTTAAGGTTTGTTGTCTTCTAGAGGGTCCACCGCTTAACTTGTACAATTTTTCCGAAAGATTTAAACCCAATAAAAATTCAACACTTGAAAGTTCGCCGTACCGGGAAATAGTAAGTTAATGATATCCGTTCAAATAATTTAACAGTTTCTAAATATCCGGAAAGAAATACGAACTTAAATATTCCGATCGAATCTACTATTACAAAATAAACCCCAGATTTAAACAATACTGAAATCACTGTTAAAAATATCCAGAAGCATCAACAAGCACCTACGGACATTACCATAAAAGCCACGTGTCATGAATTCACCGTTCCGCCGCGGAACCGCCGCGCAAGGCATGCTTGCACCGCGGTTCCGCCGCCGTTTAGTCGAATTGGGGGCTCGGATTTTATGGTAATTCTTAGAATTCCCTGCTGATTTTTTTACATATTTTTAATTCAAAAAACTCCTAAAATTTAAAAAATTTCCAGAGAGGGGGCTTTTTCCGTCGTTTCGGGTTCGATCGGAGTTTTAATTTCGTAAACACATCGCCTAATGGTCTAGCTAGGCTCTGATACCACTGTAGGGTTCCTAGGCACTCTTGTGAAGGTTCATAAGGCATCAAACATGCCCGGATTAAATTTTAGACGTGCCGAACAACCCAAAGCCGGGATCTTTGCTAGATTATTAGGGTTTAATATGCAAGAAGATAACTTTTATCTAAGTGTGAGGGATTACAACCTTTGTAGTCCGCTCCTTCACTTCACAAGCTCCGAGTAGAAGTCCCTTTGCCGCGATCCACGATCTCCCGGACTCATGAGAGGCTCCACGACTCGAACGATCCATGCTAGCTCGAAGTATTCCAAATCTCCGATGATCTACCTTGAAGTTGCTACGACTCAAGCTTTCTCACTCTAAAGAGTTGAACACACTAATCTCATGGGCTAGATGAGATGAGGATGAGAGAGTAGTAATTTTGCTTTCTTTTTATACCATTTTCTCATATTTATTCATCACTTAAGGATTTTCTAGCAAGCTTTCTTGAAGAGAGAAGAAGATGATAATGGAAAAACAATAATCATATTAATCCTTTTGTGATGAATAGAATATAAACCATATGATTGAATTGCAAACCATGGTCAAGGATGAGTGGTCAAGATTTTGTAGAGAAATAACTAGAGCTAGGGTTTGGTTGAGTTAAAGAAAGTGTCATCCAAAATATCTTAAGAATGACAAAAGGAAAAGCTTCTAGAAGATGCATGAAACATCTAATCCAAAGCAAACCCTAACCTCAATTAATCATCCTTAAACATGTTTAACAATTAATCATATCATGTCACAATAATATATATCACATATATATATTATATATTTGCAACAAAAGAAAATAATACAATTAACATATATCGCATATATATCAATGTATCATCCAATGAGAAAATGAAATAATAAAGCGAGCCAATATTAGATAATGTAATACAATATATCATATATATTATTATACATTAAATCATCGACTCAACACTTGATTCGACGATCCGGCTATATCGAATATTACCGACTAATATATCATGTACCGATTCATCGAATCAACACTTGATCCGATGACCCGGTTCATATCTAAATATCGCGAGAATATAATACGGTATCCCATATCGCATTATTCTCGGTCCTGCACATATCACATATGTGCCTCTACTCCGTTTCGCCTGAGCCAAGAAACCTCTGTGTAGGACTCTAAAGAATCGTCAATACGCCGGTAGCAGGTGATGATCATATCAAACACCCACAAGCTGCAAGCGGTCAGCTAAACGTAACAGCCACCCAGGTATTAAGCGATCAGAAGATCAACAAGCTAGCCTGTGCGTTCTCCTGTGAATCCGAGCAGTAACACTCCCGTACAGTCCGGTCTGTTCGTCTGATATGTCGCATATCAAGTCTAGGGGTGGTATACGTCAGACCCCAGTAACCGATAAGTCGTGTCGATGTATGGCTCATAACGGGTCGAGAAACTACTAGTAACACTTACCAGTAAATCTCTATATCAGCCCTGGCCAGGGACTTCCAGTTATAGCCAATCGAACACAGCACAACATCAACTCCCTATACCGGGAGAGACGAATACCCTCCTATCGCTCATTGCCTCCATGTGATTCGGGACTGTACCCAAAAGCCACCGTTTTGCACGCCCTCTTGGACGTGGTAAGGTGGAAATCAAAGCACAGTGGGAATCACACAAGACTCTATGACGATCTCGGGTCTACAGACTACCCTGTACCAGTGTCACCGGAGAACTGCCATCTGACGTGTGGTATATCACCATCTGGGAGTTCTCGGCGAGTCCGTCCAGTGTACCCAGTCTCCACTGAGCACCCGTACACCATCTCTGATGTCAAACACCGATGGATATGGGATCATCCATCGCCCATCATATGGGTCAAAATGCGTATACGCTAGTCTACTCTGGTGTATCGATGCCCTGTCTCGATATACCATCGACTAGGAACAGTTATAGGATGTACTCATCGACTACCGTGGCCCCACTAGTATGATCTCATCATAGTCCCAGTAGTCGAGTACAGATCCTAAGGGCTTTATCAACATGTGAGAGTAAAACAGTAAACCAATACAAGTCAACATGTTAAGATAAAGTGAAACCAAATAGCATACTATCATGACGAGCAAGAAAGTCCTCTCTGTATATATCTAAGCATCCATCATAATATACATCATATGTACAACAATGGCCTCTAGGGCATATACATAACTGACACACTATAACTAGTTTTAGACAATATTTTAGTTTCGAAACCGAAAATTTAACCGAATCGAGTTTCAATTTCCAAGTTTCTGTCCATATTTTAAATCGACACCTGAATTTTTTTTGAAGTATGCCATTGAGCATGTTTTGAAGTATGAAAACATGGCACAAAACCCGAGAACCTAGGACAAATTTTTGGCCGACCAAAAATTAGTTTTAGCCGACCTCGTCTTCCTAAATAGTGCTTAGGTCCCTGGGTTTTTGTGAGGTCTTGAAATTTTAGAAATTTGATTTTTAGTATACTTCTTTTTGCCCCAGATTTCAATATACAATATCTTTGTATTCAGGCAACTCGGGAAACTTTTCGGTCGAAACTTTATCATCGTTTATGATCCATTGTCACGCCCCGCTTCCCAAAATATGGAATACATGAGGCGACTAGGCCAGCCATGCTCCTACGGTCAAGGAATAATCCTGCCGTAGTCACATTTCGGCTTTTAGCATTACATGGTAATCAGTAAGCACATCACAGAAGTAAAGGAAACACATCACTAGTTTATTACACCAACTTTTATTGTTCACAATTTACAATAGAATGAAAGAAAAGAAACTACTAACCAAGTGCGAATACAAGGTTGATTTATGGAAAGCGGTAAAAGTACTGAAGGCACTACCGTCTAGATCTCTGCGAGCTCGAAGGGTAGGTCTGACTCCTGAATCCGGTCCTCTTCAAAATCTGAGCATGCATACTCAGGCCGTCAGGGCGACGCAATAGCAATATTATAATAGTATTAATAGGGCAAGAAAATAAAAGTAATAACGGTGGAGATAATAAATGCAGGAAATCGGTATGTCAATGAACAATGGAATGTATGATCTGTGTCCCTATCGGTCTCTAAGTCACTTTTGAAATCGATTTGCGAAAATGAATGATCATGTTTAACGAGGGTCTCGTACGTACCCGAGACTACGGCCCACTGTTGCCCGTGACATAACTCTGTCAGCCGGACCGCTAGGTCCAAACCTAATATATAAGAGTCGTTGTTCGAATGATCATCCTCTAAATCACTGGTCTCGCTAAATACAAGTTCCTTTCCACTTCGATTTTCCCCTTTTCCCCCAGGTTTTACTATCTATGAGTATGGGCTAGTTGTGAACAAGTACGCATCAATAACACTGTTGTATTCACTATTCACTGTATTGTTCACTATCATGAATCATTCACTTTTACTGGCGCACTCGACACATCTAAACCCATATTATTCACTGAAAATTAATAAGGACGCTCACTATCATTAGAGGTATTGCAGTCGGGTAAAAATGTGAATCATGTCGCTAAACAATTTATATGCAAAACTAGTCATTATGCGTCTCATGAACTTATATAAATCGTATTAAATCATATGTTCAGAATTAAGTAAAATGATACAAAAGAGGTAATAAGTAAACTCAGCCAGCTTCAATGAAATTGGTTTCAAGTCAATCGGGTTTCGGGTTCGCAAATTACAGCCGTTTCATTTTAAGTGTCCCCCGCTGGAAGTTCAGTTCCTGAAGTGAAAGTCCATTTTGTAACACAGTTTTCACCCTGTTGGGGTCAAAATTAGGCAATGCTACAGTTGTGTAATATTTAGGTTTATCAGTTAGGTTCCCAACGCTCTAGACGGATTGATAATATCCACTGTGTACTGGGAGTTATGTATTGTTTAATATCGGGATATACGTTCTGTCCCTGCTTGGGGCTGCAATACATACTGATGGTTTAAAATGTGATTAAAATAGCAAACGATGGCAAAAACAAACAAAACCACTTCCATTAGTTATCTAACAGATTTATCTTCGCTACGGTATAGGGTTATGTATAATAACATTTTCACACCGAGACATAAAAGGATTTCTAATCAAGTGTTGGCAAGCAGTGCTGCTCTGGACTGCAGTCCAGAGCCGCACTCCCGACCAGTTTCCATAACCGTTATAAAATAGAAACAGTTTATAACTTATATGGGGTTCTAGTTAGTCAAGTCTTCTTCGATATGATCCCTCTAACACCACATTCTGGTGTGTAACCAATTTATTATGATTTTCACAAAATTCAGGTATGGAAATTTTCAGATTCGACGGATCTAAATGAGGATGACATTTCACGGTGTTAAAGTCTGTATTTTCAAACCAACTCTTAACATAGTATTCGTTATCACTGGGGTAATCTGTTATACTTAAATCCGTCATTTTAAGAGGGATTTTAGATTATGGTTTGTATCGAACACTTATATTAACGTTTGATTCACAAACGAAATGAATACACTATAGCATGTAGCAAGTATTTGAACTTTCCTGACGATGTATAGATGATGATACGGCAGCGACGCGAAAACAGCGGTGACCTACGGCAACATCAACGGTACGTCGCGATCACGACGCATGCGTGGCTAGGTACGGCACGGCAAACTCGACCTCGGCTCGAGTTTGGCTCGGCAGCGACTAGGGGTCCGGCGATGCTATAGTGGCGATGACGATGAGGGGTAGAGCTCCGGCGATGTGGGCATGCAGGCGAGGATCGCAGGGAGGTCGGGGTGATGGGTTTTCGGCGGGGTTCTTGCTCGGGAATGATGGCGAGGTGAGCTCTGGCGAGAGGGTATGCAGGTGAGGGTGCTCGGGGGAAGTCGAGGTTGAGGTGACAACGGCGTGAGGTGGTGGTAAAGGCGGCGACGACGTAGAGGCGGTCGGAGTGTTGTCGATGGTGAGGGGAGCTCGGGTGCAAGGGGTGCGCAAGCGAGGCTGGGCTCTGGATTGGGTTCGGTTTAGGGTGATGGTGGTGATGAAGGGAAGAGTGGAGAGAGGTGAGGTTGTGGAGGAGATGGGCGAGGGGACGAGGACGACGGTGGGGGGTCGACGACGGCGAGGCAGTGGGCTTTCTTGGGTCGTCGGGGTGTTGGGTTTGCTGTCGGGGATGGAGGAATGGTGAGGTGAGGAAGGAAGAGGAAGAGGGATGAGTGAGAGAGTGAAGTAGAGGGAGATGAGCGAGGGATCGAGGTCGTCGTGTCCATTGGGGAAGTGGGCATCACGGGGCGTCGGCGCGAGCGAGAAGGGAGAGAGAGTCGTTGGGGTGTTGCGAGGGAACGTGGGTGGCTGGGTCATCCCGCGCGTGAGTCAGGCGGAGGTTGTTGGCGGGGGCGCGGTCGTCGCGGAGGTGGGCACGAGAAGCGGGCATGGGCGCGAGCGAGAAGGGGAGAGACGTTGGCGGGAAAGGAGTGAGAACGAGGGAGAAGAAGTGGGTTGGAGTGGGTCGGGTCGGGTCGGGTCGGGTCGGGTGAGTCGGGTCGGGTTAGGGTTTTGAAATTAGGATTTATTTTAGAGTTAGGCAATAGTTTAATAAATAAAATAATAAAAATATTTTTAAAAATGTGTAAAAATTCTAGGAAAAATCTGAAAAATACGGAAATAAATATACGGAAGCTGGGGATTTACATCATACCCTCCTTACAAAAATTTCGTCCTCGAAATTAAAACGAAAACAACGAAATGACAACACTCCACAAACAGATGCGAAAAACGTGCACAGATGTCCTCTTCGCATTCCCAGGTAGACTCCCCTAGAGAACGACCACCCAAGAAACTCGAACTAAGGGAGTGACTTTGTTCTTCAGCACTTTTTCCCTACGGTCAAGTATAGTGGTAGGCTGCTCCACATAGGTTAAATCAGCACCCAAATTTAACTCAGAATGATTGAGAACATGATTGTCGTCTCGAACGTAGCGCCGCAACTGTGACACATGGAATGTGTTGTGTACGCCCTCTAACGATGGGGGTAAGGCAAGACGGTAAGCCACTTCTCCCACTCGCTCCAATACATCGAATGGTCCGATGAATCGGGGACTGAGTTTCCCGTGACCTCCAAACCTCATAACACCGCGGGTAGGAGAAATATTCAAAAACACATGATCTCCGACCTCGAATTCTAGCGCTCTCCTGCTGGCATCCGCCAAACTCTTCTGTCGTTCCTGAGCCGTCTTAATGCGTTGTCTGATCATCTGAACCTTGTCTACCGTTTGAACAATAAGTTCGGGGCCCAGTAATCTTCGCTCACCCACGTCATCCCAACAAATAGGGGATAGACATTTCCGCCTGTAAAGTGCTTTGAATGGAGCCAACTGGATGCTAGCTTGGAAACTGTTGTTATAAGAAAACTCCACCAGATGAAGGTGATCCTCCTAAGAACCTTGGAAGTCTAGCATGCATGCCCTCAACATGTCCTCGAGCGTCTGAATAATACGCTCGGACTATCCATCCGTCTGTGGATGGTAAGCCATGCTGAACTTGAGACGTGTACCCAGACTCCCTTGCAAGCTCTTCAAAAAGTGCGAGACAAATCTGGTGTCTCGATCTGACACTATACTGATCGGAACTCCATTAAGTCGCACTACCTCTTGCATGTATTTCTCCGCAAGCGACTCTGTCGACTGTCCCACCCGGAAGGGTATAAAGTGTGCTGCTTTCGTAAGATGGTCGATGATAACCCAAACGTCGTTGTTGTCCCTTGGGCTCCGTGGTAAGACAGTCACAAAATCCATAGTGATGTGCTCCCACTTCCACTCGGGTATCGGAAGCGGTTGAAACAGTCTAGCTATCTTCTGGTGTTCTGCCTTTACTTGCTGTCATACCAAGCACTTGGATACAAACCGTGCAATCTCTCGTTTCATCCCGTTCTACCAATAGTGTTGCTTCAGATATCGATACATTTTCGTGCCTCCCGGATGCACAGAATAAGCTGAACTATGAGCCACAGCTAGTACTTCTTCTCGAACATCCCTCTTGGGAATGCAGAGTCTGCTACCGAATCTCAAAGAACCATCTCGATGTATGAGTAAGTCTGTCCTCAGTCCGGCTTCCACCTCCTCTCTGAAATTTTGCAATCAAGGATCATCAACTTGCGCAACCTTAATGCGATCTACAAGAGAAGACTGCACCTGTAACTGCCAAAACTACCTGATTGCACTCGGTGTAATAACCTCTAGTTCGAGCTTATGAAAATCCTCAATGATGCTCCTCTGACTGGTCAACATCATGACCGCTGGCTTGCGACTGAGAGCGTCGGGTACGACATTTACTTTTCCCGGATGGTACTGTAAGTCCAAGTCGTAGTCCGTCATTAATTTTAGCCATCGGCGTTGCCTCATATTCAGTTCTCTCTGAGTGAACACGTATTTCAGACTCTTGTGATCCGTGTACACTTCCACCTTTTCACCTAATAAGTAATGTCTCCAGATCTTCAATGCGAAAACCACTGCGGCTAACTCCAAGTCGTGTGTTGGGTAATTCCTCTCATGATTCTTCAGCTGCCGTGAGGCATAAGCAACTACCCGACCGTGCTGCATCAGGACGTAGCATAAACCTTTCCCTGAAGCATCTCTGTATATCACCAAACCATCTGAATTATCTGGCACTATTAGAATAGGTGCCGTGGTCAATTTCTGCTTCAGTACCTCAAAAGCCTGAGTACATTCCTCTGTCCATACGTACGGTAATTCCTTCCGTGTCAGGTTTGTCAAAGGTTCAGCTACTCGTGCAAAGTCTTGAACGAACCGTCGATAATATCCTGCCAATCCCGGGAAGCTTATGATCTCGGCCACTCACTTCGGTGTCGGCCAATCCCTAACAGATTCTATCTTCGCTGGGTCCACTGAGATGCCTTCGCCCGAAACAACGTGTCCAAAGAACTTCACTTTGTCGAGCCAGAACTCACACTTGCTCAATTTTGCGTATAGATTCTCTTCCCGAAGAATTTGTAGTACCGTTCGCAAGTGTTCGGCGTGCTCCTCTCGAGTCTTAGAGTAGACTAGTATGTCGTCAATAAATACAACAACAAACGTGTCCAAGTATTTCGCAAATACTCTATTCATCAGATCTATAAATATAGCTGGAGCATTGGTAACACCGAACGGCATCACAAGAAACTCATAATTCCCGTATCGGGTCCTGAAAGCCGTCTTGCATATATCTTCGGCCGTTACCTTGATCTGGTGATAGCCCGAACGAAGATCCATCTTCGAAAATACCTTGGCACCACGCAACTGATCAAATAAGTCGTCGATACGTGGTATGGGGTATTTGTTCTTTATCGTTACTCTGTTCAGCTCTCGGTAGTCTATGCACATCTGTAGCAATCCATCCTTTTTCTTCACCAACAGGACTGGTGCACCCCACGGCGAAGCGCTTGGGCGAATAAATCCTTTCTCCAGGAGTTCTCCAATTTTCTTCTTCAATTCTGCCAATTCAACTGGTGCCATTCTGTACGGTGCCTTGGAAACTGGTGATGTTCTTAGAATCAAATCTATCGAGAATCCCAAGACGCGTGGAGGTGCTAGACCTGGTAAATCATCAGGAAACACGTCCAGAAAATCCCGAACGATTTCTGGTGCGGGGTTTTCATCAATCTCCATAGCCGTCAATACTTTCGGTTTGGCTTTATACTTGGTGTAGGGTTGCTAGCCACGCGCACAAGGGTCTACGAGGCATCAACCATGCCCGATTAAAATTTTAGCCGTGCCGAACAACTCTAATACGGATCTTTAAACTAGGGTTTAGGCAAAAACTTGCATGTTAACAACTTTAACACTAAGTGAAAAAGATTACAACCAATGTAGATCCGGTCCTTCACTTCATTAGCTCCGTGTAGACGTCCCCATCGCTGCGATCGTGAACTCCGGACTCTAGAGAAGTACCACGGGAAGAACGAACGTGCTTGTTACGATGACTTCGAGGCCGAAGATGATCTACGTCGGGGAGACACTAACTCAAGCTATTCCTTCACTAGGTCATAAACTTCGTGAAGAGAACACATTCTACTACATGGCAAGTGGTAGAGGATGAAGAAGTAGGAAGTGGGCTCACTTTAGAATTGATTTTCTCACTCTTTTTCTCATGGCACCATTGGAGCTAGTAAGCTTTTGGATGGAGCTTGATGAAGAAGAAGAAGAAAGAAAGAATTATCCATCCAAATGAAAACTTATCCAATATATAATATAACCAAGGGTGAGTTAAGCTATCATGCTTAACTCATGTAGAGAATTAACCAAAGCATTAGGTTAAAGGTTAGGTTAAAGAATATCAAAAGAAATGACAAAAGAGTGGACTTTGTCAAAGCTTCTCCAAGCTTCTTCAAGCTTGATTACTTTGACTAAGTTAAACCCTTTTGTTAAATCTTAAGATAAAACAATAACCCTAATCTTGGTATGAGTCCCATACACCCATCTTGTGTGTATCATCAAGCATGATACAAACAAGTACACTTGCATATATCACATATAAACAATGTGCACAAACAAGTGAGAAAATAAATATTAAGTGAGCTAATAATAGTTAATGTAATGTAATATATCAAATATATAATTATACATTAAATTATTAAATCAACTCTTGATTTAATAATCCGGCAATAACCGACTAATATCATGTGTAACAACTTATCGAATCAACACTTGATCCGATAACCCGGCTATATCGCATACAACCGATCAATGTTACAAATCGCGAGAATAGAATACGGTATCTCATATCGTATTAATCTCGGTCTCGCACATATCACATATGTGCTCCTACTCCGTTTCGCTTGAGCCAGGAAACCCCTGTGTAGGACTCTGAAGACTCGTCAATACGCCGGCAGTAGGTGATGATCATATCAAACACCCACAAGCCGCAAGCGGTGTGCTAAACGTAACGGCCACCCGGGTATTGAGCGATCAGAAGATCAACAAGCAAGCCCGCTAGTTCTCCTGTGAATCTGTCACGTCCCGAAAGTACGGAACATAACCGGCACTTAAACTACGAAACGTCTCGAGGCGTACGTAATCTAAGTAAGCCGAAAACCCAGAAATCCAAACCAAGAAAAGTAGTAGAGTGAAGGAAAAACCAATTTAAATCAAGTATTTTTATTAGCATAAGCCGAATTATGCGGTTTTTTTTAAAAACATCAAATATTTCTTGAAAATTTCGGCAGAGTCTCCTTTGTAAATACTGACCCCTAAACGGGATACAACATGAATAGTATACGAAATCAATAAAGGCATCACCAAGCGGGAGCTAGCTCTTCGTCAATCGACGGTCACAATCACACAAGCAATATAATATACAACGCCAAGGGCGAGGATCAAAACTCAAAAGGAAACTCAAAACAGCAAGAAATCCATAGAAATACAACGCGCGACTCTAAGGCCGAAAGAATAAACATCACTGGTCTCTATCTCTGAAATAAATACATGTTTGGTTGATAGAACTTCTAGATACAACAGAGTAATAATATACAAGGTATATAATGGGGGGTACGATACAAATAAACCCACCTACTAGCAAATCACCCGGAAAAGGAAGTAGTGCCAGCAAGCCGTAATGAAACCTGTACGACAAAACCTGCAAGAAACTGTGGCACAACGGGGGTGAGTTGCCAACTCGTGAGTAGAAAAACATCTACGAACAGAAATCACATGAACAACGCACTCCTAGGGCAACAATCATAATATATCCTCAAATATATAACCAGCAGCCTATAACAATGGCTAGGGTAAAAGTCTAACCCAAGTGTAATCCCATATGCCCGTGTCAGTGCCTCAGGTAGCAATATATCATATGGATGATGTATGAATGCATGAAAACAGAATACATGTACTAAAGAAACTGCTTTCATAATTTTATGAGATTTCTGTATTTTTAAAATGAGGTACCATAAATGAAATCAGCATAAAACAGTGCCCGCATCGACACAAAACAAGTGTCCAAATATCTTGATATCTCTGTGTCACAATCTCTGTACCTCAATATCTCAAAATCTCAATCACAATATCTAGGGCGCCGTCAGTCCAGACCGGCCCCTACCATCCATATCAAGACCACGACGGTATCCTCCGGATATCCGACACGTCGGGTAAAATCACCGGTCGGTAGTGCTCCCCTGCCAGGCTCAACGTCAACAACACGATCCTCTTGCCCCGGGGTACCGCACCGGGCCCACCATGTACCCGAAACGGTTCATCCATCTCCTCGAATCGGGTCTTGAAATCCATCAGCAAACTCATGGCGGATGACTCATACATCATGGGAAAACCGCACTTTTTATTTAAAAGAGAGGAAAGAAGCTTATACAAGTTTTGCGGTTTTCCCCCAAATCCAGAAAATCTCATGGAAATCCGAATCCAAATCATCAATAACATGTAAAACCATGAATATAGGCATGAGAATCCATGAATACGGCATAACAATGAATAACAGTATGCATGAAGTGACAAGTAATAACTACAATATCTAAGCTGGCATATAAGGTAAGTACACTAATTGTTAGTTATGTATATGCCCTAGAGGCCATTGTTGTACATATGATGTATATTATAATGGATGCTTGGTTATATATAGAGATGACTTTCTTGCTCGTCATGATAGTATGCTATTTGGTTTCACTTTATCTTAACATGTTGACTTGTATTGGTTTACTGTTTTACTCTCACATGTTGATAAAGCCCTTAGGACTTGTACTCGACTACTGGGACTATGATGAGATCATACTAGTGGGGCCGCGGTAGTCGATGAGTACATCCTATAACTGTTCCTAGTCGAGGGTATATCGAGACAGGGCATCGATACACCAGAGTAGACTAGCGTATACGCATCTTGACCCATATGATGGGCGATGGATGATCCCATATCCATCGGTGTTAGACATCAGAGATGGTGTACGGGTGCTCAGTGGAGACTGGGTACACTGGACGGACTCGCCGAGAACTCCCAGATGGTGATATACCATACGTCAGATGGCAGTTCTCCGGTGACACTGGTACAGGGTAGTCTGTAGACCCGAGATCGTCATGGAGTCTTGTGTGATTCCCACTGTGCTTTGATTTCCACCTTACCACGTCCAAGAGGGCGTGCAAAACGGTGGCTTTTGGGTACAGTCCCGAATCACATGGAGGCAATGAGCGATAGGAGGGGATTCGTCTCTCCCGGTATAGGGAGTTGATGTTGTGCTGTGTTCGATTGGCTATAACTGGAAGTCTCTGGCCAGGGCTGATATAGAGATTTACTGGTAAGTGTTACTAGTAGTTTCTCGACCCGTTATGAGCCATACATCGACACGACTTATCGGTTACTGGGGTCTGACGTATACCACCCCTAGACTTGATATGCGACATATCAGACGAACAGACCGGACTGTACGGGAGTGTTACTGATCAGACTCACAGGAGAACGCACAGGCTAGCTTGTTGATCTTCTGATCGCTCAATACCTGGGTGGCTGTTACGTTTAGCTGACCGCTTGCAGCTTGTGGGTGTTTGATATGATCATCACCTGCTACCGGCGTATTGACGATTCTTTAGAGTCCTACACAGAGGTTTCTTGGCTCAGGCGAAACGGAGTAGAGGCACATATGTGATATGTGCAGGACCGAGAATAATGCGATATGGGATACCGTATTATATTCTCGCGATATTTAGATATGAACCAGGTCATCGGATCAAGTGTTGTTCGATGAATCGGTACATGATATATTAGTCGGTAATATTCGATATAGCCGGATCGTCGAATCAAGTGTTGATTCGATGATTTAATATATAATAATATATATGATATATTGTATTACATTATCTAATATTGGCTCGCTTTATTATTTCATTTTCTCGTTGGATGATACATTGATATATATGCGATATATGTTAATTGTATTATTTTCTTTTGTTGCAAATATATAATATATATGTGATATATATTATTGTGACATGATATGATTAATTGTTAAACATGTTTAAGGATGATTAATTGAGATTAGGGTTTGATTTGGGTTAGATGTTTCATGCATCTTCTAGAAGCTTTTTCTTTTGTCATTCTTAAGATATTATGGATGACACATTCATTAACTCAACCAAACCCTAACTCTAGTTATTTCTCTACTAAATCCTAGCCACTCATCCTTGACCATGGTTTACAATTCAATCATATAGTTTTTATTCTATTCATCACAAAAGGATTAATATGATTATTGATTTTCCATTATCATCTTCTTCTCTCTTGAAAAGCTTGCTAGAAAATCCTTAAGTGATGAATAAATATGAGAAAATGATATAAAAAGAAAGCAAAATTACTACTCTCTCATCCTCATCTCATCTAGCCCATGAGATTAGTGTGTTCATCTCTTTAGAGTGAGAAAGCTTGAGTCTTTGCAACTTCGAGGTAGATCATCGGAGATTTGGAACACTTCAAGCTAGCATGGATCGTTCGAGTCGTGGAGCCTCTCATGAGTCCGGGAGATCGTGGATCGCGGCAAAGGGACTTCTACTCGGAGCTTGTGAAGTGAAGGAGCGGACTACAAAGGTTGTAATCCCTCACACTTAGATAAAAGTTATCATCTTGCATGTTTAAACCTAATAATCTAGCAAAGATCCCGGCTTTGGGTTGTTCGGCACGTCTAAATTTTTATCCGGGCATGTTTGATGCCTTTTGAACCTTCACAAGAGTGCCTAGGAACCCTACAGTGGTATCAGAGCCTAGCTAGAGCATTAGGCGATGTGTTTACGAAGTTAAAACTCCGATCGAACCCGAAACGACGGAAAAAGCCCCCTCTCTGGAAATTTTTTAAAATTTGGGATTTTTCTGAATTAAAAATATGTAAAAAAATCAGCAGGGAATTCTAAGAATTACCATAATACCCGAGCCCCCAATTCGACTAAACGGCGGCGGAACCGCGGCGCAAGCATGCCTTGAGCGGCGGTTCCGCGGCGGAACAGTGAATTCATGACACGTGGCTTTTATGGTAATGTCCGTAGGTGCTTGTTGATACTTCTGGATATTTTTAACAGTGATTCCAGTATTGTTTAAATCTGGGGTTTATTTTGTAATAGTAGATTCGATCGGAATATTTAAGTTCGTATTTCTTTCCGGATATTTAGAAACTGTTAAATTATTTGAACGGATATCATTAACTTACTATTTCCCGGTACGGCGAACTTTCAAGTGTTGAATTTTTATTGGGTTTAAATCTTTCGGAAAAATTGTACAAGTTAAGCGGTGGACCCTCTAGAAGACAACAAACCTTAACTCGATTATGTGACCGTCTTGAACTGCCTTTTGAACCTTCGGGTTTGGGGCAGTACGGCGTGCCACATGTGAGGCGTTGGCTTGACCCTTCTACGGCTGGATCACCGGTACTGTGACATATTCTGGGATTATTTGAACTCCGCTCAAGAGTTGAGCACTTTGGGAAATTTTGGGTATTTGATTATCTGTTCGGAAAGTTTAATACTGTCTATTTATCTGGAATGTGATACAATATGTGGAATTCATAGAGTTAGGCATGAAATGCGGAGTATGTGATATTTCGGATTTACGATGTCTAAAGCAATTGTGGATTCCAAATATTGTAGTTTTACACTTTCTTTTCTGTGACCGTAAGTGTAATATGTGATATCGCCGGTTTCGTTGCTATATGTCAACGACAATTGGGATGCGCATATTTACTTACGTTGATGATATGTGATATTATGTGTTGCTGTGATATGTTATATTGGATCGTCGCGTTCTGAATAGCCGGGGGTTTTATGTGAGATGAGGGTTTTTATTTTCATTCATGTAAAATTCATTTGTAATGTAATATTCTTTTATTTGGGGCACTTCCAGGTTGCGGTTGATGTCACCAGTGTATATTATTTACTTTTCCGCATTAGGTAGACCCAAGGAGAGGAGCACAAGTAACCGGATTCTAGGGTTCAGTGGGAGGCCATCTCGAGGAGTCGAGACCGGGTCTCCTAACCCTAGAATTGGCAGTGTTACTTGCCGCTCTCGTAGGGGTCTTGGGATGTGGGTTTGGCTATTCGTCGCGACCGTGGAATCCGTGTTTTATACAGGCTCGTATTGAAAACACGGACGTCCTAGTATATCCAATATTTCATATATGTTCTTCTGCTGCTATGTTCTGTGATGAGATCATATTACTGCCTGAGACGAATGCTTATACTATATATATATGCTGATATATAAATATTACGGCTTTCGTTTCTTCTGTGATGCTTAGGAAGCATAAGCTGATGGGATTTTTATTAATGAGATTAATAAAAGAAAAGAAACCTAAAGATGTTGTAGAATCAAAAACTTTATAAAAAGGGTAGCTACAGTTTTGCTTTGCACAGTGATATATATGATATATCCTGCACCTTATTCGATGAGGAAAGGACCGAGATCCCTTCACCGGGAGTGACTCCTTTAGCGAAACTGGCAGATGCTACAAAACGCGGTTTGTCTTTTGATTGCTTTTAGTGTTTTGCTTTGCACAGCGGTATATATGATATATCCTGCACCTTATTCGATGAGGAAAGGGCCGACGATCCCTTCACCGGGAGTGACCCCTTTAGCGAAACTAAGAAAAGCCTCAAAAACACTCCTTTTCAAAAACACTCGATTCTACGACGATATCAAGTTCGTTACGCTCAGGGTTTTCTGAAAAACCTGCGTAGCCCTCCGTCATTTCAGATAGAGACTAGTTAGTATTCGTGCTGCGTTTGTTGACCTTAGCCAAGGCGTAGTGTACGGTAGCTAATTAGTATTTATCTGCTAAAACATGAGATGTGATTGAGTTAGGGTAGTCGTGCGACTTTGTTGACCTTAGCCAAGGGTCGTACGGGTGGGTTTAATTCAATCAGGAAATGACGGGTTGAACATGACTAGCGCTTATGATTTGTTGACCTTAGCCAAGTTCATAAGTTGCTAGGGGTAAAAGCATTATCGGGAATTTCAAGTGTTGAAATTTGCAATGAGATTGCATACCTCCTATGAGATAGGTGGATCCCGATACCCACTGCGAGTAAGAGTTACTCCTGGGAGAGTTTTACACAGGACAATTAGTCGATCAAGTAGGTGTCTAGAAAAGTGTTAACGAGGTTACGCCTCTGGGAAAACGAGGTTTACTTTAATTAGGTCCGTGCGAAAGCACGGGGAACCTCCCTCAAAGTACCGACACTGATCTGGCTGAAAGATTGACGAAATTGTAGGGTGTAATTAATCCCGGCTAATCTTACCTTTTAGGGTTTTAAGGTAGATTTGATAAAAACAGTGGTAGACATCCTGATTAGATAAGATAATAACCAATCTAATCTTGCAAGAGCATACGCTAAAGTGTTTTCTTCTCTCTCTCTCCAGGTAGCGACCATGTCAGGCCATAATCAAGATAATAATATTGATGTATTGACTAAACCTAATTATTGTACTGAGCAAGGGAACGTTGGACCAGTTCTTTCTTATAAGAGTTATAAGACTGAACAGGAAACAGGAGAATATCTAGATTCTCACGCCGCCCAAAAGAACATGCATGTTGATGCATCTTCTTTGGGTGTGTTAGTTATTGAGAACTGTTTCTCAGTTCACCCTACGTCCTGGGTATTAGATACCGGATCAGGATCCCACATATGTAAACAGTTACATGGGCTACGTAAAGGTAAAGAATTAGGAAAAGGTGATCATTCCGTTCAAGTAGGGAACGGTGCAAGTATTGTAGCCAAAGCAGTTGGCGAATATCACCTTGTATTACCAAGTCGTAATACACTGATTCTAAATGAGTGCTATTATATACCGAACATGATGTGCAACATTATATCTGTTTCTTTATTAAGTAAAGAAGGATATAATTTTGTAGTACAGGATAATGTTATGAACATATTCCTAGATCAAAAGTTGATTGCATCAGGCTCGTTACATAATGGCATATTCATTCTAAATCAGAATACAGTCCTAAATATCCAAAACACACACAAGAGGAAAAGTTCAGACATGAACGAATCCTTCTTGTGGCATTGTAGACTTGGTCATATCAATGCGACACGACTGGCTAAGTTGCATAAAGATGGTTATTTGAATCCGTTCGAATTATCATCTTATGATACTTGCCATTCATGTCTCAAAGGAAAAATGACCAAAGCTCCGTTTAGTGGACACGGAGAAAGAGTTACCGAACTCTTAGGACTGGTACATAGTGATGTATGCGGTCCCATGTCTACGCATGCCAGGAACGGTTCTTCCTACTTCATTACATTCACTGACGATCTCTCAAGATTCGGATATGTGTTCCTGATGAAACACAAGTCAGAAGCTTTTGAGAAATTCAGAGAATATAAACACGAAGTAGAAAACCAAACGGGCAAAAGTATTAAGATTCTTCGATCTGATCGAGGAGGTGAATACTTAAGTGGTGAGTTCCTAGATTATCTAAAAGAGAATGGGATTCTCTCTCAGCTTACTCCTCCTTATACACCACAGCACAACGGTGTATCTGAGCGGAGGAATCGCACCCTATTAGATATGGTGCGCTCGATGATGAGTACAGCTGAGTTACCTATTTCCTTTTGGGGGTATGCACTGGAGACAGCCATATACCTATTGAATATAGTTCCAACTAAATCAGTGCCTACCACTCCATATGAGATATGGAATGGGAAGAGACCATCTCTTAAAAGAGTTAAGATATGGGGTTGTCCGGCCTATGTTAAAAAGCAAAATCCGGACAAACTCGAGGCACGATCAGTTCTTTGTAAGTTTGTAGGATACCCAAGCAATTCGTATGGCTATATATTCTACCACGTTGAACAACAAAAGGTGTTTGTTGCTCAACATGCCACCTTTTTAGAAAAGGAATTTCTTGAAAAAGAAATTAGTGGCGATGAGGTAGAGCTGGAAGAGGTTCCAGCAACACAAACTACAACTGAAGATTTAGTGGAACCAGAGGATTCAGTAGTACCCGACGAACCCCAACCTCTCCGCCGATCTAGTAGGGTTTCTCGTCCACCTGAGAGATACTACGGTTTTCTCATTGATGGTGGAAGCGAGGATTGCATCATGGATGATGATGACCCCACTAGTTTCGAGCAGGCCATCACGAGTGGTGACTCAGTGAAATGGCTGGATGCAATGCGATCTGAGATGGAATCCATGTACACCAATAAAGTATGGATTTTAGAAAATGCTCCTGAAGGGGTAAAACCCATTGGGAACAAGTGGATTTTTAAAAAGAAATTTGGTGTAGATGGAAAAGTTGAGACTTTCAAAGTTAGACTTGTAGCAAAGGGTTTTCGTCAACGTCCAGGTGTGGATTATGACGAAACCTTTTCTCCAGTGGCTATGCTTAAGTCCATCCGGATCTTACTTGCCATTGCTGCATACCATAACTACGAAATCTGGCAAATGGATGTTAAGACCGCCTTTCTAAACGGTGATTTAGAAGAGTGCGTGTACATGACTCAGCCAGAGGGCTTCGTAGATAGTGGGAGCAGCGAAAAGGTGTGCAAGCTGCTTAAATCCATTTATGGGTTAAAGCAAGCATCGCGGAGTTGGAACATCTGTTTTGATGTTGTAGTCAAAGAGTTTGACTTCATCAAAAATATAAATGAACCTTGTATCTATAAGAAGGTAGCAGAGGGTAAGGTTGTCTTCCTCGTATTGTACGTGGATGACATACTCTTGATAGGAAATGATATTCCTATGCTGCAATCAGTCAAGCTCTTCTTATCACAAAGATTCTCAATGAAAGATCTAGGTGATGCCTCCTGCATATTGGGAATCATGATCTATAGAGATAGATCTAAACGGATACTGAGATTGTCCCAATCCAGGTACATTGACACCATACTAAAGAGGTTTAGTATGGAAGAATCCAAGCATGGGAACCAACCCACGAACTCTGGACTCACTCTCTCCAAAGAGATGTCTCCCAAGACGGATTTGGAGAGAGCTCGCATGCAAGGAATACCCTATGCTTCGGCAGTAGGCTCTATCATGTATGCAATGCTATGTACCAGACCCGATGTAGCATACTCACTAAGTGTAGTGAGTCGGTTTCAAGCAGATCCTGGAGAGAGTCATTGGACAGCAGTGAAGAACATTCTCAAGTACTTACGAAGGACTAAGGAGATGTTCTTAGTGTATGGTAACGGAGAACTCCAGGTGGAGTCCTTTACCGATTCCAGCTTCCAAAGTGATAAGGACGACTCTAAGTCGCATTCGGGTTTTGTCTTTACCCTCAATGGAGGGGCGGTATGTTGGAAGAGTTCCAAACAGGATACCGTTGCAGACTCGACGATGGAGGCTGAATACATCGCTGCCAACGATGCTGCCAAAGAGGCTGTCTGGATCAAGAAGTTCATTAGTGAACTTGGTGTGGTTCCATCCATTGAGCATCCTATACCTCTGTATTGCGATAACAATGGAGCTGTGGCATTGGCCAAGGAACCCAGATCCCATCAAAAGTCCAGACATATTCTGAGGCGGTATCACCTGATCAGGGAGATAGTTGATCGCCGGGAGATCGAGGTCAGGAGAGTAGATACGAAGGACAACACTGCGGATCCATTCACGAAGGCTATTCCCCAGATACAGTTTGAGAGATTATTCGGGATGCTAGGTATGCGATACTACAGCAGCTGGCCTTAGTGCAAGTGGGAGATTGTTAGTTATGTATATGCCCTAGAGGCCATTGTTGTACATATGATGTATATTATAATGGATGCTTGGTTATATATAGAGATGACTTTCTTGCTCGTCATGATAGTATGCTATTTGGTTTCATTTTATCTTAACAGGTTGACTTGTATTGGTTTACTGTTTTACTCTCACATGTTGATAAAGCCCTTAGGACTTGTACTCGACTACTGGGACTATGATGAGATCATACTAGTGGGGCCGCGGTAGTCGATGAGTACATCCTATAACTGTTCCTAGTCGAGGGTATATCGAGACAGGGCATCGATACACCAGAGTAGACTAGCGTATACGCATCTTGACCCATATGATGGGCGATGGATGATCCCATATCCATCGGTGTTAGACATCAGAGATGGTGTACGGGTGCTCGGTGGAGACTGGGTACACTGGACGGACTCGCCGAGAACTCCCAGATGGTGATATACCACACGTCAGATGGCAGTTCTCCGGTGACACTAGTACAGGGTAGTCTGTAGACCCGAGATCGTCATGGAGTCTTGTGTGATTCCCATTGTGCTTTGATTTCCATCTTACCACGTCCAAGAGGGCGTGCAAAACGGTGGCTTTTGGGTATATTCCCGAATCACATGGAGGCAATGAGCGATAGGAGGGGATTCGTCTCTCCCGGTATAGGGAGTTGATGTTGTGCTGTGTTCGATTGGCTATAACTGGAAGTCCCTGGCCAGGGCTGATATAGAGATTTACTGGTAAGTGTTACTAGTAGTTTCTCGACCCGTTATGAGCCATACATCGACACGACTTATCGGTTACTGGGGTCTGACGTATACCACCCCTAGACTTGATATGCGACAAATCAGACGAACAGACCGGACTGTACGGGAGTGTTACTGATCGGATTCACAGGAGAACGCACATGCTAGCTTGTTGATCTTCTGATCGCTCAATACCTGGGTGGCTGTTACGTTTAGCTGACCGCTTGCAGCTTGTGGGTGTTTGATATGATCATCACCTGCTACCGGCGTATTGACGATTCTTTAGAGTCCCACACAGAGGTTTCTTGGCTCAGGCGAAACGGAGTAGAGGCACATATGTGATATGTGCAGGACCGAGAATAATGCGATATGGGATACCGTATTATATTCTCGCGATATTTAGATATGAACCGGGTCATCGGATCAAGTGTTGGTTCGATGAATCAGTACATGATATATTAGTCGGTAATATTCGATATAGCCGGATCGTCGAATCATGTGTTGATTCGATGATTTAATGTATAATAATATATATGATATATTGTATTACATTATCTAATATTGGCTCGCTTTATTATTTCATTTTCTCATTGGATGATACATTGATATATATGCGATATATGTTAATTGTATTATTTTCTTTTGTTGCAAATATATAATATATATGTGATATATATTATTGTGACATGATATGATTAATTGTCAAACATGTTTAAGGATGATTAATTGAGATTAGGGTTTGATTTGGGTTAGATGTTTCATGCATCTTCTAGAAGCTTTTTCTTTTGTCATTCTTAAGATATTATGGATGACACATTCTTTAACTCAACCAAACCCTAACTCTAGTTATTTCTCTACTAAATCCTAGCCACTCATCCTTGACCATGGTTTACAATTCAATCATATAGTTTTTATTCTATTCATCACAAAAGGATTAATATGATTATTGATTTTCCATTATCATCTTCTTCTCTCTTGAAAAGCTTGCTAGAAAATCCTTAAGTGATGAATAAATATGAGAAAATGATATAAAAAGAAAGCAAAATTACTACTCTCTCATCCTCATCTCATCTAGCCCATGAGATTAGTGTGTTCATCTCTTTCGAGTGAGAAAGCTTGAGTCTTTGCAACTTCGAGGTAGATCATCGGAGATTTGGAACACTTCAAGCTAGCATGGATCGTTCGAGTCGTGGAGCCTCTCATGAGTCCGGGAGATCGTGGATCGCGGCAAAGGGACTTCTACTCGGAGCTTGTGAAGTGAAGGAGCGGACTACAAAGGTTGTAATCCCTCACACTTAGATAAAAGTTATCATCTTGCATGTTTAAACCTAATAATCTAGCAAAGATCCCGGCTTTGGGTTGTTCGGCACGTCTAAATTTTTATCCGGGCATGTTTGATGCCTTTTGAACCTTCACAAGAGTGCCTAGGAACCCTACACTAATATCATGTCAACTACTAGCTATCAAGCTAAATTAAGCAATAATATTTTCTAAGGTGTACGTGATATGGCAATTACCGATGAAGATGTGTGTGAGCCGGCAAGTAAGTATACGTGGTACATACGCATCATCGGTAATGGTGCCGGTGTCCTAACAGCATAATATCAACAATGCAATATGAAATAACAATGTAAGTATGCGATGCGGAGCGACAGCAATAATGTGTGGGAGCTGAATACTAGACACAACGATAACTAATCTGCATTACCCTAATATAAGTCATACAATAGTGCCTTTTGAAATAACACGAATCGCGGTGTTTTGAAAATAAGGGCTACGGTGTTTTTAAGAAAAGATACGTCTTTTGAAATATCCATAGAATCCCTTGACCTGTCTTTTAAAATACCCACGATTCGTTAGTTTTGAAATAGGTAGGTGTCTAATCTAGTCTAACAACTACACTAAACTATACGGCTGAACTAACAAGCTAAACTACAGGTAAGGAAACCGCCTAACATCTGAGTCGATACTTATACATACCTGTATATATATTAGTCGGTGATCCCGCCTCAATAATATCATATCCGATACCATATCTAAAATCAGACATCCCAAGTCAAGAGTGCGGATCAATCATCAATATATAGCTCGTACGTAAATCCGTCGTATGGCATCCCCAAATCTGGGTACGGGTCAAAATCATACTCAACACAGTATTCATCTGGTATCCTCTTTATCAAGATCATCATCTGGGGTACTGACCTACGTCTAGTACACTACTAAAATCACTATTCACATGGCATCGTCATCCAAAGATCCGTTATAACATCAGGACGTATCTCAAGTACGAATCCTGCCATATCACCGATCTCACGGCCTCAACTCAAATCTCATCTCAATGCCAAGTATCATCCGCAAAACCAGTATGTGAACACCTAGTCCCATACCCAGGTGAACACATAAACACATCTCCCAATATACTCACAGGTAATAACATAGATGTATGCATGTGTGCGTGTGCGTGTGTGGGTGTAAGGACTACTCTTGGGTTCGCAACTAACACTAAACTAATCCATGAACACCTAGAATCTACCTTTACCATCAAGTCTCATATCAACATAAAATATATAATCAAAATATATGTGTGTATACATATTCGTATACATCACCACGAACTGTGGGGGTGCTATACGCCATCCACCCGACTTCTCCCCGTAGATATAAATCTACTCACCTGGTCCTCGCTCACCGGTGCCGACGTCGCCGCGCGCTTGCTTGTCGTCTTGAAGTCCACATGGGGTACCTACATATCATAACGCACCGTATCACATTAAAACCAAATTCGAAATCGAAACGGCATACGAAAATCAAATTGGCACGCGTATCACGCATAGGTCAAAACCTATCGCCTACGCATGCAAGAATAATCAAACCAACCCTCGATGTCGATGTACAAACGTCAAACCATCGAGAAAACCCAAACACACTCATTTGTGCATCCACGAACACTAACTTTAATATAAAATAGGTTAAAATTCACAAAAACCCCAAATTCACCTTAAAAGCCATTTTTCCGAAAATCTAGCAAGCAAAAGTTACCCGTTTTAGTACAAAACTCGACGTTTACACAAATCTAGCGGCCATAATACTTATTAAATATCTTAAATAAGTCATAAAAACAATTTCCATAATTTAATCCCAATAAATTTCATTAACCCCAAAATTCTAGTTTACAATATACCCAAATTTTAACAATTTTATAGCAAAAATGCACAAACAACAATTTAGCTTGGATTTGCATGATCTAAGTTGCTAAACACAAATTAAAATATTAATAATGTCATGAGAAACTTAACTAGATTTTAATCTCAATTATATATGTCTTTCATTAAAACCTAGTTTGCATAAAAAAAAAAGCTAAATTTGGACAATTTACATCTAACAATTTACATATTAGCAACTAGGTTAGGTTTTCATTTCCTTACGATGATGAACTACACTTGATTATCCTAGTAGTGATGGTTAAAACCTAATTAAATTCAAACCATATTCTAGAATTTTTCCAAACTTGCAATAAAACCTAATTAAACACCTATTTAGCTTAGATTAAAACAAAAATCAAAAATTTAACTACATGGATAAGATTATACCTCCAAATCCATGATCAAACATACAACCTAGCCTCCAAGATGCTCTCTTTTCTCTAAGGATTCAAGCAAGATTGATCAATGAATAATGGGTAAGGCTTGAAATTGGAATTAGCTTTGAATTTGTATGGATTTTGAAGTGATTTTGTGGATTTTTTATGCAAAATTGAGTGGGATTTGGGGGAGGGGCTGCTGCTGCATTTCTGGCCGAGAGAGGGGAGAGGGGTGTGTGAGGGTTGGTGAGGGAATGAGCTAAGTATCAATCACCCATACATTAAGTCAACATACCACCATACTCAAATATTTATTCTTTTCTTTCTTCTTTTTTTTTCCAACTAACTCTTGAAGTGGGAAAGTAAATGGGGAATGGGGTTTGCTGCAGGAAGGCTCGGCTATTGTGAGGGGAACAAAGAGAGAGTGAGGTTTGAAGAAATTTCCAAGTCAAAAAGATGCCCATCAATTCATATATTAACTCCTTACTTTAATTTTTAATTTCTTAATTAATTTTATGCTAGAAACTCTAGAAACATGGAGATAATTAGAGAAAAAGAGCATGTTAGAAACTAAACTTTGTATTATCATGGTGCACTAATGTGTGTTTAACCCATTACAATTTGTGATTTTCCCTAATTAAATGTATTACTGACGGCTTAAAATAATATTAAAATAATTAATTTCGGAAAATTTTCAGAAAATTTGAAATTTTACTAGTGGCTCAATAAACACCAAATACTAGCAATTTCATAGCTAGAATATGTATATTTAATTTTATAATAAAGATATTTGTATTTTGACTTTTTACAGAAAACCCTCTTATTTTACCGATTTTCTGAAATTTCACCGAAACGATTTTCAAAACGTTACAATCTTCCCCCCTTAAAGAAATTCGGTTCCCGAATTTAAATTAAAACTCCTCCCAATTACTAAAACACCTAAGCAAAACTATCAAGTCGTCGGGTCTCCGAAATCATAAATACATAAAACAAATCGTAGCGCAGCGTATGCGCAAGAAAAATGAGCATATAACTCAAAATCAAAACTCCGTCAAGTATCTCTCAATCATCGGAGTCATGGTAAAGACACAAATGTCAAATCCAATACAACACCAATATGATATAACTCGAAACTATACACGTAAATATCAAATCTATATATATAAATATCTTAAAAACGTACTGCTCTATAAGAAATTAATCCCAAAATGCGCATATGAATACTACGTGCATCTGGTGCGCACGGAAATCAAATCCATATACGTGCCATACAAGTGCACAGAAACAAGATCTAAGTGCATCGGGTGCGCACGAAGCATTTGTCATAGGCAACGTGTGTGCCTGACAGCAAAATCAGGTGCATCTGACATGCTCGGAAAATCTCGATTTAGTGCATCTAGTGTGCACCAAATCGCATCTCAAAACATGCGCTCAACATGCGCGAAAATCCAAGGCAGGTGCATCTATCATGCACGAAATCATGAAATCCAATATCAAGCGCCGAACATGCGCAAAATCCAATCAGGTGCACAAGGTGCACAAAACCAATATCGAGCATCATAATTGAAATCGAAGTCCAGTGCATCTAAGTGCACAAAATGCGTATCACTGCACTGCAAGCATATGTGAATCATACCGAGTGCAAAAACCAAATCGTGTGCGTATATACGCACGAAATCAACTCAACTGTATGAAATCCATATAATCGCAAACATGAGAAACCAAGGCACGAAAACTATCTCAAGTGCAACAACTGTGCAAAAATCGTAAATACTCAATAGGTGCAACCATGGTGCATGAAAACAAATATCGTGAAACTCAATCATCAAAATCAATCATGCGAATAAATCGCCCAAAATACCGAAATCAAATATGGCGGAATAGTCCCCGCTCAAGCACTTCCTCTAAGAACCTCTGGCCAACTGTCGTGGTCACTCACAACATGTCTCGTCGACGATCCTGAACTCTGGCCTGCCGGCGTGCGCAACATGACCACTCCTGGGTCATAGTCTTCTCGTAATTCATTCCAGAAAGGTCATGTCGAAATCTCTCCCAAATCTCGTCTCTGCCGAACTGTCCGGAAGTCATCGTCCTTTACTATATCTGTTTCTTGTTCCGGAACGGCTGCATACTCATCGCGACTCCTTCTGGAAGGTATATCCAAGCACAATGTCTCGGCATGCGTATCGCATCTCTGATGTCGGCGGAGTGGAACGCCGTCTCATCAAGATCTCGTACGAACCTCTTGCTCCATTTTCTCTAATGTCGACTGCTTTGGACTCGTCTCATCGTGGCTGCATGGACTGAGCTCCTACGGCTATCCTCGTATCTGGAGTCTCCCAAGAAATGCATCTCACCACCTGGCATCCGAATGATGTCGAACCATCCGATCGATTTGTCAAAACCTCATAATCCCCTAAGAGCTCAACATCTTGGGTATAGTTTAACAGTATCGAGTACGTACCACAACATCGATGGTCCGGCCGTAGAAGGGCAAACCCAAGCCTCACTAATGGCGCCGCGGAACTGCCGCAAACCCTAAGGTTCAAAGGCTTTCACACGGTCATTATGTCGAGTTAGGGTTTCATTCTTCTAGAGGGTCCATAGAATTGTCTGCATGTATTTCCGAATACTTTAAACTTGGAATAATAGGTTGCCGACATTTGATCGTCTGTGTCGACTCTCAACGTCTCCGCGTGTAGTCGTCTCTAGTATGGAATCAATCTATCTGATGACCTCGCATCGGGGTAGCAAACAAACCGCATGTCCTAGTCATTCATTCTTGGTGACTAGCGACCTTCTATCATCTCTTAGTACCACTCATACTGCAAAAGCTCCAACATTTGGGGCGATATCTCGTCATTCGCAGCAATGACTGGCTCACTCATCTGCACGCTGAACAGTGCCTCAATCATCAGGAGTAAGCAATACGCCAACGGTCATCAAAATCTGGCTGGCCTCTATCATTGGCTCAATCCTCTAGCGCTGATCTGCACGTCCGAGTAATCTCATACAGTGATCCATCCAAACGCTCGTGGTGCAGAAACACAATCAAACGACGCCTTTCAATGCAATCGTATGTCGCCGGAATCACGCCCTGGTCAGTCCTCGTTCGTGATGAGCTCATGCTGACCGCAACTCTAGCCGTAGCTCTCCCTGCCCGTAATCATGGCAGCAAAACCATACTGGTACCGATGAGGCTGGATCAGGAATGAATATGATACTGAACAAAGAAATGTACATCCTAAGGCTTCTTAAGTGGAGTGGCGTGTCGTAAATATGTCGCGAAACATACCAACGGTACGTCACTCTACTTTAGTCACCTATTCCATCAACCAAGGGTCATCCTATGCTCCGAAGGTGAAACCTAAAGCTCTGAAACCAACTTTGTCACGTCCCGAAAGTACGGAACATGACCGGCACTTAAACTACGAAACGTCTCGAGGCGTACGTAATCTAAGTAAGCCGAAAACCCAGAAATCCAAACCAAGAAAAGTAGTAGAGTGAAGGAAAAACCAATTTAAATCAAGTAATTTTATTAGCATAAGCCGAATTATGCGTTTTTTTTTAAAAACATCAAATATTTCTTGAAAATTTCGGCAGAGTCTCCTTTGTAAATACTGACCCCCAAACGGGATACAACATGAATAGTATACGAAATCAATAAAAGGCATCACCAAGCGGGAGCTAGCTCTTCGTCAATCGACGGTCACAACCACACAAGCAATATAATATACAACGCCAAGTGCGAGGATCAAAACTCAAAAGGAAACTCAAAACAGCAAGAAATCCATTGAAATATACCGCGCGACTCTAAGGTCGATAGAATAAACATCACTGGTCTCTATCTCTGAAATAAATACATGTTTGGTTGATGGAACTTCTAGATACAACAAAGTAATAATATACAAGGTATATAATGGGGGGTACGATACAAATAAACCCACCTACTAGCAAATCATCCGGAAAAGGAAGTAGTGCCAGCAAGCCGTAATGAAACCTGTACGACAAAACCTGCAAGAAACTGTGGCACAACGGGGGTGAGTTGCCAACTCGTGAGTAGAAAAACATCTACGAACAGAAATCACATGAACAACGCACTCCTAGGGCAACAATCATAATATATCCTCAAATATATAACCAGCAGCCTATAACAATGGCTAGGGTAAAAGTCTAACCCAAGTGTAATCCCATATGCCCGTGTCAGTGCCTCAGGTAGCAATATATCATATGGATGATGTATGAATGCATGAAAACAGAATACATGTACTAAAGAAACTGCTTTCATAATTTTGTGAGATTTCTGTATTTTAAAAATGAGGTACCATAAATGAAATCAGCATAAAACAGTGCCCAGCATCGACACAAAACAATTGTCCAAATATCTTGATATCTCTGTGTCACAATCTCTGTACCTCAATATCTCAAAATCTCAATCACAATATCTAGGGCGCCGTCAGTCCAGACCGGCCCCTACCATCCATATCAAGACCACGACGGTATCCTCCGGATATCCGACGCGTCGGGTAAAATCACCGGTCGGTAGTGCTCCCCTGCCAGGCTCAACGTCAACAACACGATCCTCTTGCCCCGGGGTACCGCACCGGGCCCACCATGTACCCGAAAAGGTTCATCCATCTCCTCGAATCGGGTCTCGAAATCCATCAGCAAACTCATGGTGGACGACTCATACATCATGGGAAAACCGCACTTTTTATTTAAAAGAGAGGAAAGAAGCTTATACAAGTTTTGCGATTTTCCTCCAAATCCAGAAAATCTCATGGAAATCCGAATCCAAATCATCAATAACATGTAAAACCATGAATATAGGCATGAGAATCCATGAATACGGCATAACAATGAATAACAGTATGCATGAAGTGACAAGTAATAACTACAATATCTAAGCTGGCATATAAGGTAAGTACACTAATATCATGTCAACTACTAGCTATCAAGCTAAATTAAGCAATAATATTTTCTAAGGTGTACGTGACATGGCAATTACCGATGAAGATGTGTGAGCCGGCAAGTAAGTGTACGTGGTACATACGCATCATCGGTAATGGTGCTGGTGTCCTAACAGCATAATATCAACAATGCAATATGAAATAACAATGTAAGTATGCGATGCGGAGCGACAACAATAATATGCGGGAGCTGAATACTAGACACACCGATAACTAATCTGCATTACCCTAATATAAGTCCTACAATAGTGCCTTTTGAAATAACACGAATCGCGGTGTTTTGAAAATAAGGGCTACGGTGTTTTTAAGAAAAGATACGTCTTTTGAAATATCCGTAGAATCTCTTGACCTGTCTTTTAAAATACCCATGATTCGTTAGTTTTGAAATAGGTAGGAGTCTAATCTAGTCTAACAACTACACTAAACTATACGGCTGAACTAACAAGCTAAATTACAGGTAAGGAAACCGCCTAACATCTAAGTCGATACGTATACATACCTGTATATATATTAGTCGGTGATCCCGCCTCAATAATATCATATCCGATACCGTATCTAAAATCAGACATCCCAAGTCAAGAGTGCGGATCAATCATCAATATATAGCTCGTACGTAAATCCGTCGTACGGCATCCCCAAATCTGGGTACGGGTCAATATCATACTCAACACAGTATTCATCTGGTATCCTCTTTATCAAGATCATCATCTGGGGTACTGACCTACGTCTAGTACACTACTAAAATCACTATTCACATGGCTTCGTCATCCAAAGATCCGCTATAACATCAGGACGTATCTCAAGTACGAATCCTGCCATATCACCGATCTCACGGCCTCAACTCAAATCTCATCTCAATCCCAAGTATCATCCACAAAACCAGTATATGAACACCTAGTCCCATACCCAGGTGAACGCATAAACACATCTCCCAATATACGCACAGGTAATAACATAGATGTATGAATGTGTGTGTGTGCGTGTGTGGGTGTAAGGACTACTCTAGGGTTTCGCAACTAACACTAAACTAATCCATGAACACCTAGAATCTACCTTTACCATCAAGTCTCATATCAACATAAAATATATAATCAAAATATATGTGTGTATACGTATTCGTATACATCACCACGAACTGTGGGGGTGCTATACGCCATCCACCCGACTTCTCCCCGTAGATATAAATCTACTCACCTGGTCCTCGCTCGCCGGTGCCGACGTCGCCGCGTGCTTGCTTGTCGTCTCGAAGTCCACATGGGGTACCTACATATCATAACACACTGTATCGCATTAAAACCAAATTCGAAATCGAAACGGCATACGAAAATCAAATCGGCACGCGTATCACGCATAGGTCAAAACCTATCGCCTACGCATGCAAGAATAATCAAACCAACCCTCGATGTCGATGTACAAACGTCAAACCATCGAGAAAACCCAAACACACTAATTTGTGCATGCACGAACACTAACTATAATATAAAATAGGTTAAAATTCACAAAAACCCCAAATTCACCTTAAAAGCCATTTTTTCGAAAATCCAGCAAGCAAAAGTTACCCGTTTTAGTACAAAACTCGACGTTTACACAAATCTAGCGGCCATAGTACTTATTAAATATCTTAAATAAGTCATAAAAACAATTTCCATAATTTAATCCCAATAAATTTCATTAACCCCAAAATTCTAGTTTACAATATACCCAAATTTTAACAATTTTATAGCAAAAATGCACAAACAACAATTTAGCTTGGATTTGCATGATCTAAGTTGCACATACTAGCAACAATTTGGACATTTTACATCTAACAATTTACATATTAGCAACTAGGTTAGGTTTTCATTTCCTTACGATGATGAACTACACTTGATTATCCTAGTAGTGATGGTTAAAACCTAATTAAATTCAAACCATATTCTAGAATTTTTCCAAACTTGCAATAAAACCTAATTAAACACTTATTTAGCTTAGATTAAAACAAAAATAAAAAATTTAACTACATGGATAAGATTATACCTCCAAATCCATGATCAAACATACAACCTAGCCTCCAAGATGCTCTCTTTTCTCTAAGGATTCAAGTAAGATTGATCAATGAATAATGGGTAAGGCTTGAAATTGGAATTAGCTTTGAATTTGTATGGATTTTGAAGTGATTTTGTGGATTTTTGATGCAAAATTGAGTGGGATTTGGGGGAGGGGCTGCTGCTGCATTTCTAGCCGAGAGAGGGGAGAGGGGTGTGTGAGGGTTGGTGAGGGAATGAGCTAAGTATCAATCACCCATACATTAAGTCAACATACCACCATACTCAAATATTTATTCTTTTCTTTCTTCTTTTTTTTCCCAACTAACTCTTGAAGTGGGAAAGTAAATGGGGAATGGGGTTTGCTGCAGGAAGGCTCGGCTATTGTGAGGGGAACAAAGAGAGAGTGAGGTTTGAAGAAATTTCCAAGTCAAAAAGACCCCCATCAATTCATATATTAACTCCTTACTTTAATTTTTAATTTCCTAATTAATTTTATGTTAGAAACTCTAGAAACATTGAGATAATTAGAGAAAAAGTGCATGTTAGAAACTAAACTTTGTATTATCATGGTGCACTAATGTGTGTTTAACCCATTACAATTTGTAATTTTCCCTAATTAAATGTATTACTGACGGCTTAAAATAATATTAAAATAATTAATTTCGGAAAATTTTCAGAAAATTTGAAATTTTACTAGTGGCTCAATAAACACCAAATACTAGCAATTTCATAGCTAGAATATGTATATTTAATTTTATAATAAAGATATTTGTATTTTGACTTTTTACAGAAAACCCCCTTATTTTACCGATTTTCTGAAATTTCACAGAAACGATTTTCAAAACATTACAGAATCCAATCAGTAACACTCCCATACAGTCCGGTCTCGTCGTATGATATGTCGCATATCTCGCCTAGGGGTGGTAAACGTCAGACCCCAGTAGCTCGATAAGTCGTGTCGATATGACGTCTATAACAGTTTAAGAAACTACCGGTAACACTTACCAGCAAATCTCAGCAACCCTGACCAGGGATTTCCGGTTATAGCCAATCGAACACAGCACAACATCAACTCCCTATACCGGGAGAGACGAATCCCCTCCTATCGCTCATTGCCTCCATGTGATTCGGGACTGTACCCAAAAACCACCGTTTTGCACGCCCTCTTGGACGTGGTAAGGTGGAAATCAAAGCACAGTGGGAATCACACAAGACTCTATGAAGATCTCGGGTCAACAGACTACTCTGTACCAGTGTCACCGGAGAACTGCCATCTGACGTGAGGTATAATACCATTTGGGAGTTCTCGGCGAGTCCGTCCAGTGTACCCAGTCTCCACTGAGCACCAGTACACCATCCTTGATGTCAAACACCGATGGATATGGGATCATTGATCGCCCATCATATGGGTCAAGATGCGTATACGCTAGTCTACTCTGGTGTATCGATGCCCTGTCTTGATACACCCTCTACTAGGAACAGTTATAGGATGTACTCGTCGACTACCGTGGCCTCACTAGTATGATCTCATCATAGTCCCAGTAGTCGAGTACATATCCTAAGGGCTTTATCAACATGTAATATAGAGACAATCAGAGTACATGTTAAGATAAAGTGCAACCAGATAGCATACTATCATGTCGAGCAAGAAAGTCCTCCCTATATATGTCCTAGCATCCACTACAATATACATCGTATGTACAGTAATGGCCTCTAGGGCATACATAAAACTAACAATCTCCCACTTGCACCAGGGCCATCTGTTGTGGTATCACATACCCAACAATTGGCTGCGGTTGAAGTATCTCATACTCAACCATCCCATAAAAGTCTCTACTGGGAAAAAGGCCTTTGTGAGTGGATCCGCGCTGTTGTCCTCTGTGTCTACTCTCCTAACCTCGATCTCCCTGGAGATCAACCATCTCCATGATCAGGTGATACTGCCTAAGAATTATATCTGGATTTCTGATGGGACGGTAGTTCCTTGGCTAAAGCCACAACTCTATTGTCACACAATGGTAGGAACGATGTTCATCTCATGAACTTATATACACCCAGACTGCCTCTTTGGTAGTATCTTTGGTAACGATGTATCTTGCCTTTAATCATCTAGTATGTCACGGTATCTAGCTTGGAACTCTTCCAACATACCGTCCCTCCACTGAGGGTAAAGACAATGCCTGCGACTGACATTCAGTCGTCCTTATCACCATGGAACCTTTCCAGTGATTCTCCCCAGGATCGATTGATACTATCTCACTACAACTAGTGAGTATCCTAACATCCAATTAGATCTATCTCATAGATCCATAACTTAGGATTTACGAGGTATCACTTTGATTCTGTATGGAGAATCCTTGTGATAAGAGGAGATTGACCGAGCGTAGCATAGGAAACTCCTTCCCTATCAAGAGTATGTCATCCACGTACTCTACAAGGATCACCACCATACTCCCTACTACCTTTTTGTATATACAAGGTTCATCTACCATTTTGATGAAGTCAAACTCTTTGCTACCACATCAAAACAGATGTTCCAACTCCGCGATACCTGCTTTATCACATAAAACATCTTGCTCACGTTTCCGCTGCTCCCACTGTCTACGAAGCCCTCTGGCTGTGTACTTATAGACGCTCTCTTCTAAAACATCATTTAGAAAAGCAGTCATGACACCCAACCACCAGATATCGTAGTCATGGTATGTAGCCGTGGCAAGTAGGATCTGGATGGACTTAAGCATAGCTCCTTAGAAAAGGTTTCATCATAATCCATACCTGGTCAATGATGCAAACCTTTAACAAGTCTAGCTTTGAAAGTCTCAACTTTTCCATGTACACCAAGTAATCTTCTCAAGATATACTTTCTCCTGATGGGGATTTAACGCTTCAGATAAAGCAACCAAAGTCCATACTTTGTTGGTGTATAAGGATTCCATCTTAGATCGATAAGAATCCAGCCATTCTTACAGAGTCTCACTCCTGATGGACAGCTCGAAACTAGTTGGGTCATCATCTCATGATGCAATCCTCGCTCCCACTGTTATAGAGAAACCGAAGTATCTCTCAGGTGGGTGAGGAACCCTACTAGATCGGCGGAGAGGCTGAGGTTCGTTGGTTACTATTGAATCCTTCGGTTCTACCAAATCATCTTCTGCAGTTTGTATAACTGGAACCTTTCCAGTTCTACATAACAGACCTTGCCTCGAGCTTGTCCGGATTTTGCTTTTAGACATAGTCCGGACAACCCCAAATCTTAACAAACTTAAGATATGGGCTCTTCCCTTTCCATATCACATATGAAGTGGTAGGTAACTGATTTGATTTGAACCCTATTCAATAGGTATGCAGCTTCTCAAGCGCATAACACCCAAAAGGAAAAAGGAAACTCAGTAGTACTTATCATAGAGCACACCATATCACATAGGGTGCTATTGCTCCGCCTCGATATACCATCGTGCTATGGTGTATACGGAGGAGTAATACTGAGAGAGAATCTCATTCTCCTTTAGAATAGTCCAGAATTTCCGTGCTCAAGTATTCTCCTTCTTGATCACATCAAAGGACATAATACTTAAACCCGTATTTTGGTTCTCTACTTCTAACTTATATTCTGTGAATATCTCAAAAGGTTCGGACTTGTGTTTCAACTGGAACATATGTCTGAATCTTGAGAGATTATCAGAGAATGTAATGAAGTAAAAAGAACCGGTCTTGGCATATGTAGACAGGGGACCTTCATACATCAATATGTATCAATCCCAAAAGTTCACTAACTCTTTCTCTGTTTCCAATAAACAGAGCTGTGGTCATCTTATCTTTGTGACATGACCGGCAAGTTTCACAAGATGTAAATTCAAACAGATTTAAATATGCATCTATGTGTAACTTAGCTAGTCGGGTCGCATTGATATGACCTAGTCTATAATACCTCAAGAAGGATCCGTTCATTTCTGAACTCTTCCTCTTGTGCGTGTTCTGTATACAAAGAACTATAGTTTGATTTAGAATGTCAATGCTTTTAGATAACGTGCCTGAACCGATCAACTCTTGATATAGGAAATGTTCAAAACATTATCCATCAATAAAAAATTATATCCTTTCTTTACCAATAAAGAAACTGATATGATTTTGCATATCAGGTTCGGTATCTAATAACATTTGTTTAGAATCAATGTATTTTGGTAATACAGGGTGATAGTGACCAACAGACTTGGCTGCAACACTTGCACCGTTTTCTGTCTCATGAAACTTATCACCAGTTCTCAGTTCTCTACCTTTCTGTAGCCCATGTAACAGATTACATATGCGGGATCCTGATCCGGTATCTCATACCCAGGACGTAAAGTATACTGAGAAACAGTTCTCTGTAATGAACACACCCGAAGAAGATGCATCAGCATGCACTTTCTTCGTTTGGGCGGCACGGGAAATCTGGTATTCCCCAATTTCCTGCTCTGTCTTATAACAATTATAAGTTGGAGCGGGACCAACGTTCCCCAGCTCAGTATAACAAGCGGGTTCGATCAATATATCCATTTTATTATCTTGATTAAGGCGTGATATGGTCGCTACCTGGAGAGAGAGAAGAAAACACTCAGCGTATGCTCTTGCAAGATCAGATTGGTTATTATTTTATCTAATCAGGATGGCTCCCACTGTTTTTATCAAATCTTCCTTCAAACCCTAAAAGGAAAGACTAGCCGGGATTAATTACATGCTACAAGTTCGCCAATCTTTCAGCCAGGTCAGTATCGGTACTTTGAGGGAGGTCCCCCGTGCTTTCGCACGAACCTAATTAAAGTAAACATCGTTTTCCCAGAGGCGTAACCCCGTTAACACCTTTCTAGACACCTACTTGATCGGCTAATTGTAATGTGTAAAACTCTCTCAGGAGTAACTCTTACTCGCAGCGGGTATCGGGATCCAACTATCTCATAGAAGGTATGCAATCTCATTGCAAATTTCAACACTTGAAATCCCCGATAATTTTACCCCTAGCGTCCCATGACCTTGACGCAGGCCAACAAACCACAGTACGCTAGTCAAGTTCAACCCGTCATTTCTTGATTGAATTAAACCCACCCGCACGACCCTTGACGCAGGACAACAAAGTCGCACGACTACCCTAATCCAATCTGCATCATATGTATAAACAGATGAATACTAGTTAGCTACCGCACACTACGCCTTGACGCAGGCCAACAAACGTAGCACGAATACTAAGTAGGACTTATCTGAAATGATGGAGGGCTACGACAGGTTTTTTATGAAAACCCTTTGCGTAATGAACTTGATATCGTTGTAGAATCAAATGATTTTAAAATGGAGTGTTTTTGAGGCTTTTCTAGTTTTGCTAAAGGGGTCACTCCCAGTGAAGGGATCGTCGGCCCTTTCCTCATTGAATAAGGTGCATGATATATCATATATATCACTATGCAAAGAAAAAACTCCAAAAGCAATCAAAAGACAAACCGAGGGGTGTAGCATTTGCCAGTTATTGCTAAAGGGGTCACTCCCGGTGAAGGGATCTCGGCCCTTTCCTTATCGAATAAGGTGCAGGATGTTCTACAAGGAACACCGCGATGCAAAGCAAGAACCGTAGCTACCTGTTTTTGAAAATTCGATTCCACAACATCTTTTAGGTTTCTGTTCTTTCATTAATCATATTAATGAAGTCCCATCATTTAAGTCACCTAAACATCACAGATAAATACGACGTACACTTATGCCATCCGCATTCACCTCGATGTCCCCTCGTACACCGTTAGGTTAGGTAACTAACGGCAGAGCGGGGCAGGGCTAGCGCGGGTGTAAAACATAAGTAACGTCTATATAATATATCATATATACTATATACAGTATTTATCACAACATATCAAATGATCACATCACAGATATCGCAGCAGAAGAAACATATAAAACATTGGATATACTAGGACGTCCGTGTTTTCAATACGAGCCAGTATAAAACACGGATTCCACGGTCGCGATGAATAGCCAAATCCACATTCCTAGACCCCTACGAGAGCGGCAAGCAACACTGCCAATTCTAGGGTTAGGAGACCCGGTCTCGACTCCTCGAGATGGTCTCCCACTGGAGCTTAGAACCCGGTTACTTGTGCTCCCCGCCTTGGGTCTACCTAATTCGGAAAAGTAAATAATATACAAGTGGTGACATCAACCTCATCCCGGAAGTGCCCCAATTAAAAGAATATTACATACAAGTGAATTTTACATGAATGAAAAAGAAAAAACTCTCATCTCACATAAAACCCCCGGCTATTCAAAACGCGACGATCCAATACAACATATCACAACAACACATAATATCTCATACCATCAACGTAAGCAAGTATGCGTATTCCGATTGTCGTTGATGTATAGCAACGAAGCCGGCGATACACCACATACTACGCTTACGGTCACAGAAAAGAAAGTGTAAAACTACAACAGTTGGAATTCGCAACCTCTTTAGACATCGCATGCCTAACCAAATGAATTCCTTAGACATCACATGCCTAACAATTATAAACCACGCATTTTAGTCTCTTTATCGAAAACTCTTTTCAATATCAAGTCGGGCAATCCAACAAGATTCCCGACAACCTGATCGAATGCTCGTCGCAAACTTTAACAGACGGCCGCACCCCCGGATGCCGTCGACGAAGTGCTCTAAGGCGGAACACCGCTGCCGCGAGCACCCGAACGGATGCTTTTGGCGACGGGGTTCTCCTACAGTCACTTAGTCGGGGCTTTAGGGCATGGCTGTCTATTAAGTTTACCCGGCGAGTATCCGCGTACACTACGTGATTGCGATGGACTTTTGATCACATCAAAATCCTGTGGCAACCAATCAATTGAGACTAAACTGCTATGTTTATAACATTCAAATTAGTTATCTCATAACTTCTTGTGGATTCCAAATATTGTATCACAATCCAGATAAATAGACAATGTTAAACTTTCCGATCGAATAATCAAACACCCAAGATTTCCCCAATATATCTCAACACTTGAAATCAGTTTAAAAACATCCATCACATGCCACAGTACCAATGGTCCAGCCGTTGAAGGGTCAAGCCAACGCCTCACATGTGGCACGCCGTACTGCCCCAAACCCAAAGATTCAAAAGCCAGTTCAAGACGGTCACATAATCGAGTTAAGGTTTGTTGTCTTCTAGAGGGTCCACCGCGTTACTTGCACGACTTTGAACGTTCTTAAACTCGAGAAAAAATCCAACTTTTGAAAAAATTTCCAACAGGGGAAAAAGTGAGTTATTGATATCCGTTCGAACTTTTTAACAGTATCTAAAAATATCTGGAACAAACTAAACAAAGTTAAATTATCCGATCGAATCAACGAGTCCCCAATACAACCCTAGAAAACTCAACACTTGAGTGGAATTAAAAAATTCCCAGAAAAAATTGCCAGGAAAGGACCTAAGAATAAATATATGAAATTACAGGGACTAAGTCCAAATTTTGGCCGCGGAACCGCCGCCAAACCCTTGGTTTGGCCGCGGTTCCGCGGTCATTTCAGGGACTTAGTGGACCGTACGTCACAGTAATTCTTAGTTTTTCCTGCTTGTTTTTCTGAGCATTTTTAATTCATAAAAAATCACATTTTCAAAAAATGTACAGAGAAGGGTTTACATCGGGGTTTTCGGGTTCGATCGGACTTTAAACTTCGTCTAGACTTCGCCTAAAGCTCTAGCTTGGCTCTGATACCACTGTAGGGTTTCTAGTCACACGCATAAGGGTCTACGAGGCATCAACCATGCCCGATTAAAATTTTAGCCGTGCCGAACAACTCTAATACGGATCTTTAAACTAGGGTTTAGGCGAAAACTTGCATGTTAACAACTTTAATACTAAGTGAAAGAGATTACAACCTTTGTAGATCCGGTCCTTCACTTCATTAGCTCCGTGTAAACGTCCCCATTGCTGCGATCGTGAACTCCGGACTCTAGAGAAGCTCCACGGGAAGAACGAACGTGCTTGTTACGATGACTTCGAGGCCGAAGATGATCTACGTCGGGGAGACACTAACTCAAGCTATTCCTTCACTAGGTCATAAACTTCATGAAGAGAACACACTCTACTACATGGAAAGTGGTAGAGGATGAAGAAGTAGGAAGTGGGCTCACTTTAGAATTGATTTTCTCACTCTTTTTCTCATGGCACCATTGGAGCTAGTAAGCTTTTGGATGGAGCTTGATGAAGAAGAAGAAGAAAGAAAGAATTATCCATCCAAATGAAAACTTATCCAATATATAATGTAACCATGGGTGAGTTAAGCTATCATGCTTAACTCATGTAGAGAATTAACCAAAGCATTAGGTTAAAGGTTAGGTTAAAGAATATCAAAAGAAATGACAAAAGAGTGGACTTTGTCAAAGCTTCTCCAAGCTTCTTCAGGCTTGATTACTTTGACTAAGTTAAACCCTTTTGTTAAATCTTAAGATAAAACAATAACCCTAATCTTTACCCTAATCTTGGTATGAGTCTCATACACCCATCTTGTGTGTATCATCAAGCATGATACAAACATGTACACTTGCATATATCACATATAAACAATGTGCACAAACAAGTGAGAAAATAAATCTTAAGTGAGCTAATACTAGTTAATGTAATGTAATATATCAAATATATAATTATACATTAAATTATTAGATCAACTATTGATTTAATAATCCGGCAATAACCGACTAATATCATGTGTAACAACTTATCGAATCAACACTTGATCCGATAACCCGGCTATAACGCATACAACCGATCAATGTTACAAATCGCGAGAATAGAATACGGTATCTCATATCGTATTAATCTCGGTTCCGCACATATCACATATGTTCTCCTACTCCGTTTCGCTTGAGCCAGGAAACCCCTGTGTACGACTCTAAAGACTCGTCAATACGCCGGCAGTAGGTGATGATCATATCAAACACCCACAAGCCGCAAGCGGTGTGCTAAACGTAACGGCCACCCGAGTATTGAGCGATCAGAAGATCAACAAGCAAGCCCGCTAGTTCTCCTGTGAATCCAATCAGTAACACTCCCGTACAGTCCGGTCTCGTCGTCTGATATGTCGCATATCTCGCCTAGGGGTGGTAAACGTCAAACCCCAGTTGCTCGATAAGTCGTGTCGATATGACGTCTATAACAGTTTGAGAAACTACTGGTAACACTTACCAGCAAATCTCAGTAACCCTGGCCAGGGATTTCCGGTTATAGCCAATCGAACACAGCACAACATCAACTCCCTATACCGGGAGAGACGAATCCCCTCCTATCGCTCATTGCCTCCATGTGATTCGGGACTGTACCCAAAAACCACCGTTTTGCACGCCCTCTTGGACGTGGTAAGGTGGAAATCAAATCACAGTGGGAATCACACAAGACTCTATGATGATCTCGGGTCAACAGACTACTCTGTACCAGTGTCACCGGAGAACTGCCATCTGACGTGAGGTATAATACCATCTGGGAGTTCTCGACGAGTCCGTTCAGTGTACCCAGTCTCCACTGAGCACCCGTACACCATCCTTGATGTCAAACACCGATGGATATGGGATCATCGATCGCCCATCATATGGGTCAAGATGCGTATACGCTAGTCTACTCTGGTGTATCGATGCCCTGTCTCGATACACCCTCGACTAGGAACGGTTATAGGATGTACTCGTCGACTACCGTGGCCCCACTAGTATGATCTCATCATTGTCCCAGTAGTCGAGTACATATCCTAAGGGCTTTATCAACATGTAATATAGAGACAATCAGAGTACATGTTAAGATAAAGTGCAACCAGATAGCATACTATCATGTCGAGCAAGAAAGTCATCCCTATATATGTCCTAGCATCCACTACAATATACATCGTATGTACAGTAATGGCATCTAGGGAATACATATAACTAACACTTGGCTGGCTCCAAAGACTCGCTTCATCCTTCAAAAACAAACTCTGGGTGATGGGGAATACGTAAAGTCACATTCCTAGCTCGGCAATCAATAATCGCATGGAATGTACCCATCCAATCTATCCCGAGAATTGCGTCATAGCTGCCTGTTCCGATTAAATGGAAATTCGCGTAGAATTCCCAGCCACACACTATAACTGGACAGGATCTACATTCTCGACTAGATACTATAACACCATTACCCGTATGTATTTCCCAACCCTTGGTCAATGGTTCATGTGGTATGGAGTGTGTATCAACGAAATGTGCAGATATGAAACAGTGTGATGCTCCAGAATCAAACAGTACTCTAGCTGGCATAGAATGAACGAGTAGAATACCTGTAACAACTTCACCTGAGGCCTCTTCCTGCTCGACGGTCAGGGTGAAAGCCCGCCCTTGACTGCGGCCTGTGTTGGTTTGCCTCTGTTCTAGTGACTTCTGCTGCTGCGGTCCAGACCCTCCCTGTAGCTCTGTTCGCTGAGGGCGACCACTAACCCAGTGCTGGTTGGATCCGCAAATCAAACACTGTCTCTTGGCACGGCAACAGTCCTTTTGGGTGTGCCCGTCCATGTGACAGTAGCCGCAGACTAAGGCTTTACTCTGTGGATGCTGCTGGAGCACGAAGGGACGCTTCATCTGCGTTTTCCCTGGCCTGTGAATTGGTATGACCCCTCGGGATGATGTGTGAGTACACGATGGAACTACTGGGGCCTCCTATCACTCGATCCCCCCCTGAATTTATTGATTAGCTTCTCCTGAATTCATGCAGCGTTGAGCACCTATGCGAAAGTCTGCAACTCAAGTGACGCAATCAATTGTTGCAGCTCAAAGTCCAGTCCCTGCAAGAAACGTCTGGCCCTGGTAGCCTCTGAAGCGACCATATACGAAGCGAATCGGCTCAGACGGTTGAATTCTGCCGCATACATGTCAACAGGATGACCGTTCTGCTTCAGTAAGATAAATCTTTCTTCCATCTCTGCCTTGGCGATAGGAGGAAAATAGTGGTCCAAGAAACACTCTTTGAACTTGCACCACTCGATCGGCCCATCAAGTCTGCTCTCTTCGACGGACCACCAAGTACGGGCTTCTTCCTCCAGCTGGATCTTTATCACATTCACCTTCTCTTCATCGGGTACCCGTGCGGCCGTCAGTAGGTTCTCCACATTGGCCAGCCATTGTTCGGCCTCGAGTGGTTCGGCTAGTCCCGTAAACACAACTGGGTGTAAACTCCGGAAGTCCGACACAGTGCCAGTCCTGGCAGAAATAGCTGGTGTAGTGGTTCCCTCGGGGGCGGTAATGAGAGCGGTGGATCCCCTTAATGTGGTAATTGCCCTGAGTCCTTCGGTAAGTAGGTCCGTCTATCTCTCCTAGGCTTCCGCGAGGGTCGTTAGTGCATTCAGGATTTTTTCTATGCGATCCTGAGAACAGTGTTCGAGGAGAGGTCGTTCATGGAGGTCATGTCGCTGAAAAATAGATGAACGGATATGATTAGATGCAAGGATGAAAGTGAGAAATAGTGAAGTGAAAATAATATAATAAAGCGTAGTTAATGTTATCCCTTAATACTAAAACCTGGATCTGATACCAACAAAACCATGTCACACCCCGCTTCCCAAAATACGGAATACGGGAGGCGACTAGACCAGCCATACTCCTACAGTCAAGGAATAATCCTGCCGTAGTCACACTTCGGCTTCTAGCATTACATGGTAATCAGAAAGCACAGCACAAAAGTAAAGGAAACACATCACTAGTTTATTACACCAACTTTCATTGTTCACGATTTACAATAGAATGAAAGAAAAGAAACTACTAACCAAGTGTGAATACAAGGTTGATTTTGCAGGGTTCTCTAGGACGGCCGCTGGGTTTCGGGAGGCATCGACCATGTCGTTTTCAAAATTTGGCGCGCTAAAGAACCCTAACGCTAGAATCTAAACTAGAGAATTAGACGAAGAAGCATGTAAACATCTTTACATTTAAGTGAACAAGAAATACAACCTTTGTAGACCGGTCCTTCACTTCAATAGCTCCGTGTAGTAGTCCTTTCGCTCCAAGTAGTGATCTCCCGGACTCTAGTGAGGCTCCACAAGGTGAAATGAACATGCTTGCTTGAAGTCTTCGAGACCGAAGATGATCTACGTCGAGGAGACACTAACACAAGCTACCTCTTCACTAAGTAATGAACTAGCGAAGAAACAACCCAATCTAAATGGCTAGTAGAGAAGAGGTTGATGAAGTAGGAATTTTGCTCACTTTAGAAATAATTTTCTCACTATTTTTCTTCATCTCCCATAAACCTAGAGAGCTAAGCTCTTGATGAATAAGAAGATGAAGAGAGAAGAGAATGAAACTCATGAGGTGAGAATAGAAACCATGGGTGAGTTAGTGTCGTATACTAACTCATGTAGAGAATAAACCATGGCTAACAATAATGGTTAGGTTAATAAATATCTACAAGTAAAACAAAACTAGTGGACTAAGTCAAAGATGCTTCAAGCTTCTCTAAGCTTCCAAGCATGACAACTTCCAACTAATATTGAATTACTTTAAATAAATAAAACCACACATTATTATAAGGATGGTGTGAGTCTCATACACCCATGTAGCATGTGGCATCTAGCATGACACAAAAGATGTACATTAATATATATCACATATATACTAAGTGTACACTAGTGAGAAAAAGAAATCTTAAGTGAGCTAATATAAGTTAATGTAAGATAATATATCAAATATATAATTATACATTAAATTAATAAATCAACACTTGATTTAATAATCCGGCTATATCATATACAACCGATTAATATCAAATGTATCAACTTGTCGAATCAACACTTATTCGACGGTTATATCACATATAACCGATATATATCACATATCGCGAGAATAGAATACGGTATCACATAATCGTATTAATCTCGGTCCCGCACATATCACATATATGCTCCTACTTCGTTTCTCTTGAGCCAGGAAACCTCTGTGTAGGACTCTAAAGACTCATCAATACGCCGGCAGTAGGTGGTGATCATATCAGTCACCCACAACCCGCAAGCGGTCTGCTAAACGTAACGGCCACCCGAGTATTGAGCGATCAGAAGATCAACAAGCAAGCCTGCCCATACTCCTGCGAATCCGATCAAGTTACACTACCGTACAGTTCAGTCTCTTTGTCAGATATGTCGCATATCACAACCTGGGGGTGGTATAACGTCAGACCCTAATAGCCTGATAAGTCATGCCGATGCAAGGTCCATAACGGTTCGAGAAACAACTGATAACACTTACCAGTAAATCTCAGCAACCCTGGCCAGGGATTTTCTGTTATGTCCAATCGAGCATAGCGCAACATCAACCCCCAATACCGGGAGAGACGAATCCCCTCCTATCGTTCATTGCCTCCATGTGACTCGGGACTGTACCCAAAAACCACCGTTTTTCACGATCTCTTGAAAGTGGTAAGGTGGAAATCAAAGCACAGTGAGAATCACACAAGACTCTATGACGATCTCGGGTCTACAGACAAACCTGTACCAGTGTCACCAGAGAACTGCTATCTGACGATAGGTATAATACCATCTAGGAGTTCTCGGCGAGTCCGTTCAGTGTACCCAATCTCCACTGAGCACCCGTATACCATCTTTGATGTCAAACACCAATGGATATAGGATCATCCATCGCCCATCATATGGGTCGAGAAGCGTATACGCTAGTCTACTCTGGAATATCGATGCCCCATCTCGATACTCCTGCGACTAGGAACATTTGAAGGATCACTTACCGACTACCTCATCCCCACTAGTATGATCTGAATCATAATCCCGGTAGTCTAGTACTCATCCTAAGGGCTTTATCAACATGTAATAGAGAAATAATAAGTGTTCATGTTAAGATAAAGTACAACCAGATAGCATACTATCATGTCGAGCAAGAAAGTCCTCCATATATATGTCCAAGCATCCACTACAATATACATCACATGTACAGTAATTGCCTCTAGGGCATACATATAACTAACAATCACCCACTTGCACTAAGGCCATTTGTTGCAGTATCTCATACTCAACGTCCTATAGAAGTCTGTCTAGGGAAAGGCCCCGCCGTGTTATTGTAACACCCGAGCCCAATGCTACTATTTTCAGTTACCGTTCGAACGTAGTGTGGCACTTATTTCATTTATCTTGCTTGATGGTTAATTATTGTAAATTTTACCCGGAAATTAATTTCTGCATATAACAATTTTTGGCATCTAAAATAAAATTAAAAAATATTCATCTTGGCCTGCTTGGCACCCCTAACCCTGTTGTAGCGTCTGTGCATCGTGTTCTCGTCCCGTTCAGTGAAACGGGCGAGTTTGGACGGCTACGTGCACGTACGTGTGTCCATTTTGGGGGTATGCTTTTTGATCATAAAACACTTCATTTTAAATTTTGGATCCCGCCTAAAATTCTATTATTTCAATTTCAAATTTTTGGACCCGACCGGACGCGATTTGGAAATGTTTTACTTTGCGCCAAAATCTCAGATTTTAATATATTTAAACCATTGCATATATTTTTCTAACTAACCTGATATCTTACTGTTCATTACCTATCTTTTAAATCTTTAAGTTAACCATATAATATTTTTATAATCTTTTATATCCTTCTCAATTTATTCTCTCAGCCAATCGCAACCTCCCCTTTAACCCCGTGGGCCCCACTTTCTCTCTCTCCCTCTTCTCTCTCTCTCTCGCTCTCTCTCTCTCTCCACTTTTTTTCTCTCTCTCTCCCTCATATATTCTCTTGTACTTCTCTTTATCATTCTTTCTCTTCTTGCTTCATGTCTCGTTTCTCATTTTTTTAACTGTTCTTTTGTTGCCGGAATTCCGTCGTGCCGGTGACGCTTCACGACGTTCCAGCGAGGTACCCCGACCCGTGTGGTTCCTTTGTTCGTCGTTTGGGTTCATTTCGTGAACCGTGCGCCCATCGCGAGTTTTCCCCGCCGACGGTTAACGTTCCGTTTTCCCGATTCGCGACCCATCAGGCAAGTTAATCTTGCTACATGCTATATAATTCATTTTATACCTATTTAAATAAATACCATACCTATAGTTTAAATCTAGTGCCCCATGTTTAATTTTATAACGTTTCGATGTTCCGTTTGCATCCGTTTATATCATATTAAATCTAGATCATGAAAACTTATCTTGTGACATACTAGATTACATTATACTGCATCCATATCAATTAAAATATACATCGTCGTAATATTTCTTATTATTATCTTTAATTAGTTTATAATCTGCATTTTATGATATTATATATTTAAAATACTATAGTTTACACATGAAACGTCGTTGAAAAAGCGGATACGACAAATCTGAAATTTACTGTACACCTTACCGTATAAAATTCATTATAAATCATACAAAAATTATTACTATACGTTATTTAGTTCGTTACGAAGCTAACTCAGAATACTATAACTCTATGAAATATTTACATGCAAAATAAATTGTTTAAATAACGTAAAATGCAAATTAAAATGTCTCCAAACTGCTGTCCAGGGAAATTCCAGCAGCAAACTTTCAACTTCGAATGTTCATAACTTTTTATAGGGACAACCTGAGATGCTTATACTAATAAAACTGAAAACCTTATTGAATTATATTTGTTTTGGTATAAGACACGTCCTTTTTGGAGAACGTTTGTTATTTTTAAGCTATTTTACAAATTAGGGTGACGCTGAATTTCTGAACGGAACTTTCTTGGGCATGGTTAATCAATACCACTTTTATAGTTATTAATCGCTTTGAATATGCTATCCATATTAATATTATTATATCAATATTTATATCATATGTTGCTTAGTTGTACATCCCACATTACCATTTTATAGTTTTATAACTTTTCGGATACCCGTTTGCATCCATCGCATTTAAGATACATATAATTGCATTCATAGATCACATTACTACATAATAATGTGATATTAACACTCCATGTTTAATAAATTGCATCCTAATTAATATTGGAACTATAAATGTAACCCTAATCGATAACTGTGCATCCATATCCTTGAAATTATATCTATTTGCATATCATATTACATGTTCCAGTTTATTGTTCTGATAGTACTCATGCTTGTTTATTTATACACATGCTTATGTTAGTTTGATTATGAGCACCCACATGACATCTTGTGCTTCCTGACATGACCTGTTACACTTCCTACTTGACCCGACATGGTACCGTATACTGCTTGACTTGACATGATGTACCATGACCTGACCTGTTACCTGATCTTGTGTCTAATGCCAACAAACATAACATGTAGTCCTCATGGACCGTTCCTGTTGTCTATCCAGACAAACCTGTTTACCTGATCCTGTGTTGGCATTAGTTTCTTGATTACTGGATACCTGACTTGACATACACATATAACTTGGGGGTATGGGGAAATCAAAGGTGAAATCTGACTTGTAACTCGACAGTTCACTACCTGTATTGAGTGTACACATTCCTGTTTTGTGCCTAGCGGCATGTCTCGGTTTCAGCCGAGAATATTGTGGCCGTGGTCCCGGGTATGTACGGGATACTATCGAGTGTACACATTCCTGTTTTGTGCCTAGCGGCATGTCTCGGCTGCAGCCGAGAATATTGTGGCCGTGGTCCCGGGTATGTACGGGATACTATTGAGTTACATCGATGATTCATCAATTTGGTTTCAAAGACTTTAGAACAGAGAACCTGATAGAACAGTTTAGTTTACCCACTGCACACTACCCTGTACTGCTCTGATTTATATTATTGTTACCCTTGCTTTATTCATGTTTATATTCGCATTGCCTGTTTATTATGTTATTACTTGATGACTTGACGCGCTGACGTCTGGGTTTTGCATGGCCCAGATTCTTCTACCTTGCTGCAGACTGATTAGGAGTTTTGCCGCTGTTAGACGAGCGGTGAGGTTCCTGTCGGTACGTAGTTTCACTCCAGGTGTTTGATTTATTGTATCTTTTGGCTTCCGCATATTGTTATCTCTTGATTCTTTTACTCTGGCTTATGGACATGTACTAGGTAGTTAGTTTACTTTCTTGTTCTTGATATCTCCACAGCCGTAATGTGACTGTGGAAAGATTTTTCCTTTCCACAGGTATCATGGTTGGCTATGTCACGTGCCCACTTTAGCGTACTTTGGGAAGCGGGGCGTGACATGGTTCTTTTGGTATCAGAGCCATAGGATAGTCGGGTTGATTCTTTTATAGTTGGGTATTGTACCCAATACACGAATCAGAATACCCGTGTTTAGGAAACATGTCCTGCCACCTTGACCGTTTTACCATTCTTGAATCACATTCTTCCTGATTATATCTTTTACGATGTGCAAACTTCCTTTGCATATCGACTCGAAACCCGATTCCTTGTTATCTTTAGGACATAGGCGACTTGGGTAGAGTTATGTAATTGTGGCTATGATACCGCGGCATAGTTACAATGCGGCACTCTATTTAAGTATCTTGGAGTTCTAGCCTTGATCTATATTCAAAATCTATCATCATTCTAATGTTGGGTATTTTGAGTTCAGGATTATGGCCGGTAAGAAATTGAAGACATACCAAGGTGTGTCGACGAAGCCGCCATGCTTGGAGTGATAAGGGTAATGCTGGAGAATCAAAAGAATCAGACCGAGCTGATCCAGCAGCAAGCGGACTCGTTTCAGGAAGGTTTGCAGATCGTTCAGCAGTCTGTGAACAATGTTGGAGCTAAGCCAGTTGACCGAGTAGGGACAGTAGCAGATTTCAGACGTTTGGGTCCGTATACATTTACTGGATTGGAAGAGCCGTTGCCAACAGAGCAGTGGCTAGTTGACACAGAGAATTTGCTTATTGCGGCACAGATTCTAGATGAGAAAGAGTTGATGTGGTACGCATTCAGTTAGTGGATTACGCCCGAGAATGGTGGCTTGTAGAAGGGAACCGTTTGCCCAAGCCGATCAAGTGGGCGGATTTTTCGAAGAGTTTCCTGGAGAAGTTCTTCCCGCGGACTGCACGGGAGGAAATGGAAGAGAAGTTCATCGGACTAAAGCAGAAGGGAGCACCCGTAGATGTGCATGCAGCAGAATGGACGAGACTCAGTAGTTTCGCTGGACCTTTAGTTGCCAACGATGCAGACAGGGCACGGAGGTTCATGCGAAGACTGGACGTGGACATCCAGAGGCAGATTGTCTCCCTGGGTTTGACCACTTTCTCACAAATACTTGCAGCAGCCAAGAGCAGCAGAGTTTATCTGGGATGAAAGGGAGTTTGCAGCAGACAGCAGTTGCGTTAAGGAAGCAGTTCGGTCGGGCCGGTCGAGTTTAGGGATAGGCCGACAAACAATATTCTTGCATCAATGGAAGTGATGAAAGTAAAGAGCCGGCCGTTGTTCGTGATTTTATAGACGTGTTTGAAGATATATCGGGTTTACCGCCAAAGCGAGACGTGGAGTTCGCAATTGACCTTATTCCTGGTGCAGCGCCAGTATCTAAAGCGTATTATCCAATGGTGCCAGTAGAGTTGGAAGAAGTAAAAAAACAGGTAGCTGAATTGCTTGAAAAGGGTTGGATTCGAAGCAGTAACTCGCCTTGGGGAGCTCCAGTTCTTCTAGTAAAGAAGAAGGATGACACAAGAAGGATGTGCATCGACTATCGAGAATTAAACCGGGTGGCTATCAAGAACAAGTACCCGATCCCTCGCATTGGAGAACTTTTTGAGTAGCTTAGTGGCGCGAGGGTATTCTCGAAGCTGGATTTACGATCCGGATATCATCAGGTCCGAGTGAAAACAGAAGATATTTGCAAGACGGCGTTCCGAACTCGGTATGGACATTACGAGTACTTAGTGATGCCTTTCGGAGCAACGAATGCGCCGGCAGTATTCATGGACTTGATGAACCGAATCTTTTCACCTTTCTTGGATCAGTTCATTGTGGTATTCATTGACGATATTCTGGTTTATTCGAAGAGTTTTGAGGAACATTCTGAGCATTTGAAGATCGCACTGCGGACGTTGAGACAGGAGAAGTTATATGCGAAGATGAGCAAGTGTGAGTTTTGGCTGGAGGAAGTAAAGTTTTGAGGCATGTTGTGTCTGGCGATGGAATTTCCGTCGATCCAGAATAGATTGCAGCAGTTCGTGATTGGCCAATTCCAAGGAATGTTGCGGAGATAAGAAGCTTTCTTGGACTCGCCGGGTATTACAGAAAATTTGTGGAGAACTTTGCTCGTCTGGCGGAGCCGTTAACCAAGCCTACGCGCAAGGAGGTACCTTTTGTACGGACGGATAAGTGTGCGTTAGCTTTCGAGACGTTGAAGCAGAAGTTGATAACCGCCCCTATTCTGACCGTGCCAGACAATTCCGGAGGATTGGTGATTCACAGCGACGCGTCTGGGAAAGGATTGGGATGTGTTTTGATGCAGCATGGGAAGGTTGTAGCATATGCATCGAGACAGTTGAAGACCCATGAGAAGAATTATCCAACTCATGACTTGGAGCTTGCGGCTGTGATTTTCGCTTTGAAGATTTGGAGACACTACCTTTTGGACGAAAGAGTCGAAGTTTTTACAGATCATAAGAGCTTGAAGTATGTGTTCACACAGAAGGAGCTTAACATGAGGCAGCGTAGATGGTTGGAGCTGATGGCTGACTACGATCTTGATCTTAAGTACCATCCGGGGAAGGTTAATGTTGTGCCGGATGCGCTTAGTCGGTTACCAGTAATTCAGGTGTTAACTACGTAGAAGGAGATCGTCGCAGATTTTCGAAGATTTGACTTGGAGGTTGTGCTACCGCGTTCTACGGGACAGTTGTTGCAGCTGCAAGTACATTCGTCTTTGATCGAGAATATTAAAGCAGCTCAATCGCAGGATCCTAGACTGCAAAAGTTTCGAGAGCAGGTTGAAACCGGGCTACGAACAGATTTATTGATCCACGAAGATGGTTCGTTGAGGTATGGTGGCCGTTTGTATATGCCAAAGGGTGATGTTCGTGAAGAGCTTATGAAGGAGGCACACAGTTCAGCTTATTTTGTACATCCAGGAGGCACAAAGATGTACCGAGATATTCGACAGCATTTCTGGTGGGAAGGCATGAAACGGGAGATTGCTCGCTTTGTGGCAAAGTGCTTGGTGTGTCAGCAAGTTAAGGCTGAACATCAAAGGGTTGCTCGTTTATTGCAACCACTTCCGATTCCTCAGTGGAAGTGGGAACATATAACCATGGATTTCGTGACGGCTTTACCGCGGAGTCCAAAAGGCAACAATGCAGTATGGGTAATTGTTGACCGATTGACCAAGGCAGCTCACTTTATTCCTTTTCGGGTTGGTCAATCAACAGAGACTTTGGCAGAGCGGTACATGCAGGAGATTGTAAGATTGCATGGAGTACCGGTGAGCATCGTGTCCGATCGGGACACTCGGTTCTTATCACACTTCTGGAGGAGTTTACAGGAAAGTTTGGGGACTCGATTGAAATTTAGCACAGCTTATCATCCTCAAACTGATGGTCAGTCGGAGAGAACGATCCAAACTCTTGAGGATATATGAGAGCATGCATGTTGGACTTCAAGGGGTCTTGGGAGGATCATCTACTTTTGGTGGAGTTTTCTTACAACAACAGTTTTCAGGCAACTATTCAGATGGCTCCATTTGAAGCTTTGTATGGTCGTAAATGTCGTTCACCTGTTTGTTGGGACGATGTCGGTGAACGAAAATTATTGGGACCAGATTTGGTTGTGCAGACAGTTGAGAAGGTTAACCCTATCAGAAATCATATGAAGGCAGCACAGGACCGACAGAAGAGTTGGGCAGATACGTCAAGAAGACCTCTAGAGTTCGCCATGGGTGATTTGGTATTCTTGAAGATATCACCGACTAGAGGGGTGATTCGTTTTGGAAGTCGAGGAAAGCTTAGTCCTCGATTCGTTGAACCTTTTGAGATCTTGGAGCGTGTTGGTGAGGTAGCGTATCGTTTGGCGTTACCGCAGTCCTTGGCGAATGTGCACGATGTGTTTCACGTATCTCAACTCCGTAGGTATGTTCGAGATGAAACACACGTATTGGATCATTCGGAGCTAACAGTACGAGAAGACTTGACTTTTGAGGAGCGACCGATTGGAATCGTGGATCGAAGGGAAAAGGTTCTTAAGAACAAGATAATCCCTCTTGTGCTTGTTTCTTGGGGTAATCACTCGCATGGAGAGTTCACTTAGGAACGAGAAGATGAAATCCGGCAGAAGTTTCCTCACCTTTTCTTGTAGTTATCTATCTTTGTATTCTTGGAATTTCGAGGAAGAAATTCTTTTTGTAGTTGGGTATAATGTAACACCCGAGCCCAATGCTACTATTTTCAGTTACCGTTCGAACGTAGTGTGGCACTTATTTCATTTATCTTGCTTGATGGTTAATTATTGTAAATTTTACCCGGAAATTAATTTCTGCATATAACAATTTTTGGCATCTAAAATAAAATTAAAAAATATTCATCTTGGCCTGCTTGACACCCCTAACCCTGTTGTAGCGTCCGTGCATCGTGTTCTCGTCCCGTTCAGTGAAACGGGCGAGTTTGGACGGCTACGTGCACGTACGTGTGTCCATTTTGGGGGTATGCTTTTTGATCATAAAACACTTCATTTTAAATTTTGGATCCCGCCTAAAATTCTATTATTTCAATTTCAAATTTTTGGACCCGACCGGACGCGATTTGGAAATGTTTTACTTTGCGCCAAAATCTCAGATTTTAATATATTTAAACCATTGCATATATTTTTCTAACTAACCTGATATCTTACTGTTCATTACCTATCTTTTAAATCTTTAAGTTAACCATATAATATTTTTATAATCTTTTATATCCTTCTCAATTTATTCTCTCAGCCAATCGCAACCTCCCCTTTAACCCCGTGGGCCCCACTTTCTCTCTCTCCCTCTTCTCTCTCTCTCTCGCTCTCTCTCTCTCTCTCCACTTTTTTTCTCTCTCTCCCCCTCATATATTCTCTCGTACTTCTCTTTATCATTCTTTCTCTTCTTGTTTCATGTCTCGTTTCTCATTTTTTTAACTGTTCTTTTGTTGCCGGAATTCCGTCGTGCCGGTGACGCTTCACGACGTTCCAGCGAGGTACCCCGACCCGTGTGGTTCCTTTGTTCATCGTTTGGGTTCATTTCGTGAACCGTGCGCCCGTCACGAGTTTTCCCCGCCGACGGTTAACGTTCCGTTTTCCCGATTCGCGACCCATCGAGGCAAGTTAATCTTGCTACATGCTATATAATTCATTTTATACCTATTTAAATAAATACCATACCTATAGTTTAAATCTAGTGCCCCATGTTTAATTTTATAACGTTTCGATGTTCCGTTTGCATCCGTTTATATCATATTAAATCTAGATAATGAAAACTTATCTTGTGACATACTAGATTACATTATACTGCATCCATATCAATTAAAATATACATCATCGTAATATTTCTTATTATTATCTTTAATTAGTTTATAATCTGCATTTTATGATATTATATATTTAAAATACTATAGTTTACACATGAAACGTCGTCGAGAAAGCGGATACGACAAATCTGAAATTTACTGTACACCTTACCGTATAAAATTCATTATAAATCATAAAAAAATTATTACTATACGTTCTTAAGTTCGTTACGAAGCTAACTCAGAATACTATAACTCTATGAAATATTTACATGCAAAATAAATTGTTTAAATAACGTAAAATGCAAATTAAAATGTCTCCAAACTGCTGTCCAGGGAAATTCCAGCAGCAAACTTTCAACTTCGAATGTTCATAACTTTTTGTAGGGATAACCTGAGATGCTTATACTAATAAAACTGAAAACCTTATTGAATTATATTTGTTTTGGTATAAGACACGTCCTTTTTGGAGAACGTTTGTTATTTTTAAGCTATTTTACAAATTAGGGTGACGCTGAATTTCTGAACGGAACTTTCTTGGGCATGGTTAATCAATACCACTTTTATAGTTATTAATCGCTTTGAATATGCTATCCATATTAATATTATTATATCAATATTTATATCACATATTGCTTAGTTGTACATCCCACATTACCATTTTATAGTTTTATAACTTTTCGGATACCCGTTTGCATCCATCGCATTTAAGATACATATAATTGCATTCATAGATCACATTACTACATAATAATGTGATATTAACACTCAATGTTTAATAAATTGCATCCTAATTAATATTGGAACTATAAATGTAACCCTAATCGATAACTGTGCATCCATATCCTTGAAATTATATCTATTTGCATATCATATTACATGTTCCAGTTTATTGTTCTGATAGTACTCATGCTTGTTTATTTATACACATGCTTATGTTAGTTTGATTATGAGCACCCACATGACATCTTGTGCTTCCTGACATGACCTGTTACACTTCCTACTTGACCCGACATGGTACCGTATACTGCTTGACTTGACATGATGTACCATGACCTGACCTGTTACCTGATCTTGTGTCTAATGCCAACAAACATAACATGTAGTCCTCATGGACCGTTCCTGTTGTCTATCCAGAGAAACCTGTTTACCTGATCCTGTGTTGGCATTAGTTTCTTGATTACTGGATACCTGACTTGACATACACATATAACTTGGGGGTATGGGGAAATCAAAGGTGAAATCTGACTTGTAACTCGACAGTTCACTACCTGTATTGAGTGTACACATTCCTGTTTTGTGCCTAGCGGCATGTCTCGGTTTCAGCCGAGAATATTGTGGCCGTGGTCCCGGGTATGTACGGGATACTATCGAGTGTACACATTCCTGTTTTGTGCCTAGCGGCATGTCTCGGCTGCAGCCGAGAATATTGTGGCCGTGGTCCCGGGTATGTACGGGATACTATTGAGTTACATCGATGATTCATCAATTTGGTTTCAAAGACTTTAGAACAGAGAACCTGATAGAACAGTTTAGTTTACCCACTGCACACTACCCTGTACTGCTCTGATTTATATTATTGTTACCCTTGCTTTATTCATGTTTATATTCGCATTGCCTGTTTATTATGTTATTACTTGATGACTTGACGCGCTGACGTCTGGGTTTTGCATGGCCCAGATTCTTCTACCTTGCTGCAGACTGATTAGGAGTTTTGCCGCTGTTAGACGAGCGGTGAGGTTCCTGTCGGTACGTAGTTTCACTCCAGGTGTTTCTTTTATTGTATCTTTTGGCTTCCGCATATTGTTATCTCTTGATTCTTTTACTCTGGCTTATGGACATGTACTAGGTAGTTAGTTTACTTTCTTGTTCTTGATATCTCCACAGCCGTAATGTGACTGTGGAAAGATTTTTCCTTTCCACAGGTATCATGGTTGGCTATGTCACGTGCCCACTTTAGCGTACTTTGGGAAGCGGGGCGTGACAGTTATCCTTCGCGTCAAACCTCCTGACCTCGATCCCTTGGAGATCAACCATCTCCCTGATCAGGTGATACTTGCTTCAGAATATGTCTGGATCGCTGATGGGACGGGCGTTCCTAGGCTAAAGCCACAACTCCATTATTGTCTCAATAACACTTATTGGACGCTCAATGGTAGGAACCATGTTCATCTCATGAACAAGAAATGTCCAGACAGCCACTTTGGTAGCATCATTGGTAGCGATGTATTCAGCCTTTATCGTCTAGTATGTCACGGTATCTAGCTTGGAACTCTTCCAACATACCGTCCCTCCACTGAGGGTAAAGACAAAGCCTGAGACTGACTTTCAGTCGACCTTATCACTCTGGAAGCTTGAATTGGTAAAGGACTCCCACTGGAGTTCACCGTTACCAAAACCCCAAGAACATTTCTTCAGTGCTTCTCAAGTACTTAAGAATGTCCTTCACAGCTGTCCAGTGATTCTCCCAAGATCCGATTGATTCCTGACCACTACTCCTAGTGAGTCAACTACATATGGTCGGTACATAACATCGTATACATGATAGAGCCTATTGCCGAAGCATAGGGTATTCTTTGCACGTGAGCTCTCTCCAAATCAGTCTCGGGAGACATCCTTTTGGAGAGAGTGATTCCTGAGCAAGTAGGCGAACCACCATGCTTAGAATCATCCATACTAAACCCCTTTAGTATGGTGTTAGTGTACCTGGATTTGGGACACTCCCAATATCCACTTAGATTTATCACCATAGATAATAATCCACAAGATGTAGTAGGTATCATCCAGATCTTCCATGGAGAATCCTCGTGATAAGAGGAGCTTGACCGAGTGTAGCATAGGAAACCATTTCCTATCAAGAGTATGTCATCTACATACAATATGTGGAAGAAAACCTTACTCTCTACAACCTTCTTGTATATACAAGGTTCATCCACCATTTTGATGAAGTCAAACACTTTGACTGCCACATTAAAACAGATTATCCAACTCCACGATGCCTGCTTTAATCCTGATGGACGTAAGCATAGTTTTGAAAGTCTTAACTTTTCCATCTATACCAAGAATCTTCTCAAGATCCACTTGCTCCTGATGGGTTTTACCCCTTCAGGTGCAACATACAAAGTCATACTTTGTTGGTGTACATGGATTCCATCTTTGATTGCATAGCATCCAGCCATTTCACAAAGTCTCCACTTGTAATGGCTTGCCTGAACCTAGTTGGGCCATCATCTACCATGATGCAATCCTCGCTCCCACTGTCATCGAGAAGTGTAAGTCCGCAGTGGCGCCCCGGTCGTCGTTCCGACGCCGGAAATGCGGAAACAAAAATTTTGCAAACTAGCAAACCGGCACCACCGCGCACTTTTCACCCGGATCGGGCCATTAACCTAGCAACTAGCAAAAAAGAAAAGAGTAGAGAAGCTATACCAAGCGATCCGTGTCCTTCGGTCTTCGTCTCCACTCCGATCTCCCGCGGAAAATCCGTCCATCACCTCCTCGTCAAAAAGGGCACCACAAAGCCGAAGTCTTTTAAGGGCTCCCACCTCTGGACCGAGGCAACTCGGGCGCGAAGTTGGCTAGCCAACGCGTCCAAGATTTGCTGTAGAATAGTGTAGAATCGTTGTCTCTTTGGGGTTTAGTGTAGTTGCCATGATGGAGGTCAAAAGAACTTTGGAGTAATATGTGGAATCTTGTAGCAAGGAGAATGAAATGAAATGAAGAATTCCTCATCCAAAAATGAACCCTCTCACTCTACCTCCAAGATGTGGCCGGCCCTTCATATGGTGGGTGGGAAAAAACATGAATCAATAACAAAAATGAGAAAGGAAAAAGATAATGCAAGAATAAATGTCACACTCATCTCACAATTCAATCTTTTCATTTCCAATCTCAAAAAGGCAAAGGATGAGACCAAAATGGAATCTCATGATGAATAAACCATCATGATGTCTCACATATAAGAAAGAAACCCCTCCACTAATAAGTTATTTGCAAACTGCAAATAACCCCCTCCATCGAAAGTCCGGCCGTGAAGGAACAAAGGAAAACCGGCCGGAACGGAATGCAAACTGGCAACTTCAGAAAACAGATCCTGTAATAAATTACAGGAAAACCCCGCTACTGCAAATACATGCCCGCATTTGTATTTCCACTGAACACAAATGCAAAGAGACAATATCTACACTATCCAATATTAGGATCCGGCTTAAGCCAAAGCCGGCTAGTAAAGACGGTTCGATCACGATCCATGCAATACCGCACGTATTTTATCGAACCCTGCCATATCTCCATATGGCCTCTACAGCGTTTCGCCCGAAACCTGAGTAACTGTGTATGGTGGACTCTAAAGACTCGTCAATACTATGGCTGTGGATTTAACCACTAGCACGTCAGAGGTATTAGCAATACGTGACGGGCCACCAGCTATTGACTAAAAGGGACGTCGATGAGCAAACTCATCCTGACACCCTACTGAGCCTGTCAGTGACAATATCCGTACAGTCCGGTCCGTTCGTCTATGAGCATCGCATGGCGGGCCTAGGGGGTTGGTAAAAGTCAGACCCCCAAAAGCGGTACAAGTCGTGTCGGAGTGCAGCCCAGAACACCCTGAGATACTACTGGAATACCTACCAGCAAATCTCCTGCCTTGGCCAAGGACTTTTCATGTTCTGGCTCTCCTAGACACAGCGCGACCTCACCCCCAATACCGGGAGAGACGAACCCCTGAAGATCCGCTCACTGCCTCCATGTGGCTCGAGACTGTACCCAACTAAAACCTGTTTGCACGACTCCTTTGAGCCGTGGTAGGGTAGTAATCAAAGCACAGTGGGAACTCACACGAGACAAATGACGATCTCAGGTCGATGAATTAACCTGTACACATGTCACCAAGGAACTGCTATCTGACGTCAGGTATAATACCAACTAGCAGGTTCCCGGCGAGTCCTGTCCGGTGTACTCATAACCCAATGAGCACCTGTATACATCTTAGGTGAACCAACTGACACCAGTGGCTTGTGAGACCGGCCACCGCCCCTCGCCGGGGTCTCGACTGTATACACTAGTCTACTCTGGAGAATCGATGCCCTGTCTCGAAACTCCTACGACTAGGGACCTTTTAAGGATTTGCTTATAGACCCCAGCTCCCACTTATATGATCGCCCTCATACTGCTGGAAGTCAAGCAAGAATCCTAGGGGCTCTATCAACGTGTAATAGCGACTCGTAAGGTCACCTGAAGCAGTACACGATGATAAAGATAAACCAGATAGCATACTATCATCTCGAGCAAGACTGTCCTACTGGCATAGGTCTTCCCTCAATCACTGCAATCACGTGCCTGTGATCCAATAATTGACTCTGAGGGCACTATATCCAACAATCTCCCACTTGCACTCAAGGCTAATTATTGCGATGTCGCGTACTCACAGCCCGTGTGATACCGAACACCCAACTCCTCTACTAGTCAGTCTCACAAAGCTCGTTTGCGAAACTATTGCGTTCGAGGAATAGCCTTAGTGAGTGGATCCGCTCTGATGTTTCTTTCTATGTCTCTCTTTATCTCAAGTTCGCGGAGAAAACTATCTCCCGAAAAGAGCAATACCTGTCTTAGAATGTATGGATGTCTGATGGGACCTAGCTCATAAATGAACTCCAAATCCAAACTTCTTAGACTGTATCGTCAACTGAACCTAATCAGTATCATGCGCCATACCTTCCTTCAGTATCCACTTGGACCAACTGTCCAAACTACTGCCCCTCGTCAGAGGGAAAACTATAACTCTGACAACCTCTCTGTCATCCAGGTCACCTTGGAAGCCTGGAATGATAACTGTCTCCCGAAGGAGAATGCTGTTATCATATCCCTAGAACATCAACTTATGTTCTAAGGCTGCTTCCGAATGTTTCCCCAGGATTGGATCAATATCAACTTATTGCATCTACTGCAAGAACAACATCTGGTGTGGTACTTGACATCTCATGATTGACTCAATTGCCTAAGCAAGTGATCTGCCAATCATGCACATCCCTCTCCTCTTTAGTCTGTAAGACACCTTTAGAGAGGGTGACTCCATTACCTACAGGTACACTACCGTGCCTGGAGTCGTCCATTCTAAATAATCTTAGAATGCCGTCAAAGTACCCAGATTGGGAATCCACCCAAATCTAGATCTAAAACCATAGATCCAGTAACCAGAATGTCTGATATATTATCCAAGTCCTGTGTGGAGAAACCACTGTGTGACGACCAAAGTATAACCGATCGTAGTATAGGAATATCACTTCCTACTCTATGTATGTCATCAAATACCAGGACATCACACCCTACTACCTTCTTAACAGATCCATCCCCTATTCTGATGAAGTCAAACCTATGACTGTCACATCAGAAATAGATGATCTATCTCCGCTATATCTGCTTTAGTCTATAAATAGACATAAGCCTGATGTCTTCTGCTGCTCCCACTGACTACGACAACCCTCTGGCAGAGTCATATAGAAGTACACTTCTAAAGCTATTTTAGAACGACGCTATACTCATCCTCCTGCCGGGTTTCACAGTCTGGAACAACAGCAATGGCAAGTCTGGGTAAACAAGAACCTCCCTGCCACCGTCCTTGAGCATACCGAAGTACCTCTCGGTGCCTGAGGTTACCCACCATATCTGCGGAGTGGCCAATGGAATGTCAAACCAGATTGAATCTCTAGGTTCTTATCAAATCTTCAATAATCGTTTGCGGTTCTGGAATCACTTCCAGTTCTACCATACTCCCACTACTGTTTTCTGGAAAAAAAATCCATTTTTAATTAAAACTGTGGCGAGTTAAGAACAATATCGCTATTGATCTTCCAGATGGTAGAAAGTCAACCCTCGTCATAGCCCGGGTCAACCCACAAACAGCCATTACAGAAACGTGCCTTGAGTTGTCCAGAGTCTGGTTTTAAGCATAAGCTGGACAACTCCCCGTACCTTAACAATGTCAAGATATGAACTGTTCTATATCCAATATAGAAACAGAGGCACTGATTTAATTGAACCAGATTCAAATCATGCAGCTGTCTCCAGTGCATGTCAACTAAATGGAAAGAGGCCGATCAGCGTTACTCAACTTAGGAGTGCTTCCAATTATGAGTAACCTGAAAGAGAAGCAAGTACTCTTAATCATTACTATCAACTGAATACCATATACAAGTATATACATCTTCGATCACTTTGAAGAATCCCTATACTTGCAATACCTGGTTCTCTACTTTACTCTTATACTTATAACTTCTCAAAACTTCGACCTTGTATTTCTACGAAACACCTGTCTAAGAACTAGAGAAGTTATAAGTAAATAGAATATAGTATGAGTACCAACCCCTCTGTTCTTATGGACACTGGACAACATACAATACTCTGTATAAGTCCCTTGAGTCAAATAACTCATTCACTGTGTGTCGTAGGTTGAAAACTGTACTATGGTTATGAAGAATTACACCGTTGTTCAATGCTCCTTACCTAACCATCCACTGATATAGGTAAATGTCATAGACATAATTTCAAAAAGGTATGTCACACTCTATAAAAATAGACGTACAGATATATCAATTTGAAATTGGTGCATAACAACGGATATTCAAAACCAAATATTTGCCGACCGGCAGACAACCCAAGTGACTTCCTCAAATATCACCGATTACAACGAATCCCGATATAATGAGGATGATCACCCAATTCCCAATAACTTACTCCCACTCATCATCTGTAAAACCATACAGATGTGAGAATTATACCTGGTAAATACATACCCTGGAGCAAATGTCTAATTGGGAAATCAGTTTTCTTTTAACAGTACACAGTGAAACTGAAACATTGAAATGTTTCGATGGGGTATCTTGGTATTCATAGTAATGCCTCTTCCATTATCCAGATTCACAACTATAACCATATAATTCTTTGCCATTTCTCCAAATCCCTTTATATGTCTTTAGTCATTACCTTCTGTACACCCCTTTAGGCCAAATGGTTTTCTTCCTTCCCTACCGTTCGGCACCAGCCTATGGTTTGGAAGAAGACTATCCAATAAGCATAAAGGGTGTACTGTCCTAATCCTAGAAGCACTCGCAATGCGAGAGAAGGTGAAGATAAAAGACAACCGAATGAACCTTATTCCTATTTCTCCTGAACCAGGATCCATCCCCGAACTGGAACATGTTCCTTTCGAGTTCGTATATAACCATACGATGGATTATCCAATAAACTGGGATCTTCGTAGTGATATGGAGTGTCCTGGAGAAATACAAAGGTGATTTAGGATTGGCGAAGAAATACTTGGTTTGGTCATGAATAGCAGTCATAATTTATTTTGCCCTCTTACTAATCCCTTTCTTTGTCTTAACTTAATACCTTCTGTACACCGTTTAGGCTAATTGGTTTTCTTCATTCCCCACCGTTCGGCACCAGCCTAAGGTTTGGAAGAAGACTATCCAATTTGCGTAATAGGTGTACTATCTCCTAAACCAAGGAGTACTCGCAACCTGAGAGAAGGTGAAAAGAAAAGACAACTGAATAGTCCTATTCGTTTTCTCCAGAACTGGAAACCATCCTCGAATTCTTTCGAGTTCGTATATAACCATCAATGGTTTTTTCCAATGGAAGTGGACGTTCGTAGTAATACGGGGTGTCCTGGAGAAAAAGGTAAAAGTAGGAGTGGCAATGAGGTTTGCAACTCTGACAATCCAAAAGCCAGTGTTAAGAAGGTTCGGTCAACTTGGTCACTGAGTCATAGTCTAGGGTCGGGTCAATGGTCGCTGCCAAAGAGAGAGAGAAAAGAAACACTCAGCGTGCACTCTAACCTAGATCAGAATGGTTATCACTTTATCTAATCTGGAAACCTCCCACTGTAACGTCAAATTCTTCCCCAAACCTGAAAGAAGAATTAGCCGGGATCACCCGAGGAGTAAACCAACTCATCAGTGGGAATCGGGATCCAACTATCATCGCATGATAACGTGACAGAATCCGCTCACACTATCACACTCCAGAAGGTATGCGCATATCTGGCAAGTTTCAGTTTCTTTAGAAACTCCCGATGTGGATTTTTGCCCCATGCTCTTATGACCTTGACGAAGGCCAACAAATCATAAGTCACATGTCAAGTTCTACCCGTCATTGTCCAGGTTAATTTGAACCCACCCGTACAAGCCCTTGACGAAGGCCAACAAGGCTATACGACTTTCCCAAACCAACGCATCTATCTATACAGCAGAAAAGTAACAAGCAGCTACCATACACTATGCCTTGACGAAGGCCAACAAACATAGCATGAATACTACGTGCTACCCGTCTGAAACGACGGAGGGCTACGAATGGTTTCTGGCGAAAACCTTTAACGTAATGAACTGATATCGTTGAAGGAACTCGATATCTTTGGAAAAATATAGTGACGAAAACCTTTGCTAAAGAGGTCACTCCCGGTGAAGGGATCTCGACTCTTTCCCCGTAGAATGAGGTGCAGGATATTCCAACAGAATACCACGATGCAAAGCAAAAGTAATCGGCTATAGTGTAGTTATTGCCCTGACGCAATCTTCTGTCCAAGGGGTCACTCCCGGTGAAGGGATCTCGGCCCTTGCCTCGTCGACTGAGGAGCAGGATATTCCAACTGAATACCACGATGCAAAACAAAAGAGAACGCCCTTACAATAACAGCCTTTTGAAAAAGTGTTCCAGCAACATCAGAATAGGTTTTTTATCTTGCATTGATCCGAATCAACGCAGTCCCATCAACTGATCACACCACAAAGAACGAAAATATACTGATGTACGTATATACCATCCGCATTCGCCACAGGGTCCCGTCATCACCCGTTAGGTTACTTAACTAACGACAGAGCGGGGACTGGACTAGCGCGGATGCAAAACATATAAAACATCTACTAGTATATATATAATATATAATTTTCGCTCAAGGCGTGATAAAATGCAACAACACAGAAATGTACAGCATCACAGAATAATACAGATATCTGGGATCCCCGGGTTTCACAGAGCCGCTACTGAAACCTGACGTTCCCCTGGTCGTGTGGATAGCCTGTGCAAAGAAATCCTAGACCCCTACGGGCGCGGCAAGTTACCCGCCAAAACCTGAAGCGAGGCAACCCCCTTCAGCAATGTGAATGGACCACCCAGCACTTCACAGAATCCGGTAACTTGGGCACCCCTCCTGGGCCATCCTATACCCCCTACGGGTGCGGCGAATAGCCCGCCAATTCTAGAGTAAAGCCCCCTCTGTCTCAATGCCATGAGATGCGAGCTCGTTGCCCTTTAGAACCCGGCTATCCGTGCACCCCTCCTTGGGGTAATCCTAGTACAGAAAGTAAAATATACATACAACGGGTACATCGACCGCAACCTGGTCGTGCCCCAAAATAATAATACAAACAGGCAGTGACGGCAGTCCACATGTCGGACGCTCGCCCCGCAATATCAAATGTACATATAAAACAAAACTGTACTAACATTGCATCCAGGCTATCCCCCACGACCGATCCGCAACATCACAGCACAACACAGAACATCAACGTGAATGTCACGTTCGCAAATCCGTCTAAAAGGGCTATAGCAGATAGACTGGATTTACCGATCGAGTGACATTCACGGTCGCATATATAATGTAAATACTGTGAATTGGCATGTTTAAAATATCCGATCGAACAAATACATCGAAGTGGGCCCCAAGCAGTACTGTAGCACTTACAGAAAATTTGGGCCCAAAATTAATATCCCAAAACCCCTATTTCCAAGCATAAGACCTACTGGGAAATTTTGGTGCAATGAGCACACCTTCCCACCGCGGAACCGCGGCCAAACCAGGGGTTTGGCCGCGTTTCCGCGGCCGTACTAAGCGATCACTGTATCAAAATTTACCCGAATTCTTAGAATTTTCTGCTTGTGTTTCTGCAATGACCTGAAAAATGTTTGGAGCAGAAAAAATTGCGACAGAAACACGATGCTTTGAAAATACGGTTTTTGGGGATTTTTGTTCAATCGGGTTTTAAACATACTAGAGCAAGCTAGGCATGGTTAATGGCGTGGCTCTGATACCATTGTAAGTCCGCAGTGGTGCCCCGGTCGTCGTTCCGACGCCAGAAACGCAGAAACAAAAACTTTGCAAACTAGCAAACCGGCACCACCGCGCACTTTTCACCCGGATCGGGCCATTAACCTAGCAACTAGCAAAAAAGAAAAGAGTAGAGAAGCTATACCAAGCGATCCGTGTCCTTCGGTCTTCGTCTCCACTCCTCTCCCGCGGAAAATCCGTCCATCACCTACTCGTCAAAAAGGGCACCACAAAGCCGAAGTCTTTTACGGGCTCCCACCTCTGGACCGAGGCAACTCGGGCGAGAAGTTGGCTAGCCGACGCGTCCAAGATCTGCTATAAAATAGTGTAGAATCGTTGTCTCTTTGGGGTTTAGTGTAGTTGCCATGATGGAGGTCAAAAGAACTTTGGAGTAATATGTGGAATCTTGTAGCAAGGAGAATGAAATGAAATGAAGAATTCCTCATCCAAAAATGAACCCTCTCACTCTACCTCCAAGATGTGGCCGGCCCTTCATATGGAGGGTGGGAAAAAACATGAATCAATAACAAAAATGAGAAAGGAAAAAGATAATGCAAGAATAAATGTCACACTCATCTCACAATTCAATCTTTTCATTTCCAATCTCAAAAAGGCAGAGGATGAGACCAAAATGGAATCTCATGATGAATAAACCATCATGATGTCTCACATATAAGAAAGAAACCCCTCCACTAATAAGTTATTTGCAAACTGCAAATAACCCCCTCCATCGAAAGTCCGGCCGTGAAGGAACAAAGGAAAACCGGCCGGAACGGAATGCAAACTGGCAACTTCAGAAAACAGATCCCGTAATAAATTACAGGAAAACCCCGCTACTGCAAATACATGCCCGCATTTTTATTTCCACTGAACACAAATGCAAAGAGACAATATCTACACTATCCAATACTAGGATCCGGTTTAAGCCAAAGCCGGCTAGTAAAGACCGTCCGATTACGATCCGTGCAATACCGCACGTATTTTATCGAACCCTGCCATATCTCCAGATGGCCTCTACAGCATTTCGCCCGAAACCTGAATAACTGTGTGTGGTGGACTCTAAAGACTCGTCAATACTATGGCTGTGGATTTAACCACTAGCACGTCAGAGGTATTAGCCATACGTGACGGGCCACCAGCTATTGACTAAAAGGGACGTCGATGAGCAAACTCATCCTGACACCCTACTGAGCCTGTCAGTGACAATATCCGTACAGTCCGGTCCGTTCTATGAGCATCGCATGGCGGGCCTAGGGGGTTGGTAAAAGTCAGACCCCCAAAAACGGTACAAGTCGTGTCGGAGTGCAGCCCAGAACACCCTGAGATACTACTGGAATACCTACCAGCAAATCTCCTGCCTTGGCCAAGGACTTTTCATGTTCTGGCTCTCCTAGACACAGCGCGACCTCACCCCCAATACCGGGAGAGACGAACCCCTGAAGATCCGCTCACTGCCTCCATGTGGCTCGGGACTGTACCCAACTAAAACCTGTTTGCACGACTCCTTTGAGCCGTGGTAGGGTAGTAATCAAAGCATAGTGGGAACTCACACGAGACAAATGACGATCTCAGGTCGATGAACTAACCTGTACACATGTCACCAGGGAACTGCTATCTGACGTCAGGTATAATACCAACTAGCAGGTTCCCGGCGAGTCCTGTCCGGTGTACTCATAACCCAATGAGCACCTGTATACATCTTAGGTGAACCAACTGACACCAGTGGCTTATGAGACCGGCTACTGCCCCTCGCCGGGGTCTCAACTATATACACTAGTCTACTCTGGAGAATCGATGCCCTGTCTCGAAACTTCTATGACTAGGGACCTTTTAAGGATTTGCTTATAGACCCCAGCTCCCACTTATATGATCGCCCTCATACTGCTGGAAGTCAAGCAAGAATCCTAGGGGCTCTATCAACGTGTAATAGCGACTCGTAAGGTCACCTGAAGCAGTACACGATGATAAAGATAAACCAGATAGCATACTATCATCTCGAGTAAGACTGTCCTACTGGCATAGGTCTTCCCTCAATCATTGCAATCACGTGCCTGTGATCCAATAATTGACTCTGAGGGCACTATATCCAACAAGAAGACCGTAGTATCTCTCAAGTGGATGAGGAACCCTACCAGATTCGCGGAGAGGTTGAGGTTCGTTAGAGACTACTGAATCCTTTGGTTCCACTAAATCATCAGTTCTAGTTTGCACAGCTGGAACTCCTTCCCGTTCTACCTCATGACCACTGATTTCTTCACAAGAAATTCCTTTTCTAAAAAGGTGGCATGCTGAGAAACAAGACACCTCTTTCTCCTCAGTTTAGTAGAAGATATACCCTCGCAAATTTTTTGGATATCCAACAAACATACAAAACTGACCCTGCCTCGAGCTTGTCCAGATTTTACCTTTCAACATAGGCTGGAAAACCCCATATCTTAACTCGTTTAAGACATGGTCTCTTCCCATACCATATCTCATATGGAGTGGTAGGCACTGATTTGGACGGAACCCTATTCAATAGGTATGCAGCTTCTCAAGTGCATAACTCCAAAAGGAAACAGGCAACTCAGCAGTACTCATCATAGAGCGCGCCATATCTCATAGGGCGTGATACCTCTGCCCCGATACACCGTTTATGCTGTGGTGTACTCGAAGGAGCAAGCTGAGAGAGAATCACATTCTCCTTTTAGAAACTCCAGGAACACCATGCCCAAGTGTTTTCCTCCTCGATCACATCGAAGGACTTAATACTTATACGCGTCTGGTTCTAAACTTCAAGCTTATATTCCTTGAATTTCTCAAAAGTTTCAGACTCGTGTTTCAATAGGAACACATGTCCGAATCTTGAGAGATCGTCGATGAATGTAATGAAGTACAAAGAACCAATCCTGGCATTGTGTAGACATCAGACCGTATACATCATCATGTATCCGTCCCAACGGTTCAGCAACTCTTCCTCCATTTCCAGTAAACGGAGTATTGATCATTTTACCTTTGAGTCAAGACTGGCAAGTATCATAAGATGAAAAATTCAAACAGATTCAAATATTCATCCTTATGTAACTTAGCTAGTCGTGTTGCATTGATATGACCTTGTCTACAATGCCACAAGAAGGATTCGTTCATTTCTGAACTACTCCTCTTGTGTGTGTTCTACATACTTTGAACCGTGGTTTGATTTAGAACGTATATACCATTTCATAACGTGCCTGATCCAATCAACTCTTGATTAAGGAAAATGTTCACAGCATTATCTATCAATACAAAATTATACCCTTCTTTAACTTATTAAAGAAACCGATGTAATGTTGTATATCAGGTTCGGTATGTAATAACATTCGTTCAGAATCAATGTATTAATACAACGTGATATTTGGCAACTGATTTGGCTGCAACACTTGCACCCCTTCCCGGCTACTGGATCACTCCAGTGCTTCATTCTCTACACTTAGAGACATATCACCCATTCCCAGTTCTCTACCTTTCTGTAGCCCATGTAACATATTACATATGCGGGATCCTGATCCGTTATCACATACCCAGGACGTAGAGGATATTGAGAAATAGTTCTCGGTAATGAACACTCCCGAAGAAGATGTATCAACATGCACTTTCTTCGATTGGGTGGCATGGGAATGCTGGTTTTCCCCCATTTCCTGCTCAGACTCATAACAATTATAAGAAAGAATGGAACCAACGTTCCCCAGCTCAGTATATTAAGCAGGTTCGGTCAAAACATACATATTATTATCTTGATTAAGGCCTGACATGGTCGCTACCGGAGAGAAAGAGAAGAAAACACTCTGCGTGCGCTCTTGCAAGATCAGATTGGTTATTATTTTATCTAATCAGGATGGCTCCCACTGTTTTTATCAAATCTTCCTTCAAATCCTAAAAGGTAAGACTAGCCGGGATTAATTACACTCTACAAGTTCGCCAATCTTTCAGCCAGGCCAGTGTCGGTACTTTGAGGGAGGTTCCCCGTGCTTTCGCACGGACCTAATTAAAATAAACCTCGTTTTCCAAGGGGCGTAACCCCGTTAACACCTTTCTAGACACCTACTTGATCGGATAATTGTAATGTGTAAAACTCTCCCAGGAGTAACTCTTACTCGAAGTGGGTATCGGGATCCAACTTTCTCATAGAAGGTATGCAATCTCATTGCAGATTTCAACACTTGAAATTCCCGATATTATTCTGCCCCTAGCAACTTATGACCTTAACAAGGTCAACAAATCATAAGCGCTAGCCAAGTTCAACCCGTCATTTCCTGATTGAATTAAACCCACCCGTACGACCCTTAACAAGGTCAACAAAGTCGTACAACTACCCTAATCTAATCGCATCATATGCTTAAGCAGATAAGCACTAGCCAGCTACCGCACACTACGTCTTAACAAGGTCAACAATCGTAGCACGAATACTAAGAAGCACTTATCTGAAATGACGGAGGGCTACGACAGGTTTTTAAGAAAACCTTTTGCGTAATGAACTTGATATCGTTGTAGAATCGAGTGATCTTAAAAAAAAGGAGTGTTTTTGAGGATTTTGCTACTTTTGCTAAAGTGGTCACTCCCAGTGAAGGGATCTCGGATCTTTCCTCATCGAATGAGGTGCTGGATATTTCACAAATACCACTATGCAAAGCATGAACTAAAAAAGCAATCAAAAAACAGCACCGAGTGGGTTATAGCATCTGCTAGTTTTTCTAAAGAGGTCACTCCCGGTGAAGGGATCTCGGCTCTTTCCTTATCGAATAAGGTGCTGGATATTCTACAAGGAATACCACTATGCAAAGCAAGAACTAGAGCTACCAATTTTTAAAACAAGTTTCTACAACATGTTTAGGTTTCTTTTTCTTTCATTAATCTCATTAATGAAGTCCCGTCAATTATGCTTCCTAAGCATCACAGAAGAAACGAGAGCAACAATATTTATTATATATCATATATATAATATAAGCATTTATCTCAGAATATCAAGTGATCACATCACAGAATATCAGCAGCAGAAGATACACATATGAAATATTGGATATACTAGGGATCCCGTGTTTTAAATTAAGCCAATAAAAAACGCGGATTCCACGGTCGCGATGAAGAGCCAAACCCACATCCCTTAGACCACTACGAGAAAGGCAAGCAACCCTACCAATTCTAGAGTTAGGAGACCCGGTCTTAACTCCTTGAGATGGTCTCCCACTGGACTCTAGAACCCGGTTATTTGTGCTCTCCGCCTTGGGTCTATCCTAATGCGGAAAAGTAAATAATATACATCAATGGTGACATCATCCTCAACCCGGAAGTTCCCCAATAAAAGAATATTACATAAAAGTTTTTACATGAATGAAAATGAAAAACTCTCATCTTACATAAAAACCCCCGGCTATTCAAAACACGACGATCCAATATAACATATCACAGCAACACATAACATCACATGTCATCAACGTAAGTAAATATGCGTATCCCAATTGTCGTTGACATATAGGAACAAAACCGGCGATACACCACCTATTACACTTACGGTCGCAGAAAAGAAAGTGAAAAACTAAAACAATTGGAATCCGTAACCACCTTAGACACCATAAACCCAATGTATCTCATACTTTGGATTTCATGCCTAACCAAATGAATTCCTTAGATATCACATGCCTAACAATTATAAACCCTGCATTTTAGTCTCGCTATTGAAAACACTTTTCAATAACAAGTCGGGCAATTAAACAAGATTCCCGACAACTTGATCGAATGCTCGTCGGAAACGTTAGTAGACGGCCGCACCCCCGATGCCGTCGACGAAGTGCACTTAGGCGGAACACCGCGGCCGCGAGCACCCGAACGGATGCTTTTGGCGACGGGGTTCTCCTACAGTCACTTGGTCGGGGCTATAGGGCGTGGCTATCTGGTAAGGTTACCCGGCGAGTATCTGCGTACGCTACGTAATTGCGACAAACTTTTGATCCACATCAAAATCCCGTGGCAACCGATCAAATGAGACTAACTTTCCAGATTCATAAAATTCAAATTAGTTTTCATAAAACTAAATTTTGTGGATTCCAAATATTGTATCACAATCACAGATAGCTAGACGATGTTAAACTTTTCGATTGAATCAACAAACACCCAAAATTTCCCAAAGAGCTCAACACTTGAGCGGAGTTTAAAAAGTACCCAGAACATGCCACAACACCGATGGACCAACCGTAGAACGGCCAACCCTTGCCTCACCTGTGGTGCCGCTGAACTACCACAAACCCTAGGGTTTGATGGCGGTTCCGACGGTCACAGAATCGAGTTAGGGTTTCGTTCTTCTAGAGGGTCCATAGAAAACACTTGCATGATTTTCTGAAGATTTTAAACTTGGAAAAAATCCAACTCTTGGAAAATTTCCAGCGAGGGAAATTATGGGTTATTGATATCCGTTCAAAATTTGTAACGTCGTCTAAATAACCCAAAATAATGTTAGAATTACGACTATGAAACACTCCGAATTGCCTTTACAGAAAGTTAACATCACATGCAAATTCAGCAAAAACAAGCAACACCTGAAACACCAAAACCCAGAGACTGGAACACAGGAAAAATTTGAAGCCAGAACACCACAGGAAAACCGGCCTGATCGGAATTTTATGCAATGTGGCCGGCCAAATTTCGGCGAGAAGGGTTCAAATTTCTACTGTGTTCATGTTACATCTGCAACATTCTGCAACTGGTTAAAAAAATTTTAGACTCTCTGAAAATTTAGACAGAAACTGGCTCTTTGTATCGGGTGTTTCGGTTTCGTAATTCTACAAACATCGACTAATTCTCTAGCATGGCTCTGATAGCACTGTAGGGTTCCCTAGGGCGGCCGCTGAGTTTCGGGAGGCATCGACCATGCCGTTTTCAAAAATTGGCGCGCTAAAGAACCCCAACGCTAGAATCTAAACTAGAGAATTAGACGAACAAGCATGTAAACATCTTTACATCTAAGTGAACAAGAAATACAACCTTTGTAGACCGGTTCTTCACTTCAATAGATCCGTGTAGTAGTCCCTTCGCTCCAAGTAGTGATCTCCCGGACTCTAGTGAGGCTCCACAAGGTGAAATGAACATGCTTTCTTGAAGTCTTCGAGGCCGAAGATGATCTACGTCGAGGAGACACTAACACAAGCTACCTTTTCACTAAGTGATGAACTAGTGAAGAAACAACCCAATCTAAATGGCTAGTAGAGAAGAGGTTGATGAAGTAGGATTTTTTCTCACTTTAGAAATAATTTTCTCACTATTTTTCTTCATCTCCCATAAACCTAGAGAGCTAAGCTCTTGATGAAGAAGAAGATGAAGAGAGAAGAGAATGAAACTCATGAGGTGAGAATAGCAACCATGGGTGAGTTAGTGTCATACACTAACTCATGTAGAGAATAAACCATGACTAACAATAATGGTTAAGTTAATAAATATCTACAAGTAAAACAAAATTAGTGGACTAAGTCAAAGATGCTTCAAGCTTCTGCAAGCTTCCAAGCATGACAATTTCCAACTAATATTGAATTACTTTAAATAAATAAAACCTCACATTATTATAAGCATGGTGTGAGCCTCATACACCCATGTAGCATGTGGCATCTAGCATGACACAAAAGATGTACATTAATATATATCACATATATATTAAGTGTACACTAGTGAGAAAAAGAAATCTTAAGTGAGCTAATATTAGTTAATATAAGATAATATATCAAATATATAATTATACATTAAATTATTAAATCAACACTTGATTTAATAATCCGTCTATATCACATACAACCGACTAATATCAAATGTATCAACTTGTCGAATCAACACTTGATTCGACAGCCCGGTTATATCATATATAACCGACTGATATCACATATCGCGAGAATAGACTACGGTATTGTTAGTTATATGTATGCCCTAGAGGCCATTATTGTACATATGATGTATATTATAGTGGATGCTTGGACATACATACGGAGGACTTTCTTGCTCAACATGATAGTATGCTATCTGGTTACTCTTTATCTTAACATGTATATTGATTGTCTCTATGATACATATTGATAAATCCCTTATGATGAGTACTTGACTACCAGGATTATGACGCAGATTATACTAGTAGAGACAGAGTAGTCGGTAAGTACATACTTCAAATGTTCCAAGTAGTAGGTGTATCGAGACAGGGCATCGATATACCAGAGTAGACTAGCATGTTTGTAACATTTCAAAAAGATAAAATATTAATTTTTGGGAGTTTTTATAATTTAATATTATTTTATTGAATATTTTAATATTTTGGTATTATTAAATGCAAATAAATGGGGAAAAATTATGGAAAATTATGAAAAATTCTAAAATAGGGTAAATTAGAGAATTATGACATTTTAAAGTTTTTGTGATTAGTTGACACTAATTTAGTGCTAATCGCGATTAAAAATCGTTAATCGGTTTTTAGCATTTTTGAGCAAAACATGCACATATCACTTTTTTTCTACACTTGTGCATTTTTCTTGCCATGGTTTCTCATTTGGGTTTACTATTTATGTGAGAAGGATTTTGAGAGAAAAGAAAAGGAAAAGAAAAGAGAAAAGATTAAAGAATTGAGGATTGGTGAGAGCGTGAGGTATGGGCTCTTTTGACCTTGAGACTTAGCCATTTCTCCCATCATTTCCCTCCCTCTTCTTCCTCCTACTGCTGCTGCACCTGCACTTCATCTTCCTCCCCTCTTCAACTCCTCACATCACCTGAAAGCTACACCAAAACCACACATCCATTTCATTAAAAATGTGCACAATCCCTAGATCTACACTTGGAGCTAAAGAAGCAAGGATTTGGGACACTAGGGGCAACTCAAGAATTTTCTTGAGTTGCCAAATGAGGTAATTACTGAACCATTAGCTTAGTTTTAGTATTACTTATACCCCATGTTTAGTTTTGAATCGATATTATGCGATATTATGGACTTGAGGATAACCAAGTTAGGGTTTGAGGAAATTGGTGTTGTATTATGAAATTGAGCTCAGTAGAGGTTTTACCAACACCCTGGTGTATGAATTGGAACCCAAAACCAGAAGCTTAACCAAGAGTACGGATTTTAGAAACCGATATCGGGGAAATTATGAAATCTGTGAAGGTTAATTTCAATCTGCTATCACCCAAGACACCCTAAAATAAAATTGAGTGGACAGTGAGATGTGCAGGCACCAGAGAACCATCACCCCAAACCCTAGCTCCCCACTCCAAAGTGAGGCCGCCGATTTTCCCATTCTGGCCGCAATTTGCGGCCAGAGCAGAGGGGATTTGCCTCGTTTTGCGTGCATGCCCCCATTTCCTCTATTCTTGGCCCAGGGTACTTCTAGTTTTGACTGATTCCATCTAGGGTAAAATATGGGACATATATCCTAAGTTGCTATTTTGGATTCGTGTTTCTGTATTTCGTATTTTTAATTCTGCAATTATAGATTGTGTTTTACCTCGACTATATGGCGTTTATACGACGATATAGAGGATTTATTTATGGTTTTAAAGGTGTGCCATAGGTTCTCACCTATAGGCCCCTTTATCGTATCGTTTTGGATTTCATGTGCCGTTTTAGCTTGGATTTGGTTTTAATGCGGATATACGATACTTTGATATGTAGGTACCCATGAAGACTTCGGGACGACAAGCAAATACGTGGTGACGTCCGCAAATGATGATGCAATGTGAGTAGATTATATCTACAGGGGGGAGTCGGGTGGATGGCGTATAGCACCCCCGCAGTCCGTAGATAGTATACTATGTGGTTTATTTACGTGATAGTTGTAGTGTGTTATAGTTAGTTAGAGATAGAAATAACTAGCATAGTTCCTAGTTGCGAGCTCTAGGATAGAGGTACACCAGCACGCACAACCTTGCATATTCATTATACTTGCACTGTGTTTGATGATATGGGATGACTTTGGAGATGAGTCGATGATGTGGGCTTTGTGCCGCGAGATCTGTGATTTGATATGATTCATATTTGGGATATGACTTGTGATTCGTGCGGGCTTGGGATGTGTGTTTACCCCCGCATGCATACTTTATTGATGGTATCGATTTGTACTAGACATAGAGTAGTACCCCAGATTATATGATCTGATGATAGTGATACCTGTTATGTGATGAGATAGTGAGATGTTGACCCGTACCCAGCTATTGGGATGTCGTACGATGATTTACCGTACGAGCCGATATTGATGATAGATCCGCACTCATAACTCGAGGATGTCCTACAATATATTATTGAGGAGGGATCACCGACTAGTACATCTATATTTATCGACTCAGATTTAGGTGGTTTCCACACCTACCCCTCCTGATTGACCTGATACTTAGATCTGTAGTTTGCATAGTAGATTCTTCACTGTGGTGTTGACTATTTGATTTCCGCATATTCATGCTATTCGCATTGCTGGCATATGTTTATTGCTATATTATTATCATGCTGTTAGGACACCAGCACCATTATCGATGATGCGTATGTTCCACGTACACTATTTGCCGGCTCACACACTTCATCATCGATAATTGCCATGCCACTACACTGTAGTACTGTTGCATGACTTCTGATATGATTACCTTTCTTTACATGTCGCATACATCATGGATTGATTGCATAGCACATCGCATTGGATTTACTTCTTGATGTTGGATTTTCATGTGATTTCTGATTTTGAGGACCGTGGGATTATTTAAGAAAGGATGCTCTATTTCGAAAAACCCGGTACCTCGTGATATGATATTTTGGTGCGTCCACCACGCGTTTTCTCGGTGCTTAGACGTGTGCTTGAAACCCGATTCGAGGCGTGGATGATCCGTTTGCGGGTTCGTGGTGGCCCGGTATGGTTTCCCTCGGTAAGATGATCGATGGGTTTTGCCGATTGAGCCTGGAGGCGGGCGAGTACCTACCGGTGATTGTATTTGAGCTCGGCGGATATCTGGAGGATACCGACCGGAGTTGAGAGATGGGCGTATTGCCGGGGCCGAGGGCCGATTCCGCAGACATAGCCCGCGGGCCGATTCCGCAGACATAGCCCGCGGGCCGATCCGGACTGACGGAGCCCGATGGATGAGGATTTACGTGTCGATACTAGGCACGGGTTTCATGATGTTTTTCCATGATTTTGTTTATATCCTCATATTGCATACATGATGCTTATTGTCATTGGGTGACGGGTGGACGGGTTCCACATATATACAGATATGGATCATATACAGACTGGATTTACACTGATCATACTTCATTTGTATATATAACAGGGTATGAGGGCGCTGTTATATATACCCTTACACCAATATTAGTGGTATGGGACGCTAATATATGTGTATTGATATCCTTGATACTTCATCATTTTACTTCATGCAGACATACCTTATACTGATGACATGTTATTACCTGAGTACCTGGCACTACATACATATTTAGATGTTACCTTGCCACCTTATCATACTTCAGATGTACTCTTGTGGTTATATTACTGATTGTTGACCTAGGTTTATGTCTTGCATTCGGTTTCTGCTTGTAGATATTTCTATTCACGAGTTGGCAACTCACCCCCGTTGTGCCACAGTTCTTGCAGGTTCTGCCGTACAGGTTCCATTGCGGCATTTCTGGCACACTACTTTCTTGCGGGTGAATTGCTTTTGGTAGGTGGATTCTTTCGCATCAAGAACCACCATTGTATTTATTTTATTCATTGTATCTAGAATTTCCATCAACCAAAAATTCTATATTGTTCCAGACTCAGACTTTAGTGATGTATTATTCGACCTCAGAGTCGCGCTTAGCAGTATTGCGGTTTTCTTATTTTTTTTTAGCTCTTTTGGTTTGACCCTCGCCGTTTGGTGTTGTATATTATATTGCATGTGTGGTTGTGACCGTCAATTGACGAAGAGCTAGCTCCCGCTTGGGGATGCCTTTATCATTGCATATATTGTTATCCTTATTGTACCCCATTCGGGGCCAGTTTTACAAAAGAAACTCTGCCGAAATTTTTAGAAAAGACTTTACTGTTTTAAAATGCATATTCGGCTTAGTTATAAAAAAAAACCTTGATTTCAAACATGTATTTCTTCACTCCTTTAAACCAGTTTCTTTACTTATTCCTAAAAATGGTTTTAGATTTCTGGGCTTTTGGCTTACTTGGATCAGATGGAGTCCTATAGACTTCATATGGTTCAAGGGCCAGTCACGTGCTCTTTCGGGTCGTGACAAAGTTGGTATCAGAGCGCTAGGTTGACCTTGGTTCGAGTCTAAGTTTGACTATGTGGAGCCTAGGGCGTTTATATATATACGGAACTTAGGCTTGACCTTACAGAACTTAGACTTGGTCGAGAGGGTATTAGACCCGAACTTTCGTCGCGTAGGATGACCCTTGGTTGATGGAATAGGTGACTAAAGTAGAGTGACGTACCGTTGGTATGTTCCGCGGCATACTTACGACACGCCACTCCGCTTAAGGAACCTTAGGATATACATATTTTCGAGATCAGTGATTCTCTTTATATCCAGGATTATACATCCATTTGAGATCCCCGATTCTATTAGTTTCGTGATCATACCTTTATTGATGTTGTTCCTTCTTATGATCATGTATTCCCTTTGGATCTGTTGTTCTCTTCCTTACCATTGATCTGCTCTCTTCGATACTCGATTGAGGTTCATGTCGCCATGTTTGAGCGCAGTTTGGGCTGCTGCTAGGGTTACGGCCGGTGCGAGCTCGTCTGGTACGAGGGCCGACCATTGTGTTTTCTGGTGACATGGGAACGTCTCGAGTTAGTTTTGGTGATTGTGACCTCTAGTGGAGGCGAGTGCTTGGTTTTGCACCGGATGATCGGGCCATTGTTAGAGCTGCCAGTTGAGAGAGGACTGTTGATGTACAACATACCTCAGAGATTATGATGTCGCCTACCGTGCAGACAGATGGACCAGCTTTTGCTGAGATTGACATGATGTCGCTTCCGAAGCTTACGAGCTGAGATTGCCGGAGCTTTCAGGCAGATATGAGACAGATGATAGCTAGTCTACCCGATTTGAGAGACGAAGGTGATTCGTCCGATTTATGCGCCGGAGCGGGCCCAGATGAGTTGAAGATTTCCAGTGTGGAGAGTCTTACTCAGATCTAGAGCAGACCGACTCAGAGATGACCGCCTATGTATTGCCTTTCCTGGAGGATTGAGGCGCTGTTCGGCGTACAAGTGAATGAGCCAGTTACTGCTGCAAATGACGAGATATCGCCCAGATGGTTGGAGCTACTGCAGTGTGAGCATATACTTAGAGAGATGATAGCGAGTCGCTAGTGACCTGAGGATAAATGACTAGGACATGTGGTTCGTTCGTTTACCGATGCGAGGTCATCAGATAGATTGTTTCCAGCTAAAGACGACTTCACGCAGGTTCATTGAGAGTCGATAGAGACGATCGAATGTCAGAAGCCCCTTTTCCAAGTTTAAAGTATACGGAAAGACATGCAGGTGATTCTATGGACCCTCTAGAAGAATGAAACCCTAACTCGACTTAATGACCGTGTGAAAGCCTTTGAACCTTAGGGTTTGCGGCAGTTCCGCGGCGCCATTACTGAGGCTTGGGTTTGCCCTTCTACGGCTGGACCACCGACGTTGTGGCATGTACTCGATACTATTAAACTGTACCCATATGTTGATCTCTTGGGGGATTATGAGGTTCTGACGAGTCGATCGGATGATTCAACATCATTCGGATATCATGTGATGGGACGCCTTGCTTGGGATACTCCAGATACGAGGATAGCCGTTGGAGCACAGTCCATGCAGCCATGATGAGACGAGTCCGAATCAGTCGACATGGAAGCAGAGTGAAGAAAAGAGTTCGCAAGATATTTCGACGAGATGACGTCCCACTCCGCTGACATCAGAGATGTGATACGGACCCAGAGGCGTTGTGTACGGATATATCTTCCAGAAAGAAGCGCGATAAGTAAGCAGCCGTTCCGGAATAAGAATTTGCTTCAGCGATGGATGATGACTTCCGGCCAATCCAGCAGGAAAGAGATTGAGAGAGAACCTCGAAAGGACCTTTCTGGAGTACGATACGAGAAGACCTAGACCCAGGAGTGGTCTTATTGCGCACACCCAGCAGGCCAGAGTTCGGCATCGTCGACGAGGTAGTTGACCAGGTTCGGATAAAGGAACTTACCCAGATACGTTGCGAATTGATCAAGGATAGACGAGTATTGAGTATTCCTTCGACGATTGGGACGTGTTCCCGAGGACCTGTTCGGCCTGACATCCTCTATAGAATGATGAAGGTACAGAGTACGCGATTTTGAGTCCGTGTGAGAGACTTCGGATTGACCGTGGCCGAGAACAGTGCAGTGTGTAGATAGCATGGCATGACGTCATAGTGGACGACGATAGAGACAGGTGGAACCAGAGGTTCGAGCGAGACGCTGACGAGCTGTCATTACTTCTCGTCGAGACTAGAGACCTGATATGCTTACAGAGACGTTGGGATGTGACCAGTTTCCAAGAAAATATTGTGCCGAGGACACAGATGTCTATCGAGTGAGGAGAGATTATGCAAGAGAGCCAGCCTCTGTACAGATCGGCATAGGAATGATTGGAAGAGACCCTGAGCAGGATTCCTTCCGGGACATTGCTGCAATGATGTTTGCACCCAGGATTAGATGTGTGACGTGCATTCAGAGAGCCAGAGGCCGATGCCAGCGATATGCTGCCTTACGAGTGGTCGTGAGGATTGACCGAGAGGTGACCAGAGAAGTGCCAGAACGGAATCGTCCCCGTTAGCACACCTGACAGGGCCGATGAGCCGATTGACTGCGAGATAGGAAATCCGCAAGGGAGATAAGGACCCAGAGTCAGACGACGCCAGACCGTGAGAAGAGGCAAGTAGATAACCTGCGCTGCTAGCAGTGGATGCACCGACTCCTTCTCGACCTTGAAGGAGGAACTACCGACGACGGTATTATGATTTGTGATTTTGTGATTCGATTATCACGTATCCGTCATTTTGGATTTCGGTATTTTGGGCGTTCTGTTTGCATGATTTAGTTTTGATGACTGAGTTTCATGATATTGGTTTCATGCACCCACTGGATATTTATATATTTTGCGCAGAGTTATTACATTTGAGATATTGATTGAGATTTCATGCCTACCGTATGCAGTGATTTGATTTGCACTTCCAGCGTAGTTTTCATGCACCTTTAGTGTTTTGATATACGATTTTGGTGCACGCCAGATGCACTAAATCGGAATTCTTCGTGCATGTCACATGCACCTGATTTTTTTTCTGTCAGGCACACACGTTGCCTACGACAGATGTTTCGTGCACACTAGTTGCATCTAGATGTTGTTTTGTACACCTGTTTGACACATATATGGATTTTGATTCCTTGCGCACCAGACGCATAGGATAATCTTATATATGCATTTTGGGGATTGATTTCTAGTAGAGCAGTACATTTTTATGATATTCTCTATGTATTGATGTTTTCGGAGCCCCGACAAATTGGATTATTACTGAAATTGTTTTAGTATTGGGGGTTTAAAATTTAAATTCGGGGACCGAATTTCTTTAAGGGGGGTAGATTGTAACATTTCAAAAAGATAAAATATTAATTTTTGGGAGTTTTTATAATTTAATATTATTTTATTGAATATTTTAATATTTTGGTATTATTAAATGCAAATAAATGGGGAAAAATTATGGAAAATTATGAAAAATTCTAAAATAGGGTAAATTAGAGAATTATGACATTTTAAAGTTTTTGTGATTTGTTGACACTAATTTAGTGCTAATCGCGATTAAAAATCGCTAATCGATTTTTAGCATTTTTGAGCAAAACATGCACATATCACTTTTTTTTCTACACTTGTGCATTTTTCTTGCCATGGTTTCTCATTTGGGTTTACTATTTATGTGAGAAGGATTTTGAGAGAAAAGAAAAGGAAAAGAAAAGAGAAAAGATTAAAGAATTGAGGGTTGGTGAGAGAGTGAGGTATGGGCTCTTTTGACCTTGAGACTTAGCCATTTCTCCCATCATTTCCCTCCCTCTTCTTCCTCCTACTGCTGCTGCTCCTGCACTTCATCTTCCTCCCCTCTTCAACTCCTCACATCACCATGAAAGCTACACCAAAACCACACATCTATTTCATTAAAAATGTGCACAATCCCTAGATCTACACTTGGAGCTAAAGAAGCAAGGATTTGGGACACTAGGGGCAACTCAAGAATTTTCTTTAGTTGCCAAATGAGGTAATTACTGAACCATTAGCTTAGTTTTAGTATTACTTATACCCCATGTTTAGTTTTGAATCGATATTGTGCGATATTATGGACTTGAGGATAACCAAGTTAGGGTTTGAGGAAATTGGTGTTGTATTATGAAATTGAGCTCAGTAGAGGTTTTACCAACACCCTAGAGTATGAATTGGAACCCAAAACCTGAAGCTTAACCAAGAATACGGATTTTAGAAACCGATATCGGGGAAATTATGAAATCTGTGAAGGTTAATTTCAATCTGCTATCACCCGAGACACCCTAAAATAAAATTGAGTGGACAGTGAGATGTGCAGGCACCAGAGAACCATCACCTAAAACCCTAGCTCCCCACTCCAAAGTGAGGCCGCCGATTTTCCCATTCTGGCCGCAATTTGCGGCCAGAGCAGAGGGGATTTGCCTCGTTTTGCGTGCATGCCCCCATTTCCTCTATTCTTGGCCCAGGGTACTTCTAGTTTTGACTGATTCCATCTAGAGTAAAATATGGGACATATATCCTAAGTTGCTATTTTGGATTCGTGTTTCCGTATTCCGTATTTTTAATTCTGCAATTGTGGAATGTGTTTTGCCTCGACTATATGGCGTTTATACGACGATATAGAGGATTTATTTATGGTTTTAACGGCGTGCCATAGGTTCTCACCTATAGGCCCCTTTATCGTATCGTTTTGGATTTCATGTGCCGTTTTAGCTTGGATTTGGTTTTAATGCGCATATACGATACTTTGATATGTAGGTACCCATGAAGACTTCGGGACGACAAGCAAATACGTGGTGACGTCCGCAAATAATGATGCAAGGTGAGTAGATTATATCTACAGGGGGGAGTCGGGTGGATGGCGTATAGCACCCCCGCAGTCCGTAGATAGTATACTATGTGGTTTATTTACGTGATAGTTGTAGTGTGTTATGGTTAGTTAGAGATAGAAATAACTAGCGTAGTTCCTAGTTGCGAGCTCTAGGATAGAGGTACACCAGCACGCACAACCTTGCATATTCATTATACTTGCACTGTGTTTGATGATATGGGATGACTTTGGAGATGAGTCGATGATGTGGGCTTTGTGCCGCGAGATCTGTGATTTGATATGATTCATATTTGGGATATGACTTGTGATTCGTGCGGGCTTGGGATGTGTGTTTACCCCCGCATGCATACTTTATTGATGGTATCGATTTGTACTAGACATAGAGTAGTACCCCAGATTATATGATCTGATGATAGTGATACATGTTATATGATGAGACAGTGAGATGTTGACCCGTACCCAGCTATTGGGATGTCGTACGATGATTTACCGTACGAGCCGATATTGATGATAGATCCACACTCATAACTCGAGGATGTCCTACGATATATTATTGAGGCGGGATCACCGACTAGTACATCTAAATTTATCGACTCAGATTTAGGTGGTTTCCACACCTACCCCTCCTGATTGACCTGGTACTTAGATCTGTAGTTTGCATAGTAGATTCTTCACTGTGGTGTTGACTATTTGATTTCCGCATATTCATGCTATTCGCATTGCTGGCATATGTTTATTGCTATATTATTATCATGCTGTTAGGACACCAGCACCATTATCGATGATGCGTATGTTCCACGTACACTATTTGCCGGCTCACACACTTCATCATCGATAATTGCCATGCCACTACACTTTAGTACTGTTGCATGACTTCTGATATGATTACCTTTCTTTACATGTCGCATACATCATGGATTGATTGCATAGCACATCGCATTGGATTTACTTCTTGATGTTGGATTTTCATGTGATTTCTGATTTTGAGGACCGTGGGATTATTTAAGAAAGGATGCTCTATTTCGAAAAACCCGGTACCTCGTGATATGATATTTTGGTGCGTCCACCACGCGTTTTCTCGGTGCTGAGACGTGTGCTTGAAACCCGATTCGAGGCGTGGATGATCCGTTTGCGGGTTCGTGGTGGGCCCGGTATAGTTCCCCTCGGCAAGATGATCGATGGGTTTTGCCGATTGAGCCTGGAGGCGGGCGAGTACCTACCGGTGATTGTATTTGAGCTCGGCGGATATCTGGAGGATACCGACCGGAGTTGAGAGATGTGCGTACTGCCGGGGCCGAGGGCCGATTCCGCAGACATAGCCCGCGGACCGATCCGGACTGACGGAGCCCGATGGATGAGGATTTACGTGTCGATGCTAGGCATGAGTTTCATGATGTTTTTCCATGATTTTGTTTATATCCTCATATTGCATACATGATGCTTATTGTCATTGGGTGACGGGTGGACGGGTTCCACATATATACAGACATGGATCATATACAGACTGGATTTACACTGATCATACTTCATTTGTATATATAACAGGGTATGAGGGCGCTGTTATATATACCCTTACACCAATATTAGTGGTATGGGACGCTAATATATGTGTATTGATATCCTTGACACTTCATCATTTTACTTCATGCAGACATACCTTATACCGATGACATGTTATTACCTGAGTACCTGGCACTACATACATATTTAGATGTTACCTTGCCACCTTATCATACTTCAGATGTACTCTTGTGGTTATATTACTGATTGTTGACCTAGGTTTATGTCTTGCATTCGGTTTCTGCTTGTAGATATTTCTATTCACGAGTTGGCAACTCACCCCCGTTGTGCCACAGTTCTTGCAGGTTCTGCCGTACAGGTTCCATTGCGGCATTTCTGGCACACTACTTTCTTGCGGGTGAATTGCTTTTGGTAGGTGGATTCTTTCGCATCAAGAACCACCATTGTATTTATTTTATTCATTGTATCTAGAATTTCCATCAACCAAAAATTGTATATTGTTTCAGACTCAGACTTTAGTGATGTATTATTCGACCTTAGAGTCGCGCTTAGCAGTATTCCGGTTTTCTTGATTTTTTTGAGTTCTTTTGGTTTGACCCTCGCCGTTTGGCGTTGTATATTATATTGCATGTGTGGTTATGACCGTCAATTGACGAAGAGCTAGCTCTCGCTTGGGGATGCCTTTATCATTGCATATATTGTTATCCTTGTTGTACCCCATTCGGGGCCAGTTTTACAAAAGAAACTCTGCCGAAATTTTTAGAAAAGACTTTACTGTTTTAAAATGCATATTCGGCTTAGTTATAAAAAAAAAACCTTGATTTCAAACATGTATTTCTTCACTCCTTTAAACCAGTTTCTTTACTTATTCCTAAAAATGGTTTTAGATTTCTGGGCTTTTGGCTTACTTGGATCAGATGGAGTCCTATAGGCTTCATATGGTTCAAGGGCAAGTCACGTGCTCTTTCGGGTCGTGACAATGTTGCTTCTCGACCCATGTAGATGGGCGATGGATGATCCCATATCCATTGGTGTTTGACATCAGAGATGTTATACGGGTGCTCAGTGGAGACTGGGTACACTGAACGGACTCCCGAGAACTCCTAGATGGTATTATACCTATCGTCAGAAAGCAGTTCTCTGGTGATACTGGTACAGGTTAGTCTGTAGACCCGAGATCGTCATAGAGTCTTGTGTGATTCCCACTGTGCTTTGATTTCCACCTTACCACGTTCAAGAGAATGTGCAAAACGGTGGCTTTTGGGTACAGTCCCGAATCACATGGAGGTAATGAGCGATAGGAGGGGTTTCGTCTCTCCCGGTATTAGGGGTTGATGTTGCGCTGTGCTCGATTGGCTATAACAGGAAGTCCCTGGCCAGGGCTGCTTCAGAGATATACTGGTAAGTGTTATCAGTAGTTTCTTGATCCGTTATGAACCTCACATCGGCATGACTTATCGAGTTACTGGGGTCTGACGTTTACCACCCCTAGACGAGATATGCGACATATCAGACGAAGAGACTGGACTGTACGGTAGTGTTCCTGATTGGATTCGTAAAAGTATGATTAGGCTTGCTTGTTGATCTTCTGATCGCTCAATACCCGGGTGGCCGTTACGTTTAGCAGACCGCTTGCGGCTTGTGGGTATTTAATATGATCATCACCTACTGCCGGCGTATTGACGAGTCTTTAGAGTCCTACACAGAGGTTTCCTGGCTCAAGCGAAACGGAGTAGGAGCACATATGGGATATGTGCGGGACCGAGATTAATGCGCGTATGTGATACCGTATTCTATTCTCGCGTCATGTGACATCGGTCGGTTATATGAGATATAGCCGGGTTATCGGATCAAGTGTTGATTCGATAAGTTGTTACATCTGATATTAGTCGGTTATATAGCCGGATTATTAAATCAAGTGTTGATTTAATAATTTAATGTATAATTATATATTTGATATATTAAGTTACATTAACTAATGCTTGCTTACTTATGATTTCTTTTCTCACTTGATGTGCACATTGTATATATATGTGATATGTATATTTATGTACATGTTTGTGTCATGCTAGGTTACACATGCAACATATATATGAGACTAAGACCATGCTAGGGTTTATGTTAGGGTTTGATATTTATCAATTAAGTTATCACAAATTAGTGGAGACTTAGTCAATATTTCAAGCTTGGATGAATCTTGACCAAGTCCACTCTTTTGTCATTGCTTAAGATATTTGTTAACCCAACCTTAACCCTTGACCTTGGTTTTTTCTCTACATGACTTAGGCATGAGATGATAACTCACCATGGTTGCATTTTCTAACCTCATGATTTATTCATTCATCACTTGACTTCATCTTCTTCCTCCTCATGAGTTTGCTCTCTAGCTTGTGATCAAGTGATGATTTTTTGTGAGAAAAATAAATCTAAAGTGAGCCCACTTCCTACTTCATCATCCTCTACTACTTGCCATTTAGTTTAGGGTGTTTGCTTCACTAATTCTACAATTAGTGAAGAGGTAGCTTGGGTTCGTGTCTCCTCGACGTAGATCATCTTCGGCCTCGAAGACTTCGATGCAAGCTTGTTCATATCTTCATGGGAGCCTCTCTAGAGTCCGGGAGTTCATGATCGCAGCGAAGGGACTACTACACGGAGCCATTGAAGTGAAGGACCGATCTACAAAGGTTGTATTTCTTGTTCACTTGCTTGCAAAGTTGTTTGCATATTCATTCCGTCGCATTTTCTAGTATATGATTATATGTTAGGGTTAGCTAGAACGGCTAAAATTTTAATATGGCATGAAAAATGACTCCCGAAACCTTGCCGCCGTGCTAGGCAACCCTTCAGGTATCACATACTCGTATTAATCTCGGTCCCGCACATATCACATATGTGCTCCTACTTTGTTTTGCATGAGCCAGGAAACCTCTGTGTAGGACTCTAATGACTCGTCAATACGGCGGCAGTAGGTGGTGATTATATCAGTCACCCACAAGCCGCAAGCGGTCTGCTAAACGTAATGGCCACCCGGGTATTGAGCGATCAGAAGATCAACAAGCAAGCCTGCTCATACTCCTGCGAATCCAATCAAGTAATACTACCGTACAGTCTGGTCTCTTCGTCAGATATGTCGCATATCACAGCCTGGGGGTGGTATAACGTCAGACCCCAATAGCCTGATAAGTCATGCCGATGCAAGGTCCATAATGGTTCGAGAAACTAATGATAATACTTACTAGTAAATCTCAGCAACCCTGGCCAGGGATTTTCTGTTATGGCCAATCGAGCATAGCGCAACATCAACCCCCAAAACTCAACACGTCACTCATCAGAAAAATCCGTAGGAATACATGATCTCCCACTGCGACTCAAGTCTGCGACCACCACGGTCGGAATAAGACTTCTATCTGCACTGGGCTGCTCTCATCCTGACCTGAATCAACTGGATCATCTCCGAAGTCTCATGACTAGCTGGGGTCCAAAAATCCTACTTACGCAGAGTCAGAAAAATAGACTGGCGATCGACACCACCTAACAACAAGCCTAAAGGTTGCCAATTGGAATGTCTCCTGATAACAGCCATCGAAGGAGAACCCTAACAATGGTAAGTGATGATCCCAACAGCCAACAAACACTTGGTACGTACGCACAAGCATATCCTCCAGAGTCTGTATAGTCCGCTCTGTCTAACTATCGACCAACGGATGGAAAGCGGAGCTAAAGCTCAACCAGTACCCAAGGCTTCCAGAAGCTTCAGCCAAGAACGGAAAGCGAACAAGGTGCCTCTATTGGATACAAAACATGAAGGAACTCCATGCAAACGCACAAACTTAACGAAGAACAACTGAGCAAACTAAGCGTAACCGGACAATAAACACCTAAATGAAGTCACGCCCTGATTAAACCTGGGTAGACACCACAACGAAAACATGGAGATCTGCTCCCATTCCTACTCCGGAACGGTAAAAAGGTTACAACTCTCCATCCGGTCTTAAATGCTCAATCTTAGCTCACAACAAGACAGACACCTCGAAACAAAATCCGAAACTTCACTCTTCATCCCTGTCTACCCGTAACTATCTCTCAAGTCACGCTACAAATTGGTGGAACTCGGACGAACACAGAAAGCTGACTGATGTGCCTGCTCTAGGATTCCGCGTCTCTACCCATCAGTATCAGGTACACACAACGCGTCCCTAAACGTAGCACACCCTGGTCACAAATCAAGGACTCCGAATCTTTAACCGGCTGAACATGCTCTGGAATTTTCAGAAAAACGAGCATCGGCGGGCGGTGCCTCGCGAAAGCAATTAAGGAAAAGTGGTCGAGCACAGACATGAGCAAGCTATTCCCCCGTTTAGAAGAGACAAACCTAGCTGTACTCCACGGTCACACAAGAACTGTAAATCTGCCACAACTGGAACAAGCTAACCCCGGGCCTACTACTCCAGCATCAGCTACCACAATCGCCTCGCCTCGGGTAACGAGGATCTCACAAACACAATCCTACACAAGCTCCATCCAACGGCGTTGTCTCAACAATCAAAATCCGCTGCAGGAAGATGTACATTATGCTCTGGTGGTCCGTGAAAATCGGACACGACTCTCACACAAGTAGTGTCTTTAGATCTTCAACGCACAACCACCGCGGCCATCTCCAGATCATGAGTGGGATATCCTGCTCGTACTTCCTCCAACCGACGGGAAGCAAAAGCGATAACTCTATAATGCCACATCAACGAAAAATCGAGCCCCACTCGCGAAACATCACAGTTAAACAACAAAGTCGCCCGATCCAGAAAACAAAGAAAGAACTAGTGCAGTTGTCAACCGAGTCTTCAACTGCCGAAAACTCCGCACGCATGCCTCGGTCCAAAGAAAAGAAACTCCCTTCCTGATCAGCCCAGTCAACGGTGCAGCGCTACACAAGCAGTCTTGCACGAAACGGCGGTAAAAACCGGCTAAGCTCCTCCGTCCCTGCTACAAGTCTGGGCCAAAGCTGTACGGCCTCGATTTCCCTCGGGCCCGTACGAAAACCGTCTCCCGTAACCACATGACCTTAGGATGTCAACACAATCAAGCCTGATGGAACACTCCGAGAATCTAGCAAACCGCTGGGGCTCTCCCAATGTCTGCAAAGAAAATCCTCAAGTGTTGCACATGTTCCTCACGACTCTTGGAAAAGACCAGAATGTCATCAATAACACAACAATCAACTGGTCGAGGAACGGCCTGAAGAAATCTGGTTCATCACATCCACGAATGCTGCTAGGGCATTGGTGAGTCCAACGACACCACCAAAACTCATAATGCCCGTCGCGCACACAAAAGAAGCCTTCGGAATGTCATCACTCTGAACCCGTAACCAATGATGACCTGATCCAAAACAAACTTAGAAAATGTCTCGCACTCTGGAGCAACTCGAACAAATCGTCAATGCGAGGTAAAGGATACCTATCCTCACCGTAACTCGGTTCAATTGATGATCAATCAACACACAACCTCAAACTTCCTTCTTTCTCCTTGACGAACAGAATAAGAGCTCCCCAAAGCGAAACACAAGGACGGACAAGCCCCCCCAACAAGCAACTCTGCAGCTGATCCTTAAGCTCCCTAAGCTCCGTCGGCTTATCTGGAACAACGTCGGAAACTCTCGCACGATAGGAACCCGGACTAACAAACCTAATGTGGCTCCGGTATCTTGAATGAAAACCAAGAATCCTCGACATCCTCTCCTCAAAAGCCGACTAGCGAAAAGGCTGAATTCAAGCTGTGAGGGCGGCACCACTGTCCCCCTGCACAACAAGAACTGACTCGCCGGGAAAACAAAACTTGACTGTTTCCTCGCGGCAGTCCACAGACGCATAGCACATAGCTAACCAGTCCCTACCCAGGAGAACGTCAAATCCAACATCTCTAAAAGGATCAAAACGACGGACGAATCTCTATCTCCTATCCGATTGGCACACGACCGAACACATGTCGCGCAACAAAACAATCGCTGACAGAATTAACACAACAAACGGCTGATCAAACTAACACGACTCTCGGCCCAACCATGGCACAAAGTATGTAGAACAAACGAGTGCATAATCCCGAATTAAACAAACCTACGAATCAAAAGAACATACAAAAAGATTACCTGAAAACTCGGCACTGGACGCCCGCGCGTCCCGATGAGTAGAAGAAATCGCTCGTGTCTGCCCTCTACCCACAACTGGCTGAAATCCTCCTCTGCCATCCTGTACACTCGGAACGAATCCTCCGTGACCACGACCTCTCTGCGGTACAGCTGCCTCGTGCTCACGTGGCTCTGTACAATATCGAACTCGATGACCAAAACTCCAACACCGGTAGCATCCAGATAAAAACTGCTGGCCTTCCTGGGATGAGAGCTAAACCACTGTCCTCGTCCCACACCTCTGCTACTCCCGTGATGTGCACGAAACCCGTCACGGCAACTGAACCTCTGTCTCTGGGCTGGTACACCTGTATGAGTCCTCCTCTGTCCTCGAACTCCCAAAGTATCGGAAAGACGTACCTCGTCAACTAGGGCTGCATCCACTGGTGTTGTAAACGTAACACTATACTGTGTGCTGATCGTAAGGAACAATTGGGTAATAGGGGTGGCAACCTCCTGTCGCTGCGCTCTACTAGCCTCAACCAAAGACATCATCGTCTGGCGCAAGTCCTGCATCTCAGCTTCAAACCTAGTCAAACATAGACTCGAACCAAGGTTAACCTAGAGCTTTGATACCAACTTTGTCACGACCCGAAATGGCATGCGACTGGCACTTGAATCATATGAAGTCTATAGGACCCCATTTAATTTAAGTAAGCCAAGAAATCCCAGAAATCTAAACCATTTGAATAAAGAAGTGAAGAAAACATGTTTTTAAAACAAGGGTTTTTAAATAACATAAGCCGAATATGCATTTTAAAATCTCATGTCCTTTCTGAAAATTTCGGCAGAGTTTCCTTTGTAAACACTGGCCCCAAACGGGGTACAACATGAATAATATATGCACAATGATAAAAGGCATCCCCAAGCGGGAGCTAGCTTTTCGTCAATCGACGTCACAACCACACAAACAATATAATATACAACGCCGAATGGCGAGGATCAAAACTCAAAAGGAAACTCAAAATCATCAAGAAAACCATAATAATACAAGCGCGACTCTACGATCGAAATAATAATACACTGGTTTTCTAAGTCTGAAACAATATACAAGTCTGGTTGATGGAATTTTACTAGATACAACTGAAAATAAATAAGTATAATGGTGGTCACGATGCAAGTGAACCCACTTACCCAAGAAAACACCAGGAATGAAGTAATGTGCCAGCCGGCCGCCAAGGAAAAACCTGTATGGCAAAACCTGCAAGAAACTGTGGCACAACGGGGGTGAGTTGCCAACTCATGAGTAGAAAACATCACAGAGCAGAAATCGTATGTATGACTCAATCCTAGATCAATACGATCAGTAGTATACATCCTCAATATGATAAAGTCTGAAGCATGCTAAGGTGGCAAGGGTAAACATCTATACATAAGTGTAGTACCAAGTGCTCGTGTCAGTGCCTCAGGTAGTAACATATCATAAATATGAGGTATCATCAATGAAATCAGTGTCAGCTATAGCATGAAGTCTATAAGTATGTGGATATCATCCAACTATGTAATCAATGCCTGTATGCATGTAAATCTTGTCCACGTGTCAACCAATGACATAACAACATCATGCATGTAAAAGTCATAAAAGCTTATGCATAAAAGTATGAGGATATAAATCAACGTGTGTCCCTCGCGACACATCAGCATCGACACTCGAAAACATCATGAAACCTATGCCCATCATCGACACGTAAATCCTCATATATCGGGCTCCGTCAGTCCGGATCGGCCCACGGGCTCCGTCAGTCCGGATCGGCCCATATCATCCCTCGACTCCGGTCGGTATCCTCCGGATATCCGCCGAGCCCAAATACTATCACCGGTAGGTAGTAGTCCCTTTGCCAGGCTCACCGTCTGTATACATAGCATCACCTTCTTGCCCCAAGGTACCATACCGGGCCCCACCATGTACCCGCACACGGCCTACGGCTCCTCCTCGCATGGGGTATATATATATCAGAACCGATAAAACTCATGGTGGCTGCTGAAATATCATATCAAGAGAAACCGGGTTTTTTTTAAGACAGTACATACCTCCTTTTGAAATACCCACGGTTCTCAAATCCAGAATATCATGGAAACAACATATCTCAATGCGTATAATCATAAAGCATGATGTATGCGACATATGTTAGTTATATGTATGCCCAAGAGGCCATTGCTATACATAGGATGTATATTGTAGTGGATACTTTGACATATATAGGGAGGACTTTCTTGCTCGACATGATAGTATGCTATCTGGTTACTCTTTACCTTAACGTGTATACTGATTGTCTCTCTGTTACATGTTGGTAAAGCCCTTAGGATGTGTACTTGACTACCTGGACTATGATGCGGATCATACTAGTGGGGACATGGTAGTCCATAAGTACATCCTTCAAGGTCCCTAGTCGTGGGTGTATCGAGACGGGGCATCGATATACCAGAGTATACTAGCGTATACCTTCTCGACCCATACAGATGGGCGATGGATGATCCCATATCCATTGGTGTTTGACATCAGAGATGATATACGGGTGCTCAGTGGAGACTGGGTACACTGGACGGACTCGCCGAGAACTCCCAGATGGTATTATACCTCACGTCAGATGGCAGTTCTCTGGTGACACTGGTACAGGTTAGTCTGTAGACCCGAGATCGTCATAGAGTCTTGTGTGATTCCCACTGTGCTTTGATTTCCACCTTACCACGTCCAATAGGGCGTGCAAAACGGTGGCTTTTGGGTACAGTCCCGAATCACATGGAGGCAATGAGCGATAGGAGGGGATTCGTCTCTCCCGGTATAGGGAGTTGATGTTGCACTGTGTTCGATTGGCTATAACCGGAAATCCCTGGCCAGGGTTGCTGAGATTTACTGGTAAGTGTTACCAGTAGTTTCTCAAACTGTTATAGATCTCATATCGACACGACTTATCGAGCTACTGGGGTCTGACGTTTACCACCCCTAGGCAAGATATGCGACATATCAGACGACGAGACCGGACTGTACGGTAAGTGTTACTGGTTGGATTCACAGGAGTGTGAGCGGGCTTGCTCGTCGATCTTCTGATCTCTCAATATCCGGGTGGCCGTTACGTTTAGCAGACCGCTTGCGGCTTGTGGTTGTTTGATATGATCATCACCTGCTGCCGGCGTATTGACGAGTCTTTAGAGTCCTACACAGAGGTTTCCTGGCTCAAGCGAAACGAAATAGGAGCGCATATGAGATATGTACGAGACCGAGAATAATGCGTGTATGTGATACCGTATTCAATTCTCGCGATGAATGTATCAATTGGTTGTATGCGATATAACCTAGTTATCGAATCGAGGATTGATTCGATAAGTCGATACATTGGATACTGGTCGATCATATGCGATATGACCGGATCATTAAATCAAGTGTTGATTTAATGATTTAATGTATAATTATATATTTGATATATTACTTTGTATTAACTAGTATTGGTTCACTTAAAATGGATTTTCTCACTTGATGTGCACATTGTATATGTGATATATTTTTGTGCACTTGATTGTATCATGTTTGATGATACATGCAAACTTGGGTGTATGTTTGATTTAAACCTTGGTTAAGTAAATGGTTAGGGTTTTTATTTATTTATTCATTTATTTATTTATTTATTTGGCAAAAAGAGAAATGGTGGCTTGCTTTGTTTTATAGTTGAAGCTTCATGAAGCTTTGAAAAAGTCTACCATTTTTGTTTCATGCCTAACCTAACCATTCACCTAACCTTAGTTTACTCTCTACACATAACCATGGTTGCTAATATGATAAGAATGACTTATTTTCTATTATTCATTATTCTTATCATATTATCATCTTCTTCTTCTTCTTCAAGAAGAAAGAAGCTTGCTAGCTTCAATGGTGATTTGAGAAAAAGAGTGAGAAATCCAAATCCAAAGTGAACCCACTTCCTATTTCTTCATCCTCTACCACTTTCCATGTAGTAGAGTGTGTTATCTTCACAAGTTTCATGTCCAAGTGAAGATGGAGCTTGAGTTAGAGTTGCCTCGACGTAGATGATCTTCGGCATCGAAGTCGACGACCTAGCCCGCCAATTTCTCCGATGAAGCCGACGCTAGAGCCCGGGATCCGATGATCGCAGCGAGGGGACATCATCACAGAGCTATGGAGGTGGAGGACCGGATCTACAAAGGTTGTATTTTCCGTTCACTCTTAGTTAAGTTGTTAACTAGTTGCATGATTCGCCTAATCTCTAGTCAACGATCGCATTAGGGTTTCTCGGCACCGGAAATTTTTGAAATTGGCATGGTTGATGCCTTGTGAGACCTCATTAGTGTGCCTAGGAACCCTACAACATATAATAGAAATGTAAGCATATCAGTAAATCATGCAACATAAAACAGTAATATGCACATATGGAGGGAAAACCTCTCTTTTAAAATGAATCTGGTTTTAAAATATATCTTGCGGTTCCCAAATCTCCAAAATCAAGCCAGAATCATCTATGTACGTGCAAATACGTATGTATGCAATTATGGGTGTGCAATATGTGTGTACGCAAGTATGGGTGTACAATATGTATGTATGAAAGTATGTCATGCAAGGAGTCATATCCTGATGCAACAATCCTACTGTGTAGTGACATGGCAATTATCAATGATGAAGTGTGTGAGCCGGCAAGCAGGTGTACATGGAACATACGCATCATCGATAATGGTGCTGGTGTTCTGACAGCATGGGTTTAATATGACAATAAACACATTTAAACATGCAACGCGATGCGAATAGCAAGAATATGCGAAAAATGAATAATAAATACAACAGTGAAGAATCTACATCAATATATATATATATGTCATACAGTTTTGCCATTTGAAATAAGACCAATCGTGGTGTTTAGAAAAATAAAGGCTACGGTGTTTTTAAGAAAAGATGCGTCTTTTGAAAATATCCGTAGAATCCCTCGGCCTGTCTTTAAAATACTCACGATTCGCTAGTTTTGAAATAGGTATGACTCGAGCTAGTCTAACATCTATAAGTACTACAGGACTAAATGAACAGTCTAACCGAAAGGGTAAGGGAAACCACCTAAATCTGAGTCGATATATATATAAATATAATAGTCGGTGATCCCGCCTCAATAGTATCACATACGATACAATATACAATATGATATCCTCGAGCCAAGAGTGCGGATCTATCATCAATATATCGCTCGTACGTAAATCCGTCGTACGGCATCCCAAATCTGGGTACGGGTCGAAATATCACATTCATCTCATCATTTATCTGGTATCCTTATCATCATATCTCATGAACTGGGGTACTGATCTATGTCTAGTACAAACTGATACCATCTACAAATATATAAATGCGTGTGTATGAAAACACATCGCCTACCGATCCGCTATCATTACATGTTGTGTCTCATAATATGATCCAAAACACATCACCGACTCGTGGCATCATGTCCAACCTCATCGACTCATCTCCAAATATTATCCACTATCCTCATTATCCAAGTATAGGTATACGTATATATATACATAGTTCCATACCTATGTGTGTATATATATATACATATCCCCATACCTGTGTGTGTGTGTGTGTATACGTATCCTCATATACGCACAAGTATAACAAAGTAAGCATGTGTGTGCGTGTGGGTGTAAACCTCATTCTAGGGTTCGCGACTAAGAAGCTAAACTAAGTTACTTCTAACTACCCTAAACTAAGCCATGAACACAAAATCATATCTTGATAATCATACACATAACTGTAAGTGCACGGCGGCGCCCCGGCCGTCAATCCGACGGCCAAATGCGGAAGCGGTGATAAACTTTAATTTTGCGAACTTAGCAAACCGGCACCACCGCGCACTAAACACCCGGATCGAACCATTAACTAGTCTAAGCTAACTACAAGAATGGGAAGAGATATACCGAATGATCCGAGTCCTCCGGTCTTCCCGTCGTCGTCCCGATCTCCTGCGGAAACTCCGGTCGTCGCCTCCTCGCCGGAAGGGCACCACATCGCCTGTATCTTTTACGGGCTCCCACCTCAATACCGAGGCAACTCGGGCGCGAAGTAGGATAGCCGACGCGTCCAAGATTTGCTGTAGAATGTGTAGTGTAGAGCCTATGTCTCATTTGGGGTTTGTTTCCTTTGAAGATGATGGAGGAATCAAGATAAGAAAAATGGTGCTTGCATTTTTCTAGCATGAAAATGAGATCAAGAATGCCACCCTCTCAAAGATGAAGCTCTCATCTTTTTCTCTCTCAAATGTCTTCAACCATCTCCCAATGAAAATGGTGGAGGAATGAATACCAAATGCAAGATGGAGGTGAGTGTAGTAAAAGGTGGAGGGTGACCACAACCTAAACATCATCATAACAAATCTACATCAAACTCTAATCACCTCAAATCAACAAAAAGCAAGTGATGATGATGGATAAGAATGGTATCAAAAGATGCTTTCATAATTAATACATTTGCAAGAAAATCCTCCACAAAGTGTTATTTGCAAACTTGCAAATAACCCCCTCCATCGAAAAAGTCCGGCCGGGAAAGAACAAAGGAAAAACGGCCGGAACGGAATGTAAACTGGCAACTCCAGAAAACTGGTCCCGTAATAAATTACAGGAAAACCCCCATACTGTGCATACACACCCGCATCTGTATTCCGTCCGGATATAAATGCAATGAGACAAAATCTACACAGTACTAAACTAGGATCCGGCTTAAACTAAAGCCGGCTAGTAATATCCGTCCGATCCTGATCCGTGCAGTACCGCACGTATCTGATCGAACCCTGCCAAATAACCATACGACCACTAGTACTAACCGTCCGATCCTGATCCGTGCAATACCGCACGTATCTGATCGGACCCTGCCATATCTCCATACGGCCTCTACAGCGTTTCGCCCGAAAGCTTGAGTAACTAAAAGTGTGGTGGACTCTAAAGACTCGTCAATACTATGGCTGTGGATTTAACCACTAGCACGTCAGAGGTATAAGCCAATACGTGACGGGCCACCAGCTATTGACCAAAAGGGACGTCGATGAGCGAACTCATCCTGACACCCTACTGAGCCTGTCAGTGACAATATCCGTACAGTCCGGCCCGTTCGTCTATGAGCATCGCATGTCGGGCCTAGGGGGTTGGGTAAAAGTCAGACCCCCAAAAGCGGTACAAGTCGTGTCGGAGTGTAGCCCAGAACACCCTGAGATACTACTGGAATACCTACCAGTAAATCTCCTGCCTTGGCCAAGGACTTCGTGTAATGGCTCTCCTAGACACAGCGCGACCTCACCCCCAATACCGGGAGAGACGAACCCCTGAAGATCCGCTCACTGCCTCCATGTGGCTCGGGACTGTACCCAACTAAAACCTGTTTGCATGACTCCTTTGAGCCGTGGTAGGGTAGTAATCAAAGCACAGTGGGGACTCACACGAGACAAATGATGATCCCCTAGGTCGATGAACTAACCTGTACACATGTCACCAGGGAACTGCTATCTGACATCAGGTATAAGACCAACTAGCATGTTCCCGGCGAGTCCTGTCCGGTGTACTCATAACCCAATGAGCACCTGTATACATCTTAGGTGAACCAACTGACACCAGTGGCTTGTGAGACCGGCCACCGCCCCTCGTCGGGGTCTCGACTGTATACAGTAGTCTACTCTGGAGAATCGATTCCCTGTCTCGAAACTCCCATGACTAGGGACCTTTTAAGGATGCGCTTATAGACTCCAGCTCTCACTTATATGATCGCCCTCATACTGCTGGCAGTCAAGAAAGAATCCTAGGGGCTCTATCAACGTGTAATAGCGACCTGTCAGGTCACCTAAAGCAGTACACGATGATAAAGGTAAACCAGATAGCATAGTATCATCTCGAGTAAGACTGTCCTACAGGGATAGGTCCTCCCTCAATCATTGCAATCACGTGCCTGTGATCCAATAATTGACTCTGAGGGCACTATCTCCAACAATCTCCCACTTGTACTCAAGGCTAATTATTGCGATGTCGCATACTCACAGCCTGTGTGATACCGAACACCCAACTCCTCTACTAGTCAGTCTCACAAATCCCGTTTGTGAAACTATTGCGGTCGAGGAATAGCCTCAGTGAGTGGATCCGCCTAGATGTTTCTTTCTATGTCTCTCTATATCTCAAGTTCGCGGAGAAAGCCATCTCCCGAAATGAGCAATACCTGTCTTAGAATGTCTGGATGTCTGATGGGACCCAGTTCATAAATGAACTCCAAATCCAAAATTCTTAGACTGTATCGTCAACTGAACTTAATCAGTATCCTGCGCCATGCCTCCCTCAGTATTGCCTTGGACCACCTGTCCAAAATACTGCCCTTCGTCAGAAGGAAAACTATAACTCTGACAATCACCCTGTCGTCCATGTCACCTTGGAAGCCTGGAATGATAATTGTCTCCTTAATGAGGCTGTCGTTATCATTTCCCTAGAACATCTACTTATGTTCTAAAACTGCTTCCGACTGTTCCTCCAGGATTGGATCAATATCAACTTATTGCATCTAGTGCAAGAACAACATCTGGTGTGGTACTTGATGTTGGAGATAGTGCCCTCATAGTCAATTATTGGATCGCAGGTACGTGATTGCAATGATTGCGGAGGACCTATACCGGTAGGACAGTCTTACTCAAGATGATAGTATGCTATCTGGTTTACCTTTATCAGTAGTGTACAGGTTCAGGTGACTGATCACTGCTACACTTTGATAGAGCCTTTAGGATCTTGCTTTACCACCAACAGTATGATGGCGATCATATACGTGAGAGTTGGGTGGTTTATACGCATATCCTTAATTGTGGTCCCTAGTCGTGGGAGTTTCGAGACAGGGCATCGATACTCCGGAGTAGACTAGTGTGTACAGTCGAGACCCCGACGAGGGGCTGTGGCCGGTCTCACAAGCCACTGGTGTCAGTTGGATCACCTAAGATGTATACAGGTGCTCATTGGGTTATGAGTACACCGGACAGGACTCGCCGGGAATCTGCTAGTTAGTATTATATCTACCGTCAGATAGAAGTTCCCTCGTGATATGTGTACAGGTTAGTTCATCGACCTGAGGTCGTCATTTGTCTAGTGTGAGTCCCCACTGTGCTTTGATTTCTACCCTACCACGGCTCAAAGGAGTCGTGCAAACAGGTAGTTTTTGGGTACAGTCCCGAGCCATATGGAAGCACGTGAGCGGATCGGCAGGGGATTCGTCTCTCCCGGTATTGGGGGCGAGATCGTGCTGTGTCTAGGAGAGCCATTACACAAAGTCCATGGCCATGGCAGGAGATTTACTGGTAGGTACTCCAGTAGTATCTCAGGGTGTTATTGGGCTACACTCCGACACGACTTATACTGCTATTGGGGGTCTGACGTTACTAGCCCCCTAGGCAGATATGCGATACTCATAGACGAACGGACCAGACTGTATAAACATTGTCACTGTTAGGCTCAGTAGGGTTTTCCGGATGAGTGCGCTCATCGGCATCCCTTGAGGTCAGTCCATGGGCAGCCGTTACGCATTGCTAGTGCCGTTGACGGTTTGTGGTTAAACCCACTGCCAGGGTACTGACGAGTCATTAGAGTCCCCCACAGACAGTTTCCCAAGTTCGGGCGAAACGTTGTAGAGGCCGTATGGTTTTATGGCAGGGTTCGGAAAATGCACGTGCGTTTACGCACGTGTCGATTTTCGGACAGATAATACTGGTCGGCTTTGGTTTAAGCCGGATCCGAGTATTATATTGAGTAGGTATAATATCTTTGTCTCAGTTGCATTTGTATTCGGTCGTAATACAAATGCGGGTATATTTATACAGTTTCGGGGTTGTCCTGAAATTCGTTTCAGGATCACTTTTGGAAGTTGCCAGTTTCCAGTTTTCTATCAGCCGTCTTTTAACATTCGGTTAAAGACGGATTTATCTTTTCCTCAGTTGAGGTGAGTCATCATTCTAGAAGCTTCTAGAAGTGGTGATGAGGCTTGTGAGTCATTAGTGCATTAATGGTGTCATTAATGCAAAGATGACTAAGGGTTTTTAGGTTCATTGTTTCTAATGACTCATGGTTTTGCATTTATTGTATTCATACATGATATTTTCTTAAGGTCACCCTCTTTGCTCCTACGGTCACCTCCTCCTCCATATAAGAGGCCGGCCCCCTCTCTCTCCTCACACACTCTCTCACTTGAGTTTTTCATGGTTGTAAAAAGATATGATAGTATTTGAGGTGCATGGAATTTTACAGTTCATTTCATTCCATCACCCGATTCCCTCGGCAACTTCATTAACCGATCGTCCACGGATTTGGACGAAGTGAGACAAAGTCATCTACTCATTCTCTACATCATTCTTGGTCGTCTCTTTTGGCAAACTTGACGATCGAGTTGCCTCGAGTCAGAGGCGGGAGCCCGTTTAAAGAATCGTCGACGTGGTGCCACCTCGACGAGGATATCGGAGATCGACGAGATCGGAGCAGCCGCAACGGAGCGTGGGATGATGGTTGAAGAACGAAGGACTCGGATCATTCGGTATAACCTTTCTACACTCTTTACAGTTTGTTAGTTTAGCAATAATGGCAGATCCGGGTTAAAGTATACGATAGCGCCAGTTAAAAAGTTTTTGTTCCGCATTTGGCGTCTGTAGACTGCCGGGGCGCTAGCGTAGACTTACATTGGTATCAGAGCCTCACCATTTTGCTATACTAACTTGTGCTAACACGTTTAAAACATCGATCCGACCGAAAATCGAAAATTGCAAAATCCAAGCCTAACAGTTTCTGTCGATTTTAAATGGTCTGATAAAATTTTTCTACATGTCTTAAAAATCTGTGCAGGCTTTTCTAAGAATCACGACCAAATTTGGGCACGTGTCTATACCAAACAGCCGCGGAAACGCGGCCAAACCCATGGTTTGGTCGCGCATCCGCGGCCACGTGGTGAGCTCGTGCTCCCAAATTTTGTCAGTGGGTTCTTCTCTGGAATTTGTGGTTTTTGGTAAATATCGTTTTGGCCCAGATTTTGTTACTGTTCACCAGTAAGTCGTGGGGCCCACTTTTTGATATTTGGTCGATCGAAATTTAAACACGTTAGTTTACAGTGCTTACATTATATCTCCGACCGGGAATGTCATTTGATCGGTAAACCGCGTTTGATTGCTATAGTTCTTTTAGACGGGTTTGCGAACGTGACATTCGCGTTGATGTTCTGTTTTGTGCTGTGATGTTGCGGATTTGTCGTGGTGGATAGCAGTGTGCAATGGTAGTACAGTTTGACTTTATTTGTACATTTGATATTGCGGGGCGAGCGTCCAACTTGTGGACTGCCGTCACTGCCTGTTGTATAATATTCTTTTGGGGCACGACCAGGTTGCGGTCGATGTACCTATTGTACTATTTTTCATTACTGTACTAGGTTTTGCCCCGCGACGGAGTGCACGGATAGCCGGGTTCTGGGGGGCAACGGGTCCGCATCTCATGGCTTTGAGAGGCAGAGGGGTCCCACTCTAGAATTGGCAGACTATTCGCCGCACTCGTAGGGGGTACAGGTTGACCCAAGGAGGGGTGCCCAAGATTACCGGATTCCGTGAAGTGCTGGGTGGTCCATACACTATGCTGTAGGGGGCTGCCTCGCTTCAGGTTTTGGCGGGTAACTTGCTGCACCCGTAGGGGTCTAGGTTTCATTGCACAGGCTATCCACAAGACAGGGGAACGTCGGGTTTCAGCAGCGGCTCTGTGAAACCCGGGGATCCCAGATTATCTGTATTGTTCTGTGATGCTTATTACTTTTCTGTAATGTTGCATATTATCACGCCTGGAGCGATTATTGTATATTGGTTTATATACTATTAGATGTTGTATATGTTTTACACCCGCGCTAGTCCAGTCCCCGCTCTGTCGTTAGTTAAGTAACCTAACGAGTGATGACGGGACCCAGTGACGAATGCGGATGGCATATACGTACATTTTATTTTCGTTCTTTTCTGGTGTGATTAAATGATGGGACTGCGTTGATTCTGATCAATGCAAAGTATAACAAACCTGTTTGCAGTTGTTGGAACAAATTTAAAAAGTGTTGTTGCAAAGACGTTTTCTTTTGTTATGCATAGCGGTATTCAGTGGAATATCCTGCACCTCATTCGACGGGGCAAGGGCCGATATCCCTTCACCGGGACTGACCCCTTGGGCAGAAGTTTACGTCAGCGTAATAACTTCACTATAGTCGATTACAAGTTGCTTTGCATAGCGGTATTCAGTGAAGTATCCTGCACCTCATTCCACGAGGAAAGAGCCGAGATCCCTTTACCGGGAGTGACCTCTTTAGCAAAAGGTTTTCGCTACTATATTTTAAAAAGCTATCAGGTTCCTTCAGCGATATCAAGTTCACTACGTTAAAGGTTTTTCGCCAAAAACCAGCCGTAGCCCTCCGTCACTTCTTTTGGGTATTCAGTAGTATTCAAGCTATGTATTTTGACCTAACGCCAAGGCATAGTGTTTGGTAGCTGCTGGGTATTCAATTGTTGCATAGATAGATGAGTTGGTTTGGGACAGTCGTTTTGCCATTTTGACCTAACGCCAAGGGCATGTGCGGGTGGGTTCAAATTAACAAGATAGTGATGGGTAGAACTTGGCATGTGACTTATGACATTTTGACCTAACGCCAAGGTTATAAGAGCATGGGGCAAAAACTATATCGGGAGTTTCTAAAGAAACTGAAACTTGCCAAGTATGCGCATACCTTCTGGAGTATGAGTAACGTGGATGCATTCCATCACGTTATCATGCGATGAGAGTTGGATCCCGATTCCCACTGATGAGTTGGTTTACTCTTCGGGTGATCCCGATTGATTCTTCTTTTGATTTGGAGGAGAATTTGACAGGACAGTGGGAGGTTTCCGGATTAGATAAAGTGATGACCATTCTGATCTAGGTTAGAGTGCACGCAGAGTGTTTCTTTTCTCTCTCTCTTTGGCAGCGACCTTTGACCGACCCTAGACTATGACTCAGTGACCAGGTTGACAGAACCTTCTTAATATACTGGCTTTTGGATTGTCTGAGTTGCATAAGTCATTTCCACTCCTTCTTTTACCCTTTGCATTTCTCAGAACACCCGTATTACTACGGATATCCACTTCCATTGGATAGATCCATCGTATGGTTATATACGAACTCGAAGGGACTTCTTCGAGGATGGATCCAGGTTCAGGAGAAATAGAATTGGTTTATTCAGTTGTCTTTTATTATCACCTTCTCTCAGGTTGCGAGAGCTCCTTGGTTTAGGAGAGTACACCTATTACGCTTATTGGATAGTCTTATTCCAAACCATAGGCTGGTGCCGAAAGGTAGGGAATGAAGAAAACCAATTAGCCTAAGTAGGGTGTGCAGAAGGTAATATGTAAAGACAAAATAAAGGGATTAGAAAGAGGGCAAAGTAAATTGCGACTGATATCATTCACGACCAAAACCACGTACTTCATCGCCACTCCTATTTCACCTTTAAAGGAATAAGGTATTATTCAGTTGTCTTTTATCATCACCTTCTCTCGAGATGCGAGTACTCCTTGGTTTAGGAGGGTACACCTATTATGCTTACTGGATAGTCTTCTTCCAAACCATAGGCTGGTGCCGAACGGTAGGGAATGAAGAAAACCATTTAGCTTAACGATGGTGTACAGAAGGTAACGACTAAAGAAAAATAAAGGAATTTGGAGAGATGGCAATAAAATATACGGTTGAAGTCATGAATTGGATTATGGAAGAGGCATTGCTATGAATACCAGGATACCCCTACGAAACATTTTCATGTTTCAGTGCATTGTTAAAGAAAAACTGTTTTCCCGATTAGACACTTACTCCAAGGGTATGTATTTACCAGGTTTCATTCTCATATCTGTATGGTTTTACAGATGATGATTAGGAGTAAGATATTAGGAATTAGGTGATCATCCTCATTATATCGGAATTCGTTGTAATTGGTGATATTTGAGGAAATCGCCAGGGTACAGTTTTCAACCTACGACGCACAGGTTTTGAGTTGTTTAACTCAGCGGACTTATACAGAGTATTGTATGTTGTCCAAGTGTCCATCAGGACAAAGGGGTAGGTCCTCGTACTATGTTCTGTTTACTTATAACTTCTCTAGTATTTAGACGAGTGTTTCGTAGAAATACAAGGTCTAAGTTTTGAGAAGTTGTGGGTATAAGAATAAAGTAGAGAACCAGGTATCACAAGTATCGGGATTCTTCAAAGAGATCGAAGATGTAGATTCTTGTGATTGGTATTCAGATGATAGTGATGGTTTTGAGAAACGTGTTTCTCTTTCAGGTTGCTCTTAATTGGATGGATTCCTAAGTTGAGTAATGCTGATTAGCCTCTTTCCATTAAGATGATATGCACTGGAGACAGCTGCATGATTTGAATCTGGTTCCAATTAAATTAGTGCCAAAATTTCTATATTGGATATAGAATAGTTCGTACCTTAAAAGATGTTAAGGTACGGGGAGTTGTCCAGCTTATGCTCAAAACCAGACTCTGGATAACTCAGGGCACGTTTCTGTAATGGCTGTTTGTGGGTTGACCCTGGCTATGACGAGGGTTGAAATTCTACCATTTGGAAGATCAATAGTGATATTGTTCTTGACTCGCCACAGTTTTAGTAAAATGGATCTTTTTCAGAAAACAGTAGTGGGAGTATGGTAGAACTGGAAGTGATTCCAGAACCGCGAACGATTACGGAAAATTTAATAGGACCTATATATTCAATCAGGTTTGACATTCCAATAGCCACTCCGCAGGTATGGTAGGTAACCTCAGACGCCCGAGAGGTACTTCGGTAGCCTCAGAGACGGTGACAGGGAGGTTCTTATCTACCAAGACTTGACACTACTGATGTTCCAGGCTATGAGACCCGGTAGGAGGGTTGTCGTAGTCAGTGGGAGCAACGGAAGTATGGTGGGCAAGAAGCTTAAGTCTATTTATAGACTTGAGCAGTTATAGCGGAGATAGATCATCTAATTTTGATGAGACAGTCATGGGTTTGACTTTAATCAGAATAGGGGATGGATCAGTTAAGAAGGTAGTAGGGTGTGATGTCATGGTATCTGGATGACATACACAGAGTAGGAAGTAAAATTCCTATACTACGATCGGTTGTACTGTGGTCGTCACACAGTTGTTTCTCCAGACAGGATATGGATATAATATTTGACATTCTGGTTTCTAGATCTATGGTTTTAGATCTGGATTTGGGTAGTTTCCCAATGTGGGTACTTTGACAGATATTCTAATGGTTTTTTGAATAGTTGACTCCTAGCAAGGTGGTGTACCTGCAGGTGATGGAGTCACCCTCTCTAAAGGTGTCTTACAGACTAAAGGGGAGAGGGATGTGCATGATTGGCAGATCACTTGCTTAGGCAATTGAGTCAATCATGAGATGTCAAGTACCACACCAAATGTTGGTTTTGCACTAGATGCAATAATTTTGTATTAATCCAATCCTGGAGAAACATAAGGAAGCGGTTTTAGAACATAAGTACATGTTCTACGGATTTGATGACGGCAGCCTCTTTCGGGAGACGGTTATCATTCCAGGCATCAAAGGTGACATGAATGACAGAGTGATTGTCAGAGTTATAGTTTTTCCCTCTGACGAAGAGGGACAGTATTATGGACAGGTGGTTCAAGAGGATACTGTAGGTGGCATGGTGCCGGATACTGATTAGGTTCAGTGATCGATACAGTCTAAGAAGTTTGGATTTGGAGTTCATTTATGAACAAGGTCCCATCAGATATCCAGACATATTCTAAGACAGGTATTACTCGATTCGGGAGATGGCTTTCTCCGCGAACTTGAGATTAAGAGAGATATAGAAAGAAACTTCTAGGCGGATCCACTCACTAAGTCTATTTCTCGAACACAATAGTTTTCCAAACGGGCTTTGTGATACTGATTAGTAGAGGAGTTGGATGTTCGGTTTCACACGGGCTGTGAGTAGTCGACATCGCAATAATTAGCCTTGAGTGCAAGTGGGAGATTGTTGGAGATAGTGCCCTCATAGTCTATTATTGGATCGCAGGTACGTGATTGCAATGATTGCGGAGGACCTATACCGGTAGGACAGTCTTACTCAAGATGATAGTATGCTATCTGGTTTGCCTTTATCAGTAGTGTACAGGTTCAGGTGACTGATCACTGCTACACTTTGATAGAGCCCTTAGGATCTTGCTTTACCACCAACAGTATGATGGCGATCATATACGTGAGAGTTGGGTGGTTTATACGCATATCCTTAATTGTGGTCCCTAGTCGTGGGAGTTTCGAGACAGGGCATCGATACTCCGGAGTAGACTAGTGTGTACAGTCGAGACCCCGACGAGGGGCGGTGGCCGGTCTCATAAGCCACTGGTGTCAGTTGGATCAGCTAAGATGTATACAGGTGCTCATTGGGTTATGTGTACACCGGACAGGACTCGCCGGGAATCTGCTAGTTAGTATTATATCTACCGTCAGATAGCAGTTCCCTGGTGACATGTGTACAGGTTAGTTCATCGACCTGAGGTCGTCATTTGTCTCGTGTGAGTTCCCACTGTGCTTTGATTTCTACCCTACCACGGCTCAAAGGAGTCGTGCAAACAGGTAGTTTTTGGGTACAGTCCCGAGCCATATGGAGGCACCTGAGCGGATCGGAAGGGGATTCGTCTCTCCCGGTATTGGGGGCGAGATCGTGCTGTGTCTAGGAGAGCCATTACACAAAGTCCATGGCCATGGCAGGAGATTTACTGGTAGGTACTCCAGTAGTATCTCAGGGTGTTATTGGGCTACACTCCGACACGACTTATACTGCTATTGGGGGTCTGACGTTACTAGCCCCCTAGGCAGATATGCGATACTCATAGACGAATGGACCGGACTGTATATACATTGTCACTGTTAGGCTCAGTAGGGTTTTCCGGATGAGTGCGCTCATCGGCATCCTTTGAGGTCAGTCCATGGGCAGCCGTTACGCATTGCTAGTGCCGCTGACGGTTTGTGGTTAAACCCACTGCCAGGGTACTGACGAGTCATTAGAGTCCCCCACAGACAGTTTCCCAAGTTCGGGCGAAACGTTGTAGAGGCCGTATGGTTTTATGGCAGGGTTCGGAAAATGCACGTGCGTTTACGCACGTGTCGATTTTCGGACAGATAATACTGGTCGGCTTTGGTTTAAGCCGGATCTGAGTATTATATTGAGTAGGTATAATATCTTTGTCTCAGTTGCATTTGTATTCGGTCGTAATACAAATGCGGATATATTTATACAGTTTCGGGGTTGTCCTGAAATTCGTTTCAGGATCACTTTTGGAAGTTGCCAGTTTCCAGTTTTCTATCTGCCGTCTTTTAACATTCGGTTAAAGACGGATTTATCTTTTCTTCAGTTGAGGTGAGTCATCATTCTAGAAGCTTCTAGAAGTGGTGATGAGGCTTGTGAGTCATTAGTGCATTAATGGTGTCATTAATGCAAAGATGACTAAGGGTTTTTAGGTTCATTGTTTCTAATGACTCATGGTTTTGCATTTATTGTATTCATACATGATATTTTCTTAAGGTCACCCTCTTTGCTCCTACGGTCACCTCCTCCTCCATATAAGAGGCCGGCCCCCTCTCTCTCCTCACACACTCTCTCACTTGAGTTTTTCATGGTTGTAAAAAGATATGATAGTATTTAGGGTGCATGGAATTTTACAGTTCATTTCATTCCATCACCCGATTCCCTCGGCAACTTCATTAACCGATCGTCCACGGATTTGGACGAAGTGAGACAAAGTCATCTACTCATTCTCTACATCATTCTTGGTCGTCTCTTTTGGCAAACTTGACGATTGAGTTGCCTCGAGTCAGAGGCGGGAGCCCGTTTAAAGAATCGTCGACATGGTGCCACCTCGACGAGGATATCGGAGATCGACGAGATCGGAGCAGCCGCAACGGAGCGTGGGATGGTGGTTGAAGAACGAAGGACTCGGATCGTTCGGTATAACCTTTCTACACTCTTTACAGTTTGTTAGTTTAGCAATAATGGCAGATCCGGGTTAAAGTATACGATAGCGCCAGTTAAAAAGTTTTTGTTCCGCATTTGGCGCCTGTAGACTGCCGGGGCGCCAGCGTAGACTTACACTTGACATCTCATGATTGACTCAATTGCCTAAGCAAGTGATCTGCCAATCATGCACATCCTTCTCCCCTTTAGTCTGTAAGACACCTTTAGAGAGAGTGACTCCATCACCTGCAGGTATACTACCGTGCCAGGAGTCGTCCATTCTAAATACTCTTAGAATGCTGTCAAAGTACCCAGATTAGGAAACCGCCCAAATCTAGATCTAAAACCATAGATCTAGTTACCAGAATGTCTGATGTAAGATCCAAATCCTATGTGGAGAAACTACTGTGTGACGACCATAGTATAACCGATCGTAGTATAGGAATATCACTTCCCACTTTGTGTATGTCATCAAATACCAGGACATCACACCCTACTACCTTCTCAACAGATCCATCCCCTATTCTGATGAAGTCAAACCTATGACTGTCACATCAGAAATAGATGATCTATCTCCGCTATATCTGCTTTAGTCTATAAATAGACATAAGCCTGATGTCCACCAATGCTTCCGCTGCTCCCACTGACTACGACAACCCTCTGGCAGAGTCATATAGACATGCACTTCTAAAGCTAGTTTAGAACGACGCTATACTCATCCTCCTGCCGGGTCTCGCAGCCTGGAACAACAACAATGGCATGTGTGGGTAAACAAGAACTTCCCTGTCACCGTCCTTGAGGCTACCGGAGTACCTCTCGGGTGCCTGAAGTTACCCACCTTATCTGCGGAGTGGCCAATGGAATGTCAAATCAGATTGAATCTTCAGGTTCCTTATCAAATCTTCAGTAATCGTTTGCGGTTCTGGAATCACTTCCAGTTCTACCATACTCCCACTACTGTTTTTGAAAAAATCCATTTTTAATAAAACTGTGGCGAGTCTAGAACAATATTTCTATTGATCTGCCAGATGGTAGAAAATCAACCCTCGTCATAACCTGGGTCAACCCACAAACAGCCATTACAGAAACGTGCCTTGAGTTATCCAGAGTCTGGTTTTAATCATAAGCCGGACAACTCCCCGTACCTTAACAATGTTAAGATATGAACTGTACTATATCCAATATAGAACTAGAGGCACTGATTTAATTTAACCAGATTCAAATCATGCAGCTATCTCCAGTGCATGTCAACTAAATGGAGAGAGGCCGATCAGCGTTACTCAACTTAGGAATGCTTCCAATTATGAGTAACCTGAAAGAGAAGCAATTTCTCTTTATCATTACTATCAACTGAATACCATACACACATATCTACATCTTCGATCATTTTGAAGAATCCCGATACTTGCTACACCTGGTTCTCTACTCTATTCAAATACCTATAAATCCTCAAAACTTAGACCCTGTGTTTCTACGAAACACATGTCTAAGAACTAGAGAAGTTAAAAGTAAACAGAATATAGTATGAGGACCAACCCCTCCGTCCTAATGGACACTGGACAACATACAATACTCTGTATAAGTCCGCTGAGTCTAACAACTCTTTCACTGTGTGTCGTAGGTTGAAAACTGTACTTATGGTTAAGAAGAATTACACCGCTGTTTAATGCTCCTTACCTAACCATCCACTGATATAGGTAAATGTCATCGACATAATATCAAAAGGTATATCTCACTCTATGAAAATAGACGTACAGATATATCAATTTGAAATTGGTGCACAACAGCGGAATTCAAAACCAAATATTTGCCGACCGGCAAACAGCCCAGATGATCTCCTCAAATATCACCGATTACAACGAATCCCGATATAATGAGGATGATTACCCTATGTAAGTCTACGCTTGCGCCCCGGCAGTCTACAGACGCCTATGCGGAACAAAAAATTTTTAACTGGCGCTATCGTATACTTTAACCCGGATCTGCCATTATTGCTAAACTAACAAACTGTAAAGAGTGTAGAAAGGTTATACCGAACGATCCGAGTCCTTCGTTCTTTAACCATCATCCCACGCTCTGTTGCGGCTGCTCCGATCTCGTCGATCTCCGATATCCTCGTCGAGGTGGCACCACGTCGACGATTCTTTAAACGGGCTCCCGCCTCTGACTTGAGGCAACTCGATCGTCAAGTTTGCTAAAAGAGACGACCAAGAATGATGTAGAGAATGAGTAGATGACTTTGTCTCACTTCGTCCAAGTCCGTGGACGATCGGTTAATGAAGTTGCCGTGGGAATTGGGTGATGGAATGAAATGAACTGTGAAATTCCATACACCCCAAATACTATCATAATCTTTTCTCTCTAAAATGAAATCAACCAAGTGAGAGTGAGGAGGAGAGAGAGGGCCGGCCACTTTATAGAAGGAGGGAGGTGACCGTAGGAGAAAGAGGGTGACCTTAAGACATGAAGCTTCTCACAAAATATCTTAAGCTTAACAAAACTTATTAAAGCTAAAGCATGACTCACAAACCTAGTCATCATGCATTAATGAACCATTAAAAGCATCCAATGAAAACTCAACACTAATTAAACCTAGTCATCTCATCTAGAACCTTCTAGAAGCTTCTAGAAGCATGACTCACTCTCATCCAAGAAAAGATAAATTCGTCTTTAACCGAATGTTAAAAGACGGCTGATAGAAAACTGGAAACTGGCAACTTCCAAAAGTGATCCTGAAACGACTTTCAGGATAACCCCGAAACTGTATAAATATACCCGCATTTGTATTACGACCGAATACAAATGCAACTGAGACAAAGATATTATACCTACTCAATATAATACTCGGATCCGGCTTAAACCAAAGCCGACCAGTATCATCTGTCCGAAAACCGACACGTGCGTAAACGCACGTGCATTTTCCGAACCCTGCCATAAAACCATACGGCCTCTACAACGTTTCGCCCGAACTTGGGAAACTGTCTGTGGGGGACTCTAATGACTCGTCAGAACCCTGGCAGTGGGTTTAACCACATACCGTCAGCGGCACTAGCAATGCGTAACGGCTGCCCATGGACTGACCTCAAGGGATGCCGATGAGCGAACTCATCCGGAAAACCGTACTGAGCCTAACAGTGACAATGTATATACAGTCTGGTCCGTTCGTCTATGAGTATCGCATATCTGCCTAGGGGGCTAGTAACGTCAGACCCCCAATAGCAGTATAAGTCGTGTCGGAGTGAAGCCCAATAACACCCTGAGATACTACTGGAGTACCTACCAGTAAATCTCCTGCCATGGCCATGGACTTTGTGTAATGGCTCTCCTAGACACAGTACGACCTCGCCCCCAATACCGGGAGAGACGAATCCCCTGCCGATCCGCTCACGTGCCTCCATATGGCTCGGGACTGTACCCAAAAACTACCTGTTTGCACGACTCCTTTGAGCCGTGGTAGGGTAGAAATCAAAGCACAGTGGGAACTCACACGAGACAAATGACGACTTCAGGTCGATGAACTAACCTGTACACATGTCACCAGGGAACTGGTATGTGACGGTAGATATAATACTAACTAGCAGATTCCCGGCGAGTCCTGTCCGGTGTACTCATAACCCAATGAGCACCTGTATACATCTTAGGTGATCCAACTGACACCAGTGGCTTGTGAGACCGGCCACCGCCCCTCGTCGGGGTCTCGACTGTATACACTAGTCTACTCCGGAGTATCGATGCCCTGTCTCGAAATTCCCACGACTAGGGACCACAATTAAGGATATGCATATAAACCACCCAACTCTCACGTATATGATCGCCATCATACTGTTGGTGGTAAAGCAAGATCCTAAGGGCTCTATCAAAGTGTAACATGTAATCAGTCACCTGATCATGTACACGACTGATAAAGACAAACCAGATAGCATACTATCATCTCGAGTAAGACTGTCCTACCGGTATAGGTCCTCCGCAATCATTGCAATCACGTACCTGTGATCCAATAATTGACTATGAGGGCACTATCTCCAACAATCTCCCACTTGCACTCAAGGCTAATTATTGCGATGTCGACTACTCACAGGCCGTGTGAAACCGAACATCCAACTCCTCTACTAATCAGTATCACAAAGCCCGTTTGTAAAACTATTGTTTTCGAGAAATAGCCTTAGTGAGTGGATCCGCCTAGAAGTTTCTTTCTCCATCTCTCTTAATCTCAAGTTCGCGGAGAAAGCCATCTCCCGAATTGAGTAATACCTGTCTTAGAATATGTCTGGATATCTGATGGGACCTAGTTCATAAATGAACTCCAAATCCAAACTTCTTAGACTGTATCGATCACTGAACCTAATCAGTATCCGGCACCATGCCACCCACAGTATCCTCTTGAACCATCTGTCCATAATACTGTCCCTCTTCGTCAGAGGGAAAACTATAACTCTGACAATCACTCTGTCATCCATGTCACCTTTGAAGCCTGGAATGATAACCGTCTCCCGAAGGAGGCTGCCGTCATCAAATCCGTAGAACATGTACTTATGTTCTAAAACCGCTTCCTTATGTTTCTCCAGGATTGGATTAATACAAACTTATTGCATCTAGTGCAAAACCAACATCTGGTGTGGTACTTGACATCTCATGATTGACTCAATTGCCTAAGCAAGTGATCTGCCAATCATGCACATCCCTCTCCCCTTTAGTCTATACGACCCCTTTAGAGAGGGTGACTCCATCACCTGCAGGTACACCACCATGCTAGGAGTCAACTATTCCAAAAACCATTAGTATATCTGTCAAAGTACCCACATTGGAAACTACCCAAATCCAGATCTAAAACCATAGATCCAGAAACCAGAATGTCAAATATTATATCCATATCCTGTCTGGAGAAACAACTGTGTGACGACCACAGTACAACCGACCGTTTTTATAGGAATTTTACTTCCCACTCTGTGTATGTCATCCAGATACCATGACATCACACCCTACTACCTTCTTAACTGATCCATCCCCTATTCTGATTGAAGTCAAACCCATGACTGTCACATCAAAATTAGATGATCTATCTCCGCTATAACTGCTCTAGTCTATAGACATAAGCTACTTGCCCACTATGCTTCCGCTGCTCCCACTGACTACGACAACCCTCCTACCGGGTCTCATAGCCTCGAACAACAGTAGTGTCAAGTCTGGGTAGATAAGAACCTCCCTGTCACCGTCCTTGAGGCTACCGAAGTACCTCTCGGGTGTCTGAGGTTACCCACCAAATCTGCGGAGTGGCTATTAGAATGTCAAACCTGATTGAATGTATAGGTCCTATTAAATTTTCCGTAATCGTTCGCGGTTCTGGAATCATTTCCAGTTCTACCATACTCCCACTACTGTTTTCTGAAAAAGATCCATTTTTACTAAAACTGTGGCGAGTCAAGAACAATATCGCTATTGATCTTCCAAATGGTAGAATATCAACCCTCGTCATAGCCAGGGTCAACCCACAAACAGCCATTACAGAAACGTGCCCTGAGTTATCCAGAGTATGGTTTTAAGCATAAGTTGGACAACTCCCCGTACCTTAACATCTTTTAAGGTACGAACTATTCTATATCCAATATAGAAACTTTGGCACTTATTTAATTGGAACCAGATTCAAATCATGCAGCTGTCTCCAATGCATATTATCTTAATGGAAAGAGGCTAATCAGCATTACTCAACTTAGGAATCCATCCAATTAAGAGCAACCTGAAAGAGAAACACGTTTCTCATAACCATCACTATCATCTGAATACCAATCACAAGAATCTACATCTTCGATCTCTTTGAAGAATCCCGATACTTGTGATACCTGGTTCTCTACTTTATTCTTATACCCACAACTTCTCAAAACTTAGACCTTGTATTTCTACGAAACACTCGTCTAAATACTAGAGAAGTTATAAGTAAACAGAACATAGTACGAGGACCTACCCCTTTGTCCTGATGGACACTTGGACAACATACAATACTCTGTATAAGTCCGCTGAGTTAAACAACTCAAAACCTGTGCGTCGTAGGTTGAAAACTGTACCCTGGCGATTTCCTTAAATATCACCAATTACAACGAATTCCGATATAATGAGGATGATCACCTAATTCCTAATATCTTACTCCTAATCATCATCTGTAAAACCATACAGATATGAGAATGAAACCTGGTAAATACATACCCTTGGAGTAAGTGTCTAATCGGGAAAACAGTTTTTCTTTAACAATGCACTGAAACATGAAAATGTTTCGTAGGGGTATCCTGGTATTCATAGCAATGCCTCTTCCATAATCCAATTCATGACTTCAACCGTATATTTTACTGCCATCTCTCCAAATCACTTTATTTGTCTTTAGTCGTTACCTTCTGTACACCATCGTTAGGCTAAATGGTTTTCTTCCTTCCCTACCGTTCGGCACCAGCCTATGGTTTGGAAGAAGACTATCCAGTAAGCATAATAGGTGTACCCTCCTAAACCAAGGAGTACTCGCAACTGAGAGAAGGTGATGATAAAAGACAACTGAATAATACCTTATTCCTTTAAAGGTGAAATAGGAGTGGCGATGAAGTACGCGGTTTTGGTCGTGAATGATATCAGTCGCAATTTACTTTGCCCTCTTTCTAATCCCTTCATTTTGTCTTTACATATTACCTTCTGCACACCTTACTTAGGCTAATTGGTTTTCTTCATTCCCTACCTTTCGGCACCAGCCTATGGTTTGGAATAAGACTATCCAATAAGCGTAATAGGTGTACTCTCCTAAACCAAGGAGCTCTCGCAACCTGAGAGAAGGTGATAATAAAAGACAACTGAATAAACCAATTCTATTTCTCCTGAACCTGGATCCATCCTCGAAGAAGTCCCTTCGAGTTCGTATGTAACCATACGATGGATCTATCCAATGGAAGTGGATATCCGTAGTAATACGGGTGTTCTGAGAAATTCAAAGGGTAAAAGAAGGAGTGGCAATGACTTATGCAACTCAGACAATCCAAAAGCCAGTATTTTAAGAAGGTTCGGTCAACTTTGTCACTGAGTCATAGTCTAGGGTCGGTCAATGGTCGCTGCCAAAGAGAGAGAGAAAAGAAACACTCTGCGTGCACTCTAACCTAGATCAGAATGGTCATCACTTTATCTAATCCGGAAACCTCCCACTGTCCTGTCAAATTCTCCTCCAAACCTAAAGAAGAATCAATCGGGATTACCCGAAGAGTAAACCAACTCATCAGTGGGAATCGGGATCCAACTCTCATCGCATGATAACGTGATGGAATGCATCCACGTTACTCATACTCCAGAAGGTATGCGCATACTTGGCAAGTTTCAGTTTCTTTAGAAACTCCCGATATAGTTTTTGCCCCATGCTCTTATGATCGTGACTAAGGGCCAACCCATCATAAGTCACATGTCAAGTTCTTCCCATCATTATCTTGTTAATTTGAACCCACCCGTACTCGCCCTTGACTGAGGGCCAACAAGGCTGTACGACTGTCCCAAACCAACTCATCTATCTATGCAACATGAGAACACCCCAGCAGCTACCAATCACTATGTCCTAGCTAAGGGCTAGACCAACATAGCTTGAATACTACTGACCATTCATATGAAATGACGGAGGCTACGGCTGGTTTTTGGCGAAAAACCTTTAACGTAGTGAACTTGATATCGCTGAAGGAACCTGATAGCTTTTTTTTTTTTAAATATAGTGGCGAAAACCTTTTGCTAAAGAGGTCATTCCCGGTAAAGGGATCTCGGCTCTTTCCTCGTGGAATGAGGTGCAGGATATTCCACTGAATACCGCTATGCAAAGCAACTTGTAATCGACTATAGTGAAGTTATTACCCTGACGCAAACTTCTGCCCAAGGGGTCAGTCCCGGTGAAGGGATATCGGCCCTTGCCCCGTCGAATGAGGTGCAGGATATTCCACTGAATACCGTTATGCATAACAAAAGGAAACGTCTTTGCAATAACACTTTTTAAATTTGTTCCAACAACTGCAAACAGGTTTGCTTTACTTTGCATTGATCAGAATCAACGCAGTCCCATCATTAATCACACCAGAAAAGAACGAAAATAAAATGTACGTATATGCCATCCGCATTCGTCACTGGGTCCCGTCATCACCCGTTAGGTTACTTAACTAACGACAGAGCGGGGACTGGACTAGCGCGGGTGTAAAACATATACAACATCTAATAGTATATAAACCAATATACAATAATCGCTCCAGGCGTGATAGTATGCAACATTACAGAAAAGTAATAAGCATCACAGAACAATACAGATAATCTGGGATCCCCGGGTTTCACAGAGCCGCTGCTGAAACCCGACGTTCCCCTATCGTGTGGATAGCCTGTGCAATGAAACCTAGACCCCTACGGGTGCGGCAAGTTACCCGCCAAAACCTGAAGCGAGGCAGCCCCCTGCAGCATAGTGAATAGACCACCCAGCACTCCACGGAATCCAGTAAGCTTGGGCACCCCTCCTTGGGTCAACCTGTACCCCCTACGAGTGCGGCGAATAGTCTGCCAATTCTAGAGTGGGACCCCTCTGCCTCTCAAAGCCATGAGATGCGGACCCGTTGCCCTCCAGAACCCGGCTATCCGTGCACTCCGTCACGGGGCAAAACCTAGTACAGTAATGAAAATAGTACAATAGGTACATCGACCGCAACCTGGTCATGCCCCAAAAGAATATTATACAACAGGCAGTGACGGCAGTCCACATGTTGGACGCTCGCCCCGCAACATCAAATGTACAAATAAACACAAACTGTACTACCATTGTGTTGGAGATAGTGCCCTCAGAGTCGATTATTGGATCACAGGCACGTGATTGCGATGATTGAGGGAGGACCTATCCCGGGAAGACAGTCTTACTCGAGATGATAGTACGCTATCTGGTTTACCTTTATCATCGTGTACTGCTTTAGGTGACCTGACATGTCGCTATTGCACGTTGATAGAGCCCCTAAGATTCTTGATTGACTGCCGGCAGTATGAGGGCGATCATATAAGTGAGAGCTGGAGTCTATAAGCACATCCTTAAAAGGTCCCTAGTCGTGGGAGTTTCGAGACAGGGCATCGATTCTCCAGAGTAGACTAGTGTATACAGTCGAGACCCCGACGAGGGGCGGTGGCCGGTCTCACAAGCCACTGGTGTCAGTAGGTTCACCTAAGATGTATACAGGTGCTCATTGGGTTATGAGTACACCGGACAGGACTCGCCGGGAACATGCTAGTTGGTCTTATACCTGACGTCAGATAGCAGTTCCCAGGTGACATGTGTACAGGTTAGTTCATCGACCTGGGGATCGTCGTTTGTCTCGTGTGAGTTCCCACTGTACTTTGATTACTACCCTACCACGGCTCAAAGGAGTCGTGCAAACAGGTTTTAGTTGGGTACAGTCCCGAGCCACATGGAGGCAGTGAGCGGATCTTCAGGGGTTTCGTCTCTCCCGGTATTGGGGGTGAGGTCGCGCTGTGTCTAGGAGAGCCATTACACAAAGACCTTGGCCAAGGCAGGAGATTTACTGGTAGGTATTCCAGTAGTATCTCAGGGTGTTCTGGGCTACACTCCGACACGACTTGTACCGCTTTTGGGGGTCTGACTTTTACCAACCCCCTAGGCCCGCCATGCGATGCTCATAGACGAACGGACCGGACTGTACGGATATTGTCACTGACAGGCTCAGTTGGGTGTCGGGGTGAGCTTCCTCATCGACGTCCCTTTTGGTCAATAGCTGGTGGCCCGTCACGTATTGGCTTATACCTCTGACGTGCTAGTGGTTAAATCCACAGCCATAGTATTGACGAGTCTTTAGAGTCCACCACACTTTCAGTTACTCAAGCTTTCGGGCGAAACGCTGTAGAGGCCGTATGGAGATATGGCAGGATTCAATCAGATACGTGCGGTATTGCACGGATCGTGATCGGACGGTTTTTACTAGCCGGCTTTGGCTTAAGCCGGATCCTAGTATAGTACTGTATAGTTTTGTCTCTTTGCATTTGTATTTCGGTCGGAATACAAATGCGGGTGTGTATGCACAGTATCGGGGTTTTCCTGTAATTTATTATGGGACCAGTTTTCTGGGGTTGCCAGTTTGCATTCCGTTCCGGCCGGTTTTCCTTTGTTCTTTCCCGGCCGGACTTTTCCGTTGGAGGAGGTTATTTGCAATTGTGCAAATAACACTTTGTGGAGGGGTTTATTGCATATGTTTTGATTTGATTGCATCTTTGCTCCATGATGCATTAATTAAGACATGATAGAAGATGGGGTTTGGGAATGGGGCCGGCCACTGTTGGGGATGGGAGTGTGGTTTTCATTTGTATAGTGTTTTAATTTATATTGATTGCTTTGACCTCATTTGGGTGTGTTGGAATGCTTTGGAAAAGGAATTTAATTTCTTTTGGGTTTAATTAAGGAGAATGGAATTGGAAATAAGTGTGTGCTGGAATTGAGTTTGAAGGGGGTTAATTGATTAATATATTTATTTATTCTCCTCTTTTTTCTCCCACACCCATGATTTGCTTTGGGCCGGCCACTGTAGACTAGGAGAGAGAGAGAGATTATTTTGTGTGGCAATTTGTGTGTTGCACATTTCGTGGGACCCCCCCTCCTTTGTAATGTGTGTGTGTGCTGTGAAAGCATATCATTCTTTTCTCCTTGGTTTTAATTTGGATATATACACTACACATATCTTTCCAGAGAGGATGCTTCATTCTTTTTACAGTGAGCAAAATTTACATGGGCTGGCCGAGCTCTTTTGATGAGATGCTCATTTTTCCTTTGGCTTTCATCCATGAAAATTCTTGTGTAAAATCCCTCCATTCATGGCAACCTCATAAACCCCAAAAGAGACAATGTTTCTACATTATTCTACAGCTAATCTTGGGCGCGTCGGCTAGCCAACTTCGCGTCCGAGTTGCCTCGGTATTGAGGTGGGAGCCCGTAAAAGATACAGGCGACGTGGTGCCCTTTCCGACGAGGAGGAGATGGACGGAGATCCCGCGAGGAGATCGGCGTGGAGATGAAGACCGAAGGACTTGGATCGTCGGTATATCTCTAACCCATTCTTTGTAGTTAGCTAGATTTAGTTTAATGGCCCGATCCGGTTTTAGTGCGCGGTGGTGCCGTTTTGCCAAGTCCGCAAAAATTTTAAGTTTACCACCGTTTCCGCGTTTGGCCGTCGGATCGACGGCCGGGGCGCCGCCGTGCACTTACAGTGGTATCAGAGCCTCGCCATTAACATAGTCTAGCTTGGTGTAATGTGTTTTACGTTTCCGATCGAACAAAATCCCGAAAACACGTATTTCATGCACATCAGTTTCTGTCGAATTTTTTTTAAGTCCAAAAATTTTTCTGGTTGTCTCAGAGTGATGTGCAGGGAAATATAAGCATACTGCAAAAATTTGGTGCCATGAACTCACTGTTCCACCGCGGAAGCGCGGCCAAACCCCTGCTTGGGCCGCGCTTCCGCGGCAGTGTTGACTGTTCATGCCCCCAAAACTTTGCATAATCTTCCTCTTTTGAAAATGTGTTTTCTGGAATATTAAAATTGGGCCCAGGTTTTCTGTGAGTGCTACAGTTTTGGTTTGGGGGCCCACTTGTTAAGGTTTGATCAATCGGAATATTTTAAACACATTTTTCACAGTATTTACATTATATCTGCGACCGTGAATGTCACTCGATCGGTAAATCCTGTCTAACTGCTATAGCACGGTTAGATGGATTTGCGAACGTGACTTTCACGTTGATGTTCTATGTTTATGCTGTGATGTTGCGGATCGGTCGTGGGGGATAGCCTGGATGCAATGCTAGTACTGTATTGTTGTACTATGTACATTTGATATTGCGGGGCGAGCGTCCGACATGTGGACTGCCGTCACTGCCTGTTTGTATTATTCTTTTGGGGCACGACCTGGTTGCGGTCGATGTACCTGGTGTATGTATATTCTACTTTCTGTACTAGGATTACCCTACGGTGGGGTGCACGGATAGCCGGGTTCTAGAGGGCAACAAGCCCGCATCTCATGGCATTGAGACGGAGGGGGGCTTCACTCTGGGATTGGCGGGCTATTCGCCGCACTCGTAGGGGGTCTAGGTTTTCTTTGCACAGGCTATCCACACGACCAGGGGAACGTCGGGTTTCAGTAGTGGCTCTGTGAAACCCGGGGATCCCAGATATCTGTATTGTTCTGTGATGCTGTACATTTCTGTGATGTTGCATTTCTTTTCACGCCTTGAGCGAAATATAATATATTGGTATATATATTAGTAGATGTTGTATATGTTTTTCATCCGCGCTAGTCCAGTCCCCGCTCTGCCGTTAGTTAGCTAACCTAACGGGTGATGACGGGACCCAGTGGCGAATGCGGATGGCATATACGTACGTCAGTATATTTTCGTTCTTTGTGGTGTGATCAATGATGGGACTGCATTGATTCGGATCAATGCAAGTTAAACAAACCTAATCTGATGTTGTTGGAACACTTTTCAAAAAGCTGTTATTGCAAGGGCGTTCTCTTTTGTTTTGCATCGTGATATTCATTGGAATATCCTGCTCCTCAGTCGACGAGGCAAGGGCCGAGATCCCTTCACCGGGAGTGACCCCTTGGACAGAAGTTTGCGTCAGGGCATTAACTTCACTATAGCCGATTACTTTTGCTTTGCACCGTGGTATTCAGTTGGAATATCCTGCACCCCATTCTACGGGGAAAGAGCCGAGATCCCTTCACCGGGAGTGACCTCTTTAGTAAAGGTTTTCGTCACTATATTTTCTAAAAAGCTATCCGTTCCTTCAACGAGATCAAGTTCATTACGTTAAAGGTTTTCGCCAGAAACCATTCGTAGCCCTCCGTCGTTTCATATGGGTGGTCAATAGTATTCAAGCTGTGTATGTTGGCCAAAGTCAAGGCACAGTGATTGGTAGCTATTGGGGTATTCATATGCAGCATAGATAGATGCGTTGGTTTGGGACAGTCGTACTGCCATTTTGGCCAAAGTCAAGGGTATGTACGGGTGGATTCAAATTAACCTGGAGAATGACGGGTAGAACTTGACATGTGACTTATGATATGTTGGCCAAAGTCAAGGTCATAAGAGCATGGGGCAGAAATCACATCGGGAGTTTCAAAAGAACTGAAACTTGCCAGATATGCGCATACCTTCTGGAGTGTGATACCGTGAGCGGATTCTGTCACGTTGTCATGCGATGAGAGTTGGATCCCGATTCCCACTGATGAGTTAGTATACTCCTCGGGTGACCCCGACTAATTCTTCTTTCAGGTTTGGAGGAGAATTTGAGGTACAGTGGGAGGATTCCAGATTGGATAAATTGGTAACCATTCTGATCTAGGTTAGAGTGCACGCTGAGTGTTTCTTTTCTCTCTCTCTCTGGCAGCGACCATTGACCCGACCCTAGACTATGACTCAGTGACCAAGTTGACCGAACCTACTTAACAATGGCTTTTGGATTGTCAGAGTTGCGAACCTCATTGCCACTCCTACTTTTACCCTTTTCTCCAGGACACCCCGTTTTACTACGAACGTCCACTTCCATTGGACAAAACCATCGTATGGTTAGATACGAACTCGAAAGAATTTATTCGAGGATGGTTTCAGGTTCTGGAGAAAACGGATAGGATTATTCAGTTGTCTTTTCCTTTTACCCTCTCTCAGATTACGAGTACTCCTTGGTTTAGGGGTAGTACACCTATTACGCAAATTGGATTGTCTTCTTCCAAACCTTAGGCTGGTGCCGACCGGTAGGAAATGAAGAAAACCAATTAGCATAACGATGGTGTGCAGAAGGTATTAAGTTCAGACAAAGCAAGGGATTAGTAAGAGGGCAAAGTAAATTGCAACAGATATTCACGACCAAACCAAGTATTTTTCCCCCAATCCTAAATCACCTTTGTATTTCTCCAGGACACTCCGTATCACTACGAAGATCCCATTTTATTGGATAATCCATCGTATGGTTATATACGAACTCGAAAGGAACTTGTTCCAGTTCGGGGATGGATCCTGGTTCAGGAGAAATAGGAATAAAGTACATTCAGGTGTCTTTTATCTTCACCCTCTCTCGCGTTGCGAGTGCTCCTAGGATTAGGACAGTACACCCTTTATGCTTTTTGGATAGTCTTCTTCCAAACCATAGGCTGGTGCCGAACGGTAGGGATGGAAGAAAACCATTTGGCCTAAAGGGGTGTACAGAAGGTAATGACTAAAGACATATAAAGGGATTTGGAAAGGTGGCAAAGAATTATACGGTTATAGTTGTGATCTGGATAATGGAAGAGGCATTACTAGGAATACCAGGATACCCCATCGAAACATTTCAGTTCAGCTGTGTACTGTTAAAAGAAAACTGATTTCCCGATTAGACACTTACTCCAGGGTATGTATTTACCAGGTATGATTCTCACATCTGTATGGTTTTACAGATGATGAGTGGGAGTAAGTTATTGGGAATTGGGTGATCATCCTCATTATATCGGGATTCGTTGGAATCAGTGATATTTGAGGAAGTCACCTGGGTTGTTTGCCGGTTGGCAAATATTTGGTTTTGAATATCCGCTGTTGTGCACCAATTTCAAATTGATATATCTGTACGTCTATTTTCATAGAGTGAGATATACCTTTTGATATTATGTCGATGACATTTACCTATATCAGTGGATGGTTAGGTAAGGAGCATTGAACAGCGGTGTAATTCTTCTTAACCAAAAGTACAGTTTTCAACCTACGACACACAGTGATTGAGTCGCAAGACTCAGGGGACTTATACAGAGTGTTGTATATTGTCCAGTGTCCACTAGGACAGAGGGGTTGGTCCTCATACTATATTCTGTTTACTTTTAACTTCTCTAGTTCTTAGACATGTGTTTCGTAGAAACACAGGGTCTAAGTTTTGAGGAGTTATAGGTATTTGAATAGAGTAGAGAACCAGGTGTAGCAAGTATCGGGATTCTTCAAAGTGATCGAAGATGTAGATACTTGTGTATGGTATTCAGTTGATAGTAATGATAAAGAGAAATTGCTTCTTTTTCAGGTTACTCATAATTGGAAGCATTCCTAAGTTGAGTAACGCTGATCGGCCTCCTTCCATTTAGTTGACATGCACTGGAGATAGCTGCATGATTTGAATCTGGTTCAATTAAATCAGTGCCTCTGGTTCTATATTGGATATAGAACAGTTCATATCTTAACGATGTTAAGGTACGGGGAGTTGTCCGGCTTATGATTAAAACCAGACTCTGGATAACTCAAGGCACGTTTCTGTAATGGCTGTTTGTGGGTTGACCCAAGCTATGACGCGGGTTGATTTTCTACCATCTGGATGAACAATAGCAATATTGTTCTAGACTCGCCACAGTTTTATTAAAAATGGATTTTTTCAAAAACAGCAGTGGGAGTATGGTAGAACTGGAAGTAATTCCAGAACCGCAAACGATTACTGAAGATTTGATAAGGAACCTAAAGATTCAATCTGTTTTGACATTCCATTGGCCACTCCGCAGATAAGGTGGGTAACTTCAGGCACCCGGGAGGTACTTCGGTAGCCTCAAGGACGGTGACAGGGAAGTTCTTGTTTACCCACACTTGCCATTGCTGTTGTTCCAGGATGCGAGACCCGGCAGGAGGATGAGTATAGCGTCTTTCTAAACTAGTTTTAGAAGTGCACGTCTATATGACTCTGGCAGAGGGTTGTCGTAGTCAGTGGGAGCAGCGGAAGCATTGGTGGACATCAGGCTTATGTCTATTTATAGACTAAAGCAGATATAGCGGAGATAGATCATCTATTTCTGATGTGACAGTCATGGGTTTGACGTCATCAGAATAGGGGATGAATCTGTTGAGAAGGTAGTAGGGTGTGATATCCTGGTATTTGGATGACATACACAGAGTAGGAAGTGATATTCCTATACTACGAGCGGTTATACTTTGGTCGTCACACAGTGGTTTCTCCACACAGGACTTGGATATTATATCAGACATTCTGGTTACTAGATCTATAGTTTTTGATCTAGATTTGGGTGGTTTCCCAATCAGGGTACTTAGACAGCATTCTAAGAGTATTTGGAATGGACGACTCCTGGCATGGTAGTGTACCTGCAGGTGATGGAGTCACCCTCTCTAAAGGTGTCTTACAGACTAAAGGGGAGAGGAATGTTCATGATTGGCAGATCACTTGCTTAGGCAATTGAGTCAATCATGAGATGTCAAGTACCACTCCAGATGTTGTTCTTGCAGTAGGTGCAACAAGTTGATATTGATCCAATCCTGGAGAAACAGTCGGAAGCAGTTTTAGAACATAAGTGGCTGTTCTAGGGATATGATAACGGCTGCCTCTTTTAGGAGACGGTTATCATTCCAGGCTTCCAAGGTGACCTGGACGACAAGGAGGTTGTCAGAGTTATAGTTTTTCCCTCTGACGAGGGGCAGTATTTTGGACGGATGGTCCAAGGCAATACTGAGGGTGGCATGGCGCAGGATACTGATTAAGTTCAGTTGACGATACAGTCTAAGAAGTTTGGATTTGGAGTTCATTTATGAGCTATGTCCCATCAGACATCCAGACACATTCTAAGACAGGTATTGCTCATTTCGGGAGATGGGTTTCTCCGCGAACTTGAGAAATAGAGAGACATAGATAGAAACATCTAGGCGGATCCACTCACTGAGGCTATTCCTCGAACGCAATAGTTTCGCAAACGAGCTTTGTGAGATTGACTAGTAGAGGAGTTGGGTGTTCGGTATCACACGGGCTGTGAGTATGCGACATCGCAATAATTAGCCTTGAGTGCAAGTGGGAGATTGTTGGAGATAGTGCCCTCAGAGTCGATTATTGGATCACAGGCACGTGATTGCGATGATTGAGGGAGGACCTATCCCGGGAAGACAGTCTTACTCGAGATGATAGTACGCTATCTGGTTTACCTTTATCATCGTGTACTGCTTTAGGTGACCTGACATGTCGCTATTGCACGTTGATAGAGCCCCTAGGATTCTTGATTGACTGCCGGCAGTATGAGGGCGATCATATAAGTGAGAGCTGGAGTCTATAAGCACATCCTTAAAAGGTCCCTAGTCGTGGGAGTTTCGAGACAGGGCATCGATTCTCCAGAGTAGACTAGTGTATACAGTCGAGACCCCGACGAGGGGCGGTGGCCGGTCTCACAAGCCACTGGTGTCAGTAGGTTCACCTAAGATGTATACAGGTGCTCATTGGGTTATGAGTACACCGGACAGGACTCGCCGGGAACATGCTAGTTGGTCTTATACCTGACGTCAGATAGCAGTTCCCAGGTGACATGTGTACAGGTTAGTTCATCGACCTGGGGATCGTCGTTTGTCTCGTGTGAGTTCCCACTGTACTTTGATTACTACCCTACCACGGCTCAAAGGAGTCGTGCAAACAGGTTTTAGTTGGGTACAGTCCCGAGCCACATGGAGGCAGTGAGCGGATCTTCAGGGGTTTCGTCTCTCCCGGTATTGGGGGTGAGGTCGCGCTGTGTCTAGGAGAGCCATTACACAAAGACCTTGGCCAAGGCAGGAGATTTACTGGTAGGTATTCCAGTAGTATCTCAGGGTGTTCTGGGCTACACTCCGACACGACTTGTACCGCTTTTGGGGGTCTGACTTTTACCAACCCCCTAGGCCCGCCATGCGATGCTCATAGACGAACGGACCGGACTGTACGGATATTGTCACTGACAGGCTCAGTTGGGTGTCGGGGTGAGCTTCCTCATCGACGTCCCTTTTGGTCAATAGCTGGTGGCCCGTCACGTATTGGCTTATACCTCTGACGTGCTAGTGGTTAAATCCACAGCCATAGTATTGACGAGTCTTTAGAGTCCACCACACTTTCAGTTACTCAAGCTTTCGGGCGAAACGCTGTAGAGGCCGTATGGAGATATGGCAGGATTCAATCAGATACGTGCGGTATTGCACGGATCGTGATCGGACGGTTTTTACTAGCCGGCTTTGGCTTAAGCCGGATCCTAGTATAGTACTGTATAGTTTTGTCTCTTTGCATTTGTATTTCGGTCGGAATACAAATGCGGGTGTGTATGCACAGTATCGGGGTTTTCCTGTAATTTATTATGGGACCAGTTTTCTGGGGTTGCCAGTTTGCATTCCGTTCCGGCCGGTTTTCCTTTGTTCTTTCCCGGCCGGACTTTTCCGTTGGAGGAGGTTATTTGCAATTGTGCAAATAACACTTTGTGGAGGGGTTTATTGCATATGTTTTGATTTGATTGCATCTTTGCTCCATGATGCATTAATTAAGACATGATAGAAGATGGGGTTTGGGAATGGGGCCGGCCACTGTTGGGGATGGGAGTGTGGTTTTCATTTGTATAGTGTTTTAATTTATATTGATTGCTTTGACCTCATTTGGGTGTGTTGGAATGCTTTGGAAAAGGAATTTAATTTCTTTTGGGTTTAATTAAGGAGAATGGAATTGGAAATAAGTGTGTGCTGGAATTGAGTTTGAAGGGGGTTAATTGATTAATATATTTATTTATTCTCCTCTTTTTTCTCCCACACCCATGATTTGCTTTGGGCCGGCCACTGTAGACTAGGAGAGAGAGAGAGATTATTTTGTGTGGCAATTTGTGTGTTGCACATTTCGTGGGACCCCCCCTCCTTTGTAATGTGTGTGTGTGCTGTGAAAGCATATCATTCTTTTCTCCTTGGTTTTAATTTGGATATATACACTACACATATCTTTCCAGAGAGGATGCTTCATTCTTTTTACAGTGAGCAAAATTTACATGGGCTGGCCGAGCTCTTTTGATGAGATGCTCATTTTTCCTTTGGCTTTCATCCATGAAAATTCTTGTGTAAAATCCCTCCATTCATGGCAACCTCATAAACCCCAAAAGAGACAATGTTTCTACATTATTCTACAGCTAATCTTGGGCGCGTCGGCTAGCCAACTTCGCGTCCGAGTTGCCTCGGTATTGAGGTGGGAGCCCGTAAAAGATACAGGCGACGTGGTGCCCTTTCCGACGAGGAGGAGATGGACGGAGATCCCGCGAGGAGATCGGCGTGGAGATGAAGACCGAAGGACTTGGATCGTCGGTATATCTCTAACCCATTCTTTGTAGTTAGCTAGATTTAGTTTAATGGCCCGATCCGGTTTTAGTGCGCGGTGGTGCCGTTTTGCCAAGTCCGCAAAAATTTTAAGTTTACCACCGTTTCCGCGTTTGGCCGTCGGATCGACGGCCGGGGCGCCGCCGTGCACTTACACATTGCACACTGCTATCCACCACGACAAATCCGCAACAACACAGCACAACACAGAACATCAACGCGAATGTCACGTTCGCAAACCCGTCTAAAAGAACTATAGCAATCCGACGCGGTTTACCAATCAAATGACATTCCCGGTCGGAGATATAATGTAAGCACTGTAAACTAACATGTTTAAATTTCGATCGACCAAATATCAAGAAGTGGGCCCCATGACTTACTGGTGAACAGTAATAAAACCTGGGCCCAAACGATATATTCCAAAAACCCCAAAATCCAGAGAAGAACCCACTGTACAAATTTGGGAGCATGAGCTCACCAAGTGGCCGCGGATGCGCGGTCAAACCATGGGTTTGACCGCGTTTCCGCGGCGGTTTGGTGGAGTCACGTGCCCAAATTTGGTGGGGGTTCTTAGAAAAGCCTGCACACATTTCTGAGACATGTAGAATAATTTTACGAGATCATTTGAAATCGACAGAAACTGTGAGCATGGAATTTTGTAGTTTTCGATTTCCGGTTCGATCGATATTTTAAACGCGTTAGCACAAGTTAGTATAGCAAAATGGTTAGGCTCTGATACCACAGTAAGTCTACGCTAGCGCCCCGGCAGTCTACAGACGCCAAATGCGGAACAAAAAACTTTTAACTGGCGCTATCGTATACTTTAACCCGGATCTGCCATTATTGCTAAACTAACAAACTGTAAAGAGTGTAGAAAGGTTATACCGAATGATCCGAGTCCTTCGTTCTTTAACCATCATCCTACGCTCTGTTGCAGCTGCTCCGATCTCGTCGATCTCTGATATCCTCGTCGAGGTGGCACCACGTCGACGATTCTTTAATCGGGCTCCCGCCTCTGACTTGAGGCAACTCGATCGTCAAGTTTGCTAAAAGAGACGACCAAGAATGATGTAGAGAATGAGTAGATGACTTTGTCTCACTTCGTCCAAGTCCGTGGACGATCGGTTAATGAAGTTGCTGTGGGAATTGGGTGATGGAATGAAATGAACTGTGAAATTCCATACACCCCAAATACTATCATAATCTTTTCTCTCTAAAATGAAATCAACCAAGTGAGAGTGAGGAGGAGAGAGAGGGCCGGCCACTTTATAGAAGGAGGGAGGTGACCGTAGGAGAAAGAGGGTGACCTTAAGACATGAAGCTTCTCACAAAATATCTTAAGCTTAACAAAACTCATTAAAGCTAAAGCATGACTCACAAACCTAGTCATCATGCATTAATGAACTATTAAAAGCATCCAATGAAAACTCAACACTAATTAATCCTAATCATCTCATCTAGAAGCTTCTAGAAGCATGACTCACTCTCATCCAAGAAAAGATAAATCCGTCTTTAACCGAATGTTAAAAGACGGCTGATAGAAAACTGGAAACTGGCAACTTCCAAAAGTGATCCTGAAACGACTTTCAGGATAACCCCGAAACTGTATAAATATACCCGCATTTGTATTACGACCGAATACAAATGCAACTGAGACAAAGATATTATACCTACTCAATATAATACTCGGATCCGGCTTAAACCAAAGCCGAACAGTATCATCTGTCCGAAAACCGACACGTGCGTAAACGCACGTGCATTTTCCGAACCCTGCCATAAAACCATACGGCCTCTACAACGTTTCGCCCGAACTTGGAAAACTGTCTCTGGGGGACTCTAATGACTCGTCAGTACCCTGGCAGTGGGTTTAACCACAAACCGTGAGCGGCACTAGCAATGCGTAACGGCTGCCCATGGACTGACCTCAAGGGATGCCGATGAGCGAACTCATCCGGAAAACCCTACTGAGCCTAACAGTGACAATGTATATACAGTCCGGTCCGTTCGTCTATGAGTATCGCATATCTTCCTAGGGGGCTAGTAACGTCAGACCCCCAATAGCAGTATAAGTCGTGTCGAAGTGAAGCCCAATAACACCCTGAGATACTACTGGAGTACCTACCAGTAAATCTCCTGCCATGGCCATGGACTTTGTGTAATGGCTCTCCTAGACACAGTACGACCTCGCCCCCAATACCGGGAGAGACGAATCCCCTGTCGATCCGCTCACGTGCCTCCATATGGCTCGGGACTGTACCCAAAAACTACCTGTTTGCACGACTCCTTTGAGCCGTGGTAGGGTAGAAATCAAAGCACAGTGGGAACTCACACGAGACAAATGACGACTTCAGGTCGATGAACTAACCTGTACACATGTCACCAGGGAACTGCTATCTGACGGTAGATATAATACTAACTAGCAGATTCCCGGCGAGCCATGTCCGGTGTACTCATAACCCAATGAGCACTTGTATACATCTTAGGTGATCCAACTGACACCAGTGGCTTGTGAGACCGGCCACCGCCCCTCGTCGGGGTCTCGACTGTATACACTAGTCTACTCCGGAGTATCGATGCCCTGTCTCGAAACTCCCACGACTAGGGACCACAATTAAGGATATGCATATAAACCACCCAACTCTCACGTATATGATCGCCATCATACTGTTGGTGGTAAAGCAAGATCCTAAGGGCTCTATCAATGTGTAACATGTAATCAGTCACCTGATCATGTACACGACTGATAACGACAAACCAGATAGCATACTATCATCTCGAGTAAGACTGTCCTACCGGTATAGGTCCTCCGCAATCATTGCAATCACGTACCTGTGATCCAATAATTGACTATGAGGGCACTATCTCCAACACCCTATTCCCAATAACTTACTCCCACTCATCATCTATAAAACCATACAGATGTGAGAATCAAAACTGGTAAATACATACCCTGGAGTAAGTGTCCAATCGGGAAATCTGTTTTCTTTTAACAGTACACAGCTGAACTGAAACATTGAAATGTTTAGATGGGGTATCCTGGTATTCCTATTAATGCCTCTACCATTATCCAGATTCACAACTATAACCGTATAATTCTTTGCCACCTCTCCAAATCCCTTTATATGTCTTTAGTCATTACCTTCTGCACACCCCTTAAGCCAAATGGTTTTCTTCCTTCCCTACCGTTCGGCACCAGCCTATGGTTTGGAAGAAGACTATCCAATAAGCATAATGGGTGTACTGTCCTAATCCTAGGAGCACTCGCAATGCGAGAGAAGGTGAAGATAAAAGACAACCGAATAAACCTTATTCCTATTTCTCCTGAACCAGAATCCATCCCCGAACTGGAACAAGTTCCTTTCGAGTTCGTATATAACCATACGATGGAGTAGCCAATAAACTGTGGATCTTCGTAGTGATACGGAGTGTCCTGGAGAAATACAAAGGTGATTTAGGATTGGCGAAGAAATACTTGGTTTGGTCGTGAATATCAGTCGCAATTTACTTTGCCCTCTTACTAATCCCTTGCTTTGTCTTAATCTTAATACCTTCTGCACACCGTTTAGGCTAATTGGTTTTCTTCATTCCCTACCGGTCGGCACCAGCCTAAGGTTTGGAAGAAGACTATCCAATTTGCGTAATAGGTGTACTATCTCCTAAACCAAGGAGTACTCACAACTTGAGAGAAGGCAAAAAGGAAAAGACAACTGAATAGTCCTATCCGTTTTCTCCAGAACCAGAAACCATCCTCGAAGTCCTTCGAGTTCGTATATAACCATACGATGGTTTTGTCCAATGGAAGTGGACGTTCGTAGTAATACGGGGTGTCCCGGAGAAAAGGGTAAAAGTAGGAGTGGCAATGAGGTTTGCAACTCTGACAATCCAAAAACCAGTGTTAAGTAGGTTCGGTCAACTTGGTCACTGAGTCATAGTCTAGGGTCGGGTCAATGGTCGCTGCCAGAAAGAGAGAGAAAAGAAACACTCAGTGTGCACTCTATCCTAGATCAGAATGGTTACCAATTTATCTAATCAGGAAACCTCCCACTGTACCTCAAATTCTCCTCCAAACCTGAAAGAAGAATTAGTCGGGGTCATCCGAGGAGTAAACTAACTCATCAGTGGGAATCGGGATCCAACTATCATTGCATGATAACGTGACGGAATCCGCTCACGGTGTCACACTCCAGAAGGTATGCGCATATCTGGCAAGTTTCAGTACTTTTGAAACTCCCGATGTGGATTTTTACCCCATGCTCTTATGACCTTGACTTTGGCCAACAAATCATAAGTCACATGTCAAGTTCTGCCCGTCATTCTCCACGTTAATTTGAGCCCACCCGTACAAGCCCTTGACTTTGGCCAACAAGGCTATACGACTGCCCCAAACCAACGCATCTATCTATGCTGCATATGAATAACCAACAGCTACCATACACTGTGCCTTGACTTTGGCCAACAAACACAGCTTGAATACTATTGACTACCCATATGAAACGACGGTGGGCTACGAATGGTTTCTGGCGAAAACCTTTAACGTAATGAACTTGATATCGTTGAAGGAACGGATAGCTTTTTAGAAAATATAGTGACGAAAACCTTTACTAAAGAGGTCACTCCCGGTGAAGGGATCTCGGCTCTTTCCCCGTAGAATGGGGTGCAGGATATTCCAAATGAATACCACGATGCAAAGCAAAAGTAATCGGCTATAGTGAAGTTACTGCCCTGACGCAAACTTTTGTCCAAGGGGTCACTCCCGATGAAGGGATCTCGGCCCTTGCCTCGTCGACTGAGGAGCAGGATATTCCAACTGAATACCACGATGCAAAACAAAAGAGAACGCCCTTGCAATAACAGCTTTTTGAAAAGTGTTCCAACAACATCAGAATAGGTTTGTTTTAACTTGCATTGATCCAAATCAACGCAGTCCCATCAATTGATCACACCACAAAGAACGAAAATATACTGATGTACGTATATGCCATCCGCATTCGCCACTGGGTCCCGTCATTACCCGTTAGGTTAGCTAACTAACGACAGAGCGGGGACTGGACTAGCGCGGATGTAAAACATATACAACATCTACTAATATATATACCAATATATTATATTCGCTCAAGGCGTGATAAGAAATGCAACATTACAGAAATGTACAGCATCACAGAACAATACAGATATCTGGGATCCCCGGGTTTCACAGAGCCACTACTGAAACCCGACGTTCCCCTGGTCGTGTGGATAGCCTGTGCAATGAAATCCTAGACCCCTACGAGCGCGGAAAGTTACCCGCAAAAACCTGAAGCGAGGCAGCCCCCTTCAGCACCGTGAATGGACCACCCAGCACTTCACGGAATCCGGTAACTTGGGCACCCCTCCTGGGTCAACGTGTACCCTCTACGAGTGCGGCGAATAGCCCGCCAATCCTAGAGTGAAGCCCCCTCCGTCTCAATGCCATGAGATGCGGGCTTGTTGCCCTCTAGAACCCGGCTATCCGTGCACCCCTCCGTGGGGTAATCCTAGTACAGAAAGCAAAATATACATACAACGGGTACATCGACCGCAACCAGGTCGTGCCCCAAAAGAATAATACAATCAGGTAGTGACGGCAGTCCACATGTCGGACGCTCGCCCCGCAATATCAAATGTACATAATACAACAACACTGTACTAGCATTGCATCCAGGCTATCCCCCACGACCGATCCGCAACATCACAGCAAAATCACAGAACATCAACGTGAAAGTCACGTTCGCAAATCCGTCTAACCGGGTTATAGCAGTTAGACCGGATTTACCGATCGAGTGACATTCACGGTCGCAGATATAATGTAAATACTGTGAAAAAATGTGTTTAAAATATCCGATCGATCAAATAATTAACAAGTGGGCCCCCAAGCAATAATGTAGCACTCACAGAAATTCTGGGCCCAAATTTAATATTCCAAAACCCCCAAAATCAGCCCACAAGCCCACTGGAAAATTTGGACACAGTGAGGACACCAATGTGCGGCGGAACCGCGGCCCAAGGGGGGTTTGGCCGCGGTTCCGCGCTTCAGTGATCGACTGACTGCGTCGAATTTTTACAGCAGTCTTAGAATTTCCAGTACATTAATTTTTTACAACCTGAAAAATTTTTAGACATCAAAAAATTTCAACAGAAAACTGATGTGAGGAAAATGAGGTTTTTTGGAATTTTGGTCGATCGGAAATGCAAACACATCAAAGAAAGCTAGACGAAGTTAATGGCGAGGCTCTGATACCACTGTAAGTGCACGGCGGCGCCCCGGCCGTCAATCCGACGGCCAAATGCGGAAGCGGTGATAAACTTTAATTTTGCGAACTTAGCAAACCGGCACCACCGCGCACTAAACACCCGGATCGAACCATTAACTAGTCTAAGCTAACTACAAGAAGGGGAAGAGATATACCGAATGATCCGAGTCCTCCGGTCTTCCCGTCGTCGTCTCGATCTCCTGCGGAAACTCCGGTCGTCGCCTCCTCGCCGGAAGGGCACCACATCGCCTGTATCTTTTACGGGCTCCCACCTCAATACCGAGGCAACTCGGGCGCGAAGTAGGCTAGCCGACGCGTCCAAGATTTGCTGTAGAATGTGTAGTGTAGAGCCTATGTCTCATTTGGGGTTTGTTGCCTTTGAAGATGATGGAGGAATCAAGATAAGAAAAATGGTGCTTGCATTTTTCTAGCATGAAAATGAGATCAAGAATGCCACCCTCTCAAAGATGAAGCTCTCATCTTTTTCTCTCTCAAATGTCTTCAACCATCTCCCAATGAGAATGGTGGAGGAATGAATACCAAATGCAAGAGGGAGGTGAGTGTAGTAAAAGGTGGAGGGTGACCACAACCTAAACATCATCATAACAAATCTACATCAAACTCTAATCACCTCAAATCAACAAAAAGCAAGTGATGATGATGGATAAGAATGGTATCAAAAGATGCTTTCATAATTAATACATTTGCAAGAAAATCCTCCACAAAGTGTTATTTGCAAACTTGCAAATAACCCCCTCCATCGAAAAAGTCCGGCCGGGAAAGAACAAAGGAAAAACGGCCAGAACGGAATGTAAACTGGCAACTCCAGAAAACTGGTCCCGTAATAAATTACAGGAAAACCCCCATACTGTGCATACACACCCGCATCTGTATTCCGTCCGGATACAAATTCAATGAGACAAAATCTACACAGTACTAAACTAGGATCCGGCTTAAACTAAAGCCGGCTAGTAATATCCGTCCGATCCTGATCCGTGCAGTACCGCACGTATCTGATCGAACCCTGCCATATAACCATACGGCCACTAGTACTAACCGTCCGATCCTGATCCGTGCAATACCGCACGTATCTGATCGGACCCTGCCATATCTCCATACGGCCTCTACAGCGTTTCGCCCGAAAGCTTGAGTAACTAAAAGTGTGGTGGACTCTAAAGACTCGTCAATACTATGGCTGTGGATTTAACCACTAGCACGTCAGAGGTATAAGCCAATACGTGAAGGGCCACCAGCTATTGACCAAAAGGGACGTCGATGAGCGAACTCATCCTGACACCCTACTGAGCTTGTCAGTGACAATATCCGTACAGTCCGGTCCGTTCGTCTATGAGCATCGCATGTCGGGCCTAGGGGGTTGGTAAAAGTCAGACCCCCAAAAGCGGTACAAGTCGTGTCGGAGTGTAGCCCAGAACACCCTGAGATACTACTGGAATACCTACCAGTAAATCTCCTGCCTTGGCCAAGGACTTCGTGTAATGGCTCTCCTAGACACAGCGCGACCTCACCCCCAATACCGGGAGAGACGAACCCCTGAAGATCCGCTCACTGCCTCCATGTGGCTCGGGACTGTACCCAACTAAAACCTGTTTGCACGACTCCTTTGAGCCGTGGTAGGGTAGTAATCAAAGCACAGTGGGAACTCACACGAGACAAATGACGATCCCCTAGGTCGATGAACTAACCTGTACACATGTCACCAGGGAACTGCTATCTGACGTCAGGTATAAGACCAACTAGCATATTCCCGGCGAGTCATGTCCGGTGTACTCATAACCCAATGAGCACCTGTATACATCTTAGGTGAACCAACTGACACCAGTGGCTTGTGAGACCGGCCACCGCCCCTCGTCGGGGTCTCGACTGTATACACTAGTCTACTCTGGAGAATCGATACCCTGTCTCGAAACTCCCACGACTAGGGACCTTTTAAGGATGCGCTTATAGACTCCAGCTCTCACTTATATGATCGCCCTCATACTGCTGGCAGTCAAGCAAGAATCCTAGGGGCTCTATCAACGTGTAATAGCGACCTGTCAGGTCACCTAAAGCAGTACACGATGATAAAGGTAAACCAGATAGCATACTATCATCACGAGTAAGACTGTCCTACAGGGATAGGTCCTCCCTCAATCATTGCAATCACGTGCCTGTGATCCAATAATTGACTCTGAGGGCACTATCTCCAACAATAACATAGAACACATATAACCATATATATATATAAGTTATACTACGAACCGCAGGGGTGCTATACGCCATCCACCCGACTTCCCCCGTAGATATAATCTACTCACATTTCTCTTCGCTTGCCGTTGCCGACGTCGCCACGCGCTTGCTTGTCGTCCCGAAGTCCACATGGGGGTACCTACATGTCACAACGTATCGTATCGCATTAAAATCCAAATCAAGACCAAAATTACACGCTAAAAGCTTATAGGTTAGAACCTACGGACTACGCCTTTCAAACCACCAAACAACCCTCGATATCGTCGTACAAACGTCAAGTGATTGAGGTAAAACACTAATACTAAAATCCAGAATCCAAAATACGAGAAATATAACCCCGCATCAAAACAGCAACTAATGAATTTAGTCCTAGATTTTTGTAGGGTTCCTAGGCACTCTTGTGAGGGTTCATAAGGCATCAACCATGCCCGAATTAAATTTTAGACGTGCCGAACAACCCAAAGCAAGGATCTTTGCTAGATTATTAGGGTTTAACATGGAAGTAAACATCTTTACTACTAAGTGTGAGGGATTACAACCTTTGTAGTCCGCTCCTTTGCTTCATAAGCTCCGAGTAGAAGTCCCTTCGCCGCGATCCACGATATCCCGGACTCAAGAGAGGCTCCACGACTCGAACGATCCATGCTAGCTTATAGTATTCCTTTTCTCCGATGATCTACGTCGAAGTTGCTATAACTCAAGCTCTCTCACTCTAATGAGGTTAACACCCTAATCTAATGGGATAGATTAGATGAGGATGATGGAGTAGTATTTATGCTATCTTTTTATATCAATTTCTCACAAGAAATCATCACAAAATGAATAACTAGTAAGCTTTCTCAAAGCTCAAGAAAGAAAGAAGATGATGAATAATGAGTTAATCCTTTTGTGATGAATAATAGAAATGAATATATGAATAATCAAGGAACCATGGTCAAGGGATGACAAGGATAACCCTTGTAGAGAATTAACTAGGGCTAGGGTTTGGTTAGGTTAAAGAACGAGTCATGGATAAATATCAACCATAATATCTTAACCATGACAAAAGGAATTCCTTCTAGAAGGAGCAAGAAGGTACTAACCCAAATCAAATCCTAACCTTCTTTAATCTCTACTAAACATGTTTCATTATTAATCATATCATGTTGCAATAATATATATCACATATATATTATATATTTGCAACAAAAGAAAATAATACAATTAACATATATCGCATATATATCAATGTATTACCCGGTGAGAAAATGAAATAATAAAGTGAGCCAATATCAGATAATGTAAAACAATATATCATATATATTATTATACATTAAATCATCGAATCAACACTTGATCCGACAATCCGGCTATATCGAATATAACCGACTAATATATCATGTACCGATTCATCGAATCAACACATGATCTGATGACCCGGTTCATATCTAAATATCGCGAGAATATAAAACGGTATCTCATATCGCATTATCCTCGGTCCTGCACTGTCACGTCCCGAAAGTATGGAACATGACCGGCACTTAAACTACGAAACGTCTCGAGGCGTACGTAATCTAAGTAAACCGAAAACCCAGAAATCCAAACCAAGAAAAGTAGTAGAGTGAAGGAAAAACCAATTTAAATCAAGTAGTTTTAAAAGCATAGCCGAATTATGCGTTTAAAAAAAACATCAAATATTTCCTGAAAATTTCGGCAGAGTCTCCTTTGTAAATACTGGCCCCCAAACGGGATACAACATGAATAGTATATGAAATCAATAAAAGGGCATCCCCAAGCGGGAGCTAGCTCTTCGTCAATCGACGGTCACAACCACACAAGCAATACAATATACAACGCCAACGGCGAGGATCAAAAACTCAAAACCACGAGAAAACCACAGAAATAAAACGCACGACTCTAAGGTCGAAAGAATAGCATCTCTGGTCTCTATCTCAAAAAAAACATTTTTGGTTGATGGAACTTCTAGATACAACAGAGTAATAATATACAAGTTATATAATGGGGGGTACGATACAAGTAAACCCACCTACTAGCAAATCACCCGAAGGAAACTATGCCCGCAAGCCGTAATGAAACCTGTACGGCAAACCTACAAGAAACTGGGGCACAACGGGGGTGAGTTGCCAACTCGTGAATAGAAAAACATCTACGGAAAGAAAACGCATAAATAACGCAACCTAGGTCAAAGATCATAATATATCCTCAATTATATATATAACATGCAACCTATAACAAGGCTAGGGTAAATATCTAACCCCGAGTGTAATCTCATGTGCCCGTGTCAGTGCCTCAGGTAGCAATATATCATATGAATGAGGTATGAATGCATGGAAACAGAATACATGTAAATGAAGAACTGTTTTCATAATTTAGTGAGATTTCCTTTGTATTTTTAAAATGAGGTATCACAATGAAATCAGCATAAAATAGTGCCTAGAATCGGCACAAAACGTAATCCCACTATCTCGATATCTCTGTATCACAGTCTCTGTACCTCAATATCTCGAAATCTCAATGTCTCAATCACAATATCTAGGGCGCCGTCAGTCCAGACCGGCCCCTACCATCCATCTCAAGACCACGACGGTATCCTCCGGATATCCGACGCGTCGGGTAAAATCACCGGTAGGTAGTGCTCCCCTGCCAGGCTCACATCGTCATCATCACGCGCTTCTTGCACCGGGGTACCTTACCGGGTCCACCATGTACCCGAAACGGTTCATCCGTCTCCTCGAATCGGGTCTCGAAATCCATCAGCAAACTCATGGTGGACGACTCATACATCATGGGAAAAACCGCACTTTTTTTATTTAAAAAGAGAGAAATCAGTTTATATAAGTTTTGCGGTTTTCCCCCCAAATCCAGAAAATTTCATGGAAATCCGAATCCAAATCATCAATAGCATGTAAAACCATGAATATAGGCATAACAATGAATAACAGTATGCATGAAGTGACAAGTAATAACTACAATGTTAAGCTGGCATATAAGGCAGGTACACTAATATCATGTCAAATTACTAACTAACAAGCTAAGTCAAGCAATAATATTTTCTAAGGTGTACGTAACATGGCAATTACTGATGAAGATGTGTGTGAGCCGGCAAGTAAGTGTACGTGGTACATACGCATCATCGGTAATGGTGCTGGTGTCCTAACAATATGATATCAACATTGCAATAAGAAATTATAACATAAGTATGTGATGCGAAGCGAACCACAATAATAAGCGGGGGCTGAATACTAGACGCAACTGTAACTAACCTGCATTAATCTAATATAAGTCCTACAAATGGTGCCTTTTGAAATAACACGAATCATGGGGTTTTGAAAATAGGGGCTACGGTGTTTTTATGAAAAGATACGTCTTTTGAAATATCCGTAGGATCCCTTGGGCTGTCTTTTAAAATACCCACGATTCGTTAGTTTTTGAAATAGGTAAGAATCGAATCTAATCTAACAACTAAACTAAACTAAAGGGCTAAGCTAACAAGCTGGACTACAGGTAAGGAAACCGCCTAACATCTGAGTCGATCCATATACATACCTGTATATATATTAGTCGGTGATCCCGCCTCAATAATATCATATCCGATACCATATCTACAATCAGACATCCCAAGTCAAGAGTACGGATCAATCATCAAGATATAGCTCGTACGTAAATCCGTCGTACGGCATCCCCAAATCTGGGTACGGGTCAATATCATATTCCTCACACCATTCCTCTGGTATCCTCTTTATTCAAGATCGTAGTCTAGGGTACTGACCTATGTCTAGTACAATACTAATATCCTCAAGATACTCATGATCTGACTACTGATCGACAATCTCGTACAAACTGATATCATTAGCACATATCATCATCAAGGGGTATACATCGCCCAATACGGCCTAGTATCAATATCCTAGCATATCATATCTTATATCACGATCACATGTCGACCATTTTATTAATAACACTATTCACCCGTATCGTCGTCCCAAGATCCGCTATAACACCAGGACGTACCTCAAGTACGAATCCTGCCATATCACCGATATCACAACCACAAAACAAATCTCATCGACTCAGCTCAATCCCAAGTATCATCCTCAAATCCGTATGTGAACACATAGTCCCATACCCATGTGAACACATAACTATAAAGAATCCCATGAGCACATATAAATAGGAATGTATGCAAGTATGTATGTGTGTATGTGTAGTGCAACACTACCCTAGGGTTCGCAACACTAAAATAATCCAACACACCAATATCCATCCTAAACATCGTTATTAATTCCAAATAACATATAATAAATTGTTGGTGTGTATACGCATCCGTATACACCACCACGGACTGCGGGGGTGCTATACGCCATCCACCCGACTTCTTCCCGTAGATACAAATCTACTCACCTGGTCCTCGCTCGCCGGTGCCGACGTCGCCACGCGCTTGCTTGTCGTCTCGAAGTCCACATGGGGTACCTACATATCATAACGCACCGTATCGCATTAAAATCCGACTCATGACCAAAACGACTCACGAATCCCACATAGGTCAAAACATATGGTTTGCTTTCACAAATCAACCCCAAAACCCTCGACGTCGGCGTACAAACGCCGATTAATTGAGAAAAACACCAAACGTACCAATCATGGTTTCAAAACTCACTAACTGTATAAGAAATAGGGATTAATTCATCAAATCCATAAAATTAAACCAATCGTTTTATTTTCCAAAATCTAGTTATCACAAATTCCCATTTCGGTTCAAAACTTGATGTTTTAACCAATCTATAAATTTTAACGATTCAAATGGCCAAAATGCTCATTAAATAACATAATTAGGTCATACAAATCACTTTCATAAATTAAACTCATCAATTTGCATATATTCCAAATTCCTAGTTTGCAAAAATACCGATTTTAACTCTTTTTAAAGTAAAATTCACAATTTTACAATTAAGCTTGGTTTTGCATATACTAAAATATTGAACCACAATTTATAATGTTAATAATGCCATGAAACCCTAATTAGAATTTTATCTCACCAAAATATATATATTTTTAAAACCTAGTTTCCAATTTATATAATTATCACAATTTAAATTAACAAAAATGCAAACTAGCAACTAGATTTGATTTGGCATGCCCACTACATGTTAACTATATCACAAAACCACAATCTCATCACTAAAAACCTAACTTGACTTTTGAAACCCTTCTCTTGAATTCACAAGTTTTAAATTTAGAACCTAATTAAGCATCTAATTTAGTCGAATTGAAGTATTAAAGCAACAATTTAACTATAGGGCAAAGATTTATACCTCACAATTTCAAGAGATCTATCATGAATCTAGCACCAAAATCTTGGCCTCCAAAATGAAAACTTTTCACCAAAAACCATGCTTGAGAGGCTAAGGAAAAATGGGTAGGAGTTAGATTTTGATTTTTGGGGATTTTTGGTGGATTTTTGTGAGCATTTTTGATGAGGAATTGAGAGGGGAAATTGGGGGCTGTTGTAGAGGGAGGTCTCTGCCAGAAAATGGGGAGGAGAGGAGAGAGAGGGAGGTGGGGAAAATAGAGTCAAGTCCACACAAAAGTCAAAGCCCACTCACTTATCTATTTCTTTCTTCTTTTCCTTTGTTTTCTTTTCTTTTCTTGGTGATTGGAGAGAGAGAGGGGGAGAGGGCTGTCATGGTGGGGCCGGCCACATAGGGAGGGGAAGAGAGGGTGAGGTGTGGGTGTGTGGATTGGGGAAAAAGATAAATGTATTACCCCAATTCCCATTAACACTAATTTCACCGGAAAAAGCCTTTTTCTTCGATATTTTTCTAAACCGTTTTGGCAAACCATTTCATTTCAAAAACCACATGATAAAATTTTATTTAATGTGTTATGATGCACAAAAATTGTTTCAACTCATTCTAATTTGTAATTTTCCCTAATTAAATGTATTACTGACGGCTTAAAATAATATTAAAATAATTAATTTCGGAAAATTTTTCAGAAAATTTGAAATTTCACCAGTGGCTCAATAAACACCAAATACTAGCAATTTCATAGCTAGAATATGTATATTTAATTTTATAATAAAGATATTTGTATTTTGACTTTTTACAGAAAACCCCCTTATTTTACCGTTTTTTTCGAAATTTCACCGAAACGATTTTCAAAATGTTACATGCACATATCACATATGTGCCTCTACTCCATTTTGCCTGAGCCAAGAAACCTCTGTATAGGACTCTAAAGAATCGTCAATACGCCGGTAGCAGGTGATGATCATATCAAATACCCACAAACTGCAAGCGGTCAGCTAAACATAACAGCCACCCAGGTATTGAGCGATCAGAAGATCAACAAGCTAGCCTGTACGTTCTCCTGTGAATCCAATCAGTAACACTCCCGTACAGTCCGGTCTCTTCGTCTGATATGTCACATATCAAGTCTAGGGGTGGTATACGTCAGACCCCAGTAACCGATAAGTCATGTCGATGTGAGGCTCATAACAGGTCGAGAAACTACTGGTAACACTTACCAGTAAATCTCTATATCAGCCCTAATCAGGGACTTCCAGTTATAGCCAATCGAACACAGCACAACATCAACTCCCGATACCGGGAGAGACGAATCCCTTCCTATCGCTCATTGCCTCCATGTGATTCGGGACTGCACCCAAAAGCCACCATTTTGCACGCCCTCTTGGACATGGTAAGGTAGGAATCAAAGCACAGTGGGAATCACACAAGACTCTATGACGATCTCGGGTCTACAGACTACCCTGTACCTGTGTCACCGGAGAACTGCCATCTGACGTGTGGTATATCACCATCTCGGAGTTCTCGGCGAGTCCGTCCAGTGTCCCCAGTCTCTACTGAGCACCCGTACACCATCCTTGATGTCTAACACCGATGTATATGGGATTATCCATTGCCCATCATATGGGTCAAGATGCGTATACGCTAGTCTACTCTGGTGTATCGATGCCCTGTCTCGATATACCCTCGACTAGGAACAGTTATAAGATGTACTCATCGACTACCATGGCCCCACTAGTATGATCTCATCATAGTCCCAGTAGTCTAGTACAGATCCTAAGGGCTTTATCAACATGTGAGAGTAAGACAGTAAACCAGTACTTGTCAACATGTTTAGATAAAGTGAAAACAAATAGCATACTATCATGACGAGCAAGAAAGTCCTCTCTATATATATCCAAGCATCCATTATAATATACATCATATGTACAACAATGGCTTCTAGGGCATATACATAACTAACAATCTCCCACTTGCACTAAGGCCAGCTGCTGTAGTATCTCATACCTAGCATCCCGAATAATCTCTTAAACTGTATCTGGGGAATAGCATTTGTGAATGGATCCGCAGTGTTGTCCTTCGTACTCTCCTGACCTCGATCACCCGGCGATCAACTATCTCCCTGATCAGGTGATACCGCCTCAGAATATGTATGGACTTTTGATGGGACCTGGGTTCCTTGGCCAAAGCTACAGATCCATTGTTATCATAATACAGAGGCATTGGATGCTCAATGGATGGAACCACACCAAGTTCACTAATGAACTTCTTTATCCGGACAGCCTCTTTGGCAGCATCGTTGGCATTGATGTATTCAGCCTCCATCGTCGAGTCTGCAACGGTATCCTGTTTGGAACTCTTCCAACATACCGCCCCTCCATTGAGGGTAATGAAAAATCCCGAGTACGATTTAGAGTCGTCCTTATCACTTTGGAAGCTCGAATCGGTAAAGGACTCCACCTGGAGTTCTCCGTTACCATACACCAAGAACATCTCCTTAGTCCTTCGTAAGTACTTGAGAATGTTCTTCACAGCTGTCCAGTGACTCTCTCCAGGATCTTCTTGATACCGACTCACTACACTTAGTGAGTATGCTACATCGGGTCTGGTACATAGCATCGCATACATGATAGAGCCTACTGCCGAAGCATAGGGTATCCCTTGCATGCGAGCTCTCTCCAAATCGGTCTTGGGAGACATCTCTTTGGAGAGAGTGAGTCCAGAGATCGTGGGTTGGTTCCCACGCTTGGATTCTTCCATACTAAACCTCTTTAGTATGGTGTCAATGTACTTGGATTGGGACAATCCCAGTATCCGTTTAGATCTATCTCTATAGATCCTGATTCCCAGTATGCAGGTGGCATCACCTAAATCTTTCATCGAGAATCTTTGTGATAAGAAGAGCTTGACTGATTGCAGCATAGGAACATCATTTCCTATCAAGAGTATGTCATCCACGTACAATACGAGGAAGACAACCTTACTCTCTGCAACCTTCTTATAGATACAAGGTTCATCTATATTTTTGATGAAGTCAAACTCTTTGACTACAACATCAAAACAGATGTTCCAACTCCGCGATGCTTGCTTTAATCCATAAATGGATTTAAGCAGCTTGCACACCTTTCCGCTTCTCCCGCTATCTACGAAGCCCTCTGGCTGAGTCATGTACACACACTCTTCTAAATCACCGTTTAGAAAGGCGGTCTTAACATCCATTTGCCAGATTTCGTAGTCATGGTATGCAGCAATGGCAAGTAAGATCCGGATGGACTTAAGCATAGCCACTGGAGAAAAGGTTTCGTCATAATCCACACCTGGTCATTGACGAAAACCCTTTGCAACAAGTCTAGCTTTGAAAGTCTCAACCTTTCCATCTACACCAAATTTCTTTTTAAAGATCTACTTGCTCCCAATGGGTTTTACCCCTCAGGAGAATTTTCCAAAGTCCATACTTTGTTGGTGTACATGGATTCCATCTCATATCGCATTGCATCCAGCCATTTCACAGAGTCATCACTCGTGATGGCCTGCTCGAAACTAGTCGGGTCATCATCTTCCATGATGCAATCCTCGCTTCCACCATCAATAAGAAAACCGCAGTATCTCTCAGGTGGATGAGAAACCCTGCTAGATCGGCGGAGAGGCTGGGGTTCGTCGGGTACTACTGAATCCTCTGGTTCCACTAAATCATCTGTTATAGTTTGTGTTGCTGGAACTTCTTCCAGTTCTACCTCAGAGCCACTAATCTCTTTTGCAAGAAATCCCTTTTCTAAAAAGGTGGCATGTCGAGAAACAAACACCTTTTGTTCCTCGGAGTGGTAGAAGATATACCCTCGCGAATGTTTAGGATATCCAATAAACTTACATAGGACAGACCTTGCCTCGAGCTTGTCCGGATTTTGTGTTTTATCATAGGCCGGACAACCCCATATCTGAATAAAATTAAGACATGGTCTCTTCCCATTCCATATCTCATATGGAGTGGTAGGCACTGATTTGGTTGGAACTCTATTCAATTGGTATGCAGCTGTCTCCAGTGCATGTCCCCAGAAGGAAATAGGTAACTCTGCATTACTCATCATAGAGCGCACCATATCTAATAGGGTGCGATTCCTCCGCTCCGATACACCGCTGTGCTGTGGTGTATAAGGAGGAGTAAGCTGAGAGAGAATCCCATTCTCTTTTAGATAATCTAGGAACTCATTGCTTAAGTATTCACCTCCTCGATCAGATCGAAGAATCTTAATACTTTTGCCTGTTTGGTTCTCTACTTCGTGCTTATATTCTCTGAATTTCTCAAAAGCTTCAGACTTGTGTTTCATCAGGAACACATGTCCGAATCTTGAGAGATCGTCCGTGAATGTAATGAAGTAGGAAGAACCGTTTCTGGCATGCGTAGACATGGGACCGCATACATCATTATGTACCAGTCCTAAGTGTTCCGTAACTCTTTCTCCGTGTCCACTAAACGGAGCTTAGGTCATTTTTCCTTTGAGACATGAATGACAAGTATCATAAGATGATAATTCGAACGGATTCAAATATCCATCCTTATGTAACTTAGCCAGTCGTGTCGCATTGATATGACCAAGTCTACAATGCCACAAGTAGGATTCGTTCATTTCTGAACTTTTCCTCTTGTGTGTGTTTTGTATATATTGAGGACTGTATTTTGATTGAGAATGAATATGCCATTATGTAACGAGCATGATGCAATCAACTTTTGATTTAGGAAGATGTTCATAACATTATCATGTACTACAAAATTATATCCTTCTTTACTTAATAAAGAAACCGATATAATGTTGCACATCATGTTCGGTATATAATAGCACTCATTCAGAATCAGTGTATTACGACTTGGTAATACTAGGTGATATTCGCCAACTGTTTTGGCTGCAATACTTGCAACATTCTATACTTGAACGGAATGATCACCTTTTCCCAGTTCTCTACCTTTACGTAGCCCGTGTAATAATTTACATATGTGGGATCCTGATCCAGTATCTAATACCCAGGACATAGGGTGAACTGAGAAACAGTTCTCAATAACTAACACACCCGAAGAAGGTGCATCAACATGCATGTTCTCCATTTGGGCGGCGTGAGAATCCAGATATTCTACTATTCCTTGTTCAGTCTTATAACTCTTATAAGAAAGAACGGGAACAACGTTCCCCTGCTCAGTATAATAAGCCAGTTCAGTCAATACATCCATATTATTATCTTGATTATGGCCTGACATGGACGCTTCCTGGAGAGAGAGAGAAGAAAACACTTTAGCATATGCTCTTGTAAGATTAGATTGGTTATTATCTTATCTAATTAGGATGTCTCCCACTGTTTTTATCAAATCTTCCTCCAAACCCTAAAAGGTAAGATTAGCCGGGATTAATTACACCCTACAATTTCGTCAATCTTTCGGCCAGATCAGTGTCGGTACTTGAGGGAGATTCCCCGTGCTTTCCCACGGACCTAATTAAAGTAAACCTCATTTTCCCAGAGGCATAACCCCGTTAACTCTTTTCTAGACACCTACTTGATCGGCTAATTGTCCTGTGTAAAACTATCCTAGGAGTAACACTTACTCGCAGTGGGTATCGGGATCCAACTATCTCATAGGAGGTATGCAATCTCATTGCAAATTTCAACACTTGAAATTCCCGATAATACTTTTACCCCTAGCGTCCCATGACCTTGACGGAGGCCAAACTACCCATAGGGCGCTAGTCAAGTTCAATCCGTTCATTTCTTGATTGAATTAAACCCACCCGTACGACCCTTGACGGGGGCCAAACTACGCCGTACGAATACCCTAATCCAATCGCATCGTATGCTAGCAGATAAGCACTAGTTAGCTACCGTACACTACGCCTTGACGGAGGCCAAACTACCGCAGCACGAATACTAAGTAGTACTTATCTGAAATGACGGAGGGCTACGCAGGTTTTTAAGAAAACCATGAGCGTAATGAACTTGATATCGTCGTAGAATCAAGTGATTTTTGAAAAGGAGTGTTTTTGAGGCTTTTCTAGTTTCTCTAAAGAGGTCACTCCCAGTGAAGGGATCTCGGCTCTTTCCCCATCGAATAAGGTGCAGGGTATATCATATATACCGCTGTGCAAAGCAAAAACTATATAAGCTGTCAAAAACTAAACCGCGAGTTTGTAGCATCTGCCAGTTTCGCTAAAGAGGTCACTCCCGGTGAAGGGATCTCGGCTCTTTCCTCATCGAATAAGGTGCAGGGTATATCGTATATACCGCTGTGCAAAGCAAAACTGTAGCTACCCATTTTATAAAGTTTTGATTCTACAACATCTTTTAGGTTTCTTTTCTTTTTATTAATCTCATTAATAAATCCCATCAGCTTATGCTTCCTAAGCATCACAGAAGAAACGAAACCAGTAATATTTATATATCAGCATATATATATATATATATATATATATATATATATATAGTATAAGCATTCGTCTCAGGCAGTAATATGATCTCATCACAGAACATTGCAGCAGAAGAACATATATGAAATATTGGATATACTAGGATGTCCGTGTTTTTAATACGAGCCGGTATAAAACACGGATTCCATGGTCACGATGAATAGCCAAACCCACATACCTAGACCCCTACGAGAGCGGCAAGTAACACTGCCAATTCTAGGGTTAGGAGACCCGGTCTCGACTCCTCGAGATGGCCTCCCACTGGACCCTAGAACCCGGTTACTTGTGCTCCCCTCCTTGGGTCTACCTAATGCGGAAAAGTAAATAATATACACTGGTGACATCAACCTCATCCCGGAAGTGCCCCAATAAAAGAATATTACATATAAATGAATTTTACATGAATGAAAATAAAAACCCTAACTATATGAATTTGGAATCCACAATCACTTTAGACATCGTAAATCCGAAATATCACATACTTCGCATTTCATGCCTAACTATATGAATTCCATATATTGTATCACATTCCAGATAAATAGAAGATATTAAACTTTCCGATCGAATAATCAAATACCCAAGATTTCCTAAATAGCTCAACACTTGAGCGGAGTTCAAGAAGTCCCAGAATACGTCACAGTACCAGTGGTCCAGCCGTAGAAGGGTCAAGCCAATGCCTCACATGTGGCACGCCGTACTACCCCAAACCCTAAGGTTTAGAGGCAGTTCAGACGGTCACATAATCAAGTTAAGGTTTGTGTTCTTCTAGAGGGTCCACCGCGTTACATGCACGTTTTTCCGAAAGATTTAAACTCGAAAAATTCCACACTTGAAAGTTTTTCGTGCCGGGAAAAAAATGAGTTAATGATATCCGTTCGAACATTTTAACAGTTTCTAAATATCCGGAAAACATAACGAAATTAAATTTTCCGATCGAATCAACGAATACAAAATAATCCCCAGAACACTCAACACTTGAGTAAGATTAAAATTACCCAGAATCATGTACAAGCATCTACGAATATACCCTGAAGACACGTGTCCATAAATCCAAAGTTCGGCCGCGGAACCGCCGCCGGAAGCAGGTTCCCGCCGCGGTTCCGCGGCGACTTCATGGAATTGTGCGCTCGTATTTCATGGTAATTCTTAGAATTCCCTGCTGATTTTTTTGAGTATGTTTAATGAAGAAAAAATCACATATTTACAAAATTTCCAGAAAAGGGTTAATTTCGTTGTTCCGGGGTTCGATCGGAGTTTTAACTTCGTATACACGTCGCCTAATGCTCTAGCTAGGCTTTGATACCACTGTAGGGTTCCTAGGCACTCTTATGAGGGTTCATAAGGCATCAACCATCCCTGAATTAAATTTTAGACGTGCCGAACAACCCAAAGCCGGGATCTTTGCTAGATTATTAGGGTTTAACATGCAAGTAAACATCTTTACTACTAAGTGTGAGGGATTACAACCTTTGTAGTCCGCTCCTTCGCTTCATAAGCTCCGAGTAGAAGTCCCTTTGCCACGATCCACGATATCCCGGACTCAAGAGAGGCTCCACGACTCGAACGATCCATGCTAGCTTGTAGTATTCTTTTTCTCCGATGATCTACGTCGAAGTTGCTATAACTCAAGCTCTCTCACTCTAATGAGGTTAACACCCTAATCTAATGGGATAGATTAGATGAGGATGATGGGGTAGTATTTATGCTATCTTTTTATATCAACTTCTCACAAGAAATCATCACAAAATGAATAACTAGTAAGCTTTCTCAAAGCTCAAGAGAGAAAGAAGATGATGAATAATGAGTTAATCCATTTGTGATGAATAATAGAAAAGAATATATGAATAATCATGGAACCATGGTCAAGGGATGAGAAGGATAACCCTTGTAGAGAATTAACAAGGGCTAGGGTTTGGTTAGGTTAAAGAATGAGTCATAGATAAATATCAAACCATAATATCTTAACCATGACAAAAGGAATTCCTTCTAGAAGGAGCAAGAAGGAACTAACCCTAATCAAACCCTAACCTTGTTTAATCTCTACTAAACATATTCCATTATTAATAATATTATGTTGCAATAATATATATCACATATATATTATATATTTGCAACAAAAGAAAATAATACAATTAACATATATCGCATATATATCAATGTATTACCCGGTGAGAAAATGAAATAATAAAGTGAGCCAATATCAGATAATGTAATACAATATATCATATATATTATTATACATTAAATCATCGGATCAACACTTGATCTGACAATCCGGCTATATCGATTATAACCGACTAATATATCATGTACCGATTCATCGAATCAACACTTGATCCGATGACCCGGTTCATATCTAAATATCGCGAGAATATAATACGATATCTCATATCGCATTATCCTCGGTCTTGCACATATCACATATGTGCCTCTACTCCGTTTTTCCTGAGCCAAGAAATATCTGTGTAGGACTATAAAGAATCGTCAATACGCCGGTAGGAGGTGATGATCATATCAAACACCCATAAGTTGCAAGCGGTCAGCTAAATGTAACAGCCACCCAGGTATTGAGCGATCAGAAGATCAACAAGCTAGCCTGTACGTTCTCCTGTGAATCCAATTAGTAACACTCCCGTACAGTCTGGTCTTTTCGTCTGATATGTCGCATATCAAGTCTAGGGGTGGTATACGTCAGACCCCAGTAACCGATAAGTCGTGTCGATGTGAGGCTCATAACAGGTCAAGAAACTACTGGTAACACTTACCAGTAAATCTCTATATCAGCCCTGGCCAAGGACTTCCAATTATAGCCAATCGAACACAGCACAACATCAACTCCCTATACCGGGAGAGACGAATCCCCTCCTATCGCTCATTGCCTCCATATGATTCGGGACTGCACCCAAAAGCCACCGTTTTGCACGCCCTCTTGGACGTGGTAAGGTGGGAATCAAAGCACAGTGGGAATCACACAAGACTCTATAACGATCTCGGGTCTACAGACTACCCTGTACGAGTGTCACCGGAGAACTGCCATCTGACGTGTGGTATATCACCATCTGGGAGTTCTCGGCGAGTCCGTCCAGTGTACCCAGTCTCCACTGAGCACCCGTACACCATCCTTGATGTCTAACACCGTTGGATATGGGATCATCCATCGCCCATCATATGGGTCAAGATGCGTATACGCTAGTCTACGCTGGTGTATCGATGCCCTGTCTCGATATACCCTCGACTAGGAACAGTTATAGGATGTACTCATCGACTACTGTGGCCCCACTAGTATGATCTCATTATAGTCCCAGTAGTTGAGTACAGATCCTAAGGGCTTTATCGACATGTGAGAGTAAGACAGTAAACCAGTACTAGTCAACATGTTTAGATAAAGTGAAACCAAATAGCATACTATCATGACAAGCAAGAAAGTCCTCTTTATATATATCCAAGCATCCATTATAATATACATCATATGCACAACAATGGCCTCTAGTGCATATACATAACTAACAATTTTACCCTAGGTCAAATTGGCAAATTTTGCATATGTAAAGGGTCTAGTTTACTGGAGATGGAGCCATAGGAGAAGCACGAAGACCATAGCTCAAGCTCTGGCCGCAAATTGCGGCCAGAAAGGTTTTATTTGCGACCCAGATGAAGGTGTAGGGGCTGGGGTCTTGGGTAAAGTTTCCTGGGTGCCTGCACACTCCTCTGTATTTGCTAAATAATTTTTCGGGTCCCCGAGTGTTAGAAGATTCAATTTTCTCATCACAATTCCCACAATTTCCGTATCTGCAGAATTTCAAAGTTCGTATTTAGGGGTTACATCTCAGGTTTTAGTTTAATATGATATCACTAAAGGGGGTTTAGGGTCACTACTAACCTTAATTACGCTTTTGGGATCAATTCAATTCCTAATCCTTTTCTAGGAATTTCCAAACCCCACTAAACATCGCCTAATCACTTCTAAACATGCATGGAAGCTAAAGTAAACCAAATTCCACACTAATGGTTTAGAATTTACCTCATTTGGCACTCATGAATCCCCTAGGGCACCAAAATGCAAACTTTCTTGGTCCAAAGTGTAGCTTATGCGCTTGTACAAGTTTTTTGTGAAGGGAAGTATGGGTTTTGATGTTGATTTGGGGGGGTGAAGTGAGGTGGTGGAGGTGGTGGAGGGAGAGGGCAGCAGCCATGGAGTGAAAGGGCGAGAGAAAGAGATGAAGAAAATGAGGGGAACAAATGGGTATGGTTCTCTCTTGACTCCTCACACTCTCTCACTTGCCCATGCTTCATTTCTTTATTCATTTTCTTTTTTCTTTTCATTTCTTTTCTTTGTTCTTTTCTTTTCTTCTCTCTTCTCATAATAAAACCCAAATCAAGCATGAAGAATAAAGTAAAGCCATGATAAAATGTAACAAGTGTAAAATATGACATGGTGCATGTCATGCGCACAAAACCGGATTAATGCAAGATTAGCGATATTTAACCGCGATTTGCATTAAAATAGTGTATAATAACTCATAAAATTTCATAATTTTCTTAAATCCAGTAAAACACCCTCTTTTTAGTAATTTCTATAATTTTATAAATTTTTCCCAAATTTATCAGTATTTAATTATACCGCCTTATTAAAATATTCAATATAATATTATTAAATTATAAAAATTCCCAAAAATAATATTTTATTTTTCTGAAATGTTACAATCTTCCCCCTTTAAAGAAATTCGGTCCCCGAATTTAAATTTAAACCCCTCAAATACTAAAACATTTCAGTAAAAGTCCAAGTCGTCGGGGCTCCGAAATCATCAATACATAAAACGCATGATAGCACAATACATGCACATGAAAAATGAGCAGATAACTCCAAATCAAAACTCCGTCAAGCATCTCTCAATCATCGGAGTTATGGTGAAGACACAAATGTCAAATCCAATACGAAAACCAACATGATATAAATCAACACTATACATGTAAACATCATTAAAACATCTGAAAGGAATGCATGCCAAACTCTTTTCATGTTGCGGTGCGATGCGCATATCGCAGTACAGTGGCAGACGTCTATTGTAAGAAAATAACTATATATATACTTATCCTTTGTTTAATATGTACGTCCCGCCGTTTTTGAAAATAATTTAGAAGGGTTTCTTTTATAAAATGTTTAGTGTCATCTCAGACACGTAGGTAAATACTGAGGCTATAGCTTCTTTTTTGGAAATCCCTTCGATAGCTATCAATGCATGCAAAATATATCCAGGTATTGTCCTCTGACTAGTACTGCTCAGTACGCAAACAAATAGTAAATATCATAAAAACGTACTGCTCCATAAGAAATCAATCCCAAAATGTATATAATAATACCATGTGTGTCTGGTGTGCACGGAAATCGAAACCTATGAATGTTCCATATATGTGCACAGAAACAATATCTAAGTGCATCGAGTGTGCATGAAACATCTGTTAAGAGCAACGGGTGTGCCTGACAGCAATATCAGGTGCATCTGATATGCATAAAGAATCTCGATTTAGTGCATCTGGTGTGCACCAAATTCGCATCTCATATCATGCGCCCAACATGCGCGAAAATCCAAATCAGGTGCATCCATCATGCACGAATAAAATCTAAATCATGTGCATCCAACATGCATGAAATCATGAAATCCAATATCAAGCGCCGGACATACGCAAAATCCAATCCAAGCGCACCAAATATGCGCAAGAATCCAATCAGGTGCTCAAGGTGCACAAAACGAATATCGAGTATCACTATCGAAATCGACGGTATACAACACATTTCAATCCAAATCCAAATCCAAATCAGGTATACCGTGGTATATACTCTCACAACCATGTGCATCAGCGTTCACAAAAGCAAATCAAAATACTAAAAGTGCATGAAAACTATGCCGAAAGAATAAGTCAAATCACATGCATAACATAGACATGAAATCAAAATCAATGTCTCGAATGACATCAAAACTGTAACACCTTAGAATGTGTTTTGTGGTTAATTATATTTTAATATATGGTTTTTAATAAAAAAGTTTACCAAAATGATTTCCAATTATTTTATCTTATTTAATGAATATTTTATTAGATTTTTCCTAGGCTTGCACACACTTGTGCATGATAACTAGGGTGCTAATTTGGGGTTTAACCATAATTAGAAACATGGTGAACTAACCATTCCATAATCTAGTCTTAATAATTATATTAAGTGTTTTGGGTTTTTACCTTATATTGTTGTTTTAAAAAAAATGAATTGAAAAAGGGTTTGAATTTTTGGGTTGAAATGTTGACTTTGAGAAGAGAGAAGCATGGTGCTACATGGTGAGCCATGCCTCATTTATGAGGGAAGAGAGAGGGGGGGTCTTGGTTTTGTTTTCTCTCATTTCTCCTCTCATTTTCTCTTTCTCTCATTCTCACACACACACACACCAGCACCTGAAGCAAGCAGCTTCAGCAGCCACAACAGCAACATCAGCAGCAGCAGCAGACAACATCATCATCAGCAGCAGAAGCTGTAGCAGCAGCAACAACAACTACGGCAGCTCTTCTTCCCTTCTTCTCCTTTTCCTTGTGCCTAGGGTCGTGAGTGGGGTAATTTCTGAACTCAATCCCCAAGTTGCTAAGCTTATGTGTTAATTAGCATCGGTTTGTGTTTAATTGTGAGTTTAGTGCTAATTATGGTGTTTTATATGGAAATTTGGTTAGAATGTGATTGTGTTGGTTAACCTAGCTCATTTTAGTGTTGTTAGATCACCTCAACTGAGATTCAACCCTGGTTTCACTAAAATACCATAGGGTTTGCGTTTTGTGCAAAATTGGTGTTTTTAGGCGACATTGTGACATTCTGTGATCTGCTATTGACCCAGACCCTTCAGGACAAAATTGAGCAAACTGGAGCATGTAACTAGGTATAGACACCACCACCAAAACACGAGCCCCACATTCCCAAAACTGGCCGCAGATTTAATCAATCTGGCCGTAACTTGCGGCCAGGAAGGGGAATGGGGTGCTGGGGTTTTGTGTAGGGTAGTCTGCAGTGATTTGTAGTGTTTTGGCATGTATAGTTTTGTGAGATTTGACCTATAGGAAAATCTGGGACAATATATCGTTTTTCGTGTTCGTTGTGTTTGCGCGATACGCGCGATACGTGAGTGGATTCTGCGATCCAGCGTGTCGCGGTAGTTTTAGACGCGTATACACACGTTTTAGCGTATCGTGCACACGCGCGTTTAGTTCGCGACGCGAGTTTCTCGTTTGGGTTCGATATCGCGTTTTGCGAGATATTTACTTATATATGTATTCCTTGTCTTATTTTCAGGTTTGCAGACGGGGACTACGGACACCGCTACAGGGAGAAACAGGTGGTAGGATTCACCCAGCGAGGAGCGTAGATGAGTAGATTTAACATCTACAGGGGAATCGCCCGCATGGCGTTATGCGTCTGGGCTAGGATTCTAATACTTGTTGCGTATTCTACGTCATTGTTAGAATTGCGCCTTACCTTATTTATTAGATATAATGGTACCGTGACTAGCAGCCGTAGGACACTGCACATATTATTGACGGTTCATGTTGCACGAGCACGGATTGTATGCTACACACACACCGTCAATAATTGCCATGTCACACACAAACCATTATAGATATCATATTTCTTGGTTAGGGACTTTACGACATCGATTCACATTACTTATCACTTTGGACATTTAGTTACCGATATACCTTACTCACCTATTCCACTCATACCCGGAGGGGGTATACTTCACCAGTTCTTATAGGTAGATACATATACATTGCTACACCTGAAGGTTACACACATATTCAGTTGCAGTTACATATTTACCTTTACTGATGTTACTTAGCTGTACCTTATTGATTTCGCATACATCTGGTTTCAGCCACATATTCTCATTTATATGCTCGCATTTCAGATATATCGCATATATTTATTCCTGGATTTGCGCATTGTTTATTTGGATTTTACATGATGTTTTCTGGATTTGGAAACCGTGGGAGTTCATGAAATTATGCATACATTGAAAAATCCGGTTTCCTTGATATGATATTTGCGCAGCCACCATGAGATTTATCGGTTCTGATTATATACTCCATAGGAGGTGTGGTTGCCGTATGAGGGTACATGGTGGGGCCCGGTATGGTTCCCCTCGGCAAGAAGATCGATGGATTTTGCCGATTGAGCCTGGAGGCGGGCGAGTACCTACCGGTGACAGTATTAATGACTCGGCGGGGATCATGGAGATACCGTTGGGAGTCATGCACGTATGCATACGTCGAAAGGCGAGGGTCAGAGCTAGGCAGTCGTGCTTTCGGGATAGCGTATGATACGTACCTATCAGGATTTCTGTGTCGATGCTTGGCACATTGTTTTCATGATATTTCTTCTAACACCTTTGTATATATAACAGGGGATTTAGCCGTTGTTATATATACCCTTACACCAATATTAGTGGAATGGGACGCTAATATATGTGTATTGACCCCATCATATTTATTTCTGTATATATATACCTTTAGGATGTTAGAATTCTACTGGCGATTTGATTTGGGATATTAGGTGATTCATTGAGATTGGATATTGGACATACATATGGGATTACTGATTTGTACATTCAGGATATAGGAGATTACTCGATATTGTACATTGAGGAAATGTGAGACTTATATGATGTGAGAGCCCAGCTTGGGGACTGATTTGAGGAATTGGGATTTGAGTGTCGTGATGGATTGTGATCCTACCACGATGATAGGATTCCGTGGGATGATATATTTCACTTCATACCTCATACCTTTTCACTTATGCACTGTTCCATGTATTAGGAGTACCTGTTAGTGTACCCTTCATGCTTGCTGCATATTTACATTCTCATATCCCTATTGCATGGCTATTGCATGGCTATTGTCATGTTATTATTGCTTCACATATTGATTGTACCTGCTAGTGTACTTTCCTTTATTCTGCATCCGCATTACTTGTTATTACTGTAAATTGTATATCTTAGATTCATGCTGTACATACATTCCTGCGATTACCTGCATATGTTATTTACTATTCACGAGTTGGCAACTCAACCCCGTTGTGCCACAGGTGTTGCAGGGTGTTCCCCAGAGTAGTCGAGGCAGGCTATTCAGCTATTCACCAATCATCTTTTGCTACAGATACCGCATCGGCTCACAGTATACTATTTATACTTAGGTGGGTTGGATGATTATCTGTATTTCATATTGTACATTCGTTGTATCTTGTACTCTACATCTGCTATTATGTTGTTGACTTTGAGACTTGGTGAGGACGGTATTGTATATTATTTTTGGCTTTGTTGTCTTATATTCAGCCTTATCTCTATTGTCTTTATTTCTTCGCTACAGCGTCGTATATTTGTGATATGGATTGTTTTCCATCTTTGGGCTGGTTTTTACAAAAGGGGTGTTGCCAAAATTTTAAGGAAAGAAAGTGGGACTTTTAAAGAATTTGGACTGCGATTTCAAATGTTTCCGAAACTTTTATTATCTTTTCCTTATTTTCATGGTTTAGATTTCTGGGTTTTGGCTTTCTTTTACCGCGTTACGTCTTTAGGCGTTGCGTAGTATTCGGGCCGTCACGTGCCAATTTCGGGTCGTGACAAAGTTGGTATCAGAGCGCTAGGTTTTTACCTTTCGGAGTGTAGGATGACCTTAGTATGATGGAGTAGATAGCTTAAGCAGAGTAACGTAGTGTGTGTATGTCTGCAGCATACCCACGATGCGGTACTTCGCCTTAAGTGACCTAAGTACATATTGCTTGAAATTCCTTCCTTGATGATTCATATCCTTGCGATTCGATTTCCTTATTCTTATCGAATCTTATCTATATTTATAGCCTTGCCGCCGATGACTATGGGGACTCAGAGTGATGCAGCGAGGGCCGAGGTCAGAGTTGGCTCGGGTGAGACGAGTACTGACCAGGATGGCACTCTAGTTGCACAAGTGGAGACGGATCAACCTACGACATATACTATCGATAGGCTTGTGGCAGAGATGCAGGACTTCCGCCAGACGATGAGTTCATTGGTTGATGTCGTTTGGGAGCTACGACAGGAGGTTGTCACCCCTGTTACTCAGTTGTCCCTTGCGATCAGCATGCAGCAGTCCGTCACCTACATAGCACCAGTGGTTGTAGCTCCAGTTGACGAGGCACATATTCCAGAGACGCTGAGAGTTTCAGGACAGTGGAGGACTCGTACCAGTACACCAGCCTAGAGATAGAGGTTTGGTCATTGAGACAGATTTCGTGGCCGTCGCGGGAGTAGCAAAGGCTCAGGACGAGGACGGTCGTTCAGCTCTCATCCCCAGGATGGTCAGCAGTCAGGGCGTGGATGTTTTCGATGCGGAAGCCTTCAGCACTTCGTCAGGGATTGTTCCTCGGCACGGCGTCAGGATCGTACTCAGAGAGGCCGTGGACGTGGAAGGTTCGCTCAGAGGGATCAGTCTACCAGGGGAATTCAGCCGGTTGCGGGCAGAGGGCAGACACAAGAGTTTGCTTCTACTCATCGGGACGCGCTGGCGTCCAATGTAGAGTTTTCAGGTATCCTTATTTCGCATGTTCTTTTGATGTATTCGTTTGTTTTTCATACTTTTATCGTGTTAAGTAGATTAGCCGTTTGTTGTGTTAACTTCTGTCAGCGATTCTTTTGTTGTGCGACACGTATTTCAGTTGTGTGCCAATCGGATAGGAAATAGAGATTCGTCCGTCGTTTTGATCCTTCTAGAGATGTTGGATTTGACGTTCTCCTGGGCACGGACTGGTTAGCTACGTGCTAGGCGTCTGTGGACTACCGTGAGGAAAACAGTTAGGTTTTGTTTTTCCCGGCGAGTCAATTCTTGTTGTGCAGGTGGATAGTTGCGCCGCCTCTCACAGCTTGAATTCAGCCTTTTCGCTAGTCAGCTACTGAGGAGATGTCGTGGATTCTTGGCGTTCATTCGTGATACCGCAGCCACAGAGGGTTTGTTGGACCGGTGTTCCTTTCATGCGAGAGTTTTTCCGACGTTGTTCCGGATGAGCCGGCGAAGCTTGGGGAGCTTATGGATCAGCTGCAGAGTTGTGGTTTGGGGAGTTTTGTGCGTCTGAGTGTTTCGCTTTTGGAAGCTCCTATTTCTGATCGTCAAGGAGAAAGATGGCAGCTTGAGGTTGTGTATCGACGGATCGTTAATTGAACCGACTTGCGGTGCGGATAGGTATCCTTTACCTCGCATTGACGATTTCTTCGATCAGCTCCAGAGTGCAAGACATTTTCTAAGTTTGTTTGGGATCGGGTCATCATTATTGCGGGTTCAGAGTGATGGCATTCCGAAGACTGCCTTATGCGTGCTACGGGCTTTGTGTGTTTTGGTGAGTCATTGGATTCACTGATGCCCTAACAGCATTCGTAGATATGATGAACCGGATTTCTTCTGGCCGTTCCTCGACCAGTTATTGTTGTGTTATTTATGACATTCTGGTCTATTTAATGTGTCTTGAGGAACAGGAGTAACACTTGAGTATTTGTTATGCAGATACTGGGAGAGCACCAGCGGTTGCTAGATTCTCGGAGTGTTTCTTCAGGCTTGTTTGTGTTGACTCCTAGGTCTTGTTGTCACGGGAGACGGTTTCGTATGGTTCCGAGGGAGATCGTGGCCGTACAGTTTAGGTCCAGACTTGTGTGCAGGACAGAAGTCCGCAGATTTTTAGGCTTAGCAGGTTCTTACCGCCGTTTCATGCAGGATTGCTAGAGTAGTGCTGCACCGTCGACTGAATTGACCGAAATGGAGATTTCTTTTCTTTGGACTGAGGCATGTGTGCGGAGTTTTCGGCAGTTGAAGATTCTATTAACAACTGCATCAGTTCTTTCTTTGCTTTCGGTTCGGACGACCTTGTTGTTTAACTATAATGTTTCTTGAGTGGGGCTCAAGTGTGTACTGAGGTGACACTATAGAGTTATCGCTTTTGCTTCCCTACATTTGGAGGAAGTACGAGAAGAATATTCCACTCATGATCTGGAGATGGCCGCGGTGGTTTTGCGTTGGAGATTTGGAGACACTACTGGTTCGAGAGTCATGTCAGATTTTCACGGGCCACCAGAGCTTAATGTACATCTTCCTGCAGCGGATTTTGATTGTTGTGATAGTCTTCTGCAGATTTACATTTCTTGTGCGATCGTTGAGTACAGCTTAAGTTCGTCTCTATGGAGGGGACAACTTACTCATGTCCGCGCCCGACCACTTTTCTTTAATCGTTTTCGTGAGACACTGCCCGCCGATGCTCGTTCGTCAGAGATACTTGAGCATACTCGGTTGGGTAATGATTCGGAATCCTTGATTTGTGACACGGTGTGCTAAGTTAGGGACGCGTTTGTGTACCTGATATCATCGGGTAGAGGCGTGCAATCCTAGAGCAGGCACATCTGTCAACTCTCTATATTCATTCAAGTTCCACCAATATTGACGTGACTTGTGAGATAGTTACGGGTGGACAGGGATGTAAACAGAAGTTTCATGGTTCGATTCAAGGTGTCTGTCTTGTTGTGTGCTTGGGTCGAGCATCTGTGGCCGGCTGGAGAGTTGAAACCTTTTACCGTTCCGAAGTAGGAGTGGGAGCAGATATCCATGAATTTCGTTATGGTGTCTACCAAAGTTTAGTCAGGGTGTGACTCCATTCAGATTCTTATCGTCCGGTTATACTCAGTTTGCTCAGTTGTTCTTTGTTAAGTTGTGTGTTGTATTGATTGTTGTCAGCAGTTGGGCATCGTCACTCGCCATCGTTAGGGTTCTCCTTCGATAGCTGTTATCAGGAGACACTACAATTGGCAACCATTAGGTTTAGGGATTAGGTCATGTCGATCACCAGTCTGTTGTTTTTCTGACCCTGCGTAAGTAGGATTTTGGAACCCAGCTATGTCTAGAGACTTCGGAGATGATCCGATTGATTCAGGTCAGGATGAAAATTGTTCATTGCGGACAGAGGTCTTATGCCACCGTGTTGGTCGTAGACTTAAGTGCGCAGTGGAAAACCATGTATTCCTGTGGATTTTTCTGATAAAAGACGTGTTGGGTTTTGGGAAGCTTATCCCAGGATTTAGGTCCTTCTGAGATCCTTAAGCGGGTTAGTTTCGTTGCCTTTAATTTGGCACTTCCGCCCATATTATTGAGTTTTCACCCCGTATTCCTTGTGATAATACTTTACAATTACCTTCTTGACCTTTCTCACATGATTTAGCACCAGACCATGTAGCTTGGACGCGATCTTTCGTTCTCCAGCAGCCATGTGTGTTAATGGCCCGGCAGGTGGAGAAACGTCGGTCAAGGGTCTTGCCATCTGTGAAGGGTTTTTCTTAGACGTAGCCGTATAATGAGGTAATCACTTGGGAGGCTGCGAGCAAGATTTGAGAGTTGTAATCTTCTCTTTGACGGTACGCGTAGCAGTATATTTTTAAATTCGGGGACGAATTTCTTTTAGGGGGGGAGATTGTAACACCTTAGAATGTGTTTTGTGGTTAATTATATTTTAATATATGGTTTTTAATAAAAAGTTTACCAAAATGATTTCCAATTATTTTATTCTATTTAATGAATATTTTATTAGATTTTTCCTAGGCTTACACACACTTGTGCATGATAACTAGGGTGCTAATTTGGGGTTTAACCATGATTAGCAACATGGTGAACTAACCATTCCCTAATCTAGTCTTAATAATTATATTAAGTGTTTTGGGTTTTAACCTTATATTGTTGTTTTAAAAAAAATGAATTGAAAAAGGGTTTGAATTTTTGGGTTGAAATGTTGACTTTGAGAAGAGAGAAGCATGGTGCTATATGGTGAGCCATGTCTCATTTATGAGGGAAGAGAGAGGGGGGGTCTTGGTTTTGTTTCCTCTCATTTTCTCTTTCTCTCATTCTCAAACACACACACACCAGCACCTGAAGCAAGCAGCTTCAGCAGCCACAACAACAACATCATCAGCAGCAGCAGACAGCATCATCAGCAGCTGCAAAAGTTGTAGCAGCAGCAGCCCCAGCAACTACAACAGCTCTTCTTCCCCTTCTTCTCCTTTTCCTTGTGCCTAGGGTCGTGAGTGAGGTAATTTCTGAACTCAATCCCCTAATTGCTAAGCTTATGTGTTAATTAGCATCGGTTTGTGTTTAATTGTGAGTTTAGTGCTAATTATGGTGTTTTATGTGGAAAATTGGTTAGAATGTGATTGTGTTGGTTAACCTAGCTCATTTTAGTGTTGTTAGGTCACCTCAACTGAGATTCAACCCAGGTTTCACTAAAATAACATAGGGTTTGCTTTTTGTGCAAAATTGGTGTTTTTAGGCGACATTGTGACATTCTGAGATCTGCTATTGACCCAGACCCTTCAAGACAAAATTGAGCAAATTGGAGCATGTACACTAGGTATAGACACCACCACCAAAACACGAGCCCCTCATTCCCAAAACTGGCCGCAGATTTAATCAATCTGGCCGCAAATTGCGGCCAGGAAGGGGAATGGGGTGCTGGGGTTTTGTGTAGGGTAGTCTGCAGTGATTTGTAGTGTTTTGGCATGTATAGTTTTGTGAGATTTGACCTGTAGGAAAATATGGGACAAGATATCGTTTTTCGTGTTCGTTGTGTTTGCGCGATACGCGCGATACGTGAGTGGGTTCTGCGATCCAGCGTGTCGCGGTAGTTTTAGACGCGTATACACACGTTTTAGTGTATCGTGCACACGCGCGTTTAGTTCGCGACGCGAGTTTCTCGTTTGGGTTCGATATCGCGTTTTGTGAGATATTTACTTATATATGTATTCCTTGTCTTATTTTCAGGTTTGCAGGCGGGGACTACGGACACCGCTACAGGGAGAAACAGGTGGTAGGATTCACCTAGCGAGGAGCGTAGATGAGTAGATTTAACATCTACAGGGGAATCGCCCGCATGGCGTTATGCGTCTGGGCTAGGATTCTAATACTTGTTGCGTATTCTACGTCATTGTTAGAATTGCGCCTTACCCTATTTATTAGATATAATGGTACTGTGACTAGCAGCCGTAGGACACTGCACATATTATTGACGGTTCATGTTGCACGAGCACGGATTGTATGCTACACACATACCGTCAATAATTGCCATGTCATACAAAAACCATTATAGATATCATATTTCTTGGTTAGGGACTTTTCGACATCGATTCACATTACTTATCACTTTGGACATTTAGTTACCGATATACCTTACTCACCTATTCCACTCATATCCGGAGGGGGTATACTTCACCAGTTCTTATAGGTAGATACATATACATTGCTACACCTGTATGTTACACACATATTCAGTTGCAGTTACATATTTACCTTTACTGATGTTACTTAGCTGTACCTTATTTATTTCGCATACATCTGGTTTCAGCTACATATTCTCATTTATATGCTCGCATTTCAGATATATCGCATATATTTATTCCTGGATTTGCGCATTGTTTATTTGGATTTTACATGATGTTTTCTGGATTTGGAAACCACGGGAGTTCATGAAATTATGCATACATTGAAAAACCCGGTTTCCTTGATATGATATTTGCGCAGCCACTTTGAGATTTATCGGTTCTGATTATATACTCCATACGAGGTGTGGTTGCCGTATGAGGGTACATGGTGGGGCCCGGTATGGTTCCCCTCGGCAAGAAGATCGATGGATTTTGCTGATTGAGCCTGGAGGTGGGCGAGTACCTACCGGTGACAGTACTAATGACTCGGCGGGGATCATGGAGATACCGTTGGGAGTCATGCACGTATGCATACGTCGAAAGGCGAGGGTCAGAGCTAGGCCCTCGTGCTTTCGAGATAGCGTATGATACGTACCTATCAGGATTTCTGTGTCGATGCTTGGCACATTGTTTTCATGATATTTCTTCTAAAATCTTTGTATTTATAACAGGGGATTTAGCCGTTGTTATATATACGCTTACACCAATATTAGTGGAATGGGACGCTAATATATGTGTATTGACCCCATCATATTTATTTCTGTATATATATACCTTTAGGATGTTAGAATTCTACTTGAGATTTGATTTGGGATATTAGGTGATTCATTGAGATTGGATATTGGACATACATATGGGATTACTGATTGTACATTCGGGATATAGGAGATTACTCGATATTGTACATTGAGGAGATGTGAGACTTATATGATGTGAGAGCCCAGCATGGGGGCTGATTTGAGGAATTGTGATTTGAGTGTCTTGATGGATTGTGATCCTACCACGATGATAGGATTCCGTGGGATGACATATTTCACTCCGTACCTCATACCTTTTCATTTATGCACCGTTCCATGTATTAGGAGTACCTGTTAGTGTACCCTTCATGCTTGCTGCATATTTACATTCTCATATCCCTATTGCATGGCTTTTGCATACTATTGTCATGTTATTATTGCTTCACATATTGATTGTACCTCCTAGTGTACTTTTCTTTATTCTGCATCCACATGACTTGTTATTACTGTAAATTGTATATCTTAGATTCATGCTGTACGTATATTCCTGCGATTACCTGCATATGTTATTTATTATTCACGAGTTGGCAACTCACCCCCGTTGTGCCTCTGGTGTTGCAGGGTGTTCCCCAGAGTAGTCGAGGCAGGCTATTCAGCTATTCACCTATCATCTTTTGCTACAGATACCGCATCGGCTCACAGTATACTATTTTTGCTTAGGTGGGTTGGATGATTATCTGTATTTCATATTGTACATTCGGTGTATCCTGTGCTCTCCATCTACTATTATGTTGTTGACTTAGAGACTTGGTGAGGACGGTATTGTATATTATTTGTGGCTTTGTTGTCTTATATTCAGCCTTATCTCTATTGTCTTTATTTCTTCACTACGGCGTCGTATATTTGTGATGTGGATTGTTTTCCGTCTTTGGGCTGGTTTTTACAAAAGGGGTGTTGCCAAAATTTTAAGCAAAGAAAGTGGGACTTTTAAAGAATTTGGGTTGCGATTTCAAATGTTTCAAAAACTTTTATTATCTTTTCCGTATTTTCATGGTTTAGATTTCTGGGTTTTGGCTTTCTTTTACTGCGTTACGTCTTTAGGCGTTGCGTAGTATTAGGGCCGTCACGTGCCAATTTCGGGTCGTGACAAAGTTGGTATCAGAGCGCTACGTTTTTACCTTTCGGAGTGTAGGATGATCTTAGTATGATGGAGTAGGTAGCTTAAGCAGAGTAACGTAGTGTGTGTATGTCTGCAGCATACCCACGATGCGGTACTTCTCCTTAAGTGACCTAAGTACATATTACTTGAAATTCCTTCCTTGATGATTCATATCCTTGCGATTCGATTTCCTTATTCTTATCGAATCTTATCTCTATTTATAGCCTTGCCGCCGATGACTATGGGGACTCAGAGTGATGCAGCGAGGGCCGAGGTCAGAGTTGGCTCGGGTGAGACGAGTACTGACCAGGATGGCACTCTAGTTGCACAGGTGCAGACGGATCAACCTACAACATATACTATCGATAGGCTTGTGGCAAAGATGCAGGAATTTCGCTAGACGATGAGTTCATTGGTTGATGTCGTTCGGGAGCTACGACAGGAGGTTGTCACCCCAGTTACTCAGTTTTCCCTTGCGATCAGCATGCAGCAGTCCGTCACCTACATAGCACAAGTGGTTGCAGCTCCAGTTGACGAGGCACATATTCCAGAGACGCTGAGAGTTCCAGGACAGTGGAGGACTCGTACCAGTACACCAGCCCAGAGACAGAGGTTTAGTCATCGAGACATATTTCGTGGCCGTCGCGGGAGTAGCAGAGGCTCAGGACGAGGACAGTCGTTCAGCTCTCATTCCTAGGATGGTTAGCAGTCAGCGCGTGGATGTTTTCGATGCGGAAGCCTTCAGCACTTCGTCAGGGATTGTTCCTCAGCACGGCGTCAGGACGTACTCAGAGAGGCCGTGGACGTGGAAGGTTCCCTCAAAAGGATCAGTCTACTAGAGGAATTCAGCCAGTTGCGGGTAGAGGGCAGACACAGGAGTTTTCTTCTACTCATCGGGACGCGCAGGCGTCCAAAACAGAGTTTTCAGGTATCCTTATTTCGCATGTTCTTTTGATGTATTCGTTTGTTTTTCATACTTGTATCGTGTTAGGTAGATTAGCCGTTTGTTGTGTTAACTTCTGTCAGCGATTCTTTTGTTGCGCGACACGTATTTCAGTTGTGTGCCAATCGGATAGGAGATAGAGATTCGTCCGTCGTTTTGATCCTTCTAGAGATGTTGGATTTGACGTTCTCCTTGGCACGGACTGGTTAGCTACGTGCTAGGTGTCTGTGGAATACCGTGAGGAAAACAGTTAGGTTTTGTTTTTCCCGGCGAGTCAATTCTTGTTGTGCAGGTGGATAGTTGCACCACCTCTCACAGCTTGAATTCAGCCTTTTTCGCTAGTCAGCTACTGAGGAGATGTCGTGGATTCTTGGCGTTCATTCTTGATACCGCAGCCACAGAGGGTTTGTTGGACCGGTGTTCCTTTCGAGCGAGAGTTTTTCCGACGTTGTTCCGGATGAGCCGGCGAAGCTTGGGGAGCTTAAGGATCAGCTGCAAAGTTTTGGTTTGGGGGGTTTTGTGCGTCTTAGTGTCTCGCTTTTGGAAGCTCCTATTTCTGTTCGTCAAGGAGAAAGACGGCAGCTTGAGGTTGTGTATCGACGGATCGTTAATTGAACCGGCTTGCAGTCCGGATAGGTATCCTTTACCTCGCATTGACGATTTCTTCTATCAGCTCCAGAGTGCTAGACATTTTCTAAGTTTGTTTGGGATCGGGTCATCATTATTGCGGGTTCGGAGTGATGGCATTCCGAAGACTGCCTTATAAGTGCTACGGGCTTTGTGTGTTTTGGTGAGTCATTGGATTCACTGATGCCCTAACAGCATTCGTAGATATGATGAACCGGATTTCTTCAGGTCGTTCCTCGACCAGTTATTGTTGTGTTATTTATGACATTCTGGTCTATTTAATGTGTCTTGAGGAACAGGAGTAACACTTGAAGATTTGTTTTGCAGATACTGGGAGAGCACCAGCGGTTGCTAGATTCTCGGAGTGTTTCTTCAGGCTTGTTTATGTTGACTCCTACATCTTGTTGTCATGGGAGACGGTTTCGTATGGTTCCGAGGGAGATCGTGGCCGTACAGTTTAGGTCCAGACTTGTGTACAGGACGGAGGTCCGCAGATTTTTGGGCTTAGCAGGTTCTTACCGCCGTTTCATGCAGGATTGCTAGAGTAGTGTTGCACCGTCGACTGAATTGACCGAAATGGAGATTTCTTTTCTTTGGAATGAGGCATGTGTGCGGAGTTTTCGGCAGTTGAAGATTCTATTAACAACTGCATCAGTTCTTTCTTTGCTTTTGGTTCGGGCGACCTTGTTGTTTAACTATAATGTTTCTTGAGTGGGGCTCAAGTGTGTACTGAGGTGACACTATAGAGTTATCGCTTTTGCTTCCCTACTTTTGGAGGAAGTACGAGAATGATATTCCACTCATGATCTGGAGATGGCCGCGGTGGTTTTGCGTTGGAGATTTTGAGACACTACTGGTTTGAGAGTCGTGTCAGATTTTCACGGACCACCAGAGCTTAATGTACATCTTCCTGCAGCGGATTTTGATTGTTGTGATAGTCTTCTGCAGATTTACAGTTCTTATGCGATCGTTGAGTACAGCTTAAGTTCGTCTCTACGGAGGGGACAACTTACTCATGTCTGCGCCCGACCACTTTTCTTTAATCGTTTTCGCGAGACACTGCCCGCCGATGCTCGTTCATCAGAGATACTTGAGCATACTCGGTTGGGTAATGATTCAGAATCCTTGATTTGTGACACGGTGTGCTAAGTTTGGGACGTGTTTGTGTACCTGATATCATCGGGTAGAGGCGTGCAATCCTAGAGCAGGCACATCTGTCAACTCTCTATATTCATTCAAGTTCCACCAACATTGACGTGACTTGTGAGATAGTTACGGGTCGACAGGGATGTAAAGAGAAGTTTCATGGTTCGATTCAAGGTGTCTGTCTTGTTGTGTGCTTGGGTCGAGCACCTGAGGTCGGCTGGAGAGTTGCAATCTTTTACCGTTCCGAAGTAGGAGTGGGAGAAAATCTCCATGAATTTCGTTATGGTGTCTACCCAAGTTTAGTCAGGGTGTGACTCCATTTGGATTCTTGTCGCCCGATTATACTCAGTTTGCTCAGTTGTTCTTTGTTAAGTTGTGTGTTGTATTGATTATTGTCAGCAGTTGGGGATCGTCACTCGCCATCGTTAGGGTTCTCCTTCGATAGCTGTTATCAGGAGACACTACAATTGGCAACCTTTAGGTTTAGGGATTAGGTCGTGTCGATCACCAGTCTGTTGTTTTTCTGACTCTGCGTAAGTAGGATTTTGGACCCCAGCTATGTCTAGAGACTTCGGAGATGATCTGATTGATTCAGGTCAGGATGAAAATTGTTCATTGCGGACAGAGGTCTTATGCGACCGTATTGGTCGTTGACTTAAGTGCGCAGTGGCAAACCATGTATTCCTGCGGATTTTTCCGATAAAAGACGTGTTGGATTTTGGGAAGCTTATCCCAGGATTTAGGTCCTTCTGAGATCCTATAAGCGGGTTACTTTCGTTGCCATTAATTTGGCACTTCCGCCCAGATTATTGAGTTTTCACGCCGTATTCATTGTGATGATACTTTACAATTACCTTCTTGACCTTTCTCATATGATTTAGCACCAGACCATGTATCTTGGACGCGATCTTTCGTTCACCAGCAGCCATGTGTGTTAATGGCCCGGCAGGTGGAGAAACGTCGGTCAAGGGTCTTGCCATCTGTGAAGGGTTTTTCTTGGACGTAGCTGTATAGTAAGGTAATCACTTGGGAGGATGCGAGCGAGATTTGAGAGTTGTAATCTTCTCTTTGACGGTACGCGTAGCAGTATATTTTTAAATTCGGGGACGAATTTCTTTTAAGGGGGGGATTGTAACACCTTAGAATGTGTTTTGTGGTTAATTATATTTTAATATATGGTTTTTAATAAAAAGTTTACCAAAATGATTTCCAATTATTTTATCCTATTTAATGAATATTTTATTAGATTTTTCCTAGGCTTGCACACACTTGTGCATGATAACTAGGGTGCTAATTTGGGGTTTAACCATGATTAGCAACATGGTGAACTAACCATTCCCTAATCTAGTCTTAATAATTATATTAAGTGTTTTGGGTTTTAACCTTATATTGTTGTTTTAAAAAAAATGAATTGAAAAAGGGTTTGAATTTTTGGGTTGAAATGTTGACTTTGAGAAGAGAGAAGCATGGTGCTACATGGTGAGCCATGCCTCATTTATGAGGGAAGAGAGAGAGGGGGGTCTTGGTTTTGTTTTCTCTCATTTCTCCTCTCATTTTCTCTTTCTCTCATTCTCACACACACACACACCAGCACCTGAAGCAAGCAGCTTCAGCAGCCACAACAGCAACATCAGGAGAAGCAGCAGACAACATCATCATCAGCAGCAGACAGCATCATCATCATCAGCAGAAGCTGTAGCAGCTGCAGCCCCAGCAACTGCAGCAGCTCTTCTTCCCCTTCTTCTCCTTTTCCTTGTGCCTAGGGTCATGAGTGAGGTAATTTCTTAACTCAATCCCCTAGTTGCTAAGCTTATGTGTTAATTAGCATCGGTTTGTGTTTAATTGTGAGTTTAGTGCTAATTATGGTGTTTTATGTGGAAATTTGGTTAGAATGTGATTGTGTTGGTTAACCTAGCTCATTTTAGTGTTGTTAGGTCATCTCAACTGAGATTCAACCCAGGTTTCACTAAAATACCACAGGGTTTTCTTTTTGTGCAAAATTGGTGTTTTTAGGCGACATTGTGACATTCTATGATCTGCTATTGACACAGACCCTTCAGGACAAAATTGAGCAAACTGGAGCATGTACACTAGGTATAGACACCACCACCAAAAAACGAGCCCCTCATTCCCAAAACTGGCCGCGGGTTTAATCAATCTGGCCGCAAATTATGGCCAGGAAGGGGAATGGGGTGCTGGGGTTTTGTGTAGGGTAGTCTGCAGTGATTTGTAGTGTTTTGGCATGTATAGTTTTGTGAGATTTGACCTGTAGGAAAATCTGGGACAATATATCGTTTTTCGTGTTCGTTGTGTTTGCGCGATACGCGCGATACGTGAGTGGGTTCTGCGATCCAGCGTGTCGCAGTAGTTTTAGACGCGTATACACACGTTTTAGCGTATCGTGCACACGCGCATTTAGTTTGCGACGCGAGTTTCTCGTTTGGGTTCGATATCGCGTTTTGCGAGATATTTACTTATATATGTATTCCTTGTCTTATTTTCAGGTTTGCAGGCGGGGACTACGGACACCGCTACAGGGAGAAACAGGTGGTAGGATTCACCTAGCGAGGAGCGTAGGTGAGTAGATTTAACATCTACAGGGGAATTGCCCGCATGGCGTTATGCGTCTGGGCTAGGATTCTAATACTTGTTGCATATTCTAAGTCATTGTTAGAATTGCGCCTTACCCTATTTATTAGATATAATGGTACTGTGACTAGCAGCCGTAGGACACTGCACATATTATTGACGGTTCATGTTGCACGAGCACGGATTGTATGCTACACACACACCGTCAATAATTGCCATGTCACACAAAAACCATTATAGATATCATATTTCTTGGTTAGGGACTTTACGACATCGATTCACATTACTTATCACTTTGGACATTTAGTTACCGATATACCTTACTCACCTATTCCACTCATACCCGGAGGGGGTATACTTCACCAGTTCTTATAGGTAGATACATATACATTGCTACACCTATATGTTACACACATATTCAGTTGCAGTTACATATTTACCTTTACTGATGTTACTTAGCTGTACCTTATTGATTTCGCATACATCTGGTTTCAGCTACATTTTCTCATTTATATGCTCGCATTTCAGATATATCGCATATATTTATTCCTGGATTTGCGCATTGTTTATTTGGATTTTACATGATGTTTTCTGGATTTGGAAACCGCGGGAGTTCATGAAATTATGCATGTAGGGTTCCTAGGCACTCTAGTCAAGTCTCACAAGTGATCAAACATGCACAAATAAAAATTTACGGGTGCCTACAAACCCGACTACGGATCGTTTACTAGATATTTAGGCGAAACATGTAATCTAGTTAACAATTTAACTAAGGGAACGGACATACAACCTTTGTAGATCCGGTCCACCACCTCCACGGCTCCGCAACGAAGTCCCCTCCGCTGTCCAAAAAGAATCCGGACTCCAACGTCGGCTTCGTCGAAGAATAAGCGAGCTAGGTCGTCGATGTCCATGCCGAAGATGATCTACGTCGAGGCATCGCTAGAACAAGCTCCAACTTCACCAAGTCGGAAAAACTTGTGAAGGAAACATCCTATACTACTTGGCAAGAGGTAGAGGATGAAGAAATAGGAAGTGGGTAAACTTTAGTTTTGGATTTCTCACTATACTTCATGACTTGCCATTGAAGTAGCAAGCTTTCTTCAATGTTGAAGAAGATGAAGAAGAAGAAGAAGATATGATAACTTAAATTAAAATAGAAAAGAAAATACAATACTTATCATATCTTTGACCATGGTTTAGTGTAGAGACTTAACTTAGGTTAGATAGTGGTTAGGGTTAGATAAAAGACAAGAATGGTGGACTAAGTTCAAAGCTTCAAGAAGCTTTCAAATAAAGACAAAAACTAGCAACCATTCTTATCTTTTTATCTTTTCTTTTTCCAAAATAAACAAAAAGAATGAATAAATGATTAAGTAAATGAAAAAGAAACCCTAATCACTAATTAACCATGGTTTAACACTTTACACAAAACCAAGCAAGAATGTATCATCAAACATGATACAATCATGTGCACAAAACTATATCGAATATACAATGTGCACATCCGCGCGAGAAAATCCATTTAAAGTGAACCGACACTAGTTAATGCAAAGCAATATATCAAATATATAATTATGTATTAAATCATTAAATCAACACTTGATTTAACGATCCGGTCATATCGCATATAACCGGCTAGTATCCAATGTGTCGGCTTATCGAATCAATCCTTGATTCGATAACTAGGTTATATCGCATATAACCATTCGATACATTGTTCGCGAGAATAGAATACGGTATCATATACACGCATTATTCTCGGTCCCGCACATATCTCATATGCGCTCCTATTTCGTTTCGCTTGAGCTAGGAAACCTCTGTGTAGGACTCTAAAGACTCGTCAATACGCCAGCAGCAGATGATGATCATATCAAACATCTGCAAGCCGCAAGCGGTCTGCTAAACGTAACGGCCACCCGGGTATTGAGCGATCAGAAGATCGACGAGCAAGCCCGCTCACACTCCTGCGAATCCGACCAGTAACACTACCGTATAGTCCGGTCTGTTCGTCTGATATGTCGCATATCTCGCCTAGGGGTGGTAAACGTCAGACCCCAATAGCTCGATAAGTCATGCCGACTTGAGGTCCACAACATTCGTGAAACTACTGATAACTCTTACCAGTATATCACTGCAACCCTGGCCAGGGATTTCCTGTTATGGCCAGTCGAGCATAGCACAACATCAACCCCCAATACCGGGAGAGACGAATCCCCTCCTATCGCTCATTGCCTCCATGTGAATCGGGACTGTACCCAAAAACCACCTGTTTGCACAACTCAGTAGAGCCGTGGTAGGGTGGAAATCAAAGCACAGTGGGAGACACACAAGACTCTATGACGATCTCGGGTCAACAGACTAAGCTGTACCAGTGTCACCAGAGAACTGCCATCTGACGTGAGGTATAATACCATCTGGGAGTTCTCGGCGAGTCCGTTCAGTGTACCCAGTCTCCACTGAGCACCCGCATACCATCTTCGATGTCAAACACCAATGGATATGGGATCATCCATCGCCCATCGCATGGGTCGAGAAGATATGCGCTAGTCTACTCTGGAATATCGATGCCCCGTCTCGATATTCCTTCGACTAGGAACATTTCAAGGATGTACTCATGGACTACCCAGGCCCCACTAGTATGATCTTCATCACAGTCCTGGAAGTCGAGTACACATCCTAAGGGCTTTATCAACATGTAACAGAGAGACAGAAAGTATACACGTTAAGATAAAGAGCAACCAGATAGCGTACTATCATGTCGAGCAAGAAAGTCCTACCTATATATGTCCCAGCATCCACTACAATATACATCCAATGTACAGTAATGGCCTCTAGGGCATACATATAACTAACAATCTCCCACTTGCACTAGGGCCATCTGTAGCAGTGGTCGGAGTATCTAATACTCAACCATCCCTTAAAAGTCTCTCTTTGGGAAAAAGGCCTTCGTGAGTGGATCCGCCGTGCTGTCCTCTGAGTCTACTCTCCTAACCTCGATCACCCTGGAGATCAACTATCTCCATGATCAGGTGATGCTGCCTCAGAATATGTCTGGGTCACTGATGGGACCAGGGTTCTAGGGCCGAAGCCACACTTCCATTGTCATACAATGGCAAGAACCAAGTTCATCGTATGAACCAATATACACCCAAACAGCCTCTTTGGTAGTATCTTTAATAGCGATGTCACCAGCCTTTATCGTCTAGTATGCCACGGTATTTAGCTTGGAACTCTTCCAACATACCGTCCCTTTGCTGAGGTTAAAGACAATGCCTGCGACTGACATTCAGTCGTTTTTATCACCCTGGAACTCTTCCAGTGATTCTCCCCAGGATCGATTGATACCATCTCACTACATCTAGTAAGAATCCTAGCATCCAATTGCATCTATCTCATAGATGAAAAACCCAGGATTAAGGAGGTATCACTTTGATCCTATATGGAGAATCTTTGTGATAAACGGAGATTGATCGAGCGTAGCATAAGAAACTCCTTTCTTATCAAGAGTATGTCATCCACGTACTCTACGAGGATCACCACCATACTCCCTACTACCTTTTTGTTTATACAAGGTTCATCTACCATTTTGATGATGTCAACTTCTTTGACTATTACATCAAAACAGACGTTCCAACTCCGCGATGCCTGCTTTATCATATAAAACATCTTGCACACGTTTCCGCTGCTCCCACTGTTTACGAAGCCCTCTGGCTGTGTACTTATAGACGCACTCTTCTAAAACAACATTTAGAAAAGCAGTCATGACACCCAACCACCAGATATCGTAGTCATGGTATGTAGCCGTGGCAAGTAGGATCTGGATGGACTTAAGCATAGCTCCTTAGAAAAGGTTTCATCATTATCCATGCCTGGTCAATGACGAAAACCTTTAACAAGTCAAGCTTTGAAAGTCGCAACTTTTCCATTTACACCAAGTAATCTTCTCAAGATATACTTGCTCCTGATGGGGATTTAACCCTTCAGATATAGTAACCAAAGTCCATACTTTGTTGGTGTATAAGGATTCCATCTCAGATCACTAAGCATCCAGCCATTCTCACAGAGTCACACTCCTGATGGCCAGCTCGAAGCTAGTTGGGTCATCATCTCATGATGCAATCCTCGCTCCCACTGTCATAGAGAAACAAAAGTATCTCTCAGGTGGGTGAGGAACCCTACTAGATCGACGGAGAGGCTGAGGTTCGTTGGAATCTACTGAATCCTTTGGTTGTATCAAATCAGCTGCTGTCATTTGTATAGCTGGAACCTTTCCAGTTGTACTTAACAGACCTTGCCTCGAACTTGTCCGGATTTTGCTCTTAGACATAGGCCAGACAACCCCAAATCTTAACTAACTTAAGATATGGGCTCTTCCCCTTCTATATCACATATGAAGTGGTAGGCACTGATTTGATTCGAACCCTATTCAATAGGTATGCAACTTCTCAAGTGCATAACACCCAATAGGAAAAAGGTAACTCAGTAGTACTCATCATAGAGCACACCATATCAAATAGGGTGTATCTGCTCCTCCCCGACATACCATCGTGCAATGGTGTATACGGAGGAGTAATGCTGAGAGAAAATCTCATTCTCCTTTAGAATAGTCCAGGATTTCCGTGCTTAAGTATTCTCCTCCTTGATCTCATCAAAGGACATAATACTTATACCCGTATTGTGGTTCTCTACTTCTAACTTATATTCTGTGAATATCTCAAAAGGTTCGGACTTGTGTTTCAACAGGAACATAGGTCTGAATCTAAAGAGATCATCAGAGAACGTAATGAAGTATAAAGAACCGGTCTTGGTATTTGTAGACATGGGACCTACATACATCAACATGTATTATCCCAAGAGTTCACCAACTCTTTCTATGTTTCAAATAAACATAGCTATGGTCATCTTATCTTTGTGACATGACTGGCGAATTTCACAAGATGTAAATTCAAACCAATTTAAATACGCATCTTTATGTAACTCCAGCTAGTCGGGTCGCATTGATATGACCTAGTCTACAATACCTCAAGAAGGATCCGTTCATTTCTGAACTCTTCTTCTTGTGTGTGTTCCATATACTAAGAACTGTAGTTTGATTTAGAACATCAATGTTTTTAGATAACGTGCCTGAACCGATCAACTTTTGATATAGGAAATGTTCAAAACATTATCCAACAATACAAAATTTTATCATTTCTTTACTAATAAAGAGACTGATATGATTTTGTATATCAGGTTCGGTATCTAATAACATTCGTTCAGAATCAATGTATTACAATACAGGGTGACAGTGACCGACAGACTTGGCTGCAACACTTGCCCCGGTTTCTGTCTCATGAAACTTATCACCCGTTCTCAGTTATTCTACCCTTTTGTAGCCCTATGTAACATCTTACATATCTGGGATCCTGATCCGGTATCATATACCCAGGATGCGGAGGATACTGAGAAACAGTTCTTTGTAATGAACACACCCGAAGATGATGCATCAGCATGCACTCTCTTCGTTTGGGCGGCACGGGAAATCTGGTATTCCCCAAATTCCTGCTCTGTCTTATAACAATTATAAGTTGGAGCGGGACCAACGTTCCCCAGCTCATAATAACAAGCGGGTTCGGTCAATAATCCGTATTATTATCTTGATTAAGGCGTGACATGGTCGCTACCAGGAGAGAGAGAGAAGAAAACACTCAGCGTGCGCTCTTGCAAGAATAGATTGGTTATTATTTTATCTAATCAGGATGGCTCCCACTGCTTTTTATCAAATCTTCCTTCAAACCCTTAAAAGGAAAGACTAGCCGGGATTAATTACACACTACAAGTTCGCCAATCTTTCAGCCAGGCCAGTGTCGGTACTTTGAGGGAGGTCCCCCGTGCTTTCGCACGAACCTAATTAATGTAAACCTCGTTTTCCCAGAGGCGTAACCTCGTTAACACCTTTCTAGACACCTACTTGATCGGCTAATTGTAATGTATAAAACTCTCCCAGGAGTAACTCTTACTCGCAGCGGGTATCGGGATCCAACTATCTCATAGAAGGTATGCAATCTCATTGCAAATTTCAACACTTGAAATTCCCGATAATGGTTTTTACCCCTAGCACCTATGACCTTAACTATGGTCAACAAATCATAAGTACTAGTCAAGTTCTACCCGTCATTTCGTGATTAATTAGACCCACCCACATGACCCTTAACTAAGGTCAACAAAGTCACGCGACTGTCCTAACTAATCGCATCATATGCGGTGTAGGAAGACATCACTTAGCTACCGTACACTGTGCCTTGACTATGGTCAACAAACACAGCACGAATACTAAGTACTCTACTTCCTAAAATGACGGAGGGTTGCGACTGGTTTTTGTGAAAACCTTTAACGCTTTGAACTTGATCTCGTTGCGGAATCAAATGGTTTTAAAATGGAATGTTTTTGAGGCTTTTCTAGTTTTGCTAAAGGGGTCACTCCTGGTGAAGGGATCGTCGGCCCTTTCCTCGTCGAATGAGGTGCGGGATATATCATATATATCACTGTGCAAAGCGGAAACTATAGAAGCGATCAAATGAAAAACCGAGGGTTGTAGCATCTGCCAGTTATTGCTAAAGGAGTCACTCCCGGTGAAGGGATCTCGGTCCTTTCCTTATCGAATAAGGTGCAGGATGTTCTACAAGGAACACCGCGATGCAAAGCAAGAACTGTAGCTACCTGTTTTATTTTGAAATTCGATTCCACAACATCAATTAGGTTTATTTTCTTTCATTAATCTCATTAATGAATATCCCATCAATTAATTTACCTAAACATCACAGATAGATATGACGTACACTTATGCCATCCGCATTCGCCTCGATGTCCCCTCATGCACCGTTAGGTTAGGTAACTAACGGCAGAGCGGGGCAGGGCTAGCGCGGGTGTAAAACATAAGTAACGTCTATATAATATATCATATATACTATATATAATATCTGCCACAGAACATCGCATGATCTCAGATAAAACACAGCAGAAGAAACATATGAAATATTGGATATACTAGGACGTCCGTGTTTTCAATACGAGCCAGTATAAAACACGGATTCCACGGTCGTGATGAATAGCCAATCCCACACCCCTAGACCCCTACGAGAGCGGCAAGCAACCCTGCCAATTCGGGAGTTAGGAGACCCGGGCTCGACTCCTCGAGTTGGTCTCCCACTGGACTCCAGAACCCGGTTACTTGTGCTCTCCTCCTTGGGTCTATCCTAGTGCAGAAAAGTAAATAATATACAAACGGTGACTACTTCCGCAACCTGGAAGTGCCCCAAATAAAAGAATATTACATACAAGTTTTTACATGAATGAAAATGAAAAACACTCATCTCACATAAAAAACCCCCGGCTATTTGAACACGACGATCCAATATAACATATCCAGCAACACATAACATCACATGTCATCAACGTAAGTAAATATGCGCATCCCAATTGTCGTTGACATATAGCAACGAAACCGGCGACATCACATATTACACTTACGGTCACAGAAAAGAAAAAGAGTAAAACTACAACAGTTGGAATCCGCAACCACCTCAGACATCGCATGCCTGACCAAATGAATTCTTTAGACATCACATGCCTAACAATTATAAACCCCGCATTTTAGTCTCATTATCGAAAACTCTTTTCAATATCAAGTCGGGCAATTCAACAGGATTCCCGACATTCTGATCGAATGCTCGTCGCAAACTTCAGTAGACGGCCGCACCCCCGACGCCGTCGACAAAGTGCACCAAGGCGGAACACCGCTACCGCGAGCACCCGAACGGATGCTTTCGGCGACGGGGTTCTCCTACAGTCACTTGGTCGGGGCTATGGAGTGAGGCTGTCTATCAAGTTTACCCGGCGAGTATCCGCGTACACTACGTGATTGCGACGGACTTTTGACCACATCAAAATCCCGTGGCAACCGATCAAATGAGACTAAAGTGCTATGTTTATAACATTCATTCAGTTATCATATAACTATTGTGAATTCCAATTATTGTATCCCATTCCAGATAAACAGAAAATGTTAAACTTTTCGATCGAACAACCGAACACCCAAGTTTTCCCAATACAGATCAACACATGAAATAAGTCTAACAACATTCAGTTCGTGCCTCAGTACCAACGGTCCAGCCGTAGAAGGGTCAAGCCAACGCCTCACATGTGGCACGCCGTACTCCCCAAACCCGAAGGTTCAAAGGGCAGTTCAAGACGGTCACATAATCGAGTTAAGGTTTGTTGTCTTCTAGAGGGTCCATCGCGTTACTTGCACTACTTAGAACGTCGTTAAACTACGGAAAAATCCAACACTTGGAAATTTCCCGACAGGGGAAAAATTGGGTATTTATATCCGGTCGAACTTTTTAACATATTCAAAAAATTATCCGGAACGACACATAGACAAAGTTTGACAATCCGATCGAATATATGAACTCCCAATACAACCCAAAATACTCAACTCTTTATTTCAGATTAAAAATTCCCAGGAAAACAAGAACTGAAAAATAGGAGTTACTGTGCAAAATTGAGTGCCTAATAAGACAAAACGGCGGCGGAAGGGCCGCATTAGCACGCTAATGCCGCGGTTCCGCCGCACTTTAGAAAGATCATTAGGTAATTTTTGCATCGTAATTCTTAGATTTACCAGCTGATTTTTCTGCATATTTTTAATTTGCAAAAATCCACATTTTACAAAAAAGTACAGAGAGCAATTTGGAAATCGGATTTCGGTTCGATCGGACTTCAAACTCCGTCTACGCTTCGCCTAAGGCTCTAGCTAGGCTCTGATACCACTGTAGGGTTCCTGGGCACTCTAGTCAAGTCTCACAAGTGATCAAACATGCACAAATAAAAATTTACGGGTGCCTACAAACCCGACTACGGATCGTTTACTAGATATTTAGGCGAAACATGTAATCTAGTTAACAATTTAACTAAGGGAACGGACATACAACCTTTGTAGATCCGGTCCACCACCTCCACGGCTCCGCAACGAAGTCCCCTCCGCTGTCCAAAAAGAATCCGGACTCCAACGTCGGCTTCGTCGAAGAATAAGCGAGCTAGGTCGTCGATGTCCATGCCGAAGATGATCTACGTCGAGGCATCGCTAGAACAAGCTCCAACTTCACCAAGTCGGAAAAACTTGTGAAGGAAACATCCTATACTACTTGGCAAGAGGTAGAGGATGAAGAAATAGGAAGTGGGTAAACTTTAGTTTTGGATTTCTCACTATACTTCATGACTTGCCATTGAAGTAGCAAGCTTTCTTCAATGTTGAAGAAGATGAAGAAGAAGAAGAAGATATGATAACTTAAATTAAAATAGAAAAGAAAATACAATACTTATCATATCTTTGACCATGGTTTAGTGTAGAGACTTAACTTAGGTTAGATAGTGGTTAGGGTTAGATAAAAGACAAGAATGGTGGACTAAGTTCAAAGCTTCAAGAAGCTTTCAAATAAAGACAAAAACTAGCAACCATTCTTATCTTTTTATCTTTTCTTTTTCCAAAATAAACAAAAAGAATGAATAAATGATTAAGTAAATGAAAAAGAAACCCTAATCACTAATTAACCATGGTTTAACACTTTACACAAAACCAAGCAAGAATGTATCATCAAACATGATACAATCATGTGCACAAAACTATATCGAATATACAATGTGCACATCCGCGCGAGAAAATCCATTTAAAGTGAACCGACACTAGTTAATGCAAAGCAATATATCAAATATATAATTATGTATTAAATCATTAAATCAACACTTGATTTAATGATCCGGTCATATCGCATATAACCGGCTAGTATCCAATGTGTCGGCTTATCGAATCAATCCTTGATTCGATAACTAGGTTATATCGCATATAACCATTCGATACATTGTTCGCGAGAATAGAATACGGTATCATATACACGCATTATTCTCGGTCCCGCACATATCTCATATGCGCTCCTATTTCGTTTCGCTTGAGCTAGGAAACCTCTGTGTAGGACTCTAAAGACTCGTCAATACGCCGGCAGCAGATGATGATCATATCAAACATCTGCAAGCCGCAAGCGGTCTGCTAAACGTAACGGCCACCCGGGTATTGAGCGATCAGAAGATCGACGAGCAAGCCCGCTCACACTCCTGCGAATCCGACCAGTAACACTACCGTATAGTCCGGTCTGTTCGTCTGATATGTCGCATATCTCGCCTAGGGGTGGTAAACGTCAGACCCCAATAGCTCGATAAGTCATGCCGACTTGAGGTCCACAACATTCGTGAAACTACTGATAACTCTTACCAGTATATCACTGCAACCCTGGCCAGGGATTTCCTGTTATGGCCAGTCGAGCATAGCACAACATCAACCCCCAATACCGGGAGAGACGAATCCCCTCCTATCGCTCATTGCCTCCATGTGAATCGGGACTGTACCCAAAAACCACCTGTTTGCACAACTCAGTAGAGCCGTGGTAGGGTGGAAATCAAAGCACAGTGGGAGACACACAAGACTCTATGACGATCTCGGGTCAACAGACTAAGCTGTACCAGTGTCACCAGAGAACTGCCATCTGACGTGAGGTATAATACCATCTGGGAGTTCTCGGCGAGTCCGTTCAGTGTACCCAGTCTCCACTGAGCACCTGCATACCATCTTCGATGTCAAACACCAATGGATATGGGATCATCCATCGCCCATCGCATGGGTCGAGAAGATATGCGCTAGTCTACTATGGAATATCGATGCCCCGTCTCGATATTCCCTCGACTAGGAACATTTCAAGGATGTACTCATGGACTACCCAGGCCCCACTAGTATGATCTGCATCACAGTCCTGGAAGTCGAGTACACATCCTAAGGGCTTTATCAACATGTAACAGAGAGACAGAAAGTATACACGTTAAGATAAAGAGCAACCAGATAGCGTACTATCATGTCGAGCAAGAAAGTCCTACCTATATATGTCCCAGCATCCACTACAATATACATCCAATGTACAGTAATGGCCTCTAGGGCATACATATAACTAACAATGCATACATTGAAAAACCCGGTTTCCTTGATATGATATTTGCGCAGCCACCATGAGATTTATCGGTTCTGATTATATACTCCATACGAGGTGTGGTTGCCGTATGAGGGTACATGGTGGGGCCCGGTATGGTTCCCCTCGGCAAGAAGATCGATGGATTTTGCCGATTGAGCCTGGAGGCGGGCGAGTACCTACCGGTGACAGTATTAATGACTCGGCGGGGATCATGAAGATACCGTTGGGAGTCATGCACGTATGCATACGTCGAAAGGCGAGGGTCAGAGCTAGGTACTCATGCTTTCGGGATAGCGTATGATACGTACCTATCAGGATTTCTGTGTCGATTCTTGGCACATTGTTTTCATGATATTTCTTCTAACACCTTTGTATATATAACAGGGGATTTAGCCGTTGTTATATATACCCTTACACCAATATTAGTGGAATGGGACGCTAATATATGTGTATTGACCCCATCATATTTATTTCTGTATATATATACCTTTAGGATGTTAGAATTCTACTTGAGATTTGATTTGGGATATTAGGTGATTCATTGAGATTGGATATTGGACATACATATGGGATTACTGATTTGTACATTCGGGATATAGGAGATTACTCGATATTGTACATTGAGGAGATGTGAGACTTATATGATGTGAGAGCCCAGCTTGGGGGCTTATTTGAGGAATTGGGATTTGAGTGTCTTGATGGATTGTGATCCTACCACGATGATAGGATTCTGTGGGATGACATATTTCAATCCATACCTCATACATTTTCACTTATGTACTGTTCCATGTATTAGGAGTACCTGTTAATGTACCCTTCATGCTTGCTGCATATTTACATTCTCATATCCCTATAGCATGGCTATTGCATACTATTATCATGTTATTATTGCTTCACATATTGATTGTACCTCCTAGTGTACTTTCCTTTATTCTGCATCCACATGACTTGTTATTACTGTAAATTGTATATCTTAGATTCATGTTGTACGTACATTCCTGCGATTACCTGCATATGTTATTTACTATTCATAAGTTGGCAACTCACCCCCGTTGTGCCACAGGTGTTGCAGGGTGTTCCCCAAAGTAGTCGAGGCAGGCTATTCAGCTATTCACCTATCATCTTTTGCTACAGATACCGCATCGGCTCACAGTATACTATTTTTGCTTAGGTGGGTTGGATGATTATCTGTATTTCATATTGTACATTCGTTGTATCTTGTACTCTCCATCTTCTATTATGTTGTTGACTTAGAGACTTGGTGAGGACGATATTGTATATTATTTGTGGCTTTGTTGTCTTATATTCAGCCTTATCTCTATTGTCTTTATTTCTTCTTTATGGCGTCGTATATTTGTGATGTGGATTGTTTTCCGTCTTTAGGCCGGTTTTTACAAAAGGGGTGTTGGCAAAATTTTAAGGAAAGAAAGTGGGACTTTTAAAGAATTTGGGTTGCGATTTCAAATGTTTCAAAAACTTTTATTATCTTTTCCGTATTTTCATGGTTTAGATTTCTGGGTTTTGGCTTTCTTTTACTGCGTTACGTCTTTAGGCGTCGCGTAATATTAGGGCCGTCACGTGCCAATTTCGGGTCGTGACAAAAATGAAGTCAGGTGCAACTGTGGTGCACAAAATACGTATCAATGCACTGCAAGCATATGTGAACTATACCGAGTGCAAAAAACAAATCGTGTGCGTACCATATGCACAAAATCAACCCAACTGTATGAAATCCATGAAATCATAAACATGTGCAGCCAAGGCACAAAAACGATATTAAGTGCAATAACTGTCCACAAATCATAAATCAACACAGCGGTGATAAAGCATATCTCAAGTTTAATAACTATGCACAAGATATGAATACCCAGTAGGTGCAACCGTGGTGCATGAAAACAAATTTTATGAAACTCAGTCATCAAAACTCAATCATGCGAATAGATCGCCCAAAATACCGAAATCCAAAAATGACGGATGTGTGATATTCGAATCAAAAAATCCCAGATCGTAAACACTGTTGTCGATATGTCCTTCTTTCAAAGTCGAGAAGGTTTCGGTGCATCCAATGCTGGCAGAGCAAGATATCTACTTGCCTATCGTTCGTGGCCTGTCGTCTAGTGCCCTTAGGCTCTCGTCTCTCACTGCAGATTGCTAGGTGCATAGCTCCTCGGCTCAACGGTTCAATATGGAAACGATAATGGATGCAGTCCGCTCTGGCACATCCTCTAAAGATCTCGGTCAAGCTATCATGGTCATTCATAACATGTCTCGTCAACGATGCCGAACTCTGGCCTGCTAGGTGTGCGTAATATGACCGATCCTAGGTCCAAATCTTCTCGTATAGTATTCCAGAAAGGTCTTGTTGAGGTCTCTCTCAAATCTCGTTTCTGCCGAACTGCCCAGAAGTCGTCGTCCTTTACTAATTCTTTTTTCTTGTTCCGGAATGGCTGCATACTCATTTCGACTCCTTTTGGAAGATATATCTATATACAATGCCTCTGCATGCGTATCACATCTCTGATGTCGGCAGAGTGGAACGTCATCTCATCAAAATCTCGTACGAACCTCTTACTCCACTTTTCTCTAATGTCGACTGCTTCGAACTCGTCTCTTCATGGATGCATGGACTGCGCTCCAGCGGCTATACTCGTATCTAGAGTCTCCCAAGCAATGTATCCCATCACTTGATATCCGATTGAAGTCGAACCATACGATCGATTCGTCAAAACCTAATAATCCCCCAAGAGATCAACATCTTGAGTACAGTTTAATAATATCAAGTACATGCCACATCACCTATGGACCAACCGTAGAAGGGCAAACCCAAGCCTCACTAATGGCACCGCTGAACTACCGCAAACCCTAAGGTTTCAAAGCGTTCTCATGATCATTATGTCGAGTTAGGGTTTCATTCTTCTAGAGGGTCCATAGCATTACTTGCATTTGTCTCTGAATACTTTAAACTTGGAAAATGGGCTTCTGACATTCGATCGTCTCTATCAACTCCCAACTACCTGCGTGAAGTCGTCTGTAGCTGGAATCAATCAATCTGATGACCTCGCATCCAGGTAGGCAATGAATCACATGTCCTAGTCCTTCCTCCATGGGTGACTAGCGATCTTCTATCATATCCCTAAGTACAAATCGTGCGGCAATAGCTCCAAACATCTGGGGCGATATCGCGTCATTCGCAGCAGCAACTGGCTCATTTGTCTGCACGCTGAACAATGCCTCAATCATCAAATAATCGGTGCATCGACGGTCATCACATTCTGGTTGGCCTCTAGCAGTAGCCTGATCCTCTGGTGTTGATTTGCACGTCCAAGAAATCTCGTAAAAGCGATCCATCAAACGCTCCTGGCGCGAAAACATAATAGAATGACACCTCTATGCAATCGTGTGTCCCTGGAATCATGCCCTGGTCAGTCCTCGTCCGTGACGAGCTCGTGCTGACGCAACTCTAGCCGTAGCTCTCTCTACCCGTGCGATCGTGGCAGCAAAACCATAAAACAATATCGATGAGGATAGATCATAGGAATGAATATAATACTATGCAAGGAAATGTACATCCTAAAGTTCCTTAAGCGGAGTAGCGTATCGTAAGTATGCTGCGGAACATACACATGGTACGTCACTCTCCTGAAGTCACCAACTCCATCAACCAAGGTCAACCTATGCGACGAAAGTTCGAGTCTAATACCCTCTTGACTAAGCCTAAGTTCCGTAAGGTCAAGCCTAAGTTCCGAATATATACAAACGCTCTAGGCTCCGCATAGTCAAACATAGACTCGAACCAAGGTTAACCTAGCGCTCTGATACCAACTTTGTCACGACCCGAAATGGCATGCGACTGGCACTTGAATTATATGAAGTCTATAGGACCCCATCTAATTCAAGTAAGCCAAGAAATCCCAGAAATCTAAACCATTTAAATAAATAAGTGAAGAAAACATGTTTTTAAAACAAGGGGCTTTTAAATAACATATGCTGAATATGCATTTTAAAATCTCATGTCCTTTCTGAAAATTTCGACAGAATTTCCTTTGTAAATACTGGCCCTAAACGGGGTACAACATGAGTAATATATGCACAATGATAAAAGGAATCCACAAGCGGGAGCTAGCTCTTCGTCAATCGACGGTCACAACCACACAAACAATATAATATACAACGCCGAAGGGCGAGAATCAAAACTCAAAAGGAAACTCAAAATCATCAAGAAAATGTAGGGTTCCTAGGCACTCATACAAGGGTTAATAAGGCATCAACCATGCCCGAATAAAAATTTAGACGTGCCGAATAACCCAAAGCCGGGATCTTTGCTAGATTATTAGGGTTTAACATGCAAGTAAACATCATTACAACTAAGTGTGAGGGATTACAACCTTTGTAGTCCGCTCCTTCGCTTCATAAGCTCCGAGTAGAAGTCCCTTCGCCGTGATCCATGATCTTCCGGACTCAATAGAGGCTCCACAACTCGAACGATCCATGCTAGCTTGTAGTCTTCCTTTTCTCCGATGATCTACCTTGAAGTTTCTATAACTCAATCTCTCTCTCTCTAATGAGGTGAACACCATAATCTAATTGGCTAGATTAGATGAGGATGATGGAGTAGTATTTGTGCTCTCTTTTCTTATCAAATTCTCACTCTTAATCATCACAAAATGAAAACCTAGAAAGCATTCTCAAAGCTCAAGGTTGAAGAAGAAGAAGAAAATAATGGATAAATCCTTTTGTGATGAATAATGAAATGATATATGATTAATAATGCAACCATGGTTAACTATGACAAGACTAACTCATGTAGAGAATTAACTAAGGCTAAGGGTTTGGGTTGGGTTAAGAATGAGTCACTAGAAAATATCAACCATAATATCTTAGCTCAAAACAAAATAAATCCTTCTAGTAGCATCAAGAAAGAACTAACCCAAATCAAACCCTAACCTTGTTTAATCTCCACTAAACATGTTGCATTAGTAATCATATCATGTTACTATATTATATATCACATATATAATATATATTTGTAACAAAAGAAAATAATACAATTAACATACATCGCATATATATCAATGTATTACCCGGTGAGAAAATGAAATAATAAAGCAAGCCAATATTAGATAATGTAATGCAATATATCATAAATATTATTATACATTAAATTATCGAATCAACACTTGATCCGACAATCCGGCTATATCGAATATAACCGACTAATATATCATGTATCGATTCATCGAATCAACACTTGATCCGATGACCCGGCTCATATCAAAATATCGCGAGAATATAATACGGTATCTCATATCGCATTATCCTTGGTCCTGCACATATCATATATGTGCTCCTACTCCGTTTTGCCTGAGTCAAGAAACCTCTATGTAGGACTCTAAAGAATCGTCAATACGCCGGCAGTAGGTGATGATCATATCAAACACCCACAAGCTGCAAGCGGTCAACTAAACGTAACAGCCACCCAGGTATTGAGCAATCAGAAGATCAACAAGCAAGCCTGTACATTCTCCTGTGAATACAATCAGTAACACTCCTGTACAGTCCGGTCTCTTCGTCTGATATGTTGCATATCTAGTCTAGGGGTGGTATACGTCAGACCCCAGTAACCGATAAGTCGTGTCGATGTGAGGCTCATAACAGGTTGAGAAACTACTGATAACACTTACCGGTAAATCTCTATATCAGCCCTGGCCAGGGACTTCCAGTTATAGCCAATCGAACACAGCACAACATCAACTCCCTATACCGGGAGAGACGAATCCCCTCCTATCGCTCATTGCCTCCATGTGATTCGGGACTGCAACCAAAAGCCACCATTTTGCATGCCCACTTGGACGTGGTAAGATGGAAATCAAAGCACAGTGGGAATCACACAAGACTCTATAACGATCTCGGGTCTACAGACTACCCTGTACCAGTGTCACCGGAGAACTGCCATATGACGTGTGGTATATCACCATCTGGGTGTTCTCGGCGAGTCCGTCCAGTGTACCCAGTCTCCACTGAGCACCCGTACACTATCTCTGATTCAAAACACCGATGGATATGGGATCATCCATCGCCCATCATATGGGTCAAGATGCGTATACGCTAGTCTACTCTGGTGTATCGATGCCCTGTCTCGACACACCCTCGACTAGGAACAGTTATAGGATGTACTCATCGACTACCGTGGCCCCACTAGTATGATCTCATTATAGTCCCAGTTGTCGAGTACAGATCCTAAGGGCTTTATCAACATGTGAGAGTAAGAAAGTAAACTAATATAAGTCAACATGTTGAGATAAAGGAAAACCAAATAGCATACTATCATGACGAGCAAGAAAGTCCTCTCTATATATATCCAAGCATCCATTATAATATACATCATATGTACAACAATGGCCTCTAGGGCATATACATAACTAACAATCTCCCACTTGCACTAAGGCCAGCTGCTGTAGTATCGCATACCTAGCATCCCGAATAATCTCTCAAACTGTATCTGAGGAATGGCCTTCGTGAGTGGATCCGCAGTGTTGTCCTTCGTATCTACTCTCCTAATCTCGATCTCCCGGCGATCAACTATCTCCCTGATCAGGTGATACTGCCTCAGAATATGTCTGGACTTTTGATGAGACCTGGGTTTCTTGGCCAAAGCCACAGCTCCATTGTTATCGCAATACAGAGGTATTGGATGTTCAATGTATGGAACCACACTAAGTTCAGTAATGAACTTCTTTATCCAGACAGCCTCTGTGGCAGCATCGTTGGCAGCGATGTATTCAGCCTCCATCGTCGAGTCTGCAATAGTATCATGTTTGGAACTCTTCCAATATACCGCCCCTCCATTGAGGGTAAAGACAAATCCCGAGTACGACTTAGAGTCGTCCTTATCACTTTGGAAGCTCGAATCGGTAAAGGAGTCCACCTGGAGTTCTCCGTTACCATACACCAAGAACATCCCTTTAGTCCTTCTCAAGTACTTGAGAATGTTCTTCACAGCTATCCAGTGACTCTCTCCAGGATCTGCTTGATACCGACTCACTACACTTAGTGAGTATGCTACATCGGGTCTGGTACATAGCATCGCATACATGATAGAGCCTACTGCCGAAGCATAGGGTATCTGTTGCATGCGAGCTCTCTCCAAATCAGTCTTGGGAGACATCTCTTTGGAGAAAGTGAGTCCATAGATCGTGGGTTGGTTCCCACGCTTGGATTCTTTCATACTAAAGCTCTTTAGTATGGTGTCAATGTACCTGGATTGGGACAATCCCAGTATCCGTTTAGATCTATCTCTATAGATCATGATTCCCAAAATGCAGGAGGCATCACCTAGATCTTTCATTGAGAATCTTTGTGATAAGAAGAGCTTGACTGATTGCAGCATAGGAACATCATTTCCTATCAAGAGTATGTCATCCACGTACAATACGAGGAATACTACCTTACTCTCTGTAACCTTTTTATATATACAAGGTTCATCTACATTTTTGATGAAGTCAAACTCTTTGACTACAACATCAAAGCAGATGTTTCAACTCCACGATACTTGCTTTAACCCATAAATGGATTTAAGAAGCTTGCACACCTTTCCGCTGTTCCTACTATCTACGAAGCCCTCTGGCTGAGTCATGTACACGCACTCTTCTAAATCACCGTTTAGAAAGGCGGTCTTAACATCCATTTGCCAGATTTCGTAGTCATAGTATGCAGCAATAGCAAGTAAGATCCGGATGGACTTAATCATAGCCACTGGAGAAAAGGTTTCGTCATAATCCACACCTGGTCGTTGACGAAAACCCTTTGCAACAAATCTAGCTTTGAAAGTCTCAACTTTTCCATCTACACCAATTTTCTTTTTAAAGATCCACTTGCTCCCAATGGGTTTTACCCCTTCAGGAGCATTTTCCAAAGTCCATACTTTGTTGGTGTACATGGATTCCATCTCAGATCGTATTGCATCCAGCCATTTCACAGAGTCGCCACTCGTGATGGCCTACTCGAAACTAGTCGGGTCATCATCTTCCATGATGCAATCCTCGCTCCCACCATCAATAAGAAAACCGTAGTATCTCTCAGGTGGGTGAGAAACCCTGCTAGATCGGCGGAGAGGCTGGGGTTCGTCGGGTACTACTGAATCCTCTGGTTCCACTAAATCATCTGTTGTAGTTTATGTGGCTGGAACTTCTTCCAGTTCTAACTCATTGCCATTAATTTCTTTCATAAGAAATCCCTTTTCTAAAAAGGTGGCATGTCGAGAAACAAACACCTTTTGTTCCTCGGAGTGGTAGAAGATATACCCTCGCGAATGTTTGGGATATCCAATAAACTTACATAAGACAGACCTTTCCTCGAGCTTGTCCGGATTTTGTGTTTTTACATAGGCCGGACAACCCCATATCTGAATAAAATTAAGACATGGTCTCTTCCCATTCCATATCTCATATGGAGTGGTAGGCACTGATTTGGTTGGAACTCTATTCAATAGGTATGCAGTTGTCTCCAGTGCATGTCCCCAGAAGGAAATGGGTAACTCGACATCACTCATCATAGAGCGTACCATATCTAATAGGGTGCGATTCCTCCGCTCCGATACACCGTTGTGCTGTGGTGTATAAGGAGGAGTAAGCTGAGAGAGAATCACGTTCTCTTTTAGATAATCTAGGAACTCATTGCTTAAGTATTCTCCTCCTCGATCAGATCGAAGGATCTTAATACTTTTGCCCGTTTGGTTCTCTACTTCGTGCTTATATTCTCTGAATTTCTCAAAAGCTTCAGACTTGTGTTTCATCAGGAACACATGTCCGTATCTAGAGAGATCGTCAGTGAATGTAATGAAGTAGGAATAACCGTTCCTGGCGTGTGTAGACATGGGACCGCATACATCACTATGTACCAGTCCTAAGAGTTCCGTAACTCTTTCTCCGTGTCCACTAAACGGAGTTTTGGTCATTTTTCCTTTGAGACATGAATGGCAAGTATCATAAGATGATAATTCGAACGGATTCAAATATCCATCGTTATGTAACTTAGCTAGCCGTGTCGCATTGATATGACCAAGTCTACAATGCCACAGGATTCGTTCATTTCTGAACTCTTCCTCTTGTGTGTGATTTGTATATTAAGGACTATATTTTGATTGAGAATGAATATTCCATTATGTAACGAGCCTGATGCAATCAACTTTTGATCTAGGAAGATATTCATAACATTATTCTGTACTACAAAATTATATCTTTCTTTACTTAATAAAGAAACTGATATAATGTTGCACATCATGTTCGGTATATAATAGCACTCATTCAGAATCAGTGTATTACTACTTGGTAATACTAGGTGATATTCGCCAACTGCTTTGGCTGCAATACTTGCACCATTCCCTACTTAAACGGAATGATCATCTTTTCCCAGTTCTCTACCTTTACGTAGCCCATGTAACATTTTACATATATGGGATCCCGATCCGGTATCTAATACCCAGGACGTAGGGTGAACTGAGAAACAGTTCTCAATAACTAACACACCCGAAGAAGGTGCATCAACATGCATGTTCTCCGTTTGGGCGGCATGAGAATCCAGATATTCTCCTGTTTCCTGTTCATTCTTATAACTCTTATAAGAAAGAACGGGACCAACGATCCCCTGCTCAGTATAATAAGCGGGTTCAGTTAATACATCCATATTATTATCTTGATTATGGCCTGACATGGTCGCTACCTGGAGAGAGAGAGAAGAAAACACTTTAGCATATGCTCTTGCAAGATTAGATTGGTTATTATCTTATCTAATCAGGATGTCTCCCACCATTTTCATCAAATCTTCCTTCAAACCCTAAAAGGTAAGATTAGTCGGGATTAATTACACCCTACAATTTCGTCAATCTTTCAGCCAGATCAGTGTCGGTGCTTGAGAGAGGTTCCCCGTGCTTTCGCACGGACCTAATTAAAATAAACCTCGTTTTCCCAGAGGCATAACCCCGTTAATACCTTTCTAGACACCTACTTGATCGACTAATTGTCCTTTGTAAAATTCTCCCGGGAGTAACTCTTACTCGCAGTGGGTATTGGGATCCAACTATCTCATAGGAGGTATGCAATCTCATTGCAAATTTCAACACTTGAAATTCCCAATAATGCTTTTACCCCTAGCGTCCCATGACCTTGACGGAGGCCAAACTACCCATAGGGCGCTAGTCAAGTTCAACCCGTTCATTTCTTGATTGAATTAAACCAACCCGTACGACCCTTGACGAAGGCTAAACTACGCCGTACGAATACCCTAATCCAATCGCATCGTATTCTTGCAGATAAGCACTAGTTAGCTACCGTACACTACGCCTTGACGGAGGCCAAACTACCGCAGCACGAATACTAAATAGTACATATCTGAAATGACGGAGGGCTACGCAGGTTTTTAAGAAAACCATGAGCGTAATGAACTTGATATCGTCGTAGAATCAAGTGATTTTTGAAAATGAGTGTTTTTTAGGCTTTTGTAGTTTCGCTAAAGAGGTCACTCCCGGTGAAGGGATCTCGGCTCTTTCCCCATCGAATAAGGTGCAGGGTATATCATATATACCGCTGTGCAAAGCAAGAACTATATAAGCTGTCAAAAACTAAACCGTGAGTTTGTAGCATCTGCCAGTTTAGCTAAAGAGGTCACTCCCGGTGAAGGGATCTCGGCTCTTTCCTCATCGAATAAGGTGCACGGTATATCATATATACCTCTATGCAAAACAAAACTGTAGCTACCCTTTTTTATAAAGTTATGATATTACAACATCTTTTAGGTTTCTTTTCTTTTTATTAATCTCATTAATAAAACCCATCAGCTTATGCTTCCTAAGCATCACAGAAGAAACAAAAGCAGTAATACTTATATATCAGCATATATATATAGTATAAGCATTCGTCTCAGGCAGTAATATGATCTCATCACAGAACATTGCAGCAGAAGAACATATATGAAATATTGGATATACTAGGATGTCCGTGTTTTAATACGAGCCGGTATAAAACACGGATTCCACGGTCGTGATGAATAGCCAAACCCATATCCCTAGACCCCTACGAGAGCAGCAAGCAACACTGCCAATTCTAGGGTTAGGAGACCCGGTCTTGACTCCTCGAGATGGCCTCCTACTGGACCCTAGAACCCGGTTACTTGTACTCCCCTCCTTGGGTCTACCTAATGCGGAAAAGTAAATAATATACACTGGTGACATCAACCTCATCCCGGAAGTGCCCCAATAAAAGAATATTACATACAAATGAATTTTACATGAATGAAAATAAAAACCCTAATCTCACATAAAACCCCCGGCTATTCAGAACACGACGATCCAATACAACATATCACAGCAACACATAATATCTCATATCATCAACGTAAGAAAGTATGCGTATCCCAATTGTCATTGATGTATAGCAACGAAGCCGGCGATACACCACATACTACGCTTACGGTCACAGAAAAGAAAGTGTAAAACTACAACATTTGGAATCCACAATCACTTTAGACATCGTAAATCCGAAATATCACATACTTCGCATTTCATGCCTAACTATATGAATCCCACATATTGTATCACATTCCAGATAAATAGACAGTATTAAACTTTCCGATCGAATAATCAAATACCCAAGATTTCCTAAATGGCTCAACACTTGAGCGGAGTTCAAATAATCCCAGAATATGTCACAGTACTAATGGTCCAGCCGTAGAAGGGTCAAGTCAACGCCTCACATGTGGCACGACGTACTGCCCCAAACCCTAAGATTTAGAGGCAGTTCAGACGGTCACATAATCGCGTTAAGCTTTGTGTTCTTCTAGAGGGTCCACCGCATTACTTGCACGTTTTTCCGAAAGATTTAAACTCAAGAAAAATTCAACACTTGAAAGTTTTTCGTGCCGGGAAAAAGTGAGTTAATGATATCCGTTCGAACATTTTGACAGTTTCTAAATTATCCGGAAAACAGAACAAAATTAAATTTTTCGATCGAATCAACGAATTCAAAATAATCCCCAGAACACTCAACACTTGAGTTAGATTGAAAATACCCAGAAATATGCAGGAACGCCTACGGATATTACTGTGCCAAAATCAAAGCCCAATTCACCTGTACGGCCGCGGATCCGGCGCAAGCATGGTATTGCCGCGGTTCCACGGCGGTCCGTACGAATTACATGCTTGTTTTCCACAGTAATTCTTCTAATTCCCTGCTGAATTTTTGAGTATTTTTAATGCAGAAAAAATCACATTTTTACAAAATTTCCATAGAGGGGGTCTAGTTTGATGTATCGGGGTTCGATCGGAGTTTTAACTTCGTAAACGCATCGCCTAATGCTCTATCTAGGCTCTGATACCACTGTAGGGTTCCTAGACACTCATACAAGGGTTAATATGGCATCAACCATGCCCGAATAAAAATTTAGACATGCCGAATAACCCAAAGCCGGGATCTTTGCTAGATTATTAGGGTTTAACATGCAAGTAAACATCTTTACAACTAAGTGTGAGGGATTACAACCTTTGTAGTCCGCTCCTTCGCTTCATAAGCTCCGAGTAGAAGTCCCTTCGCCGTGATCCATGATCTTCCGGACTCAAGAAAGGCTCCACAACTCGAACGATCCATACTAGCTTGTAGTCTTCCTTTTCTCCGATGATCTACCTCGAAGTTTCTATAACTCAAGCTCTCTCTCTCTCTCTAATGAGGTGAAAACCCTAATCTAATTGGCTAGATTAGATAAGGATGATGGAGTAGTATTTGTGCTGCCTTTTCTTATCAAATTCTCACTCTTAATCATCACAAAATGAAAACCTAGAAAGCTTTCTCAAAGCTCAAGGTTGAAGAAGAAGAAGAAAATAATGGATAAATCCTTTTGTGATGAATAATGAAAAGATATATGATTAATAATGCAACCATGGTTAACTATGACAAGGCTAACTCATGTAGAGAATTAACTAAGGCTAAGGGTTTTGGTTGGGTTAAGAATGAGTCACTAGAAAATATCAACCATAATATCTTAGCTCAAAACAAAATAAATCGTTCTAGAAGTATCAAGAAAGAACTAACCTAAATCAAACCCTAACCTTGTTTAATCTCCACAATGCATATTGCATTAGTAATCATATCATGTTACTATATTATATATCACATATATATTATATATTTGTAACAAAAGAAAATAATACAATTAACATATATCGCATATATATCAATGTATTACCCGGTGAGAAAATGAAATAATAAAGCGAGCCAATATTAGATAATGTAATGCAATATATCATATATATATTATTATACATTAAATTATTGAATCAACACTTGATCCGACAATCCGGCTATACCGAATATAACCGACTAATATATCACATATCGATTCATCGAATCAACACTTGATCCGATGACCCGTCTCATATCAAAATATCGCGAGAATATAATACGGTATCTCATATCGCATTATCCTCGGTCCTGTACATATCGTATATGTGCTCCTACTCCGTTTTGCCTGAGTCAAGAAACTTCTATGTAGGACTCTAAAGAATCGTCAATACGCCGGCAGTAGGTGATGATCATATCAAACACCCACAAGCTGCAAACGGTCAGCTAAACGTAACATCCACCCAGGTATTGAGCAATCAGAAGATCAACAAGCAAGCCTGTACATTCTCCTGTGAATCCAATCAGTAACACTCCCGTACAAATGTCACGACCGAAAGTACGGAACGTGACCGGCACTTAGATTACGAAGTGCCTAGAGGCACAACGTAACCTAAGTAAGCCGAAGCCCAGAAATCTAAACCATATAAAAGAAGAAGTAAAAGAAAACATGTAGGAAACAAGTTTAAAAGCATCATCAAATTTTTCCCAAAAATTTTAGCAGAGTCTCCTCTGTAAAAACTGGCCCCAAACGGGTACAACAAGTATAAATACATATAAACAATAAAAAGCCATCCCCAAACGGGAGCTAGCTCAACGCCAACAGGTGGAAACAACCACAACAAGCACAATAGTATACAACGCCAAAGGGCGAGGCTCAAAACTCAAAGGAAACAAAACCACCAGATATCATAATAATACAAGCGCGACTCTAAGGTCGAAACAAATAAATGGTCTATCAAGTAATACAAGTTTGGTTGATGGAGCTTTCTAGATACAAATGAAATAATAAAAATACAACGGCGGTCCAGATACAAATGAACCAACCTACCGTGCAAATCACCCGGAAAGAAATGATGTGCCAGCAATCTGCCAAGGAACCCTATACATCAACCTGTAATAAAATTTGGCACAACGGGGGTGAGTTGCCAACTCGTGAGTAGAAGACATCTACGAAAAGAAATCGAATGCACGACGCTATCCTAGGTCTTAATAATATACTAATATACTACTAGTCATCAAGTAAGACAGGATAATAAGCTACGTGTAAATGCAAATACTCCGTGCTCGTGTCAGTGCCTTATATAGTACTATGTCCTATGAATGAGTATGCATGCACCATGAATATAAAATAACCAATCCTGAAATCTAGATATATCTGTATAAGAAATCATTAGCTTTTATCCTGGTAAAATGTGTATAGAAATCTGAAATATCAACGATGAAATCCATGGAAATCCGTGTCAAGCATCGACACAAAACATGTAAATCTCAAGTCTCAATATCTCATAGTCTCAATATCTCGGGCTCCGTCAGTCCGGATCGGCCCATATCATCAAATCTCACGACAACGGTCGGTATCCTCCGGATATCCGCCGCGCCAGACATCACCGGTAGGTAGCCTTCCCCTGCCAGGCTCATCATCTACAACTCGATCTTCTTGCCCCGGGATACCATACCGGGCCCACCATGTACCCGAGAGGTTCATCCACTCCTCGAAACGGGTCTCGAAATCCAACAGAAAACATGAAATCTCATGGTGGACGACACATACATCATGAGAAAACCGCATCTTATGTTTTTAAAAAGAGAGGAGGAGAGAGAGAGAAGTTTTATATATTCTTGCGGTTTTCCCCAAAAATCCAGAAATCTCATAGAAATCCAAAATCCCAAAATCATGAGTAAGTATATGATAAATGTCGGCATATGCCCCATAATACTGCATGATAACATGAAAATGCGAATACATGAAATGTCTAAGTAATAAATACCATGTCTATACTAACACCAGAGAGTAATCACAATATTATATCGATCTAGCTGTTAGCTGATTGTATCAATAAAAGATAATATGATCTAAAGTGTATGTGGCATAGCAATTACCGATGATGATGTGTGTGAGCCAGCAAATAAGCGTGCGTGGAATATGCATCATCGGTAATGGTGCTGGTGTCCTAACAGGCAGAGTTTTATACTGATTATAGAAACATATGTATGAACATGCAACATTATGATTACGGTATGAATGTAAAGACGGATGTGTAATAACCACTCATCTGTGATATACAAGTATAACTACAACTATATGACTCGAGCCTAAACTAGTGTCCATCTAACCTCCTAAGGAACTAAACCTAAGAACTAGTCAATAAGAAATAAGAGTCCACCTAAGGCCTGAATCCATATCTCTAATAGTCGGCGATCTAGCCTCAATAGCGTCACGTACGTAGTACGGCTTCCTCGAATCAAGAGTGCGGATCAATCATCATATCTATGCCTCGTACGGTAAAATCCATCGTACGGCATCCCAATATCGGGGTACGGGTCAAGTATCCCCTACGTGTCTCATCATTCGTATAATATCATCATCAACACATGTCAAGATCAAGGTGCTATACTGTAATCGCATACATCAATCATATATCATTGCCAGCATAAATATACATCTTTAATTTATCCTCAGAAATATCATGTATATGTATCATATTGTGATTAAGTCACACTTAGAACATATCGTAATCAAGTCACACCTATATGATATCGTAATCAAGTTACACATATATCATATCGAAATCAAGTCACACCTATATGATGTCGTAATCAAGTCACACATATATCATATCAGAATTTCAGGCACAGGTTACAGTCCGGGTTCTATTTTAGAGTCCCATATACTTCAATATCATCACCACCCTTTATTATTGTTCATGTATACAAATCCATCATCTCATTTTCGAAAGATCCGCTAACATCATAACACGACTGTATAGCCAAGAAACACGGCATCAGCCCAGTTACATTGTTTCATCCCCGTATATCACATCACATCCTTGTATCACATATACATATTGTGTATATATATATACCTACACCTAGTCCTATATATATATATATATATATATATACATACACGTATACACCACGTCGAGTCTCAGTGTGTGCGTGTGTGTGTAATTACCTGAAACCTACAAATCTCCTCCAAGGTATTCATCCTCTGGTATGGTCTTTCTAAATCAGTCTAGTCCAACCTAGGGTCACTACTAGGGTCTTACTCATCAAGAATCTAAGGTCACTTCTGGCTTCCTAATGACAATAAGTACTATCCCTATTCTACGTTTGCGGGGGTGTTAAACGCCATCCACCCGACTTCCCCCCGTAGATATACATCTACTCACCTGGTTCTTGTCTGCCGAAGACGGTGTCGCCATCCTCTTCTTCATCGCCCGCAGTCCACGTGAGGGGTACCTATACGCAAACATATGTAGTATCGTAAACTGAATCACGGACAATATCAAAATGACGCACGAAACGCGCATAGGTTAAAACCTATGTCCCGCTCATGCAAAAGAACCAAATATCGCTCGATATCGGCGTACAAATGCCGATTGATCGAGATAAAACACCAACAAACAACTTGTAGTTTCAAAATTCATTATTTATAATATAAAACACGATTTAATTCATCGAAACTCTAAAATCGATCAAATCGTCCGATTTCGTAAAACCCGAAAACGCCAATTTACCGTTTTACTTCAAAACTTGATGTTTAAATGGAACTAATGGTCATAATACTCACTAAATATCATAACTAGAATATATAAACCATTCCTATAATTTATCCTCACCAATTTGTATTGAACATGAAAATTCTAGTTTGCAAAAATAACAAATTTTAATACTTTTAAGCAAAATTTTACATATCAACAATTAAACTAAGTTTGCATGATCTAAGTTGCTAAACAACAAACTAGAATGTTAATAATATCATGAAAACCATAATTAGATTTTAATCTCCATTATTTAGTCCATTTCCAAAAACCAAGTTAGCAAAAATAAGCATATTTATCAAAATTTCCAACTAACAATTTGAAACTAACAACTAGATTAGCCTTTGCATTAAATTAACATGCTAATCTACGCATTAAAACCATGAACAATTGATAAACATTCTCATTAGAATTTTATCTAACCTATTTATATGTTTTGTAAAAATCTAGTTTGCAAAAAGAACCTAATTCAACAATTTTAAATGCAACATCTAGCAATTTTGCTACTAGATTAGGTGTCACATTTCCTAATGTGTTAAACTACAAAATTAGATCAATACCCAAGAATGAAAACCCTAATTAAAACACAAATCCTTTACTAGAATTTCCTAAACAAGAATTCATAACCAAATTACACACTAAAACCTTTTAATCTAGCAACTAAACTACAATTAAACAACAAGATTAGGATTATACCTTATAAGTGTTGATTCCCTTGAACTAAACCTCCAAAGTGGCATCTTTTCTCCTTGCTTTAGACCAACTAGGGTTTGAGAAGGGATGGCTTAAGGTTTTGGTTTGAATTTGTGAAGGAAAAGTGTGAATTTCGGTGGATTTTTGAATGAATTTTGATGAAATTTGAAGAAGAAAGAGAGGGGGAAAATGGGGGGGCTGCCACTAGTGAGGCCGGCCACAATAGGTGGAGTGAAGAGAGAGAGAGAGAAATGAGTGTAGAAAGATGTGGAAACCATATGAAGAAATCATTTCCTTTAGTTCTTTTCACTAATTTCTTTAATTTTATTTATTTTCTTTTCTAAACTACTCCTAAAAAATTCTAGAACCATGTAAAAATTTGAGAAACAATTTTACATGTTTCACACTTATTTTAAATTGTCATGGCTCATTTTATAAAATTAACCCATTTCAAATTTGTAATTTACACTAATTTAGTGTAAAAATAAAGCTTATGTTAATATTTAAAATAATTAATTTAGGAAAAATATTTAATTAAACTAAAAATTTATAAGTGGCTAAATAAACACCATTTACTAGTAATAACATAATTAAAATAGGTATTTTTAAATTTATAGTGAAAAATAAGTACGGTTTAGTTTTACGAAAAATACGTTTTACTTTACCGAAAATCATAAAATTCACTTAAACGATTTTATTTATTTAATTATTTATTTAATTATTTTTAAAACGTTACAACAGTCCGGTCTCTTCGTCTGATATGTTGCATATCTATTCTAGGGGTGGTATACGTCAGACCCCAGTAACCGATAAGTCGTGTCGATGTGAGGCTCATAACAGGTCGAGAAACTACTGATAACACTTACCAGTAAATCTCTATATCAGCCCTGGCCAGGGACTTCTAGTTATAGCCAATCGAACACAGCACAACATCAACTCCCTATATCGGGAGAGACGAATCCCCTCCTATCGCTCATTGCCTCCATGTGATTCGGGACTGCACCCAAAAGCCACCGTTTTGCACGCCCTCTTGGACGTGGTAAGGTGGAAATCAAAGCACAGTGGGAATCACACAAGACTCTATGACAATCTCACAAGGAATCTATGACAATCTCAGATGGAAAGTAGGAATAAGTTTAGAGGTTATACCCTCAAGGAATCTCACAAGCAAGTAGAAGGTGAAGAAGAAGAGGGAATGGAGCTGCTGGGGTGCTGTTGCTGCTGCCTGGAGCTGTTGCTGCTGCCTGTAGCTGCTGCTGCTGTTGCCTGAGCTGCTGTTGCTGAAGCTGGAGTTGCTGCTGCTAAGTTTACTGCTGCTGCTGTTGTGAGGGGTGTGTGTGTGTGTGAGAGTGTATGAGTGAGAGGTTGAGAGAAAAAAACACAAGAATGAGAGGAAAAGAAAAGATAATCCCCAAGGTCAACCCCTCCACTCTCTCTCTTCATTTAATGAGGCATGGCAAAGGCCATCATGCCCCATAATGCACACACACACTCTCTTTCTCTCACCAAGTCAACACTCCAAAAGAAAATTCAAATTAAAACAACCATCAATTAACTAATTAGACTTAATTAAAACCCAAAAGACTTAATCCCCATTATTAAACCCACCATGGTTGCTAATCATGGTATTACTCATTTTAAACCCTAGTTTACATGCACATGTGTGTGCAAGCCTAGGAAAATTCTAGAAAAATATTTATTAAATTTGGAAAAATATTGGAAACTAAATTTGGTAAACTTTTTATTAAAAACCCTTTATTTAAATATAATTAGCCACTAAACACATCCTAAGTGTAGGGTTCCTAGGCACACCTATGAGGTTCTACAACTGATCAAACATGTCCAATTCAAATTTTTCCATGTACCAAAGAACCCTAAACTAGATCGTAACTAGAGGTAAGGCGAAACAAACAAGCAAGAAAACTACTTTGCTACTAAGTGAATGGAAATACAACCTTTGTAGATCCGGTCCTCCACTTCTTTAGCTCCGTGATAACATCCCTCCGCTGCGATCATCGGATCCCGGACTCTGGCGATGGTTTCGTCGGAGAAATGATCGGGCTAGGTTGTCGACTTCGATGCCGAAGATGATCTACGTCGAGGCAACTCAAGATCAAGCTCCATCTTCACTTGGTCATAGAACTTGTGAAGATAACACACTCTACTACATGGCAAGTGGTAGAGGATGAAGAAATAGGAAGTGGGTTCACTTTGGATTTGGATTTCTCACTTGGATTCATCACATGGAAATTTACAAGAATGCTTTCTTCTCTTCATGAAGAAGAAGAAGAAGGAGAAAAGAAAATGAATAATGAATTCTTGAAAATAATAAATCAAGTGATTCTTATCATATAGCAACCATGGGTTAGTTTACTTTTGTAGAGAGTAAACCATAGTTTAGGTAAATGGTTAGGTCAAGGAATAAAAACAAAATGGTTACTTTGTCAAAGATGCATGAAGCATCAAGAAGCTTCTTGCACAAAACAAAAATAGCAACCATTCTATTTTACCAAAATAAATAAAGAAATAAATAAAACCCTAACCATTAACTAAACATGGTTTAAAACATACACACCCAAGTTTGCATGTATCATCAAATATGATACAAACTAGTGCACAAACATATATCATATATACAATGTGCACAATCTAGTGAGAAAACCAATCTTAAGTGAACCAATACTAGTTAATGTAAAGTAATATATCAAATATATAATTATACATTAAATCATTAAATCAACATTTGATTTAATGATCCAGTCATATTGCATATAACTGACTAATATCAAGTGTATCAATATATCGAATCAACATTTGATTCGGTAACCCGGTTATATCTTATATAACCGTCCGATGATACAAATCGCGAGAATAGAATACAGTATCACATACTAGTATTATTCTCGGTCCCGCACATATCTCATATGCGCTCCTATTTCGTTTCGCTTGAGCCAGGAAACCTCTGTGTAGGACTCTAAAGACTCGTCAATACGCCGGCAGCAGGTGATGATCATATCAAACACCCACAAGCCGCAAGCGGTCTGCTAAACGTAACGGCCACCTGGGTATTGAGCGATCAGAAGATCAACGAGCAAGCCCGCTCACACTCCTGTGAATCCAACCAGTAACACTTACCGTACAGTCCGGTCTGTTCGTCTGATATGTCGCATATCTCGCCTAGGGGTGGTAAACGTCAGACACCAGTAGCTTGATAAGTCATGCCGATGTAAGGTCCATAACAAGCATGAAACTACTGATAACACTTACCAGTAAATCAGTGCAACCCTGGCCAGGGATTTCCAGTTATGGCCAGTCGAGCATAGCGCAACATCAACCCCCAATACCGGGAGAGACGAATCCCCTCCTATCGCTCATTGCCTTCATGTGAATCGGGACTGTACCCAAAAACCACATGTTTGCACGACTCAATAGAGCCGTGGTAGGGTGGAAATCAAAGCACAGTGGGAGACACATAAGACTCTATGACGATCTCGGGTCAACAGACTAAGCTGTACCAGTGTCACCAGAGAACTGCCATCTGACGTGAGGTATAATACCATCTGGGAGTTCTCGGCGAGTCCGTTCAGTGTACCCAGTCACCACTGAGCACCCGCATACCATCTCTGATGTCAAACACCAATGGATATGGGATCATCCATCGCCCATCACATGGGTCGAGAAGATATACGCTAGTCTACTCTGGAATATCGATGCCCCGTCTCGATATTCCCACGACTAGGAACATTGAAGGATGTACTCATGGACTACCCAGGCCCCACTAGTATGATCTACATCATAGTCCTGAAAGTCGAGCACACATCCTAAGGGCTTTATCAACATGTAATAGAGAGACTGCAAGTATACATGTTAAGATAAAGAGCAACCAGATAGCGTACTATCATGTCGAGCAAGAAAGTCATACCTATATATGTCCCAGCATCCACTACAATATACATCCTATGTACAGTAATGGCATCTAGGGCATACATATAACTAACACTAAGGTGTTACAATCTCCCCCCTTAAAAGAAATTCGTCCCCGAATTTGAAAATATAAAGCTACTCATACATTCAAAGAGATGAGGGAACTTGTTCCGCATCTCACCCTCGGCTTTCCAAGTGATCTCTTCGCCACTCGGGCTGCGCCAAAGCACCTTCACTGATGGCAAGACCTTCGATCTAAGTTTCTTCACCTGCCGGTCCAATATCACGACTGGCTGCTCGGTGAACGAAAGGTCGCGCTCGAGCTGAACGGTCTGATGCTGAATCATGTGCGAAGGGTCATGTAGGTATCTGCGAAGCATCGACACGTGGAACACGGGGTGAATATCTGGGAAGTCGGATGGAAGAGCCAAACGATAAGCCACTGCGCCCATACGCTCGAGGATCTCGAAGGGACCTATGAATCTGGGGCTAAGCTTCCCCTTCCGTACAAACCTCATCACTCCCTTCATAGGATAGACCCTCAGAAAAACGTGATCTCCAACTGCGAACTCTAATCTGCGACGGCGCCTATCAGCATACGATCTCTGCCTGCTCTGAGCTGTCCTCATCCTGTCTCGAATCAGCTGTATCTTCTCGGTTGTCTCCTGTACGATCTGGGGCCCCAAAATACTGTTCTCACTGAGCTCTGTCCAGCAGACGGGAGATCTACATCTCCTCCCATACAGAGCCTCGAAAGGTGCCATCTGAATAGTATCCTGGAAACTATTGTTGTAGGAGAACTCCACCAAGGGTAAATGATGATCCCAGCTACCACCAAAGTCTAAAACGCACGCTCGGAGCATGTCCTCAATAGTCTGAATCGTCCGCTCTGACTGGCCGTCGGTCTGCGGATGAAATGCTGTGCTGAAACTCAAGCGTGTGCCCAAAGCCTCCTGACGTCTCTGCCATAGTCGGCTGGTAAACTGGGTGCCTCTGTCGGACACGATACATGTCGGGACTCCGTGCAGTCGTACTATCTCGTCGATATAAATCTGGGCGTACTGAGCAAATCCGAAAGTCGTCTTCACTGGCAGGAAGTTAGCCGCTTTCGTCAAACGATCCACGATCACCCAAATGGAGTCATACCCTCGCCTAGTCCTGGGTAGACCCACAACGAAATCCATCGAAATTTGCTCCCATTTCCACTCCGGAATGGGTAACGGCTGTAGCTCTCCCGCGGGCCTCTGGTGCTCGGCCTTGACTTGCTGACAAGTCAGGCATCTCGATACGAAATCTGCGATGTCCTTCTTCATTCCATCCAACCAGTAAACATCTCTCATATCATGATACATCTTGGTGGAACCGGGATGGACGCTGTATACTGATCGATGTGCCTCCTCAAGAATCTCACGCCGCAGCCCCTCAGCATCTGGTATGCACAGTCTAGTCCCAAATCTCAGCATCCCCCGATCATCGATCACGAACTCTGAAAATCTGCCATGTCCAATCTGCGATCATTATCTCTGAACATCGGTCATCACTGTGTTGTGCCTCATGTACGCGGTCAAGCAACTGTGGGCGTCCACGGACATGTGCAATATGTCCTCCGATCGGCATGAACTCGAACTGCACTCGGCTGTCGCATAATATCTACCAATCTGCCGACGACTTCCCCTGTACTGCGCTCAAACAAGATAGACTACCCCCGGGCCTCCTGCTCAAAGCATCCGCCACTACATTCGCCTTGCCCGGGTGATACAAGATCTCGCAGTCGTAATCCTTCACTAACTCCATCCATCGGCGCTTTCTAAGGTTCAGGTCTCGCTGCTGAAATATATACTTTAAACTCTTATGATCAGTGAATATCTGGCACGACTCGCCGTATAGGTAATGTCGCCAGATCTTAAGTGCAAAGACCACTACAGCCATCTCCAAATCGTGAGTGGGGTAGTTCTGTTCATGTTTCTTCAATTGTCGCGAAGCATACGCGATCATCCTATCATGCTGCATCAATACGCACCCTAGCCCCACTCAAGAAGCATCACAATAAACCACAAATCCGCCTGATCCTAAAGGCAAAGATAACACCGGTGCCGTAGTCAGCCGAGTCCGTAGTTGCTGAAAACTGTGCTCGCACTCCTCCGTCCAATCGAAAGGAACTCCCTTCCGGGTCAACCCGGTCAAAGGTGTAGCAATACTGGAGAAGTCTTGCACAAATCTCCTGTAGTAACCGGCCAACCCCAAAAAACTGCGAATCTCCGTAACTAATGTGGGTCTGGGCCAACGCTGAACGGCCTCGATCTTCCTCGGGTCTACACATATACCGTCTCGTGAAATCACATGCCCCAAGAAGTCTACGCTGTCCAGCCAGAAAGCACACTTGGAGAATTTCGCGTAAAGCTGGTACTCCCTTAGAGTCTGCAGTGTAATCCGCAGGTGCTGCTCGTGCTCCTCACTACTCCGGGAATACACCAAGATATCGTCAATGAATACTATGATGAACAGATCCAGATATGGCCGGAAAATACGGTTCATCAAGTCCATGAATGCTGCTTGCGCATTGGTGAGTCCGAACGACATCACCAAAAACTCATAATGGCCGTAGCGCATACGGAATGCTGTCCTAGGAATGTCCTCCTGTCGAACCCGCAGCTGATGATAGCCCGATCGTAAATCGATCCTCGAAAAGTATCCGGCCCCCTGAAGCTGGTCGAACAAATCGTCGATACGTGGCAAGGGATATCTATTCCGCACCGTCACCCTGTTCAGCTGGCGGTAGTCGATACACATACGCAAACTGCCGTCCTTCTTCTTGACGAACAGGACTGGAGCACCCCAAGGAGAAACACTGGGTCGAATAAGTCCCTTATCCAGCAAATCTTCCAACTGACCCTTCAATTCACGAAGTTCCGCCTGGGCCATCCGATAAGGCGGTATGGAAATAGGCCCCGTGCCAGGAACCAAATCAATACAGAAAGAAATGTCACGCTCGGGCGGTAGCCCAGGAAGCTCGTCAGGGAACACATCAGGAAACTCGCTAACAACCGGAACCTGAGCCAATGGAACCTCTGTAGCGCTAGCATCGCAAACATAGGCGAGAAATCCCTGACTTCCCTTCCTCAAAAGCTGTCCAGCGCGAAAAGAAGAAATCACACTGTGAGGGGCGGCACCACGATCCCCCAACACAACAAAAACTGACTCGCCGGGAAAACAGAATCTAATTGTCTTCTCACGACAGTCCACAGAAGCATAGCACGTGGCTAACCAATCCATGCCCAAAAGAACGTCGAAGTCCAACATCTCAAGAAGGATCAAGTCGACAGGCAACTCTCTCTCGCCAATACAGACGGTACAGGATCAGAACACGTGCCTAGCAACAAATAACTCTCCCACAGGAGTGGTCACAATAAGCGGCTGATCAAGCAAACCGGACTCTCTACCCAAACTCGGCACAAAATGTGTGGATACGTACGAGTGCGTGGATCCGGGATCAAACAACACGTGTGCATCAACAGAACATACTGGAAGGATACCTGAGACCACCGCATTGGAGGCCTGTGCGTCCCGATGCGTCAAAGCAAAAACCCGCGCATGTCCTCCACCGGTGACTGACTGCCCTCTGCTTCGGTCATCTCGCCCTCTCGGAGCAACTCCTCCACGCCCACGACCTCTCTGTGTATGAGTCTGACGCGGAGCAACGGTAGGTACAATAGGCAATACCCTCTGGGGTGGTGAAGGTAGTAAGGTAACATGCAGTGCTGCCGCCTCCTTCCGGTGTATCTCAGGACAATCTCTGACGAGGTGAAGTAGACTGTCGCATCTAAAACAACCCCACGACGACTGCTGACTCTCCCGTGGATACGAACTAAACATCTGGACTCGTCCCGAATCTCTGCCACTCCCCGTACCTGAACGATACCTGTCGCGGCGTCTGAATGTCTGTCTCCGTGCGGATATACTAGTACGAACTCTCTTCGGCTCTGGAACTACCGAAGTCTCAGCAAGGCGCTCCTCGACTAATAGGGCTGCATCTACAGCTGCTGCATATGTCTCGTAATGCTGCGCGCTGATCGCGAGGAACAGTGGTGTAAGAAAGCCTCGAACAAATCTCTTGACTCGCATCTCCTTGGTAACCACTAGGTACAGAGCATAAACTGATAGCTCTGTAAACAACACGTCATACTCTGCCACTGACATCTCCGGAGTCTGGCGTAAGGACTCGAACCTGCGTGCTCTAGCATCTCTGATACTCAGTGGGAGAAAGCGGGCAAGGAATAGTGCCACGAACTCTGTCCAGGTCATGGGAGGAAGACCTGCCGCTCTGCCCTTCTCAACTGATTCACACCACTTCTGCGCAAGACCTTCCAGGCGAAAGCTCACGAACTCAACCCATCTCGCATCTGCGCATCTGAGGGAACGGCATATCCGAGCCATCCTATCAATGAAAGACTGTGGGTCCTCGGCTGTATCAGTGCCTGTGAAGACCGGAGGCTTCAGCCTCATGAACTCTGATAGCGATACTGTAATCACCTCCGTGGCTGCAGGGGCAACTGGCTGTGCGGTAGGTACCATCGCGGTCTCTGTAACGGGTGGAGCTACCTCTGGTCGCTGCGCTCGAAGCGTCTCAACTAGCGATCCTATCATCTGGCGCATCTCCTGCATGCTGGATCCCACCGTCTGGCGCATCTCCTGCATACCAGCTCCTAGCGCAGCGATCTGATCTGTCACGGGAGGAACAACCTGCTCGGGAACAACCGGTGTACTGCCCGGATCAGTCCTCGTCTCAGACGAATCAACTCGAATCTCGGCCCTCGCGGCCGCTCTCTGCGCCATCGTAGTCTTTGGCAGCATAATGACTGAAAGAAAATTAGGATTCGATAAGAATACGGAAATCGAATCACAAGAATATATATACTCAAGAAGGAATTTAAATCAATAAGTCTTAAGGTCGCCTTAGCGAAGTACCATGTCGTGAGTATGCCGCGGAACATACACACGCTACGCCACTCTGCTTCAGCTACCTACTCCATCATACCAAGGTCATCCTACACTCCGAAAGGTAAAACCTACGCTCTGATACCAACTTTGTCACGACCCGAATATTTCGACTCATGACCGGCACTTAACCATGCTACGTCTACAGGCGTAACGCGACTAAGTAAGCCGAACCCAGAAATCAAAACCATTTAAAAGTAGCGAGTGTTGAAAACATTTAATTAAGACATTTAGAAAACCTTAAATAGTTCAATAAGTTCTTTTAAAGTTACGTTATCATTTAAATAATTTTGGCAACATTTCTTTTGTAAAAGTAACCTCGAAATCGGGTATAAACAGGATATAAGTGAAAATGAGATATAATGAAACCAAAACATTCCCAAACGGAAGCAATTACACCCACCGGCAGAAACCATCATCACACGACGCCGTAGCGAAGAATGAGCAATAAGTAAACATCACAGAATAATAAACTGCATATAAAAAAAACAGTCGGCTCCCACGAGCTCGACACCAGAATACAAAAATATACATCATCGTCCTCACACAGTATCTAAGTCCAGTACATATATGGTAGATGGAGAATGCTAGATACAAAAGGGGTACAATAAAAGTAATCAGATACCATAACCCACCTAAAAGCAAAACAGCTCTCGCACGAACTGTAGTGGTATCTGTAGCCAAAAGATGCAAAGGCAGACTGCCGCGACTACGCTGAGGAGCAACCTGCAAATACTGTGGCACAACGGGGGTGAGTTGCCAACTCGTGAATAGAGATAACATATAAAGGTAATCGCGAGCATGCACGTACTGCGCTACTCTATCATATTCCAGCAAGTAAGATCTATATTTGACAAGCAGTAGGTGCAATAATCATGCAATTGCTCTGTCAGGTAAAATAACTACAGGATGAGATACATGATAATCAATGCTGAGCATGGGATAAATAACATTTACACGGAATATCAACATGGAAAATAATCGGTGCCCAAAACTGCACCCAAATCCCAAATAAACTCAGGCGCCGGCACTCTCCTCGGCCCTCAAATCGTGTACATCTCGGAGAATTACGAGTGCCCAACATCGGCACTCAAAATATCATAAAATACTCGTGTCCAGCATCGACACGCAAATCCTCATATATCGGGCTCCGTAAGTCCGGATCAGCCCACGGGCTCCGTCTGCGGTATCGGCCCCGGCAGTACGGATCATCCCGCATCCATCTCTCGACTCTGGTCAGTATCCTCCGGATAACCGTCAGGTCCAACCAATAACCAGTAGGTACTCGCCACCCTGCTAGGCTCATCGTCTACTCCATGAAAAACATTTCTCGCCCTGGGGAACCATACCGGGTCCACTACGAACCCGCAAACGGATCATCCAACTCCTCGAATCGGGTTTCAAACACACGTCTCAGCACCGAGAAAACGCTTGGTGGACGCACCAAAATATCATATCACGAGGAACCGGGTTTTCAAATAGTGCATCTTTTCTTAAAAAATCCCACGGTCCTTAAAACCAGAAATCACATGAAAATCCAACACCAAGAAGTAAATCAAATGCGATGTGCTATGTACGTCAAGCCATAATATAGGTACAAGGGGAAACCGCTTTTAAAATAGTTTCCGTTTTTAAAGACATCATGTGGCTCCCAATTTCTATGAAAATCATATCGAATCATATGTGAAATGAACTACAGCAATATAATCATGGCAGTTCTACAATGAGTGTGTCATGGCAATTACTAACGGTGTGTGTGTAACATGCAGATTAGTGCTCGTGCAACATGAACCGTTAGTAATAGTGCGGTGTTCTATCTATTCTAAGTTTACTTACATATAGCAGGGAATGCAGTATGCAACAAAATTATCCATGACAGTCAAAGGGGTAAATGCAACATATAACTATAAGGTCCTATCAGCCCTGACGCATAACGCCATGCGGGCGATATCCCCGTAGATGTTAAATCTACTCACCGAAGTCTCGCGCTAAGTGTAGCCGACGACTTACTTCCCCTTCTTCGCAGCGTCCGTCTCACTCGCCTGCGAACCTAGAATCACACAATATATCACATATAAGCTCAAATCCACAAAAACGTGATATTAAGGTCAAACTAGAAACCCGCGTCGCAAACCAAGTGCGCGTGTGCACGATACGCTAAAACGTGTGATTACGCGCCTGAAACTACCCCGACGCGTCGCGATACGCAGAAACCCCAAACCCACACATGTATCATGCGTGTCGCGAAGGTTTAAAAATACGAGAAACAGGTATTTAGCTCCAAATTTTTCTACAGCAAGAATCAAATAAAATTATACATGCCATGAGTCTAAGGGTTGCAGCAGACACCAATAGAGCCAAACCCCAACCCAATCCCTCCCCATCTGGCCGCAATTTGCGGCCAGAATCAATATTTCGGCGGCCACTGTACGGAATTTGGGGGTCGGGTTCTACCTGGGGGATCAACACCAAACAACTATACTGCAGTCATCTCAAAATTATTCTGAACTCACTGGGTCGATAGCAGTTTGCAGAAAGCTAGATTTTGCTCAAAAACGGTGAATTTGCATCAAATAAGGATCTGGTGGTATTTTAGAGCAATTGGGGTCTAAGCTAGGTTAACATGGCCCTAACAACACTCCATCAACTTACTAAAACCAATTCATACATCACTTGGTCATGTTTCCCCCTAATTACCACATAAAGCGCTAAATACACAAAACTATCGCTAATCGAAGCTAACTACACAATTAAGCGAAAGTAGGAATAAGTTCAGAGGTTATACCCTCAAGGAATCTCACAAGCAAGTAGAAGGTGAAGAAGAAGAGGGAATGGAGCTGCTGGGGTGCTGTTGCTACTGCCTGGAGCTGTTGCTGCTGCCTGTAGCTGCTGCTGCTGTTGCCTGAGCTGCTGTTGCTGAAGCTGGAGTTGCTGCTGCTGAGTTTGTTGCTGCTGCTGTGAGGGGTGTGTGTGTGTGTGAGTGTATGAGTGAGAGGTTGAGAGAAAAAAAACACAAGAATGAGAGGAAAAGAAAAGATAATCCCCAAGGTCAACCCCTCCACTCTCTCTCTTCATTTAATGAGGCATGGCAAAGGCCATCATGCCCCATAATGCACACACACTCTCTCTCTCTCACCAAGTCAACACTCCAAAAGAAAATTCAAATTAAAACAACCATCAATTAACTAAGTAGACTTAATTAAAACCCAAAAGACTCAATCCCCATTATTAAACCCACCATGGTTGCTAATCATGGTATTACCTCATTTTAAACCCTAGTTTACATGCACATGTGTGTGCAAGCCTAGGAAAATTCTAGAAAAATATTTATTAAATTTGGAAAAATATTGGAAACTCAATTTGGTAAAATTTTTATTAAAAACCCTTTATTTAAATATAATTAGCCACTAAACACATCCTAAGGTGTTACATTATTAATTAAATATTATAAAATGTGAGGAACCCGAATTGGTAAACATTTTACAGTAAACCCGCATTACCGCTTAATTAACACTAAACGAAAACCTAAGGCGTTACATCTCCCCCCTTATAGAAATTCATCCCCGAATTTAAAATTCTCACTAAGCGTACCTTCAAAGAGATGAGTACAAAACTCTCAAATCTCGCTCGCAGCCCACCAAGTGATCACCTCACTATATGGCTACGCCAAAGAAACCTCCACAGATGGCAAGACCCTTGACCGAAGTTTCTCCACATGCCGATCCACTAACACAATCGACCCTCGGTGAACGAAAAGATCGCGTCAAAGCTAAATGGTCTGGTGCTGAATCATGTGAGAAAGGTCATGAAGTTATTTGTGAAGTATCAACACAAGAAATACGGGATGAAAACTCAATAATCTGGGCGGAAGTGCCAAATTATAGGCAACGGAACTAACTCCCTTTAAGGATCTCAAAAAGACCTACAATCTGGGACCAAGCTTCCCAAAACTCAACACGTCACTCATCGGAAAAATCCGTAGGAATACATGATCTCCCACTGCGACTCAAGTCTGCGACCACCACGGTCGGCATAAGACTTCTGTCTGCACTGGGCTGCTCTCATCCTGACCTGAATCAACTGGATCGTCTCCGAACTCTCATGACTAGCTGGGGTCCAAAAATCCTACTTACGCAAAGTCAGAAAAACAGACTGGCGATCGACACCACCTAACAACAAGTATAAAGGTTGCCAATTGGAATGTCTCCTGATAACAGCTATCGAAGTAGAACCCTAACAATGGCAAGTGACGATCCCAACAGCCAACAAACACTTGGTACGTACGCACAAGCATATCCTCAAGAGTCTGTATAGTCCGCTCTGTCTAACCATCGACCAACGGATGGAAAGCGGAGCTAAAGCTCAACCAGTACCCAAGGCTTCCTGAAGCTTCTCCCAAGAACGGCAAGCGAACAGGGTGCCTCCATTGGATACAAAACAAGAAGGAACTCCGTGCATACGCACAAACTTAATGAAGAACAACTGAGCAAACTAAGCATAACCGGACAACAAACACCTAAATGGAGTCACACCCTGACTAAACCTGGGTAGACACCACAACGAAAACATGGAGATCTGCTCCTATTCCTGCTCCGGAACGGTAAAAAGGTTGCAACTCTCCAGCCGATCTTAAATGCTCAATCTTAGCTCACAACAAGACAGACACCTCAAAATGAAATCTGAAACTTCACTCTTCATCCCTGTCCACCCGTAACTATCTCTCAAGCCACGCTACAAATTGGTGGAACTCGGACAAACATAGAAAGCTGACTGATGTGCCTGCTCAAGGATTCCGCGTCTCTACCCATCAGTATTAGGTACACACAACGCGTCCCTAAACGTAGCATACCCTGGTCACAAATCAAGGACTCCGAATCTTTAACCGGCCGAACATGCTCTAGAATTTTCAGACAAACGAGCATCGGTGGGCGGTGCCTCGCAAAAGCGATTAAGGAAAAGTGGTCGGGCGCGGACATGAGCAAGCTATTCCCCCCTTTAGAAGAGGCAAACCTAGCTGTACTTCACGGTCACACAAGAACTGTAAATCTGCAGAGGACTGTCTCTGAGTTGCGCACAACTATAACAAGCTAACCCCGGACCTAAGACTCCAGCATCAGCTACCACAATCGCCTCGCCACGGGTAACGAGGATCTCACAAACACAATCCTATACAAGCTCCATCCAACGGCGCTGTCTCAACAATCAAAACCCGCTGCAGGAAGATGTACATTATGCTCTGGTGGTCCGTGAAAATCTGACACGACTCTCGCACAAGTAGTGTCCTCAAATCTTCAATGCACGACCACCGTGGCCATCTCCAGATCATGAGTGGGATATCCTGCTCGTACTTCCTCCAACTGTCGGGAAGCAAAAGCGATAACACTATAATGCCACATCAACGCAAAATCGAGACCCACTCGCGAAACATCACAGTTAAACAACAAAGTCGCCCGATCCAGAAAACAAAGAAAGAACTGGTGCAGTTGTCAACCGAGTCTTCAACTGTCGAAAACTCCGCACGCATGCCTCAATCCAAAGAAAATGAACTCCCTTCTTGATCAACCCAGTCAACGGTGCAGTGCTACACAAGCAGTCCTGCACGAAACGGCGGTAAAAACTGACTAAGCCCAAAAGTTGCGGACCTTCGTCCATGCTAAAAGTCTGGGACAAAGCTGTACGGCCTCGATTTCCCTCGGGCCCGTACGAAAACCGTCTCCCGTAACCACATGACCTTAGGAAGTCAACACAATCAAGCCTGATGGAACACTCCGAGAATCTAGCAAACCGCTGGGGTTCTCCCAATATCTACAAAGCAAATCCTTAAGTGTTGGACATGTTCCTCACGACTCTTGGAAAAGACCAGAATGTCATCAATAACACAACAATCAACTGGTCGAGGAACGGCCTGAAGAAATCTGGTTCATCACATCCACGAATGCTGCTAGGGCATTGGTGAGTCCAACGACACCACCAAAACTCATATTGCCCGTAGCACGCACAAAAGCAGCCTTCGGAATGTCATCACTCCGAACCCGCAACCAATGATGACCTGATCCCAAACAAACATAGAAAATGTCTCGTACTCTAGAGCAAGTCGAACAAATCATCAATGCGAGGTAAAGGATACCTATCTGCACCGTAACTCGGTTCAATTGACGATCAATCAACACACAACCTCAAACTGTCATCTTTCTCCTTGACGATCAGAATAGGAGCTCCCCAAAGTGAAACACAAGGACGGACAAGCCCCCCCAACAAGCAACTCTGCAGCTGATCCTTAAGCTCCGCCAGCTCATCTGGAACAACGTCGGAAACTCTCGCACGATAGGAACCCGGTCTAACAAACCCACTGTGGCTCCGGTATCTCAAATGAAAACCAAGAATCCTCGACATCCCCTCCTCAAAAGCCGACCAGCGAAAAGGCTGAATTCAAGCTGTGAGGGCGGCACCACTGTCCCCCTGCACAACAAGAACTGACTCGCCGGGAAAACAAAACCTGACTGTTTTCTCGCGGCAGTCCACAGACGCATAGCACGTAGCTAACCAGTCCGTGCCCAGGAGAACGTCAAATCTAACATCTCTAGAAGGATCAAAACGACGAACGAATCTCTATCCCCTATCCGATTGGCACACGACCGAACACGTGTCGCGCAACAAAAGAATCGCTGAAAGAATTAACACAACAAACGGCTGATCTAACTAACACGATACCCGGCCCAACCATGGCACAAAGTGTGTAGAACAAACGATTGCATAGATCCCGAATTAAACAAACCCACGAATCAAAAGAACATACAAAAAGAACAATGGGTTGAACTCCTCCTTTGCCATCATGTACACTCGGAACGAATCCTCCGCGACCACGACCTCCCTGCGATACAGCTGCCTCGCGCTCACGTGGCTCTGTACAATCTCGAACCCGATGACCAAAACTCCCGCACCGGTAGCATCCAGATAAAAACTGCGGGCCTTCCTGGGGATTATAGCTAAACCACTGTCCTCGTCCCACGCCTCTGCTACTCCCGCGACGTACACGAAACCCGTCACGGCGACTGAACCTCTGTCTCTGGGCTGGTACACCTGTACGAGTCCTCCTCTGTACAAGCAGCTACTGACATTACTGTACAAAATCGATGCCATAAGGCTTCTGTACGACCGCAGATCCGCGGCCCAAGCAAGGTATGGCCGCGGTTCCGCGGCGATATGTACGGATCATGCTGTCGTTTTCTATAGTATTGCTTATATTTACCTGCTGAATTTTTTAAGTATTTTTAATTCAGAAAAAACACAGTTTCAAAAAATTTCCCGAGAAGGGTCAAAATCCGTATTTCGTGGTTCGATCGGAGTTTTAACTTCGCCAAAACGTCGCCTAAAGCTCTAACCTGTCTCTGATGCCATGAAGGGTTTCCTACAGCACCACTACAAGGGTTTGGAGGCAACACACATGCCATATTTAAATTTTATATGGTGCTAAAGAAACTATCTTAAGGATCATGCTAGAAAGTTTAGGGCAACATAAACACAAGTAGTAAAAGCTAGGGTTTTGAGAGTACAACCTTTGTATCTCCCTACGCTAGACTCCTTGGCTACTTGAGGGTTGGGAAAAAGGTTCGCTTGAGATCCTCTAGGTCCACGACGATCCACCCGGAGTCCTCTTTGTCCAAGCTTGAAGCTCCACTAGATCAAGAGAAGAAATGGAAGCTAACACTCTACACTAATGGGCAAGGCTAGTGTATAATGATGATGTGGTTTGTTTTCTCACATCAAAATCCTAACTTGGTGACTCTTTTGCTCACTTGAGAAAACTAGAGAGCAAGAGAGAAAGGAGGAAGAAGATGATGGCTTGTAAAGAGCTCAAGATAATGATAAACTTGTGAATAAAAATGAGAAATGAAAATATATATATATTTTCACTTCCTCATTCTTAACCATAGTTATAAAATATCTAGATATTTTAGTTTGGAACAAAAATGGCCATAGAAAATGAATCATGGTTAATCCAAGGGGTTAGTGCAAGAATAAAATATTAAACCATGATAACAATTTCCATTTCCATTTTTCTTTTCCAAAAAATAATATCTATATATTTATATATGGTGTGAGTTTTATATTGCCACCATACACAATATCAGCAACCATGATAGATTATGTATGCATGTATGTGTGCATGCACATCCTATGTGCATGAATGAGAATGAATGTATACATGCATGCATACAACAAAAAGACAAGAAAGGGTTTAAAGTGAGAAACTAATGGTCAATGATAAATCAACACTTGATTTAGCAAACCGGTCATATCGCATACGACCCGACCAAAAGCAAACCACCCGATTAATATATGGTATCTCATACACGCATTTTAACCGGGTCCATGCGCATATCTCATATGCGCACCACATCGTTTTGCCTGGACTAGGCAACTCCATTGTGGGACTCTAAGACTCGTCAATATGCCGGCAGTGGGTGATGATCATATCAAGAACCCCCAAGTCGCAAGCGGTCAGCTAAACGTAACGGCCACCCGGGTATTGAGCGATCAGAAGAAAACAAGCGAACCTGTCACAACTCCCGTCGAGCCAACCGGCAACACTACCGTACAGTCCGGTCTCTTCGTCAGATATGCTGCATATCAAGTCTAGGGATGGTAACGTCGACCCCAATAACTCAATAAGTCATGCGATGAATGGTCTACAACAGATCGAGAAACTACTGATAACACTTATCAGTAAATCTCAACAGCCCTGGCCAGGGACTTACTGATATAGCCAATCGAGCACAGCACAACATCAACTCCCAATACCGGGAGAGCTCCTATCGCTCATCGCCTTCGTGTGTCTCGGGACTGTACCCAACGGCCACCTGTTTGCATAACTCAGTAGAGCCGTGGTAGGGTGGTAATCAAAGTACAGTGGGAGAACACACAAGTCTCTATGACGATCTCGGGTCTACACACTAACCTGCACCAGTGTCACCTGAGAACTGCTATCCGACGATAGATATAATTCCATATAGGAGTTCTCGGTGAGTCCGTCCAGTGTACCCAGTCACCACTGAGCACCCGTATACGATCTCGATGTCAAACATCGATGCATGTGAGAACATCCATCGCCCGTCATATGGGTCATCATATACGCTAGTCTACTCTGGTATATCGATGCCCCGTCTCGATACACCTACGACTAGGGACATTTCAGGATATGCTTATAAACTACAGATGTCCCACTAGTATGATCTCTATCATATTCACAGTAGTCAAGCCTATATCCTCAGGGCTTTATCAACATGTGTGAATGAATAAAAGCATGATCAAATCAACATGTCAGATAAAGAAGAACCAGATAGCATACTATCATGTCGAGCAAGAATGTACACTGAATATATATATATATATATATATATATATATATACATGTATAAATACATCCACTATCATATAATGGCCTCTAGGGCATACATATATCCAACAGCAACCTCCTGTCGCTGCGCTCTACTGGCCTCAACCAAAGACCTCATCGTCTGGCGCAAGTTCTGCATCTCAGCCTCAAGCCTAGCAATACGATCCGTCGAAGGCGGATCCATCTGCTCCTGTGCAACGAGCGTCCCATCCTGGTCAGTCCTCGTCCTACACGAGTTAACTCTGACTTCGGCCCTCGCTACATCTCTCTGAGTCCTCATAGTCATCAGCGGCAAAGGCTATAAATGGAAAAAGGATTCGATTAGAACACGGAAATCGAATCACAAGGATATGTATCATCAAGGAAGGAATTTCAAGCAATTAGTACATAGGTCACTTTAGGCGGAGTACCGTGTCGTGAGTATGCCGCGGACATACACACATTATGTTACACTTCTTAAGGTACCTACTCCATCATACCAAGGTCATCCTACCCTCCGAAAGGTAAAACCTAGCGCTCTGATACCAACTTTGTCACGACCCGAAAATGGCACCTGATGGCCCTTAAACTACGCAACGTCCACAGGCGTAACGCAATCTAAGTAAGCCGAAAACCCAGCAATCTAAACCATCAAAAGTAGTAAAGATAATAACATTGTTTAAGCTTTTGAAACCTCAAATACAAATTCTTTAAAGTCCATCTTTATTTCCTTTAAAATTTTGGCAGCACCTCCTTTGTAAAAACCAGCCCCCAAAAAGGGTACAACATAAGTATAAGTAAAAGCATCCCCAGACGGGAGCAAAAACACATCCAAAGGCGGAAAACAACCACCACAACAGATATACGATGCCGTAGCGAAGAAAAAGACGATATATAAATAAAACTGCATATAAAAACCCCAAGTCACCAAATAATATACAATACCGTCATCACATCAGTCTCTAAGTCAAAACATGATAGTGGTAGATGGAGAGTACAGGATACAACGAATATACAATAAGCAACATCGGATAACCGCAAAACCCACCTAAGCAAAACTGCACACTATTAGGCGAAGCGGTATCCGCTACAAAAGATGATACGATAAGAAGGAGAGCCCTGCCTCGACTACTCTAAGGAACAACTTGCAAAACACTGTGGCACAACGGGGGTGAGTTGCCAACTCGCGAATAGTAAATAACATATACAGGTAATCGCAAGTATGCACGTACAGCACGAATCTAATGCATGCAAGCTGATAGCAATAAATGGCAAAATGTATGCAACGGTCATGTAAGATACTCTATCAGGTATTACTACTACATGAACAATAATAGCAATATGTATGCAACAGTCATGTAAGGTACTCTATCAGGCACTACTACTACATGAACAATAATAGCAATATGTATGCAACAGTCATGTAAGGTACTCTATCAGGCACTACTACTACATGAAGTAATGCATATAAAATAAATGCGGAGTATGGGATAAAACATGTCATCCTCACGGAATCCTGACCTCGTGGTAGGACCAAAGTCCATCAAGACAATCTAAATCCCAAATTTCCACAAATCAGCCCCCAAATTGGCCCTCATATCCTGTAAGTCTCCTGGATCCTGAGTGTCCAATATCAAGTACATCTCATATAACCAGTATCCAAATATCGAGTATGTCTCATGAAACCTGAGTGTCCTACATCTACACCCGAAAATATCATGAAAACAAGTGTCTAGCATTGACACAAAATACTCAAATCTTAGACGCCATCTCCTGGGACTAGCCCTCCTGTGTCATGTACGTACATCCTATGAACCTGGGTAAGCACCACCCGCAATCCGCAAGGCATGTGCGTACATAACCTCGATCGATATCCCCCAGATATACGTCGAGTCCAAAAACTATGACCGCTAGGTATGGTTCCCCTGTCAGGCGCATCGGCATGTACTGTCGACAGTCTTGCCCCGGGGTACCTCCGGGCCCTACCATGTACCCTCACACGTCCCACGACGCCTCCTCGCATGAGGTAATATATAAGCTCAGAACCGAGAAATCTCATGGTGGAAGCTGAAATATCATATCAAGAGAAACCGGGTTTTTCAAATAATGCATAATTTCATGAAACAACCACGGTCCTCAAATCCAGAAAACATCAAGTAATGAATAAGTATAACAGCATGAATCAATACATATATATTAGCATCTCACTCCACTAACATATATATATATATATATATATATATATATATATATATATATACATATAACAGCGTCCCACTCCACTGTTATATATACCTAGGAGTATAATATCAGAGAACATCATATGAAATCCATGAATGTAACATATGCAACATGAAACGGTAAAATGAGCATATATAGGAAAACCGCTATTTAACTGCAACAAGTTAATATATATATCATGTGGTTCCTAATCTCTCCAAGTCCATACAACATCAAATAAAGGTGAACATGTAGCTATAGCCAGGTATGCGTAATCATGTAGGTATAGCAAGGTATATGTATAAGTATGTATGCTAGAGGTACATGTAGATATGTCTCATGTGTGAATATACCTATCTCTAAAGGTACAATACCATATATGTATATAGGTAACTAGCATGTAAGCATGTCAAGGCATATATGTAAGCATGTAGGTATACAGGTATACTATATGTCATATGCACAATGAAATATGAATCAATGTCTCAATGTCCCTAACCGTACAATATCACGTACGTAAAGGTGTCAACTACATCTCGTATGTATATAAGTTGTACGTGTCATGGCAATTATCGACGGTATGTGTGTAGCATACAATTAGTGCTCGTGAAACATGAACCGTCAATAATGGTGTTGTGTCTCATTAATACTAAGTCCATACCTAATAGGTAATGAGATAATGCAACTAAGGTACACATGCACAATCAATATCCGTATACATCTAACCAATAGTCATATCATAAATCTAGCCCAGACGCATAACGCCATGCGGGCGATTCCCCTGTAGATGTTAAATCTACTCACCAACCGTCCTGGCTAAGTAAAGCCAACCACTTACTTTCCCTTCTTCGCAGCGCCCGAAGTCCTCGCCTGCGATCTTGAAAGCAATAAACAATATAAGAAGTGTATATTAGCAAACGACCAATAACACGAACAAACTACGTTTTACCGACACACCAACTCCAAACATACTCCCAAGTGTTCGTTTAGTGGCTAACGTGTGTAGCAACACTACGAAACCAACTCAAGAGCAAAACCAGCACAAAGTGCACGGACCGTGTCGGATAACATATCGCGCGTAGTCGTAACACTAGAAACTACCTATGTGATCCCAGATTTTGTATACAGAGAAAACTCAAAAATCAAACAAGACCAAACACACTTAAACCACTGCAGACACCTGCCCACAAAACCCCACACCCAAACTCCCACGAAAAACCGAGCTCGCCGGAAATCGCCTTCTCGTCGCCGGCCGAGTCCGAGCTCCAGGGGTTCGTGCTCCAGGTGATGTCCTATGGTCTCAGGTACAACACAACTACATTGTTTGATTTTCTAGTAAATACCCTGGGTCACAGCAGAACACAGATATCATAAACGACACTAAAAATACGATATTTACCCGAAACGAAACTAAACGTGATCTAAACTGAAACTATAAGGCTGCACAACACTAAAAAGACTTAAATAATAGATAGAGATCATTACCTACTCCCACAAGCACAAAGATCCTAGCTTTCCAAGCTCCAAGGCATCCAAGAGGCAAATCAAGGCAAAAGATGTGATTTTTGTGAGTTTTGATGAAGTTTTGTGTAGGTTTAGTGAAGGATTAGCAAGTGTTCAGTTTAGATAAGAGAGAGATGAAGAAAATGAGAAGGGAATAAGTATGAGAGAAAGAGAGAAGGAAAATATAAAGAGAAAGTGAGAGGTGAGGTTAAGGGGGTGAATGCACCTTGCAATAACTTCACATTTATGCCACCATTAATACCTACCATGTCACCATGCCACCTCCTCTCCAAAACAAAACCCAAAAGAAATATCCAAGGATTTAGGTTAAGGTAAAGCAAAGAATTAGGATTAGGGTTAAGTTGTCATGGTCACTAATCTAGATTACACAAACAAACCCTTACATTAACGTGCACACGTGCGTGCAAGCCATAACAAATAATAATAAATTATTAATTAAATGTTATAAAATGTGAGGAACCCGAATTGATAAACTTTTTACAGTAACCCACATTACCGCTTAATTAACACTAAACGAAAACCTAAGGCGTTACATCTGCACTCTTTACATGAGTAGAAACATGATGGAGATTTGCTTTCTTTTCAACAACTTTCTTCCCGAAAAAATGACAATCTACTTCAATGTGTTTTGTGAGTTTATGAAACTCTGGATTCTCTAAAATATGAATTGCAGATTTATTGTCAAAGAACAAAGATGCTGGTGATGTAGAACTAACACCGAGATCTTGAAGCAATATGGAGAACCACGTCAATTCTGAAATGACATAGGCCATAGCACTATATTCAGCCTAAGTTGATGAGCGTGCAACAACATGTTGATTCTTGCTACGCCGATGTAACTAGGTTCTCCGCAAAGAAAACACAAAATCCACTCATGGAGCGACGGTCACCTACAGATCCGGCAAAATCAACATCAGCATAGGGTATAAAAGACAGATTAGAACAGGATTTATAGAGAAGAGCTTTCCTAGGTGAACACTTCAAATAGCGAAGAATGCACTCAATGACCCGAAGATGGAAAACCAAGGGCACCTGCATAAACTGGCTCACTGTGTTGACTGCAAAGGATATGTCTGGACGAGTGATTGTGAGATATATCAGCTTTCCTGCCAACCGTCGATACCGACCTGAATCGGAAAGTGGCTGGTCATCAGGTGAGCTAATGCGAGAGAGCTTTACTGTTGTATACATAGGAGTAACAGCAGGGCGACAGCCAAGAAATCTTGTTTCTTTAAGAAGATCAAGAGTATACTTCTGCTGTGAGAGAAATAATTATCTTTATTTCGAAACATCTCTATACCAAGAAAGTACTGTAGAGGACCAAGATCTTTGGTGTAAAAATGTGAGGCAAAATGAGTTTTGACCTTAGATATACCTTCTGAATCATCTCCAGTGATGATTATGTTATCAACATATATAAGGAGAATAACCATTCCTTCTTTCCGTCTATGTGTAAAAAGAGATGGATCTGCCGAGATTCGCATGAAATTTCTTTCTTAGGAACATACTAAATTTATCGAACCATACCTAAGGAGATTGTTTTATCCCATAAATAGACTTTTTAAGATGACATACAAGAGACTCCCCCTCATGCTCAAAACCAAAAGGCTGCTGTATATAAACCGACTCGGAAAGATCGCCATTGAGTAAGGCATTTTTGACGTCGAGTTGATGTAAAGGCCATCGCGAGTAACTGCAAGAGAGATCAAGACACGAACAGTAGTGAGTTTGGCAACAAAGAAAAAGTCTCAGTATAGTCGACACCGTATTGCTGAGTATAACCTTTGGCAACAAGGCGGGCCTTCAAACGAGATACGCTGCCATCAGAATTATGTTTGATAGCAAAATCCCACTGCAACCAACCACTTTTTTCTGTGAAGGGAGGCTAACTAGATCCTAAGTGTGATTAGACCTCAGTGCATGGAACTCTTCTATCATATCCTTATGCCAATCTGAATGACTCAAAGGTTTCTGAATAGAGTTAGGAAGGGAACAGCAAACTAGGAAGAGACAACTGACATAGAGCTGGAATAAGATGATAATATAAAATAAATGAAGAAAGAGGATGAGAAGTAGTGCATGTTCGTTTACCTTTACGAAGAGCATTGGTAAGTCGTCGGACAAACCATCAGAAGGAGGGAGAGGTGAAGGCTCGTCAGCTTCCGGCTGTATACATGGAGGATGAGTTTCAGTATGTGTTGTTGAATGCGTCACTGTCTTTTTTCGATGACTATAGATATGCGTAATCGGAAGAGGATGAGGACGGCTCTGGAGGAGGCGATCTAGAATCGAGGGAGGGCAGGGTGGTAGGTGCAGGGGCAAGCGAGGAGGCGGCGGCGGGAGATAGTTTTTTTTATAAGAGAGAGGATTAGGGTTAGGATTTAGGAGATCTGCTCTGATACCATGTTAAAGTTAAAAGAGAGGAGAAAGAGATATTTTATTATGTGACCAAAGATCTCTTTATATAGAGATTATAATTACTTGATGCCCAAGTACAATGGTACGGTGTACCCTAATAACAATATAGTCTAAACTATTCCAACGAAATAGATTCAAGCAATACCAGATTTTGTAATGAATTTACTTTTTATGTCTGATGATGCTCAATATTGGCGACCTTTCAGATCAGGACACGTGGCAGATGACATGTCCCAGAACTCAGAAGAGTGGGCCCACAGGGGCCGATCAGGCCCGACCTACAAGCACAAAGCTGGCTCACCTCAGGGCCCTTGCAAATTGGCCTCCACGGTCTCTCAGCTCACCTCCGAGCTACCGCAGGACCAAGATACCTCGGCCCTCTCGCTCGTTCCCGAGCTCTCCCGCCGAGACCATCTTCCTCGGTCCCTCCAACCGACCAACTCCACCACTCACAGGCGTAGCCGCCGCTCCGCAAATCTCTCCATGCACAGATTATCCGACAGGAAAATCCCACGTTCCACGCCATCACGATCCCCATTAATGGGTGATCCGCTCTTTACGCGGGCATGACGTCGGGAGTATAACTGCCGGCGAGATTCTCGCGCCTGTTGCTGCATGCCACCACCGCTATATAAACCCCCATCACAGAGGGGTCAAGTAAGCCATTTTCTTGACACTTTACATCGTTACTCTGCTCAGATCTGATCACTAACTTGAGCGTCGGAGGGTCCTCGGTGGTACCAAACCACCCCGGGACTTCTTTGCAGGTACTCGGCGACAGCTCCCATACCTCACCTCTCCTTCCAAAAACCTATTGAGACCCACACACGACGAAGGATAATCAGCTAAGTTCACTGCGAGATCTACGGAAGACAACATCTGACGGAGGCCCGAAAAGGAGCTCCATTAGTTGGCACCATCTGTGGGAACCGAAACTCCACAAAAAAAAAACAAAGTTGGCCTTCCGATCTCCATCCCTATGGCAAGCGATCACCCTGGAGATCCAGATACCAGCCGCCGCCTCCCCCTCACCGGAGGCGCGGGTGAACCTCCTCCGGCGACCGTCATCAACGCCCTCGCTGGCCAAATAGACCGACACCCCCTCCCTTGACGGGGTCGTACAGAGGGGGCTCGCCACGGCGGCTCGAGGGCCACCTCACCCAAGGATCTAAGCCTTCACTAAGAGGCAGCCCAGCAGCTACCCTGCTCGGCTATCCCTGGCGGGTAGCTTCCCTACCGCAACGCCAGGGATCAGAAAGTCCTCCCAGAGGCAGTCGAGCCCGAGGATCCCTCGCTCGGCTATCCCTGGCGGGTAGCTTCCTTACCGCAACGCCAGGGATCAGAAAGTCCTCCCAGAGGCAGTCGAGCCCGAGGATCCCTCGCTCGGCTATCCCTGGCGAGTAGCTTCCCTACCGCAACGCCAGGGATCAGAAAGTCCTCCTAGAGGCAGTCGAGCCCGAGGATCCCTCGCTCGGCTATCCCTGGCGGGTAGCTTCCCTACCGCAACACCAGGGATCAGAAAGTCCTCACAGAGGCAGTCGAGCCCGAGGATCCCTCGCTCGGCTATCCCTGGCGGGTAGCTTCCCTACCGCAACGCCGGGGATTAGAAAGTCCTCCTAAAGGCAGTCGATCCCGAGGATCCCTCGCTCGGCTATCCTTGGCTGGTAGCTCCCCTACCACAACGCCAGGGATCAGAAAGTCCTCCCAGAGGAAGTCGAGCCCGAGGATCCCCCGCTCAGCTATCCCTGGCGGGTAGCTTCCCTATCGCAACGCCAGGGATCAGAAAGTCCTCCCAGAGGCAGTCGAGCCCGAGGATCCCTCGCTCGGCTATCCTTGGCGGGTAGCTCCCCTACCGCAACGCCAGGGATCAGAAAGTCCTCCCAGAGGCATTCGAGCCCGAGGATCCCTCGCTCGGCTATCCCTGGCGGGTAGTGTTCCCCTCCGAATGGCGGCGCACAGGACCGCGATGTCCTGACGCTGAGATTCGGGGCAGATGCTATTTGGTTTTATCCGTCCACCTCTCCGAAGATGCCAAGTTGATTTATGGCACCGTGTATCGGAGGTTTAGACGGATGCGGCCGATGTAGTAGACTTCGTCAGATTCCCCCTCCGGGTGAGGGGTTTTTGATTGTGGGGACGCTCTTCCCTACAGGCGCAAGCCCCTGCAGTTAATTACGCTACCGCATCGCGGTAACAACTTTCTCCTTCTCCAGAATTTCACTTCGTGTCGCGTGTGTTTGTTTTATTTGTGGTTGCCCGTGGATTTTATACGGAGACTGAGTAATGCCGTCGCCCGTAGGACCTGGATTAGTCCAAATACGTATTTACTTAGATTTGGGTTTGGTATTTTTAGTTTAAGGATGCATTAGTCGCGTTGCAGCTAAGATCAACTTAAACATTCGTTAAGGATACGATAGTCCTGTTTGAGACTAAGATCAACTTAACATGGTGACCCATTTAATTATATGGTCGTCAGGACTCATCACCTCTCTAACGTCGTTGAATGATTACAACGATAGGTGTTAGAGGAGTTCAGAGATGTACCCTTGAACCAAAATCGATTTGAAGTTTTATAGTCCATTTAAATGTTTAAGGATACGTTAGCCGTATTTGGGGCTAAGATCAACTTAAACGGGACCGTTTAGATCGTGCAAAAGAGCATTTGGAGGCTCCATTGTTCCAGTTTAGGGATATAGTGGTCCATAGGTAGTTTAGGGACGTTGCGGTCCATACTCCAGTTTTAGGGACGTGGTGGTCCATGCTCCAGTTTAGGGACGTGGTGGTCCATATTCCAGTTTACGGACGTGGTGGTCCATATTCCAGTTTAAGGACGTGGTGGTCCATATTCCAGTTTAAAGACGTGGTGGTCCGTTATTAGTTTAGGGACGTTTCGGTCCAATATTAGATTAAGGACGTTTCGGTCCAATATTAGTTTAGGGACGTTTCGGTCCAATATTAGTTTAGGGACGTTTCGGTCCGATATTAGTTTAAAGACGTTTCGGTCCAATATTAGTTTAAGGACGTTTCGGTCCAATATTAGTTTAAGGACGTTTCGGTCCACGAGTTTAAGGACCCAGCAGTCCATATACGTGTGGTCGTTGGGACCCGTCACCTCTCTGACGTCGTTGAAGGATTACAACGACAGGTGTCAGAGGAGTTCGGAGATGTACCCTCGAACCGGTAGTAAATTGATTTAAGAGAGCAATCTTGCTCAGTCAATTTAATTTAAGGACTTACGGCCAAAATTGGGCTAAGTCCAGTTGAAAATGTTCAACATTTTATTTGCTTTTGCATCGCATTTCTTCTTATTTTTATTTGGGCTTTGCCCAGAAAGGATGCAGAGCATCAATTTGTTTTGGGCTCTACCCTTTATAAATGATGCAGAGCATCAATTTTATTTGGGCTCTGCCCTTTTATTGCTTTGCAATTTATTTTGGCCTGCTTGGTCTTTTTGATTTGGGCCTGGCCCTTTTAGGAAATGCATTGCATTTATCAGGCGCTTTGCGCCAATCAGAGAGCGCAAGCGCTCGTGGTGATGACACGTGTCATGCAGTGCATTGCGTTGCGCTAATGCGCTACGCTTGCGCTGCTGACACGTGGCGCGCTCTGGTGAGTTGCGCCAATCACAGAGAGCAAAGCTCTATTTCAAAAGCGCATAACGCAAATGGTTCAGGCGCTAACACGTGGCGCTCTCTGGTGGCTTGCGCCAGCCCAAGAGCGCAACAGTGCAGATTTATAAGTGCAAAGCACTATTAATTTGAGAATCTTTTAGATTCAAGAACAGAAGTGCAAAGCACTGTTAGATTTCTTGATCCAATTTAGATCAAAGGAAAAGATAAGTTTTTTTCTTATCTTAAAGAACAGAAGGTTCATGAAAAAGTGCAAAGCACTATTTTTATTTTATTTATTCATTTTATTTAGTTATGTTTAAAAATCAATGATCTTGTTTTTAGATCACTGATTTGTTCATAAGAGAATTTTCTCTTCTTTCAAAGGTTTTTACCTTTTGTTGTTCTTGAGGAGTTCTCGAGAATTCTCTTCTCTCTTTTTTTTTAGAAAGATGTTGATGCCTTTGAATTGAGGTCTGGGGTCCTTTTATAGTGCTCATAAATTAGTTAAATTTGTTAAAGAGATCTTTCCCTGAGTGATTTGGGGAATTTTCCCCACCGTTGGAACTTTGATCCAAGGGCTTCTGTTTTACAGAAGAAAATCTTCTTGTTTTAACAAGAACAGAAAGATTTCTTTAAAATCTTAATTCTGTTTGGCGCAAATGCCCCAGCGCGTGACACATGTCACGCAGCGCACAGCGCAGCGCAACTGTGCTGGCGCATCTGCGCGGACACGTGTCGCGCAGCGCACAGCGCAGCGCAACTGCGCTGGCGCATCTGCGCTGACACGTGTCGCGCAGCGCAGTGCTTGCACAGCTGAAGCGTTGCTTCATTTAATTTTGTTTAAAACAGAGCTTTGCTCTGATTGGGTGCGCTGCCTCTGGCGCTGCGTTGATGCGTCTGCGCCAGACACGTGGCGCCTTGCGCTCAGCGCAGAGGATCTGAAGCGTTGCTTCATTTATTGAAACTTAGATTTTGGGAAAATCGGAAGCGTCGCTTCTCCTGAGATATCTTTTCATCTCTTTTTTCAAGTCAAACTCGTATTCCCAAAATTATGATTTCCCGGGCCTTGAAAATGATTTCATTGTGCACAGAATCTTCTGCGCCTGGGTCTATATATATAATTTGAGGTTGAGCCTTTTCTTCTCTCATTTTCAAAGAACTTCTTCGATCATGGCTTGCAATCGCCCTCATGCCCGCCGACAACCATGGGAGGTGCCGATTCGGGACATTGTTCCCCACTTTGCTGCGCGCTTGGTAGACTCCTCTCTTTCGGACGAGCAGTACGATGCCGCCATGTACGAGCTTTCGACTCGTGTGGGGTCTCCTCTTCCCCCGGGTTCCATTTGGCTTCGGATGATCCTTTCCTCAGCGCTCGCCGACATTCCCCTCCTCCGGCGGAGATGTCCTCGGCAATGCTTGATATGGCCGATGATAAGATCGAGAGCTTTTTCGAAGCGCTCTTGATCACCAAAGCCCTGAGGGACTTCTCCTTCTACTTGCTGAGCCAGATGCGGGCTCGTCGGGTCGTCATCGCCACTTTTTCCCAGGTGTGCGGCGTTGACCGTTGGATGGCTACCCCTCGGGAAGATCGCCGCTTCGACGTGATGGAGAAGTCAGAGAGGGAGCTGAATAATCTTCTTTTTCTTTTTGTGAACCCTTGTCTCTCTGATCCCGTATTCGGTGATCTTTTTTAAATGTAATAACAATAAGAATGAATAAGTATTTTTCTTTGTTAATCAAGTACTTCATTGTCTTTTAAGGGTTCTTTTATTTTAGCTCTCTGTTGTGCTTGTGCATCATATGATTTTAATTTGTTATTATCAAGTGCATGTAATTTTGCATGGATAAATTGCCTTTGGCACTTAGCCCCTTCTTCTGCGCTAGCGCATCTGCGCTGACACGTGTCGCGCAGCGCGCAGCGCAGCGCAACTGCGCTAGCGCAACTGCGCTGCCACGTGTCACACAGCGCAGAGCGCAGCGCGGCACTTTCTTTAACAGAGCTTTGCTCTGATTGGTTGCGCTGCCTTGGGCGCTGCGCTAATGCATCTGCGCCAGATACGTGGCGCCTTGCGCTCAGCGCAGAGGATCTGAAGCGTTGCTTCATTTATTAAAGTTTAAATTTTCAAAGCAAAGCTTTGTTTCTGATTGGGGGAAGATGAAGCGTTGCTTCATCTCCCGTCTTGGAATTTGAACAGAGCTTTGCTCTGATTGGGGTAAACAAATGCCCCCCCACCGTTGCGCTTACGTGGCCTCCAAACGCAAGCACAACGGTGGAAGAATCCCAACCGTCGCGGCACCTTTTGGAAGTTGAAGAGGCACTCGATACCTATAAATAGGACCTTTGGTCCTTCACAGATGATTATTATCTCCAAAAATTTTATTTTCAGAACCTCAGAGCCCTGCTCTTGTTTTTAAGAACTCTTAGATTTTCTTTAAAAGGAACTATTTTGGTAAGAATTAGTCTTGAATTAAATCAATTTCAATTAACAGAGCTTTGCTCTTATAGATCTTTGATCTAAAGAAACCCTTCTGGTGTTTCACCAATAGAGCCTTGCTCTCAAGAATCTGTTCCAAGGTTTCTTGACCCATGAACAGAACCTTGCATCTTTGTCGAAACATAGATCTCTTTGATCTAAAAATGACGAACTTTTAAGAGTTTGAATACGAACAATGAAAATTAAAAAAAATGGAGTTTTGCATTTTAATGGACCATATCATCTTTTAATAATAGTGATCTCAGAATCTTGGGGGACTTCTTTAAATTTCCCTTATTAGGATTTTGATAGTCACTCCTGTTCGTAGAGCATTGCTCTCGAGGAGTTTAACTGTCTGTGCTCGTTTTTTAACAAGAATTCGCTTAATCAGTCGGTCTGCTAATTCTGTTGATCTTCTTTCACAGGAACCATGAACGCCCACATGTATTCCCTTAACGAGATCATCTCGTATGGGGACATCCGCCGACTTGGTCGTTCTTAAAATCGGGAGTTCACAAACGAGGAGTGCGCTGAAATAATGAGTCGCTTCGATGCGTACAATGGTCCACTGCTCCCCCGACGTTCCTCCCTTCTTAAGCTTATCGTGGGAGCCATCTGGGAAGCGCTTCCCCTCTTCTGTTTCGGCGTGCCGCTTAGGGCGTTGGATGCTGCTGAGGACAAGGTGCACTCGGTGTACCTGTTGAACTTTATCTCGAAGAGATGGCGAGACAGTCTTATCGATCTCTTGCACGAGGTCTTTCAACAGTCCGCCATACTTGCTGCTTATCGGAGGGTAGAAGACATCAGGGGGGACCCTGACGCTTGTGCTCGCGAAAGAAAGCATACTAGGATGGTCCGCAAGGCCTGGAAAGTCATAGATAGGGTTGCTTTCGAGTTCCTCAATCCATGTCCTGGGTTCGAGGTTATTCCCTTGTAATAATTTTTTTTATTTACTGCATATATGAATGTAAGAACTATTGGCCATATTAATGGAAAAATTTTATCCCAGCTTGTCTTTATTTTTCGTTCTGAATCTTTTGCTTGTGCATGAATGAGTGTGTCTCGAATGCTAAATCAAACGTAAATCGGATGCTCCTTCTGTAGCTTTCTTCTTTCTATTACTATCGACATGCTATCTTGATAAACATGGTTGACAGATAATAGAGCAGGCATCTTGACTTTCTTAAGAATCAGCGATGGCTTAGGCCGCAAGTTCAGATCTGCTGTCTAAGACTTTTCAACTCTATGAGCCGTGAGGGTCTCATAGAGACTTTTCTCCCTACGGATCGAGAGGATCTCGTAAGTTGTTTTTCTCCTTAGGAATCGTGAGGATTCCTAAGTGTGGTTTCCTCTTATAAGTCGTAAGGATCCTATAAGAGAATTTTCCCTCTTACGAATCGAGAGGACTCGTAAGCGGTTGCTTCCCTCCTTGTCGAAACTCGACCTTGGAGAGTGAGACCCGTGAATAGTATGCAAGAGACCATTTTGGATTGACTTGCAGGGTCCCATTGTTCAGAAAGCACGTTTTTTAGTCCCTGCTGCCTGAGGTTCCATTTGCAAGTTGAGACGAAACGGGAATTTCCCGCGGAGACACTGGTTTCTCTGCGAGCCGACGCGAATCAGGAGGCTCTCGTCAAAGAGTGTTTATATCCATGAGTCGAGGAATTTGCTAGGGATTATTTGTTTCCCAAGCGCCAAGGATTATTTGTTTCCTTGGGGTTTGAAACGAGTCGAGGATTTCCCACGGAGGCACAGGTGGCTCTGCGAGTCGACGCGGATCAGGAGGCTCTCGTCAAGGAGTGTTTGTATCCGTGAGTCGAGGAATTTGCTAGGGATTATTTGTTTCCCAAGCACCAAGGATTATTTGTTTCCTTGGAGTTTGAAGCGAGTCGAGAATTTCCCACGGAGGCACTGGTGGCTCTGCGAGTCGACGCGGATCAGGAGGCTCTCATCAAGGAGTGTTTGTATCCGTGAGTCGAGGAGTTTGCTAGGGATTATTTGTTTCCCGAGCACCAAGGATTATTTGTTTCCTTAGGGTTTGAAAGGAGTCGAGGATTTCCCACGGAGGCACAGGTGGCTCTGCGAGTCGACGCGGATCAGGAGGCTCTCGTCAAAGAGTGTTTGTATCCGTGAGTCGAGGAATTTGCTAGGGATTATTTGTTTCCCAAGCGCCAAGGATTATTTGTTTCCTTGGGGCTTGAAACGAGTCGAGGATTTCCCACGGAGGCGCTGGTGGCTCTGCGAGTCGACGCGGATCAGGAGGCTCTCGTCAAGGAGTGTTTGTATCCGTGAGTCGAGGAGTTTGCTACGAATTATTTGTTTCCCAAGCGCCAAGAATTATTTGTTTCCTTGGGGTTTGAAACGAGTCGAGGATTTCCCACGGAGGCGCTGGTGGCTCTGCGAGTCGACGCGGATCAAGAGGCTCTCGTCAAGGAGTGTTTGTATCCGTGAGTCGAGGAGTTTGCTAGGGATTATTTGTTTCCCAAGCACCAAGGATTATTTGTTTCCTTGGGGTTTGAAGCGAGTCGAGAATTTCCCACGGAGGCACTGGTAGCTCTGCGAGTCGACGCGGATCAGGAGGCTCTCGTCAAGGAGTGTTTGTATCCGTGAGTCGAGGAGTTTGCTAGGGATTATTTGTTTCCCGAGCACCAAGGATTATTTGTTTCCTTGGGGTTTGAAACGAGTCGAGGATTTCCCACGGAGGCACAGGTGGCTCTGCGAGTCGACGCGGATCAGGAGGCTCTCGTCAAGGAGTGTTTGTATCCGTGAGTAGAGGAATTTGCTAGGGATTATTTGTTTCCCAAGCGCCAAGGATTATTTGTTTCCTTGGGGTTTGAAACGAGTCGAGGATTTCCCACGGAGGCGCTGGTGGCTCTGCGAGTCAACGCGGATCAGGAGGCTCTCGTCAAGGAGTGTTTGTATCCGTGAGTCGAGGAGTTTGCTAGGGATTATTTGTTTCCCAAGCGCCAAGGATTATTTGTTTCCTTGGGGTTTGAAAAGAGTCGAGTATTTCCCACGGAGGCGCTGGTGGCTCTGCGAGTCGACGCGGATCAGGAGGCTCTCGTCAAGGAGTGTTTGTATCCGTGAGTCGAGGAGTTTGCTAGGGATTATTTGTTTCCCAAGCACCAAGGATTATTTGTTTCCTTGGGGTTTGAAACGAGTCAAGAATTTCCCACGGAGGCACTGGTGGCTCTGCGAGTCGACGCGGATCAGGAGGCTCTCGTCAAGGAGTGTTTGTATTCGTGAGTCGAGGAGTTTGCTAGGGATTATTTGTTTCCCAAGCGCCAAGGATTATTTGTTTCCTTGGGGTTTGAAACGAGTCGAGGATTTCCGACGGAGGCGCTGGTGGCTCTGCGAGTCGACGCGGATCAGGAGGCTCTCGTCAGGGAGTGTTTGTATCCGTGAGTCGAGGAGTTTGCTAGGGATTATTTGTTTCCCAAGCGCCAAGGATTATTTGTTTCCTTGGGGTTTGAAAAGAGTCGAGGATTTCCCACGGAGGCGCTGGTGGCTCTGCGAGTCGACGCGGATCAGGAGGCTCTCGTCAAGGAGTGTTTGTATCCGTGAGTCGAGGAGTTTGCTTGGGATTATTTGTTTCCCAAGCACCAAGGATTATTTGTTTCCTTGGGGTTTGAAACGAGTTGAGAATTTCCCACGGAGGCACTGGTGGCTCTGCGAGTCGACGCGGATCAAGAGGCTCTCGTCAAGGAGTGTTTGTATCCGTGAGTCGAGGAGTTTGCTAGGGATTATTTGTTTCCCAAGCGCCAAGGATTATTTGTTTCCTTGGGGTTTGAAACGAGTCGAGGATTTCCCACGGAGGCGCTGGTGGGTCTGCGAGTCGACGCGGATCAGGAGGCTCTCGTCAAGGAGTGTTTGTATCCGTGAGTCGAGGAGTTTGCTAGGGATTATTTGTTTCCTAAGTACCAAGGATTATTTGTTTCCTTGGGGTTTGAAACGAGTCGAGAATTTCCCACGGAGGCACTGGTGGCTCTGCGAGTCAACGCGGATCAGGAGGCTCTCGTCAAGGAGTGTTTGTATCCGTGAGTCGAGGAATTGGCTAAAGACACTGGTTTCTTCGGAGTTGGAATGAACCGTCGAGGTTTGGCTTCGTCTTCTGGCGGAGCCTGTTTGGAAAGTTTGGTTCCCTCTTTGTCTACGCCCTTGGATTGTATACAGGGATCGATGTGATCTTAACTGTAAGGCCAAAGTTTTATCATCATTTTTTTTGTTTTATCTCCGCGATGCTCTATCATTTCATCTTTTATATCGCGAAGGTCGCGATTGCCCAATCATTTCGGCTATTTCTCGCGGTGCCCAATCATTTCGGCTATTTATTTTATTCTTACTCGCTATTTTTTTTGCGAGTTGCCAAATCATTTCGGCTTTTTATTTTTTTATTTTTACTCGCTGCTTTTTATTGCGAGTTTCCCAATCATTTTGGCTTTTTATTTTATTTATTTTTACTCGCTGCTTTTTATTGCAAGTTGCCCAATCATTTCGGCTATTTTGCATGCATACATTTTACTTGCTGCTTTTTATTGCAAGCTGCCCCATCATTTCGGCTATTTCGTATGCATGTGCAGCCTACTGGTTTTTCACCGTAAACCCGGAATCAGACGCCGATTTCGGCATCAGCACCGCTACAACTGGGATATTGCCAGGAGCGAATCATCATCTGCTTCTGTCGATGTCCAACAAAGGTGGCTTAGCGTCCAGGGTTAAGGTCCTGTCGACTAAGGCTTTTGACTTCATGAGCTGCATGGGTCTCACAAAGTTATTTCTTCCTACAAGTCGTGAGGATCTTGTAGGTGCATTTTCTGGTTAGGAGTCGTGAGGATTCCTAAGTGTATGTTCCTCTGTAAGTCGTAAGGATCCTACAGTAGGGTTTTGTCCTTGTAAGTCGAGAGGACCTACAAGGGTCATGCGAACATATCCCCAGTCATGGATGGGACTTGGTTAGGGAATGTTTTATTCGCGCCCGTGGATTGTATACAAGGGCCAGTATTGGACCACTTGTAGGGCAGTACCGGAAGTTGTGGGGGTTGCTTAAGCACAGGTTTAGGTCTCTGTAACTTAAGACTTTCAACTCTTATGAGCCCTGAGGGTCCCATAAGAGAGTTCTCCTTACGAATCGTGAGGATCTCGCAAGTTTATTTTCTCCTTAGGAATCGTGGGGATCCCTAAGTGTGTTGCTCCCTTGTGAGTCGTAAGGATCTCACGCGGGTGGTTTCTCCCTACAAGGTCGAGAGGACCTTGTAAGTATTCTTTAACGAGGTTGCGCCCTTTCGGGTTTTCACAAACACTCGCCGGTAGCCTTGCTGTTTTTACTCACGGAGCCCTTTCGGGTTTTCATCCGTTCCCATTTTGCTTATGGACATACCGTTTTTTTTTATTCTTTTTATTTTTATATATTTTTTAACGAGGCCGCGCCCTTTTGGGTTTTCACGAATACTCGCCGGTAGCCCTGCTGTTTTTACTCACGGAGCCCTTTCGGGTTTTCATCCGTGCCCTTTTTGCTTATGGACATACCGTTTTATATATATATATATATATATATATATATATATATATATATATATTTTATATCTCATCGGCCTAAAAGATGCTGCGGTATTAGTTTAAAGACGTTTCGGTCTACTATTAGTTTAAGGACATTCCGGTCCGACGTTTGCTGATAGAGTTTGAGCTTAGGAAGATAGCGAGCGGACATAGTCGTCGTCATCTACCATTGACCTAGGCTGTGGCTCATTAAGCATAGTATTTCTTTAGGAAGTGACCGTTTATTGGCCTGAAAGGCCTTTCGCCGTGCATGTCCATGAGTAGGTAGGCCCCACCCTGGTAAACCTTATCTATGATGTATGGGCCTTCATAGTTTGGCTCGAATTTTCCTCGCTTGGCGCGATTTGGGATCATGGGCCTTTTGACCACTAACACAAGTTCGCCTTGGCGGAATGTCCTTGGCTGGATCAATCTTTCATATGAGCGCGTCATTTTTGCTTTATAAGCTTCCAAATTTTGCTGCGCTACGAGCCGGGTTTCATCAAGGGCGTCAAGCTCCTCAAGCCGAAGGTGAGCATTTTCTTCGTCCGTCGGTTCGTAGTGAACTACCACTCGTAGAGAGGGTAACTCTATCTCGAGGGGGAGTACTGCTTCTGTACCAAACACCAACGCGTATGGCGTGGCGTCCGTGGTCGTCTTGAACGTAGTTTGATATGCCCAAAGAGCTTCTTGCAGTCTTTCGTGCCAGTCTTTCTTATTTCGGGACACCGTTTTCTTTATGATTTTTGTCAAGGTCTTATTGAAGGCCTCAGCTAGTCCGTTGGCTCGCGGATTATAAACCGAGGAATACCTCCAGTCTATATTGTGCTGTTGCGCAAAGCGACTGATCTTGTGGCTTCTGTAAGCTGGCCCGTTATCGGAGATGATCCGTCGCGGAGTTCCAAACCGATATATGACGTGCGTCTTGAAGAAGTGGAGGATATTTTCTGTCTTCACTTCTATTAACGGTACTGCTTCTGCCCATTTAGAGAAGTAGTCAGTCGTTGCTAGGATAAAACGATGTCCTCTAGACGATGCTGGTTCGACGGGGCCGACTATATCAGTCTCCCACATTTCGAATGGCCAGCTAGCCACCGTTGGGTGTAGTGGATTTGGATGCTGGTGGATGAAGTCCCCATGAATTTGGCATGAGTGGCATTGCTTCGCATATTCGAGGCAGTCCTGGATCATCGTGGGCCAGTAGTAGCCCATCCGTTTGATCTTCAACTTCATCTTTGGGCCTGCTTGGTGAGAACTGCAGAGTCCGTCGTGAACTTCCCGGACGACCCTTTTCGCTTCGTCAGGTCCTAAGCATCTCAGCCACAAAGAATCAAATGACCTCTTGTACAGAGTATCATTGACGAAGGCGAAAGACAGAGCTCGTTTTATGAGCTGATGTCTCGTGGATGCTTCTTCAGGCATTCGGTGGGACTTGAAGTAATCTATGAAGACTTCCCTCCAATCCTCGGTATTTTCCTAATTTTTTACTTGCAGGGTTGTCTCCTCGTTCGCTCCTTTTTCTTCGGATGATTCCGGAGATATTTCTGCTGGGGCAAGCACCCGACGGCTTTGTACCACGATTCTAACGTCATCGAGGTTCTCGTCAGCCAATTCTTTAGCAAGCTTGGCCAACGCGTCTGCTTTGCTGTTTTCCGCGCGCGTTATGTTCTCCAAAGTGTAGGAGGGGATTTGGGTCAACAGCTGTTGCACTTTTTCGCCATACTTCACCAATTCTGGTTTGCATGTCTGGTAGTCGCCATTTACTTGACTAACGACCAGTTGAGAATCCCCGTATATGAGGAGGTCTTCAATTCCCATGTCAATGGCGATTTCAAGGCCTGCTATCAGAGCTTCGTATTCGGCTTCGTTGTTTGTCCTCGGCTCCGTCAGGGAGAACGCGTAGCGCATTATCCCTCCTTTTGGAGTTATAAAGATGAGTCCTACCCCCGATTTAATTATAGGGGTACTTTGTTTGCGCCTTTTCATGGAAGATGCTCCATCGAAATAAAGTTCCCATTGGGTATCACCACCGTCGATCGCGTCAAACGCATGTTCGTCTGGCAAATCGCAATTCAGAGGAGAATCGGCAGGTATCGGGTGCTCAGCAAGGAAGTCGGTGATAGCCTGGCCTTTCATTGCCTTGAGTGGTTGATACGTTATCGAGAACTCCATCAAGAGCAGGGCCCATTTAGCGAGTCGTCCCGTCAATATGGCCTTCGACATTAAATACTTAAGAGGGTCTACCTTTGAAATGAGACGGACTTCATGCGCCAATGCATAGTGCCTGAGCTCTGTTATCGCAAAGATCAACGCTAGGCAGAGTTTTTCAATGGGGGAGTAGTTGCTTTCTGCCCCCAGCAGAACTCGACTTAAGTAGTAGAGTGCTCTTTCTTTCCCTTGATCGTTCTCTTGTGCCCATAATGCGCCTAAGGAACCTTCGAGGGCGGTTGTATAAAGAATGAGGGGTTTTCCCTTGACCGGAGCAGCCAACACCGGCGGGTTCTGCAGGTATTGCTTGATCTCGTCTAGTGCGCTTTGGAATTTTTGGTTCCAGACGAACGGGGTTCCCTTCTTCATCAGGTGGCTGTAAGGACGGCACTTGCCTGAAAGATTGGCGATAAACCGCCGGATGTACACGAGCTTCCCCTGGAGAGACCGCAGCTGTTTGAGAGTCCTCGGAGGTGGCATTTCCATGATCGCCTTAATCTTAGATGGATCTATTTCGATACCTCGGTGTCGGATGATGAATCCCAGGAATTTACCCGAGGAGACCCCGAACGCGCATTTGAGGGGATTCATCTTCAAATTATATTGCCGAAGGCGCTGAAAAACTGTCACGTCCCGAAAGTACGGAACATGACCGGCACTTAAATTATGAAACGTCTCGAGGCGTACGTAATCTAAGTAAACCGAAAACCCAGAAATCCAAACCAAGAAAAGAAGTAGAGTGAAGGAAAACCAATTTAAAACAAGTTGTTTTAATAGCATAAGCCGAATTATGCGGTTTTTAAGAACATCAAAATTTACTGAAAATTTCGGCAGAGTCTCCTTTGTAAATACTGGCTCCCAAACGGGATACAACATGAATAGTATACGAAATCAATAAAAAGGCATCCCCAAGCGGGAGCTAGCTCTTCGTCAATCGACGGTCACAACCACACAAGCAATATAATATACAACGCCAACGGCGAGGATCAAAACTCAAAAGGAAACTCAAAACCACCAGAAATATAACGAGCGACTCTAAGGTCGAAAGAATAAACAACACTGGTCTCTATCTCAAAAATACATGTTTGGTTGATGGAATTTACTAGATACAACGGAATAATATCATACAAGGTAATATGATGGGTACGATACAAGAAAAACCCACCTACTAGCAAGTCACCCGAATGAAACTGAGCCCGCAAAGCCGTAATTAAACCTGTACGGCAAAACCTGCACGAAACTGGGGCACAACGGGGGTGAGTTGCCAACTCGTGAATAGAAAAATATCTACGTACAGAAATCGCATAAATAACGCAATCCTAGGTCAATGATCATAATATATCCTCAAAAAATATACATAACAAGCAGCCTATAACAATGGCTAGGGTAATATCTAACCGAGTGAAATCTCGTGTGCCCGTGTCAGTGCCTCAGGTAGCAATATATCATATGAATGAGGTATGAATGCATGAAAACAGAATACATGTAAATGAAGAAACTGTTTTCATAAATTAGTGAGATTTCCTTCGTATTTTTAAACTGAGGTATCATAATGAAATCAGTATCAACAGTGTCTAGCATCGACACAAAACATAAATCTCACTGTCTCGAAATATCAATGTCTCAATCTCAATATCTAGGGCGCCGTCAGTCCAGACCGGCCTCTACCATCCATCTCAAGACCACGACGGTATCCTCCGGATATCCGACGCGTCGGGTAATATCACCGGTAGGTAATCTGTCCCCTGCCAGGCTCAACGTCAACACCACATTCATCTTGCCCCGGGGTACCATACCGGGCCCACCATGTACCCATGACGGTTCCTCCACTCCTCGACACGGATCTCGAAAACCACAGCAAACTCATGGTGGACGACACTTACATCACTAGAAAACCGCAATTTACATATTTTAAAAGGTTAATAAGTTTAGAAATTTTGCGGCTTTCCCCCGAAATCCAGAAATATCATAAATCTCAAGAAGTCATCACAAGTGCATATGTCAATGCTAATGAATGTATATGGTGTCAATAACCAAGTTGCAATGTATGATTAATAACTAGGCATGAACAATGGAATAACAGTATGCATGAAGTGACAAGTAATAACTATAATGTCTAAACTGGCATATAACCCAGGTACACTAATATCATATCAACCTACTAACTAACAAGCTAAGTCAAGAAAATATATTCTCTAAAGTGTACGTGACATGGCAATTACCGATGAAGATGTGTGTGAGCCGGCAAGTAGGTGTACGTGGTACATACGCATCATCGGTAATGATGCTGGTGTCCTAACAGCATGCTATCAATAATGGAATATGCAGCAAAATAAGTATGTGAGGCAGAGCGAACAGCAATAATGTGCGGGAGCTGAATACTAGACATAACGATAACTAATCTGTAATAATCTAATATAAGTCCTACAAACGGTGCCTTTTGAAATAACACAAATCATGGGGTTTTGGAAAATAGGGGCTACGGTGTTTTTATGAAAAGATAAGTCTTTTGAAATATCCGTAGGATCCCTTGGGCTGTCTTTTAAAATACCCACGATTCGTTAGTTTTTGAAATAGGTAGGACTCTAATCTAATCTAACAACTACACTAAACTATACGGCTGAACTAACAAGCTGAACTACAGGTAAGGAAACCACCTATCATCTGAGTCGATACATATACCTACCTGTATATGTATAGTCGGTGATCCCGCCTCAATAAAATCATATCCGATACCATATCTATAATCAGACATCCCAAGTCAAGAGTGCGGATCAATCATCAAAATATAGCTCGTACGTAAATCCGTCGTACGGCATTCCAAATCTGGGTACGGGTCAATATCACATTCATCATACTATTCACCCGGTATCCTCTTTATCAATTATCATGGTCGGGGTACTGATCTACGTCTAGTACCATACTGATACCGCCTACGTATGCATGGACGTGTGTGAAACACTACGTCAAGGACCCGCTACAACGTCATGTCGTATCTCAAATACGAGTCCTTCTATATCACCGATCTCACGGCCTCAAATCAAATCTCATCGACTCAGCTCAATCCCAAGTATCATCCTCAAATATGTATGTGAACACATAGTCCCATACCCATGTGAACCCATAACTATAAAGAATCCCATGAGCACACATCAATAGGAATGTATGCAAGTATGTATGTGTGTATGTGTAGTGCAACACTACCCTAAGGTTCGCAACACTAAAGTAATCCAACACACCAATATCCATCCTAAGTATCGTTATTAATCCCAAATAACATATAATAAATGTTGGTGTGTATACGCATCCGTATACACCACCACGGACTGCGGGGGTGCTATACGCCATCCACCCGACTTCTCCCCGTAGATAAAAATCTACTCACCTGGTCCTCGCTCGCCGATGCCGACGTCGCCATGCGCTTGCTTGTCGTCTCGAAGTCCGCATGGGGTACCTACATATCATAACGCACCGTGTCGCATTAAAACTAAATTCGAAATCGAAACGGCATACGAAAATCAAATCGGCACGCGTATCACGCATAGGTCCAAACCTATCGCCTACGCATGCAAGAATAGTCAAACCAACCCTCGATGTCGATGTACAAACGTCAAACCATCGAGAAAAATCCAATCACACTCATTTGCACATTCACGAACACTAATTTTAATATAAACTAGGTTAAAACTCACAAAAACCCTAATTTCACTTAAAAAGTCATTTTTCCGAAAATCTAGCAAGCACAATTCGCCGTTTTTGTACAAAACATGATGTTTAAATGAATGTAGCGGCCAATATACTTATTAAATATCTTAAATAAGTCATAGAAACAATTTCCAGAATTTAATCTCATTAAATTCCAAAAACCCTAATATTCTAGTTTACAAAAATACCCTTTTTAACAATTTCAAAGCAAAAATGCACAAACTACAATCTAGCTTAGATTTGCATGATCTAAAGCATTAAACCACACTTAATAAAGTTAATGAAGTCATGAAAAACCTAAACACATTTTTAATCCCAAGTATTTAACCAAATTCAAAAATCTAGTAGGCAAATTAGCACATTAACACAATTTTTTTTAAACTAACCATTAGCACTAGCTACTAATCTTGTATTAACATGACAAAAAGCCTAAATATAACACACAACCATACACCAATTTTACAAAACCCTAACTTGCATTCAAATTCATAACTTGAATTCCAAAACTTGCAATTAAACTCACATATCCAAATTAACACTTAATTAAATTAGCTTAAGAAATTAGTAACAAATTAAGCAACAAAAATGTTTAGAATTATACCCAAAATATATGAAGATCCACAAGCATCCATGGCCTCCCAAAATGCCCTCTTTTCATAAGGATCCATGCTATACGGGCTAAGCTAAAATGGGTAGGAGTCGGATTTGGATTTAGATTTGAATTTTGCATGGATTTTGAAGTGATTTGTGGATTTTTTTGATGAAGAAAAGAGTGGGATTTTGTAGGGGGGGGCTGCTGCTATTGGGAGGGGGGCTCGGCCTGATTGGGGGTGTGAGGAGAGAGAGGGAGGTAGAGAAAATACAAGGGAGGAAAGTCAAGGTCAAGGTAAGGTCAAAAGTCCACCTAATTCACTCATTTTCTTTTCTTTTCTTTCATATCTTTTCCTTTGAAAATCATGTGGGGAAAAATATGGTGGCTGCTGAATTCAGCCATGGGGAGGAGTAAGTGGGGGTGTGTGGGTGTGGGTACGGGTGTGGGATGATGAAAAATGATAAATACAATACCCAAGCATCCATTTACGCTAAAAAAAAGCCTTTTTTCTTCAATAATTTCTAAACCGTTTTGGCAAATGATTTCGTTCCAAAAACCACATGATAAAATTTTATTTAATGTTTTATGATGCACAAAATTTGTTTCAACTCATTCCAATTTGTAATTTTCCCTAATTAAATGTATTAGTGATGGCTTAAAATAATAATAAAATAATATTTTTTCAGAAATTTGAAATTTCACCAGCGGCTCAATAAACACCAAATAATAGCAATTACATAGCTAGAATATGTATATTTAATTTTTATAATAAGATATTTGTATTTTGACTTTTTACAGAAAACCCCCTTATTTTACCGATTTTTCGAAATTTCACCGAAACGATTTTCAAAACGTTACAAATACGGTCTTCAGATGCTCTAAATGCTCTTCGTATGACATGCTCTTCACTACGAGGTCATCGATATAGCACTCGACGATTTCATGCATGAGATCATCGAAGATCTTTATCATGGCCCTTTGATAAGTAGCACCGGCATTCTTTAAACCGAAGGGCATCACCTTGTAGCAGAATATACCTAAAGAAGTCCTGAAGGCAGTATGCTTCTGGTCTTCTGGATGCATCTTTATCTGGTTATACCCTGATGAGCCGTCCATGAAGGAGAAAATCTCATGAGTGGACGTATTGTCTATCATCAGTTCGGTGACTGGCACTGGAAAATCATCCTTCGGGCAAGCTTTATTGAGATCCCGAAAGTCCACGCATATGCGCACCGTCCCATTTTTCTTCATCACCGGGACGATGTTGGCGATCCATTCAGGGTATTGAACTTCCTGGATGAAGTCAGAGTCGATCAGCTTCTTGACCTCAGCATTGATGCTCATCTCAAGCTCGAGCCGCATTCTCCTCGGCGCCTGTTTGACTGGCTTGATGTCCGGGGATATCGCCAATCTATGCACAGCGATTTCTGGATCTAATCCCGGAATTTCGGAATAGTTCCACGCAAAGCAATCTCTATGCTGTAGAAGCACGTCTTTTAACGTAGCCACCCTTTCTTCAGATAGCAGCTCGCTGATGAATGTTGGTCGTAGATCGTCTGCCGTCCCCAACTCAATCTTCTTGAGGTTATCTGCAGTGGTATGGATTCCATCTTCCAGCTCTTTTGGCGCTGGTGGGAATTCTGAGATTATCTCGTCGCTGTTGTTTTCGAAGCACCAAGGGAGCTCATCTATGTCCTCGGGCTCTTCTTTTAATGTTGTAATCATGTGACAGGTGCGAATTCGCTTCCAATCCCAATGTGGAACCGGTTCTTCTTTCGTGGCCTTGGGCTCGTGCTTCTGTGGCGGCGTTACCCTCCAGTTGTCGGACAGAGCGAACTTGCCAAGCTGATATTGATCTTCGACCCAATTCTTGAAGGTGAAGCGGTCTTCGAGCGGGTGCCCTATTACTCGATGGTAAGAGAAATAGTTTGGGCCAGAGACTTCGCTTGCTTGTTCGGGGTGCTTGGACTCCAGCAGTGTAAGCATCTGATGTTTTAGAGCAAGATCAAGTATCTTCTTCGTCTTGTCCCGAGGAAACAAGTACGCTCGACCCATTTTCTTCATGAGGGATAGATCAATAACGCTCGACTCCCGTTTGCGTGGCTTCTTGGCCCTGCTTTGTTGCTGTTGAGGGCTTTTTTGGCCTTTCGACTTATTTCTGCTTTTGCGCTGAGCCTTCTTTATAACAGGTTGACAAGGAGCGGCATTTTCACCCTTCACGGCCTGTTGGAGAAGGCGTTGCGTCTTGGCTTTCTCATAGATGACCATTTCGCGGTTATGATCGTCTCGGACTTTTTGACCCGCTTCCCTTATAAGCTTGTCCATTTGTTCCTCGAACGACGGACTGGGCTCCTTTGCATCCGGAACTTTCACTGGCTTAGGATTAGCGTCCTCCCATTGAGCATCCGCTTCTTCATCAAAGTCATACACGATATAGCAGCTGTTTAGTAGCTCTCGCTTCTTTGACCGGATGTATCCAAGTTCGACTGTCTCCATTTTCCCATTAGGCAGTTTGCGTTGAGTCCCGGGAACGTTCCAGACTTTGTCATAGAACTTGGCTTTTCGAATGGTCTGCTTGAAGGATATCCCCTGGCGTTTCAGCAACCTTTTCAAACCTTCTGTATAATATCTGGGGAGACGGATGGGCTGAAGCCTATCAAGCGTAGAATCCGCGCCATGCCAGATTTCTTTTTCTACCTTGGTTTCTTCAGAGCGGTAAAACAGAATTGCTTTCTCCCTCTCTCGCCTGGGAGGGATGTAGAATGTTTGTAGCTCTTCTACGTTGTAAATATTAAATGCATCCAGTTCTTTATGGTGTTTAAGTGGCACCATGGCGACTTGCAGACTTTGCTCTTCATCAGCGAACGTTCGTATTGAAGGTCGAGCAGAGAATACAGCATGGACTTCATCTTCCGAGTCGCTGCCAAAGATCAACGTAGGAGCAGACGGACCCGAATACACTATCTCCTCTTCCTCCTCAGTATCACTGCCGAAAACAGGGATGGTAGCGTTAGTTTTATTCTCCGGCTTGTGACACTTCTCCGTGTCTTCGAAATCCGGTAAGAAATATTTGGCGTCTTCATATTTGCGGACCTCGTTGACAGAGAACGGGTTCAGTTCTCCCGTCACGGTATACTCGAAACCATCCTTAAAATACTTCATACACTGATGTTGTGTAGAAGGGATGATGTTGTAATCGTGTAACCATGGTCGGCCGAGCAAAGCGTTGTAGCATGTCTTGGCGTCTATGACGTGGAACTTAATGTCCGTGACGAGTAGCCCAAAGCGTAGCGTCAGTATCACAGACCCAAGAGTTCTTGATGACTGGGAGTCGAACCCGGAGATGGAGATCTTGTCACGAGCAAGGTGCTGGACGCTCATGCAGATTTCTTTTAACACCCGCACGTTGAGGAGATTAACAGACGATCCATTATCGATCAGGATTTTGCCTATCTTTATATCATGGCAGTATCCCGAGACATAGAGAGGGCGATTGTGTTCTCTCGTCCTAAGGAGAAGGTCTTCATCGCCGAAAGTGACATCGGCCGTGTGCACTTTCTCCAATTCATCCTTCATCTTTTCCTCGGCCAGGCATGCTTGGAATTGTTCCGGATCTTGGAGTGCCTTAATCAACGAATCTCTCGCCTCCTTTGATAACAAAAGGGCGTCAAGAATGCTGAGCTGTGAAGGCAGCTTTCTCAGATGCGCTAAGACGTTGTAATCCACCTTATTTTTCTTTGGCGGGTTGTTGGCGCTTAGCTCCTCCAGAACTTGGTCATCTAAGATGATATCTTCAGAGACCTTTTCTTTCCCTTTATCTTTTCTGTTTGAGGGTCCGAGGTTCTTTTCAGGCAGCGTCCGATTCCGCAGTCGAATATTTTCGCAAACCTTCGGCTCTTCTTCTTTTCCCGAAGTGGACTCTTTAAAGAGAGGGGAAAGTTCCAGCTCCTCATCAGAATCGCTCCCGAATGTAGGCACTTGTGACCCGCCAGTGTTAACCATGCGACAATTGCCGGTAGTTCTTTTAATCCCTTCGGTCGTATTTCTTTGCTCTCGACGAGTTTTACGCTTTTCCCGCTTAAAGCGTTGTCGATGAGCAACATATCCTTGCCACCATCTATCGAAAGCTTTGCACTCTTCAGTGGGGTGCTAAATCTTCCGATGATATAAGCAATAGGAGGGGTGCATTTCCATTTCACAAGTAATTTTTTCTTCGGAGGATGGTAGCTTCATGCCCATTGACATGGCCTTAGCAAACCTTTTCTTCATCTTAAATTGGCTTTTGTCGGTAGTGGAGGTGTTTTGCTCCAGCGGGATCATCTCAGCTCTTGCATCAAGTCGCTGGCACTTGGCCCTTTCAAATATAGCCGTCTCGCGTTCTCGATCAGCTTTACTTTTCAATCGAGTTTCGTTAAGGAACGCGTCAATCATTTCATCTGATAGCTCCGGAAATTTTGGTTCAAGATCTGCCCCCACCATTTCAGTATGAGGAGTTTCCTCATCGTCCATGAACAAATGGGAAATCACACGACAGCTTGCCACGCATTCTTCAGATTCATCTGACGAACTTTCTCCCTCATTTTCTTCTTGAAAGACGTGATTGAGGAACTCTTGGAGTGTAATAGGAGTCCGTGCCTTCTGGTTGTATTCTTCCAGCGCGTCAATTTGTTTTTGTAGATCCGTGCGCTTGTCGCCAGGCTTCACGGGCTTCTTAGATTTCTTCTTCTTCTTTTTCGAAGACTTTGACGGCTGGTTGCGAGTGCTTGAGCCACCACCATCGGTCTTTAGAGTTGTACGTGGTTTCAACACCCCCTCAATGACCTGTGGTTCCAACGGGTTTTTCCACTTGATCGCTGGACATGTCTGAAGATCGTTTAGCATCCTCTTTGTCTTGGCTGATAATACAACCTCCCAAGGAGCTTCTTCAATGACGGAGCATGTTTCCCCCGGCGTATTCGTCCCCTTAGAGGTGTGGGGCTGCGGGGGATTCACCTTCCATTTGTCAGATAACGCGAACTTGCCCTGTCGGTACTGGTTTTCAAGCCAATTCTTGAAAACGTAGCAATCTTCGATCGGATGGCCTAGTACTCGATGATAAGGACAGTAGTTGGGCTCGTTGACGTCACTTGGTTGCAACGGACGTTTTGGATCCGGCAGATTTATGAGTCTGTTGCGCAACGCTAGCTCGAATAACCTCCTTGTTTTATCGCGGGGAAAGGAATAAGAACGTCCCATCCTATCCTCAAGGGGTACGTACGGGCACATATTATTTTGACGAGCAACCGGCTTTGGGTCGCTCGGTTGTTGTTGAGCGTTAGCGACGACGATCGCTTTTCCTTTCCCTTTGTCATTTCAGGAGTCCGGCCTTGGAAGAGGGGGTTTATGGCCCATTTGATCCATTTGGGCTAGTTTGTTAATCAAGGCCTGGAAGGTAGTTGGCTTGAAAAACATCATAAATTGTGAGATGGTCGCTTGCGGATCAAGGGTTCCTACAAACATACCCACCGCGGGAGCTTCTTCGATGTGATGCTCGCACTTCGACCACAAGTTCCGCCATCGTATAGCGTACTGAACCCACGTTTTGCCTGGCTTTACCCTGGCGTTAATCAGTGATGTCATCGGGGTACGTTCACTGGCGCTTGCAAAACGCTGAGTAAACAGTAGCTCCATCTCCGCGAAGGTTTTGATAGAGTCGTTTGGGAGTTCAGAGTACCACTCGAACGCCGTATCCGATAAACTTCCAACAAACTGGCGAAGTAAAAGCTTGTCATCACCACCGGTATTGCCGCAGAGTGCCCTGAACTGGGCAACATGCTGATGAGGATTGCCCGTTCCTTTGTAGACATGGAACTTGGGAATTGTGTAACCAGGTGGGTATTTGATTTGATCGTACCAACTTGGATATGGCCGCCCCGTTTTTACGACTTGACCGGCCGCTTCGGTCGCATGATGAACCCGTATTTGTTGGGCGATGTACTCATCCAAATCAGTTTTAGAGATTGTATCCTCTTTTGCTGTCGATAGAGCTGGTGGAGGATTTGATGTCTCTCCCATATCGTCTCCAAGGACGATCGGGGGCTCTTCAGCCGGAAGATCTTGTTGTATCATCATCCTTATCATGTCTTGGAAGAGGAGGCCCATACGCTGTATGTTGGCTGCTTGTTCAGCAGCCTCTTTGTCCTTCTTCTCCAATATCCGACGAAGGAATTCAGCGTCGGTTTCTTCCTCCTGACGTTCGTCCGAGGACATTTCAGGGCTTTCTTTTGGTCCGGTAAGTGCAGCCATAGCATTCATAATTTCTTGGAGCTTTTGCTGTTGCTCATGTGCCTTGGTCACTGATCAGGTGAGCGGTCGATGACCCATAGATATGCGGCTATCTTCTTTACCAGATGCTACGTAGACGGTATGAACTATCATGCCCCCTGACTTAGGGCGTTTAGGTTCATCACCTCTGATATCTGTCGCCGACACGGGGGTTTTCTCCGGCCTTCTTCTTTTGTGGGCCGTTGAAGTTGAAGGGGCCGTTGCAGTGGGCACGCTAGCGATTGTTATCCCTTGCTGTTCAATAGAACGGTCTTTTCCTTTTTGCACCTTCGTCTTATTTCGTTGACGAGAGTGATCTGGGTTGATCACAGAGTCTTGAACCCTCCGCCAAACTTTATAAATTCTTGAGGACAGCCGTTGAGAGGGCTTTTCTTGTTTTGTTTTCGGAACTCTCTCCGCAGGTGGAGGAGATCTTTTCAATGTAGTGGTTGGAGAGTTCTTCCGTACCCTCCTCAGCAATTCGAAGCTGTTCCCATTTGGAACAGCAGCGTTGACTTCCACCACTGGAGCCGGTGGAGTTAGCCCTGAGGGAGAGTTGCCCCCTGCCTTCCTCACTCGTCGCCAATGGCGACGTCGAGCACGACGAGCCGTTGGGACTGGCTCAGAGATAGAGATAGCTTCTTTTTGCCCCCTGTCTGAATGGGGCGCCGTCGCTGTTAACCTCTTAAAGACTGAGGTTGCCCTTTGAGGGGTGATATTCAATCTGTCGAAGACGGATCCTCGAGCAGGGACAGGAGCAGGAATCGTCAGTCTTGAAAAGACTGACTCTTTGACAGGGGAAGCCACCTTGACAACTTCTGGAGCAGTAGTCATTGCCTTCCTTGGGACAGCCAGTTTAGAATTCTGATCCAGCCTGGCGAAAACCGAAGCTGTTGGTTTGGCAGTAGGCGACCCGTTGACAGGGGTCGTCGTAGCAGTGAGCCGGTCGAAGACCGACTTTTTGTTCACTTCCGGTGCAGGTATTGGCGCAGAGAAGCTTGTAGGTGGGATCATGGTCCCGAAGAACAGGCCAGTGGTGGCTTGGGTCACCTGGTCTACCGGCAGAGCGAGGAAGGAAGCCGCTTGGGGCCCATATGCTACACCTCCTGGTGTGGTGGAGCGTCCGTTGCAGTGGCACTTCGAGCAGTTGGTGCAGTTAGAAGCCATTGAATCTTGAGTTCTGCGCCAGGCAAGAGACCAAATCTTAGTAACTTGAAATCCGAAGGCAACCATTTAACAAACCGCGATTGGTTCGCGAAGACGACACACAAAGTGTGGAGTGGAAAGAGAAAAAGGTCCCACCGGGCGTGCCAGAATCTGTTCCCCTCCGAATGGCGGCGCACAGGACCGCGATTTCTTGACGCTGAGATTCGGGGCAGATGCTATATGGTTTTATCCGTCCACCTCTCCGAAGATGCCAAGTTGATTTATGGCACCGTGTATCGGAGGTTTAGACGGATGCGGCCGATGTAGCAGACATCATCAGATTCCCCCTCCGGGTGAGGGGTTTTTGATTGTGGGGACGCTCTTCCCTGCAGGCGCAAGCCCCTGCAGTTAATTACGCTACCGCATCGCGGTAACAACTTTCTCCTTCTCCAGAATTTCACTTCGTGTCGCGTGTGTTTGTTTTATTTGTGGTTGCCCGTGGATTGTATACGGAGACTGAGTAATGCCGTCGCCCGTAGGACGTGGATTAGTCCAAAACCGTATTTACTTAGATTTGGGTTTGGTATTTTTAGTTTAAGGATGCATTAGTCGCGTTGCGGCTAAGATCAACTTAAACATTCGTTAAGGATACGATAGTCCTGTTTGAGACTAAGATCAACTTAACGTGGTGACCCATTTAATTATATGGTCGTCAGGACTCATCACCTCTCTAACGTCGTTGAAGGATTACAACGATAGGTGTCAGAGGAGTTCAGAGATGTACCCTTGAACCAAAATCGATTTGAAGTTTTATAATCCATTTAAATGTTTAAGGATACGTTAGCCGTATTTGGGGCTAAGATCAACTTAAACGGGACCGTTTAGATCCTGCAAAAGAGCATTTGGAGGCTCCATTGTTCCAGTTTAGGGACATAATGGTCCATGGGTAGTTTAGGGACGTTGCGGTCCATACTCCAGTTTTAGGGACGTGGTGGTCCATGCTCCAGTTTAGGGACGTGGTGGTCCATATTCCAGTTTAAGAACGTGGTGGTCCATATTCCAGTTTAAAGACGTGGTGATCCGTTATTAGTTTAGGGACGTTTCGGTCCAATATTAGTTTAAGGACGTTTCGGTCCAATATTAGTTTAAGGACGTTTCGGTCCAATATTAGTTTAGGGACGTTTCGGTCCGATATTAGCTTATAGACGTTTCGGTCCAATATTAGTTTAAGGACGTTTCGGTCCAATATTAGTTTAAGGACGTTTCGGTCCACGAGTTTAAGGACCCCGCAGTCCATATACGTGTGGTCGTAGGGACCCGTCACCTCTCTGACGTCGTTGAAGGATTACAACGACAAGTGTCAGAGGAGTTCGGAGATGTACCCTCGAACCGGTAGTAAATTGATTTAAGAGAGCAATCTTGCTCAGTCAATTTAATTTAAGGACTTACGGCCAAAATTGGGCAAAGTCCAGTTGAAAATGTTCAACATTTTATTTGCTTTTGCATCGCATTTCTTCTTATTTTTATTTGGGCTTTGCCCAGAAAGGATGCAGAGCATCAATTTGTTTTGGGCTCTACCCTTTATAAATGATGCAGAGCATCAATTTTATTTGGGTCCTGCCCTTTTATTACTTTGCAATTTATTTTGGCCTGCTTGGTCTTTTTGATTTGGGCCTGGCCCTTTTAGGAAATGCATTGCATTTATCAGGCGCTTTGCGCCAATCAGAGAGCGCAAGCGCTCGTGGTGATGACACGTGTCATGCAGTGCATTGCGCTGCGCTAATGCGCTACGCTTGCGCTGCTGACACGTGGCGCGCTCTGGTGAGTTCCGCCAATCACAGAGAGCAAAGCTCTATTTCAAAAGCGCATAACGCAAATGGTTCAGGCGCTAACACGTGGCGCTCTCTGGTGGCTTGCGCCAGCCCAAGAGCGCAACAGTGCAGATTTATAAGTGCAAAGCACTATTAATTTGAGAATCTTTTAGATTCAAGAACAGAAGTGCAAAGCACTGTTAGATTTCTTGATCCAATTTAGATCAAAGGAAAAGATAAGTTTTTTTCTTATCTTAAAGAACCGAAGGTTCATGAAAAAGTGCAAAGCACTATTTTTATTTTATTTATTCATTTTATTTAGTTATGTTTAAAGATCAATGATCTTGTTTTTAGATCACTGATTTGTTCATAAGAGAATTTTCTCTTCTTTCAAAGGTTTTTACCTTCTGTTGTTCTTGAGGAGTTCTCGAGAATTCTCTTCTCTCTTTTTTTTAGAAAGATGTTGATGCCTTTGAATTGAGGTCTGGGGTCCTTTTTATAGTGCTCATAAATTAGTTAAATTTGTTAAAGAGATCTTTCCCTGAGTGATTTGGGGAATTTTCCCTACCGTTGGATCTTTGATCCAAGGGCTTCTGTTTTACAGAAGAAAATCTTCTTGTTTTAACAAGAACAGAAAGATTTCTTTAAAATCTTAATTCTGTTTGGCGCAAATGCCCCAGCGCGTGACACATGTCACGCAGCGCGCAGCGCAGCGCAACTGTGCTGGCGCATCTGCGCTGACACGTGTCGCGCAGCGCACAGCGCAGCGCAACTGCGCTGGCGCATCTGCGCTGACACGTGTCGCGCAGCGCAGTGCTTGCGCAGCTGAAGCGTTGCTTCATTTAATTTTGTTTAAAACAGAGCTTTGCTCGGATTGGGTGTGCTGCCTTGGGCGCTGCGTTGATGCGTCTGCGCCAGACACGTGGCGCCTTGCGCTCAGCGCAGAGGATCTGAAGCGTTGCTTCATTTATTGAAACTTAGATTTTGGGAAAATCGGAAGCGTCGCTTCTCCTGAGATATCTTTTCATCTCTTTTTTTCAAGTCAAACTCGTATCCCCAAAATTCTGATTTCCCTGGCCTTGGAAATGATTTCATTGTGCACAGAATCTTCTGCGTCTGGGTCTATATATATAATTTGAGGTTGAGCCTTTTCTTCTCTCATTTTCAGAGAACTTCTTCGATCATGGCTTGCAATCGCCCTCATGCCCGCCGACAACCATGGGAGGTGCCGATTCGGGACATTGTTCCCCGCTTTGCTGCGCGCTTGGTAGACTCCTCTCTTTCGGACGAGCAGTGCGATGCCGCCATGTACGAGCTTTCGACTCGTGTGGGGTCTCCTCTTCCCCCAGGTTCCATTTGGCTTCGGATGATCCTTGCCTCAGCGCTCGCCGACATTCCCCCTCCTCCGGCGGAGATGTCCTCGGCAATGCTTGATGTGGCCGAGGATAAGATCGAGAGCTTTTTCGAAGCGCTCTTGATCACCAAAGCCCTGAGGGACTTCTCCTTCTACTTGCTGAGCCAGATGCGGGCTTGTCGGGTCGTCATCGCCACTTTTTCCCAGGAGTGCGGCGTCGACCGTTGGATGGCTACCCCTCGGGAAGATCGCCGCTTCGACGTGATGGAAAAGACGGAGTGGGAGCTGAATAATCTTCTTTTTCTTTTTGTGAACCCTTGTCTCTCTGATCCCGTATTCGGTGATCTTTTTTAAATGTAATAACAATAAGAATGAATAAGTATTTTTCTTTGTTAATCAAGTACTTCAATGTCTGTTAAGGGTTCTTTTATTTTAGCTCTCTGTTGTGCTTGTGCATCGTATGATTTTAATTTGTTATTATCAAGTGCATGTAATTTTGCATGGATAAATTGCCTTTGGCACTTAGCCCCTTCTTCTGCGCTAGCGCATCTGCGCTGACACGTGTCGCGCAGCGCACCTGCGCTAGCGCAACTGCGCTGCCACGTGTCGCACAGCGCAGAGCGCAGCGCGGCGCTTTCTTTAACAGAGCTTTGCTCTTATTGGTTGCGCTGCCTTGGGCGCTGCGCTAATGCGTCTGCGCCAGATACGTGGCGCCTTGCGCTCAGCGCAGAGGATCTGAAGCGTTGCTTCATTTATTAAAGTTTAAATTTTCAAAGCAAAGCTTTGTTTCTGATTGGGGGAAGATGAAGCGTTGCTTCATCTCCCGCCTTGGAATTTGAACAGAGCTTTGCTCTGATTGGGGTAAACAGGTAGCTTCCCTACCGCAACGCCAGGGATCAGAAAGCCCTCCCAGAGGCAGTCGAGCCCGAGGATCCCTCGCTCGGCTATACTTCAGGACAAAAGCCCTCGCCAAGAGGCACCGGGCAGTAACCCTGCCCGGCCAAGGGTCCTTGGTAGGCTTCTTACAGCCCTATTGCTCTTCCCGCGCCAAGAACCAAAGTCCTCCCAGAGGCAGTCGGGTCCTTACTCGGCTATCCCCGGCTGGTAGCTTCCTACCACAACCGAGAGGGATCAAAGTCCTCGCCAAGAGGCACTGGACAGTAACCCTGCTCGGTCCCCGTCCTGAAGGATCAAAAGTCCTCCCAGAGGCAGTCGAGCCCGAGGATCCCTCGCTCGGCTATCCCTGGCGGGTAGCATCCCTACCGCAAAGCCAGGGATCAGAAAGTCCTCCCAGAGGTAGTCGAGCCCGAGGACCCTTCGCTCGGCTATCCCCGGCGGGTAGCTTCCCTACCGCAACGCCGGTGATCAGAAGCCCTCGCCAAGAGGCATCGAGCAGCTACCCTGCTCGGCCATCCTTCGCAGGCCTCTCAGGGACCCTCCAATGTCAAGGATCAAAGCCCTCGCCAAGAGGCACCGAGCAGCTACCCTGCTCGGACATCCTTTGCAGGCCTCTTAGGGCCCCTCCAGCGTCAAGGATCAATGCCCTCGCTAAGAGGCACCGAGCAGCTAACCTGCTCGGCCATCCTTCGCAGGCCTCTCACGGCCCCTCCGGCGTCAAGGATCAAAGCCCTCATCGTGAGGCCGCCGAGTTCCTTCCTGCTCGGCGCATCCCCAGCGGGCATCCTACTGCCCATCAGATGTTGAGGATCTTAAGCCCTCATCGTGAGGCCACCGAGTTCCTTCCTGCTCGGCGCATCCCCAGCGGGCATCCTCCTGCCCATCAGATGCTGAGGATCTCAAGTCCTCATCATGAGGACGCCGAGTTCCTTCCTGATCGGTGCATCCCAGCGGGCATCCTCCTTCCCATCAGACGCTGATGGTCTGAAGCCCTCATCGCGAGGCGGTCGAATTCCTTCCTGCTCAGCGCATCCTCGGCGGGCATCCTCCTGCCCAACAGACGCTGATGGTCTGAAGCCCTCATCGTGAGGCCGCCGAGTTCCTTCCTGCTCGGCGCATCCCCAGCTGGCATCCTCCTGCCCATCAGATGCTGATGGTCTGAAGCCCTCATCGCAAGACCGTCGAGTTCCTTCCTTCTCGGCGCATCCCCAGCGGGCATCCTCTTACCCAACAGACGCTGATGGTCTGAAGCCCTCATCGCGAGGCCGCCGAGTTCCTTCCTGCTCGGCGCATCCCCAGCGAGCATCCTCCTGCCCATCAGATGCTGAGGATCTCAAGCTCTCATCATGAGGCCGCCGAGTTCCTTCCTGCTCGGCGCATCCCATCGGGCATCCTCCTACCCATCAGACGCTGATGGTCTAAAGCCCTCATCGTGAGGCCACCGAGTTCCTTCCTGCTCGGCGCATTCCCAGCGGGCGTCCTCCTCCCCATCAAACGCTGAGGATCTGAAGCCCTCTTCACGAGGCCGCCGAGCCCCTTCCTACTCGGCGCATCCTGGCGGGTAGCTTCCTACCCAACAAAGACAAGGATCAAAGTCCTTCCAGACTCGACTATCCCTGGCCGGTAGCTTCCCTACTTGCAACGCCAGGGGTCAAGACCCTCGTCAAGATCAACCGAGCATATTCCCTACTCGGTCATCCCCAGCAGGCATCCTCCCGCCCAACAGACGCTGCGGGTTTGTAGCCCTCATAACGAGGCCACTGAGCCCATCACATGCAGCGGATCCGAAGCCCCAACAAGAGACATCAGGTATATCCAAGTCTGAGTAATCCCCCCTCGACTTCGGAGCCATAGAGATGCCTCCTTCTCAGCAGCGCTTGGCACACTCGGCAAGTGATCGAAATCAACTCGACGACCGATCGCTCCACATGTCACGCCCACACTGGGCTGCGCCCCATCAGTCCACAGGTCTGCACACGTCGCGTCGGCCAACCGGCGCTCGACATGTGGACCGTCACTTCAGTGGTAGGACGCTCGAACCGGCACACCTTCACTAAATGCAGAGATCTCGCCCCGATAAGCTGGCAAAAAAGACAGCTGACAGCCCGGGGACGCGTCCCGACGAAACCTTAGGAGGGAGCTTACCCCAGACGGCCCGGCAGTCCACTCTTGACCCGACCCACTAGCTGGTCAGGACACGAGTGGGGGGCTAATGATGATGCTCAATATTGGCGACCTTTCAGATCAGAACACGTGGCAGATGACATGTCCCAGAACTCAGAAGAGAGGGTCCACAGGGGCCGATCAGGCCCGACCTACAAGCACAAAGCTGGCTCACCTCAGGGCCCTTGCAAATTGGCCTCCTCGGTCTCTCAGCTCGCCTCCGAGCTACCGCAGGACCAAGATACCTCGGCCCTCTCGCTCGTTCCCGAGCTCTCCCGCCGAGACCATCTTCCTCGGTCGCTCCGACCGACCAACTCCACCACTCACAGCGTAACCGCCGCTCCGCAAATCTCGCCATGCGCAGATTCTCCGCCGGCAACATCCCACGTTCCACGCCATCGCGATCCCCATTAACGGGCGATCCGCTCTTTACGCGGGCGTGACGTCGGGAGCGTAACTGCCGGCGAGATTCTCGCGCCTGCTGCTATATGCCACCACCGCTATATAAACCCCCATTACAGAGGGGTCAAGTAAGCCATTTTCTTGACACTTTACGCCGTTACTCTGCTCAGATCTCATCACTAACTTGAGCGTCGGAGGGTCCTCGGTGGTACCAAACCATTCCGGGACTTCTTTGCAGGTACTCGGCGACAGCTCCCACACCTCACCTCTCCTTCCAAAAACCCATTGAGACCCACACTCGACGAAGGATAATCAGCTAAGTTCACCGCGAGATCTACGGAAGACAACATCTGACGGATGCCCGAAAAGGAGCTCCATCACTGTCTCTGAACTACCAGTTTTAAATTGTTGAGTTTCTCTATAATGAGCTGTTCTTTGGTGAATATGTTCTAAAAATTGCTGAATATCTGAATATGGTACTTGAATTTAATGAATTTTGTTCATAGAATTACTGTACTCTTAATGTTATTTACTGAAAAGCGCAGATTAGTGCTAAAACATGGCTGAAAACCGCTGATTGTTGCTAAAAATTTTACAGTATCTTGCTAAAAATTTATGAAGTCTTGCTGAAATGCGGAAATTTTTCCGATGTCTCGATGAAAACTGCTGATTCTCCCTGGAAATTTATATTGGTTGCTGAAAATTGTTGTTTTTGCTATCATTGCTGCAGGTTTTTACTATATTTTTCGCATTTATGAACAACATACTAAATTTGCTGAATAATTTTATTAATATTAATTTGCTAGATATGTCAATATATAGATAGATAACAGAAGATGTCAAATTCTGAAAGTTGACTTGGTAATGCTAGAATGCTAGTGGTAGCAGTGGGGGAGAGGATGACGACACTCCCCTATGGAAGTATGTTGAGGGATTGAAAAGTCGGCGATGAAGGGAGGAAAGTGGTCATGAAAATGTAACTGTTGTAATACAGGGGATCTTACTCCAGAGTTGAAGATGTTTTACCAACCGAATTTCCGGTGTTTGACATCTCTTACTATCAATCTACATATTGGCATATCAAGCACAATTACACTAACAACAACAACAACAATTGAGCCTTTTATCCCAAGCATACATGAACCAACATGAGAATCACCCCGGGTCCTGCACATGAATCCTCCGCCTCCACTCACTCCTATCGAACAATATACTTTCATTGAATCATTTGGCAACCATATCGTTTCGTATCATCTCCATCCATGTTTTCTTCGGTCTCCCTTTTGCCCTTTTGCCATTGCCCATATCGAGAGTATCTATTCGTCGAACCGATACTTCCATAGGTCTGCGTCGCACATGACCAAACCATCTTAGCCGGTTTTCCCGCATCTTCTCCTCCACAGGTGCTACACCAACTTTTGCATGAACATCCTCATTTCGCACCTTATCTTTTCTAGTGTTACCGCACATCCAACGAAGCATGCGCATCTCCGCTACGTGCATCTTCTGTGTATGAAGCTTCTTAGGAGCCCAGCATTCTGTATCATATAATAAGGCAGGCCGAATAGCGCTCCGATAATACTTCCCTTTCTATTTTAACGGAAAGTTACGATCACACAAAATTCCTGTTGCACTCCTCCATTTCAACCAACCAGTTTAGATCCTTTGGTTAACATCACTATCGATCTTCCCATTCTTTTGGATGATGGAACCTAGATGTCTAAACTGGTCGCTCGGTGATATCTCTTGCCCTTTCAATGTTATACCAATATGGTTTTGATTTCTCTGGTTACTAAATTTGCAATGCATATATGCTGTCTTGGACCTCTGAATCCTCGAGATTCCAATATTTGCCTCCATAATTCCAATTTGGCATTAACCCCTGCTTTCGTCTCATTTACTAGAATAATATCATTAACGAATAGCATACACCAAGGTACCTCATCTTGGATAGTTCTAGTAAACTCATCTATCACGATGGTAAACAGGAATGGACACAATTACACTAACAAGCAGATATATTATACATAAATTCAGTAAATTTTCTCACATTCAAAAAATTGCAACAATTTTCAGCCAAAAACCAAATAGTAGTTTTAAACTAACAAAAATTATTATCGACTTCATTTCATAAACAATCAACAGTTTCAGAATGAATTGGCAAGATATCATAAAATTGTTTTTGAAAATTTCAGCAAGAATCAGCTGTCTTCAGCAAGATACAGCAATATATCCTACATATTTCACAAAGAAACAGCAATTTTCAGAATGAACTGCTCAGCAATTTTCAGAATACATACAGCAGACTTCAGTGCTCTATTAAGAACAAGGGTTCATTAACTTTTTTCAGCTCGTATTCAGAGAAGAGCTAGGAAAATATCAAAATAATAATCAATAATCAATAAATTTTGAAATAAGCAGAAAAAACTAGATAACAAAATCCTCTGAGTCTATTTTTGAATCCAAAGCAAAGCACAAATTTCAAACTCCTAATTAGAGCTCCAATGGAAGCAAATTGATGAAAAACTCTCAAAACAGTGATGAATCAGAGGTTTTTTTTATCCGTGGCTGCCTCTTATTGATGTGTTGTCTCCTCCACCTCTTATGGAAACGTAAAATGGAGATGGAACATATTATGTAATAAGAGTTGCTTGGTAGTTAAGAGAGAGTTACATAGCGGGTAAGAAAGATTTAGTTAGGGTCAAGAATAAGATAATTAGTGGCTAAGCATTGCTAAAAACCAGTCAACCCAAAAACTTGAGCTGATAGGTTGTGGGTTAACAATGTACATCATGCGAATAGAATAATACTTTAATACTCCCCCTCGCGTGGGCCTTTGAAATTCGAGCCACATGGAAAGGCCTCTCTTGCTAGTAAAGACGGAATAAATAGGGGATATAAATATATTTTAAATTGAAAATGATTAGGTTTGAACCCAAGACCTCTTGAACCTGGTGTGCTCTAATACCATGTAAAACTCGGTTTGGGCCCACAACAAATGGCCTTTCAATATAGTGGGACTTTATCAAAAAGACTCAAAACTTATGGAGGTTTATCACATATTATATCTTATACCCATAGGCATCCCATGGTTTTTTCAATGTAGAACTAAATGTTAAACACATTCTCAACACCCCCCACATATGCAGCAAGGACTTCACGTGCAACGAGAGCTCAAACCTCAATATGCAACGTGGACAAACAAATAAACACCCGAGCTCTGATACTATGTAAAAACCAGTCAACCCAAATGTCATGCCCCGCTTCCCAAAATACGGAAAACGAGGGATTACTAGGCCAGCCATGCTCCTACGGTCAAGGAATCATCCCGCCGTAGTCACACTTCGGCTTCTAGCATTACATGGTAATCAGTAAATAAAGCGCAGTGGTAAAGGAATCACATCACTAATTTATTACATTAATATTCCATTGTTCACAAATTACAGATAACAAGAACAATTACTAACCAAGTTCAATCTCACGATCACTTTTATGGAATGCAGTAAAGATAGGAAGTACATCAGACTAAATCTCCGTGAACTCGAAAGGTAGATCTGTCTCCTGCGCTGGTCCTTCCACGGGATTTGAGCATGCATACTCGGGTCGTCAGAGCGACACAACAACAATATTATCATAATAAGATAGGACAGGTAAATGAGGTAATACTAGTGTAAGAACAATGCAAGTAATCACTGTGTCACTATATGATGCAGAATATGTTCTGTGTCCCTATCGGTCTCTAGGTCATGTTTGAAATCGCATAGTGGAAGGAGGATCATATTTAACAGGAGTCTCGTACATACCCGAGACAACGACCCACATGACCGGGACATAACCCTGTCAGCCGGATCGCTAGATCATACCCTACATGTATCAGTATCACTGTTCGAATGATCATCCTCTAAAACACGGTCCCGCTAAATACGATGCTCTTTCCACTTTGATTTCCCCTTTTTCCCTAGATTTACACTATTTATGATCTTGATCTAGTCGTGTACAAGTATACCAATGGCACGGTTTTATCACTGTTCACTGTATCAATCACTGTCACGAATATTCACTTTCCATTGGTGTACTCGTCACTCCTAAACCAACATCTATCACGCACGATAATGCAATGTCCACTGATCCTAACACGCACTAACACTGAGTATATGGCAAAGGTATGATATATGTATGTATGTTACCAATAAGCTATGTATGTTATGAATCAATATGCATGTCATTAACTTACATAAATTGCAAAAATTAATATGTTAAGAATTCAGCAAAATGATACAAGTAAGATAAAGAGAACACTCAGTCAGCAACTCATCAAAATTTGTTTCAGTTCAATCGGGATTCCGGTTTTCAAGATATAGTTGTTTCATTTTAAGTGCTCGCGGCTGGAAATTCAGTTTCAGAACTGAACGTCCGTTTCGCGACACGAATTGCACCCAGTTGAGCTCAGAATTTAACGATGTTACTGTTTAATGAAATCTAGGGTTTTCAATAGAGTATTCAACGCAACAGACGGATCCTCAATCGCATCTGTATGTTGAAAGTTATACACAGTTTAACCTCAGTGTGTCATTTCTGAATCTGTTCTGGACAGTTATACGTTCTGCCCTTTTATTTACAGTTTAAAATAGCAACCGTCAATGAAACGGAATGGAACCACTTGTTTTGTTTAGCTAACAGAATTATCTTTAATCTACTGCAGAGTTCCGTAACATACGACTTCAGGAAAACACAGTGACACACATTTTGGTACAGTACACGATAAACAGAGTCGCTCTGGACTGCAGTCCAGAGTCGCACTCCGATCTAATTATCATCGCAGTTACAGAACAGAAATCATTAGAAATTTACATAGGGTTAAAGTTCGTCGAGTCGGTTTCGATTTAAGCCCTCGAACGTATCAGTCCAGTATGTATATAATTTACGGTGATTTTATTCATTTTCAGATACGGGAAAATTCTAGTTTTATCGGCATATTTGGGGGTATCAATTTCAGTCACTAACAATCGTATTTTCTAGTGAGATTTATACACGATATTTATCATTATGAGGGCCAACAGAAAACATTTACTTCCGTCAAATTAAACAATTATTTTCATTAGGATCTAGCATCGAACACATAGGTCACAATATATATCGGGAATCGGTAAATTCGTAAACTATAAGATTTAGGTTTGTACTACTATTATATTAGCATGTAGCAAGTAAACATTTGCCTGGAAACCTTTTGTGGATGTACGGCGGCGGTAACGTCATGAACGCGCCACGAACGTCGTGAATCGATTTGCGCGACCTTGGCTCGCGACACGGGTTTGACGTCGGAGTTTCCCGGAGTTGTCTTGTGCTCGCTGGAAGTGTAGAGTAGGCTCTGTGGATCTCTTGAGTAGTGTTAGGATTGACGATGGTCGGCGGCGTCGCTCCGGCGAAGTGTACAGTGGGTGTTGTTCACACCATTATATTGTATTATTATATTCCCCATTCTTTTTCGTTTTATAAATAAACAGGTGCTTTTGACGCATGTCTGCTACATATTACAGGTTACAGGTTCTTGGATCTAAAACAGTGAAAACGATGAAAAGACAATGCAAAAATGGACTTTGACCAACAAACAGAAGACTCTTGATCAAGCCTACATCAAAGATAAAATTCACAAAGTACAAGGCAATGCAAGGCCCAAGATTACAAAGCGAACGGTTAAAAGCCCACCGCAATTATTCACTGGAGATCTGGAAGAAACATAGAAGCTATTTTAATAAAAGAACCAAATAATAAGGAAGCCCAAAGACAGAAAAGCCCACAAAAGAGATTTCAAGGCCCAATACTTCCTTTTAATAAAAGACAGAGACATAAAATTTTACCAAAGCTTGAAGTCTACTTTGACTAGGTCTTCCTAAGGATATTTTGCTAAATGTAGACATGTGAATCAATTGTAACCTAGGGTTTCTATCTCTTATAAATAGAAGCCCAAATCATTGTATTCTTTTCATGCCTCCCTTCATTAATAAATTTCAGAAATCTTTTGGAGAGCATCAAGTTGTAAGTTCTTTATTTTCTGCCCTAGGTTAATTTTCTATTCTTGCCCTAGATAAATTTAATTTCTTGCCCTAGTTAATCTTTTATTCTCTACCTTAGATAAATGTATTTTAATTCCCTAATGAGTGAGTAGTTTTCTCGCTTGTTAGGGTTAGATCTGGGGAAGGTTTGAGAGACGAAGATCTCTCATCCCCTTTCTTGCCCGTCATATATTTTCATAGAACTCCATGCATACCTTCTTATTCCGCTCCCTACGGCATTCTATCCCTCGAGGTAGCGGTGATACCGTAGTCTAAAGGTCCGGATTTTAAGGTTTTCCATGGAGGTTAGGGTAAAGATTTCTAAAGGAAGGACAAGGATCTAGAGGAAGAACAATCTTCCCAATCATCCTAATCCCTTTTATTAATATTTACCATAACACCTAATTAGATCTTTATATGGGTATAGAAAGCGGTGAGATTTATAGACTTTCCAACCTTAACCTAGGCCTAACCCTAGCAAGACTTAGATATAGATTAATTAGGTTTTTAGATTTAATAATCAATCCGAACACCAATCGGAATTAACTCGTTTGAGCGAATAGGAAATCACAAAATCCCTGTGGACCGACCCGTACTCACCGGCTAGCTGCAAAGCGACGCCGTTCTTGATTGCGGTAATAGATAGTTTTTGAGATCAATCAAATGGCGCCGTTGCCGGGGATGGCGTGTTATTTCCTTTTTGCAATTTCGGGTTAATCTAAATTTAAAAAATCATAAAAATCTAAAAAAATCCAAAAAAAATAAAAATATAAAAATATATCATCTGTTATTTTTGGAAAGGGTATCTTTGTGTGAATTTTGCAGGATCTATGCACAAATTCGGATCTGGAAATCTACAGAAAGCGAAACAGCAAATAAATGATCCTATCAACAGAAGATTGCAACAACAGAGGAACAGAAAAAAAAATTTAGAGGACCTAGTCAACAAGTCAACCGCGCGATCTGGTGCAAAAAAAAAAAACAAAGGCTCCGGCGGCTCTTTCCGGCCGCGGAACCGCCGCGGGACATCCCTTCTGGCCGCGGAACCACCGCGGCCTGGTCGACGTCTGGAGCAAAAAAAAAAGCAGCAGCAGACGCGCGATTAAAAAAAAACTGTAAGTCTTCGAATCTCCTCCTCTGCAACTCTTTGATATATCTTCTGAAAAATCTCCTGCAGGATTCTTTGCGCTTAAAAAATCTTTTCCTTTCCAAATAACAAATTTTATGCAGGATTCGTTGCGCTATGCTTAAAATAATAATTGATTGCAAGTGATCTTTTCTGATTTGCATATCCTTAATCTTTTCGCTAAAAATATCTTTCCAAATAAAGAGCAAGCGGAAAAAGGAAAATTTTAATTAGAAAACTTGCAAACCTTGAAATTCAGAAAAAAGATTTGATTGCAAGTGATTTTTCTGTTTTGCATATCTTTAAAACTGATTTTAAGGGGCTTTTGACCAATTCAAATTGGGTGGGGATTTCATCACCCTTACCAGGACCCCAGAAATCACATAAAGCATTTGCATTGACCACTCTTAATTAAAAAAATATTAGACTAAGCCCTAAGGACGTCGCGCTCAATAGGACTAGTATAGGCATCGGCCGTTTATCCTAACTTGTCTTTGCGGTGACTAGGCAAGTGTGTCAAAGGCTAGTGGTTTTTAATTAGGTCCACAGTGTGGTTCCTTCCCACTTACCTGGCCGCAATTGGCGGTGAAGAGACAGTTTGAGGTCCTATTTCTAGCCCTTTGGAACAGTTAGGAGCTGTCTAGCTGACCTAGGTGACCCTAGATCTAGGTCTGATTGTGCATTTCTGGTTGATTACATTTGTGTCTAAGCCCTTTATCAAATTTTTTTTTCTGCAAACAGTCTCAAATAAAGAGAAAAGGGAAAAAGGAAATTTTTTAAAAAAAGACTTGCAACTTTTGTCGCTCGGAAATCCTTGCACAAACCAACTTTCTTTCTTTCCCCCTTTCCTCTTACAACATGGGTACCCCACATAATAAATCACTTGCCGAACTTTGGTATCCCGAACCTAATTTTGCGTCGTTCGGCAATTTGTTCGATCAATTTAAAGACGATCCTTCCATGCCTAAAATATCTTTGAAAGATCAAATAAAGGCGTCTAGGAGAAACAATTCGACTTTTCAACCCATTTTGTGTCAACCAAGTCACTCTTTACCACCTCCATATGTTGATACCACTTTTTCAAGTCCTTCTGTTACTCCTAAGCCGATGTCCATTGCTGAGCATATTGCTCAATCTCGCAGCCGATCTTTCACCCCTCTCCACTCATCTAGTTCTAGGGATCCGCACGACTATTCACCTTTCTATCCATATGTTGACCCTACCCCTGTCCAATCACCCACTTCCTACCAGCCCTACCTGACTTTTCCACCGTTACTAGACAATGTTTCTACACAGCCTGTTGGGAGTTTTGCATATCCACACGATTTCGAATCTTTTACTGAAACCCCCTTACCACCAAAGTCTAGTTTGGAAGAGGCGTTGGAGGCGTATATCGCAGCAACAAACAAAATGGTTAGGAATGTGGAAGCGTCCGTGGCCGCCCTTATGCAACCTAGTGAACCGGTAGCTAGTTTCCAACTAGCTCCAAATTTTTCAATGTATGAGGAGCCGGTTGGACAGAATGAGAATGTGAGAGGATTTCCAAATCAAACCTACCCTTACCCAATTGAAGCCCACAACTCCAGTTTTCCATCGAATGTCCTAAATGATTCACAAGTTCAAAATAAAAACGAGTTGTGTGATTTTGTAGTGTTTGATTTGCCAGATTGTGAGGAACCCCCTTCGAGTGAAACAACACCTAATCCGTTTGACCTTTACACTTCCACTCTAGAACCTACATTGATAAACATCCATGCTTTTGAGGAGGTGTCTAAAGAAATTGACTTTCACTTAATTGAGGATATAGACGCCGGGAATATTTCGGATGATGAACCTGTCGATTTAATTGATATTTTATGTTCAAATCATCATCCTGAGTTATTAAATGTTCCTCCCGAATCTCATATGCGTCTAGATTTTGATGATAATGGCATGGATGAGTTGAATATTGAGGATAGTATCGAGGGGAGTCTTGAGGATAATATTGAGGTTGAATCATTTTTGTTTGATGTGTCTGATTTTCCAATTCATCCTCATGAACCTTTGACTGTTATATCACCCTCCCTCCTTCCCATCGTTCCGACCCCGCTTGAAGACTGTGAGCTTGAAACCTTTTCCTTTGAATCTGACACAATTCTCACAGACGATGACACCTACGAGTGTTTACTTTTTCGGACGATGTTGATGACTCACCGCCCGAGTTTGAGTCCTTTACATTTTCAGATGAGCCATCAGACTCGGTTGATTATAGTAGTTTCGAACCATTAATGGAATCTTTCAAGTTCGAAACAGTTTACTACGGTGAGAAAGATACTATCCCTAATTCACTCCCTTTCGTCTTTCCCATTGTTCCGACCGAACAAATGACCGTTACGCTTTCATCTCCTATACCAAGTTCGGCGTACCCATGTTTTCTTGCGAATCTTGAGGGATTTGACCCCATTTCCCGACGGGTTGATAGGTTAGCGCAATCGCTTATAACATATCGGTCATCGCATATTGCGCTAATGTATTCACTCAATTTACACCCTCAAGATCGTACTCCACTTCCTTCTTCTTTTCGCCATTCTTCTCCCCCACCGAGACCATATTCTACCATTCTTCTTTCCACACGGTCTCGCGTGCTTCTCATTTTCTTGCACCAACTATACCATTTCCACGATAAGATTTTTGAATGGTTGGTGCTAACTTTTGGCTTGTGCAAGGCCAAGCTTAAGTTTGGGGGAATCTTTGTATATATGTATATATTTTTTGTTTTCTTTTCTATAAAAAAAAATAATAAAATTTCAAAACATTAAAAATATAAAAAAAAATTATAAATAAATAAATAGGGGAGTGCCGGCATTTTTACACTCTTGGTTTAGCATGACAGTGAGGACACTGTCAAGTTCAAGTTTGGGGGTATGCTCGGTACGTCTTCTTCCTTCGCATTCATTTGTACATATTTTTGCATTTGCATACTTATTTGAAAACCCATAAAAAATTGAAAATTTTAAAAATTATAAAAATTATTGTATTCAATTTTGGCTTATTTGACTAGAGTTTGACAGATAGGTTAACTAGCTAGGAACAACTAGATCTTTGACGTAGTAAATTAAAACCCTAAAAATAACCTTCCTTAAAATTTAACGGTAGAAAGTATATGGCTTTGTAGTTTATTTAGAAATAGGCAAATTTTGGGTTCATTTCTTGGGCTAAGTCGAAGCAAAGGAAAAGTATTGATGTTCTTATTAGAGTATAAGTTTGAAAAATAGTTCCTAGCTTAAGTCTAGATTCTGAAAATGTATACCCTACAATTTGCACAATCACGCACCTTGAAACTTGGAATAGTAGAGGAGACCTTGAAATGCTCTTGTCTAAAGTTCTTAGTACAATGAAAATAAAAGAAAAAAAAAGTGAATAAAGAAAAAATAATGAACACTGGTTTTTGTGATTACTTAAGGCTGCAAAAATAGAAAAATATTTAGCGAGGGTGCTTCATCACCTAGTGCCTTAGACCAACTGGTTTGGGAGTCACTGCTAAAAGCCTTGGGTGTTGCAAGACTAGGAATTACGCTTTAAAGTGCAAACATATTTTGTAATCGGTCGTTGGTACCTCAAGAAGTATTAACGGTCGCATGAAGGATGTGTAGCAAAATTCATTTAAAAATTCACCAATTAATAAGTGCTTTGGACAACGGACAAGGGTATGATTTCTTGATTTGAATTTCCAAGTGTAGGGGTGATTTATACACACACGTAGGGGTATGTGATTGGAGTTTAGATGAAAGAAAGGAGTGAAGAATAGAACTTGTATCTTTAATAGAGTTGATAAAAATTCCTAAGTGGAGATAGAACCCTAGAAGGAAAACTTAAGAGATGCCGAAAGCTACGTAGATCTGCAAGATATATACAATCTTAAGTTAGATGATGAGGAAGCGTGAAGAATGTGGGTGGATAATTTGCGAGTCAAAAGATAATAGAATTCCTTGTTAGAAAACCTAATTGGAGAACAAAAGTCAATAGGTCGAGTTGATAGGATTTTGTGGGTGTAATCCGCTGAAAACCCTCAGGAGACAACACTCCTCCTACTAGGGACACCTAGAGGTTTAACGGCTTGTTGCACAAGCTCAGTGCAATCGCGTTTCCCTGCGAAAGTGCGGTTAGGATTTTAGTGAATAAAAATAAGTTTGCTCGAGGACGAGCAAAAGATAAGTTTGGGGGTATTTGTTCACACCATAATATTGTATTATTATATTCCCCATTCTTATTCGTTTTATAAATAAACAGGTGCTTTTGACGCATGTCTGCTACATATTACAGGTTACAGGTTCTTGGATCTAAAACAGTGAAAACGATGAAAAGACGATGCAAAAATGGACTTTGACCAACAAACAGAAGACTCTTGATCAAGCCTACATCAAAGATAAAATTCACAAAGTACAAGGCAATGCAAGGCCCAAGATTACAAAGCGAACGGTTAAAAGCCCACCGCAATTATTCACTGGAGATCTGGAAGAAACATAGAAGCTATTTTAATAAAAGAACCAAATAATAAGGAAGCCCAAAGACAGAAAAGCCCACAAAGGAGATTTCAAGGCCCAATACTTCCTTTTAATAAAAGACAGAGACATAAAATTTTACCAAAGCTTGAAGTCTACTTTGACTAGGTCTTCCTAAGGATATTTTGGTAAATGTAGACATGCGAATCAATTGTAACCTAGGGTTTCTATCTCTTATAAATAGAAGCCCAAATCATTGTATTCTTTTCATGCCTCCCTTCATTAATAAATTTCAGAATTCTTTTGGAGAGCATCAAGTTGTAAGTTCTTTATTTTCTGCCCTAGGTTAATTTTCTATTCTTGCCCTAGATAAATTTAATTTCTTGCCCTAGTTAATCTTTTATTCTCTGTCCTAGATAAATGTATTTTAATTCCCTAATGAGTGAGTAGTTTCCTCGCTTGTTAGGGTTAGATCTGGGGAAGGTTTGAGAGACGAAGATCTCTCATCCTCTTTCTTGCCCGTCATATATTTTCATAGAACTCCATGCATACCTTCTTATTCCGCTCCCTACGGCATTCTATCCCTCGAGGTAGCGGTGATACCGTAGTCTAAAGGCCCAGATTTTAAGGTTTTCCATGGAGGTTAGGGTAAAGATTTCTAAAGGAAGGACAAGGATCTAGAGGAAGAACAATCTTCCCAATCATCCTAATCCCTTTTATTAATATTTACCATAACACCTAATTAGATCTTCATATGGGTATAGAAAGCGGTGAGATTTATAGACTTTCCAAACTTAACCTAGGCCTAACCCTAGCAAGACTTAGATATAGATTAATTAGGTTTTTAGATTTAATAATCAATCCGAACACCAATCGGAATTAACCCGTTTGAGCGAATAGGAAATCACAAAATCCCTGTGGACCGACCCGTACTCACCGGCTAGCTGCAAAGCGACGCCGTTCTTGATTGCGGTAATAGATAGTTTTTGAGATCAATCAGGTGTCGGAGCTTGGGTTTTAGGGTTTGAAAGAGAGAGAGAGAGAGAGCAGTGGGGCTCGAAAAGAGATGGTGATGCTGCTGGAGTGAAGAGGTGTCGACTGAGGCGGTTCAGGTGCAGTGGGGGCTCGCCGGCGTCGAGGGCAAGTGAGTGGTCGGGCTCGGGTTCTGCGAGTGAGTTGGGCTCGACGGTTGAAGGGAGTGGGGTAGCGTAGGGGGCTCTCTTGGTGGAGAAGAGTGAGCGAGGGAGGAGGGTGAGGTGTTGTAGTTGTCGCCGTCGGCGGTGGAGGTTGAGCAAGATGCAGTGGGTGCTCGAGTTTGGGGGGCTCGGTGGATGTAGAGAGAGAGATGAGGAGTGAGTTGGAGAGGGAGAGTGATGAGAGGAGTTGGAGACGAGGGGTTTGAGTGAGGAATCGTGGTCGGGGGTCGTGGGACACGTAGTCGGGGACGCTGGCGAAGGCGTGGGGACGCGGGTTCGTGAAGAGGGAGGAGTGAGCGGGAAAATGAAATGGGGAAGAAGGAAGTAACGGTCGGGTAGGGGCTGGGCTGAAGGGAGTGTACCGGGCCCGTTTAAAAAAATAATTCCTTTTAAAAAAATAAAGTGGGCTGAGGGTTGAGAGTGGGCCGGGAATTTTATAAATGGGTTAATAAAGAAAGATTTTAGTGGGCTGAGGGAATAGTAAAGGGGCCGGCTTAGGGGATTTGATATAATTTGGGTTACGATTTTATAAGCAACATTTTGGTTTTAATTTTACTTTGTCTTTGATTTAGATCTTGGGTTTAAGCTTTTAGGGTTTGGACTATAATTCCAGAAGAGTTGGAAAAATAAGGTTTAAATATTAAGCTTAAACAACCAATTCAAATATGAAGGAAAAGAAAGGAAACCACTGGAATTCAGAAAATAGGGAACTTTTATTAAAATGGAAACGGGGATTTACATCATACCCCCCTTAACAAAAATTCCGTCCTCGAAATTTAACAAGGATACAAGGAGACAATGTACTAAACAAAGAGATGTGGATAACGATCACGGATGTCTTCCTCCCGCTCCCAGGTGGATTCTCCTGGGGAACGACCGCCCCAAGACACTCGGACTAACGGAATGACCTTATTCTTCAGCACTTTCTCTCTGCGGTCGAGAATGGTAGTGGGCTGCTCCTCGTATGACAGATCGGTTCCCAAAACTAGCTCCGAGTGGTCCAGGACATGTCTCCCATCCCGAACATACCGCCGCTACTGTGACACGTGGAAGGTATTGTGCACACCAGCTAGCGATGGAGGCAAGGCGAGTCGATAGGCCACCTCTCCTACTCGCTCTAGCACCTCAAAAGGTCCGATAAAACGGGGACTAAGCTTTCCCCGACCTCCGAACCTGATAACTCCACGAGTAGGGGAAATCTTCAAGAACACATGATCTCCGACTTCGAACTCAAGTGCCCTTCTGCTGGTATCTGCCCAACTCTTCTGTCGATCCTGAGCCGCCTTGATACGCTGTCTGATCATTTGGACTTTGTCGACTGTCTGAACAATGAGTTCGGGGCCCAGTAGTCTTCGTTCTCCCACATCATCCCAACATACTGGGGATCGACACTTCCGCCCGTATAGTGCTTCAAAAGGAGCCATCTGAATACTAGCCTGATAACTATTGTTATAGGAGAACTCGACTAGATGCAGATGGTCCTCCCAGGAACCCTGAAAGTCCAACATACAGGCTCTCAACATGTCCTCGAGCGTCTGAATCGTACGCTCGGATTGTCCATCCGTCTGTGGGTGATAAGCTGTGCTGAAATTAAGGCGGGTACCCAAGCTCTCCTGTAATCTCTTCCAAAAGTGTGACAAGAATCTCGTGTTCCGGTCTGACACAATGCTGACTGGAACACCGTGAAGTCGTACAATCTCCTGCATATATCTTTCTGCCAATGATTCTTTCGATTGTCCCACTCGGAAAGGTAGGAAGTGTACAGCTTTTGTGAGGCGATCGACGATAGCCCAAATGGCGTTATTGCGCCTGGGGCTCCGTGGTAAGGCCGTCACGAAATCCATAGTAATGTGCTCCTACTTCCATTCCGGTATCGGCAGGGGTTGTAACAGTCCTGCTGTCCTCTGATGTTCCGCCTTCACCTGCTGACATACCAAGCACCTGGATACGAACCTCGCAATTTCCCTCTTCATTCCGTTCCACCAAAAGTGCTGCTTTAGGTCCCGATACATTTTTGTACTTCCCGGATGCACAGAGTAAGCTGAACTGTGTGCTTCAGCCAATACTTCTTCTCGAATGTCTCCCTTAGGTACGCAGAGTCTGCTATCGAATCTCAGAGAGCCATCTTCATGTATAATCAAATCCGTTCTCAGTCCAGCTTCCACTTCCTCTCTGAACTTTTGCAATCGGGGATCATCCGCTTGTGCAGTCTTGATGCGATCCACCAGAGAAGATTGCACCTGTAGCTGCCAAAGTTGACTGAGTGTGTTCGGCGTAACGACTTCAAGTTCAAGTCTCTGAAAGTCCTCAATAATGCTCCTCTGATCGGTCAACATCATGACCGCTGGCTTGCGACTGAGCGCATCTGGTACAACATTCACCTTCCCCGGGTGATACTGAAGGTCCAAGTCATAATCTGCCATCAGCTCTGGCCATCGGCGCTGCCTCATGTTTAGTTCTTTCTGAGTAAAAACATACTTCAAACTTTTGTGATCCGTGTACACCTCCACTTTCTCACCCAATAGATAGTGCCTCCAAATCTTCAACGCAAAGACTACCGCAGCTAACTCCAAGTCATGCATAGGATAGTTCTTCTCATGGTTTCTCAAGTGTCGAGAGGCATAAGCAACCACTCGGCCGTGCTGCATTAGAACACAGCCTAAACCCTTCCCTGAGGCATCACTGTGTATCACCAAACCACCGGAATTATCTGGTACTGTGAGAATAGGCGCCGTGGTTAACTTCTGCTTCAGTGTGTCAAATGCCTGAGTGCACTCCTCTATCCACGTAAACGGTACGTCCTTCCGTGTCAGCCTCGTCAATGGTTCCGCGATTCTTAAGAAATCTTGGACGAATCTCCGATAATAACCTGCCAATCCCAGAAAACTCCTGATCTCGGCCACTGACTTCGGCGTTGGCCAATCTCTGACAGATTCTATCTTTGCCGGGTCCACCGAGATGCCTTCGCCCGAAACAATATGTCCCAAAAACTGAACCTTGTCGAGCCAGAATTCACACTTGCTTAGCTTCGCATACAACTTCTCTTCCCGAAGAGTTTGTAGGACCATGCGCAAATGCTCAGCATGCTCTTCCCGGGTCTTCGAGTAGACAAGTATGTCGTCGATAAACACGACGACAAACGTGTCCAAGTATTTTGCGAACACCCTGTTCATCAAGTCCATGAATATTGCTGGGGCATTGGTAACACCGAACGACATCACAAGGAACTCGTAATGTCCGTATCGGGTCCTGAAAGCCGTCTTGCATACATCCTCGGCCGCTACTCTAATTTGATGATATCCAGAACGGAGGTCCAACTTCGAGAATACCTTGGCTCCACTTACCTGATCGAATAGGTCGTCAATGCGCGGGATTGGGTACTTGTTCTTTATTGTGACCTTGTTCAGCTCCCGATAATCTATACACATTCGCAGCGATCCATCCTTCTTCTTTACTAACAGAACTGGTGCACCCCACGGTGAAGCGCTCGGCCGAATAAATCCTTTCTCCAAAAGTTCTTCAACCTGCTTCTTCAATTCCGCCAACTCAACTGGTGCCATTCTATATGGGGCTCTGGATACTGGGGCTGTACCTGGAGTCAAGTCGATTGAGAACTCCAAGATTCGAGGAGGTGGTAGGCCCGGTAAATCTTCGGGAAATACGTCCAGAAAGTCCCGAACAATTTCTAGGACTGGGCTCTTATCAATCTCCATAGCTGTCATCTCCTTAGGCTTTGCTCTGTATTTAGCTGGCTCCAAAGATTCGCTCCCGCCTTCGAAAATAAACTCCGGGTGATTGGGAATGCGGAAGATCACAATCCTTACACGACAATCGATAACCGCATGAAAAGTGCTCATCCAATCCATCCCAAGAATTGCGTCGTAACTGCCTGTTCCAATTAGGAGGAAATTCGCATAGAATTCCCTGCCACACACTACAACCGGGCATAACCTACATTCTCGACTAGATATTATAATGCCATTACCCGTATGAATTTCCCATCCCTTTGTTAGTGGTTCATGTGGTATAGAGTGTGTATCAGTGAAATGCTCAGACAAGAAACAATGCGATGCTCCCGAATCAAAAAGTACTCTAGCTGGCAAGGAATGTACGAGAATAGTACATGTAACCACGTCTCCTGACGCCTCTGCCTACTCGGCGGTCAAGGTGAAAGCCCGTCCCTGACCGCGACCCGTAAAGGGTTGTCTCTGCTCCTGCGGCCTCTGCTGTGGCGGTCCAGAACCTCCCTGTATCTCTGCTCGCTCAGGGCAACTGCCAATCCTGTGCTGACTGGAACCGCAAATCAAGCACTGTCCCTTGGCACGGCGACAGTCCTTCTGGGTATGCCCACCTCTACCGCAATAGCCATAAACTACGCCCTGTCTCTGGGGGCGATGCTGTGGTACGAACGGGCGCTTCATTTGTGTTGTTCCTGGCCTGTGAACCGGTATGGCTCCTCGAGAAGGCGCGTGGGTACGTGCTGGAACGACTGAGGGCCTCTTGAACTTGTTAATCAATTGCTCCTGAACTCTCGCCGTGTTGAGTACCTATGCGAAAGTTTGTAAATCCAACGATGCAATCAACTGCTGCAACTCAAAATCTAACCCCTGAAGGAAACGTCTGGCCCTGGTGGCCTCTGAGGCGACCATGTACGGAGCAAAACGACTCAAGCGGTTGAACTCTGCCGCATAAACGTCCACTGGGAGTCCATTCTGCTTCAAAAGAATGAACCTCTCCTCCATTTCTGCCTTGGCTGTAGAAGGAAAATAATGATCTAGGAAACACTCCTTAAACTTGCGCCATTCGATCGGCCCGTCAAGTCTGCTTTCTTCCACCGACCACCACGTACGGGCTTCATCTTCTAATTTTATCTTTATCACGTCCACCCTATCTTCCTCTGGAACCCTGGCGGCAGTCAATAAATTTTCCATGTTCACAAGCCATTGCTCAGCCTCAAGGGGTTCAGCTAGCCCTGTGAATGCAGCTGGATGTAACCGTCGGAAGTCTGATACTGTACCAGCCCTAGCATGATAAGCTGTTGGAACAACACCCTCGGGGGCGGTAATGAGTGCGGAGGGTCCCCCTGCGGCGGTAATCGCCCTGAGTCCCTCAGTGAGTAAATTTTTCTTCCTCTCCTGAGCTTCCGCGAGAGTGGTCAGTGCACTAAGTATTCTTTCCGTGCGGTCCTGAGAGCTGGAGTCCGAGGAGGGATCGTTCGGGGACGTCATATCACTGGAAGATTCAAAAGGATAGGATCAGATTCAAGGATGGAAATCAAGAGTAGTGAAACAAGAATAACGTAATACAGTATAGTTAATGTTATCCCTTGATACTAAACACAGGCTCTGATACCAACTAAATCATGTCACGCCCCGCTTCCCAAAATACGAAAAACGAGGGATGACTAGGCCAGCCATGCTCCTACGGTCAAGGAATCATCCCGCCATAGTCACACTTCGGCTTTTAGCATTACATGGTAATCAGTAAATAAAGCGCAGTGGTAAAGGAATCACATCACTAATTTATTACATTAATATTCCAATGTTCACAAATTACAGATAACAAGAACAATTACTAACCAAGTTCAATCTCACGATCACTTTTATGGAAAGCAGTAAAGATAGGAAGTACACCAGACTAAATCACCGTGAATTCGAAAGGTAGATCTGTCTCCTGCGCTGGTCCTTCCACGGGATCTGAGCATGCATACTCAGGTCGTCAGAGCGACACAACAACAATATTATCATAATAAGATAGAACAGGTAAATGAGGTAATACTAGTGTAAGAACAATGCAAGTAATCACTGTGTCACTATATGATGCAGAATATGTTATGTGTCCCTATCGGTCTCTAGGTCATTTTTGAAATCGCATAGTGGAAGGAGGATCATGTTTAACAGGAGTCTCGTACATACCCGAGACAACGGCCCACATGCCCGGGACATAACC